>JARGCV010000075.1:8970000-10407500 GCA_034064705.1 Bothrops alternatus | reverse complement strand
TTCCTTATGCTCCTACCTTTCTTCTAAGGAGCATTACACCTGCCATTGATCCCAATGCTTGTGTGTGACAAAGATTCTCACGCTCAATACTTTCTTTCTGTCAAGTGTGAAAAACATTGCTCTATATCAGCGGTTCTCAACCATTTTCAGGCCGAGACCCCACCTGCGCCGCCCATGCGCAGTGCGACCCCGACCTGCGCCACGCATGTCCGGCGCGACGGGCCGAACCGTGCATGCGTGGCGCGACAGCCCGAACCGCGCATGTGCTGTGCGACGGGCCAAACGGCACATGCATGGCACGCATGCGACGACCCAAACCGCGCATGTGCTGCGCGACGGGCTGAACGGCGCATGTGTGGCGCGCACGCAACAGCCCGAACCACGCATGTGCGACGGGCCAAATCGCGCATGCGCAATGCGCGCGCGACGGACCAAACCGTGCATGCGTGGCGCAACGGGCTGAATCGCACATGCGCAGCACGCACGCGACGGCCGAGGGGAAATGGGGAAAAAATGGGGGGAAAAATGGTGGACTGCCGTGTTTGGCGACCCCCGTAAAACGGTTGTTCGACCCCAAATGGGGTCGCGACCCACAGGTTGAGAACCGCTGCTCTATATCATTACATCAATGCATACCTTTTTTTTCCAGGTTTAATGATTTTCATGATTAATAATAATAATAATAATAATAATAATAATAATAATAATAATAATAATAATAATAATAAAGTTGGAAAATACCTTGGAGGTCATCTAGTCCAACCCCCTGCTCAAGCAGGAAACGCTATACCATTTCGGACAAATGGCTGTCCAGTCTCTTCTTAAAAACTTCCAGTGTTGGAGCATTCACTGCTTCTGGAGGCAGGTTGTTCCACTGGTTAATTGTTCTCACTGTCAGGAAGTTTCTCCTTAGTTCTAGGTTGCTTCTCTTCTTGATTACTTTCTATCCGTTGCTTCTTGTCCTGCCTTCAGGCACCTTGGAAAATAGCTTGACTCCCTCTTCTTTGTGACAGCCCCTGAGATATTGGAATACTGCTATCATGTCCCCCCTCGTCCTTCTCTTCATTAAAGTAGACATACCCAATTCCAGCAGCCTTTCCTTATATGCTTTGGCCTCCAGTCCCCTAATCATCTTTTTTGCTCTTCTCTGTACTCTCTAGAGTCTCAACATCTTTTTTACATCATGGTGACCAAAACTGGATGCAGTATTCCAAGTGTAGCCTTACCAAGGCATTGTAAAGTGGTATTAATACTTCACGTGATCTTGATTCTATCCCTCTGTTAATACAGCCCAGAACTGTGTTGGCCTTTTTGGCGGCTGCAGCACACTGCTGGCTCATGTTTAAGTGATTGTCCACTAAGACTCCTAGGTCCCTCTCACAGTTACTACTATTGAGCAAGGTACCCCCTATACTATACCTGTACATTTGGTTTTTCTTGCCTAAATGTAGAACCTTCCTTTTTTCACCGTTGAATTTCATTTTGTTAGGTAGCACCCAGTGTTCAAGTCTGTCCAGATCCTCCTGTATCCTAAGCCTGACTTCTGGAGTGTTGGCTATTCCTGCCAGCTTGATGTCATCTGCAAATTTGATGATTTCACCATCTATCCCCTCATCCAGATCGTTGATGAAGATGTTGAAGAGCACTGGGCCCAGAACAGAGCCCTGGGGCACCCCACTACACACTTCCCTCCATGTACATGTGGTTCCATTGAGGACCACACGCTGAGTACAGCCGGTCAGCCAGCTATGGATCCATCTGGTGGTGATGCTGTCTACCCCACATTTTTCTATCTTATCAAGTAGTAGGTTGTGATCTACTTTATCAAATGCCTTACTGAAGTCCAAGTAAATTATATCCACAGCATTCCTCTGATCCGCTAATTTTGTCACTTGGTTAAAGAATGCAATAAAATTTGTCTGGCATGATCTGTTTTTGACAAACCCGTGTTGGCTTTTAGTAATGACTTTGTTTGCTTCTAGGTGTTCGCTGATTTGTTGTTTGATTATCTTTTCCAGAATCTTCCCAGGTATTGAGGTCAGGCTGATAGGTCTGTAATTTCCTGGGTCCATTTTGTTTCCTTTTTTGAAGATGGGAACTACATCAGCTCTTTTCCAGTCCTTAGGTAGTTCCCCAGTGCTCCAAGATCTTTGAAAAATATAGTTCAATGGTTCTGAGATCAGATCTGCCAGTTCCTTGAGAACCCTGGGGTGTAATCCATCTGGTCCTGGTGATTTGAACTCATCTAGGCTGGACAGGTGCTCACTTACTGTTTTCTTGCCTATCTTAACTTGTGTTTCTATTCTGTTTTTTATGGCACTATTTTTGGTAGGTTGGTCTGTTTTTTCCCTTTGTATAAAGACAGATGCAAAAAAACAAGTTAAATAGTTCTGCTTTCTCCCTGTTGCTTGTCACCTTCTTGCCACTTTCCTCCACTAATGGACCAATCATTTCCTTTACTTTTTTCTTGTTTTTTACATGTTGAAAGCAGCTTTTTTTTTACTTGCTTTATTGGCCACCCCAATAAAAACAAGTCATTAAAAAAAACACAGAATATCACACAATGGCTCCATCATCACTCTAACCTAGGGCCTGAAACAAAGCCAGATTTTAAGGACTTGATTAAATAAGGCCATGATGGGAGCTGTATGAATCTTGAGGTGAGTGATAGTGATGGAAAAGTGTACTAGGTGTACTTCAATTTGATGGGCATTCCAACTCGTCAGTCCCTTCATTTAAAAGGTGTCATTTTGGGGGGCTAAGGAAGTATGTGTTCTTTTTTGCAGTACCTACCCTTCCAAAAGCATTCTCTGGAGATACATACAGCTCACATCCTTGAAATATGATGATGTTTCCTGGCCCTTGATTAGGATGTTTAAGGAGCTTCTGGCAATGTTTTCTAGATGTTATTTATGCGGTTTTGTCTTGGTAGTCATGATTTTTTTTTAAAAAAAAATTATGAATCCTTTTAAAGTTAGTGATCCCCCAAGAACCAGCAGGGCCCCATTCTTCTAGAAAGCTGGCTTTTCTCCCAAGCTGAAGTTGAAGCCTGGTGACTAAAACTGCTTCTATCCAGGGTAGTGTTATTTGGGATACTGCAAGTTGGTTTGGTGGTAGGTATGTTTGCATTTTTTTATTGTTGTCCCTGGGAGCCACTCAATGTTACAGCACATATGGCTATATAAGACTTTTAAATAAAGAAATATTGTAAGCTGCTCATGGCCTTTTGGGAGTCAATCATCCTTGAAATCCAATAAATAAGTAAATTAATAAAAATTACAAATAGCCAATCCCTCAAGTCACCAGCTATATGCCATGGAAGGCTTTACCTGTAATAACCAGCACCTTGAATTGTATGAGGAAGTCAACTGGCAACCAGCGCAGCTTGCATGAGCATGCCATGGTCCACCCATAACTGTCTGTGTTGTCGCATTCTGCACTAGCTACAGTTTCTGAATTGTTTTTAAGAGCAGCTTCCTGTGCAGAATTATATGCCATTCTTTTCATTTACACTTTCACTGCATTACATTATATTTTCCTGCGATTATTATCCTTTGTCTGAAAATTTAGTGAAACAAAACTATAAATACTTTAGAATGTTTTAAATAAATAATATTTATTAGTATTTTCTCATGATATGATTTGCATACCCATGATTTTGAAACATCTGTGGCTATATAGTTTTGCTGGTTTGAGTGCAATTTAATAATACAGTGTGCCTTCAACAAAGCGCATAACAGCTAACCATTCAAAAACAATTATAACATTAGAATGCCAAAGAAAGACAATACAAATTTGACACCAGAAAATTACAGAAACATCACAATTTATAATTTATCAATTTAAATAATCAAATAGCTAAGCCTGCTAAACATGCAGTCCCATACCATTCTATACCATTCTTTAAATGGGAAAGGTCTTTTTCCTTTTTTGTCAGCCACTAGTGTTAAAATCTCACATCCAAAATGTTTTTGTTCACCACAAAAGTAATTGATTGGTGTAATATCCTTGTTGTGATTATAGCATGGGCACATACTATAGAGACATAACTGTCGACCATTGATTGAGAACCTTGGCCTAACTCATTTGGTGAGAAAGTATAAAATGGTTGAAATAAGCGGATATAATTGATTGGTGCACAAAATTCACCAGCAAGCGAAAAAGGAACAAGAGCCAGTAACACTGCACTTTTACAGTGCCACTACTGTATTTCATAGTACAGATCCTTCCTTCCTTCCTTCCTTCCTTCCTTCCTTCCTTCCTTCCTTCCTTCCTTCCTTCCTTCCTTCCTTCCTTCCTTCCTTCCTTCCTTCCTTCTAATGAACTCCTCCTCCTAAAGAGATTTCCTTATGTTACAAATAGACAAAAGGTATGGTTACAAACTACACCCATTAATAGTGTACATATATACTCACTATATGTGTGTGTGTGTGTGTGTGTGTGTGTGTGTATATATAAGGGGACAATTATGAGAAGTTTTATATCAAAATATATTTTACTCTTTATACTGTTTCCATCTTCCTCTTAAAATATTAACAGAGTCCACAATATTGATAATCAGTTTCTCCACTAGATAACTGATAGTCAAGCTTAAACTAAATTAAATCAAGTAAAATAGCAAACAGGGTGAAATCTCTTTCTTAAATTTTCTCAAACTTCCAAATAAGTTACTAAGATCTAATCCACATATTAAAGAATAGCACAGTTAATTAAATTAGGCCTCCCAGAAGAAATACATGTTCACAACACACACACACACACACACACACACAGACACACACACACACTTACACTTCTCAAGTGTCACCCTAGAATCAGCTACCAGACACTCAGGACAAGCTCTCCTTATAAAAATCTCCTCCTGTACCTCAATTCTCTGCAGTCTGCTCCTAAAGGCAAACTGTTTTGCTTTTAGGAATAAATATTTCTTCTTTCCTCACATCTGTCTGGAGCCCATTTTTATTTATTCTTGCACAGCCCCAGCTTGAGTTGGAACCCCAAATTATTCTTCTTCCTTCCTTCCTTCCTTCCTTCCTTCCTTCCCTCTCTTTCCATCTGGGGAAGAAAATAATACCCAGCCACTTCCAAAAATCTTGCCAAGAAACCCACTGGAAGTTTGAATGTTTCCATGCATACAACTCAACACTGGTGCCCAAATGCATGCCTGCTTAACAGCCCCCCTCCCCATAAGTTCCAAGATACTAAAATGGTTAATGTTAATTGTGGACGTTCATACTACTATGATTACTGTTATTTAGGTAGCATTCTTTTGAATTGTTTCTATTTCATAATATTCCATTTCTCTTGTTGAAGCAATAACTTGCAGTTGACCCGTCTCTTTAGCTACCAATTCCCCAAGATAAACTCTCATCTTGAGCTTCCTTTGATCGCAGCGTGCAAAAATCTAAGGGGCAGGCCTGCTGAATAGAGCATGTGTTGTGAACAGAAAAGCCTACGATAATTAAGTGAATGTGTGTGTGTGTGTGTGTGTGTGTGTGTGTGTGTGTGTGTGTGTGTGTGTGTGTGTGTGTGTGTGTAAATCCGAATTAAATGTCGTGAGGGAAGAAAAGTGTTAGGTTGCTATTTTCGTTGGGTATCTACTTCATGCCCCGAAAGTTCAGGGTGGGTCCGGCCGCCTCGACAATGCCCTGCTCTTTCGCCTCCGAGCTAGCCAAGACTTAGCAAAGCTCCAGCGGGCTCTCGGCGATCCCTGAGGCGGCCCCGACACCCTCGCACCCAAAGGTGGGGCGCAGGTAAATTCTCTGAGGCCAAAGAAAAAGCGCAACCTGACGGGGAGCCAGTCCGGTTGTGCCTTCTCTTCTGGGGGTTTCGCGGCGTGAGGGGGCGCGGAAGGCGGTGCCTGAGGCGAGGCTGAGCGGGGCGGGATTCTTCCCACCCGGCTCATTTCGCGGCTGCCGCTGCTGCTGCCGGTGCTTGTGGCACTTGGGCTTCTTTTTTGGGCGAAGCGAGCGGGGAGGAAGCGCTTGCAAGCGCGCCGCCCAGTCTCCGGAGCTGAAGCATCGGGGAAGAGGGAAAGCCGCCGCGCCTTCCCGCGACCCCTGCCTTCCATCCGCAGCGCCAAAGAGAAACTCCGAGGTGGGTGTCGAGACTCCCCAGCAAATGCAAGCCAGCTCTCAAGGGCGGAGGAAGGCAAGGGATCACTAGAAAACTAGAGGTGAACAAGGGGAAAGTTTGGGTGGGAACCTCAGTCGAACCACCTTAGCGGAAGAATCGGGGCCGTAGAACTAAACGGTTCGGACAAGAGTGGTTACTAGCAGCCCAGCTTTATGCATGCGTAAGCCTGTTGAGCAAGTTACAAGCAAGTGCGTAGAATATAGGATTGCAGCGTGAAGCCCCTTAGCAAAACGCTCTTTAATTTGCGCTCTTGTTATGCACCTGCTTGCATGGCTGCTGTCTGTGGTGGCTGCAAAAGAGTTGGTTATACCGCCTCGAGGTTGTTTTTAACTTGTGAAGACTCAAACCTATGGCTTCTTTCTATAGCAACAGGGTTAGAAATGTGACTGTTCCCTTGAGAAATAGGTTTGCGGACACTTCATCCGCTTTCCTCCGCTTTCCTCCGCCTCTCGTGAATTCCTCCATTAAGTAAATGGCTCGCATCATTTGACCTCTCACATCATATTTTGGGCAACTGTCTCTTCCCATTAACTTCTACCGGCATATTCCATTAGGCAGGAGCAAAGCAAACCTAAGGAAGGGCATGTCTCGGCTTAACGGTTAATTACTGTATTTGTACTCTCACTTTGTAAAAGCAGACTATAAAAATACATCAGGGGAAAAAGTGAAATAATTTAGTTTTCCATTTTATTTCAAAACACCAGTTCCTGTTTTATTAAACTATCTTTTAAATTGCCAGAACAAACCATGTGCAATTACAATTGTAATGTGTGGCATAGGAAGTCTATGGCACTATAATTTGGATATGGGAGTATAAATTACAGTAATATTTTGAGGCACAAAGTAAAATACCAACTAGATCCTGCTGCTGGAGCAATAGCTATTTGGATCACTAATCGATAACATAAAAAAAATTGATCCAGCTTGACTGTTTTGGAAGAGTATTCATATGCAAATATATTTTCCCAGACCTGTGATAGGGAAATAAAAAAATATTATATAATGTAATTTAATTTATTTAATTATGATATTAATTAATGCTCAGTTCTAAAAATGTTTTGTTATGGCTCTTCCCTAATAAGAAATTGGTGGATTTCACTTTTTTGGAAGGATGCATAGTGCAGCTGATCTGAGGTTTCAGATACATTTGGCTAGAGCATTCCAATACTATTTTTTCCTTTTTAAATGAACCTCCTTGAATTTAATGCAATTTTATCTTAAACATATAGCTGAATAAAATGTATGAACTTTAGAACAAATCAGTAAGCAAGCTGTTACTTTCTTAAATAAATAATGAGATACCCAGATACTTTATATATTATATATAGTATTTATAGATATTTTCAGGAAGCATAAGTTATGTTCATTGTACTATGCACAATGATGTAATTTAAGGTTTCATCTCTGTAGGAGATCATACCTTACAGTTCTTGATGCCTAATAATAAACTTTTGTTTACAATTTAAGTGATAAATAATGCCTGATCTCTTACTAATAATAAGACCTGATGTTTATAGATGTGGAAGCATGAAAGTCAGTTTCTTATTCATGTTCAGAATGTGTAGTATTTCATGTTTGCTATTCATGGCTGTATGGTCTTTACCAAGTCCTACTCAAGTTAAGGGAGTGTTTAACTTAAAACAGCTTCTCATGAATTGGCTTATCTTATGAAACTCCTATGTAAAGAGAGTTTTTGCCAATTTCATCATAAGAAATGTCCTTAAATTTTTATCTTTAAATGTTTATAATATTTCCTGATCTGATAACAAAATAATTGAAATTAAATTTAATTTTAGTTCCAGAAATGAGATTAAATTTGCTTCCCAAAAAGTTTACTTCATTGAAAAAGTAGGTACTTTACTATAAATAAAGTTTGGTTTTTTAAAAATGTATATTGTTTTCTATTTCAGTCATATACTAATGTAAAAGTATCCCAAATTTTGCAAATCAGTATAATTTCATTTTTAATGTAGGAAAAATAATTGCTGTAACATGAAATAATTTTCCACTTTGAATGTCTTGTTGGACTATTAAAGTAGAAAGGCTATTTAAATAATTTGTATGAAAAGCATTTTGGATGCATATAAACTGGCTCCAGCTCTTCCAAAGAATTTCATGGCTTAGCAGGCATTTGAACCCAGATCTATTCAGCATTATTTGATGCTTTATCCATTATCATGCTTACTCAGTGACACAGCAATGGCATTTTGTCACAGTTATGGTTTCCAGCTCATTGCTATAGTATGCATTTAAAATATATATGCATTTATTTGGAAGAGACATCTAGAAATAAAAATATCGTGAAAAGAATATCAGCATTCTGAGTGTAAATAATTATCACATCATCTAGGAGTCCTACATGATGTATCATTGATGGAAGTTCAGCTATGGGGAAAATTAATATTCATTAATTAAAAATCATTAATTGATTTTCTGTAGCCCTCTAAACCTCCAAAAACTTGTCCCAAAGATTGGGAATGATTTGGATAATACAGTGAGTTAATTGGGATAGAAAAAACTAGTGAAAATCATGTTCCACTTTCATTACCTTACTCACAAATCAAAATCTCTGCTGTATGTGGAGCTATTCTTTTACAATAGTACATAGTCAGGCCACCAAATTCAGTGATGTATAACTCATAAGTACATGTATATATAAGATTGCACCCTTTGTATCTTATAGAGCAGTGGTTCTCAACCTTTCTAATGCCGCGACCCCTTAATACAGTTCCACATGTTGTGGTGACCCCCAGCCATAAAAAATTTTTCGTTGCTACTTCATAACTGTAATTTTGCTACTGTTTGGAATCGCAATGTAAATATCTGATATGCAGGGTGTATTTTTATTGTTACGAATTGAACATAATTTTAAAGCATAGTGATGAATTACAAAAACAATATAGCAGTGCTCACTGGAGAAGCTTACTCTTCCTTGCTCAAAAATGTTGGAAGGGAGGGAAGGGGAAGGAAGGAAGGAAGATTGAAGGGGAAAGGAGGGAGATGGAGAAGGAAGGAGTTTGAAGCGGAAAGGAAGGAAGGAGGAAGAGATTGAAGGGGAAGGGATGGAGATGGAAGGAAGGAAGGAAGATTGAAGAGGAAAGGAAGGAGATGGAGAAAGAAGGAGATTGAAGGGGAAGGAAGGAAGGAGAGAGATTGAAGGGGAAAGGAAGGAGATGGAGAAGGAAGGAGATTGAAGGGGGAAGGAAGGAAGGAGAGAGATTGAAGGGGAAGGGATGGAGATGGAGATGGAAGGAAGGAAGATTGAAGGGGAAAGCAAGGAGATGGAGAAGGAAGATTGAAGGGGAAAGGAAGGAAGGAAGGAAGGAAGGAGAGATTGAAGGGGAAGGGAAGGAGATGGATGGATGGAAGGAAGGAAGGATTTTTTTCCAGATGGTGATGAACTGCAACTCCCAGCATTCCCTACTCTCCCACAGTGCTTTTTAGGGCTGCTGGGGGCGGAGCATGGCCGGGCAACCAGAAGGCGTCGGGATTGGCTCGGCGTCCCAGCTCAGCTCGGAAGGAAGGAAGGAGAGATTGAAGGGGAAGGGAAGGAGATGGATGGATGGAAGGAAGGAAGGATTTTTCCCAAATGGTGATGAACTGCAACTCCCAGCATTCCCCACCCTTCCACAGTGCTTTTTACGGCTGCTGGGGATGGTAGTCTGGAGCCCCCCATCCTCATCCCAGCACCTCTTGCCCTCTCCCAGCCGCCCCCGGGACCTGCCTGCCCCTCCAGCCTCCCGAGCGCCATCGCAGTGGCAGGATCATGGTATCCCTTTTCTACGCTGTGCAGCCCTTCACCGCCAAACCCTTCCCTGACTCGTCACACACGAGAGGGGTGTGGCCGGAGCGCCAGCTCCCACTCGGAAGGTGCCATTTCTCCCCTCCTGGCCTGTCCGGCTGGTCTCCGACGCACATGCGGGCATCGCCCTCTTCCCCGCCACCTGGCCGCTTCCGAGGCCCAGAGCCCGGCAAACCAGGAAGGAGCCGCTCCTGTTCGCCAGCCCCAGGGCCATGCCGGGCACCAGAGGGCCTAGGCGGCCTCCGACGGTGATGGAGGTGGGCCGGGGAGTGTGGGGGGAAGCTCCGGCGCGGTGTGGAGGCAGCGGCCCAGACCTGGCTCGGCTCGGACTGGCCGCCCATGCGGCTGAGTCGGCCCGGGGTGGCGTCGTGGGCGCGTTTCAAGCCCCAGGGCTTGCCATGAGCTGGGAGATGGGGAGGACGCAGCCAGCAACCACCCGATGGCCACATGGCCCCAGGAGCACAGCCCGACTCCCAACAGTCAGCTGGGAGTTGGGTCGGAGTCCGGACATCGGCGGGGAACCGGCGGGGCTGCTACACACAGCCTGGCTCCTGACAGCCAGTTGAGAGTCGGCCCCACGCGCGCAAGCTGCCCTCCCAGCGCCCGCTGCTGCCCCGCTAGCTTTACCTTGGCCACCACCCATTCGGGGGGGCGGCAGGCAGGCCCAGGCGCTCCTGGGCGGCCATGGCAAGCAGCAGCAATGGTGCAGGCCAACCACCGGCTGGGACACCAGCTGGCCCAGCCCAAGGGAGGTAAGGCACCCGCCGGGCCCCACGTGCACCAGTAACCCTCCCTGCGCCCGCCGGCCTCCCACCTCCTACCCCTGGCCCTCTTTTACTTACATTTAGTAGTTGCTCAGCAGGGAGGGATGAAAACTTCAAGAAAGCTCGCCTTCGCTGCAGACAACTTGCAGCACCGTTTGCGGACTGGGACTTTTGGTGGGCTCAGCAGGGCAGAGACAACCTGGACAATTCCTATTGTCTTTTGAAAGCCAATAGAATTAGACTCTATTCAAGAGAGTCTATTCTATTGGCTTTCAAAAGCCAATAGAATAAGAGGGAGTAGCACAGCTAAGGAAAAGGGGGAAAATGGCGGATTGCGTTCTTTGGCGACCCCCGTGAAATGGTCATTTGACCCTAAATGGGGTCGCGACCCACAGGTTGAGAACCGCTGTTATAGAGTCATGTTTCATACTTAGTTGGAATAAAAAAACAAGCAAGCACAAAGGTCACTGATCCTTGAGGTAGAATATTAATATTTTAAATGAATAAATTTTATTTCTTAAAAGAGAATGTGTCTTGCAAAACAGTTCTAAAAGGATTTCACCTATGAAGCACCTCTAATTAAAAAATCATAGCGACAATGAAATAGTTTCCCAGCCACAAAAACCTTTTGAAAGAAAAATGTCTTGTTCTTTCTTTAAAATGTTTATTATTATTATTAACAACAACAATAATAATAATAAATTAAGACATAATTAATCCACTGGGCATTGTGTAAAAAATACGACTTGCCTGTGTCCAAAAAGTCGTGGGAACATAGGGTGGAAAAAGTTGTTGAGAATGAGAGGGTGAAGATCTTGTGGGACTTCTGAATACAGACAGATTGCCATTTGGAACACAACACACCAGATATCGCAGTTGAAGAGAACCGAAGTGTACAGCTGATTGATATCGCTGTGCCAGGAGATGCCAGAGTTGAAGAAAAAGAACTGAAAAAAATTATGAAATATCACGACCTGGCCATCGAAACTGCATGATTATGGATGAAACGTGTAACAGTGATACCCATTGTCATCGGGGGCACTGGGAACCATGTCCAAAAACTTTGCAAAATATTTTAAGAAACTGCAGCTTCCTGCAATAATTCCAGCAATGCTACAAAAAACTGCGCTTCTCGGAACATCTTACATTTTAAGGAGGTACCTGGTTGATACCTAGGATGCTGGCAGCAACCCATGTCAACCATCAGCGCCAGTCAATTTGAATGTTCAGTTGACAGGTTCACATCTAATGAATAATAATAGTAATAATAGTAAGGACTCGATAGGTAGACAAAATGCCAAATCCAGTCTGAACATCTGTCTGACTGTGCGATGATCCATAATAATAATAATAATAATAATAATAATAATAATAATAATAATAATAATAATAATAATAATAATATACAATCTCGGTGAATTTATATACTGTAAAGAACTATTTCTATACCAAACAGGACACAGATTAGCAGGAGACATACACATTTAAAAATAGGTATTTGTAGACAGTACTCAGAATCAAATTTTAATTCAGCCATATGGCATAATTTTTCCAATTTGGGAATAAAAAACTGCTTGCAAAATAGTTTGATATTTGTTTTCCCAAGTAGCTTAAAATTCAAATGTAAAAACACCACATTACAAACTATGGAAATAAAACTATACCATGAATCATTTCCATTATCATGAACAAAATTTAAGTTTCTAAAAAGCGTCACTTTTGTTCTCTTTAAATTCAGAATTATCAAGTTTGTATGGAATGAAGATTAGGTTCTCAACTATGAATGACATTGGTATGGGTACATACAATTCCATAATTCTTGCTTAGCTTTCCCCATTTCTATTACTGTATTATCAGGATCTTCTTTTTGCATGTTATCCAAGTTGAAGATCCTGACTGGTTATTTCAAAAAGCTCTAGCATTCATCATCATAAATGTCTCAATTTAGGGGATATTGGCTGGAAAGGGAGCAATAAGCTAAAACATTCTTTGGGTAACATGCTAAAAAGTCGTTCCTATTTTTGTAGCTGATCATGATAGCATGTACAGTGATAATCTATGCCAAGTGCAACTAATGAAGTCAATATTCACTGGAAGGTTACACTGTGATATGCTGTATCTTTACTTAGTTCTCTCTCCCAGTCCAATAAAATCAAACCTGTATAATGTCATTTTATGGATCAGTTACTCCATCATAAAAAGAATCCTCACATTCATTAATGGACAAACCACTTTTAACACTGAATGAGGATATTACAAGTATGAAGAACTTCTAGAAAGATCTTCAGTTCCTCAATGAGAAAACAGCATATTGGAATATGCTAGGGAAGCTGAATAAGGCAAAAATGTCTGTCTGGGAATTTGCCTTCTGCTAACAGTCCTATATCAGAGGTTCCCAACCTTTTGGGCACCAGGGACTGATTCTCGCGGATGGGGCTTTGCTTGGGCGGACCGGTTGCTGGCATGCCGCGGACTGCTCCACGGACCGGAGGTTAGGGACCCCTGTCCTATATAACTCATGGATGGCCTCAGATCTTAAAAGAGTTTTGGGATAGATAAATAAGAGATTCATGACAAGATGAGCTGAGAAGATCTATTGGATTTGCTTTTGATCCCAGCAGGATAAATGACCAGTCATTAAATAGGATTCCCATAATTTAAGGCTTATTTTTATTGCAGGATATTTCTCTCTAATGCACAGTTGTTAAGCAATTAAAGACAATTGCCTTAGAAGTCTTGAGTCTAGTACTTAATGACAAACAGCAATTTCAAAGCTAAGAATAGCTTTTAACCTAAAGAAGTCACTTGTGTATACTTTTAATGTGGCATAGAAGGTGGAAGAATGCTATTTTTAAACTGGCAATATATTTTTAGCCAATGTACTCTCTATTATAGTTAAGGAAATAATCAATTTAACCCACTCATGTGAAAACAGAAAAAAGCTTTCAGTAGCCTCTGACCAAATCATGATCAGTTGTATTTTACAAGGTATTTGCCTTGGTAAAACTTTCATAGAGCATGCTTGTCAAGGAAGAAAAAGATTATGTAGGCAAAAAAAGCTCATGGAAGAGATAGACCAAGGGAAAACATGTATATTGGATGGAAGGAAAGAGGGAATTTTTATTTTGTTTTAAATGAAATTTTGATTGGATGGTGGAATGTGTTTTATGTAGTTTGGATTTTAATATCCAGGATCATTCCGCAATGGAGTTGTCAGTTATACATAGTTTATATGGAAATTAAATGTTCTTGTAGTTTAGATAAAATATTAACAATATGAAAAATAATGAATTCAGTGTATTGTCTCCAAAGTACTATATTTATAGGATTTGTTATTTAAAAAATCACAAAAGTTTGTAATTAGAAATTCACAAATGCTTTATGGTAATGTAGTTAATCAAAGCAGATTATTTCTACTGCAAGATTTTCCCCACAGAGGATTCCCCCCCCCAATTATAGCAAAATAAAGGGAATATTTGAGGACTGGAGTTCAAAATCCCAGTGTTTCAGAAGACAATAGAGAAACTGGTGATAACATGACATTATCAGAAGAGACGAGAGACAAATTTTGCAGCCTATTTTGCTCTCAATTCTGTTAAAAGGCCCCTAAATCTTAATATTTTTTTTTCAGAATTACCATTTTGAGTGTCTATGAATGGAAATGGGAACAGCTGGTTTCCAACCACCCATATGGCCAGACCTGATTTTTACAACTGTTTTTAAAGCAGTTGTTACGTGAATCATGTGGTTGCAAGTCTGAATCCAGATGGCCTCCGGAAACCAGCAAAAGACATTGCAAATTATGGTCACATGACCAGTGGACATTGTAACCTATCGTAAGTGTGAGCTGGTTGCCAAGTGCAGGAAATGCAATGGTAGCACAACATTTTATAATAGCCAGAAGTGTTTTTACAGGCCACAAAGTACCTGTTTCAGAGGCTATTGGAACTCCTAAGAGTCATTAAATGACTAGTCTTAAGTTGAGAACCACCTGTAATTTATTTTCCTTCTAGAACAGGGGTTCTCAGCCTTGGCAGCTTTAAGACTTGTGGACTTCAACTCCCAGAATTCCTCAGCCAGCAAAGCTGGCTGAGGAATTCTGGGAGTTGAAGTCCACAAGTCTTAAAGCTGCCAAGGTTGAGAACCCCTGTTCTAGTATGTATGAGTTTTGCGATATGTCATGTCCATTATGGAAGCCATTTTACATGAGGATCCAGAACATGCTCTCAGAATTTCATATCTGCACATGAATCAGTTTTTGTTTTTCTTTCAGCTACTCTATGAAACCTTTTTGAAGTTGAAGTGAAAATTGATTAGATTTTTTTTGTTGCCTTTTGGGGGGGGGAGCTCATTTATTCATCATCAAAGCACCAAAGCCAACTTGTCAATGAAAATAACAAAAACTGAGAAGAGACATTGCTTTGCATTAAGCAGATTAACTAAGTTTATAGGGTCATAAATTTGGAGTGATGTTATATGAATAATTTCTCGGCTGAGATTTTTTTTTTGTTTAAAGTACAATACAGTAATCAAGATGATTGCTTCTGCTGATGATTTCAAATGTTTGTCTTAGGCAGACTTTGGGCCAAATTATCGTGTCTAATAGTCTAAAGCAAAGTGCATTAAATAAAAGACATACACGATATATCACTTTGTGATAGAAATAGAATTGTTTTCAATCTTTTGAGCAGTGGTGTAGTGGTTAAGGTACCAGGCGAGAAACTGGGAGACAGTGAGTTCTAATCCTGCCTTTGACGCAAGACAGGTGGGTAACCTTGGTGTAATCACTTTCTCTTAGTTCTAGGAAGGAGGCAGTGACAAAACCTTTTCTGAAAAACATTGCCAAGGAAACTGCAGGGACTTGCCTGGGCAATTTTTGAGAAATTGAATAGAAGAGGAAAAAAATGCTTTGAACAATCTGTATAAAAACATTCTTTCCATTCCTGTGCAACATGAGTTGCATTCTGATATTCAAAGTGCTAGTTTGGTTCATGCAAATATTACGATGTTGCACATAATTTTTACCTGACTCATCTTACTTGACTCATTCAAATTAAGAGATAGCCCTCGACTTATGACCACAATTGGGATCAGAATTTACATTGCTGAGCTAGGCGGTTGCTAAGTAAGACAAACCCGATTGTACAACTTTTTTGCCACCGTTGTTAACCAAATCACTGTAGTTGCTAAGTGAATCATGCAGTTGTTAAGCAACTCTATCTTCTCCCATTGATTTTGCTTGTCAGAAGCCATCTGGAAAGATCGCAAGTGGTGATCACATGACCCAGGATGCTGCAACTCTCATTAATACATGTGGTTGCCAAGCGCCTGAATTTTGATCACATGACCATGGGAATGCTGCGTCAGTTGTAAGTGTAAGGACCAGTCATAAATTAGTGCCGTTGTTACTTTGAGTAGTCACTGAAGAAATGGTTGTAAGTTGAGGACTACTTGTAATGTCTGTTGAGTTATTGATCACAATAGGCATTGAGAATCTAACTAAAATCCTCTAGCCAGTCTATTGAGTTTGTATGATTATATACGTTATAGATCAGCCTTTCAGTTTAAAAATTGACATCTTCTTAAATAGTTAAAGAAGACTTAAACTTAGCCCAGAGATTTTACTATATTGAACCCTTCAATCAAATACTTGAGACCATCATTAGATTTCTAGTTCAAAACCAATAAAATACGGTTTTAAAAATTTTAAAAATTCAAAATTTTCTGTTTTTTAAACAATGTACTACAGCATGGTTGTCAGACTGCCGACCCGCAGGCCAGTTGCATCATGCGGAGGCCGTGCCCACCAGCAATGTGAAAAAAGTCATGATGTGTCACGACAAGTCACGTGATGTGGCGAATTTGACACCCGTGTACTACAGCATGGGTTCCCAACCCCTGGTCCGTGGAGCGGCATGCCAAAAACTGGGCCGTGCAAACAAGCGAAGTCCCATCCACAGGATGCAGACAGCATGCGAAACCACACCCCTTCCAGTCCGTGGAAAAACCTCTCTTCACAGAACCAGTCCCTGGTGCCCAAAAGATTGGGGGCTGCTGTACTACAGAGAATTATAAATTTATTGGAAAGCTAAATCAAACAAAGTAATTTCTGTATTTTTAACTAAAACGTTAAACAGCAATAATGAAATAAGTTTAAATTGTATTTATGTATGCTTGTGTGTGTTGGTGGTATATTGACTTGATTCCTTGACTCCTGACAACTGCCTGGATTAGTCCCTGTGCTTTTCTTGACAAGATTTTGGAAGTCATTTGCCATTGCCTCCTTCCTAGGAGAGTGTGTGACTCTCCTCTCTCTCTCCCTCTCTACACACACACTTTAAATAACTTGAAAAAATTACATATTTGAAATATTTACCATATTTACCAATTGTCTCTAAAGATTAATTGGGACTTTTAAAAAATTATTTTACCCCAGATTAACAAACATTTGAGGAAAAATTGCAGATATTCAAGCTATGTTTGCCTTTAGTTACAATTTTAAAGTAGGCTATAGATATGCAAGTTCAATCCTACTGGGCTAGAATAGTATTTTATTACATTAAAACCCTTCCAAGGACTGCTGAAAAGAAGCCAAAAAATAAAACAAACTATAGAAAAGTAATGAATAGATGATGAGATTCTTTGATCAGGGTCATGGAACAACCATTAATATATGTTGCTTTTAATTGATAAAAAGAATTCTCTGAAGGTGTCGGACTCGAAGTGTGTGTGTGTCTGTGTGTATAGTGTTTGAAGCAGTAGTAGCTTAAATATAAATAGTCTATCAATGAAGGCAGGTCATCCCAGTATTATATTGAATTTGAATAAACAAGAAATCTAACTATTTTTCTGCTAAAATATCTTGCTGCTCTCAATGGATCATCTATTCCAGTGGTGGCGAACCTATGGCACGAGCCCCAGTCCTAGGCCTTCAGCTGGGTTTTATAAAACCTTTTCGCTTTAGGCCTCTGCAGCCATGTGCAAAAAAAGGTTCAATCAGTCAATTTCAACTTCTCGCAGGAAAAAAAAAGTTCTTGCAAAATTGAAATTGATTGATTTAACTTTTTAGTCCCACCCAGTCTGCTGTTACCACTGCAGCCATGCCCACCCAATGGGCCACACTCAGCCAATGGGCCACACCCACCCGGCACTCGGCAATGCATAGTGGGTTTTGGGTTGCAGTTTGGGCACTCAGTCTCTAAAAGGTTCGCCATCACTGATACATTCTATTGCTGTTTTTCTTTGCCCCTGAAACTTTTCCTTCCTTGATTTTCCTTAGCAGAATAAAGATAAATGATAAGAGAGGAAAGAAGAAAATCCTGAATGCCTAGGAAATTATGTTATTATTCAAAAACTCATTGCATTTTCTCAGGATCCTATGTCAAGGGCACTAAAAGACAACGCCATATAAATATTGTGCACAATTCTACCTTAACTATATAAAATATGATAAAAATCCAATACATACTATTTATCATATAACATAAAGCACAATTTGTAATGACTACTGTATTGTAAAATTTATTTTGTCCCAGTATAACATAAACTAGACTAGAACCTATACAGAAAATCATTTATACACATTTCCACTTTTGGGAAGGAAAATAATTGGATGAAAAATCACATATTTAAAAAAAACCTTTCATTGACTTATCTTTTAAATCACTATTTACTTTTGAATATTTGCATTCTGAGTTCTAGTGCTGCTTTGTGGTGTGAGTTCTAGTCCCACCTTAGGCACAAGAGCTGGTTGGATAAATTAGGGCCAGTCACCCGGTCTCATCCCAAACCCACCTCACAACGTTATTATACTTGTGAGGAAAACAGGGATATTGTGTATGTTTGACACTTTACATTACTTATAAATTAATAAAGGGAGGATAAAAATCTAATAAGTAAATTTAAACAATAGATACCTCCTATCTTTATATACTAGGTAAGACATTTCCATTGTAATTTACTAGCAGCCTACATTAAAGACAATTAGATTTGTTTTCTTACATGGCTCAATAGAAAACAGACTTTGATTCTAAGAAAGCCATTAGCAGATGAGTGGTTTATTGGTGGTCTATGTTTTAAACATTGTATTTGTTAGAGAATTTTAATTTCTCTGTTGGTGAAAAATAAATCAGAAGCTCTCACAGTTGACTGCATTTAGCTGATTCAAAATAACCTTTTTATATTCATATCAAAATATTTACAATACCATACATTCTTCTTTACAGCAACATAGCTCAATGAAGACTTCGTACAGAGAGATACAGAGACAAACCTGAGACTGAAAAAATCCAGCTTCTAACTCAATACCCTTTTGCACAGACTTAGTAGCACTTTCTTCACATTGGCTGACTGAGTTACCACATGACTCTTCCTGCTCATGAATATTCCAACAGTATTTTATATTACTTCTGTACCACAGAATTAGTTCTGTTATTGGAGGTGCAGATGAACACATATTTTCAGTAAATTAGACATAATTTAAGATTAGGCAATCTATGACTATTGGGTTATTGTTTTGCAGATACTTCCTTACCAGTTCATCAATTCCTTCAATAATGGCAGAGCTTCTAATATACTTGAAAAGTTCTTAAAAGTTCAGGGAGATAGAGATGTATCTGCCTTGAAAATAGCCCATACTGAATGTATAGCACAAACATCGGGTTGACCATAGGAAATGTTTTATGACATTTTGTTTTATGTCATAAAATACTTTATGATAATTTTTATGTTATAAAATGTTTTATAAAATTTGCCGAATTTCAATTTCACAGGATTTCCTGGATTTTGGACGCAACCATTAGAGGCACCTGGATTGAAAAGTTTGGTCCTATGATCACCATTTCACCCAGTTCAAGGTTATGGACATGAGAATTTCAGTAGTATACTGGAAAACCAGGGACTGGTTGAGAGAGATCCTTTTAGAGACATTTCTTTACCAGATTCCTCAATGCCTTCAACAATGACAGAATTTCCCTGGAAAAGTTGAGAAACATTTAGAGAAGTATCTGCCTTAAAAATAGCCCATGTTGAATTGTATAGCACCGAAAATGTTTTAGGACATTTTGTATTGTGTCATAAACTGTTTTATAATTTTTATGTCATTAAGTATTTTATAAAATTTGCCAAATTCCAATTTCATGGGTCCCAGATTTTGAGGATATTTGTAAGGTCGCCCATTTGAGGTAACTCAGTTCAAAAATAGTTGCTACATGATGTAGTGTTTTCCCTAGTTAAATATTATGGTAACAAAAATCTTAGTAGTATTTAGATAGGTAGGATTCATAATTTGAATTCTTTTTCCTAATCTGTTTAGGAACATCAGTTTTTCTTTCAAACATTTTTTTTGCTGCCATTATATTTGTTCTCAGAAAAAAAACACAAAATATATCTTTTAACAATAAGTAGATGAGATGGGCAGCATATAATTAGCCAAGATGGGCAGCAGGCACATAAATCTAATAAACCAACAAACAAAAAATAGCATGCAATTTGAAATAGGGATATGGCTAACATATTTAAAAAGAACAAGTGTATTTGTAACAATATAAAAATGCAGGAGATTCTCAAGTTAACAAGTACAATTGAGCCTGGAATTTTTGTTGTAAATTGTTATGGCCATTGATTGAGACACTTAAAATTTTACAATGGGTCATTAAGCAAGTCACCATAGTTGTTAAGCAAATCACATAGTTGTAATCCAGTTTATCCAAAAGATGCTGCAACTGGTCATAAATGCAAGCCAGTTGGCAACCACCCAAAATGTGATCACATGACTGCAAGGGTAGTCATAACCTTGAAGATAATTTTTTGAGTCCATTGTAACTTTGAACAACTGTTAAATGACAGTTGTAAGTCAAGGACCATTTGTAAACTCAAGATTCTTTTGTACATGTTTGCTTCATTATAGTTACAAAGGACAGAGAAAGTTCAGCTATTTAGAAATATGCCATTTTCCCCTTAAAATGCAGACTAATTTTTTTCTATAACTCTCTGAAGTTCCTTCTGCTGCATTAGTCATATTGTTTCTTCCTAACACAATCTCATCCTTAGTTTATACTCCTAAATTGATTAAATATTAAATCCACAGTGGCTAGTAGTAAGGTAAATTTGTTTCCTTACAGAAGCAATAGTGCAGATCATAAATCTCACACCAGATCCTCTGAATTCTTTTTTACAGGGCGCTAAATGCATCACTCCCTGATGGAACTTCATCTTTGTTTTCAGTTCCTGTTTCCTCACAACTTGTTCCTTCAAATTCTGCTCTTTTTCCTTCTGAGTCATCTGCAACAATCTCTAGTGGTCTGCTAGTTCAGTCAGTTGCTGGCCTTCATATAAGCTTTGCCTTCCAAACCAGCACTCAGTTGATTCATAGCAAACCCAGAATTCAGCTATTTAACTGGCAGCTAACACAGACTTCTTGTTATCCTGTAAACTCATTAAAAGACCAGTGCCAGATCATCTTTGATTTCTAGGATATCTTCCCTGTGACTAAAAACTGAATGTATTTAGTTTCTGGATGAGTGCAAATCTTCAGCGCTGTTCACTCATATGATTAATATTTAAACTCAGTATTGTGTAACTCAGTTGACATAGTTCTCACAAATTTTAGAGTTTTTTAATACTAGGATACAAATATTAACTTTAAAGATGATAAACAGTACTGAAATTGTCATACCCATTGTCATGTCTTCTACCGTATCAGAACAAGGATAAAATGGTGTTCAAATTTTAAGAGGTTATCATAAACAGAAAGATGTAATCTTTCCTATAGTATTTCTTCCATTTTCTGTTGTCAGCATGCCAACGTTCTACACAAATGTATAGAATATACAAATGTATAGAGCAGTGGTGGCGAACCTATGGCACGCATGGCATGCCCCAGCCCTGCCTCTCCTGTGGCCCCTTCCTCACCAGCAGCCCCCCCCCGGAGGAGAGTCACCCCCAGGTGCAGCCCGCACAGAGCAGCGCAGCCAAGCACATGGCAGCCGGGCAGCAGGGACAAGACTCCACCCTCGAGCCCTGTTGCATGCAGATGATGCTGCGGGGTGTGGCCGGAGGGCAAGGCCGCCATGGTGCTGCAGGGCCATCTGGGCAATTTGCGGCGGGCTGTGGAGGCAGTGGATGGCCCTGCGGGCAGGGGGGCGAGGGGGCAGAGTGGACGGGGCATGAGGTGGGGCAGGGTGGGACGGGGGACAGGGCGGTTTTGGGGCACTCGGTCTCTAAAAGGTTCGCCATCACTGGTATAGAGTATGGAGTAATGTATGGAGCTTTAAACTGACCTAAGTATTTCAGAAGGAATAAATAATGTATACAGTCTTATAGATGTAAATCATTTAAGACCCTCAAGTTTTATTATGCCAGCCAATAAGTAGACTGAATACTTTTAATAAGCATTGGATCTGTTTAATAAATAATGCTTAGTTAAATCTCATGGGCCATATAAAATAGTTTAAAATATAAATGCCTATTATATTACAGAACAAGATTCACATTATTTTTTTACTTTTTAAATCTCTCTTATGATTTATTCTTTATTCTCTGATCTAAACAACTTTGGTGTATGTTTTGTAGTATTGTGATTTAAAAGACTGGCCATTATTAAAATCATTTTCTGAAAGCTCAATGAAAACGTATGGTACATTCATCTGAATGTTATCTGGCTACAAGATGTGTTTTGCCATATTATCATGAGCTGTAAGAGGTCCAAGTTATCTCATAAACTCTTTGACATAGTGTTTGGAAATTAAGAACGTTACCCTTTACTTTTTTTGCCTACCAATTAGACTTAACTCCTGGAAAGGACATGGACAATTCCATGCAGATTTCATGCAGATTTCTTGGAAGCACTTTGCCTTATTCGAGGGCTGAGAGAGAGTGAGTAGCCCAAAGACCCTCAGCTGATTTCCATCCCTAAGTCAGAATTGGAACTCAACTTTCTCCACTCCTAGTTCAGCACTTTCACTAGTAGATCAGATTAGCTCTGTAATATAGTTAACCCTTGATTTACGACTATAATTGAGCCCAGAATTGTGGCCGTAAGACAGGCTGGTTATTTAGTGGGTCATCATATGACTGATCCAATTTTACAACATTATTCTGTGGCGGTTGTTAAGCAAATCCATTGTTTGCAATGTGCATTTTTTGACAAAAAGTAAACACCAGTTTCTGGCAAAAAATGTAAGTCGTGGTCACATGACTGTGGGATGCTACAACTGGCCACAAATATAGAGAGTTGCCAAGCACCGAAGTATGACCACCTGGGGGGGAAGCTATCAGAACTTCAAATCTGGGTCATAAGTATCTTTTTGAGATCCATTGTAGTTTTGAATGGTCATTAAGCCAAGGACAATCTGTAGTGATAATAGCAAAGAATGGTTTTATTTCTCCAACATTAAACACAAACTTCATGAAGAAAAATAGGAAAGGAAAAACAGCAAATACGTTAAAGATCCCATGGAAACAAAATATATACAATATATAACAACTTATTTTTAATAGTAATTTTATTAAAGATTATAGTTATAATAGTAACAACTAATACAAACTGCAAAAGGAATAAAAAAACCGGGCCACAGAAGTGAGTGAGTGGGTGCATGCAAAACTATCCCCTCTTTCCCCATCGCCACCTCCGCCAGTCCGACGAGCCAGAAAGGTTGGAGACTGCTGCCATATCCCATCTCTTAAACCTTCTCATTTCAATTCAGATGTCAGCAAAAGTCTAAGGCAGTGGTGGTGAACCTATGGCACTTGTGCCAGAGGTGGCACTCAGAACACTCTCTGTGGGCACGTGCGCCATGCCCCAGAGATGGCAACCGTCCCTCTTCAACCAGCCACCCGCTAACTCGCCGAGGTCCTACATGGCTGGATGCATCCTAGCACCCATGCACTCACTGGCCTCTGTGTGCAGGGGCCAATGGTGTCAGGCAGCAGCCGCCCCGGCCCCCTCCTCACCTTTCCCTGTGACAATGGCACCCCTGCCTGCCTCGCCTTGCCTTGCCTCACCCCTCAGGACGAGCCTCCTGCCCACTGCCCCACCTGCCAGAGAACCCCTGGATTTCTCCCAACCCTGCCCGGCTCCCACAGACGTCCCTCCCCACGAGCAACATTGAAGTGATCACACCCACCTTGGCCACACCCACCCAATCTGCCATGACCACCACAGCCACGCTCACCCAGTGGGCCATGCCCACCTGGCACCCAGTGATAAATAAGTGGGTTTTGGGTTGCAGTTTGGGCACTCGGACTCTAAAAGGTTTGCCATCACTGGTCTAAAGGTTACCAGAAATAACAATACACGTATGTTAACCTTGATCAAATAAGCTAATTTTTCTTTTCTCCTAATAATCTTGATCTTAGTCCCTTCAAATAATATTACAGAACTTGATTACTTCTCATTTCTTCTTTAGCCCTTATAAAATTCTTCACAACTTTTAAAAAGCCTCTTTTATAAATCCAGTATAGGAAAATTATCCAGGTCACTGTCTTGATTTGTTATATGTATATTCCTTTTAATTATTTCTTGTGTTATGTCCAGTTTATCATCCTTCATCATGTGATTCTTGTAGTCTGTCAATTTTAAATCCACATTCAAGTCAGTCTAGATCTTATCAGGAAGAACATGTTCCTCTTCCATGATATCTTTTAGACACAGCCTATCTACTATAGAGGTAGAAACTTTCAAAATTAACTCTGGATTTGTTGTTCAAAAATATTCATTAATTATGTCCAGTGTTAAAATATTTGGCTTCATTTTACAAGTGTAAATTGAGTTTGAGTGTTCTTCTCCATTGTAGTCCATAGTTCTTTTAGTTTCTTTTTATGTCCAATTTTTAACATCTGTTATTTTCAAAAAAAGCATTTTCCCATGGGAAGGATTCTTTACAATTTGTCTAAATTCTTATTTCAAATTTATCTGTATCATTAATCCATTTGTAATTTCTTAAAATCAAAGCTTTTTGCTGTTTATTAACCCCCACCAAAAAAAATTAAGTTCTTAAATCTGTATTTAAAACTTCTTTAGCTAAGGTTTGAAGGAAACTCTCCCATTGCCGTAAAATGTGTCAATCCAAAAATTCCTAATAGCTGAAAAACAGTTGACACGCAATTTCTGAAAGTGATTAGAAAAGGAAATAAGTGAACTTAATGAACTTTCAGAGGTTCCAATGTGGTTGTAGCAAGGTAGTTGTTCTCTTGTCTCCCAGAACTCTAGGTCTGCAAGAGACCACTAACTTGCAGTTACTTTGTGAGGAGCAACTGTCTGGAGCACTTGTGGGAATCTCAAGTCCTTTCCTTGTCCCATGAGGAATTATGGAGCTCTCTGGTTTTTCATTCCATGAGGTTGTCAGCTCTGTTTTGTACAGAGCTATCTTCACCCTGTCATTTCTTTCCTGGAACTCTAATAGCATATTCTTCAGTTAAGCAGAAGTAAAGGTAGTAGACATAGTATATATCAACATATCAAAATAGGCAGTGCTTTTTTTGTAAAAAAAAAAAAAAAAAGGTGCCGGAACTCACGTCATACAACTTGCCTTGCCTACCCTACAAGGTTCCATCCAAAAAAGGTGCCAGAACTCCGTTCTGGGCGTTCTATGACAAAAAAGCCCTGAAAATAGGATTCTAAGCATTTTTTGTTTTAAAATATTGGGTGTGTGAGAGAGGGGAAGGTACAAACAGAAATGATGAAGACAAAGTAATCTTTACTAAATCTTATCTAAGATACCAATTTCCAAATATAGTCTCAGTACAATTGATTTGGTTGAAGCTTTGCTCTGATTTAGTTTTAGTCTTTAATAAATAAAAATAAACTGGAAAGGCTTTTTGCTTTAACCTGCATACCGAAGGCTTGTATCCTTTCTATCCCATCACCCATGATTAATCTACAGCCTTGAGACCCTTAAAGATTCCTCTGTTTTAGTTAATTATGCAAGATGTCCAGGAACAATAGTTATGAATAGTGTAGAACATTTATTTAATTTGTGTAGTCCTTCTGTACACAGATGGTGTTACTTGGCCTACAGCCTGATGCAAATTTATATGACATTCATATTTTCTTCTAATAATTTGCAAGAAAGAAATTAGAATTATACTAAAACTGGTCCATTTTTAATACATGTAATTCATATAAGATCTTCTGTAATACGGTAAGTTTTCATGAATCTTCTGTAGTCATTCTTTAAGATGGAACTGCAATTTATCCTAAGCTGATTTGCATCTGACACTTCTTAAACTCAGCCACTTGTAATTTATTAACTAAAAATAAAGTCTTCATGTGATTTTTTTTCCTTCTCCAGTAAAAATTATCTTTTATATCTTAAATTGTTTTTTTCTGACAAAATGTTATTTCAGGGAATGTAAAGGAAAGTTTTTGACTAAACAAAGGCAGTTGGGACTGAACTGCTAAAAAATCCCATTATTCCAACACAATCAAGGAGAGATGCAGAAGGTATATGAAGACTTTTTCTGACTTTCTGAAGGACCACAGGATGCCATTTGGAGATGCTATGATGTCATCATAGATGTCATGGCTGAATTTGTTTGGTCCATTTTGGGGCCTTTGGTTGTATTGACAGCAATGATTCTTGGGCTGCTGGAGGACCACCACCACCAAAGAGATAATAGAGGGCTCCATGTTTGTCAATAACTTATATTGTCCATCTGCTTTCCTTTGCTCAGCTTTCCTTGCTCGTGGCTCACATCTAACTATTTCTGTGGTTTGTTTTTTCATGCACAAAGAAAAAACCCTTAGAAAACATGGATGACTAATCGTTCTTAAATATGCTTCGGAAATTGTTTCCACTGCAGTCCTGGGTCGCATTATGGTAAAGATTAGCTTTTCTATCTGAAAAAAAGGGCCTGAACATATTTCTAACTTATTTCTAAAACAGTATAGGAGAATTACTATATTTAGACTTAAAACAGCAGTAGTTTTCTAGAAATTATGGAAATAAAATAACTGTAGCAGTTGCACAATTATCTGAGAGTACTTTTTAGAAAAAGAGATGGAGGTTGATTTATGAATGTAATTTAGGTTTTGTAAGAAGAAGACAGTGAAGAAAAGAGGAACAGAAAAAAATGAAAAAGACAAAAACCTGATTTTTTAAAAATTTGGTTTGGAAATCGAGTGGGGGAGGAAATTTAGGATTGCAAGATAGATTCCAGCCATGATTTGTAAACTTAAGAAATGCAAAGGAAGGAAGGAAGGAAGGATGAAAGAAAGGGGAAAAAAATAATAAAGATCTCTATTGAATAATTTGATGTAGTTGAAAAAAATTCATTTTGCTAATCAATGATATTGGTAAAAAAAGTATAATAAAATATTGATTTGGGCCCCAAATCCTTCAATATTTTTATTAATGGCAAGATGAAGGGAATGTATAATAATTTCAGGTTTTGGATAGGACAATCAAAAAACACTGAGGAACAGACACTCTCACCTATAGCTAGAAAGTTCTTACACCTTTCTTACTACCGGTACCAGAGCAGTATCATCAACATATTTGAGGTTCTTTTTTCTTTTAATCCAGCCTTACTCATGATACATTTATGTTGAAATATCCATCAACTAATTTGGCTTACAGTTACAAGGGAGTTTATGTAATTTAGTCAACTATCTTGAGTATTATTTTCCTTCAACCATGTTTCAACTTAATAGTAGATACAGAAAGAAACTACTAATATTCCTGGTACGATTTCTTCTAGTGAAATGAAAGGGGACTGGGATATTCCTTTTGATATATACATGCAGATCATATAAATTTTTACTACAGAAATAATATTAATCTCTAATTTCCTAGAAATGTCTCATCTCTGGCAGAAGAGAACACTAATTAAAAAGGCAAAACATTTACAAAGAGCAAAACTTCTTGTTTTGTAATAAATTATCAGCTTTATTTATAGGTATACATTTCAGTCTTAGGCACACTTAGAATGGACCCATTAATATTAATGGGTTAATCATGATTAACTTTCTCCATTGAGTTCTGTGCGTCTAGTTCAGATATAAGTAAATTGAGATCAAAGCCGTTATATTTATTTCATTATGCAAGATTTTGCATTGCAAACATTAGACTAAAGAGGCATTTGTCAGGTTGTCAAAAGAGAGCTAAAACTGTCCATAGCTTTCCATGCTGAACAAGAAAATGCTGAGGCAATGCTACCCCATTTCATTTATGTGGAGGAACTGTAATAAGCTTGCAAAGGTGGGAGCATTAAATCTTGTTCTTCCTCTTGTGAAGTGTTCTTTAGGGAACTACACTTCATTAAGAGAAAAGGAAATTCATTCCAACTTGTTGCCTCCAAATAAAAAAGGATGAGATAAGCAATGGACCACATTTATTACAAATAAATAATTGGACGCTGTTCTACACGAGAAAGAGCCAAGAGCTATCTACCTAGGAAGTGGATTCAAAATAATTTTGAAAAATATAGAAAGCAGTCACAATCAGAGAAGCTTTTTCATAGTAAGATCTGAAATCATAATATGTATTTCCATGGTTTCTGTTCAGTTTGATATTCATAGCATAATTCAGTATTTCTTATTTGTAAATCTATTCTCTTACTTGAGTGTCTTCTTCAAGTTTATTGAATTTGATGTAGCTAATGGACTGCCTAATCTAATTTATCATATGTCTTAAAACATTTTTTTACTTTGAAAGCTAAGAACCAGTGGCACCTAACAGACAGGCAAGGGACATCAGAATGACGTATAAGATGTCACAATGAAAACCCCTCCTTTTTTGTGTGTGCATCGAGATGTTGCATGCATGTGATGTTGCTGTCAACATTCTGATGAAATCAATAAAAACCAGTGGCTGCCATTGCCAAGAACAGTAAATTGTGGGATAGTGCTTAACTTCAGTATTATGATAATAATGCTAGTTGAATATAGTTTAAATTTTGTATAATGATGACTATTTGCATAGTCTTTGCAATTTCCTATATAGGTCTGATTGAAGATTGAAAGGGAGAACACCATCAAATGATTACTGTTAAGGACAATTCCATTTTAACTTTTAGATTGCACATATTTAAATTGGAGAAAGCTAACTTTCTTGTATTGCAAATTGAATATTGTTGAGCTGGAGGCACACATTATTAGTTCTTTTTGTATTTAGGTCGAATGTCTAATTGGTAATAACTGCATTATAGAATTTTTAACGAAAAAATGGATTGCATATAGTAAAAAGATAACAAGATAAATATTATTTTAAAAGACTTTTTATTCAGCCAGCACAAATTGTGTGTTTTTGTGTCAATTTTGTTTTCATGGGTCAAACTTAAACATACTTTTAGCAATAAACTGGTTATAAACATAAAGGTTTTTTCAGCTTTTTGAACTATACAAATGATATTTTGCATTGTTATTTAGCACAATGCATTGTCAAATTGTATCTTGAAACATAAAAGCATATTGTACCTTAAGGTCACTAAAAATATTTATCTACATTGAAAGAATAATACGTATTTATTTCCCAGGTAAAAAGCATTATATTTCAGAGTTTTATGAAATTGTAGCTATGTAATATTTATATGTTATCATTTTAAAACTCTAAATGTTATATAAGAAAGATAAAAGATATCATTCATAGTATCAAAAGAATGTTACATCACAGGAGTTATATACCACATACAGCAAATAATACAGACTTTTTATTTAGGATTCTGTTTCTAGGGGTTTTTTTTCTTTTGGTTCTCTTCCATTGTATCATATTATTAAAGCTGGTGCTAAAAATTAAGATCTTATGCTTTCTGATAATTTTCCAAAGTTCTCTGCTTAGTACATATGGTGGTAATTTTGAGGACTAAGAATGAAAAACTAGAGAATAAATTTTGATAATCTTATCTTTTAGTATATCATATTAAATCTATACTAAAACTATTTTTCTGTATGAAGATACTAAGTATATGACCTACTTTTCCTAAATATTTTGTTTACAATATAAGAAAAATAAATAATGTGCCAGTTGACAGCATGCTCCAGTAAAGGATAATAATTCACACATAATTATAACATTACTTAGAAATGCTTGATTATAGTGTGCACTTTTATAATTAGTATCTGACAATTCAAAAAAGCAGTGAAAATCACCATTTTAAAAAGCCCATACATTTCAGAATTGAAACATAAAGCTTCAAAAATATAAATGATAATAAAGGAAACAGGAACAATGTGCTAGAACTTGGATTGATTTTTGCCATCAAATAAAATATTTGCAAATTATTGGGGGTAGTAAGAATATAATGTTCTTCACATACAAAGAATTTTTATGAGTGATGTACTTAAATATATTGCATTCCTTTACAATCCACATAACAGTTTTATTTTTTTAGGAATTGGTAGAGTGATATTTGTGAATGTCTTGGCATGTGCAATATCCCAAGTGGTATCTATGGCTCTCAAAATTATTATTTTTAATAATGACCAAAATTTCAAACAGGTCTTTCAAAATATTATTTTAGTGCCCATAATAGTTTGGGCACCTATAAAGGTTGCTAATCCTTATTCTATTTATTAAATCTCAACATTGTATACAGTAATTCCACAATTAAAAAGAAAACAGCCATTTTAAAATAGACTAATAATTAAATGAAGAATTTGGTGAAATTCATTGTGTAAAATAAAAGGCATTAAATAAATAATGAAGAACCTTGGAATTTGATTGAAGAGATGTAAAGAGCATTTTTAAATTCCATGTGTGAATTTATCTCATTTTCTTCAGAGGCCTTGGGCCTTACTGAAGACCTTACTTTTATAGGCTTACAGTGGTACCTCAGTACTCAATTGCTTTGAAACTCATGGAATTTGGTTTTCAACCACATTTTGATGCGAAAATTTTGTCCCAATACTCATCATTTGTTTGGTACTAAACTCACAAAGGAAAATTTTTGTTTGGTACTCATTGTTTTTGGTACACATTGCACCTCCCGGAACCAATGAATGATGAGTACTGAGATACTGTATAAGTGAGCAACTTCTGTAATGAAAAGGCTTTTGTGCAATTACATTCTTTCTCAAGAGCTCTCTGCTCAAATGTGGAGGGTGGTTTCCTTAGTAGAAATAATACTGTTTCCCTCTCAGGAAGAACAACAGTTTTAAGAATGTGTAAAGGTTCATGGGCTTTGCAGTTAGCATTTAGATAATTTTGATTTAATAACTACATTGTTTAACTTTATAGAAAAAAGATGAGTGAGTTTCAGGTATTTTCAGTTTGCAGAGTTGGGAGAATGCCATACCTCTGTTATGTTAATGCATACATCCAGTAAGTTTACAAAACCTGTAGATTTTATTGCAAAATAGGTAAGGTCATCTGTTATCTGGAACCACTGATGCATTCTCTTTTCAAAATCAACTTTCAATAATGCCAAATGGTTATAGCTTATTGCAGCAATTATTCCAACTGATTGATTACAGGTAGCCCTTGACTTACAACCATTCATTAGTAACCATTTGAAGATATAAAGGCACTGGAAAAAGTGACTTATGACTGTTTTTCACACTTAATGACTGTTACAGCATCCCTGTGGTTATGTGCTCAAAATTTGGACGCTTGCATGTATTTGTGATGGTTGCAATGTCACAGGATCATGTGATCCCCTTTTGAGTCCTTCTGACAAGCAAAGTCAATGGGGAAGCCAGATTCTCTTTAAAACATGTTACTAACTTAACAGCTGCAGTGATTCAACCATTAACAACTATGGCAAGAAAAGTAAAAAATGGGGCAAAACTCAATTAACATCTATCTTGCTTAGCAATAAATTTTGGACTCAATTGTGGTCGTAAGTTAAGGAGTACCTGTATGTGCTATTAAGTCAGTGTTGACCCTTACCACCCACATAAACAGACCTTCTCAAGGATGATCTGATCCCAGTGTGATTCTATTTACTGTATATTCCAGCTGTGCACCCACTGCCACTGTCAATCTACTGCTAATCCTTTTTTTCCCCCTTCCACCTTTCCCAGAATTGTGAACTACTCAATGAAATAGGGTTTTGACACAAAGTGTCCAAAATACTATAATTTGAGCCTGCTCGAGGATGCCTTGAAGAACTTAGATTGATTTATTCTGTGATCCATTACTTTGCTTCCTTGGATATCCATGTTATTCTCAGGAATTTTATCCATCACCAAAGTTCATTCAGCACTCTTCCAATCCTACTTCTTTGAATTCAAGCTTGATCTGATCTTTATAGGTGTAGATGTCATACCATCTGAATATATTTCCCATCTTCATTGTTCCTCTACCAGTTGCTGGTCCACAATGTATTTCCTGACTCTTGGTTCCTTTACTGTTGATATTGATTCTAAAAGGCAGAAGCTGTACACCAATTTAGTATATTCATTGCCAGGTTTTAACACTGGTTGTTATACTTTTTGTCATTAATTTGGGATTCTTTATATTATAAAGATTCATTTCATCTTTCAACATATTCATGCTTTCTTACGTTCCATGATTTCTATTGTAATTCTCTCTCTGCAGCTTTGCATTTTCTTACCAATATCAACAACTAAATTTTCTGAAGGTTTTAATCTACCTATCTCATAACCATCATTAGTACTCTAAAAGATCCTCAGCAATTTTTCAATAGTATATTGAATGCTATCTGTTCTGAGAGGCCATCTTCAGATATTGTCGATCACTTTATTTTGTCTAACCATGTGGCTTTCTTGGTAAAATATAGGAGTGGTTTATCATTGCCTTTTCCATGCAGGATGAAATTATTTATTTGCAATGTCATTAAAATGATCATCTACTTCCAGTATCTTCCTGTATTATTGCAAACAATGAAATTGCCCACTTCAGTTGGGCAGCTGTAATGACCTTCATCCCTTGAGTGACTTTATTGGGAGTATATACTCTTGGGGTACATTCTCATCATTCTTTGTTCATCTCCTCAGGAATATTCATCTGATATCAGTCCTTCAAGATAGGCCAGGTCATGACTTCCGGTTTGCCATTGTGGCCACCACTGGAAGGCAAGCGCCATCTTCCGTGTTCATTTTGCACCGCTGGGGGACCCTGGGAAGGGTTGAAAATTGCCTGTAGGGGCGACAAGCAAGGAGGGGACCCCCACTCGATCACGGGAGGGCGGTAACCCTTCCACTTGATCTGGGGCAGCCCTCCAAACCGGCAGACGAAAGACCGGCCATAGAAATATGGCTCGTCACTAAGCTGCAGACAGCTGAAGTCAAACTTATCACCAGGCACTTCTAAAGCAGCGCAGATGAGACTGGGTGAGATCTGAACCTCTCTTCAATCCTAAGTATTTTCTTCTCCTGTAAAAGCTGCCCAAAGTACTTTCCCCCGTGTGAGGAGAGAGGGAAGGGAACTTTTTTTTTCACCCTACACCATGCACCAAAACAAACTAAACATACATAAACAAAAATCTTTTCTCTTAACAGAACCGTGCTATACATTCTAACTATTCTATTACATCTTATTTACATTTTATTTACATTCGATCATTATATCTTTTTCTTTCTCTGTTCTAGCCAAATATAACATTTATTCCAAATTTCATAAAATTCTGTCGCCTCCTTGTCTTTTAATTCTAGCGTGAGTTTATTCATTTCTGCGCATTCCAAAATTTTATAAATAACCATTTCATCTGTGGGTATATTTTCATTCTTCCAACATTGGGCATATGCTATGCGAGCTGCAGTCAATATATATATAATGATGTGTTGGAGTTGTTTTTCAATCTTTGAATTTATTATGCCCAATAGAAATAATTCCGGTTTAAAATCCATTTTTATCTCCGTTATCTCCTGTATCCAATCTCTTATTCGTTCCCAATAATTTTTTGCTTTGGGGCACAGCCACCACATGTGGTAGAATGTTTCTTCTCTAGTTCTACATTTCCAACACTTCAGATCTATATTTTTATGCATTTTGGCCAATCTCGCTGGTGTTAAATGCCATCTATAAATCATTTTGTATTGATTCTCTCCATATGCAGTTGAAAGCGTCAATTTACAATTTACATTCCATAATCTTTCCCATTCCTCTAAATTTATATTTCTCCCCACATTTCGTGCCCACGCTAACATGGACCCCTTCACTATGTCTTCCTCTAACTCTAAGTTCTAAGGGAACTTCTATCCCACCCTCTAAGAATAGCGGTTGACTGATTATCCAGGGGAGTTAAAACACTGAAAGAATAACCTTAAAGTAACTGGATTTATATGCTTTAACATTTGGGGACCAAAAGTGTTCTTACCTTTACTGAAGACTTTGGTTTTATTTACAAAGAAGAAATAAAATTGGAAAAAGAATTATAAAAAGTTTGGACTTAAAAAATCTTAAACAGCAATGGTGACATCTTGTGGCCAGGTTTGATATTACAACTTCTTATTGTCTAAAGGAGACTTGACTTGAAGCCCAGACTATAGATAAGACTTCTTCAACCTTGACAAATATCAGCTGTGAGAAGCTCAGCTGAGTTCTATACTCAGTTATAAAATTATTTTCATTCTCTGACTTTAAAGCTTTCAACTTAACAAACCATTAAGAGAATATGGATGAAGACCAGGAACAGATTCATTTTATGTTGAAAGCAATATATGAAACCATTCTTTCAGCTTGCAATGAAATAAGATGCTACAGAAAAGAACAAGATGTCAGCCTAGATATACGAACTCAAACTTTCCAGCAGATCTGTAACCAAGTGGGACAAATAATCTTGGTAACAATCACAAAAGTCAGAATGCTTTCATTTTACAAACTTGTTTTTTAATGAAAGGCATTTTATTATGTACTATGTAGCTGGCTTCATAAAAAGCAAAGCTGAAGTTCTGAGTCTTTTCTACTCCCACTGACAATTCCTATTCAGCATTATATATTACAAAGAAAATGATAATAATCACTATATCTTAGATGTGTACATCATTTTGCACCTAACACAATTGAAGTAATAATTTTAAAAATCTGTTACATTTTATTGGGCAAAAAAGTGAGGTTATCTTTTTTTCTTTTGGTTAAGGTATTTTTTCCCAATGCTGTTCTTGGAATTTTAATTCCTGCTATATATATATCAATTAGAATTTATTATGTAGATGAAACTGTATAAAAATTATAGCCACAACTTTATTGCATTTCACTAAAATGACTGCTCAGAATATCTAATAGGACTATGCATAGTTTGAGATTAATTTTGAAGAAGTATTTTGGATCTTGTGTGAGCACAGCTCCTCTCTACTGTACAATAAAATAGCCTATATTTTTTTCAAACTTCCATTCAAGCTTTAAATGCTGCTACTTTAAGATGTCCAGTGGTTAATCTTATTCTTAATATAGCAGCATTTTTTTATGGAAACACATGGAAGTCTGAAAAAGCCAGGCTGCTAATGAATAGCAGAAATTTGCTGTGTTTGTGCTCACACAATATCTATCATTTCTAATATTTACATAGTTTAATATTAAATACATATTTTTATTCTAAAGAAAAACTGAAACCTCTTTCACATGCTGTTAAATTGAAATCTGCTTGGAAGAGGAAATTATTAAAATATGGAAAAATACTAAGTATATATAAAATATAATTATTTAGATTAAGTTAAACAATTTTATCTTGACTCCAATCTCTCCTTTTACCTACTCTTTTGAGTGGGCTCCCAGGATGCAATATGATCCTCTTATTTCCCTCTATATCAGGGATCCCCAAATTGGTCAGATATTGATGAGGCTATCCATGATTGTTGTTGTTATTGCTGGTTACACCATCAGCCAAATGGATCTGGCGTTTTTATCCACCTATTGAGTCCTTCCCAATCCACCTATTGAGTCCTTCCCTAGAATAGGCAGATGTTGATGTTTGAAGGTGTTAAAGATATTGTTACTGGATGTAAGCTGCTCTAAGTAAAGCTATCTGTTGCAATTGATTGATGGTGATTTTGTCAATGACAATGGTATTCAAGTGGCACTCCAGTTATTTTGGGATTACACCTAAAGTGCCTATCACTATTGGTACTATCTTCTGTAAACACTAGTCCTTCTTCTGTTTGGCGGTTTTGGTATTTTGTGATTTTCTCCAGTTCTTTCTTTTTCTATTCTGCTGTTCCTAGATGTCCACTATTCAATCTTTTTTGCCTTTCTTATCAACAATTATTAAGTCTGGGGTATTATGTGGCAGGTGGTTGTCTGAGCCAGAGTACTTTAGCTTCTTCATTTTCTACTACTTTGTCTATTTTGTGGTCCCACCAATGTACCATTTTTGTTACTTTGTCATGCTGTTTGTTTCAGTCAGTCTGTATGATTTTACATCAGCTAACTAGGTGGTCTACTGTTTCTTCAGCTGCTTTGCAGAAACGGTATTTGCTGTCGTTTTCTTTTCAATTCTGGCTTGTTTGCATTTATTCTTTTTTTATATATATAAATATTTTATTAATTTTCTAGTTTTACAATCAAGTACTTAATAGACAACGTGTTGTCTGGGTCCATTAGTAATTCAATGGTATACATTTACTTCTTTGATCCTAGATCCAATATTTCACCAGTAGTACCTGTTTATTTATTCTTAAGGCTTATTATTTATTCTTAAGGCTTGCTCTTATGCAGCCAAAATTAACCCCACTTTCTGTTCCTTCAACTTTCCTGCTCTTAGCTATTGCCAAGTCTTGTTATCTGCTTTGCCTGCTAGTTTTTTTTCTTTAATGTATGACCATGTAATAATTTGCCTTACCATGTCTACTTTCTACCTCCCTTTGGTGTTTCTTGTAGACCAGTTTGATGTCTCTGGTATTTACCGGTAGTTATTGTTGTTATTATTTGTTATACTATTAAAGTAGTATTTATTAAATTATTTTCATATAATAAATGTTTGGGGGTTGATGAACAACCTGCTTCATGAAGGATTCAATGAACTGAAAAGTTTGGAAACCTCTATGCTAGAAAGAGAATTTATAAATTTGATCCCACTATAGAAAAAGCCCCTTTATTTAGCTCTGCTTGCTTTGACTCCTTTGTCAGTGTACAGACAGAATAGTTTTGTCAAAAATACAAAACAAAACAGGTTTCTTAGAGGCTAGTAGTCAATGCTAATGATAAATCACTTCCCTGATATGACTATATACATTTTTTTTTGTTTGAAATAAATTTTTGGTGCAGAATTTGTGTTGATTTTCGTTGGAATCATGTACAAATCTGTGCAGAAATAAGCTCCATGGAATTCATTGTGACAATTTTTCTGGAATAAAATTGTTTATCTTTCCATGAACTCAAATTCCTTATTCGCTTTTTATCCATTCCCAGTCTCCCATTTCATTTGTTGATCCTGCATGTGTAATTTGTTTTCAGGTTCGTGTGAATGAATATTATGATAGAGTCAACTGAACACGCTTTAAATATGGCTAATTAAGTTTGCCAGGCATTAAACATATTTATTCTGAGATATCTGGTTCAGGAATTGGCTATTGGAGAGATATAGACATTTAACAGACATATGCAAAGAGGAAAATTTATTGTTTAAAGAACAGATGAGGCTTTGGGAACAGTTTGAGACATGCCAGGCTGTGATAACTGAATGGATAGAAGCCATGGATAAATTATTCTAAAACCATTTCTATTTTTGAATATGATACAGGTATGAGATAACGCTCATAGAAATCTGTTCAAAGGAAAATGCATGTTTCATTTTTTTTTATTTGAAAGAATCAAAACTTCAGATTATTTCCCCATTGTAATAGGATTTGAAAACATAGCACCCTTTGACAGGATGAGGAAAATAAAATCCTGGCAAGTGTAAAATGTGTATGTGATGTTTAAAACTGACACATAGTGACTTTAATATGTCTAGAAGAACAATATTTGTTGTATCTGAATTACAGTAGCTTGTGCGTTGCTTAGAAACAAAATATGTCAGTCGATTCTCCATATTTTTGGACTTTAAAAAACCCCAACAACTCCATTGCCATCTCTGGATATATATTTTTTTCTAATTTTCATACATATGATGACACGTCATAGTAGGAGGCAGGTAATTTGCATTAAATTACATTTTCAAACAGGAATGTTTACCCAATGCAGCACATGGACCATTAATAATAAATGCAAATTATCCATGCATTCTGCAAAATCATTTTGTTTTTCACTGGTTATTTCTTGAACCAAATATTTCCTTCCAAACTCATCAGTTGATTCCCATTTCAGGGATCCCAGAGACTACAATATACCGTAATATGCTATGCCAGTAAGTAACATTTGAGGTGGATGTTAGAATGATGAATTTTTTTGTACTTGCCCATAAATGGATACCTGAAGGGTATTTTATAATCTTTTGCCTATTGACAAGATTAAGATCATGGCTTCTTGTACAAACTAAGAATTAAGTTATGATTCCAAATCCAGCAATTATTCTGCTGCTGTTGAACCATGCTTTTTGGAAAGGGTTCAAATGTAATTAAGAGATAGCATGCTGAACTTTAGTAGGGGCAAGCTAAATTAGCAATTCAAATTATGGACCTTTTAATATTATTTTACATTTTTCTTTCTAAATTTGGAATCTCCTTCCAAACTGATCATATCTCTAGGGCTTTTCAGAGCACCAATTTAGAAAGTGACCATGCAGAAACATTGGCTTAGATTGCTAATTTTTTAATGCGCTTACACTAACATTCTCATCATTAGGCAAATGAAACGTTTTCTTCAACTTATGTTGCTGCAAGCATATTTTTCATATTTTGGATATTGTTAGCCTAATGGGTACACACACACATACACACTGTCTTCTCATTCCTCTGTTGTTTTTTTCAAGGTGACATACAATGCCTCTTCTATGTATAGTATATGAAGAAATGGAAAGCTTGGGAAAGTTAGAGAAGTAAGTTAGATGGTTGCTCGATGGTAATAAAAAAGAGGGGTTGTAGTGACAGGAAGTAAATCTAGAGTTGGTAAAGTAATGATTTAGGAGTAGAAATGTTGGATGAGATTAGATGAAAGGTGAAGGACTAGGGAAAGATTGTTGAAAAGACTGATTAGTAAGAGGTTCACTGCTAAAAAGAACTAGTTAGCTTACAAGATATTCCAAGAGCCGAGTCAAGACTGCCTACTAACTACTACATGTAGTGAAAGTAGATCAGTCCAGTTTTTGATCAGTCTATTCTGGGTATTATTTGTATTTATTTATTTATTTATTATGTAACTGTTTATGACTCAGACATTCAATTGTCATTCTCTGTTGAATATTTAAAGGCTTTACTGCTTATCCATAAAGGTCCACAAATAAAACTGAGTAGTCTATCCTTATCTGATTTTTTTTCTTCTTTCCTTGAGAAATAGTTGCCAGAAATCGCAAATCTCTTCTCTTTCTTAATATATGGATCATCTAATATGTGGAACATCTAATAAAACTTCATTTATTGTATCTCCAAATTTTAAAGAAGTATTATGCTTTGTTTTAATACTGCATTTTTTTCCTTAAAAATTGTGCTGTCTGTGTTTTTAGTCAATACATTTATTGAATTTCCAATAGTGCATCTTGTTCTAGATTAATGTTTTTCAAACTTGGCAACTTTTAAGATGTGTGGACTCCCACAATTCCTCAGCCAGCTTGAAGCTTATATATCCTAAAATTGCCAGGCTTGAAAAACACTAATCTAAAACCAAAATGCTCTTTGAGTAAATTTTCCATTTTTCTAAGTCTTCTTTACCAAAATCCAAACCATGAATATTTTAATGCAGTTCTGTTTTTGCTATTAGTAAACTAGTTTCTATCTTTAACTTTGACTTCCAAATTCTCTAATATGAGGTTAATTCTTGCTTTGTTTGCATGGGTTTATTATGCCCTTCTATTAGAGGTTGTTAATTTATCACATTTATCTTGAATGATATATGAATATTAGGAGCTCCTTAGATAGAAGTAATCTATATTCTTTCAAGCTTTTTTTAAATGTGGTCCACAACACAACTTTTTCGATTTTTCTGAAGGCTAAAGCCTCACTCAATTTTGCAAAATATTTTTAAATATTGTATTTATTTAAAGATTTGATAACCAACCTTTTGATCAAAAGATTTTTACGGATAATTAAGTAGATGGTTATGATAAACAAAATCTGGCATGCATAGGAAACCTCATAATCATTCAACCTGTGGTTGATGTTAAAGACTAGAATGTGCTTCTTTCAGTGCTGCAGTTCTAAAATAACTTTGCCATATTAAATATACTGTAGTTTGAAAACAGTATAATCCTGTACATATGCGTTAGAGGTTAACCTGTCCAACTCAGCTATAAAACAAGAAAGAAAACTCCAAATACTAAAAATGGTCAGGAAAAACAAATTAGAGTCAAGACAAAGCTAAAATTGATTTAAATTCAATTAAAATATAGTGAAATCAGCCCAGTACTAGTAAAATGATGATTTCCATGTATTTTATTATTTTCTCTTTCTGTCAACATTACAATTTGTTGTATGGACACTGTGAGCTTACATAGGCAGCCTGGAGCCTCAATTGGGTCCCCTGATTTTAAGTGCTTTGAAGGCTGGGGTATCTTTCTGTTCTTGAGGTAAAATAACGGAAGGGGAATTCCTGAGGTGGCAGCATCAGGTTGCTAATAGCAATAGAGCTTTCAGCAGTAGTGCAACAAATTACTATTGCTATCAAAATAATAATGTGTAAATCTGAATGGCATGTTTATGATATCAGATAGAAATATGTAGATTGTATCATTTGAATGATGACACAGTTGACATCATTTGCCTTGCATGTGGCCATTCTTCTCATGCCTGTTGGATGAAGTAACATAGCATATTCCTGTCCAAGAATAGTTGCTAGGCATGACTGCAGCTAGTGCTTAATAAAGCTCTATATTATATATCACTACTGAGAGGCACATGACATGGATTTTGTAATTTGGAACCTTGGAACAGATTTGGCTATCACTATATAAGAAAAATACACCACTGTCCATTGGAACATCTCCTTTCCCTCAATCTTCTCTATCAAAACCCTCAACATTTTATATGTTCATCTATATATCTGTGTGGTTAAAATACCAATTACCATTGTTTGGCAGTCTAATAGCTGAAGTCATTAAACTGATATGATATTTACATAGAGAAGTGAACCTTAGCATCACCACAATTACAAGCAGAGAATAGAAAATTGTATGTACACTAAAAAAATAAAGGAATTTGGTAGAGGGGTGTCTTCGTTTTTCATCAGAAATAAAATGTTTTTTAAAGTTCTCAACTTTTGTTCTATGTACGCTGAAATGGAAAAAGAATCTCCTGGCCTTTTGATTGCAAAAACTAAACTAAATTTAAAGAATACCGCAAAGTAATGGGATAAAAATGATGCTCATATATCTAGCTCTGAATATTTTATCTCGTTAATCGATATGTTTTTTATTGCAGTTATATTGATGGTGGAGGTAAATATTATTTTAAACTATCCTTTTTAACCTCTATGATTTTATTTGAAACAAGGCATTACATTTTATGTGTAGTGAACCCTGTTGAAATGTTGCAATTTTTTAACATCCCATAGGGTTTATATAGGATCTAGAGACATTACTGTAAATAAAGACAATGATAGTGGCTGATCTTTTGTTTCCCAATTTGCCAGATTCTCATTCATTTTTCTAAAACAAAATTAATATACAATAATATGAAATGAGGTGGAAGAGGAAGCTTGGCAAGGTATCAAGAAAAAAGTTCATTAGCTTAGCCAAAATATTTCCGTAATAAGAAACCATGCTATCTTTGATAATTCAAATATGCGCACCTTGATACTGTATTTTGATTACATTAATTTTTTTCTGATAAATAATTAAAAACACAGAGTTTAATGTACATTCTACAGACACTATAGAAAGTTAATATTTCTTTGTAAAATTATCTCACATGAATGCCAACATTATTAGCTGCATTAGAATATTAGTACTTCTTTGCATGGATTTTCTTATTTGTACATTTTCATTCTAGGACCTTAAAGAACAAAGTGCATAAAGTTATATAAGAATATTATGATGACAAATGTAAATCTCAATATCAGACTTGGATTTTTATTTTTGATTAAAATATGCTAAAGACAATAATAAGAATAAAAATATACAAATAATTTTTATCTTTAACTTCCATAAAAGAAAAAAATCTTGCAGCTTTTCATGAGAAACTGATTTTCAGAGGTACTGAATTTATGAGAATGAAACTTTCTCGTCTTTTGTTGGAAATAATATCATTAGCAAATAAATTTGCAGAATATTTTTATATATTTTGAAATAGTATAATCCAGCCATATTCTAATGAAGTACAATTAAAACTGGACCAATATTATACTCAGAATATCTACTACCGAAATTTAATCGATCAATGAGCTATTATACCACAGGATGTATTGATACGAATATCATCCATGCTAACAGTAGTTTGGCTTGAATTTTTTTTAAAATTTAGCTTTAAAAATCCTAGTCAGCACTACCAATTTATCATGATAGGTTCAAGGAATTAGTATTGTATGATTCTAACGATAATGGCTATTGAAAATTAAATGGGTTAAAAGGCTATAACAAAAAACATTACTTTCCTATTTTGTGCTAATAAGATCTTTTCTTCTATTCCGTCATGCCTATTTTTTGGAAACTGCCTGGGCAAGCCAATACAACTTCCTTGGCACTGTTTTCTAGAAGTGGTTTGCCATTTCCTCGTTCCTAGGGCTGAGAGAAAGTGACCAGCCCACTGACACCCAGCTGGCTTTGTGCCTAAGGCAGGATTGGAAGTCATGTTCATATAGTTTCCTCTTAATAAAGGAATCCTTAAAAATGTGATCCAACTTCAGAAATAAAATTCTACATTCTATCTGCCAAGACTTAATGAAAGTTTATTCCATTTTGATAAGAAATAAGTTATTTGGCAATTTCCAATAAAAGGCAAAGACAGGCAAGCTACCTGTGAAAAATCTGTTTCTCCTAAAGAGTTGCAAGGTGTGTTTTTTTTCCTTCGTGGCAGTTAAAGAATGAAATGTCCAGAAGATATTTATAGGAATTTCAATGTAGAAAATATGTGGGAATTCAGATCCATCAGTGTGTTCACACATGATCCATCCAATTTCCTTCTTCCTTAAGTTGTCTATGTAGAGAACTGTAGGGCAGAGTCCCCAATCTTTTGGGCACCAGGGACCAGTTACGTGGAGAGAGGTTTTTCCGCGGACTGGAGGGGGCGGGTTTTGTATGCTGCCTGCAACCCACTTGTTTTGCTTGTTTGTGCAGACCGGTTGCTGGCATGCCGTGGCCCAGTACCGGTCCATGGACCCGGGGTTGGGGACCCGTGCTGTAGGGCATGATGCAAGGAGTCAAAGCAAAATTTATGGGGGGGAATTAACAGCTCTCCACATCTTGAACTGCCCCTCCTTTTAAAGTTGCTTTTCCTGTTTAACTTGTGTGACATATGTTGAAAATTCTCATATTGAGATTTATTGAAGACTTACAGGTAAAGGATACATGTTTGCATATATTTTATTATATTTGTCGGACTCTGAAATGTGAAAACTGTTTTCCCAGTTATTTTCTGTACATGTAGAAATATTGAGGAAAACCAGCAAGGTTTCTTGAGAAAAACACCATGTAGTTCAGAACATCAGAAGGAGTTTGTTTTGCCTTTATTAAAAATGCAATTTCTGACACTAATATGTACACCTTTTCTATCCTCACTAGTTAATACTCTCATTTCTTCAACTGCTCTGGCCCCTTCATGAATGTAACAAATGTATCAGGAAATGGCATTGCTGCCTGGGAATGCAGACCCCGAATTTACTGCATACTCTTATAACAACTTGGAGACACTTTGTGATGTACAGACAAAGAAAGGCGTCTTCTACAAAAAAGCAAAACTTCTCAGTCCTGGGGAAGACTTGTATTGCTTTGCCTGTAGAGAGGACCAAACCAGGAATGTGATAATCAATGTAGGTGGCATAAAATACAAAATTCCATGGACCACATTAGAGAATTGTCCCTTGACCAGGCTTGGAAAGTTAAAATCATGCAACAACTATGACGAAATAATGGATATATGTGATGATTATGATGTCAACTGCAATGAATTCTTTTTTGACCGCAATCCTTGTGCCTTCAGGACCATCATGACTTTTTTGACCGCTGGGAAGCTAAGGCTCCTCAGGGAAATGTGTGCGCTTTCTTTCCAAGATGAGCTGGTTTACTGGGGGATAGAAGAGGAACATCTGGAATGGTGCTGTAGAAGAAGAATACGACAGAAAGAAGAAGAGATGGCAGAGGCTGCCTTATTTGAAGACGAAGTAGAAGCTAACGAAGCACCCCAATGTGCCTTCAAGGACAGCGGCCGTTTGCATTTGTGCATGAGAAAGCTCAGGGACATGGTGGAAAATCCTCATTCAGGGATCCCAGGAAAAATCTTTGCTTGTATATCGGTTTCTTTTGTTGTCATCACCGCAGTTACCCTCTGCATTAGCACCATGCCAGATCTCAGAGAAGAAGAAGACCGGGTAAGTGTACGCTATAAAAATAAGGTTTGCACAATTGTAAACATTTCCAGAGGCTTCTGTGTAATATTTGCTTTTTGGTTCGTCTCTGTTTGGGCATATGTGCATATGGAAGTAACATAAAACTTTATCCTGAGCCGATCTTCTGATTGAGATTAGTGTAGTTATAATTGCTTTTTTGCCTTTAAGTTAATATTGTATTATATATTAACTTTCCGAATTAGTTAGGACAGATACCTCAATAACTGTATATGGGATATTGTCCCGATTCTTTTTGTCTTCTCGTATCAGAAACTTTAGCTGAATCAAGGCTGGATTTTCTTTTTGAAAGAAGAAGTTACAGTAGACAGGAAGGGGATTTCTTTCCCCTCTGCTGTAAAGGGAGATAAATTATCTGGGATGATGAGGGCCCCAGACCACAGCAAATTCAAATTTGTGAAACTAATAGAGTTGAAAACTGAACAAGATTGATTTGGACTGTCTACAGTTTTCCCCGATCAGCATAAAAGAGTAATTAGCCTGCCATAATCCTTTTTATTATCAGGAGCGTGGAGTTCTTGTCTCTGAGCTAGTTTTGAAGCTCATAGTATATACAAGGGGTAGGCAACCTTGGCTCTTTTATGACTCGTGGACTTCAACTCCCAGAATTCCTGAGCCAGCATGCTGGCTCAGGAATTCTGGGAGTTGAAGTCCACGAGTCATAAAAGAGCCAAGGTTGCCTACCCCTGGTATATAAGTAAACCGAAATCTGCAACTTTGCTTTATAGTTCCGTACAAATTTCTCCTTTGGGTAGAAAACCTTGTAATCATTTTTCCTTTTGTTTTCTTTTTGTTTGGTTTTTATGAAAATGAATGATTATTTAATTATTAAATTTATACCATGCCTTTTACTTGAGCTCAAGGCATACTAGTGTTGTCGTTGATGACAATCCTAAGGGTACAATAAAGGGTTTTGAGGACATACGTGGAAAGAGCAAAATCAACATTAAAATATTAATAAGCCTCACCAAATTCCGTAAGAGGTTTCAATATTTTTACAAAGTTCTTACTTTAAACTCTGTTTAAATATTTTACATATTATCATGCGGTGCATAATGAAGAATTCATTCTTATTAGTTATCCTGCAACATTAGGGCCTTTTAAAAAAAAGTTTTAAGATCCAAGTATCTCACTAGTTGAGGATATTGTCAGTGCAAGTTTCCTATGGAAATTCTTGAGACTTAAATGTATACCTCTATCTTCAATAGGTTTTTTTCAAGGGCGTAGGAATTTTCTACATATAGCATTTATTTCAGACTGTTTATATTATATCACCATATATTGTTCATGGTTCGTAACACACCGATTTCATCCATTCTTGATAATTAGAAGTGAAAGATTTGTTACCCTGAAAATTTACTTTTAAAACTGTAAAACATTTAACAGTGTATTTTTGTTTCTAAATAAACAGAAATACAAAACCATGGAATACACATAATCCTTGACTTTCGAGCACAGCTGAGCCCAAAATTTATGTTGCTAGGTGAGAAATTTGTTAAGTGAGTTTTACCCCATTTTATGACTTTTTTGCCATAGTTGCTAAGTGAATCACTACCGCTGTTAACTTAGTAACCCGGTTGTTGAGTGAATCTGACTTCCCCATTGACATTGCTGGTCAGAAGGTTGCAAAAGGTGATCACATGACCCTGGGACACTGCAACCGTCATAAAGCTGAACCAGTTGTCAAGCATCCGGTTGTAAATCACATTACCTTAGGGATGCTACAGTGGTCATAAATGTGAAAAACAGCTATAAGTCAGTTTTTTCAGTGCTGTTGTAACTGAACAGTCACTAAATGAACTGTTGTAAGTTGAGGACTACCCGTAGTTACCAGTTTTCCAACTAGGCGACAATAGAGAAAGATGTCTGTAACTTGAATATAGTTCTTCATCGGACAGCCAGAGTCTGCTCCAAAAAAGATGACAACTTACGCACCTTCCGTCGGGAACTGAAAACTTTCCTTTTTCAACAGGCCGGCCTGGCATAGAAGCTCCGGCTCCAACCAGGTGAAAATGTTTTAGGGGGATTGTGTAATTTTTAGGATTCGCACATATTGGGTTTTATATGGGATTTTATGGCCTAATTTGTTTAATTTATTTTTAATTATTTTAATTCTGTATATTTATATGTTTTTTAAATTTTAAGGCTGTACACCGCCCCGAGTCCTTCGGGAGAGGGGCGGTATAGAAATTTAATAATAAATAAATAAATAAATAAATAAATAAATAAATAAATAAATAAATAAATAAATAACTGTTCCACGAAGAAAAATTGTGTTCTAGCAGGATGTGGCACAAAGCTAAAAAATACCAATTGAATATGTTTTCTTCAAACATGCCAAAGTAATGAATAACTTTACGAACACTTGCTTAACTCATGCAGTCTAGTGGAGCAGATTTTTGTAAAAACATCGCACGGTTATAAATTATTATATGTTATAATATAAACCCATAAATCAGTGGCTTTGTAAGAGTTTGCTGATTCTACATCCGCAGAAGTGTTTTAATGCTTACTGTTGTGGCATAATGATAAATGACAGATGGATGGATAGATAGATAGAGCTTTGATTAAACTCGTAGATTTGATCACAAGATGGTTTTTTTGTCAAAATGTAGAAAAAGAGGAAAAAAATAATGTTAATTTCAGACACCTGTATCCAAAGACATTCAATTAGTTCATATAATAGAGCTTTCCTAGAAAGATTGCCTCTGTGAGTTAAAGCAGGGCTTTTCAACCTTTTCACCGATTGTACCACTTTTAGGATATGGCAATATTCGAGTACCACCTAGCCAGATGTCAAAAACTTGATGACCCCCCCAAAAAAACCTGTTCAGAGTAGCAATTGCACTGAAATGACTTATGACCATTTTTTTACACTTATGACCATTGCAGCATGCCCAGGGTCATGTGATTTATATTTGGATGCTTGGCAAATGATTCATATTTATAGTCACACTGTCCCAGAGTAATGTGATCCCCTTTTGCAACCTTTTGACAAGCAACGTCAATGGCAGGGCTGCTGATGGCCAAGTGCTAAGGCGGGACTTCCTTCGCTCCCTCCCTTCTTCCCTGCCTCCCTCTTTCTCATTCACATCGCCTTCTGAAGGAAGAATTTGACCCCCCCCCATATTTGCCCTCTTCCATATATTCATCAAACAAGGAAAAGCCTCCAGAGACAGAAAAGACAAGCCACTGAGGGAACTAGCTTAACAAGGTGCATTCCCCTTTAATAATTAGCTGTTGGCTAGAAAGGAAAGTTAAGGAGCCGGCAGCTGGCACTTAAGGAAGAAAAAAAAATGTAGTAAGTACTGGCTGCCAGCTAAGGCAACCTCCCCAAATGGCTCCATTCATAAGTAAAGGAATGCTACAGGCAAAATCCATTCAGGAGAAAAATACTTCAAAATCCCTTGCAGCTAAACTTAACAGCTAACAATAAAGAGCAATAGAATCTAACATAAGACATTAGCCAAATAGAAATTGCCAAACACTCCTTAAGAACACAAAGCACACATTGCACAAATCCCAGAACTTCAAAGTCACAAAAGCACATAAGAATCCTTCCTCTCTCCATCTCCCTCCCTCCGTGCCTCACCTCCAGCCGATGCTGCCTTTCTTCATTCCTTATGGAGGGCGACCCCTCCCCCACTGCGTTTCTTTCCTGTTTGTTGCTGCCAGCACAGGTGGCTGCCACAGAAGTTGTAGATCAGCTCATGGCTGGCCTGCTTGATCTCCTCTCCCCCCACCCTCCTCCTTCTTTCCCTTCGGTGCGGCTATAGATGACTCTGTCTCCTCCCAAGGCTGCCTCTTTTTTTTCTCTCTCCCTCTCCCACCCAAACTGACTCCTTTTATAGCATCTCCTGTCTCTGCCCCCCTCCTCCTTTTTCATCTGGGTGAGCTGGAAGTGAGCCTGGGGCCTTTGCCTCACCCCAGCCACTCTGCAGCTCCGGAGGACTCTCTCACAGTAAGTCCTGAGCTGCGCTGGCTCATTCCATGTGCCGCCTCTATGTTGGTTGTCCATGTGCCGCCTCTATGTTGGTTGAGGCAGGCAGGATTCCCTTGAGTACCATTTGTTGGGGGTCAAGGGAAAGGGAGGGTTTTGCCTTCTCTTTCTGCTCAAGATCCCCATGTACAATTGGTGGGCCACTGTGTGACACAGAATGCTGGACTCGATGGGCTTTGGCCTGATTCAGCATGGCTCTTCTTATGTTCTTATGTTCTTATGTTCTTATTCCCTCCCCCACTACACTTGGCTGGGCAGGATCGCGTACCACCTGCCACATGCTAATGTACCACAGGTGGTACGTGTATCACCGGTTGAAAAGCCCTGAGCTAAAGGGCTTTCCTGAATTGCATAAAAAAAATCCAGGACTACCTGTGTTCCATTGCACCTTTGCTGTATATAAGAAACACTTTGTGATAGTGGCGGATATCTATAGCTCAGGGTGGAGGTTCATTCTCCGAGCTTGTGGGTTGGTTTCCAAATGTTTCATTACCAGACTAGGAAACATCTTCAGTTAAATTTATGGAATGTCCTAAATTCCACTGAAGATGTTACCTAGCCTGGTAATGAAACGGTTGGAAACCAACCCACAAGCATGGAGAACAAAATTCCACCCTCAAGAAACACTTTATTCTTAGGTAATTTAGACAAAAAGGAATTACCTGAGGATGATCCATTTGTTGTGGGCAAGGCTGAAGAGTGGTAACTTGACAACACTATCTTGATCAGTTTGAAGAATGTTGGGGAGAAGGTTTTGTCAGAGTGGTTAAATTACACAACCTGCACCTGATGATTAACAAATATTTTCCTGCTACTTGTCAGGCTAAATTAGCTTGCTCAACTCTATAGGCTTTCTTACTATTTTTCATTGGTATTCTCTTCTGTTCAGATCAGCAAAATGTGATATTAAATTTCTCTTCCTATGCCAACAACAGTTTTATAGCATGGGCATGTCCTGAATAAGTTAAATTCCATTTAATGCAGGTTGTGTAGGAGAAGATTTTGATGCACCTATGATGTCTTTCTCCTTCTGCTTCTTGCAATGATTAGTTTGTTTTTTATTTTTGTAGTGTGTGAGAGACGGTGGAGATGGGACTAAAAGTAAAATAAACAAGCCAATATCTTTAAAACAGAGCACAGGAATTATGTTTTCAGTCCAAAATATGGCTTGGGGATAGCTAAGAAGAAATGCACTTATAATCAAAGCATCAGGGAATGTGGTATAATAATTTTTCGACAGCCAGTGCTGTCAAGAAAACTACAAAAATATAGTTTCAGGATAAAACTGTTAGTCTTACTTGGCTGATAATAAGCCATTGTCAAAATGCAATCTCCCTAAAATAACACATTAATATAATTAGTGGTAGCAACCAAATGGTGGAGATAGTTAAAATTCAACAAAGAAATGATAGGACACTTATTAATATGCCAATGGAAAAGTAAAGCAAAACGTCATAAAGAGCCTTGAATTGTAGTGCCTATTTCTAGTCTAGCGTAAGTATGAAAGAGGAGCAAATCTATTTTGGCTTTGCAGATCAGTGGGAGCAATCCAATATTAAGATGATACTAGGTGTCAAATAAAAAGAATCATTAGAATGCTTCCAAGCAGCCTGTAATCACCTGCTAGATTATTATAATAATTACAGCTAGCTTTTGGACTCTTCCAAAGCCTATTTAAATAGTGCATATTCAATTAAATATAGTTACTGGTTTATGCAGAGGACCTGCATAAGTGTAGGAAAGAAAACTAAAAAAATCATTTTTAAATGTTTCGGTTCCATAACTTTGGCATCCTCATTCAGAATTGCCAAAATAACAAGTTAACAGCCTTGAAAACTTGTCAGATTTGTAGTTCTTGAAATATTCTGACAATTTTGTTTTTGTTTATTTTAATTAACTTTATCTTTGCATTAAATAGTGCTTTTAAAGAAAAGAGAGTTGGGAATTTCTGCTGTTGTTTATTTGGTTTTAGGTAGACTTTTGTTATCAATTACCAAATGTTTATTGTTTATTTGCCACTTTTGTATGATTTTGTGCTTGGAATGAAGTTTGATTGCTGTTCCATCTTTTGGACAAGGTCGTTTTCTGTCCTTACTGATTGTTCAGACTGTCTAGACCAATTTATTGTTATTAGCCACTTTGTCATGTTTTACTGCTGTCATCTCTTCACAATATTCTGAGACATTCTTTCTTTATACTCCCCCATTAATCTTATAATAGTTTATCAATTCATTAGTCTCTACTAAGGAGATCATGCAGTTCTTTTTGTCTCTGATTGGATTCCTTTGCTTGTACTAAACTGATCCACATTTTTCCATTTTTTGTATTTATTGCTTTAGATTGTCTGTTGGTATTGCAGCTTTTCAGTCTGCTCTTGATTTACTCTACGTTTTCCCCACTTCTTCCATTCATTCACCAAAATGGCCTCCCATAGTATTAACATATATATATCAGTGGTGGCGAACCTATGGCACGTGTGCCAGAGGCGGCACTCAGAGCCCTCTCTGTGGGCACACTTACCGTCCCTCTTCAACCAGCCGCCCACTAACTCGCCGAGGTCCCACATGGCTGGATGCATCCCAGCACCCATGCGTTCTCTGGCCTCTGTGTGCAGGGGCCAATGGTGTAAGGCAGCAGCCGCCCCGGCCCCTGCCTCACCTTGCCCTGTGATAATGGCACCCCTGCCCTGCCTCGCCTTGCCTCACACCTCAGGTCAAGCCTCCTGCCCACCGCCCCACCTGCCAGAGACCCCCTGGATGTCCCCCAACCCTGCCTGGCCCCCACAGGCGTTCCTCCCACAAGCAACATTGAGATGATCACACCCACCTTGGCCACACCCACCCAATCTGCCATGACCACCACAGCCACGCCCATCCAGTGGGCCACGCCCACCTGGCACCTGGCGATAAATAAGTGGGTTTTGGGTTGCAGTTTTGGCACTTGGTCTCTAAAAGATTCACCATTGCTGTAGTATATTATGCATGACTTAATTTCACAAGTGATGTATAGTACTTCATTTCCTAGTACTAAATATGCTACTGAAGTGTCTTCTAGTGATTACAATGAATTAACATAGTTTGCATTTCTCAGATGGTTATATTTTAACACCTTCCATCACAAGCAAACTCATCCTCAGAGTATTACATTTTCAAATATTTGCTGCTAGGCTGACTACTATATTGGTATAGTCTGGAACAATTTAAGCTCGTAGTTGCATCTAGTAATTTGATAAAAAAACATTTAGAAAGTTGGCTTGCCCCATCAAATTGTAGAGAGTTGTTCTATTTTCATCATAATCAACTTTATCCAGTGATGACACTAAAAAACAAGAAATTGGATGAGACTGCACATTTTAAGATTGAAAGCAAAGGACAGAGCTCTCTTCTCCCATCTCATCCAGATGCTTCTTCTCCCATTATCAAACCTACTTTGCTAAATGTGTTAGTTCCTCTCATCTTTGAATGATGGTGTGTAAATATATTTTTATTTGCTATTTTGCATATATATGTTCTTCTAGGCTTGTTCCTTCAGAAGGAGCAAGTAAAGAATTATCTATGGGCAACTTTTTAGTTTTTCTTCAACTTTTTTATTCTTTTTGGAGATTCTCTTCCTTCCTGGAAGGAGAGGAGATTCTAGCTAGGAGAAATTTGATTGGTGGAGAGGTGTAGGACAGCGGTTCTCAACCTGTGGGTCGCGACCCCATTTGGGGTCGAATGACCATTTCACGGGGGTCGCCAAACAACGCAGTCCGCCATTTTTTCCCATTTTCCCCTCAGCCAGTGCAGGGGGCAGCACCGCGCATGCGCGGGGTAGCACTGCGCATGCGCGATGCGGGCCATCGCGCCGCGCATGCATGATGCAGGCTGTCGCACCGCACATGCGCAGTGCGGGCCATTGCGCCGCACATGCGCGGTGCAGGTCGGGGTCGCGGCCCGGAAAAGGTTGAGAACCGCTGGTGTAGGAGATGACCAGTCTGAGCCCATGGGAGGGGTCAGGCATGTCATCAATGTGGATCCCTTCATGTCCACAAGAGATCTTAAGTCCAGTCCTCCTTGAATTCCATTGACTCGTATCTATCGGCAGTTCAGATTCTTATTTAGAGGTAACATGAAATAAACTTGTACTCATTCCAACTTAACCCTGGCGCCCGATTTCCTGCATCTGACAGTAGGAAAAAAGATGCATGAATTTAAAACATAACAAGAAAAGGTCATTTTTACTTTCTAAAATGCCAACTGCCTATTTTGAATCTATTTTAGAGTATTATTTGTTCATTGGTATTTTATAAATATATGCACTTCTGACAGTCCATGAGAATGATGCTAGATAACCATCTGAGACTGGAAATTTGCCTTCATTTATTAAACTAGCTATGGGTGAGAGGGAGAGATGTTGCTTTTAGAATTATTTGATCACTTATCTTAAATATGCTACGTATCATTTTATGAGCATGTGTAAAATAATTGTCCTAAAGATTCAAGTATTGCTATTCAATCTACAAGTGAAGAGAAAAGGAGTGCTTTTAGATGTGACTTAATCTTGAACTGTAAGGTCTCACACTCAAAAGTAATAAACTTTGTGCCAAATCATGCAAGAAAGCTCTTAGAGACCTCAAGAATACAGAACAAATGTAAACTAAAACAATTCAAACAGATATTTACCTAAAGTTTTAGGCAGGTGGCTATTTCTTAAGGATTTTTGAGAAAGCTGTTACAAATGTGTGTCTTTTAAATGTAGAACGTGGACTAAAACAGCGGGTATAGGGAGGGAAATGTCTTGGCACAGAGGTATAGTCCAAAGCCAACACTAGGTTTAATTGCATGTTTTCAATCAAAATGATTGGTTGTTGCTTAGTTAGTTTCTTGGAGAGGTTTTTCATGAGCCAGATGACTCATTTGAAACAGACTATATCCAAGAGAAATGTCAAACTCCTTGTTCAGTGGCAGGAAACATGACCAGACATCCATAAGGAAACCCCCCATTCCTCCTGCTTCAGCAGAACAAACCCAGAGGCCTGGGTTAGCAAATGAGTAGCATAAAATGTCCTGGACACTTTATCATACTAAGAAAGGAGATTACAATCTAGGGGTGTGATTATGAATACGTTGGCTATAGAAGAGCATGCAGAAGTGGTTCACAAGAGTACATTTTTGAACTGGGTTTTTAAATTTATAATAATAATAATAGTTTTCCCTCACATTAATACATTCTTTCTTCAGTTCTTCAGTTTATTTCAGACAAACTACAACATTACATTGCTTTTTGACATAATTGCCATTCAAATTGAGGCACTTGTCAATAACGTCTTACAAGGTTTGAAATTGCTTAGTAGTAGTCACTTGGTGCCAGATCTGGGCTCTAGGGGGGTGATCAAAAACATCCCAGGAGAACTGCTTCAAAGGATCTTGGGTGTGTCTAACGGTATGCAGGCAAGCATTATCGTCAGCATGCCCTGACGCTTGTTATGGATGGCTCATCTGAGTTTTCGTGACGTTGCACAGTAGACTTCTGAATTGATGGTCGAACCACGCTCCATAAACTTCACAAGCAGTACTCCTTTGGCATCTTCACATTTGGCGGGATTTTCTATGGCACCACTTCCAGTTGGTTCATGATAATGCTCGCCCGCATACCACTAGACACACCCCAGAACTTTTGAAGCAGTTCTATTGGGATTTTTTGATCAGCCCCCTCCCCTATAGCCCAGATTTGGCGCCAAGCAACTACTATTAAGGAATTTCAAACTTTGTAAGACATTATGATAAGTACTTCAATTTGAATGGTGATTATGTTGTAGTTGTCTAATGTGTATAATAAAAGTTCTGTATCTGCAAGTGTCTGTCATTGATAACCAAACGGAGGTTTATTTCTGAATTGCCCTCATATATTCTTTGCATGTTCACTGTAATATGGAATCCCACATCAGAATTTCTTTAGAAATGCGTCTAGTCAGTAAATACCGTATAACGGGGGAAAAAATTGAAGTTTATTTATTATTTATTTATTTAATTCGATTTCTATGCCGCCCTATTCCAAAAAACTCAGGGCGGCTTACAACATAAATACTAACATATAGAAATCTGACATTAAATACATTATAAAACCCCTAGATTAAAAACCAATCATCCAAAGACAAACTTACAACAAACATACACTGGCTGGGGCAAGGTGTTAACTGCCCCAGGCCTGTCAGCAAAGATGTGTCTTCAGTAATTTGCGAAAGGCGGAGAGGGTGGGGGCGATACGGATCTCCGGGGGGAGTTGGTTCCAGAGGGCCGGGGCCGCAACAGAGAAGGCTCTTCCCCTAGGCCCCGTCAGGCGACACTGTCTGGCTGATGGGACCTGGAGAAGGCCGACTCTGTGGGCCCTAACCGGTCACTGTGTTTCATGGGGCTGGGTTTCATGGGGTTTCAGTTGAAGAATCGATTATAGTATCTTAAGAATGGAAAATAAAATTGATTTTAAAATCATGGCATTGCCAGGGTGTGATACTTTAGCATTTGTTAACAAAGAATATATGGTACTGGCTGGCTAGTGACTCTAGATCTCCCTTAGTTTTAGAAAACCACTGGCCTCTTTCAGAGATAAAATTAAAAGTTGCCTTTCTGGCTGCAATCCTCAGAATAACAAGGAATAAGAGCAGATGTCTTGGCAGGCCTTGTGACTCAGGCCTTTTGCCCAAAAACCCTGGAAGAACTGGAACCAGTGGGATAAAGCTGCCAGAGAAAATAGAGGCAGGAGAATCAGAGATGTTTTATTTCTTTGCAGTGCTATTTTGCTCAGCTGTATGTTAATATTCTTTGTTCGTCTATGTCACAGGTGTCAAACTTGCCATGTCACATGATGTATCATGACATATCATGACTTTTCTTGCATTTCCAGAGCTGGGATGGGCATGGCCTCCTCATGATGCAACCGGTCCGTGGGTCAGCAGTTTGACACCCCTGGTCTATGTCTTTGTACGTTTGCTTGCTATTGAATAGTTGCTAAATGCAGATAAATCTAGGAAACAAGAACTCAGTTCACATCCCTTATTTCCCAAGTACCTTCTTAGTTGTATTTTTGAAAAATAAAAGTTTGATTCTACTCTACCCTACCCTACTCTACTCTACTCTACTCTATTTGTTATGTTACAAGTATTACAATACTTGTTATTGAATACTACAATTGAATAATAATAATATCATCAACAACAACAGTTGGAAGGGACCTTGGAGGTCTTCTAGCCCAACCCCTTGCCCAGGCAGCGAACCCTATACCATCTCTTCTTAAAAACCTGCAGTGTTAGAGCACCCACAACTTCCGGAGGCAGGTTGTTCCACTGATTAATTGTTCTGTCAGGAAATTTCTCCTTAGTTCTACCGGTAGGTTGTTTCTCTCCTTGATTAGCTTCCATCCATCGCTCCTTGTTCTGCCTTCAGGTGCTTTGGAGAATAAGTTGATTCCCCTCTTCTTTCTGGTAGCCCCTTAGATATTGGAACTGCTGTTATGTCACCCCCTAGTCCTTTTTCAGTATTACCGAATACTACTAGTGAGTTTGTGTGTGTTCTACTATCACACATTCCAAAGCCACATAGACATCATCCCCTTTTAAAGGGAGACTCTGGAGCCATTTTTATAAAAGCCTTATCATGTTCTGTGCTATTCAGATTCTAGGGAAAGGGGGAAGCATTTTCCCCACAAGTAATAGCAGCATAACTACTTCCTTGAGTAAATACATCTTCAGTCAGTTGGGGGAACAGATGCACAGACAACCTGGAGTTCATGTAGAGGGGGTAGAAGGAGGGGATCCCAGAAAGAGACCAGATAGGCTTGTGCTCTGTGTTCAGAATGGCTACCTGCCTAAAGAACTGTTACTTAGTTATCTGTGTAGTGATTTCTAATTTTTGACTGTGAAGTGGGTAAGGGACAAAAGATAATGTAATCTTCTAACCCGGATCCCCAATTCATCCACTAAATGACGTTCATCATCATCATCAGTCATCCAAGGAAATTCTATTTTCAATTGTTCCTGGAAGAGTAAAACTAGCAGGACGCCTCAATTAAAGCATGGGCTATTGAAAGCATGGGCACTGCCATAGAAAAGCAGGACCTGCACCTTGTGGAATTGGAAGACTACCAACAGTTTCTCTCAAGATAAATGAGTTGGTGAGTTTGATTCTGATTGAAGAGAGTACTGATGGTATTTCAGGACCAAGCTATTTTCAACTTTAGAGATAATCACCAGCGTCTTAAATTGCACTCAGAAGCTAATTGGAAGCCAGTGCAGGCAATAATGATATATTACTAACAGCAGCTGCCAACCCATGAGCAGGCAATTGCATTGTGAACTAATTGAATCTGTTGGGTGGTCTTCAAAAACAGCCTCACATCTAGCACATTGCAGTAATTCAGACTCAGGATGATGTGTGCAGGAATTATTCCCCTGTGCCAGATGTCATGCCTTGCAATTGGTCTAGATAATCTGCTTCTAGAGTGCTTGAATCACAGTGTTATAGCAGGAATGGGGGAAGCCTACAGGGTTTTGTCGACTCTAAGTTTCTTCCTACACCATTTCTTACACTCTATTCCAGGGGTTCTCAACCTTGGCAACTTTAAGACTTGTGGACTTCAACTCCCAGAATTCCTCAGCCAGCTTTGCTGGCTGAGGAATTCTGGGAGTCGAAGTCCACAAGTCTTAAAGTTGCCAAGGTTGAGAACCCCTGCCTATTCTATCATAACCCAGACTGAATAAAGTTTCCTTAAAACAAAAAAACAATCACAACTAGCTATCCAAAGCATCTGCATGAGTCTTCTCCAATATCAAAGTTCAAAAGCATCAACAGACTCCTGCTTCTTCAGAGCCCAACTTTCACTTCCTTAAAGTGTCATTCCCTGCATGAATCTGATCTTTGTAGGTATAGACACGTTGCAATATCTGAATATTTTTTCCAGTACCTTTATTGTTATCTTAGCAAATTCTAATCTATAGTATCCTTCTTTAGTGTTAGTTCCTTTAATTGTTGATTTTCAGTAATAATACTCATGCAGCAAAAAAAACCTGTAACTTGTTTCATTCATGGTTTGGTGTACTGTGAACACAACTGCATGGAGACATGGCAGGAAAAAAGATGTTGCTAGAGCATGTTTGTACCAAACTCTTCGCAGAAGCAACAAGCCAAAAGAGGAAAAAGAAAATTTTTCATTCTTTTGCCTGTTATTTTATTAAGATGCCCTCACCCCCCAAAAGAAGTTCAGATTTGCTTCAGGAAGACAATACAATAATGTACTGTAAATCCTGGTAAGAGATTTTGGATTTCTTACTCTGGATCTAACTCCCAGGATTCCCCGTTTATTATATTTTGATAATTTAGTTAGTTATTGGTTTTTAGTTCCAGAATAAAAAGGTTTATATGAGAGAAGAATGATGGCTAGGAAGAGATTATACTACAGAAATTATACAATTATATACGGCATTGGATATTTTAATCCTTTTCTAAAATGTTAGAAGCAATAAAATGTACTGGCTTGGAGATAAAGTACCTTCCACAATGTATAATTAATGTAATTCACTACCCCTGGAATCATAATTATTCACCACATAGTTGATGTTGGTTTTATCAATTGAAAGGGCTGAAGCAATTTAGGAAGAATGGGTCCATTGGTGGCTCTAACCTGTAAGAACTACGGTAAATATGAAAGGGAAGAAGTAAAGGAAGCTTGTTGCTTATATAGCTGTTCATATTTGAAAACCGACTGCAAGGCTAAATGGATCTTTATTCCAATCCAAAATCTAGTTGTGCCAGCTATAAAACTATAAAATATATGCACAATGAAATGTGGAAATAATTCTCAGTTCTCCTTCTGAAAGAAATTGAATGTACGTGAATTTTTAAAAGAGAGAAGATGTCAGCTGTGTGTTTTCTCCCTGAATTACATGTTCTTTTTCCCATGTTACAATTTTCTACTTGAGGCTTCTTTGTTTAAAAGGTTCATTCCACAGCTAGAACTAGTTCTTTATGATCAGCCTATTTTATAATATGCATGAATGTGCCACTTAGTTCTCTGGCAAATTATCTTTGCAAATTATTTAAATCATTTTAAATAATTCCTTTCCGTAACAACTTTAATAATATTCCAGTATGATCTAAAATACTGGAATGGAAATATGGCAAAGTTCGGTTTCATTTTTTCCCATATAAGATATGCATGGTTATCTACTAAGTAGATAACATTCTGACTTTTTTTGTTGTTGATCAGTGATCTGAATAAAGACTTGACTTGACCACTGTTATTTTCCCAGATAAAAACTTAAAAATGTTTTTGGACAAGGAAATCTTACTGCTAGATGTGTAAGTGAGGCTGGAAAATTGTCATTGAAAGCAGGGCTTTTTTTCTCATAGAACGCCCAGAACGGAGTTCCGGCACCTTTTTGGGATGGAACCTTGTAGGGTAGGCAAGGCGGGTTGTATGACAGGTGTGAGTTCCGGCACCTTTTTTTTTCCCCACAAAAAAAGCACTGATTGAAAGTAACACTATGCCTACCTGTTGCTGGCTTCTATTGATGGAAATGAGAAGCTAGTGGTTGTTTTCCTACTTTTTTCTTTTTTGTTGTCTAATTGGGCAAAATTACCTCAGTTCTTTGTCTGGTTTTAGGGTTTTTTTGCCAGAATAATGAGGGAGCCTAGAATCGTACAGAACCTTGACTTTGTTTAACAGCCTTGTCCTTGCAAATCTCTTCCAGCAAATTATATCAGTTGAGAGAACAGTAATTTAGAAATGTCATATCTGCCTCCTTTCCTTTTCATTAAAATATTTCAGGTTCCTTCTCTTCCTCAGTGTAAAGAGTGATCTAAATCACTGTTAGACCTTCGAGATATTCCAGACAAGAAGGATGTCTGTGATTACTGCTTCTATTGTAAAGTTGCATTAACAGAATCTTGCAAGTCTGAAAGACACCCTCCCCTTCTTCACTTTTACACTCCTCAAAACTAGGGAGAGTCCCTCCTGATACACTTTTGCCCTCCCTTCTCATTAGGTCTGAAATTTTAACAGACCACAGTATACGTTGTGGCTCTTCCTCCTGTCCCCCAAGGTCCTTCCCATATACCATCACAACCACTCAGTAGTCCCTTGAGCAGACTTGTAGGAAATGTCTAATATTTTTTTTCCATAAATGATGGTGGATTTTAGGAATTCAGCAAGTCAGCACTCTTTTAGCTTCAGAGAAAAGGAAAGTGCATTGCTGGAAAACAAGTGTATAATTCTGTTCGGTAGTGTAAGTTCCACTACCCATATGTCTATGGAGATTCTCAATCATGTGGGTCCGGGGTCTCCAAACTTGGCAACTTTTAAGACTTGTGGAGTTCAACTCTCGGAATTCATCATGGGTAATTTTGGGAGTTGAAGTCTACAAGTCTTAAAAGTTGAGAAGTTTGAAGATCTTATCCAGGTCATGATTATCCCAAAGGTGCTTCTTCCAAAATTCAGTTCTGAACTGAAAAAATTTCTTGGATGAGAAACATCCAAAAAAAGTCCAGTTGCCTTTTAGGAAGAAAAAAAATTGCTACCCATATGTTGCCTATTCCACTGCACCCAGAAATCACATTGTCAAAATTCAGCAGCAAAAAGACTGGTTTTCAGTGGTACAATTTGTGGCGTTCTTTTTTTTTTCAAAAAGTAAAGATAGAAATGGAAATGAGAAGACTGTGGAAGGCAAACCTTGTTCCACCTTTAAACCTTGCACTCCCCTCATCAAGTACATTGAATTTGTAAGGAAAATTCCACCTTTAAACCTTGCACTCCCCTCATCAAGTACATTGAATTTGTAAGGAAAAATATTTCATGTTTGTTCTAATAGCCTTGGTTTGTTCTGTTTTCTTTCTGGGAGTGATTAACATTCACACATAACGAAAAAGTAAGGGTGAACTGCAGCTATATTTGGAATTGGAGATGAAACAGCCAAAGAAAAATGATTATTCATTATTGCTTAAGTGTAGGGGTGGTGGGTATTTTTGCACCCTTTAAGTAACAACTTCGTTCATTTTCCAGGAAGGAGTAATATTCAAACAGTTCTCTTACCTATTGGAATTTTTTTAATGGCAGTTATTAGTTTTAATTTAGAGGGGAAATGTTTTGTAGAATAAGCTTTTTTAAAAGCTTTTCCAATAGAATTGTTTAATGTAAAGTAATTACTACTTTTTTTTTTTTTGCCAGAATCAAGCCCCAGATTTGGTGTGAATTTGGGATTTGGTCCTTGGGGGAAAAAAAGCTGTTTTTAAACCCATTATTCATGCTAGTTGGAGGGAGTTGAAGTCCACATATCTTAAAATTGCCAGGTTTAAAAACTGCTCTCAAGAGTTTAAGTATTTATAAAAATAAAGTCAGTCTGATCATTATTTTTAGAGAAATTTACTAAAAATGTTACAAATTCATTAGGAAAATGAATAATTTGAACAGTTCATGTGATAAGGAGGCTACTGTCTGGGTAGGTCCATCCCATAATAAATCTGTTGATCTCAAAAGATGCCAATGCATAGAAATGCATTTAGTTTAGCTTTATATTGCAGCTTTAAACTGCAACAGATTACTTACAGGACCACAGAAGACACAACACAAGAGCATTTTTGGCATCTTAAACTAAAGATTTTTGGCTGGCTTGCTAAATAACTCTTAATTTTCTGCCTTCCTTGCAGGGGGAATGTTCCCAAAAGTGCCATGACATCTTTGTGCTAGAAACGGTCTGTGTGGCTTGGTTTTCTTTCGAGTTCCTCTTGCGCTCCATCCAGGCGGAAAGCAAGTGTGCCTTTCTGAAGACGCCGCTCAACATTATAGACATTTTGGCCATCTTGCCTTTCTACATCTCTTTGATTGTAGATATGGCTTCTCCCAAAACCAGCGACAAGCCTGGGGGAGGGGGAGTTGGAAACAAGTACCTGGAGAGAGTGGGACTGGTGCTGCGGACTCTGCGAGCCCTTCGCATCCTCTACGTCATGCGCCTGGCAAGGCACTCCCTGGGGCTGCAGACACTCGGACTCACTGTGCGCCGTTGCACCCGGGAATTTGGACTGCTCCTCCTCTTTCTTTGCGTCGCTATGGCACTCTTTTCGCCCCTTGTCTACTTGGCGGAAAACGAAATGGGCGCCAAGCATGAATTCACCAGTGTTCCAAGCAGTTATTGGTGGGCTGTGATATCCATGACAACCGTCGGCTATGGTGACATGGTGCCTCGCAGCATTCCAGGGCAGGTTGTGGCCCTAAGCAGTATCTTGAGTGGCATCCTGCTGATGGCTTTTCCTGTCACTTCCATTTTCCACACCTTCTCGCGCTCATACATCGAGCTTAAGGAAGAACAGCACCGTGCTGCTAATAGGCAATTTCACGAACTGGAAGAAAGCAATCACTTTCCAGAAGACAGCAGCTCTCAAGAAGAAGAGTCCTCCTCTTTGCGGGGCAATAACGGAGCAGCGATTCCCATTGAAATGGAACAAGGGACTAAGTATTACTGACGCGAAGCAAATTGGAATCTTGGAGAATAGGAGAAAAATGGATGGAGGGGTATTTATGTCTTAAAGCAGGAGTCTCCAAACTTGGCAACTTTAAGACTTGTGGACTTCAACTCCCAGAATTCCCCAGCCAGCATGGAAGCTGAAGTGCACAAGTCTTAAAGTTGTCAAGTTTGGAGACCCCTATCTTAAAGTAAACAAACTGCTTAGATCTCTTTTTACAATCAGAAAGACTGTCTTTTGAGCAACACAATCATAGTGCTAAGAACTGGTTGGCTTTAATGTAACATCCTTTAGAATTTCAGACTCTCCAGCACTAACGATGCTGCTAATTGCGCTTTCAAAGGCAGTTTTCAAACTTGTTTCTGTTGTGTGTATGTGGGAAGAAATAACACAGCTGATGTATTATTAAAAGTATCCAAATTCAGGTAGTTCTTGTTCCATTCATTCGCTATAGAAGCTGACAGATTGCCCAGCAATAGTTTCTCCCTAGCTGTATCTCTAGTGGATTCAGGTTGCGGTGTACATCATGAAGTATTATGCATAGAGGTTAAAAGGGAAAATTTGCTATATGGGTAGGAAGACATTTTGAAATTAATTGCGAAGCCAATCTCTGCGTTGCCCATTATTTATTTTTTCCTTCAATACAAAAGCCTGCTTTAGTTCTTTATGCATTATTGCTATTGGCAACAGGAAGTTTTGCACCTTAGCTTAAATCAGGTGGGCAACTATGGCCTCTTTACAACCTGTGGACTTCAAATCCTAGAATTCCTCAGCCAGCAGGTCATAAAGGGGCCATAGTTGTCCACCCCTGGCTTGGATGGTGTTTCCTTTGCTCAGATCTAAATGTGTGTTGCTTTAAAATGATTCTAGTTGGATTTTTCTCCGTATGCCTGATCCATTGGTACTAAAGCCATGATATTTTTAAAATGGACGAAGAGACTTCTGAGGCATTTATAGCTGGTTGGCTCCAGTCCTCTTTAAACTAAACAGCAAAATTGGGCTTTCATTTTATTCCAATAATTATCACCTGCAGTGTTAAAAAAAATGGGAAGCTTTTGCTCTTTTCTCAAGAACAATAATAATAATAAAGAAATTAATGCTATCAATAATAAAAAGAATTGTATTGGCCTGGAGCTGAATGTAGCATAAACCACAGAACATCCAGTTAATGTTAGCCCTGGCCATTGCAAAGATGCACAATAAAGGAGGAAGCACAACGCATTTGCACTTCTTAATTTCTTCTGTTTGCAACAAAAGTTTTGTCCCATGGGGCATGTGGGATTTACAAAATGTGAGATAAAAGCTTTTGGTTTGGATGGATTTTGACCCTGCAAATCTTTTCCTCATAGTTAAAAATGTCAGAAACAACCGCACAAGGGTCACAATGAGCGGTATGTTTGAAGTATATTTTCCTACCGGAAGGCAGCAGCTTTTTACAGTAATTAGTAATTGTGATGAATTCCAAGTCCCGGATCTAAGCAAAAATTAAGAGCCTTACCGCTTTTGAAAATAGAGGGTCTTAATGCCAGAGGTACTAGTAAGTAAGGCTGAAGTCCACTTACTCTTTCATTTGTATTGATTCTTGGTCCGCAAGATTGTGATGACGCTGGGAGTTTATGCAGTCTTGTTTTGTATGGCTGAGCTATATTAAACATGTCATTTGTTAGCAAGGAACATTGTAAAAAAAAAAGCTTCTTAATTTCTATTTCCTGATTCTCATTTGTTCCAGTTTATTTTGAAAATAGGAAAGGAAAATAAAATTACCTTGTGGCACATAATCTAAAACTAGTTTTCTTTTACCTATGGAAGCCATTTCTATCACACACAAACTATTTGTTTTCCATGTGCATTTAATGTTGATTAAAATGTAGAACTGTACATCATTCACAATTTGTCACATAGGAATGTGTTTCTGGACTTAACGCTGGAGTCAGAAGAACCTAGGAAAGATAGGAGAAGCTAAGCTCACACTACAATAGAAAGCCCATTCCTACTTTGGAAGTGTGACAAATTAATAGTATAACTTGTTCCATTTTCCTGAGGTCTACTAAAATAATGTGATTAATTTGGAACTAATCTCTCTTCTAGCTAGTTTAGCAAACAATAGGCACTTCTACAAACCATTTCAGCCCCCTATAAGTAATGTGAAATGGTCCAAAGTAACCATCTTTGCTCTTGTTGATTTCAGAATTTTGAGAAGGAATGCTTTCCCTTCAGTGCCAATCAATGCTCCGCTTAAACTACTATTTGTCCTGGAGCAAAAACAACTTCCATTCCAAACCAAAAGGAAGTTACATACATGGCTAACACTCCCCCAACATGCATTTGGCTATCATCCCCCCACCCAGTGCATTAAAGCTATCTGATCCTCATGTATTAAAGCCTCATTAAAAACTGTAAAGGTAGCATCATGCTCCTTACTTCTTGCAATCAAATTCATTTATCAAATTTATTCTGGCCGCCCGTCTCGCAGAAAGTGACCCTGGATGGTGTTTAAACAATTCAATAAAATTATATAAAACAATCATGACCTAAAACCATTATAAGCAATCATTACAAAAACACTAAATATTATAACAACAGAACTAAAGAAGGAAAATAACAGTGGGATGTTACTAATGGAGCCATTTCACAAGTTCGCCCCTCCCCTGGAGTTTTCAGGCCTGCTGGCACAACCAAATCTTCAGGGACCTGCAGCAGCTCAAGAATGATGACGCTGACCTCATCTCTGGGGGAGAAGATTCCGTAATCCAAGTGCCACAGCAGAAAAGCTCATTGCTTAGGGCTCCCTAGATGATGGAATCTACAATATTCTACTCTATTAGAAATCAGGAAGAGACAGTCCCTCGAGTATCCCGGCCCCATGTCATGTAGGTCAATACCAGCAGCTTGGACTGGATCCAGAAACAAACTGTTAAACCAACGCAACATGTGCAGCAGAAGTGTAGCATGAGTACTACCAGGAACATACATAACTGCCCAGACTGCTGTATTTTCCACCAGCTAGAGTTTCTGGATGGTTTTCAAGGGCAGCCTAATGTAGAATACATTGCAATAGTCCAACTGGGAGATGACGAGGGCATGAATGACTCCGTGCAAGCCCCCTTGATCCAAGAATGGTCTTAACTGGTCCACAGTATACAAAGGCCTTCCTAGTTTTGTGTGTCATCTGCTCCTAGAGCAGGAGTTATGAGTCCTGGAAGACCCCAGATTGTGCACAGGGTCTGTTTGGGGCAGTACAATCCCATCCAGCATTAGAGATGCTTCACTGTATATAATACCAGTGAAAGGAGGCAACATGTAATTTTTAAGCTACAGGAAGTGGAACTCATTGTAAAGGCAAGTTGTGCCATTTCTTCCTCATGGGATCAACCAGAATCTCTCCTCCCAATACAGAGAGAGGGAGGGAGGGAAGGAAAGAGAGAGAGAAATTAAGCAACTTGTTCTTTGCTGTATAATAGAATGGAAAGGGGAAAGAAAACTTCTCACTTTCATCCCAGCTAGTCAGATTAGCATTGCCCTTAAAGTTGCTGCTAGAATGGTGGACAATCGGGAACTCAGAAGACAAGAGGTACATCCAATGGAGAAGCAGAGTCCGTTTTGTTTTTGTTTTGCAGTTTTGGGTTACACCATTTAGTTGGAAATAAGATGGCTTAGCTTCTGAACTCATTGTGCAATCACCGTGCAATTACAACACTGGTTCTAAACTGGCAGAGTCCTGATGCGTAGTGCCTAATGTTGTTTGGGGGTATGAATTGGAGCAACAGTTGTCAGCCATTTACCCAAGGACTCTTTAAATTTTTGTATTATACTAGGAGCATAGCTGCTGCTGCTGGAATATATGGCACGCTCTGCCAAAAGAAATCTCAGTGCAACTGACAGAAGCAGCGCTTTTTCTATGATGTCCAGTCTTCTAGATCAGAGGTCCCCAACCGTGCCTTTTTATGACTTGTGGACTTCAACTCCCAGAATTCCTGGCTGAGGAACTCTGGGAGTTGAAGTCCACAAACCATAAAGTGGCCAAGGTTGGGGACCCCTGTTCTAGATGACAACAGTATCATTTTTTTCTATTTTTATGTCCAAAAACAAAAGAATACATGTAGTCCTTGACTTACAACATAACTGAATCCAGAATTTATGTTGCTAAAGTGAAACATTTGTTCAGTGAGTTTTGCCTCATTTTACTACCTTTCTGGCCACAGTTGTTAAGTGAATCACTGCAGGTGTTAAATTTAGTAGCAGTGTTATTAAGTGAATCTGGCTTCCCCATTGACTTTGCTTGTCAGGAAGTTGCAAAAGGCGATTACGTGACCACAGGACACTGCAACCGTCATAAATATGAGTCAATTGCCAAGAGTCTAAATTTTGATTACGTGATCCCGGGGATGCTGCAATGGTCATGGAGTGTGAAAAACGGTCATAAATCACTTTTTTCAGTCCTGTTATAATTTCAGTCACTGAATGAACTGTTGCAAGTTGAGAACTACCTGCAGATTAAAGCAGCACAATTTGACAAAAATAAAGGCAGAAAAGATAGGACTGTGTGCTTTAGTAACTGGAACCTTCAGATTATCACACCGTCATATATATAGGATTGTAGCTGTGATTCAAATATCACATTCCAAGGCTTGTGAAGAGATTCTGGTGCTTCAAAGAAAAACTAGATAAAAAAATTGTCTTTTGAATAAATAAAATTCCTCCTGCAATTTTTTATTGGAATTTGAAATAGTTGTCTCTATCCTACAATCCTAACAAAATTCACCATGCAGGATTCATTGAGTTCAGCCAGTACTTTATATTGTATTCTGGGCAATAAAGTATATGAAATGTTTTAACTTTACATGCCAAAACGTATAAAATAGTGTTTTTCTTTAAACCGGTGGATCAGAAGAGGAGGTCTATTGGCATAGGTCAAAGATCTATTCAGAAAGTTGTTAGCCAGAGGTCTGGTTCTGTGTGAATTGTGTATAATAAGTGCATATATTAACATCTCATTAGATCAGGGGTGTCAAACTCAATTTCATTGAGGGCAGCATCAGCATTGCGGTTGCCCTCAGGGGGCTGGGTGGGTGTGGCCAGGGTGGGTGAGGCCTACTGGGTGGGCATGGATGGAATGGGTGTGGCCTACTGGGTGAGTGTGGCCAGCTCTACACCATTTGTGTCAAGGGTGCCTGTGGAGCCTGGGCAGGAGTGGGACAGATCTGAGGGTCTCTGGCAGAAGGGGGTGGGACTAGGGCAAGCGCCAAGGCATGGTCCACTGGAGGAGCCTCACTGTTCCTCTCAGACCATGGGGGGGGGCTTATGGAACTAAGACTGAATGCATTTCAGCATAGATGGCCACCACAAAATTGTACATTGGCTCCGAGCTGGCCTGGGCCAGGGCCAAGGCAGAGGGGGCCGTTCCCTCACTGTTTCCAGGATGGCTTCGCGGGCCACATGAAACCACTTTGCGGGCCGCATCCAGCCCCCAGGCCTTGTGTTTGACATGTCTGCATTAGATCATTGGTATCTTGGAGAAATAAAATCTTTGTTATCAAAATGCATTATTTTAAAGTATTACATTATTAAAATCATCAATTTTAGAAGACTGGCCATTGAGTATAAATGAGTTGTGCTGGAAATGAGTATGTTACTGAATTTCTTTTGTGCAGTGGTGCACAATCAGTCCTGAACACAATAAACAGCAGCCTTATTTCAACACCAGAAACTCAACTCAGTTATCCTGTATGTATATACAAATTAAATGTTTTCTTTCTCAAGTTCAGTATACTTTGGAGGAGGAAGCCAGGCTAATTGAACCCACATACAACAATATTTCTTCTATTACATTTGAAAAGAAAAACAAATAATGAACTTGTGTATAACTTTATTTTTTTTTTAAAAAAAATCAGACTGATCATTAATGAGTGCAATTGGCTTTTTCCATACATTCAACATATAGCTAAAATATACAAAAGTTCTTTACAGATTTTTTTTTTTTAGGAAATAGTTTCCTAATTACAGAGGTGCTCTTTGGATACTCTTACAGATGTATCAGACCTGCTGCTTGATGAAGAGTTTACCTTTGACTAAGAGAAGGCTTAAGCAAGTGATGGACAACCTGTATCCTATGGTGAAATGTGGCCTCTTAGCATCTCGAGAACTTTTGAAATTTGATGGCAAAATAGCCAGTTTTCAGGGAAATGGGTCATCCATCCTCCCACACCCCAAAAAAAGCTAAGAGAAAATTTATTCTCCCGCATTGCTAGAAGGCATGCTACACTTCTCTAGTTGATCAGGAGAGTGAGCTTTACCATTGTCTAATTAAGATTGTCCACTCTTGGTTTAAATCAGGAATGTCCAACCTTGGCAACTTTAAAACTGTTGGAATTTAACTCCCATTATTCATTTTGGCAGGGGAATTCTAGGAGTTGAAGTCCACAAGTCTTAAAGTCGCCACTGTTGGACAGCCCTGGTTTAAATGTTCAAGCCATGGCAACAAAAAAAAACACAGCAATTGGCTCTCTTCTATGTGATGGATAGTTATGATCCTCTGGAAATCAATTGATATTGATCCTAAAACCATGTGTGCCTAGTGTTAAAATGGCCCTTTTCTTAAATACGTGGCTATCTGGAGTTCAGGAGTGACCCACACAGTTAAATACTGCACATGTGCATAAACATCTCGGGTTTACTTGTAGTTCTGTGATGTTCTGAGCCTCTATTTTAATAATGACAGCAGAAGTTAAGAATCTGTGGACAGTAACTCATCTGGAAAAAAAAGTAGGTGTGTGTGGAATACTATTAATTTTACCTTCAATAACACTTGTTTTAAAAAAAGAGGTATTTGTATATATTCAGGCTACACTAACATAATAGTTTAATCCCGTATCTCTTTTCAAAAGACACTGGGAAAGCAAAGAATACTACCCCATACAAAAATAAAACCTAGCATTGCAAGTTTAATAAATTCTGTTGTATGAGTAGAAATACAATCCTCGCTACAGCAGCACACCAGGAAAAACTAGGATGAAAATGTATAATTTAAAAGACGATTGCCACCCTGTTCTAACACAGTTAGAACATTTGTGAAAAAGAGAGCAATGCAACATTCCCATTCAGCCATGCTACATAAAATCAGCTTGGTAAGGTCACTTCAGGCACTAAGGAATAAGCAACGAAGCCCACCACAGCACAAGTCTAGTCAACTACAACATTTCACACCAAGCTCTCATTAAAGCGGCTTTCCTGAGGTTTTCTTTATTTGCCAGCCGGGCAGAGAGAACTCCATTAAAGCGATAGCCAATTAACATATTGCCTCACCCTTGACTTGTCTTATCTTAAGTTTTTTGCTCTTTAAGGGAAGGATCGAGTTCCTGGGTATTCAGAATTGCCCTAGTGAAATTGTCCCTCAGACCCGAAATATAGGAGAGGACACATAGCCAGATCAGATGTGCAAGTGGAAGAGATTCAAGCAAAGCTTCGGATAGATTCCCACTCTTGCAAAGATGGAATTTTGATGTCTTCAGGTCAGCCCAGATTTGGAAGAGAGAGAACTGGATGAGGCAAGGAGGAGAGATCCAGCTGAAGACTTTTGGTCAGACTTCAATATCTTTTTCTGGATAGTTGAGGGGAATCAATGTAACAGTTGAATCAGCGTTTAATAAAATCCCCCTCCATGTAGGCCAGGGATCCTCAAACTTAGTCACTTTAAGACTTGTGGACTTCAACTCCCAGAATTCCCCAGCCACTTGCCTGACTGAGGAATTCTGGGATTTGAAGTCCACAAGTCTTAAAGTGGCCAAGTTTGAGGACCCCTGATGTAGGCTATATCTAACAACAAAAGCACATACAATTTTGTTAAGGCTATGAGAAGAGAGTGGTTCCTGAACCACTGTTGAATGCATATATATCTCATAGCTATGGAAGCAAATTTGCCTTGACAAGTTAGTCAAGGAACTTTTAAAACAATACAAGCAATGCTTTTCTTGCAGCCCAATCAAATCCCAGAATAGACTTACATAAGTCTGGTGAACTCGTTTTATGGATTCTTCAGTTTCTCTGCTCTTATAAATATGCCTCCCTAAGTGCTTTTTCATTCTCCCTTTTCAGTTACTGGTGATGGCATCGCTAAAATGAAGCAACTTTCAAAACTTTAATGGACTCAGAATTACTATCATTTATCCCCTCGTTTTCAGTAGCCCCACTTCTTCCCAAACATAAAATGACATTTGGTATTAAATATTTAGAAAAATATCACACACAAACATCTACGTAAAAAAAAAAAAGTTTGCCCTATTATCCAGCACTAAAGTATTGCCCTCTCTTCTCTACCCTAGTCTAGTAGACCATCTCTTTCACAGAGAGAAGATTACTCAGATAATGTCTTTATCTTAAAAAGCAATACTACTGTAGTTGATCTGTGCAACTTAAGAGTATAACTTTACGAATGTCATTGTGCTCGCATTGCGAAGACAAGATTTGGCTTTTCCACCAAACAAGAACAAACAGAATGCAAATAATGCGTAAACTAAACACAGACTTTCTTTCAAGCTCCTCCACTTTAACTATAAATCCTTTTTAGATTCTGTTAGTAATTTCTCCAAGGTGTCAAAATTACTCATCCTTCTGAGCTCTCTGAAGACTTACTGTGCATTAGTCTGTTCTGTTTGGCTGTAGTAGCATTTGTATCAAAATCACTAATCACTTTGATGTATTTATACATCACACTGGCCCAGCAGTGTGCACATATATATTTAACACAGTTGCACAAAATCTATTTCTTGACATTATTCACTAAACCATTTCTTCCTAGTATCAACTCTTACAATCTTACCAAGTGTGGCCTACCACATTTAAACAAAAAAAACAAACAGGTTCTGCACATTCATCTAAGGAATGTAACATATTCCAAATACACAGCCCATATGCATATAAATAGGTAAATGCTTCGGACAAAATACTCCAACTTTTATGACTGACCTTTGAAAAAATAGTATTGAGAACATTAACAACCAGCCCTTGTGATACACCCATTTGTCTGTGCACAGATATTTAGAGAATTGAGTAGAACGGAAGTCAATAAAAGAAAACCCTTCACTGTAACTCCAAAGAAGACAAACCCATTACAATAGATATGCAGCCCAATGAAACAAGAGGGGAAAATGCCAAAAGAAGTGTCCGTGTAGCTATGCAACTTTGATTCTTCTGTTTCTAGTTCCTCAGAAACACAGTAGGTACAAGCAGCGTTGAAGCTAAGGCTGGCTCCCAGCCTCTTCTACATCTACAAGAATAATTGCTTCCGTCCTGTTTAAAGTGCCTTCGTACTGGCTGGATGTGATGAATGAGGAACAGGTTTCTGTGGGTAATAGCTGAAGAAGTAAACCTGCAAAAGGATGGCCATGTCTACAAAAACCTGGAGAAGTCCACACACTGAAAACTGGAATGGAGCTTGATTCAGGAGGAAATACACCGTCTTGAAGGTGTCACCACTGGTCCACATTAGCACCATCTTTACGCTTAAAAGAGAGAGAAAAACAAATCAAAAATAGAAAAAAAAACAGTAATAAAAGTATTCCCTGACATTCTGCTAATGGCAAAGCAAAAAGTCCTTTTCATGAAGAATGAAAATATTACAATGTTTATCCAAAAAGCTATCAAGACCAATAAGGGAAATAAAACAAACTGCAAATCAATGCTCAGATATAAAGAATGATAAAAGTTTGATCAAATGTCATTGCAATGATGATAACATACAGCAGTGATGGCGAGCCTTTTAGAGACCGAGTGCCCAAACTGCAACCCAAAACCCACTTATGCATCATCGAGTGCTGAGTGGGTGTGGCCCATTGGGTGGGCGTGGCTGCGGTGGTAACAGCAGACTGGGTGGGACTAAAAATTTCAATCAATTCCAACTTTGCAAGATCTTTTTTTTTCCCGCAAGAAGTTGAAATTGACTGATTGATTGAACCTTTTTTTTTTGTACACGGCGGTGGAGGCCTAAAGCGAAAAGGTTTTATAAAACCCAGCTGAAGGCCTAGGACTGGGGTTACGGCACGCGTGCCCACAGAGAGGGCTCTGAGTGCCGCCTCTGGCACCCGTGCCATAGGTTTGCCACCACTGACATACAGGGTATATCTTTAGTTCTGCTCTTCTGCAAAGTAATAAGTCACAAACCTATCAAGTTCATCCAGATCAGGCCATACAACTTCATATGACACACAGCCAAACGGGTCTTTTAAGGCTAGATTAATTTACACATACACATAATTCAGACACATCTCTTAGATTTTTTTAAAGATACTCCCATAAATAGATGTACTTAACTTTGATCCAGCTTAAAACGTGCAATGCTGCTGGCTGCAGTCATGCTCAAAGTGTTCCTTAAGTCATACAGTATTTCACATTTTATAAATGGGTAAAAGAGTCTGAGAAATGACAAATTGCTGAAGGCTAAAAAGGAGATGACCTATTTCAGACTATAATACCTTGTCTTAACAAGTGAGCTCTGGGCAACCCTTTTTTTTTTCCCATGGATAAAATCTCCTTGCTCTACTTTTTTTTAATTAAGTTTTAATTAGTCATGATAATTAGTCAGGATATAAAATGAGGAACACAATTTACCAGTCTTGCTCATTTTATATGAACCAAGATATAGGGGTTCCAGCTTCAAAATAAACCAGGATATTAAACTATACTTAAAATAGAAGTATGCTTGAAACACTTGTTTGTTCTGAGTATGAAACCCAATGCATTGTGTTTAGGAAATCAGCTGAACCATTTTGGATGAATCATGGAGCATCTTGAAATGAAACAGGGAATATCTTGATTGATTCATGTTTCAGCTTAGAGATGTTTCAGGTGGGTCCTGCAGGATGAACAAAGCAAGCTTCAGGCACCTTGCTCCTCTCTACTCTCTGCTTTTGTATGGTTTGGGCAGCAAATCTTCCCTGTCCTTAGCTACCCCATTTGAATTCAAAGATGGCATAATCAAAAAACCTTTCTTCTCTGGTATCTTTGCTTAGCTGCTGCCGCCAATGACCTTGCCATTAATCTGTTGTCTTCCACCATACAACATCTATGCCAAGATCCAACATGCTTGTTCTGGGTTCGTACCTAAAATGAACACTTTGGTCAAGATGTGGACCCTCTGAACCTCACTGTTCCATGCAAGACCCTTTTGAACATGTTCTGTGATTTCAAAGCTAGACACACCTTCCACAAATGGAAAATTAAGTTAATGAGAGGTTTCTCGATTTAATGGCAGCATTTAAACAAGGATGTTGCATATGGGAATCACCTGGATACAAAGTCTGTCCTATGCTGCCAGGTAATCAAATTTTGTGGGCACAAAGAAATAAAGCAAATATCCCAAACTACAGAATTTACTAAAAAAGAAATAATATATAACATTATTTTTAAGCCACTGTTTTCTAGTTTAAAGCACAATAATTTTTCTCATAATACTAAAATGAAAGCAATCTTAAATAGCTTTTATCATTTAAACACTATTTTCATTATAGCAACTGAAAGACATTGCCAGCTTTTAAGTGACACTGTTTTAGCACATTATAAATGCATAATCTTTTAAATGGAAATTATAAGGAATGTCCAGTAAAAGCTTCAGAGCTGTTAGAATAATTTAAAAAGGCATTGTGCATCATGTACAAAATATAACTGAAAACCATGAGCATTTCAGGTCTTATTTACAATTTATGATGTGCAAAAATGAATACGACTGAATTCAGAAATGGCCCAGCTCTTATCCATCCACCGCAGTAAGAAAGGGAGTCAGAAATGCAGGTTAGAGATAATAAACTTTATGTTAAGACCCCAAAATGTCTTCAAATGTTGATGAAAGAGAGATGCACAATCTTCAATACTATCTTCTAAGAATAAGCTTCATCATGTGATGTAGTTAGGACTTGCTGAAACTTGTACAGTAGCAAAAATATGTGTTGTATCTGTGAATTATCAAAATCTGATGACTAAAATTAAAAAGCTATATTCTACAGAGACAAGCTATTTACTACTTACTAAGAAGCTATCTCCTTAAAGACAATGTCCGAAAACTCAAGTAATTTATACAAAATATATTTTAGAGCAGACTAAATTAATTAAACATAAATTTCCCCTTAAATTCTTTTGCAATGCAATGGGACTTGAATTCAAATAACCTCATCACAATTCAGTCTACTATCTGGCTGCCCAATCTCTTCTTAAAAACTTCCAGTGTTGGAGCATTCACAACTTCTGGAGGCAGGTTGTTCCACTGATTAATTGTTCTAACTGTCAGGAAGTTTCTCCTTAGTTCTAGGCTGCTTCTCTCTTTGGTTAGTTTACTTCATTTGGTTCTCCTGGTAATTCATGTGGATTGGAAATAAATATTACAAGGATCAGTATGCCTATCTGAGCAAACTATCCCCAATAATCTAGAGAAGTATCGAAATTTTCAGAAGAAAGTTTGTGTCTAACTATATCATCAGTTCACGTCAGAGGTTCCCAAACTTTCTTGATTAGTGACACTTTAGCGTCAGTAATATTTTCACAGGTCAAAAGATTGACAGAAACACAGCTTCACAAAGATACAATGTTGCAAATGGATGGTGTCAAACTCATTTGCAAATGGACATCACACAAAAAAATAGAAAGTATCTTCATAGGAACCATGGTACACAAAAATGACAACTTTAAGGTTCCATGAAGAGATCCATTATCCAGGAAGCAATAAATTTCAAGATGACTATGTCCATGAATTTCCCAAAGAAAGAAATGGTTGAAATTTTGGAATGTCTTTTGCATGGCTGGGAGCCAAGGCAGCCATTCCTACATGAGATTTTATTTGATTTCTGCCTAAAGAAAGGTTGTTGTTGTATCTGCCTAGAATTTTCTCCAGCACTCAGTATATGTGAAGCTGCAACAATGAACACTATAGATACTAATGAAGCTTTTATACATCCATAAACACTAGGAATGTAACAGCAGGATTAAAGATAACTGTTAATGAACTGTAGTCTCTTTTTTCTTTCACAAAACTAAATAATTTAGTGCACAGTTTGGGTACCATTTCCTATGGATCCAATCCTACACTTTCACACAAAGGATTACAAAGCTGAAATAAGTTGTTTTTGGTTAATGACAACCCTTCTAAATAAAAAAAAAAAGCAAACTGCTAACAGTTCTCTTTCTTATAACCATGAAGTGTTTTATTTTAAAAAATAGATAAGTTTTCCATATTCCATATTTATGCACAAAGGCTTAGGACCAATGTCCCAAAAGCATAAATTGTTAAGCAGTGCTTTAATCTGTAGCTGTAGTTCTACAATATGATGGAGTTATTCTGACTATGGTACAATCCATGACATGAAAATTTCTGCTTCGTGTACGCTCCCATTTTAAGATATTGTTGCCTCTTCGCTGCACATCCTCCCACCCCCTCCTGCTTCAAAATAATGGAACTTTTGCATAAGGAAAAGGAAGGAAATCAACTTAGCCTTCTGCAATCAAAAAGAATCGGCGGGGGGGGGGATATGTGTCTTTTCTGCAAAGGCTGAACAGCTGCTCGGGCTCACTCTTACTTCTGAGGACAGAAGAGGAAAAAACAGACCAAAACCCCCAACTTGCAGGAAGCTAGAAGCAACACACAATCTGTCTGGAAGCAAGAAAGAAAGCCAAGTGCACGGACAGATAGGAGTTTTATTATACAAAGGTTATTTTTCCAAAATTTTGAACAGCTGCTCCACAGAACAATCTTCTTCTCCATTAATTAAAAAAAAGCAGATATGTAGCAGGGTTGCAATTCTGGGGGGGGGGAATCCAAAAGTGTTTTGAGGGATTAGAAATATGCTAAGAAGACTTGGGCTAACCAAGTTCATGTCACCTTTCCCCCCCCACACACACACACAAAAGACATGACACTAATGTAGCGTGGAAATTCACGGACCAACCTGAAATCGAATTATGTCCAAAAAGCTACCAAGTGAATTTGATTAATCATTCATGAATGTCAAGAGTATATAAATAGTGAAAGGAAAGATTAAAAATAAAAGCTACATTCTACATGTATGCAACACTACCATTCAGTGGCCATAAAATTCCAAAGCGTAGAAGCAAAAATAATGTGTGCACAGCATTGAAGACGAATGCAAAAAAGATTCACAAACCACGGGCGGGATCTGTATCAGGGGTCATAGTGTCAAAGAAGTCAATATGGCAGCGGTGACCGCAATCAAAGCACTGCCCTTTTTTCACGGGCATTGTACCGCACATAACAAAGAGGAAGGGTTTTGTTTGTACAATTGCAGCTACCATCTCGACTTTTTGACCCTGCCCCACAGAGAGACAAACTAAAGTTTCTTACAGCCCTGTTAAACAAAAACCTACGTAAAGTACGCAAAAATTGTATGAACACTTAGGACGATATTTTCATAGCAGTATAACCTGTACAGGTAATCCTCACAATTGAGCCCAAAATTTCTGTTGTTAAGTGAAGTCGTTTGTTAAGTGAATTTTGCCCCCATTTTATGACCTTTCTTGCCTCAGTTGTTAAGCAAATCCCAGAAGGTTGCAAAAGGTGATCACATGATCTTGGGACACTGCAACCGTCATAAATATGAACCAGCTGCCAAGCATCTGAGTTTTGATCACATGATCATGGGGAGGCTGTGAAAACGGTCGTTGTCACCTTTTTTTTCAGTGCTGTTGCAACTTTGAACAGTCACTAAATGAACTGTTGTAAGTCGAGGACTACCTGTATCATATGTACTAATGCACATTTTGAAGATGGTTTGAAAGAATGGCTGATTTTAATCACCCCGTCATTTTTCATTGCTGCTGTTTTAAGGAGTCAATCCATTAATGCAGGGGTTCTCAACCTTGGCAACTTTAAGACTTGTGGATTTCAACTCCCAGAATTCCTCAGCCAGCAAAGCTGGCTGAGGAATTCTGGGATTTGAAGTCCACAAGTCTTAAAGTTGCCAAGGTTGAGAACCCCTGCATTAATGTGAAAGCAGATCCACTTCTTTCAGACTTGTACAGAAGCCAGAAAACGACAGCTTCCTTCAGCGAATAGGAATTTGGCAAGTTCAAAAGCAGTTTTTCTATATCTTTTTAAAGAATGCAAGCCCTAATATACCCCAATCACAGCTTCCCATTATAGCTAATGTTTCTATTATGAGCACATTTTCTGCAAACCTTCTAAGAACCATCATCTAAATGGCCCAGATTTAGGGGGGGGGCAGAATGTCATCAAAAACCAGGGGTGCCAATTAGGAAATGCTGCCGGCTCCGGGATGATCAGAAAAACAAATCCGTATTAGTCGGGAATCCGATCTATAAAATACTGAAACGTCTTGCAATATGGCTAGTTAAATAACAAGAGGAGCATCCAATTTTGCGACAATACATATGGCAGAGAAAACAAAAGAAGCAGTGCCTGGGTTGGAAGAAATGCTATTGCCAGAGGCTCAAGCAACAAAAATAGCATTTCCGTGCTATGTAACTCACTGCCGTGATATCCAGTGTCAAGCATGCCCCTCTAATATAAGTGCCTTAGAGCGGAGCATTTAAAACAGGGGTTCTCAACCTTGGCAACTTTAAGACTTGTGGACTTCAACTCTGATTTAAAAGTTTCAACACCGAAGGCAAGCAAGAACAATCCATTTACGCAATGCAGACCACTGCATTTGCAACAGAGGATTTAACAGCAGTAATTACATGCATAACAGGAAAGAATAGAACATAAGAACATAAGAACATAAGAACATAAGAAGAGCCATGCTGAATCAGGCCAAAGCCCATCGAGTCCAGCATTCTGTGTCACACAGTGGCCCACCAAATGTACATGGGGATCTTGAGCAGAAAGAGAAGGCAAAACCCTCCCTTTCCCTTCACCCCCAAACAAATGGTACTCAAGGGAATCCTGCCTGCCTCAACCAACATAGAGGCGGCACATGGACATCTGTTTTAATAACCACCAATACACTTTGCATCCATGAATCTATCTAGCCCTGCCTTGAAGCTGTCAAGGCTGACAGCTCTCACGACCCCTTCAGGAAGTGAATTCCATAAATCAACGACCCTCTGGGTGAAGAAATATTTCCCTTTATTTGTCCTCACTTTCTTAGCTATAAGCTTTAGGGAGTGCCCCCTTGTCCTGGTATTGTGTGATAGAGAAAAGAATTTTTCTCTATCCACATTTTCTATCCCATGCATGATTTTATACACTTCGATCAAGTCACCCCTTAAACGCCGTCTTTCAAGGCTGAAGAGACCAAGGCGTTGCAATCTGGTTTCATAAGGGAGGCGCTCCATTTCCTTGATCATTCTTGTTGCCCTTTTTTGCACCTTTTCCAGTTCCATTATATCCTTCTTGAGGTGCGGTGACCAGAACTGTACACAGTACTCCAAGTGTGGTCTCACCATCGATTTGTACAGAGGCAATACAACACTTGCTGACTTATTTTCGATTCCCTTCCTAATCATGCCAAGCATGGAATTTGCTTTTTTTACTGCTGCTGCGCATTGGGTTGACATCTTCATCGAGCTGTCCACCAAAACCCCAAGATCCCTTTCTTGGGTTGTCTCAGAAAGTTTGGTCCCCATCAGTTGGTAAGTATAATTGGGGTTCTTTGCCCCGATGTGCATAACTTTGCACTTGTTTAGGTTAAAATGCATTTGCCACTTTGTTGCCCACTCACACAATTTCGAGAGATCCTTCTGGAGCTCCCGACAATCAGTTTCACTTTTCACAACCCGGAACAATTTAGTGTCATCAGCAAACTTGGCTACCTCACTATTAACTTCTACATCCAGATCATTGATGAATAAATTAAAAAGTAAAGGCCCCAAAACTGAACCTTGGGGTACACCACTTCTCACTTCTTTCCATCCGGAGAATTGTCCATTTATTGCCACCCTTTGCTTCCTACAATTTAGCCAGTTACCAATCCAAGACAAGACCTGTCCTCTAATTCTGTGGCTGGAGAGCTTTTTTAGGAGCCTTTGGTGAGGAACTTTGTCAAAAGCCTTTTGAAAGTCAAGTTATACAATATCAACTGGGGCCCCTTTATCTATGTATTTATTTACACCCTCAAAGAATTCTAACAAGTTAGTAAGGCATGATTTGCCTTTGCAGAAACCATGTTGATTTTCTTTCAGCAATGCCTGTTTTTCTATGTGCCCTGTAATTTTATCTTTAATAATGGTTTCCATCAGTTTGCCTGGAACTGAGGTTAGACTGACTGGTCTATAGTTTCCTGGATCACCTCTGGATCCTTTCTTGAAGATCGGGGTTATATTTGCTTCCCTCCAATCCTCCGGTACAGTGCCTGATCTTAGAGAAAGATTGTATATTTTAGCTAGAAGTTCAGCAATTTCACACTTGAGTTCCTTGAGAATTCTAGGGTGGATGCCATCTGGACCCGGCGATTTGTTGATGTTTAGTTTAGAAAGGCATGCAAGAACATCTTCCTTGTTTATCTCTATCAGGTTTAATTCTTCTATTTCCCTCCCTGGGAAAACTAATTCAGTGGCAGGCAAATGTTCTCTATCCTCCTCGGTGAAAACGGAGGCAAAGAAGTCATTTAGCCTCTCAGCAATCTCCTTGTCTTCTCTGATTATCCCCTTCTGACCATTGTTATCAAGTGGCCCAACTGATTTTCTGGTTGGGTTCCTGCTTCTGATGTACTTAAAAAAGGTTTTTTTTTTTAATATTCTTGGCTATATGCTCCTCAAAGTCTCTCTTGGCTTTCATGACTATCGCCTTGCATTTGGTCTGCCAGAGTTTGTGATCCCTCCTGTTCTCCTCGGTAGGAAGAGCCTTCCGTTTCTTAAATGAGTTTTTCTTCTTTCCAATAAACTCCTTTACCTCATTCGTAAGCCATACTGGTATCCTCTTGGACTTTCCAATCCTCTTTCTTCTTTTAGGAATGCATTTTATTTGAGCCTGCTGTAACGTATTTTTAAACAGTTTCCAAGCATTTTGGAGGGATTTGACTTTTTTTACTGTTCCTTTTAGTTTCTTCTTTACTATTTTCCTCATTTTGTCAAAATTCCCTCTGTGAAAGTTTAAGGTCTCTGTGTTAGTTTTCACTGACAATTTGCTATCCATGGTTAAGTTGAAGGTTATTGTGTTGTGATCGCTGGTTCCTATGGGCTCGGTTACAAGGACATCATGAACCAAATCCTGTGTGTTAGTTAGAACCAAGTCCAGGATCCCCTTTCCCCTGGTAGGTTCCATGACCATCTGCTCAAGGGAATAATCGGCTAACATGTCGAGGAACCTTGTCTCTCTTTCATGTGTAGAACAAGAATTTACCCAATCAGATAGTCCTTGACTTACGATCAGTCAGTTATGACGGATCCAGAGAAGGGGACAAATGACCAGAATCTGAAGCTGTGACATTCCCCCCTCCCCAGCAGTCACATGATCGCACTCTGAGCACTCAGCAACACCACCACATTTATGGTGATTTGCAGCGTCCCAAGTTCACTTGAGCATGTTTGCAAGAGTTTTGCCAAAAACTGGCACCTCCCTTCCAATTTACGGCAAAATGGCACCATAGTGAACAATGGATTTGCACAGCAGCTACGCCATTCATCTAACGACTGCAGCATTTGCTTTATGATTGCTACAAAAAAAGTTTGTAAAATCAGGTTGGTCACGTGACCTGTTTTGCAACCATTATAACTTGTGGCCATAATGGGCAGGGTCCATTACAGTCGTAAGTCAAGGATTATCTGTATTCTGTACTAAAAAAAATATATGGTTTGTAGTCTGGGGCTCTGCTCCGATTGTTTCTCCAGATTTTCAGGTGCTGGCAGTGGCAAAAAGTTTGTGCATCCAACTTCAGTGCAAGGCTGAAAATCCATGATTAAGTCAACCTGTTCAGAGCAGATTACTAATTAATTTAGTTTACTATAGTAAAATGCAGGGCTTTTTTTTGTCATAGAACACCCAGAACGGCGTTCCGGCACCTTTTTTGAATGGAACCTTGTAGAGTAGGCAAGACGGGTTGTATGACATGTGTTGAGTTTCAGCACTTTTTTTTTTTTACAGAAAAAGCACTGGTAAAATGTAGCCTGAGGCTCCATGGGGCAAAGCACAGCGGGGTGATTTTGGGCCAGTCACTCTCTCTCAGCCATCCCATCTCACAGGATTGCTGTTGTGGGGATAATAGGAGGAGGAAGGTATGTTGGATGTCTGAGCCAACTTGGGTTATTTGTAAAAATAATATAGACAAGAAATGAATGGATGAATGAATGTCTCTAAGGATTCCACAAAAATCAAAATTATTTGCCACCCTACGTCGAAAAATAACACAGCATTAAACCCTATCAAACAATTGTGAGAAGCAATAGTGGGAGGGAACACATCAATTTTAATTTTTACTGCAGTAAATATTGATAAATGAAACCCATGCAAACAAAAACCCTTTTGGGATTCTCCATGATTTTTAAAAGTGGGAAGGGGTCCTAAGAGGAAAAAAGGTTTAAAAAACATTGCTGTAGCACAGTGGTTCTCAACCTTTTTCAGGTTGAGACCCCACTTGCGCCGCCCATGCGCGGCGCAACCCTGATGCGCTCGTGACACGTTGATCTATGCATGCACGGCGTGCGCGTGACAAAAAAACCAAAATGGCGGACCACAACGGGCCGATCCACGCATGCGTGGCGCGCGATGAAAAAAAACAAAACAAAATGGCAGACTGCGATGGGCCGATCCGCGCTTGCGCGGCGCGCGCGACGGCCCGAACCACGCATGCGTGGCATGCGCGCAACGGAAATAAAACAAAATGGCGGACCGCGGTGTCCGGCGACCCCCACGAAAGTCATTCAACCCCAAATGGGGTCGCGACCCATAGATTGAGAACCGCTGCTGTAGCACGATAGACTATAGCACAATAGTGCTATTTGGGTTGGCTCTATAGTTTTTCATGAGAAACAGCTTAAGGTAGAAGATGAATATGCTCCCCATCATCCTTGGCCAGCCCGATTCCCTTCAGATTTTATTTCATAGTCCTCTTCTAGCCAAGATACCAATCGGAGGCCTAACACGTGTGAAAGATACCTGTTTAGACCTCTGATTCATCAACTTGCAGAAAAGTGTTTTTTTTTTCAATCATATAACAGAGCTACAAACTCTTGTCTGTTTCAGAAAAGATTATCCATTGCACTACACACATAGCCCAGTCTGTAAACTTCATGACAAATTCAGAACACATTTACAGGGTTAACTTAAAAAAAAAATCTAGGAATGTGCAGCGTTAAGCAAAAATAAACTTCTAATTCAGATTTCTAAGGTTAGGATAATGGTAACTGACTTTTATAATATAAACTGTGAAATTAACCATTTCAAAACATACATGATTCTGCCATCATTATCTCCTCTCTCACACACAATCTCTCCCTCAGGTGGGCCATTAAAACAGTGTGGGTAATATCTAACTGTGGAAAGTATTCTTTTATTAGTCTCCCTCCTGAGCATTTTAGTCCGCTATAAGATTCCCAGCAGAAATTTCTCCATTATTAGACTCATCAGTCTATGGTCTGAAGCTGCTTATGCCAGGATTTTTGTTGTTAATTCCACGACTTTTTGCTTAGTTATTTCTTGCCGTTTCCTTGGGGTTCTTTCTGAGAAATGGAGAAACACACAAGGCAGAGACTAGACCCCAGAGGCATACGGTAATTTCTCTTTAAAAGTTCATATGCCTATTCACACGTTGTCGTCGTTTTTTTAAAAAGGTGTGTTTCTGTGGTGCAGTTTAGTAAGAACATAATCAAATCAGAGAAACACTTGTTTTCTGGCAAAGCACTATCAGCCTTGTTGACCACAGAATTCAATTTTTCAGTATCTTAGATTATTTCAAACATGCGCTCTAAAAGTAGGTCAATAACTCCACTACCTAAACTACAGTAAAATTTCAGAAAAGGAAAATGAGAGGGCGATATTGGTATAGTTGCATCCAAAACACGGATATCTGAAAACTGGAGAGGATACTGTCAGTTTCTTCCTCCTGGAAAAATACAGATAACCCTGGCTTACCATCCACTCATTTAGCAATCGTTTGAAGTGGCAACTGCACTAAACAAGTGAACTTCTGGCTGCCACAGGATCCTCACAGGAATGTGGTCATGATTAGGCACTTGGAAACTGGCTCACAAGAGAGTTGCAATGTCCCATGGTCATGTGATCACCGGCGCAACCTTCTCTGCTGGCTTCCCACAAATAAAGTCACTAGGGAAGCCAGGAGGGAAGATGACCTTGGTAAGTCCCCCCCTGGCCTTCCTGAGCACACGCCCTACCATACCACATCCACACCTGGCTTTCCTGCACGTGCATCTTGTCATGCTGTCCCCCTGGCCTTCCTGCACATGGGCCCTTTCCTTGCCTCCCTTTGTCTCCCCCAATTCATGCAGGGCCTACACCGGCCCTCCCAGGTCCTCTCACATGACCCCTAAACTCTTTACCCAGGACTCCTTCTGCTTGCCACTTAACAACATGTTGGGGTTACAACAGCAACCAGACTGCTTGGATTTATCATTGCTAAGCCAATTTCAAAGCACAGTTTTGCTGGTGTGAAAATTATTGCTTCTCAACTTGCCAACAAACCTGGGGGGAGGGAAGCGATTGGAATGTGAGCTGCGAAGATTAAGAGGCTAGACCATGATATTCAAGGTCATTCTACCAAGCATCTGGGTAGACTTAAAGATGCTTTTCCATAACAATATTTTCTTGCTCAATTGGGCAATGTGACCTGACCAAGAGGGAGGAGGAAGAATTCTATGCTTTTAATATAGAGGTTTGGGTGGGGTCTGGCCAGAGATGGTTTTGCTTTCACTGAATTAATGCACTCAATAAAGCTTTACATTAAGAGATTGGAATGTCTCAAAGATGTTTATTTGGTTGGGTTCATCAGTCTGAATCTTGACAGCCATGCTGTCATGTGACATACGTTTTATGACTGCATTGCTTAGGGATGGCAATACTAGTCCCAATTACCATTGCAACCTAAGGACTGTGTATAACATTTTAAAATATTTAGAACAGAGTTGTGTAATCATCTAACTCAGCAACTCCCAACCTTTTAGGAACCAGGGACCAGTTCTGTGGAGGGCAGTTTTTCTGTGGACTGGGAGTGGGGCATGGTTTTGCACGCTCTCTGGGTCCTATACATGTGCAGATGGGGTGTCGCTCACTTGCATGGCCCAGTTCCTGATGGGCTGTGCACCAGTGCCAGTCTGCAGCCTGTGGATTGGGGACCCCTGATCTAACTCAAGGGGGAACCTTACACTCCCATTGAAGGTTGCAGATCTAATAATTACATAATTGGAGAAAAGCATTTATTACACCTCATTTATTTACCAGGAATAAGCTGCCTCACAGTGAGGTAAAATCTCCTTCCTTGGAGGAAGGATTAAAGAATTAAAAGTGGTTTAGACAATTGAAATCTCACCAGATGTCAGGGGAACAGTTTAGCAGCCTCCCAGTTTAGCAACCCTGATAGTGAAACACTAAGACAGAGATTCTAGAAAACCAGACTTAATTTAGGGCCTTTGCATCTCAACTCTAGTCTCTGTGTGCTAAGAGAGAATTGGGAAGCAGAGCTCCTCCATTCCTTGCAATATTGAAAAAACAACAACAACATGAGATCTCTGCACTAATGACAATGATGTATTGAGCCATATCAGAAAACTGTTCCTCTGAATTCTGGGTGCATTGAACAATTTCACCAGGAAGCTGTGTTGGCACAAGTAACAATTTGTCTATCTACTCCTCTTATTCTGCCACATTCAAAATCAGTTTTACGTTCAATCCACACAATTTATGCAGCAGAGAGAAAAGACATAATTCTTACAATGTAAACACTGCAGTCAAAAAACCTTGCCCCAAATAGCACTGGTGATTTTTTAAATGTAATTCTGATTATTTAATAATGTACCTTTCACATTTCATAAATCTGCCATAATTTTCCCAACATAGGCTTCATTTCTAGGTCTGTGTAATTGGGAACCCTGCTGGATAGAATGGATGTCCTTCAGAGATCACATTTCAGGGCAATGAAAAATTATTGTGTAGCAAACAGAACCATTTATCCATCTATCAAATTTATATAGTTGCCCATCTCACCACAGGCAATTGGGAAGCACACAACAAACAGATAAAACCACATATAAAAATTAATAAATATTAAAAATAAAGATCATTTTGAAAAGTTTTGTAAAAAAAAAACAAAAAACAGCCCGGCAATGAAGCCATCTAAGCATCTCTCTGGTTCCCTGGAAGCCCCAGGTCTAATAACACAACCAGGTTTTGAGCGTCATATTTTTAGACAAACCTTCTCAAAAAATGAGTCCATCAATGTGTATGATGAAAAAGCAAATGTAGCAATAAAAGCATGTTGCAAAGAAGGATGGATTTTCAAATGAATAAATATTTCATCATCTGGAATCAAGTTTGATTCCAGGTGTGGTTATATGCAACTACCAAAGTGTTTTGGCCCTGCCTGTCGCTGGGAATTTTTCCAACTTTTCAGCCCAATACACAGGCCTGGCACTTCCTTGTGGCTTCCATCCTCTACAAAACTGTGGTTCAACCCAGTTTAGTTTTTTAGTTTAGTCATGATCAGTTAGATACTTCTACCTAGCCAAGTAGGAGAAAAAGAAAGTGCATTGTACAGAAATAGAGATAGATAACATTCCAACATAAATCAATCATTACAGCAAGCAGAAACTGTTAAAAATCAACAACAAAGCTCAGGTTATTTATGCCAGGGATCCCCAACCCCTGGCTGTGGCCCACTATCGGGCCATGGAAGTGGCCACTTGCGTGCGGAGCAGGCAGGCAAGCATGAGTGCACAGCTCCATTTATGCAAGTGGTAGGTGTGCGTACCGGCTGCCTGTGGGAATGGAGCTGCTTGTGTACTCGCTCGCCACTTGCCTGGAACTATCATCCCCTCTCCCCCACCCACCAGTTCGCAAAGCCAGAAAAGTTGGAGACCACTGATTCATGCAACTCTCCTCTTGGTATAGATGAGAATGCACACTAATCGGAATACAGGATAACAGGAACAGCAGACATTGCAGGAGAACAACTGATGAAATATACAGAGAAACCAAATAATGGAGAGAAAAAATAAACTAGATAGGAAAATTTATATCCTAAGAGTTGAAGGGTACAGCAATATCCAGAAATGGGTTTGTGTATCAACAAAGGAATATTTTTTCCCGAAAAAAAAAGTGATATGTCAAGGAAATGCACACGCTACTAAATAAGCAGAAGTGAAATTTGTAGAAGAGCTGAAAGAATTTCAAATGCCTCATGTGCCACTCATTCACAAACAATGCTGTAAATTATGGCATCTGAAAAGAAATTTAAAATAAAGTGAAGAAGTCCCCAAACTGGGGGTAAACAGTTGGAATGTAATAATAATAGTAACAGTAACAGTAACAGTAACAACAACAACAACAATAACAATAACAATAATAATAATAATAATAATAATAATAATAATAATAATAATAATAATAATAGTAATAATAAAGTTGGAAAGGACCTTGGAGGTCATCGAGTCCAACCGCCTGCTCAGGCAGGAAATCCTACACCATTTCGCTCATTTAGTGTTCATTTAGTGTCCCTCTTAGCAAAAGATTTTGTGCTCCAGGAATAAAGGCTAACGTACCAGCTTTGCCAAGTATTTTTGTAATAACCACTTTATTCTCTCCACAAGTTCTCCAGTGGAATATGATAATGGAATATTTGGAGTGCTGGCCAATTCTGATAGCCAAGCTTGAACTTAGCAATGAAGAAATAGCTGGATCTGCTAGGGCCAAAGTTCTTAATGTGGGTTTCAAAAGAAATATTCAATCTTTAATCACTATTCCCAAGTCTAATTCAGTTGTCTTGAACAACATGCAGGGATAACTTTTATTTTTAACCTTGCTGAAGCCTGAAAACAAAAGTATCCTTCAAAAGAAAGATGGGCAAGGACAAGTATGAAGCCAGTACTACCTGTTGCTCATTTTCTTAGCAATATTTTCAATACTTTCTAATCAGTCAATCTTTCTCTGTTGTTGAAACAGGAACCGATTACAATATGGGCATCCATTCTTCCAAGTGCTGACTATAATAAGATACCAATAGTAATTCAGGTCAGAGCAAAAGGTCCCCTGTTCAGAAAATATAAATATATACTGGTGATTTATTTTACCTATTTTTGCAGAGCAAAAAGCCAAATAAAGATGTAGAATATAAAAAATAACCAATGACAGAAACAAAAACTTGGCAGAATTTGTATTACGCACAGACACACAAATGTATGTGAAATTTTAAGCAGAAATAACAAAGACAAAAGTTTTCCACAAGTCCAGGTCAACTTGTAGTAATACGCTAGCTTACTAACGTTCTTCTCTTGGGGAAAATGCTAGTGTGGTTAGCCACTGCCTTGCTTCCAGACTTTGTTTCTTCCTAATCTAGTCTATAGAGCAAATAGATAGATCGGATGGATGGATGGATGGATGGATGGATGGATGGACAGATGATTGATAGATGATGCATGGATGGATGGATTGCCCCAACCAATTAGTTGCTTATTCTGAGATCAGCTCAGAAATCACCAAGATCAGTGTTCAATATTCAACACTGTATAGTTAAGAAATATTAGGAAAAGTACATTAACGACAAGACACTTCACCCAAAAAAAACCCCACCGAAGATGTTAGCTAGTCCGGTAACAAAATGTTTGGGAGCTAACTAGCAAACTCGGAGGACAAATCTCTGCCTAAATCTACAAATATTCTCTACAATTAGGAAAAGTCTTACTAATCCAACCGGTGAACAATGTAAATTCACTGCCTAATCAGGTGGCAGCACTTGGTCAACTTTGTGAGACTGAAACCTAAGCAGAGTATGGTCTTTGAACAGGACACGACCACAAAATATCATAGCTGCAGATTAGACTCCGGAGTCAGAAAACATCCCAAAAGAAATCTATGACCAACCTCTGTGGCACTGGCATGAAAATGGCACATCTGTGACTTGTTCTTACCTTTCATGTGGAATTCAACTAAGTTCTTTGCTGTGTCAATTTCTGCGGCCAAAGTAATTTGTTGTACCTTTCAAATCATACTGCTCCAATGAAAGACGCACTGCTTCAAATCCTCAACAATGAATTGAATTACTGTATTCCCCTAATTAAAAGAAATTAAAAGATGCTTGCTCCTGGGGAGGAAAGCTATGAAAAATCTAGACAGCATACTAAAAAGCAGAGACATCACCCTGTCAACAAAAGTACGTATAGTCAAGGCCAGGGTTTTCCCAGTATGGCTGTGAAAGATGGACCATAAGAAAGGCTGAGCGCAAAAGAATTGAGGCCTTTGAACTATGGTGCTGGAGGAGACTCCTGTGAGTCCCCTGGACTGCAAGGCAATCAAACCGAGTAGGCCTAGAGGAGATTAAACCTGACTGCTCTTTAGAAGGCCAGATCCTGAAGTTGAAACTCAAGTGTTTTGGCCACCTAAGGAGAAGGAAGGACTCACCCAATGCTGGGAAAGATTGAGAGCAATAGAAAAAGGGGACGGCAGAGAATGAGGTGGCTGAAGCAGTAGGCGTGAGCTTAAATGGACTCCAAAAGATGGTAGAGGACAGGAAGGCCTGGAGGAACGTTGCCCATGGGGTCGGGATGGGTCGGACACGACTTTGCAACTAACAACAACAACATTCCCCTAATAACTTTACAAGAAGCTGGGTACTAAAGAACATGCATCCAGATAATCTCACACAACAAACAAGAATAGAATTTCCTTGCCCGATATGTAAATCGTGGTTTAAACAGTTTTAACATTAAATAATTTTTTCACTAAAATGAATTTAACTGACATTAAATGGAACCTGTTTTATTATGAAATTATGCTGTTTTTCTAAATCAGCTATGCACAGGACTATTTTTATATGACTTTATTCAGTAATGTCTTTGCCATACATGACAGTTTAAATGATCATAATGAGCAGGTTTGAATCTGCTCTAAAATTAAGGCCAGGAGGGAAAATGCATGAAATTAAAGAACCTAATGAGAATTTAAATGCAACCAAAAATTCAGGTAGGTATTGATGCAACCCATCTCCAAATTTCTAAATAACAGTTTTATGAATAGAATACAGGTAGTTCTCAATTTACAACAGTTCTTTTAATGACCATTCAAAGTTACAAGGGCACTGAAAAAAGGGACTTATGACCATTTTTCATACTTACGACCATTGCAGCATCCCCATAGGTCACGTGAACAAAATTCAGACGCTTGGCAACTGGCTCATATTTACGACGGTTGCAGAGTCTCGGAGTCATGTGATCACCTTTTGCGACCTTCTTACCAGCAACGTCGACGGGAGAAGCCAGATTCATTTAACCATCGTGTCACTAACTTAACAAATGCAGTGATTTCACTTATTTATTTATTTATTTATTTATTTGTTGGATTTATATGCCGCTCCTCTCCAAAGACTCGGAGCGGCTTACAACATATATATAAAAAAAACAGATCATAATGTGAATCCAAACAAAAATATTTAAAAATGAGAAACCCCACACACATTCAACATTCACACAACAGTCCACAATCATCCCCAGGCCTGCTGGCAAAGATAGGTTTTAAGGTTCTTTCGGAAGGCCGGGAGAGTCGGATAAACGCGGACTTCAGGAGGTAGTTGGTTCCAGAGGGTGGGCGCCACAACAGAGAAGGCCCTCCCCCTAGGGCCCGCCAGACGACATTGTTTCGCTGACGGGACCCGGAGGAGGCCGACCCTGTGCGCTCTCACCGGTCGTAGGGAAGTATATGGCAGAAGACGGTCCCCCTTAACAACTGTGGCAAGGAAGGTCGTAAAATGGGGCAAAAAAATCTCTTAACAAATGTCTCACTTAGTAACAGAAATTTTGGGCTCCACTGTGGTTGTATGTTGAGGACTACCTGTATTTTTTTTTAAAAAATATATCTTTTATTTATTTATTTTTTAAAAAATCTGAGTCTGTCCAGTTTGCACCTAAAAAAATGGAATTCCTGAATGAGCAGGTAACAGAGGCCAATCTTTTGAGGCCAACTCTGAGATCCCAGGGCAACGCTTAGGAGTTCTAAATTCAAAGCTCATTCCGGCATTGCATGCCGATGCGCAACCCCTCGGAATAGGAATTTCTTATGTCACTTTGCAGCAATCCGTCTGGCGTGTCAGCCGCACTGATAATCTCAAGAAGGTCCAGTCCCATCTATCAGAAAAATCAGTTAACTGGGACAGGGAAAGAAAGAAGAGCTCCAATGTTATTTTGGGAACTCTGGTATGAAGCAGAAACTGTATCCCCAAGTAAAAGGATGACCTAATACAAAAAGTTTGTTTCAGCTAACTTTGGGACAGGGGCAGAGATATAATGCCTGACTCTTTAGCAACGTGCCATAGAGAAAGATGATCCTGGGTCACATCCACAAAGCAAATACAGCATCATCTTAGAATGTGCTCATGGCTGATAGACTTAGTTTTTAATAAAATTAAGGACAGATTCGTGTAACTGAAAGCTACCGAGAATCCCACAGACATCTGAGACAGCAGTTAAATACTTAAATCAGATTTAACAATGGGTGTCCGGTTTTTCCTCTTCAGGTTTTTGAAGCATTCTTAAAATTAGCAGCTCTTTATGTTGGATGAAACCCACATGCTAGGGGCTCCCCAGGAGAAACCTTGTTTCAAGGATCATAAAGACGGCAATAAGAATTCTGACCCTCAGTTGTGTTATTTGTCTCTCAGACAATGCAGGTTTCCTACCCACACTGCTTTGAGTGCGATATCAGAAGTGGAAGCTATAGATAGGCAGATTTCCATCTCCGTATGGACGAGAGGTGATAAAGAGAGAAATGCTGTTTTTTCTTAAGGCGCTGCTACCATGACAATATTGCAAGCTATTCATTACTCAGCGCAGAAATATTAGTTCAAACAGTTAAATCTTCAAACAGCAAACGCAATGGCACTTTTGAATTAGGCCCATGACAAGGTGGAAATGAAACACTGCACACTTAATTTGAGGCCATGCTGCACATTAGGAAAAATGCATGAGTTGCGTATTTCAAATTTCAGAGACAATTTAGAATGCCAAAGGGGCAATAATCTACCATTTAATTAGAGATTAATCTTGTCTGGGGAACTATTTTAGGAATTGGAAGACCAAACCAAAACTCATAATTATCAACAAAGATTAATTTAATACTGTTGCCTTGCAAATCTCTCGAGAAAATGCAGTATATTAAGTTCTTCATTTATTTTAACTGGGACATCATGTCAGTAGTTCATACTGTTATTTAATGATTCTAAGACCAGTCTAGGCAATTAAATATTAGATTTTAATCCATAGCAGTGGTTCAGAATCTGTCTTTCAAAGTATCTCTCATAAATATATATCAAAGAGTACACAACATACATACATCCAATCTGAACAATTATATTTAAATATATAAAGGTATATTTTAAAAAATTGTTTAGAGTTTTTTTTGCAGAAGATAGAAGAAGTTCTATAGCTTGGAAATTGGACAGTAGAAGAAAATTCATACTGATAAGAGGGATATGAATGAATAAAACAGCCTGTCTCAGGAATGGGTGGACTCTCCTTCCTCCAAAGATGTTTGTACGGAGCCAAGATGTCATCTATCATGATTGGTATAGTAGTAGTGACTAAATTAGTAGACCAGCGAAATGCTGTGGACATAGTATACTTAGAATTCAGCAAGGCATTTGACAAAGTAGACCACAACCTACTTGTTGGTAAACTAGAAAAATGTGGGGTAGACAGCATCACCACTAGATGGATTTGTAACTGGCTGACAAACCGTACTCAATGAGTAGTCCTCAATGGTACTACATCCACATGGAGAGAAATAAGCAGTGGGATATCACAAGATTCTGTCTTAGGCCCAGTACTCTTCAATATCTTCATTAATGACTTAGATGAGGGAATAGAAGGGGAACTCATCAGATTTGCAGGTGATATAAGCTGGCAGGAATAGCCAACAGCCTAGATGATAGGATCAAGATCCAGATGGATCTTGACAGACTTGAACACTGGGTCCTATCTAACAAAATGAAATTCAATGTAGAAAAAAGTGAAGTCTTACTCTTAGGCAAGAAAAACCAAAAGTACACATATAGATTGGGTGAAACCAGGCTTAATAGCAATAACTGTGAAAGGGATCTTGGAGTCTTAGTGGACAATCTATTAAATATGAACCAACAGTGTGTGGTGGCAGCCAAAAAAGCCAATGCAATCCTAAATTGCATTAAAAGAGGGATTTAATCAAGATCATATGAGGTACTAATACCATTCTATAAAGCCTTAGTAGGTAAGACCACACCTAGAATACTGTGACTAGTTTTGGTCACCACACTATAAAAAAGATGTTGAGACTCTAGAAAAAGTGCAGAGAAGAGCAACAAAGATGATTAGGAGACTGGCGGCTAAAACATATGAAGAATGGTTACAGGAACTGGACATGGCTCATCTAATGAAGAGAAGGACCAGGGGAGATATGATAGCAGTGTTCCAATATTTGAGGGGGTCTCACAGAGAGGTCAATCTATTTTCCAAAGAACCTGAAGGCCAGACAAGGAATAACAGAGGGGAACTGACCAAGAAGAGATTTAACCTAGAAATGAGAAATTTTCTGACAATGAAAGCTTGCCTTCAGGAGTTGTAGGAGCTTCATCACTGGAAGCTTTCAAGAAGAGACTGGACTGACATTTGTCAGAAATGGTGTAGGGTCTCCTGCTTGGATGGGGGGTTGGATTAGATGATTTACAAGATCCCTTCCAACTCTTATTCTATTCTATTCTATTCTAGTTTCCTGCACTGAGCAGAGGGTTCAATTAGATTATCTCTAAGGTCCCTTCTGGATCCCATCACCTCCAAGTATAACTTAACTACTTACAATAATCTGAATCAGGTATTTTAAAATGCAGTAATATCCTTCCTTAATCTAACTAGCCAAATTTGGCATATTACACATAAGGGGCATCTAAAACCCAATAAATAGAGTTCTTTCCCAATTTTTTTATTGGCCATTGATAACAAACTGCTTCCACTCAGTTCTCTGTAATACTAAATCCCATGTAATGGTTACCAATATAATGATAAAGTGTAAGCAGTACCTTTTTTTGGTGGAAGTGCAAGCCATATGTTCACTCTGACCAACGGTCAACAAAGAAAATATTTTTTAAGGGTGCATTTATGAAGGCAGGAAGAATCTCCAAAGAGAGAGGGAGGGAGGAAGGAAGGAAGGAAGCTTCAAAACTGAATTTTTCTTCCTACCAAACTTTCCTACTACCAAAATCTTTCTTACACATGACTCATCTGCTTCTGTATGGCATCCGTTGAACAGTTGAAGTCCATTCAACAGCATTAGCATAATATTTACTGGGAAAGGGGTTTGCACACTTTTCCAGTTCTTTTAAATAACATGGCTGAAGTGGTTAAAAAATCCTTCATCTTGAATTAACCATTGTACTCTACAAATTATATAGTTCAGCTATTATTTTTTATTACATGTGGGTTTTCATGTTGAAGAATCTAATAATATAAACTGAACACATTTTAAGAGTATTTGAACAGTATTTACTAAGTAGCAGAAAGATTATCTGTACGCAAACCGACCCCAGTGATATGAAAAATAAAGGCTCACCTTAAGCAGTGTCTAAATCAGAGGCTCATTGCACTTATAAATTGCTAATTTTCTTTCTGTGCTTGTTCAATCATTATTTTTAAATATTTAAAAAAGGAAATCAGTTTACTGATAGTATGTGAAGTTTTAATATGCTGTCTCACCTTGCAAGGATCAAGTTTATTCTGTATGCCTACATCAAAAGCTTAGATTTATTCATTGAATCAGATCCCATATCGGAATTGCTTTTATAGAGAAATTTGCCGGATTCCACACCGACAGTCAATTATCCATAGACTCAACAAATAATTGCTTGAGGTGAGGCATTATAATGCTCAAGAAAGAGCTCTTATTCCAAATGCTTTCCTATGTGCTGTAGTCAAACAATGCTCCTGGGCTGACAATGATGTGGCTCACCAGGTTCTCATTTGAGGCAACCTGGTGTTACCCTAATTAAAAAGTCAGAAGAAAGAAATAGTTGCAGCCATACTGACCAAAGTCATTCAGGTCAAGGTGATAGACAAGGGAGCTGTAGAGAGGCTATAAAATAAGGACAGGTAGATGACAGAGGCCAATATTGAAAGCATGAGATTTACCGAATAAGCAAGAAGGTGATGAAAAGGTTGATGGCAGACAAGGCAAAACGCTGGTTCAAAGCACATAGTCAAAATTGTGGAAGCTGATGAGCATATATTGGTTACAGAAAACACAGGAAGGGGGAAGTAAAGTTAGAGGAGACATTCAGCCTTGGGAGACATGGAATTTAAATGCTGACTGTCACATTATGAGAACTACAGCAGCTACACAATCCTGGAAAAGAGTACAGTGCTTATTTACTGAGTTCCCCCAAGGTAGTCCAAAGAAACTTTTTGCTTTTGAATCCAAAGGGTTGAACAGCAATAATGTTAACATCAAAGAAGTCTGAAATGACATTACTTATTTCCAGATTCTACAAATCGGATGCTATAGGCCTCATTAATTCAAAATTTAACTCTCATTTAAATTAAATGTTCTTTTATAGTAAGAAATGATGGCTGACATACTAGACTCTTCACCAGAAAGAACTTAAGTAATTATTTCTTTGATGTTGCTAATGTGTCACTTTGAGAGATTGAGCATTTAGTAGCCAAAGAGTTGAATGACCATAGTTTATTATCAGGGTATAGCAAAACCTGTTTTGCTTAACATATCTTCAGAAAAAAAGTATGAATTATTTTAAAGATGTTATATTTGAGTTGACCTACCTAGCTTCTTTGATCTATACCACAGAAAACAACGGCCATGCCATTACTATTTGTAACACATTTCACAAATGTATGCTTCTATCATAAGTGTCATATATTCTCTGGCAGCTGTGAAAAAGGGAATTAACATATGGTGGAAAATTCTCTGCAAAATACCAAGCTCTTATGATTTAAATTCTTCCTATAGTCAATCACTAATTGTATTTTTTTTTAAAAAATCCTTATGTTATCCTTTTATCAAATTCCTAGCATTTGGGAATATTCTTTTCTAAATTCTTTAAGAATGCTATTAACAGAATAATCCTGTAAGGTAGGTGAGGTGGAGAGAAAGTCCCAACAGTCTGACCCAGGGGTGTCAAACTGCCAGGCTACAGGCCACATGCATCATGGCGAAATAGCACCCACCCCATTGCCAACAATGGGAAAAAAAGTCACAATACGTCGCAACATGTCATGTGATGTTGCGAGTTTGACACCCCTGGTCTAACCCAGCCGTCTTGTGGCTTTGTCCCGAACTGATAAAAGTAACAAGAACAGTTGTAGTCCACAGATGTCAACCCTTTAAGGTACTCAAGTCAGGAAACAGATACCACCAGGATTAAAGGAACCCTATTTTATTGTTGTAGGGGTGAGTAAGAGAATTGTGAAAGATTGCTAGCATTTCCCTCTGCCCTCTCTTAAACTAAGCAGAATCAAGGCAGGATTATTTTGGATCTCTTCCTCAAAAGAACTTTCTCTGGTGTTTTTCCTCCCTTAATGGCTCATCCATCACTTCATCAAGGTCAATTCCACATTCCTTTGAAATAGATGAGGCTTCAACTTAATGGGGAAAAGGAAGATAAAATAAACTCCAGAGATTTTTGAAGTAAACAGTTAATGGGGTTGCTAAAGAAAACTCTCTCCACCCCACTAGGGTTGACAACATTTATTTTAAATAAATAGATTTTAAATAGAACTCTCCACTACAAAAAGGCTGATGCGACAATGCTCTACCACTGATACACTGTATACATATCATTCTTAATTCTAGAAGGCATGCCATTTAGAATAGAAATTTTATATCCTTATATTGCATTGCTATTTAAAAAACCAAGCTAGTACAGGCAGAATTCTACCTTTTAAATAACAGCAGATCTGGAGAGAAAAAATTGCATTAATTCAGTTCCCAATATATCATCAAGAAAGAGAAAGCAACTGAATTCATGAAAGGCGTAATTAAGATAGGATTGCAGAGGGCAAGCAGGTCTGGCATCAACACAATAAGACTAAGGGCTGACAGTAAAAGACTTTACTGCTCCCAGATGCTAAGTAGATTAAAAACAAGCATTCAGAAAGAAATTGTGCAGCTCACTCAGAGCTAAGAGCTCTGCCAAATTCATAGAGTGCCTCAGGCTTCCATCCATGAGGGAGGAAAGAGAGCTGAGCCCCAGAGCATCACTTCAAAAGTTTTTCTCTGATTGGAAAAATCGAAATGGCAAAAAAAAAAAATAAAAAATGGTTCCAAATGAGAGCCTGAAAAAAAAAGAGCACTTTCAACGAAATTCTTCTTAGAAGTGAATCCAGTTGTATTCACAGCAGACAATTATTAAAGCACTTCTGTGCATACAAGGGTAACACACCTTACAGCCTCAAAAAAAAAAAAAGGTCAGAAAGTTGAAACAGAGACATAGGTCAATTTGGCTTTTTTAGAAGCTACCAGTTATAAGAAAGCAATGCATAGCCAACATATATCAAGGGCAATGGCCGTAAGAAGCAGGGCATGCATTCAGTAGGAGATTTTACTAAATTGCAACTTGACTTTGAAAATGGAATTTACGAGCATTTTATGACACCAAGAGCAGAAGTAACTCTGTGGAAAGACAGAATACTAGCTATGGTGAATTCATTAAAGGCAGGCTCCATTATGGGCATAAGTCAATGACTATCTGTATATGCTAAATCTAGGGCAGGGGTAGGCAACCTTGGCTCTTTTATGACTCGTGGACTTCAACTCCCAGAATTCCTGAGCCATCTGGGAGTTGAAGCCCACGAGTCATAAAAGAGCCAAGGTTGCCTACCCCTGAATTCTAAGGCATAAAAAGGTAGAGGAGAACCTGGAGTGCTATGGTCCATGGGGTCATGATACGACTTAGCGACCAAACAGCAACAAGGGTAAAATGTATTCAACCAACCTAATGATAATATTTATTAGCATATTAAGTTTACCTATATTTTGAAAGTTATTCAGAGGTGCTTTGGAACCTGGATAAATACAGCCCTGTCTGAAGCTACTTGGCATAATTAAATGAACAACAGAGAATTAGTGCATTCACATGAAATTTGAAGTGGCTTTCCTCTATTTTTTTTCAAAATGTGTAGCGCAAAGTCATAATTTTTATAATGTGTCAATCAGTCTATATATGGATTCCCCGGCCTAGAGTATAAGCCAATAAATCAAACAATGCTTATTTAAAAATGAAGGGGGGGGGAAAGCTCAGGTGATTGTGATGCATCATTACATTCAAGTTTGTAGAACAAACAAGACAGTATATTTCCTAGTTTGGGAATTTTTTTCAAGGTTGTATATGCTACATATAATTACACCGACACACACACTGTTCTAATATTACATTTTTCTGAATCTTCCTTGCCTCCCAATTTCAGTCTTGCCATTTTTTCTTTGCAAAAGGAGCTTTTTACAATTGTCTACCACAAATATTCCCACAATATTAGAGCTAAGGCAGAATTATGGACATACCATATATACTTGTGGATAAGGCAAGGATTTTAGGTTCCAAATTACAGCAATTGGAAATTGGAATTGCTTTATCTATGGATGGGCTTATCTGCAAGTATGTGGTAATGCTTTTTTAAAAATATCCAAAAATACTTGCAAATAAACCAACCCAGGGTTAAACTGACTCTTGAATTTTAAACCAAAATACCACAAAAAGTGCATCACCCATGACTAATTTAGTTATAAAAAATATAAAAAGGAAAATGTTGAGGGTCAGCTTATCTGGACGTCACAATTTTCAGGATATCTAGGCTACAAATTTGACGGTTTGCTTAGCAGCAGAGGGGTTAATAAGCATATATGGTATTTCTATGTTGCTGTTTTTAATTGAAGAAATTCCGGGGCTGTCACTTATGCAAAGAAAACAACCACATTTCAAGAATGCAGAAATTATGGTACATGCATATAATCTTACCTCATTCCTTCAGTTGACCTATTCTGATAATTACGGTAGAGCTGCGGGATACCCACCATGGCTTCAATGAAAACAGCAAGGAAACCCAGGGTTTCAACAAAGATACTGGAGTCAAGGGAAAGGTAAGTGATGCATCCTGTTACCCCAGTGAAAGCCAGAACACACTGCACATAATCTGCAAACTTGTTCCAGTGCCAGAAAGAGTTCAAGTCAAAATCTGAAAAACAATGTTTATAAATAAATGAAAATCAAAATGGACTGCTTTGCCAATTCAATGCCACTTGCACTTCCAAACATGAGAGGAAGACAGGATTATTTGGAAAGTATAAGGAAACTGTCATTAAAAAAACTGTCATTAAATAAACTGAGGAGGTAACTTATACAATTAGATCACTGATAAATCATAAGGTTATAACAATGGTGAGAGAGGATGATGTGGAGAAATAAATGTATAATGCAACTCAAACTGAAAACTGCCTTCGTGAAATATTGTAGGGCAAGCAGTTACATAAACCATGATCAGGAATATCATTTGTGCAAAGTCTGAAGTTGTGGAGGGAGGGAAATAGACAACATTTGTCCTCCCGACAATGGTTGTCTCACAAAAGCCAAGTTTTATAAGAATCCAAAGCCATCCATTCAGAGAACAATAAAGAACAAGAAAATAGATTCAGAAGTCATGTTAAAAAACACTAGGATCCAATGGGCTATGGTTGTGCATCAAAGCACACAACTTCCATCAAAAGATTTTCACAGGATTCAGAGAATCTCAGGGTTGATTCTTCCCTATTGATTATTTTGTCAAGAAGAAAAATATATTCACCCTGTCCTGAGAATATTCATCCCTTTTCTGGGACTGGGACTTGGGTCACTGTACAAATTAGTATCTATCAATTAAATGGGAAATCTTCGCTCCCAGTGATGGGAGGCCTCACACTTTCTTCAGCCATTAAATTACCGGTATCAGTCGAGAATGATGGGAGCTATAGCCTTAAGCATTGAAGGTTTGGTATAATTTACTGCAACAAGGGTTGATTCTCTAGGGCAGGGGTAGGCAACCTTGGCTCTTTTATGACTCATGGACTTCAACTCCCAGAAGGAATTCTGGGAGTTGAAGTCCACGAGTCATAAAAGAGCCAAGGTTGCCTACCCCTGATCTAGGGTAAAGGAAAAGCAAAAACATGTTGAAAACATTGTTTTTCTAGGGCCTTGTGATGATAGATAGATAGATAGATAGATAGATAGATAGATAGATAGATAGATAGATAGATAGATAGATAGATAGATAGATAGATAGATAGACAGATAGATAGATAGACAGATAGATAGATAGACAGATAGATAGATATTGTGACTTCTTTCTTCTAATCTCCTGGGATCAGAGCAGGTGGCTGCACCTAACAGTCTTTCCCGACTCCTAGGAAAGCTAAGTAGAGATGGACCGGGTTGGAATTTGAATGGGAGAACCCAAGCAAATCCCAGCCTTGTTTTTTTTTAAAAAAAATCACAGAGAATGTAAAGATAAATTGCTTCCACATGGTGGCCAAGGAAAAACATGGATGTATCTATGCAGTCAAAGTTAACTTTTAGACATTATCAGAAGACAGCAAAATTGTATGACTTTTTTATAGCAATCCTGACATTCTCTTGCTTGCATCTGCTGCAGCAATAAAAAACATTCTTCGCCATTGCAGGCCATCTTATTTGCCAGATAAAGATAGGAAAGCTTTACTTTATTGCAAATTCCATCTCCCACCAAAATAACTGGGACATAAAACAATTCTCTGAGAACATTAAAAATAGAAATCATTTATTATCCCTTCTCTATAAGCAAGGCCTAGCCAAGATTAATTGTATTTCAGCTATAATGAAAGCCTCACCCCATAATAGACTGGTCCACAACTGTTAGCTGAGAGCAATAAGCCATACTCTGGTGTGTTTGCAAGATAAAACTGAGCCTGATAGGTCTGAGGGAGGATCCGCTTAATACTGTCAATAATGTATGAGAGCAGTATTCAACTCGCACAAAACAGCCCTGTACTTGTGCTTCTCCCAAATGGAATTTATTCTAATGAAGATGAAGACCAAGCATTACATATTTTTAAAGAGAACAGGAGATATTGCAATCCTATCCCCCAAACACTACATTTAATCAATGATTAACACTGCTCTTTGTTTCTTATTCAGACAGAAGAGATGATTAATCCAGTCTCCCAGAGATAAATGGCAAGAGGATGAATATGTATAGAATCGTTTTTCAATTTATAGAATCGTTTTTTCAATTCACCACACCTAAACAATGTGGTATGTTATCAAGCCTTTATGCTCTGAGGGATGCTTTTATTAAAAGGATTTGCTTATTTAAATAGGACTCCTTTAGAAAATAAGGGGAACTTTAATTTAAATATGAATTATCTCCATGGTATGAAGTTCAGGTTAAGGGAACAATCTTCACTATTCAGTGATTTAGTTCATTCAACTGGGAATAACAGTTCTTCAGGTAACTGCAGAAATTAAATCTATCTATCTATCTAAAATGTATCAGAACACTCTCTCTCTCTCTCTCTCTCTCTCTCTCTCTCTCTCTCTCTCTCTCTTTCACACACACACGCGCACACACACACAATAACAAAGTTGATATTTCAAGATAGGAATAAGGGTGATTTCTTCTGATATTTTTAAATGGCAATGAGAAAGCAAAACTCAATTACTTTATCAGGGTCTAACTTTTCCATCTACATCTAAGCCATAAAATGTGATTAAATTAAGCTAGATAAGGTTAAATTAGGACTCCTATGATAAAACTGAAATTTTGTTACATCTACCCTACTGAAGATTTTAAGCTCTAAGAGATTAGTAGAAAAGTCAAGGACATCAAATTAGGATACAGGAAATCATTTTTGTAAATCAGGGGTATCAAACTGCCAGCCCATGGGCCAGATGCATCATGTCAAAACCGCACCCGCCCCATTGCCAGCAATGGAAAAAAAGTCACACTACGTTGCAACACGTCACGTGACATTGCAAGTTTGACATCCCTCTTCTAGGTTATCCCCCTCCCCCCACAAAATTCTTAAGGACTGTTTGAATTTTTACAACTTAGAATTAATATATTATTCACATATAAATAAGATGGGTCTTTATTTTTTGTTTGAAAGCCATAAAACAGACTCTATCATGTTTTTTTGTCTTTAAGAGACATAGGATCACTCAGTTGGGAATGGATAATATCCATCTGAAAGATGATCAAATGTGGTTTCTTTCTGAAAAAAATATTTTCTCTCATCGTTCAGTAATTAGCAACTGTAACTGTCATTTTAAAATGAAAACTGAAGGAATGGAAATCTGAAGAAAAAATTAAGTTAGAAATTATGACATCTTTCCTAACAGTAAATTTAGATTGTTTTGTCAGGTAAGAAATTTTCAGTGACCATTTCCCCCTCGGAAAACTAAAGCCCTGCATGACATCTTACGTTAAACAAAACTTTAAACCTTTTTATAAGTTAGCTTCTTACATCAAATATTAATATGAGATTTTAAAGTAGAGATTAGGAAAAGATATAAAGTTATCTAAGAGCTTAACCATGAACAATTTGCACTGTTTATCTATTGTCACTAATGATCCAAGTCTAACGCAGCTGCTTGGTTTTCATCTTTTTCAGCTCTTATATAAAAAGAATTTAGTATTAAGCTAGATACACCCATGGAATGACCAATTGGTTGAGTAAAGTGCTCTGCCCCTGGGCCCTGGGAGTGTCCCTCCATCGGCAACTGTGAGCTGATTGTGTTTGTATGTCGTGTGAATGTTATTAATTTTTAAATGTTTATTGTATTATTGTTGTGAGCCGCCCTGAGTCTCAGGAGAAGGGTGGTGGCATACAAATTGGAATAATAATAATAATAATAATAATAATAATAATAATAATAATAATAATAATAATGATTATGTATGTGTTCCCATTTTTACAGCAGAAAAGGTAATTTCATCAGGCTTTAGTTATCTGTCCAAATGGCAGTGTTCAAGCCTGTGTGTGGAGGGAATTCATTACCAAATTGGAGAAGGGATCAAAAGATAATTAAATGTAGTAATACTACAGCAAAGACATATTCAAATTTTTTTTTTGACAGATTTACATGATTAGCATTTTATTTTTATATATCTCATCTTCATGGAGGAACATGTTTCCGTTAGCAAAGGAATAAAAGAACAAAATTGTGGCTAGAAATAACAACAAAATCAACAATCTTTAAAAACAATCGTAAAAATATTTCAATAAAAAACAATACAAATCTGAAAGTCTAATTTTGGGATATTTGTTATCCTATTAATGCTGAGGTAAACAGACATGTTCTCCACTGCTGCCCAAAAAAAGATGGGGGGCAGCTGGGAATGGGGAAGATGGGGGGGGTTCTTGAGAATCAATTCCATAAATATGATACTATTGAGAGGTTCCAACAACCACTCTGTCAGTTAAAGTAGGGGTCTCCAAACTTGGCAATTTTAAGACTTAAAGACTTCAATTCCCAGAATTTCTCGGCCAGTGGAAGTTCACATATGTCTTAAAATTTCCAAGTTTGGAGATCCCTGAACTAAACCAACCTGCAGGAAATAGCAGGGGCTCCCCAGCCAATTTTAATGCACTAGGTGCATCAGTTTTTCAAATATTAAGCTTCTAAGCCTTATTTAATTTGCAGGAAACATTTTTTCAATCATCTTCCAACAATTTACAAAACAAAACAAAAATCCATCTTATACGGATACTTTCTACAGAAATAGCAAAGTGCCAACTCAGTCCACTATATGTTCCTCTGCAATTCCCAAACATGATGGCCACAACATGGTCACAACCACAATATGACATCCCAGAGATTCCCTGCCCCCTTCACTTAATTTTGAAGAAACTTTTAACTTTCAAACTAACATGCTGAAAGCGGATTTCTGCCCTATTCATATTGTTTTCATATCATGCGAAGAACTACTTCTCTGAAGAAATTACAATGCTGGGAAAGGCAGAAAGAAATAGAGGATGATCAGATGTAAGGTGGATGGATTCAGTTACAGCAGTGATAGGTACTGCATTGGAAAACTGAAAGGACCAACTTGGAGAACAGAAAATCCTGAATAAAATCCAGCAATGATTGCCAAGAGTCAACATGGAATTTGATCACACCAAATCAATCAATATTGTCATTTCTACAAATTCCTCTGGACTTCATACAGATGTCCTCAGAAAATAGGCCTCTGAAGTTAACTGACAATGATAACTAAAAATAAAGATATTTCAAGACACTGCTATTTTATGCCAGACTTCCTTTTAAAAAAAGCAAAGGAACATTTTACAAACTTAAAATAAATGGAGTATGATGTTTAATTGGCATCAGCAGGCATCAGGTTGCCTCTACATAATTCTCAGCTTTATTTAATCCTCATAATTATCCAATCTCAGAAAACTTCATGATTGAGTGTGCATTTAAATCTGGCCCTCCCAGCCCTAGCCCAAGTGATAAAAGGTGATTATCATCTTAACCTTACAGTGTGGTTCGATATGAAAACAGAAAAATAAATGTTCACAGTTTAATTTGGAAAAAAAAGACCTCTCCATGCAGAATCCTTCCCATTTTATCAGATAATTTAAAAAAAAACTGAACTCCTGTGGCTTATTCTGTGAATTATGTTCTGCCTTGTGCAAGCATATTGATGTGAACAAGTTCAGCACTCTTCATAGCAGGACTGCTTGTCCTGTTTCTATAAAAGCTGGAGAATTAAGAAAAAGAAAAAAGTCGATGCCATCAAATATTTTTTAATCCGATGACAGCGTTAGGGATCATGTTCCCTCATTGCCAATGGAAAAATAGTTAGGAAATATCTAGGAAAACTATATTTAAAAAGGTGGTAGGTGGGAACAAGCCTACTGATAACACAAACTAATGCCAAAAGTGCAACACCCCCACCCAATGTGATGTTAAATGTTTAACCAAATCCAAATTCTTTAAAATCAAATACACCAATTCTGAAAAATTGCAGGGCACTAAAAGTAATTTAGAGTTATACATTTGCAATATTTTCTTCTAATAAGTAAACAAAAATAATCCAGATTTTGCACACATAGGCTTTATTGATTTGATAGCAAACAACAGAAAACAGTAAAAAAAAAAAGTAAGCTTAATGAGAAGAAAAAATAAACTTTTGTTCATTCTACTGCTGCTTCAGCAATTCCTTCTCCGATATGTATTTATTTTAAACATTAACAATGTCTATCTTCCACACACACACAAAAACCACCTACAATTGCAATTTCCTAGAAAATAGACCATGGTGTTATAGTTCTTACCTTTGTTTCTAATTTTCTTAAACCTTATAAGACCCAATAACCTGAGTAAATGATTCTAATGCTCAGAAGCAAACAAAAATATTACAGAAACCTTTACAATATTGTCATTCAACATAACCCACACCCATGTAAGTGTGCAAGTAAGCACTACTGTGGGTTTTCATGATTTCCAGTAGTCATTGGCACATTGAATTCTTGCTTCTAAATAGATCGGGGCTTAAATATTTCATGGGACTCTTGTAATATTTTGGAAAATACAAGCTGCTACAGGTCTAAATTCTCTGCAATGAAGCAGTCCTTAGAGCTAAAAAAAAAAAAAAAGGAAGGTACATCTTGGAGTTCCTTAGCTTTAGTGACTACTGTATTCTGCATAAAAGCTACACAGATATATCTGATATTGAGATGTAGGAATACTGATAAAACTCACTTCCTACCGGTAGGTCCTGAATAAGTGCCCTGCTCTTTGGGGTTGTTGTCATTTTAAGCTTGAAATCATGACCAACTTACAAAGATTCTTAAAACATAACCCACCTACCCCTCCTCCCCAAATCAATGAAAAAGAAGAAGTGGGTAACAAGGTAGAATAACACCACTACATTAAGAGCAATGGTTAGAATGCAGTATTGCAGGCTAACTCTGCCCACTGCCTGGAGTTCAATCCTGACCAGCTCAAGGTTGACTCAGCCTTCCATCCTTCTGTGGTCGGTAAAATGAAGAGCCAGATTGTTGGGGTCAATATGCTAGCTCTGTAAATCGCCTAGACTCTAGAGCAGCGGTTCTCAACCTGTGGGTCGCGACCCCATTGGGTTTGAACGACCATTTCACGGGGGTCGGCAAACATCGCAGCCCGTCATTTTTTATTTTTTTTTGGTCGGCCATTTTTTTTTGGGTTGGCCATTTTTCCCCCTTTGCGATGCGGGCCGTCGCGCCGTGCATGCGCGATGCGCCCGGTCACGCCATGCATGCGCAATGCGCCCCGCCATGCTGCGCATGCGCGGTGCGCCCTGTCGTGCCGTGCATGCGTGGCGCGGGCCGGGGTTGAGCCCCGGAAAAGGTTGAGAACCGCTGCTCTAGAGAGTGTGCCGTAAAGCACTATGAAGTGATACATAAGTAAGTGCTATTGCTATTTATTTTTATAAGTACAAGTTTCAGTTTTTGAGTTCAATAAGTACCCAGATACCACCAGAGTCTGTTGAGATAAGGCATTCGGGAATGATTGGGAGTTCACTGCACCCCTCCCCCCAACTTTTTGAGAAGCAAAGTAAAACAGCTGCAAATGCAAAAACAGCATTTTTTTAAAAAGAGAAAGGAATAAGCCTTTTAATTAATGAGGGGAAAAAACCCTGGCTGCCTTTTCTTGTGAATTATGTACCAATTTCTTGTGCTGCATCTGCTTCTGGATGAGGGTGGAGAGGAGAAACCTGGGAGAAGAAAGCTTTATGACTTTCTTTTTTGCAGACAAAACCGGAATTGGATGCTGGAATAAAGAATTCTTTCTGTTCCATGCACTGCATGAAGTAACGTAATTGCAACCATCTTCCAAATCATATGCAAGAAATAATTTCTTCGAGGACTCCATGCGAAGCAAAACTGAAAACCTTCTTTGGCATTCATTTGTTATGCTGTAGTTTGTTTTGGTCCAAGCTGCCCGTAAAGTTGTATGTATTTACTGTTTTGCATTTGTATGCCATCCAAAGTCTGTGGGAGTGGGTGGCTATTATAATAATAATAATAGTCAGTGTGCTGAGAACTACATCCTATACAATTTATTTCCACGCTTTTTCTATGGGATATTTCAAATACCTTAAGAGCGAGGAAAAGCTAAAAGAAGCCACTGAGGCTTTTTACTTATTGTTTGTGCAAAAGCTTTTGTGGCTCTGCTGGGAAGAGAACATATGGCCCAAACCATAGAAAAATACTGATGTATGCCTAAACATAATGCAACAGAAGGAATGAAAGAAAAACATTTATGAACGTCTATGAATGAATAGAAAACTTCTACAACTTAGAAGGAACTTTTGTTTTCTATCTTTTTTTTTTCATTTTCACAGCTGGAGAGGTAGTTTAATTTAATTTAATATTCACATTTATATGCCGCCCTTCTCCAAAGATGCAGGGCGGCTCACAACAAGATACAACAACAATTTTAAAATTTACCACACTCATACCACATACAAACACAATCAATTCGCAGCCGTTGATGGCGGGACACTCTTAGGACCGAGGGGCAGAGCACAGCTCATATGCCCCAAGCCTGTCAGCATAGATGTGTCTTCAGCACTTTCCGGAAAGCTAGGAGGGAGGAAGCAGTACGAACCTCTGAGGGAAGCTGGTTCCAGAGGGCTGGGGCAGCAACGGAGAAGGCCCTTGCCCTAGGCCCCGCCAGATGGCATTGTCTAACAGACAGGACTCGTAGGAGGCCAACCCTATGCGCCCTGACCGGTCGCTGGGATTCATGAGGCAGGAGATGGTCCCGCAAGTATCCTGGTCCATTGCCATAAAGGGCTTTATAGGTCATAACCAATAAACAATTGGTGTAATGGTGATGGCCTAGGAAGCAGGAGATTACAGGTAGTCACAGGTAGTGACTGCTCAAAGTTACAACAGCACCAAAAACAGTGACATATAGTCAGTGGTGGGATTCAAATATGTGAACAACCGGTTCTCTGTGTAGATGCTGCTTCCGGAAGTCCATTCTGGGCCTGGGCAACAAAAATTTAGCTACCGGTTTGTACGAAGTGGTGCGAACTGGCTGAATCCCACCACTGCGTATGGTTGTTTTTGACACAACTGTTGCAGCATTCCAAGAGTCACATGACCAAAATCCAGGTGCTTGGCAACTGGCATGTATCTGTAATGGCTGCACTATTCCGGGATCATGTGATCACCATTTGTAGTCTTGCCATCAGGCTTCTTACAAGCAAAGTCAACGGCGGAAGCCAGATTTGTTTAATGACCGCATGACTGACTTAACAAATGCAGCAATTCATTTAACAACTGTGGCAAAAGGTGATAAAATGAGGCACAACTCACTTAAGAACTGCCTTCCTTATTAACAGAAATTTTGGGCTCAACTGTGGTTGTAAGTCAAGATTACCTGTATTGGTTCTAGGCCTCCCTTAAGATCAGCGGTTCTCAACTTATGGGTCGCGACCCCATTTGGGGTCGAACGACCGTTTCACGGGGGTCGCTGGACACCGCGGTCCGCCATTTTGTTTTTTTTCCCGTCGCGCGCGTGCCGCGCATACACGGTTCGGGCCGTCGCGCGCGCGCCGCGCATGCACGGTTTGGCCCGTCGTGGTCCACCATTTTGTTTTTGTTTTTGTTTTTTTTCGTCGCGCGTGTGTCGCGCATGCAGTTCGAGCCGGCGCGCGCACGCCGCGCATGCACGGATCGGCCCATCGCACGCGCATGCGTGGATCGGCCCATCGCACGCGCATGCGCGGACCGGCCCGTCGTGTGCGCACGCGTCAGGGTCGCGCCGCACATGGGCGGCGCAAGTGGGGTCTCAACCTGAAAAAGGTTGAGAACCACTGCTGAAGATTGAAAACCAGTTGGGTGACTTTGGGCCAGTCACTGAAATTATACTTTACTAGCAACAGAAACTTTAAAAAAAAAACAGAATAAATGTTTAGATGCCATTCCTATTTTGACCCTTAGATTATATCTATATAATCTTAAACTAATAGTAAGATCCATTTCAGCACCTTTCACAGATATTTACCAATATATAACATCACATAGCTAATTTTGCATTCTTTTTTTTTAGCAGAGGTTGCCAACCTTTTTGGCACCAGAGATAGGTTTTGTGGAAGACACTTTTTCCATGGACTAGAGAAGGGAAGAGGAGCATATAATCTAGACCCTTGCATGCACAGTTTTGCTCACCTGCCGCTCATCTTCAGCTGCGTGGCCTGGTTCCTAACAGGGACCCCTGATTTACATTATTTAGGAGTTTAATAAATTGCTGCCATTCAGATCTCTCCCTATGGATTTGAGTTTTGAATTATTTAACACTCTTTTCATACTAAGTACCAGGGATAATGCTTGGATGATAGCCAGAGGTATAAATAATATGTCTAAGAATTTTCAACTGCTCCATTTGTGTCCAAAATCTGCTCCGGAAGGTTGGGAGATCGTTTAGGACAGGTCTGGGGATGCACGGCAGGAAAGAGAAATCCCATCAGGCAAGCAAAAATCCACTTGCATGATGCTAAATGAATGCTACATTTCCTAAGAGAGTGTCGTTTGCTTTCTGGTCAATTATGACCCAATTGTGCTGAACCAGATAAGAAGCAGAAATTCCACTTGATTAAACCTGACTCTTGTCCAAGTCCCACATAAAGCAATGGCAAAAACAAATTTTAGAATAAAATATGGTACCCAGTTGAATGAAATGGTGTCATTCTATTGCAGGAGAGTCTTTCAAAAAGCTCCCAGATTTTCCTCAACACAAGCCATTCTTATTTATTTATTAAATTTATACCATAAGGGAAATGTTGGGGGCACCTCTTAAATACCGCTGAGTATTAAAGTAAAATAGATCCTAGACAGGAACCAAATGCAGGAAAATACATTAGGACCCTACCCATCCATCGAGAAACCTATATCTCATTGTTATGTATCTGGCCGCATTTCCCCCTGGATTGTATATATATACTGTACCTAGGAGAATGTGGATCAGCTCTTGCAACAGAAAATCCTCTTATCCCAACCCAATCCCAGTAGCTGACAACAGCAGATTGCAACATTCCAGGATTCCCAGCTAAAAAAGAGCATTGCCTTTCCAAAAAGAGGGCTCTTCCTACAACTTCAGAGAGAGAACCCGAATATAATCAGAGAGAGAACCCAAGTATAAAAATCACGCTGCTAAGTCATTTATGTAGCTCTCCATCCACAACCACTATAAGTATACATAATAATTAAAGCTTAGTCAGGATGATAATGTCCTTATGGCTATGGGTCATACTAGTTGGGAATTACGGGGCATCTGTGCAAAATATCTGGATGGCACCAAATTGTATAAAGTTGCATACTCTAAATAAATTGTATGACATTCCTGCTCTGGGGGAAAGGGAAGTTCAAAGAAAATCAAGCAGAGATTTATTCTGCCTTTCTCACCAAAGCTACTTCCAGCTAACTTTTTTGCAAGGATCCCTGAATCCCCAAGAGTTTTTTTTAATGAATGGATGGATATTTATAGTCAAAGCCACCTACTTTCATTTATCATATCACGCCATATACCTGTATTACAAATGTTTGTTCTTTGAAGAATTTTTCCCATTTAAAAAGGTTGAAGCTCTCTACAGTGTTTTTAAAACAAATTAGAAAACCAAGTCATATTTTGTCCCAGAATAGTAGAGTAATGGGAACATCTACAATCCGTGCAAAGGCAGACATTTTACACCAAACCCTTTTCAACCTGGTTTCCTAGAAACTGCAGGACCTAGAATTTCTAGGCACCATGGACGTTGACTGAAGATGCAGTCTTATCATCTTTGAAAGAAGTCAGGTAGAAGAAAAACAGATACAGCCTGTTCTCCCCACTATACACTGTATTTATTTGAAATCAATGGGTAAGAGATGACCAGGAGGAGCCCGAGGGCAGGGTCAAGCACATCATAAGTTTGGAGTCATTACATTCCCACAAGAAACCTAACTCCAGTACCTCCCCGCCCCATGAATTCCGTTGACCCTTATCTAGCACCAATTTGGCTTTACCATTAATAGATCATTCTCAAAAAATGGCTCCCGAGGACAGGAAGCACATTTACCAGAAAGCAAGCCGGGTGAAATTATAACACTTCCTCTCAGGGTGGCCTTGTTTTTTTCTGAGTCTACAGCACACTTCAAAGCAAACCCTGGGTTGTAGTCAGTCTCTCTGTCTCTTTCTCTCTCTCTCACTGATGGAAAATATAAAATCTGCACGTCGTTTTCCATGAACGACTTTGAGTTCAATGCAGGGCTAGAGGCATTGTAAAAGAAATATAAATTATTCACCCAAGCTTCAGATTTTTGTTTGACACTGTTGTCAAATTATGATTTTGAAATAATTCCAATATCCAGAACCACTTCAAACACGTTTTATAAAACACATGGATGTTCATTTAAGATATTTTCAGTATATATTGAATATCTTTTTCTTTCAAAAGTTCCAAATACAGAAGAAAAAAAAAACCGCAGTTTCTTTTCTCATTCCCCTGGCTGCTTATAAGTACATTTAACATGTCTAAATATTTGCTGGACAATGATTCAATCACATCTCAGATGTCAGAACATACTTTTTTGCTGCACCTTCATACTTTCCCTTAAGATTTGAGAATAATGTACACATTTTTCTATCTAATTGGAACAGCCTGATGTTAATATTTTGAAAATCTAGTGGCACCCTCAAGTGTTCAAATATAGCAATTGCAGCTTTGGTAGCATTTTCAGATACAGTACTCAAACGTTTTCATCTTGGCATAAAAGCTCTTTTGTCCAGACTAACTTTTTATCTAAATTGTCCATCTCCAAAAGTATGAATCTTTATCACTGACATCTATCATAATCCATGCATATTTGTATCTACAATTACGCCCCCTGGATCAACCCATACACTTATGGTATCTACATTATCTAATGCAATGGTGGGATTCAAATATGTGAATAACCGGTTCTCTGTGTGGATGCCGCTTCCGGAAGTCCATTCTGGGCCTGGGCAACAAAAAATTAGCTACCGGTTCTGCCGAAGTGGTGCGAACCGGCTGAATCCCACCACTGATCTAGTGGCTAAGGAGATCCAGCAGTGTTAGGCAACCTGGTGCCCTGCAAATATTTTGGATTGATATCAGACCCAGCTTACATGACCAATGATGAAAGACTGTAGAAGTTACAGCATTACATGGTTATTTCTCAGATATTCCCACTACTTCCACTTTATTAAACAAACCGCTTTCTTAGGAATAAGTCTAGGATAGTCCATCTCCTTCTGTCTTCCTACACTGGCTGGAAGAGAAAATTGTCAACAACATAGGTCAGGAATTTCCCAGAAGGATCATGCTTGGCAGATACCTAGCAGATGATGAGGCCAACTAAATTCACCATTATTATTTCTTCAGGCTTCTTTTGCTTTTGGAAACTGTCCAACTTTTCCTGCCTGGAGAGTTAGAAATGGATACTACCAGTAACAACAGTGCTATTTGTATTCCATCTTTCATATATTTTAATTATGATGCTCTCACTAGAGCCATCAAATCCATTTCCATGGATTTTTGGACGAATGCCAGTATTTTTAACATGCAGTGCAATTCTTTGTTCTTTTCTATTGTTATTTCTTCTTGAACAAGCCCTGTACTGTATTTAGAATATTTGTCATCCTACCAGGTCTCAGCTACACCTTTAAATTATTTATTGCCCTATAATAAAAATCCAGGCTTATTCCATTTAATTTCTATAATCCAAACTCGAGTATGTAGATAATTAAGGCAGTGAACTTTATGAATTAATGCTTTTTTCCAATTTTTCACTGAACCATTTAATAAGTTCTAGTATAGTTATTTCCATTCACTCTATAGTACATAAATTCTTGTTTATAGATTTCCTTCCCCAATCCCAAAATTCAATGTAAGGTCCTTCTGACCAAGTTGCGCATGATTTGGCCAAGCACAGCAGAGACCCAATCTCTCCTAAGGAACCATTGCTCTAACATAGTGGTGGCAAATCTATGGCATGGGTGCCAGAGGTGGCACTTGGAGCCCTCTCTGTGGGCACACATGCCGTTGCCCCAGCCTCGCCTCCCCCCGCAACCCCTCTCCAGCAGACCCCCTGAAGGAGAGTCGCCCCTGAGTGTGGCCCACACGGAGCAGCAGAGCCAAGGACATGACAGCCAGGCAGCGTAGACAAGACTCTGCCCTCACACCCCATTGTGCACAGCTGATGCTGCAGGGCACGGGCAGAGGGCGTGACCGGCATAACGCTGCTGGGCTGCTTGGGCAATCTGCGGCGGGCCCTGGAGGCGGTGAGTGGCCCTGTGGGCAGGCGGGGTAGGAGATGGGGGGCAGAGCAGGGGGGCAGGGGGTGGAGCAGGGGCGGGACCAGTTTTTGGGCACTCGGTCTCTAAAAGGTTCGCCATCACTGCTCTAACACAGTGTTTTTCAAATTTGGCAACTTTAAAATCTGTGGACTTCAACTCCCAGAAGTCTGGAAATTGAAGTCTACACATCTTAAAATTGCCCCGTTCGGGAAATACTACTCTTAACAAATCATTTTCAAAATTCTTCTTTCCCTCTCCATCATCTTTTATTAATTGAAGAATGTATGAAAATACCTACCAAGCTCCCAAATATTCCAGTTTTCTTCACAGATCTTTACAGTCCAAGATGTGGTTATAACTGATCTTGATAGTTATCACTCGTTCTGATATAAAAGAACAGGAAGGGATATATGCAATGGTGGGATTCAGCCAGTTCGCACCAGTTCGGCAGAACCGGTAGCTAATTTTTTGTTGCCCAGGCCCAGAATGGACTTCCGGAAGCAGCATCCACACAGAGAACCGGTTGTTCACTTATTTGAATCCCACCACTGGATATATGTCAATCGGCTTAATGAGTCATAGCAACTTTCTCTCATTCTTGGCTCTGCTCCCAACTGTACTTCATGAGCAGTGAATCCAGACAGCACATATTTGTTCCTCATAGTAAGAAGTCATCTTCTTTGTCTTTTTGTGGATAGCAATTGCATTGTGCTGCTATTCAGCTGTCCAACCTCTCATCTTCTGTCTAGCCCAGTCTTTTGTTTCTTCCTTGCAAACTCAGAAATTTGAGAGCCTTCTCAGACAGCTAATTACTAAATCCCAACATTGTAGATTATCTTCTGTAAATACCTCTTGTTTCTCTCACTTTTGTTTGTTGGGCTTGCGGCTTTGTTTGATTCTTATTCTTATGGATCATTATGTTTTCTTTCAGTTCCCGTTGTTCTGTTTCTTTTATTTAAATCTAATAAACCTTCATCCTGCCTTACAATTTGAAGCACCGTTTTGCACGATTTCACTTTCCAACACAAGCCTGCACTTGCTTCATAGACAGCTTGTTTTGAGACAAAAACATAAACCTGCCTCAAGTATTTTGGGTCACGCATGCATAATCGGATCTGTTCTTTTTCACTTCTGTTTCTTAACCTAGAGAAATGTTTTTGGACCTTCTTGTACTTACCTAAATTCTTAGTTTGGCCATGTACACATCAACTCAGAGGGGAAATTAATTAGGGGCTTCATACTTGAACTTCCCTGCTATAGCCAATGGCCATGACCTTACCACAACTAATAAAATGTGATAACACTTATACCTGTGATACCTTACTTTATCACTATTAATTTCAAGACTAATATAAATATACAATGTTTTGTCCTCTTTACTTTAAATGGGCAAAGATAATCCTTGCTGAATATTATCACTGATCCAATATCACATTTTATTTACACAGCTGAAGTTTCAAGAGAAAAAAATGATAAAGAACAATGAGTTAAGGCAGGGTACCTTACAGCAGCGAGATTGTTGGTTGGACAATATTGGAAGAAGGCAGAATTACCATCTATCGAGGAATGGACTTTGAAAGTCATAAATTTGGCGGAAATGGCTAAAGTATCTGCATATTTGAAAGATCATTCAAATGAAAAATATATGTTGGACTGGAAAAAATGGATAGATTACATACAAGGGAAATATCAATCTAAGAAATTGTATTTAGCATATAGTTAAATTTTTATTAGGATTTATATAATAATTTTGTTTAATCTAGTGGGTTTTCTTTTGTTTTACCCTGTATTCACTTTGGGAAGTCGGGGTGGGTGGGTGGGTTGGGGGGGTCTAATAATGTACTCAACTGTAATATTTGCAACATATAAGAAATATTTATTGATATAAGAGGGGTTGCTCGGGCAGTACCTCTGGACCACATCTGGAGGGGGTGGAGAGTGAGGAGTGAAGGAAGGGAGGGAAGTAGGAAGGTTGTAGGAGAGGAGGGTGGAGAGTGAGGGAGGGAGAGAGGGGAGGGGGAGGGAAGTAGGTGATAGGTAGGAAGGAAGAGGGGGATGTGGTGGAGGGGGTGCTGCCGAGCAACACCCATAGTTATTTTAAGTATTGCACGTAAGTTTTTAAAAGAATGTATGTTTTGTTTTGTGTGGGAGAAAGTTGAAAAAGATTGTATTAAGTTGAGTTGTATTCAATTTGATTCTTTGTTTATAATTATAAAACCAATAAAATATTTATTAAAAAAAGGCAGGGTACCCAATCATAGCGCACTCTAAGAGTAACACTTCCAGTCTGGATAATCAATAAACAATTCCATTGGTGGCTTGGGGAGATGTAGTTCTAATCTGGGGAACACTACAACAGAATATGTTTTCATTCCACTCCCTTTTTAAATCATCTCTTTCTTTTTCCTGTTTCAAGATGCAACCTTGATACAATTAAAAGCTAGAATGAAACCTCAAAGAACCGCATGCTGAGCAAAATCACAGCATTGGATACCAAAGACAAAAAAATGTATCCTATAATTGAAAGAGTCCTAGTTCAATTTAACAGAACTCTGTTAAGACTCATACTGTTTAAACTGGTTTCCTTCAGAGCAATAAGGAATGGAAAATACAATAGTTACAGAGACAGACTAGATTCTATTATTAGTGAAAGTAGGACCCTGCAAAATAGGGCAACAGTACTGAAATATTCATATACCAACCAATTAAGATATTTATATTTAATCTTGCATTTTTAAATAAGATTTCCTTTAGATAGGCAAACTCATATTAATCTATGCAAAATGATAATTAGATTAATATTCATAATTGGAAACTGGCTGGTAATTTCAACAGATGGGAAGGAAGAATGAAAGGACATTGTTATAGGAAATGTGGGGCAGTGAAATTTCAAATACAGGAAAAGCTAGAAGAAACCACCTGGCTGGTTTTAAATAAGAATGGCTTCCCCCCCCCAAAAAAAAATAGCAAGTTGTTTAAAAAAAAGACCATCTTTACCATTTCAATTGAATTGATAACAGCAACAGTAATTTTCTCCCCAGATGAATATGCAGCAATAATCCTACTATAGGAAATATTAGAAAAATAATTTCCTAAAAATTTCCTTAATTATCATTAGAAAAAACAAATATACCATCAACGCTATAATAATAAATGTTAATAATACATAACAAATCCTTATGGTCAAAAATATTGTGCCAGGTTGGCAGTAGCCAAAATGGTGAACTATATCAGTCAGCTTTGAAGACAGAAAACAATCAATGAGAAAGTTTATCATTTATATTTAAGGTTGGGTATAAAAAGAGAATATGTATTTTCTTTCAACCTCACTCCCCCTCCCCCCAAAATTGTATTTTGGATTTTTTTCCAAAATGTTACAGCTGGGCTGCAGTTCAGCAGAACTGTATTCTGACATATTTTGTTTATTCTGCTTCAGCCAAAATCTTCGGGCAAAGATGACACAGTCAGTACATCTCATCCCTCTCGTCTCTTCGCGACTTCGGCTACACCTCATCTGCTGATTTGCTCCTTTTCTCTTTATTTATTTATTTATTTATTTATTTATTTATTTATTTATTTATTTATTTATTAAATTTTTATACCGCCCCTCTCCCGTAGGACTCGGGGCGGTTCACAACAGAATAAAAACATAAAAACAATAAATATTTAAAAATAAATTAAATTAATATTTAATACAAGGCTGTTGCTAAAAACCTGTTAAAAACCCAATTCTAAAACCCAAACAGCCTTGTTTAAAAATTTTAAAACCCGAGGAGATCTAGGCCAGGCCGGCTTGATTGAAGAGATGAGTCTTCAGTTCTCTTCTGAAGGTGCGGAGATCATGACATGTCCGGAGTTCTGGGGGGAGCTCGTTCCACATCGTCGGTGCCCCCACAGAAAAGGCTCTCCCCCTGGGCGCCACCAGCCGACACTGCTTAGCCGATGGCACCCTGAGGAGGCCCTCTCTGTGGGAGCGAACTGGTCGATGGGAGGTATGGGAGGTATCTTTCTCCCTTTAGTTCTTCTTTAGCTACGGTACCAATGTTTTTGCGTTCAAGTATAGCATACTGAACCAGCCATCTGCCGCCTATCGTCCCAGCATTTTTTTTCCTTATCTCCACTCAGCCATGTTAATGTCCTTGGCTCCAGCCCCCCAAAACACAAGTTTGTGAGTTTCAGTCTAGATACAGATATATGAAATGCTTGTGCGGCAAAATTTTATACATCCCTAATTCAAGAGGTGCTTTGAAATGTGCAGGACTACAAATGAAGCTCTTCTCCTTCAGTCATTAAAGCAGTCATGTTCCTTATGTGGCTCCTATGTGAGGCTGCTTTGGAAGCTGTTCCTGAGTGTTTCTGCATAAACGAGAAAGAAATGGCTGTGTGTGTATGTGCACACAGACCCAGCCAAAGCAGATTTCAAATCAATTATGCGTGCAAAATATGCAGTTTTAACAATGAGATGAGAGAGGAGCTTCGTTTGCACTCCTATATATTGTGAAGTATCTCTTTATACACTTCTATTATGTACAGATCCCAAATGAAGCAGAAGGTATCTATCTTTTGATGATCATCATTACCAGATTTGAAACTCTTCAGAGTGTATACAACTGAAAAAAAATGTTATATATCAATATTACCACCATGTAACATAAAGCAGGATACTAAATCCTAAATAGAAAAACTAAATAGAAAAAAAAATCAAACTAGCCAAATCATTAAAATATAGTAACTTCAAAGCATGATGATAACAAAACAAGAGACATCACACAAGTACTTGTTCTCCATTCAGATAAAAAGGAAATTAGCTTTAAAAGCTAAAGACTTGACAAAGCAACTACCTAAATTAACAGTTCCTAACCTTTGTTGTGAGTGTCTCTAGACCGGCTGGGGACGTATCAGAGGATGACGAAGCACAACCAGGCCCCTCTGGGTATTTTCCCCTCCCGGCAGCCGAGCTAGACAACGAGGAGATTTGTATGCAATCTGAGTCAGACTCTCAAAGTGATGAGTCAGATTTGGAACAGGAAGATAGATGGCTTGATCCGAGATTCCGAAGGTTTGATAGGCGGAGGTGTCAGTTAAGTGGAAAAAGGAAGTGACGTATTGAAAACTATATTAGAAGAGGAAGAAGGGACTAATTCTTTGTCACGAGCAAAGAGGCAGTCTGATGCATCACCGAGTTCGTTTGAACTCAGTTTTCTGGTGTTTTTGAAATCGTACGGAAGATTAATGAAGTCTTGGACAATGTGAGAGATAAAGAGTGAGTTAATTGGAAGGTGGGAGAATGTTTAAACTAAATGTACATAAATCAGACTGGGCCGTTCCGGCCAACAAACTGCCAGCAGCTTGCTTTGAAGTGAATCTTTTGAAATGTGTTAAATAAAACTCTTAAAGAAATATTTATGTGGATTTTACTAAGCTGAGAAGGGCCAGATACAACAACCTTGATTCTATAATCTCAACCACTGGCACTGCTGAGTAAGGACTACAAAGCACACTAGTCAGCATCTGGGTTAAATTTAAGTTAGAACCCATTTAAAAAGCTAATTGAGAACAAAGCAGCTTTATTAGATGAATCATCTTTAGCCATCAAACAAAAATGCAACTAAACCATTATAGCATTAACACAGAACAACTTACTCAGGTGCTAACAACTCTGCAATAAGAAGTTTGTGCACTGTCTCTTGATTTAGAGAAAGATTCTTTTAAGATAATACATTGAACGCTATTTAACTGAATATTCTTTCTTAGAGAAATTAAATGATTAAGACCAACAATTCATCAGTTTTTTTTAATTAGCTCTGTAAACAAGACAAAGGCTTAATGAGAACAGTAATCTGCACTGGAATTCATTTTTATCTATTACTCTTGCATAGATAAGCCTGGCCAATATTTTGTTTCTATTTGAAAAAGGGAGATTGTAGCTGCTGCCTGGCATTATAACAATTAGATTTCTGAATAAAGCATGTAGATAAAAGCTTTGTACTGCTCTTCTTGGTAGTGATGATGGGGATAATTAAGAACAATAAGTAGTTTTCTGGACTGCTGAAAAGGAAGAGGTTCAGTTTCTGCTCTGAAGTTAATACCAAATGACTATTTCAAATAATCTATCATTTTTACTCTCCTTCAATTTATATAAGCAAGCGGTCTCCAACCTTTCTGGCTTGGTGGACTGGTGGCAGTGGCGGCAGCAACAGTGTGGGGAGCAGAGGGGGTGATTCCGTGTGCATGCGCACCACTTTCACAAACGCAGGTGTGCATGCGTACGAGCACACTCACCCACCACTTCCGGGGCCCGATTCTGAATGGCTGCAGCTCGGCCCTGGCCTTGGCAACCCTTTATATAAACCAAATATTCTATAGTTCTCCCAAACCTCTGAGTCCATGTGGCCATTAGAAGTTATTATCTAGCACAGGGGTTCTCAACCTTGGCAACTTTAAGACTTGTGGACTTCAACTCCCAGAATTCTGGGAGTTGAAGTCCACAAGTCTTAAAGTTGCCAAGGTTGAAAACCCCTGATCTAGCTCATCTGGAAAGCATCACATATTATACGGTATGCAAAATCCCTTTCAGAAAAGCTACATTTCAAGGAGTCATTTCTTGTGGCATCTTTTTCAGCAATGATTCACCAAATATTGTCCGAAAACCCCTTTGGAAGAGTTCTGTATTCAGTTTCTTCCACATGGCAACACAAGGCTGAGTAGGGACAAATCTCTAACGGCATCATTTTTCCATCCCTGAAAGTCGGTACTTCTAGCTATGGCCTCCTAACCTTCCCAAAATGGAGGGCAACCAACTGATTCTTCTGGCAAGAATAGTCTGGAACATTCTAGTGGCACTAAGCCATACCACACTTGATATATGAAGACCAGACCTTTAATCAGCACCAGAAGCTAAGAGATAATCAATACATATAATCAACAAACAAGTGAAATATAAGCCAAGAAACCATACCTCTGAGCAACCAGACCACTGTGCAGATAGTCCTCAACCTATGACCACAGCGGAGCTCAACATTTCTGTTGCTACGCAGGACAGTCGTTAAGTGAGTCTTGCCCCATTTTTTTACCTTTCTTGCTACACTTGCTAAGTGAATCACAGCAGTTGTTAAGTTAGCAACATGGTTGTTAAGTGAGTCTGACTTCCCCATTGGCTTTGCTTGTCAGAAAGATCGCAAAAAGTGATCACATGACTCTGGGACACTTCAACCGTCATAAATATGAGCCAGTTGCCAAGCTACTGAATTTTAATCACGTGAATCATGGGGATGCTATAACAGTGTGAAAAGCGGTCATAAGTAACTTTTTACAGTGCTGTTGTAACTTCAGTCACTAAATGAACTGCTGTAAGTCGAGGACTACTTGTGTGTCTGATATTTGAAAACAGCCATACGTGCATTTTAATATGATTATTTCAAGATGACAATTATTATTTACAATTTACTACTCACAGTTTCCACACAATAGTTTTTATAATGCTCAACTGGTTGGGAAAACAACACTCCAGCTTAGAGAAAGCTCTGATTATGCATCATTATTTAAATAAAGAATTTAAAAAAACTAAAACTAAAACTAAACCAATGGAAACTTTGACAGGAGTGGGAAACCCGGGCTCTGATCCTTTCTTAAGTACAAAAGCCAGCTGGATGGTTTTGAACCAATTCTTATCCCTAGAGTGAGAAGTCAAAAAATATCTATCCATCAACTCACAATGCACCATTGTGATAGGTTAGCCCATAACCTTCAAAGGAGACTTTCACTTTGCAGTGCATTGATTCCTATAATACATACACGTGCACACTCATGCATGCAAATACTTTAAATGTGTCTGCATGTTGTTCACACACACACACACACACACAATCCCATCCAATTGTCACAAACTATTGAATGAAACACAAATTATTGAGTGAAACACGATGAATAAAGTAAATTTAAGAGGATAAATCCTATAATGTCAAATCTAGTCATGGAACTAACAGGAGAAAAAAAAATATGGGAAACACATAAGGGGTAAAATTGAATGTGCCTTTTCCCTTAGTGATAAAACCCAAATGAAGATGTTGCTGTTAAAAAGATGTGGCATGGATAGTTTCTTCTTAGAAATGATAAGCATGCGTGCATTTCTAAAATGTCAAAAAACAAAACAAAAACAAAACCTAAATCCCAAGCAAAAACAAAAAAGGAGTGGAGAACAGATGGTGTTTCGTCATGCAACAAGGGTTTCTAAAGTACATACCTAGAAAGATTCTCTTGGGAGCTGTTTTGATTTCTTCATCTTTACTATCTGCAGCTATATTAAAATATTGAAGAGAAAGCAAAGACAAAACAAAATAGTTTGACTCCTCATAATAGCAAGCTGTGAAAGTGCTCTAAATTAGCTTAAAGTTAAGACAGCTTCATGGCGGTCATCATGCTAGAATGCTCTTTTATATAAAAAAAACAGCAATTTAATTCGCTGGATTCTGATGTTAGGCATTCATACTGTGCTCCCCAAAATTTAGAAAAACAAAAGAATCATTTAGAAAACATAAAGGACAAGAACCATAGCTTAAGCAAATATTGAATGCATAGATCAGTATCAAGCAATTATATTAGTTATCTATTTTACACCGCTTTACATTTTTTCGCTAAGAGGTTTGTGGAAAAAAAATTAAGCAAAGGTTTAGCTGAAATAAATCAAAACAGCATGTAAGAGCTCATCTCAGACGATAAATGATGTTTTACAATAATTCAAGAGATAAATATATACAACAAGCTTATCTTAAATGCCAATAATTGAATTGCAATATGAATAACAAATAAAATTTTAAGCTATATTCACTTATCCAAAGTGGTACAAAACTACAAAACCAGCAATTATTTTCATTCTTTGTAGCCAACAAGATCTATTGTTTGATAAAAACAGTTAAATTCTGTTCAAAACAATTCTCTCTAAATTTTGCAAATCTAGGAAATTGATATATGGATATTGAAAAAATATGCCTTTGATCACCACATATGTGTATCTCTTGCACATACACTAAACCCAAACATTCACATTTACAAATTCATGTATAAAAATAAAAAGCATGAATTCAAAATAAAAAGCCATCAATGCATACTATCAAAACAGGTTTTTTAATATTTCAGACCATTAATTCATAGAACTTGATATTTAAATCATACAAGAACATGAGAAAAAAATTCTTGCATTAAAATTAGAAAATGATGTTTCAGAAAACACTCCAATGTACGCTGCTTACTAAGGTAATAATAAGGAGGATATATTTGAGTGAATTACCCTTCTTATGCAGAACAAGTTTCATATAAGAATAGACCAGAAATATATAAATTAAAGAACTTTGAGCTACAGATTGGATGATAAAACAGATGACTCAAGAAAAAAATTCAACAGTGAAGGCTCAATATTGACTGAAAAGCAAAGAGGAGACTAGATCTTAAAACAAATCTTTGATTCACAACAATTTAACAAATATTCCAACCAGCACAAAACAGACTGTTTATAGATCCTCTAAGACAGCGGTTCTCAACCTGTGGGTCGTGACCCCATTTGGGGTTGAACGACCATTTCACGGGGGTCGCCAAACAACGCAGTCCGCCATTTTTTTCCCCTTTTCCTTAGCTGTGCTACTCCTCTTATTCTATTGACTTTTGAAAGCCAATAGAATAGACTCTCTTGAACAGAGTCTAATTCTATTGGCTTTCAAAAGCCAATAAGAATTGTCCAGGCTGTCTCCGCCCTGCTGAGCCCGCCAAAAGTCCCAGTCTGCAAACGGTGCTGCAAGCTGTCTGCAGCGAAGGCGAGCTCTCTGGAAGTTTCCACCCCTCCCTGCTGAGCAACTACTAAAACTGTAAGTAAAAGAGGGCGAGGGGTGGGAGGTGGGAGGCCGGGCGGGCGCAGGGAGGGTTTTTGGCGCGCGTGGGGCCCGGCGGGTTTTTTACCTACCTTGGGCTGGGCCAGCTGGTGTCCCAGCCCGTGGTCGCCCTGTGCCATCGCTGCCGTGGCCGCCCAGAAGTGCCTGGGCCTGCCTGCCGCCACCCCGAACGGGCAGCAGCGAAGGTAAGGCTAGTGGGGCAGCAGCGGGCGCAGGGAGGGTTTTTGGCACGCGTGGGGCTTGGCGGGTGTCTTACCTCCCTGGGCTGGGCCAGCTGGTGGCCCAGCCCGTGGTCGCCCTGTGCCGTCGCTGCAGCGGCCGCCCAAGAGCACCTGGGCCTGCCTGCCGCTGCCCTGAATGGGCGGCGGCCTACACCTCGTCCTGTGCAGGGGGCATCACCACGCATGCGCGGCGCAGGGGATAGCACCATGCGTGCGCGGCACCGGTCGGGGTCGCGGCCTGAAAAAGGTTGAGAACCGCTGCTCTAAATTTTCCCATTAAGATTTGTTTCATGTAACACATTCTGTCAGTATTAGGCAATGTGAAAATCATTAATTTCCTCCCAGAATTAGCTGCATGAGTGAAGGAACTTGGTTTTATATATACATACACTAAAGCTAACCATCCAATCAGAAAAGGACAAATATGGATTTAGGAAAATTAATAAGATGACTCGACATATGGATGGATGGACAGGAAGGAAATCTAGCAAGTCTGCCTTCTTTGCATTGCCATATCACATATATCAGACATTTGGACTTCCAGAATTCCCCAACCAGCATGCCACCTGGGAATTCTGGGAGTTGAAGTCCACACATCTTAATGGCTTCCAAGTTTGAAAAACACTGGCATATCTGAACTGAAGAGGAGGGGAAAATAAGTGTGCGTAGGTCTGTAAATTATATACATATTTCATGAGCTCATGACATCAGCTTTTTCTCTCATTTCTGTTATCAACCAACTTTCTTATCATCACAAAATGAAGAAGGAACATTTACAAAAGCTGAAGTATGAGAAAACTGTAGAATATTTGTTGTACTGCAATGGAAATATATATGCAATAGTCATTCCCTATTCCCACATTTTGTATTTGAAGATCACACATAAGTTGATGGAAGCTATTTGAACCTCTAAGAGGTAAGAGTGCTGACTAGCTTGTCCCACAATTCATCTATATGTCACAGTGTTTGTTATCACCACCACATTCATGATAGATGGTAGGACTGATCCATAAAATGATGGAATGTTACACTTCTGAGCAGAACAATGAGTACAAAATGATATTTCAAGTGGATATCACATGACTTTAGAGCAATGAATGAGATACCAAGAAGCATATGAGTATATAATAGCAATCTGGGAAAGAATGATCTTTCATCTATAATTTTGAAAAAGAGAACAACAGAAGCCGTTTCTATAGTTCACTACTCCAATAAATAGCATCACTGTTTGAGAATTGCTTTGATTAGGATTTAGCATATTCATACACACACAAATAAAAGTAAATGCTTTCAAAATAAATTACATTTCCTTAATTGGGATGCTCTTTGTGTGTTGGATTATCAAAACAGAGTTTTGCCAAAATATAATGGAGCCAAAGAAAAGAGAGGAGAAATAATGTTATACAGAATCAATACGCAATGATTTCAACCAACCTGAAAAGGAACGTCGTTTTATATTCAACTCATTGGCCACACGTACTTCAGTGCACAATTTCAGCATCAATAACATTGTGGCTATCATTATAATGCTTTGCAATAGTAAAGGTGACTCAAAATGTCTCCCAAACCTAAAAGAAGAAAAGGAAATATCAAATGGTTGAACAGCCAAAATCTTAATAGTTGACATTATAAAGTGCAAACACTAAAAGGGAAAAAAGACACTTTCATAAAACAAAATTCAGTTTGGATACAAATTAATTTTCTGATTATCAAATTCTTCCAAGAGCCGGTCACCATCTTAAATCTAGGTAGGGAGCCAGCATATAAATCTATAACTAGAGAATCTTCTAACAAAGTCACATAAGATGACAAATAAATTGTTCTGGATAATTGTAGAAAAATATAACAAATAATGGAGAACAAAATTAGCAAATTAAGACTAACTTTTTTACATATTGGAGAGAAAATTATAAAATAGTGGTACTGGAGATTCTTAATTTTAAATACAAAATTTTTCCCAATGAACCTAAATCTATGCCCAGAAAATCGGTTTCTCCCGTAAAACCACTAGAGGGAGATCCATTCTCCTCCTAAGCATTTACAGATCATTAATAAAATCATACACATGTAACAGCTTCACAAAACACCTTCAAATATCTTAAATTAATACTTAATATTCATATATACTATCATTTTTAACTTACCCATATACTATTCATTTTCAGTATGGCAAGTATAACCAACTAGGCTTCCTCCAGCACCAATTAGGGGACTGGAGGCTAAAGCATATAAGGAATGGCTACTGGAATTGGGTATGTCTAGTTTAACGAAGAGAAGGACGAGGGGGGACATGATAGCAGTGTTCCAATATCTCAGGGGACATGATAGCAGTGTTCCAATATCTCAATATCACAAAGAAGAGGGAGTCAACCTATTTTCCAAAGCGCCTGAAGGCAGGACAAGAAGCAACAGGTGGAAACTAATCAAGGAGAGAAGCAACCTAGAACTAAGGAGAAACTTCCTGACAGTTAGAACAATTAACCAGCGGAACAACCTGCCTCCAGAAGTGGTAAATGCTCCAACACTGGAAGTTTTTAAGAAGAGACTGGACAGCCATTTGTCCGAAATGGTATAGGGTTTCCTGCCTGAGCAGGGGGTTGGACTAGATGACCTCCAAGGTCCCTTCCAACTTTACTATTATTATTAGTATTATTATTATAAATTCCAATGGCCTTATAATAAGGCATGTGTTCAGACAATCCAAAAATGAAATTATAATCAATAATTAAGAAATACTGTTTAAAGAACACTGGGGACTAATAGCACACAAAGCAATAAAAAATTCACTTGGTATTTAACACTTGTGCCTGCAAGTTTGCTGATAAACATAAAAGATCTTAACTGTCTTTGGGTCATTCAGTTCAGGGAGCCAAAGTGAGTTCCATGAAAGGCAGTGGTGAATTTAGCATCCTGGCTTATTGCCATAGCAAAAAGAGAAAGCTTAGCAAATGCAGCATTTTCACATACACACATGCAAATGTCCTAAAGGCACGCACCTTTTACACCACTTCCCATAGGCATAGAGGACAGAATCGAGAGAACAGGCAGAGAAAATGAAGTTTCTGGACAAAACGGAGAAAGAATTCGCTTGCATCTGCAACACCGAGCAGGTTTGTACTATCCAACCTTTGGAATAAAAAAACCCAAAAGCAAAAGAAGAGTTGCTGGTGTCCTCTGGATAACAACAAAACGGAAAGAGAGAGAAAGCAAGAAAAAGGAGAGAAACATGTTCTTTTCTAATATGCTGAGTGGTTGAGAGCACTGGGAAGGGGGGATTTTAATAAATTATCAGGAAGGTGTCACCCAGAAAGATTTGTTTCCTGGACTGATGAGAAAGGGGGAGACCTTTAGTATCAGAATCTATGATGAGCAGGATATTTTTCATTATTATTCTAAGGCAGTGGTTCTCAACCTTTTTCAGGTTGAGACCCCACTTGCGCCGCCCATGCGTGCTGTGACCCCGACCCGGGCGCGCGCGCGCACAACGGGCCAATCTGCGCATGTGCGGCGCGCGCGCGACAAAAAAAATAACAAAAAACAACAAAAAAATAAAAAAACAAACAAAATGGCGGACCGCGACGGGCCGATCCGTGCATGCACGGCGTGCGCAACGGCCCGAACCGCGCATGCGCGGTGCGCGCGCGACAAAAAAAAACAAAAAAAATAAAAGAAATAAAAAAATGGCGGACCGCGATGGGCCGATCCACGCATGCGCGGCGCGCGCGACGGCCCGAACTGCGCATGCGTGGCACGACAAAAACAAACAAACAAAAAAAACAAAAAAAATGGACCGCGGTGTCTGGCGACCCCCGCGAAATGGTCGTTCGACCCCAAATGGGGTCACGACCCATAGGTTGAGAACCGCTGTTCTAACAAAAGCCTTCACTGAAATTTCTGGGTTTTACAACAGCAGCAAAGCATAACTAACTTCACCAGTGGAATTGTTCCAATGGTTCAAGATTTACTGTTTAGGGTTATGTTTATGTATAAATATTTATATAGCCTATTCTTTCTTTTAGGAAAGTTTGAAGCCACCAGATCATACCTTGTCCCTCACAGTGTCTCTTGCTTTTGGACATCTGTAATTTCATATGTATTAATCAGTCAATTGGAAACATGGAGAGAATTCAGCAGGAGTGCTTACAGAAGTTTTACTAAATACATTGGGACTATCTTGCTTGAATTTTAAGGGAATCTCCAAGTGCCTATGATAGAATGGAATCTTTCCTTTCAACTGCAGACTATATGAACCACGTTTATCCAACATATGTGAGAGCTTCCTGACAATTCCCTTTGTTCTTGAGACATGGATATTATGCAATATTGCATAATATCCCACAGTCAAAAGCTTTCTCAACTCCTTCTATGTTTGGGCTAAATATTACTCCCAAAAGGTGAAATCCAACAGATAAAAGATAGATGTAGCCAAGAAATTATTTGTTGTTGTGCAGTCACTAAGTTGTGTCTGACTCTTTGCAACTCCATGGACCATAGCATGCCAGGTCCCCCTGTCTTTCAGTGTTTTCCGGAGTTTGCCTAAATTCATGTTCATTGCATCAATGATACTATCTAACCATCTCATCTTCTGCCGTCCCCTTCTCCTTTTGCCTTCAATTTTTCCCCAACATCAAGGACTTTTCCAATGAGCTCTTCTCTTCTCATTTGGTGGCCAAAATATTTGATCCAAGAAATATTTCTCACCAAAAAGAATTATTTTATATGGGCTAAATTATGATTGATTAGTATCATTAACTTCTAATACTTTTTAATTCTTGAGGATCTCTTTTGTAAGATGAGAAAGAGGAGACTATAAGAGCAGATTGAGTACTGTATATTAATGGTGTTCTTTGGGTCAAACTATGGAAGCAAAAGTTTGTCTTGAAAGAAGGATAGAAAGGTGACACTTTTGAAGTTTGGTTTTGGAAGACTCCTGAAAATACCATGGACAGCCAATAGAAATGGATCATCAAACAAATCAACCCAGTTTTGTCACTCAAGGCACAAATGACCAGGCTCAAATTATCATATTTCGGACACATTATGTAAAGCCTTGGCCCTCTGAACAAGGCTCTTATGTTGGGAAAGGTAAGACAAAAGAGAAGAAGAGGATGACCACCAGCAAACTGGATGGACTCATTTACACTGGCGATAGAATATAATAGAAAACAGAGTTGGAAAGGACTTTGGAGGTCTTCTACCATAGTCCAACCCCCTGCTCAGGCAGGAAACCCTATACGGTTTCAGACAAATGGTTGTCCAATCTCTTCTTAAAAACTCCCAGTGTTGGAGCATTCACAACTTCTAGAGGCAAGTTGTTCCTCTGATTAATTTTGTCAGGAAATTTCTCCTTAGTTCTAGGTTGCTTCTCTCCTTGCTTAGTTTCCATGTTAGCTGCAGCACTGAAACAACTGAAGGACCAGGTTAGGGGTAGTTCATCAGAGAAGATGAATGTGGTTGCTAAAAGTTGATATCGACTTGACAGCACATAATCTATCAGTCAATGAATATATAAAGTCCTGCAAAAAAGGAAGGAAGATTATCCTATTACATATTAGTATGAAATTATTAATGAAGAAAAACACAGGGTAAAGTTATATCATAGAAGATGCAAGGATATGCATAATACAATTTGATGCTGGTTTGGATAATAGCTTTTCCACTGGGAATGACCAAAATACATTTCCAAAGAATGTGAATATTGCTTGCACATGTAACCATCAAAATGACTTGCCAGGCATATTTAATGCAAATATGCTTCTGTTATATATCTCATTATCTTGCTAAAATTCAGTCAACCATATAGATAGAGACACTGAAAAACAGCTTTTCTAATAGAAGAGAATATCTGTAGCTCAGGATTAAGCTGTGGCATCCTTGGTATTGTCTGAGCTTGGTTGCTTGCTTGCTTGCAGTCCTTTTATTACCTAACTAGCTAACATTGTAAGTGCCTAAGTGCATTGATGATGTTACCTAATCAAGTAATGAAGTATATGAAACCAAATAACCAAATTCAGAGAACATCCAGGACTCCATATTAACTTTGTTTGCTTGGGGGTATTATTCTTACAGTAGACCTTTTTAATATAATTTTCTTCAGGGCGTAGTCAAACATCAAGCCAAACTGAGAGTGCAATTAAGGGAGAGGAAAGCAATACAACATACAATTCTCCTCCCCTAAATACCAGAGCTAACTTTAAGACATTCTGCATCCATTAAAAAGTAATGTTAATTTGGTCTACATTTAAAGATGAACACATGATTTATAGTATTCCTCAATCTATAAAATGAGTATTATAAAGCCAACCTAAAAGCACAGAATCCACGGGATGTTTTTCACCTAATTAAGGCTATCAGAGAAATAACCAAGAACAAATCACGTTCTATCTTCTGAATATTGCATGACCTACTCCGGAAAGATTTTTGCCTTATGAGGCTTGAAAACATAAAGTTGAGTGCTGTAAAATAAACCGTAAAATATCATTTGCATCCCATCTTACACTGGTCTTTCTCAACTTAATACTCTCCAATTGTGCTTGGCACTCTAAGCAATTACTAAAATTACAGTAGGATTGTTGTTCAAAACATTTGCAGAGTACCAACTTTAAAAGAATATTTTACATTGTCATGAAATGGTTTCTCCTGCTATGCCATAAGTATATGAATGAGCCTACGCAGAGGGATTAATTATTCTCACATCCTGTGGCTTGGTACCAATGTAATTTAATTCAAAAGCCACAGAAAAAACTATGCAGGTCACTTCTACTGCAACAAAAAATAAAAATTGATTTTAAAAAAACTATTACTGTTCTATTTTCTTCTCTAAATTCCAACTTCCTGTAATTTTATATCATAGAATTATATGACCAGAAGAGACCTTGGAGGTCTTTATATCATCCCAGACAAATGGTTGTCCATTTTTTCCTTGAAAACCTTTAATAATGGTACATTCATAACTCTGGGAGGCAAACCATTCCATTAATTATTCTCATTGTCAGGAAATTCCTCCTTTTCTCCGGGATGGATCTCTTTTTGACGAGCTTCCACCTATTGCTTCTTGTCCTATCCTGAGGTGCTATGGAAAATAAACTGACCCACTTTTCCCTGTGACAACCCATAACTATTGGAAGACTTCCCTAAGCCTTCTCTTTATTAGGCTCAACCAGGGGTAGGCAACCTTGGCTCTTTTATGACTCGTGGACTTCAACTCCCAGAATTCCTGAGCCATAGCCAAGTTGCCTACCTCTGGGCTAAACACACCCAGTTCCCTCCAGACCCCTAATCATTTTTGTGTGATTTATGTATATGGCGGGGTGTGTGTGTGTGTGTGTGTGTGTGTGTGTGTGTGTGTGTGTGTGTGTGAAGTGGGTCGGTGTGTGTATATACATACACATATCTCTCTCTCTATGTGTGTGTGAATGACAATTAGTGTTTTCTTAAAGAATTGGATTTATCAACAATGTATTTTCTCCTAAGATGAAAAATCAGTCTGATATTAAAGATACTGATTTCACTGAGTGAGAAAGGGATGGATGCTAAGAAACATAGTATCTGATAAAAAGAAAATGACAATAGATTGAAAAGTCAAATTCTGAACAAGGTAAGAATTCTGGGTGAAGGTAGAAGGGTAAAAAGAAAGGGGAAGAATAAATAGTTCTATGAAAACTAAGGATCAAGTGTGTCCGGCAAGAAGAGCTGGAAGGAAAGAGTTTTGAAGACCATGGTGTATAAAAGAAAACAAAGATAATCCATTTTTCATTATTTAAGCAAAAAACACAACTCTTTGGGATCACAAATCATGCTACATCACTTGCGATCTAGTAAATAACCCCCAATAACAAGGTTTACACCACACATTGAACCAAGGTCAAATAATGTGATATGTTTTTAATAACATTGGTCTTGCAAATATTATTGCGAGCCAAGCAAAGAATATATTTAAGATTAAGTCTACTCAACAATTCCTTAGAATCAAGTTAAAAAATTATTCCCTCGAAGAAATTTGCTAGTGTCCATTCAGTTAAGATTTAGAGACTAACTGGACTTGAATACCAATAGAATGTATCATCAGATTTCTGATCATAAACCCAGAGTATTCTGGAAGACCAGTATAGAAGTGAAATAAAGATGGAAATGTTGGCTATTCAAGTTCTTTCATAAATCTCTATAAATAGTTACAATTCTTGCTGATAATACATATTTGAAAGTACAGTTTTAAAAAAGTAGTCATCAAACACTGGTTTTTACTGCAGCATATTGGATTTATGATTGTCATAATTCTACATCTATTGCAGCTAGTATTAATGCCCTCTAATCTATATATAGTTATGGCTTATAATCCTAAACAGATAAATATGAACAGATGTATGCTTAAAATCTTTTAAACAGGATATCCCAGTTTCAAGGGCAAACTGTTAATTATTACTAAACTATTTTTAAATATTTTCCATGCCTATAATTATTCACAAGCCACAATTTTATTGCCCATCGATTGGAAAAAGAGAAAGCAGAAGCATAATACAGATAGTCCTCGACTTACAACAGTTTGTTTAGTGACCGCTCAAAGTTACAATGGCAGGAGGCTGCGCTGTTCGCCGTCATGGCTGCTCGCCATAACAACAAGCTGCCGTTCAACCGGCCGCAGTTGCAGAACTTGATCAAGCGGGACCCGCCGTCTTATACCGAGGAGTTCCTTCAACAGTATCGCCATTATAAGTCCAATGTGGAAATATTCAAGCTTCAGCCAGCAAAGCCCAGTAAAGAACTGGGTGAATTGGTGATGTTTTTGCCCAGGTTGCCCATTGCTATCCTGAATACCTAGAAGACTTTCCGCAACAGTTGAAGGAATTGTTGTCCTATAGTCACACGGTCTTGGACCCAGATCTTCGGATGACGTTTTGCAGAGTGCTGATCTTGCTACGCAACAAGAACCTGATCAATCCCACAAGCTTGTTGGAACTGTTCTTTGAGCTCCTCCGTTGCCATGATAAATTTTTACGAAAAACATTATACACTCACATCGTTACCGACATCAAGAACGTCAGTGCCAAACACAAGAACAACAGAATGAACTCTATGCTTCAGAGTTTCATGTACACAATGCTGCAAGACAGCAACCCAACTGCAACCAAGATTTCACTGGATGTCATGATTGAGCTGTACAGAAGGAATATCTGGAACAATGCCAGAACTGTGAATGTCATAACGCTGGCTTGTGTTTCCAAAGTCACCAAGATCCAAGTTGCTGGCTTGACGTTTTTCCTTGGGAAGGAGAAAGATGAAAAGAAAGACAGCGACTCAGAATCGGAGGATGGCGGTCCCTCAGCAAGAGACTTGATGGTACGGTATGCCAGAGGAAAGAAAACGACAAAGAACAAGAAGAAACTACAAAAAGCTATGCGAGTTTTAAAAAACACAAGAAAAAGAAGAAACCGGAAGTGTTCAATTTTTCAGCAATTCATTTAATCCACAATCCCCAAGACTTTGCTGAGAAGCTGTTAAAGCAGCTGGAATCCTCAAAGGAGAGGTTTGAAGTGAAGATGATGCTGATGGATCTCATTTCGAGGCTGGTGGGGATTCACGAGCTTTTCCTCTTCAACTTTTACCCTTTTATACAACGATTTCTGCAGCCTCACCAAAGAGAAGTTACCAAGATTCTTCTTTTTGCTGCCCAAGCATCTCACCAGCTTGTCCCACCAGAGACTATGCAGCCAGTCCTCATGACAATAGCCAACAACTTTGTCACAGACAAAAACTCTGGGGAAGTCATGACTGTTGGGATCAATGCTATTAAAGAAATATCTGCTCGGTGCCCTCTGGCTATGACGGTTGATTTGCTTCAAGACCTGGTTCAATACAAATCTCATAAAAACAAAAACGTAGTGATGTCAGCAAGGACACTCATCCACCTGTTCCAGTCACTGAATCCACGGATGTTGCAGAAAAAATTCCGGGGTAAACCAACAGAAGCTACTTCAGAAGCCAAGATCCATGAATATGGGGAATTGGATGTCAAAGATTATATTCCAGGAGCTGAAGTCCTGGAGCTCGAGAAGGAAGAAGAAAAAATCCTTGAAGAAGAAGGAGACGGTTGGGAGACAGCCAGCTGCAGCGAAGAGGAAGATGATGAAGAGGGAGAGTGGGTGGACGTGCATCACTCCTCGGATGAGGAACAGCAAGCGATAGCGGGAAAAGATCGAAAGCCTGCCTGTGGAGGAAAGGAAGGCCAAGGCCACGGCCGTCAGCAGCAGCCGCCTTCTCACTCAAGAAGACTTTCAGAAAATCCGGCTGGCTCAGCTGAGCAAAGAACTGAAATCTGCTCCTGGCAAGGCAGCCAAAAGGAAGAACGTAGAAATAGACAGTAAAAAAGAATCGAGGGGGGAGCTGCTCTCACTTAGAGACATCAAATACCTCCATAAAAAGCCTCGGTCTGATAAAGAGACAAGATTAGCCACCGCAATGGCTGGCAAGACCGACAGAAAAGAGTTTGTGAAAAGGAGAACAAAGCTCAACCCTTTTGCCAGCTCCACCGACAAAGAGAAGAAGAAGCAGAAGAATTTCATGATGATGCGATACAGCCGCAACGTCCGGACGAAAAATAAGCGTTCTTTTCAGGAGAAGCAGCTGGCTCTACGGGAAGCCCTTTTGAGGCAGAAAAAAAGACTCAAGAAATAACCACAGCATGGCAGAGGATATAAATGTCAGAAATTATAGTTTGAAAAGCCAAAACTAAGAGGACCGGAGATAGGTAGCTGAAAATGGTGAACTAAAGCAATACACCGATTTCATTCACAAGACAATTTAAAAAAGACTTCTTTATACATTATGTGCATAAGAAAAAAAATATTAATGACATTCAGTGTTCCAGCCTTCATAATCCAATCCAAATCCTATGAATTGCAAAGGGATTGTTTTACAAGGAAATGGTGCTGCAGAACTGCATGAGCCTGCAAACTTATACATATGGGAAAAGAACATGGTTTTAAATATATTTAAAAATAAACATATATTTCTGCCTTCTAAAAAAAAAAAGTTACAATGGCACTGAAAAAAGTGACTTATGACCATGTGAAAAACAGTCATAAGTCACTTTTTTCAGTATCGTTGTAACGTCGAACGGTCACTAAATGAACTGTTTATGACTGTTACAGCATCTCCTTGGCCACGCAGTCAAAATCAGATGCTTGGCAACTGACTCATATTTATGACGGTTGCAGTGTCCCGGGGTCATGTGATCACTTTCTGCAATCTTCTGACAAGGAAATCAGTGGGGAAGCCAGATTCATTTAATAATCATGTTACTAATTTAACAACTGCAGGGATTCATTTAACAAGTGTAGAAAGAAAGGTTCTAAAATGGGGCAAAAACTCAAAAATGTCTCACTTAGTAACAAAAATGTTAGGCTCAATCGAGGATTGCCTGTAATGCAAAGTAAACTGAGAAACTCAAGTATCCTTTCTCTAAAAACAGCCCATTAACAATATTCAACAAAAGGAGTCGGTAATAACGAACACCAATACAATTCTTCATTTCCTGAACTTTCTCTCAGCATATATTAATATAAATGATAGAATCTCCACTAAATACTTCAGTAAATTGTTTTAGTCAAATTTTCTACTAGAGGCTAATGTACAGTTGTCTAGTCTATGTGCACGAGAGAGGCAAAAGGTATCCAGAGAAAGCGCCTAAGCGCAGGGGTTCTCAACCTTGGCAACTTTTAAGACTTGTGGACTTCAACTCCCAGAATTCCTCAGCCAGCTTTGCTGGCTGAGGAATTCTGGGAGTTGAAGTCCATAAGTCTTAAAATTGCAAAGGTTGAGAACCCCTGGTAAGGGAATTTCAAAACATTATCTGCCCTTTCTTGAACTTTCCTATAACAGGGCAGCTTGAAAATTTAAATGAGTCAATTTTTTAAAAGTCTCCAAAAATACAGCCTTTTCCCCATAATTAATTACTATAAAATCTAAGAAGGTGTGAGGAAAGAAAAGCAGCACTGGTCCCATTCATCAGAAAGAAGGTCCTACAACTACCTGGCATAAAAAAAAAAGAAGCACACCGTTAAACAATTGGTCTTTTTAAATACCTGTCACTAATCAATCAATCTGAAAAGCCAGCCTGATAAAAGCCTTGTGCTGTTTTGTGATTTTGGTCTAGTTTTAAAAGAGGGATTTCTGGGCTCAGCGTTCCCCTTGTCTAAGACTCAAGCTGAAAGGCACTGAGGTAACCTGTAATACAACTAGCCTGTTCTGCCTGCTGAAGTCTGCCTTCCTTGTTCCTTATTTTTGCCACTTATTTTTCCCCAGAGCTAGGGCAAGGTTGGAGCTGTTTTTTCTACTGGCCAGAAAACAATAAGTCTGTCCCCACCCCTTCCAATTGCAGGAAAGCACTCAACTGATTTCATGGCAAACAAAACACTAATAGAGGAAACCTGATAATTCCTTTGGATTAGCCGAAGGAATATATAACTCAGCAGCTATTCAGGTACTGTATTCCATAAAATAGTTCAGCAACTAATGTTATGAATACTTCAAGTACATTTTGTTCTCCAAGAAAAATAATCCGCAGGAAAAAGAGGCCCTAATATTTCATAATATTCTCATCAAATTCTGGCTTCAAAAAGAGATGGTTATATCCAAGCTTACATTATCTGTTCAGTTTGGTCTGACTTAAAAATATAAATTATAAAATGCAGATTTTTGTGCTAAGGAACAATTACATAAACTGCATGAAGAGTGGTATTTCCGAGCTACCCAAATTTATGTAATTATACAGTTTGTACCCCAAATAACATCCCAAAGTGCAATACATATTTATGATTGGAAGTCATGTATTTTGTCTGTCTTGTATGAACACCCTGACATAGCTGGGACCAAATTTCATTAACACCTATCTCTGTAATATTCCTACAAAAGGATGTACAAAACATACTTTTGCCGGCAGGCCTGGGGCAGCTAACACCTTGCCCCTAGCCAGTGTATGTTTGTGTGTATGTTTGTGGAATGATTGGTTTTTCTTTTTTAACTTAAGGGTTTTTATATTTATGTATTTTATTGTGATTTCTATCATGTTGTGAGCCGCCCTGAGTTCTCCGGAATAGGGCGGCATAGAAATTAAATAAATAAATAAATAAATAAATAATAATAATAATAATAATGTAGAAGATGCTTTAGGAAGGCATCTATTGTCTTACATTTATTAAGGTAGATTTCTTATTTTTATTACTTAAACATTTTAAGCTTTTTCTTCTCCTAAATTCCTGCCTACTGCCTTCACTTTCATGTTTTCCTTAGTTGCTGATGAATTCTCCAATCAAAGTTTAGGCCAGTTCAAGATGAGAAATAGCAAATATTGCTGTCATCACAGCTAATCATGGAACATTTTAATCACTCACCAATAAACTCCTGGAAAAAATGTGGTATAGTGCTAGATTAAGAAGCAAGATTAAACTCTTTGAATTAATATTTTGGGCTAGTCACCATCTTTCAACCTAACCACTTTCACAGGTTTACTGTGAGGAAAAATTGGGAAGGATGAGAGATACAAAGAAAGACACATAAACAATTTATCTCCCTACCTATTAGGCTTTTTGGATTGAAAAAAAAAGACCTCTATATATTTAAATTGCAGAAAAGTACTCTATTTTGAAGACCCTTTGGTATTATGGTTTTTTTGTATTTCATAATTACAACAATGTAATAATATTACTCAGGAAACTTAGTCCCTTAAATAAATAAAGGCACATACATTGCCTCAATAATATTCTATTTACAGCATGGTAATAGCATTTATGACATAGGCATTTATGACTGAAGCTCTGAAGACTCTGAAATAATTATTACACTGGTTTGTGAGGGGAAACACCATAAGAAAAGTAAAGGTAATAGTCTCTCTCATTTATCTAACATGTGGAGGAAGTGCAGAAGGAACATATGATCTTCCAAATGTTACCCAACTGTTATTCTCATCATCCTGTATACTAGACACATTGACAGGAACAAAAGAGACTTTACCAACTTCTAAAGGGATAATATGCTTCATTCTTCTCTCTAATTTCAATGATAGCCTTGATTAGCAGGGCTCAATAATGATTCAATGTACATTCATTATTCCTTTAAACATAGAATTATTTAATAAAGATCGGTTTCAATCAGTTAGAACATAAGAACATAAGAAGAGCCATGCTGAATCAGGCCAAAGCCCATCGAGTCCAGCATTCTGTGTCACACAGTGGCCCACCAAATGTACATGGGGATCTTGAGCATAAAGAGAAGGCAAAACCCTCCCTTTCCCTTGACCCCCCAAACAAATGGTACTCAAGGGAATCCTGCCTGCCTCAACCAACATAGAGGCGGCACATGGACATCTGTTTTAATAACCACCAATACACTTTGCATCCATGAATCTATCTAGCCCTGCCTTGAAGCTGTCAAGGCTGACAGCTGTCACGACTCCTTCAGGAAGTGAATTCCATAAATCAATGACCCTCTGGGTGAAGAAATATTTCCCTTTATTTGTCCTCACTTTCTTAGCTATAAGCTTTAGGGAGTGCCCCCTTGTCCTGGTATTGTGTGATAGAGAAAAGAATTTTTCTCTATCCACATTTTCTATCCCATGCATGATTTTATACACTTCGATCAAGTCACCCCTTAAACGCCGTCTTTCAAGGCTGAAGAGACCAAGGCGTTGCAATCTGGTTTCATAAGGGAGGCGCTCCATTTCCTTGATCATTCTTGTTGCCCTTTTTTGCACCTTTTCCAGTTCCATTATATCCTTCTTGAGGTGCGGTGACCAGAACTGTACACAGTACTCCAAGTGTGGTCTCACCATCGATTTGTACAGAGGCAATACAACACTTGCTGACTTATTTTCGATTCCCTTCCTAATCATGCCAAGCATGGAATTTGCTTTTTTTACTGCTGCTGCGCATTGGGTTGACATCTTCATCGAGCTGTCCACCAAAACCCCAAGATCCCTTTCTTGGGTTGTCTCAGAAAGTTTGGTCCCCATCAGTTGGTAAGTATAATTGGGGTTCTTTGCCCCGATGTGCATAACTTTGCACATTAACATCCCCAAAGAAAACTATAAAGCAAATAATAAAAATCTAATTGTTCTTCAGGCAGCAAAGAAAGAAAAATATAAGTAGCAGCCTATCTTTTTTGAAGGTCAGACCCTGATGGTGGATGGTAGATAAATAAAACAATTTAATGTAATCACGAGAAAAGCCAATACTTCTATTTATCTCCAAGAGTTTTATTCCGCATTACATTCTTAAAATTATAGCAATACCTCCTTAAAAGGTCATCTGTAACCAAATTAAAATCTGAGGAAAGCCCTTCCCACAAAGATTCATGGATCAAACTAAATATATAAGGCTAATGGTTTTGTTTATGTTTAGTCATGAACACTGATCAGTTATATTGCGATGAAAGATGCTTTGTAGCAGGACCAGGATGAAAGTCTTCTGAAGTTGAAGAAAAGGCTGACAGATAACTGTGCTATTCATCCATTAGTGGGAATCCTAGAGATAAATATTTAATACGAAGAACAATGTTGCTACTCTTAAACATTTCAAATGTCATATGACAGACACAATTGCTTCATTCTTACACATAGATTAGGTCTGCCATGAAAAAAGTGTGAATTATCCCAAACTAGGCAATTGTCATTAATATGGTCCTGTTTGCTGCATTCTATTACATGTATAATTAGCACGAGCTATACTGAAATGTATTCAGAAAATATAATGTATATTTTAAAATTAGATTAATTTTACATTTCACCATTTTTATTTTATGTCTCACACTTCCACATAGGAATGTACATGAGAATCTTACAATGCTGCTGTATAATTGAAACATGTATCCTATATATAACATATAATCAGCCATTTTCCAGAAATATATCTATGCTTGTCAACTGCAGCAAAAAACTGAAAGTCATTGTTGTCATCCTAACATTACATAAACCTTTGCTGATCACTACAAAAGGTTGTCCCAAAGATGCTTTTTCAAAAGGCAACTGGGCTTTTTCAGTTTGTTTCAGTTCTGAACTGAAGAAGCTTCTTGAATGAGAAGCAAAACATCTTCAAACAAAACAAAGGAAGTCCAGTTGCCTTTTGAAAAAGCACCTTTGAGAGAGAGGGAGGGAGAGAGGGTGGGGGGATAGAAGTAGGAGGTAGGGAGGAAGGAAGAGGGGGATGTGGCGGAGGGGGTACTGCCGAGCAATACCCATAGTTATTTTAACTATCCTATGTAAGTTTTTATGCTTTGTTTTGTGTTGGAAAAAGTTGCAAACGATTGTATTAGTTGAGTTGTATTTAATTTGATTTTTGGTTTATATTTATAATTATAAAATTAATAAAATAAATATTCAAAAAAAAAAAGAAAGAGCACCTTTGGGACAACCATGACCTGGATGACAAAGAATCTCCATAGGCATCTACAAAAGCTTGTGCAGTACTCATTTAGGCTTTAAAGTAGGGGTGGCAAACTCGCAATGTCACGTGACGGCAATGGGGTGGGCGTGGTTTTGCTATGATGCATACAGCTCACGGGTCAGCAGTTTGACACCCCTGCTTTAAAGCTTCATAATTTTCTCAATTAGCCACAACAATCTACAGATTGAAGAAATGGATTAGTGGATGTTACCAAGTTTTCAAATAATACCGGATCATTTCATTTCAGATAATTGGGGCACAATGGCCTAGTATAGGGGTGTCAAATTGCCGGCCCACGGGCCGGATGCGTCATCCAGAAGCTGCGCCCACCCCATTGCTGGCAATGGCAAAACCATCCCGATATGTTGCGCGATGTCACGTGGCGTCGCAAATTTGACATGTCTGGCCTAGTAGATAAGGTGCTTGGCTTGTCAACTGGAAGGTTGGCAGTTTGAGACCCAAGCACCACGTGACACGTTGAGCTTTCAGCTCCTGGCAACCTCACAGTTCAAACCAGACAAATGCAAGTAGATAAATAGATACCACTTCACTAGGAAGGTAACAGAGTTCTGTGTGCTTCGGCATAGAGTCATGCTGGCCACATGACTATGGAAGCATCTTGGAACAATGCTGATTCCCTCAGCTAGGAAACAGAGCTGAACACCGCTCCCTAGAGCCAGACATGACTGGACAAGGGAAACCTTTTACTTTCTATATCCTTATTTAACTGAGGAATTTTCTTTGCTAAGGGTGGGCAGACTTCAAAGTGAATGATAAAATGTTACTTTGAAATATAAGGGGATATATATCTAACACTTGTCTGCAACCCCTTAAAACAACTTTGTCATTTCCCAAGAGTCACAAGACTGCCATCTGATCTCAAGTACTGTAAAGACACTTTTTGGTTTAAGGAGTTGCAGACATTTCCGATTAGCATTTGCCTGCTCTTGAAGCATTTTTTTTCCTTCAGTTCCAAAGTGCCACATAACCTTGTTCTTCATAATACATTTAATTGTTCATCAAGCTTATTCTATGTTTGCTAGATAAATATTGATAAAGCCTCCACAGCTAATTTCAAAAGAACTTTTCTTTGGGTTTACATGGCAACTTCAGGCTGACAAAAATATACAAGTTTCCCAATACAGCATACAGAGTATATTTCAAAATATCAAATATCACAGATTAAGGACCTTCATTAGGTATCACAGGTTTAGGGCAACCACAAAAATGTCATTTGCGTTTCACCCAAGTATCCTTTTGAATATACCCATGAAATATTGACAAAGAACCCAGAGGGAGGCCAAATACAGGTGATATATTACTTATACTTCAAAGGAGTTTCATGGAATTTGGCAGCAAATTAAATCTCTCTCTCTCTCTCTCTCTCTCTCTCTCACACACACACACACACATACACACACACACACACACTTTTTTTTCAGGTATCAATAGATCCTCCAGAAGTACAAAGAGAAATTTAATTTTTAAAAAAGAAGCAACTTACCAAAAGAGTATCCTTAAAATGTTTGCAATTAATAATACTAAACACACGTAGGTTGAAAAGCCCTCTGCGTTCTGTGTTCTTTTAATATCTCGGTATTGAGGGATGTATGGCACTACACCACCAAACATCATGGCTGCCGAAGCCCCCCAGGATATCAGCTGTTGAACTGCAGATACCAGCCATTCCCAGCCATCTGCTTCCATCATGGGCAGGATGATGTCCCTTAACATGAGGACAGTTGGTTACAAAAGGGAAGCCCCTTTTTTACTTCCTCAGGATATACTGACTTGTATTCATATCTGATTAATCTTCCAATAGGCCATCTGCCATTCTTTAAGCAATACTAGAAAAACAAAGCGAGAGGAGACAAAGTCAAAACTTGCAGGGAAATATTCAGTCGCATCATTAGAAAATAATTAGTCAAATCATAATGAACTAGAAGAAAAGACAATCTATTTGTCTAAACTAGTGCTTGCTCCACCATGCTGACATTCAAACAAAATATCTGAGTTGTCAAGAATGGGACAGCTTAACAATCTTAAAACTAAGTATTCTAACAAAAAAAAGGGCAACAAGAATGATCAAGGAAATGGAGCGCCTCCCTTATGAAACCAGATTGCAACACCTTGGTCTCTTCAGCCTTGAAAGACGGCGTTTAAGGGGTGACTTGATCGAAGTGTATAAAATCATGCATGGGATAGAAAAGGTGGATAGAGAAAAATTCTTTTCTCTATCACACAATACCAGGACAAGGGGGCACTCCCTAAAGCTCATAGCTAAGAAAGTGAGGACAAATAAAGGGAAATATTTCTTCACCCAGAGGGTCGTTGATTTATGGAATTCACTTCCTGAAGGGATCGTGACAGCTGTCAGCCTTGACAGCTTCAAGGCAGGGCTAGATAGATTCATGGATGCAAAGTGTATCAATGGTTATTAAAACGGATGTCCATGTGCCGCCTCTATGTTGGTTGAGGCAGGCAGGATTCCCTTGGGTACCATTTGTTGGGGGTCAAGGGAAAGGGAGGGTTTTGCCTTCTCTTTATGCTCAAGATCCCCATGTACAATTGGTGGGCCACTGTGTGACACAGAATGCTGGACTCGATGGGCTTTGGCCTGATTCAGCATGGCTCTTCTTATGTTATGTTCTTAACTTATCAGTTAATACTCATGATGTGCAGTGTGTTCCTTTGTTGCAATTACTGGTTTCACCATAGCAAGCTTTTTTAAATTAATTCCTTTATAGGTCTGCATATTTTTTTATAATAAACAAAAAATTCTGCAGGTATATAGCACACTTATAATGGCATTAATGGCAGAGCCATGGTGGCGCAGTAGTTAGAATGCAGTATTGCTGGCTAATTCTTCTGACTGCCAATTGCCAGCAGTTTGACAGTTCTAATCTCACCAGGCTTAAGGTTGATGACTCAGCCTTCCATCCTTCCAAAGTTGGTAAAACGAGGACCCAGATTGCTGGGGACAATATGCTGACTCTGTAAACCACTTAGAGAGGGCTGTAAAGCACTGTGAAGCGGTATACAAGTCTAAATGCTATTGCTATAAACATGTAACACTTTTAGGACTGATGATGTAAGATAACTACTTGTAAGACAACTACTGTCCATAATAAAGGCACATATTTTAATGAGACACACATCAGAAGCAATCTAGTAGCTTTTAATTAAATCTAATTAGTTGAGAAAGATGCTACCAGATTCCTTTGGATTTTCGGCCATCATGAAAGAACATGGCTTGCCTTTTACAGCGTCTTTAATAAAATAGACTTTCCTATTGAAAATTCCTATAATCATGAGTTTTAATGGGTAGAAATTCTACAGAGACTGATAAACTGCTGTTGACTTATTTGGTCAACAGCAATGCAAAAGAGATTTTTACTCAAATTAGCATTGTTATAGAGAAAACATTATCCCTTTTCAGAAAATACACAAACATTCCTCCTTGGGCATGGGAGAGAAAATCTCTTTCAAGACACTCAACTTACTAGTTGAATACTTAATAACTTTCTTATTTAGCAAATTATATTGTCACTGATTTTCATTTCCTTAAAGAGCTATTTCCATCAATCAAAATTGTTTTTAATCAACAAACTCAGCTTCTCTCTCACGCACACACTACAAATACTACAGTTGAACTCCCAGAATGCCCAGTCAGATCACAAGGAATTCTGGGAGCTGCAGCCCCCAACTCCCCTGCAAGTTTATTTAATTTTTCTAAGTAATTCTCGAACTATACCATACTAACTTCTTGTCAGGGGAAATGATTAAACTACCTGCTTGTCAAGGAAAATGAATACAGGTAGTCCCCAACTTACAACCACAACTGAGCCCAAAATTTCCATAACTAAATGACACATTTGAGTTTTGCCTCATTTTTCAACCTTTCTTGCCACAGTTGTTAAGTGAATCACCACAGTTGTATAAGTTAGTAACACAGTGGTGAAGTGAATCTGGCTTGCCCATTCCTTTTTTCAGAAGATTGCACAATCACCCCAGGACACTTCAACTGTCATAAATACATGCCAGTTGCCAAGCATCTGAATTTTGATCACACGATGCTTGCAATGGTTGTCAGTATGAAAAATGGTCATAAGTCATTTTTTTTCAGTGTCATCGTAACTTTGAATGGTCACTAAATAAATGGTTGTAAGTCACGGATGACCTGTCCAGTTAAACAAAAAGAATACGAAGAAATTGATCGATGAAATCATGACAAGTAGTGAATCAAGAGAGAGATGAAAGAAATAAGACTGCATTCTCTGCTCCTAGAGGAGAGGTCCCAGGAATTGGAGAAGGTAAGACTCCCCTTCAGACTTTCTGCCTCTTCGGCTGAACAACTGGGGACCCCAAATTACGGAGTCCCAGCTGAGTCCTCTAGCCAGAAGACCGCGTTATCTACAGCCCTTGCCTTACCAAGGGAGACGGAGAGAGGAAGGAAGTGAAAACACCTCTTTCCCCCCTAAGTGTTTTCTCCACTCCTCTCTGAACTGCCAACCGCGGCTCTTGACACAAAACGCCACCGGTACTTCTGCTTTCCTTCCACGCTCCCTTAGCAACTCCGCCAAACTGCCCAGCTTCGAAAAGCAGAGAGGGGCGCCCAAACGGGCGGAAACCTAAGCTCCGAAAGAGGAGGTAAGGGGGCTGCAGGGGAGGGGGGGACTCGCCCTCTTCTTACCTGGGCTCTTGCCAAGGCCCCTCGTCCCAAGAATCGCGCATCTCCCCCTATTGCTCGAGGGAGCCCCAGCCCGGGGCGCCGCTCCCGCCCCAGACTGCGCTGAAGCCACAGCTGCGCTGCGCCCTTTCCGTGCCCGAGGCTCCCAAAGCCACAGGCACTGCTGCTGCTGCTGCTGCTGCTCCCGCTCCTGCTGCTACCGCCGCCTCCTTGGGCGACTGGAAACAAGGCGCTGGCAGCGGCAGCCCCCAGCGGCGAGGAAATGAGCCCCGCCTCTGTGACATCAGGAGAAGCTGAAGTGCCTCCGTCTATGAAGAAATCCGCCCTTCCTGCCTTTCGTCGTTTGGGTCCTAGCGCCCGACCAGTTCCGGAGAGAAAGAGACTCAACTAAAATCCTGGGAAATGCAGGGAGGGAATGAATCTCAGTTTCCGAAAGAGAGCATCGAGCTCGTTCTCTTTGCTAAACAAGGATTTAGATGGGGACACCCCCCCACACACACACACACACAAGATCATGGGATTCTTTTTCTCTCCCCCGTCAGATAACGAGAAAAGAAAGGTGTTGGGAAAATAGTCAAATGTCATATTATCACGAAGTCTTCATGCAACAAAGTGAGCGTGTTTCATGTAGAATATAAATATATCGTAGCTGCTTCCATTGCTTCTTTAAAATGTCATAATCACCAACGGCGGTAATATACTATTTTTAACTTAAGCAGTATTTTGAAGAAAGAAAATATGGGGGGGCAGGAGAGATATGTTTGTGCTTGCACTAAATGCCTTAGAGCAGTGGTTCTCAACCTTTTTAATGCCGCGACCCCCAACTGGTCATAAGTCGAGGACTTCCCAACCGGCCGTAAGTCGAGGACTTCCCAACCAGTCGTAAGTCGAGGACTTCCTAACCGGTCGTAAGTCGAGGACTTTCCCTGTCGGGGAGCGCCACACATGCATGGTGCCGCCCCCTGCGCCAGCCGAGGCGTAGCTGGCAAGGGGCAGCGACGGCGCAGGGCGACCACCAGCTGGGCCACCAGCTGGCCCAGCCCAAGGGAGGTAAGGCACCCGCCGGGCCCCACGTGCGCCAGCAACCCTCCCTGCGCCCACCAGCCTCCCACCCCTGGCCTTTTTTTATTTACATTTTTAGTAGTTGCTCAGCAGGGAGGGGTGGAAAGTTCCAGACAGCTCCCCTTCACTGCAGACAACTTGCAGCACCGTTTGCAGACTGGGACTTTTGGCGGGCTCAGCAGGGCAGAGACAGCCTGGACAATTCCTATTGGCTTTTGAAAGCCAATAGAATTAGACTCTATTCAAGAGAGTCTATTCTATTGGCTTTCAAAAGCCAATAGAATAAGAGGGAGTAGCACAGCTAAGGAAAAGGGGGGGAAATGGCAAACTGCGTTGTTTGGCAACCCCCGTGAAATGGTTGTTCGACCCCAAATGGGGTCGCGACCCACAGGTTGAGAACCGCTGCCTTAGAGTTGTTTCCTATTATTCAAATTTGTTACAGCAACCCAACTCCAACAGGCAGGGTGATGTACAAAACTACGCATTTTAACTACTGTATGTAAATTCTTGCCTACTGTTGCTAATTGGTAATTATGTCTCAGCTTCCTATGAAATATTCAAGATATCAAAAGTGGCATAATAACTTCAAACCTTTCTGATAAATCCCCTCCATAAAACTAGCAGCTTGCAGGGGGTTTTTGTATAGTGTTCTGTAAAAGTTAATTTAACACTATCCAGCAAGAAGTCCTAAATAGTTCTAAGTTTCTTAGTTCTAAGAAACTATATAGGATTGGCACCAGGAGCAGAAAAGGAGCCCCAATCAACAATGTCTGGCAGAAACCACATCCGTTGAGACAGAAGGACATGTAAAGATAGGAGGCCCAGCTCTCATGCTGTTCCATCATGTGCCCTGGAACTTGATAATATATAGAGAGAACTTATTATTCGAAAGTGTTACAAGGCCAAAAGAGGGTTTCCTTTATCAAATGTTTTATCAGACAAAGTAAAATGAAATAAATTAACAGTCTTTCAGCAGCAGAAACAACAGGAGTAAATGTGTGTGTAGGGAAAAATACACAAGCTAACTTAAGAGTCCTTTTAAGAGCTGAAGCTATGATAGGCATCTTTTCATTAAACTCAGTGTTGTGAGTTCACATAGGGGAATTTGGGAGGAGGGTAGTATTACCAAGAGTCCAGTTTTCTTGAAAAGATATCCCTAACCCTAACTTTGAACGATCATTAAATAAATAGTTTTAAATCTCTATTAAGAACTGCAACAAATACATTTTATTGATAGTTCCAAAAAAAGGCATTTTAGAAGGCATTCAATATTTGTCACAATACCATGATATAGGCTCAGAGTTTTGAAGTTAGATGGATAGTTATTTGAAATCTCACAGGTAGAACTGCATTTGGATTTCTCAATAAAAAGTAAGCATGACAGGCTACTAGTTAGGCTGAAGTTCCTGAAACACTTCAATAATTCTACATGGGAGTTCTTAAACACTCTTCCTTCAGCTCCTTCAGCCCAGTAATAGCAAAATAAAAAGGAATAATATTAAGATTTGCATGATGTGGCATGATTTGTGCCAAATCCAAAACAAGCAGTATAGTACAGTTCAACCTGACATATAAGGAAGTTTTTCATGAAAAATTATTTTCTTTTAAATCAATTAAGCCAAATCCTCAGATCCACAGTCATTCATGCCTTAATCACCTTTCAACTGGATTATTTCACAATAAGCTCAATATTGGGCTCTCCTTGAAAAACATTTGGTAGCTCCAGATGGTCCAGAATGCAGTAGCAAGAATAGTTATGGGCACAGTTCATTTGTGTGACATCTGCCTTTCATCATATGTTCTAGTTACCAGTTGGTTTTGGGTACAATCCAAGGTGTCAGGCCTAGTCAAAGAACAATGTAACACAATCCAGTCAAAATACGATCCTCTATTTTCTTTTGCCATATAGATAGAATCTTGCCAGACTAAACCTATACCACCCTAACCTAATGAATATACCCTGGAAGATTTTAGGGAGTGGTTATACTAAATCTTCCCATAATCCAGCTCTGGACTGTGCTGTTTCTTGTCTTGCCCCCTCCTTGGAATGTGCTCTTTCCTTCCAGGGAATCTGCTTCATTACTATAGTCCATCACAGTGGTGGTGAACCTATGGCACGGGTGCCAGAGGCGGCACTCAGAGCCCTCTTTGTGGGCACGCACGCCATCGCCCCAGTCCTAGGCCTTCAGCTGGGTTTTATAAAACCTTTTCGCTTTAGGCCTCCGCCGCTGTGTGCAAAAAAAAAAAAAAAAGGTTCAATCAGTCAATTTCAACTTCTTGCAGGAAAAAAAAGATCTTGCAATGTTGGAATTGATTGATTGAACTTTTTAGTCCCACCCAGTCTGCCGTTACCACCGCGGCCACACCCAGCCAATGGGCCACACCCAGCCAATGGGCCACACACCCAGCCAATGGGCCACACCCAGCCAATGGCGACACCCACCCGGCACCCGACAATGCATAAATGAGTTTTCGGTTGCAGTTTGGGCACTCGGTCTCTAAAAGGTTTGCCATCACTGGTCCATCACATAAGGTGGTAACTGTCATCTATAAAGCCCTTCAAGGCTATTGACATTTATAGGACTACCTCTCTCCAATAATATTTGCTTATCACTATCCTGTCCTTTTGACCCTTCTAACCTTTAAAAAAGCCAAAGACCTACCTCTTTCTGGAGGCTCTGGGGCAGTGTCATTTGAGTTTGATTGATGTTCTGCATTCTGGTTAGTTTTCAGCAATATGGGTTGTTAAAGTTGCTATTGTTATTATTTTTTGCTTTTAGTTTTGTTTTTTAAAATATATTATTAAATGGTCATATATCGCCTAACATTGCCTTGGTGATTGAGGGAGCTGCCATAAGATCTTGAGTTTCAACAGATATTTGTTTGTTTACATAAATAATTTATGTTCATTGCAGAATGGATGATTAGAGAAATGATCTCTGGCTCCTGCTCTAATGGTGACAGACTCTAAAAAGCTCCTGTCACATAAACTGAGAGGATGTTTAAAAATATCAGAAGCCAGTTACAATACTAACACATTTATGTTGATGATAGAATAATACACCTGACAAAATTCCAGAATATACTATGAATTATATTTAAACAATATGTGATGTGGTTGTAAGCTAGCGAGATTACTCCAATAAGGCCAGGAGAGCCTTTGTGCCTTAAATAGCTTTTCCATGCCAGCTTAAATAAGAACATGTATTTCATAGATACTAGAGGTCATACATCTCATGTGACATTCTTCTAGTATCTAGTATCACTGCTCCATCACTGGAGGTTTTTAAGAAAAGATTGGACAACCGTTTGTATGAAATGGTATATGATCTCCTGCTTGAGCAGTGGGTTGAACTAGATACTAGAACACCTCCAATGTCCCTTCCAACTCTGCTATTCTGTTCTAATATGTATGCCTGTGACTCAGCTAGAATGTGCTGAATCAAACTATGATGAAGGAAAATGTTATAATTTCCCCCAAAGCATTGAGCACAGGTTAGCTTCAAACTATCAAAAAAAAAAAATCTGCTACCTTTTGTCTATTAAGGCATATCTGAGCAAGGAAGAAATAATCTGTTGAAACTGATTATACCCCTTTAAACACAGGAGATAAATGAAGTATCAAATCCAGTCCTCCTTTGAAGATGGTCCAGTTCAGCAAAGCACTCCAGATTTCTAAGTAGCAGCTAATCTTCAGAGGCATCCACCTTTTCATTAGCTAGTTCTGCGGTCAATTGCACACTCCTCCATGTGTTTGTTTTCAACAGCATCTCCCAGTGTCCTCAGAGAAAATAAGATTTCTTCAGTTCATATGTAATTTGGAAAACATTGCTTCCCCTGCTGTGTAAAAAAGTGTAATCAACTGTTGTAGGTTTTTTTTTTTTTTAAATCAATTCCTTGTTTAATTTAATTGGATTCTCTTTTTTACCCTTTCCAATTCAACAGAAAATTGAAAAGGAAATATGTAGATGAGCTCATGAACCTGTCTGTCAGCAGGATAAGTCTCTGAATACTGACAGAACTAGCCAAATTTGGCGTGCCAGGAGTGGGGAAGAAGCAGCAAAAGGGAGATCAATTTGAAATGGGCTGATCTGGTTGGGGGCTACACAGATGACACAAATTTCCTGGGCAGCTTCTCAGAATGCTTCTGAGTGCACTATGATATTGCCCTTTCCCAACTTCCCAATTAGGTGACCCAGAACAGAGTTACTATTACAAACAAAAATAGCCTTGTTCTAGTAAAACCTGTCCTGCCAGTCTCATATTTTTCTTCAGTGCATGCAAGCCATCTATATACTTAAGGGTGACTATGAGTATTTATTTAAGAGGGTGTGTCACTTCTGTTCCTTAGCTCTTATGTAAAAAAAAAAAAATCCACCATCCAATGGCAGATCCATTGAAATATCACCACTTTCTTTTGAGTAAATTATTAAACTTGATTCCTGGTAACTTCACAGACATACGGATGTAGGTTTTCTTGGCAACAATATAGAAGTGATTTGTATTTAAGATTTTTTTTTTTTTACCTTTGCAATCAAACCCACAATTCTGATACAGGTAGCGCTCGACTTATGACCACAATTGAACCCAAACTTTCCATTGCTAAGCAAAACAGTTGATGGGTGAGTTTTGCCCCATTTTACAATCTTTCTTGCCATAGTTGTTAGTAACATGGTTGCAAAGTGAATCTGGCTTCCCCATTGACTTTGCTTTGTCAGGCTGCAAAAGGTAATCACATGACCGCAGGACCCTGCAACCATCATAAATACATATCAGTCACCAAAGTCTGAATTTTGATCATGTGACCATGGTGTGTGTGTGTGAAAAATGGCCATAAATCACTTTTTTAAAATGCCATTGTAACTTTGATGGTCACTAAATGAATCGTTGTAAGTCAAGGACTACCTGTATTCCTTGGAGAAAACTCATATAAGACCAACAGTCTCAGCCCTGCTTAGGTTTCAAGCCAAACAAAGTCAGTCAAGTTGTTGCTTTCTTTTCTTGCAACAGGCTGGAAAGAATTGTTACTGGTTTTGTAAGTTTAAGGTGGTAAGTTGTTAGTCTTGCCTTTTCCTATGGTCTCTCTTTTCTCACCAGATTCAAGAAAATGTATTTTATACAGATGTTTTTGAAAATACTTGTCATATAAAATTAACATTTTAGTGTTATAGTTTACAACAGTGGTTCTCAACCTTTTTCAGGTTGAGACCCCACTTGCGCCGCCCATGCGCGCTGCAACCCTGGCTCGGGCGCGTGCACGTGCGCGCAATGGACCAATCCGCGCATGCATGGCGCGCGCGCGACGGGCCAAACCGCACATGTGCGGCGCGCGCGCGACAAAATAATTAAATAAAAACCAAAAACAAAATGGCGGACCGTGACGGGCCAATCCGCGCATGCGTGGCGCGTGCACGATGGCCCAAACCACGCATGCGCGGCACGCGCGTGACAAAAAAAAAATTAAAAAAAAATTAAAAAATCAAAAAAACAAAAACACAATGGCGGACCGCAGTGTCTGGCGACCCCCGCGAAACGGTCGTTCGACCCCAAATGGGGTCGCGACCCATAGGTTGAGAACCGCTGGTTTACAAGGCTTAAAATGCTACTAGCAAAAATATCATACTTTTTAATCTTTGATCTTCATCTCTGTACTATGTCTTTAATATTATCCTAGTTCTAGGCTGCTTTTTATTTTTTAATTCCTCATCTTGATTTGAATTATATTGCGTATCTTAATTTCATGTTAAAATAAGGCAGCACAGCTTCTGAGAATACCCTTGTTTTTCCAAATAAACAGCTTCTGGTATTAAAATTAATATTTATTTGGACCTAGTTGATTTTCAAGGTAATTTCACTAAAATATTTCTTATAAGGATTTTGGCAGAGTCTCCTTCTGGTGAGATGGTGGCAAACAAACAAAACACAAACAAACAAATAAATAAATAAATTTTACACTATGATAGAGTGTTTTTGGCCTACGGCTTTCTAGATCAGGCATGTCAAACTCGTGATGTCACATGACGTCGCGCAACGTACTGCGACTTTTTCCCCATTGTCGGCAGGGGTTTTAGTGTGACGCATCCAGCCCCTGGGCTGGCAGTTTGACATGCCTGTTCTAGATGTACACAGTAAACATACTAAACAATAATTTAATATTTCTGTTTCCAGCAAGACAGGTTTGTTCCATTCATGTGTTATGCACTTACAGAAACCTTTGGGTTGGATCAAAATGCAACCTTTCTATATCATGAACTGTCTACACCAGTGGTTCTCAACCTTCCTAATGCCGTGACCCTTTAATACAGTTCCTCATGTTGTGGTGACCCCCAACCCCCCATCCAGCTGGCCGGGGGGGGGTATCAAAAACTTGACCAAAAAAAAAAAGGAAAAAATGAGAAAGTATAGGTAGTCCTCGACTTACAACAATTTGCTTAGTGACTGTTAGAAGTTACAACAGCACTGAAAAAGCGAATTATGATCATTTTTCACACTTATGATTGTTGCAGCATCCCCAGGGTCATGTGATTTACATTTGGATGCTTGACAACTGATTCATACTTATGACATTCACAGTGTCCAGGGTCACGTGATCAATGGCCAGGGGGCGTGGCCAGCTGATCACTCAGGTTGCAGAGTCCCTGTGGAGGAGAATCTGTGGGTCTCTGGGATGGGACTGGGGTGGGTGCCTGCCTTCCTTCCCTCCCCTTGTCCCTTCTTTTCTTCCTTTCCTTCACCTCCCTTAGTCTCTTCCTCCATCCCTCCCTCTCTCCCATTGTCCCTTCCTTCCTTCTTTCCTTCACCTCCTTCTTAGTCTCTTCCTCCTTCCCTCCCTCTCTCCCATTGTCCCTTCCTTCCTTCTTTCCTTCCTTTCCTTCACCTCCTTCTTAGTCTCTTCTTCTTTCCCTCCCTCTCTCCCATTGTCCCTTTCTTCCTTTCCTTCCCCTCCCTTAGTGTCTTCCTCCTTCCCTCCCTCTTTCCCATTGTCCCTTCTTTCCTTCCTTTCCTTCCCCTCCTTCTTAGTCTCTCCTCCTTCCCTCCCTCTCTCCCATTGTCCATTCCTTCCTTCTTTCCTTCCTTTCCTTCACCTCTTTCTTAGTGTCTTCCTCCTTTCCTCCCTCTCCCATTGTCCCTTCCTTCTTTCCTTCCTTTCCTTCCCCTCCCTTAGTCTCTTCCTCCTTCCCTCCCTCTCTCCCATTGTCCCTTTCTTCCTTCCTTTCCTTCACCTCCTTCTTAGTCTCTTCCTCCTTTCCTCCCTCTCTCCCATTGTCCCTTCCTTTCTTCTTTCCTTCCTTTCCTTCACCTCCTTCTTAGTCTCTTCCTCCTTCCCTCCCTCTCTCCCATTGTCCCTTCCTTCCTTCCTTCCCTACCCCTCCCTCTTAGTCTCTTCCTCCTTCCCTACCTCTCTCCCCTTGTCCCTTCCTTCCCTCTTTGTCCCTTCCTTCCTTCCCTCCCTTCCATTGTTCCTTCCTTCCTTCCCTCTCTCATTGTTCCTTACTTCCCTCCCTCTTCGTCCCTTCCTCCCCCCCTCCGTGCCCAGGAAGGGATAAGGGGGGGGATAGACTGCCAGCATGGCTGGGGGCTTTGCTTCCAGCAAATCTGCCTGTGCACAGGCAGAGAGCTCCGCCCAGCTCACTTGCTCAGCTTCCCCGAAAGACATGCACCGGGCTACAGCCAATTTGCACTTCTGCTAAATTAGCAAGGCACATTTTCTTGTAAAGCTCAAGCAAGTTTGCTGGGCAGGAGCCAAGGAGAGCAGCTACAGCTGCAGAAGCGCAGATCAGCTGTAGAGGCTCGCCCCAATCCTGGACAAGAGGGAAAGAAGGATGGAAGGAACAAGGGGAAAGAGGAAGGGAAGGAGGGACAAAGAGGGAGGTGAAGGAAAGGAAGGAAGGAAGGAAGGAAAGAAGGAAGGAAGGAAGGAAGGAAGGAAGGAAGGAAGGAAGGAAGGGACAATGGAGAGGGAGGGAAGGAAAAAAAGACCAAAAGGGAAGGAAGTAAAGGAAGTTCCAGCCAGGAGAGGCTTGGCAGCCTGGCTGCCAAGGAAGAGAAGAGCGCAAAGCCAAGGAGAAGAAGGTGGCGGTTTCCTCCCAAAGGGGGCTCCTTTTCTCCACCTCCTCCCTGGGTTTGTGGGGAATTTCTCATCACCAACACTGACAGGTGCTCCTTCGAGCCCACCGAAAGCTTTATCATCCCCTTTGCTTCTTGCCCCCCTCCCCCACTTTCGTGAGAATTGTGGCGCCCTTGGGAAGCCGATCGTGCTTTGAAGCTTAGGAGAGGAGGAGTTCCTTCCTCCTTCCCTCCCTCTCTCCCTGTCAAGCCCCGGCCGGCTCGACATGAACGGATGGAGAAGGAGGAGTAGTCGAGGATGGGCGGGGTGGCAAAGGAGAACGGCGGCCATTGCCAGACCTGTCGCCTGACAAGCGCAAGTTCGGGGGTCGCCAGCTGACGGGCGCAGGAGTTGGGTGCTGCGGCGGCCTCCCCTTCGCTGACCTGCGTGCACGAGAAGTCAATCCGGTTGCTGCACAATGATCCCTGGGGAGGGTGGGGCCTTGCTCTGCGCCTGCGCTCTTCATGCGCCTCCTGCAGGGCACATTTGGTAGAGTTCGTGCAGACTGCCGCCAAGCAGCATATTTTCCACAAATAAGTGAGGTGGAGCGGAGGGGGGGGAGGGAGAGAAGGTGGTTGACAAGCCCTGCCTAAGACTATTGGAAATATGTGTTTTTCGATAGTCTTAGGCAACCCCTGTGAAAGGCTCGTGCGACCCCCAAAAGGGTTGCGACCCACAGGTTGAGAACCGCTGGTCTGCACAGTTGCTATGGGAAAAAGAGGAGTGGGAGCATTATACAGACTTATCTTGAACTCGGTGAATGAAAGATGGAATATGTGCTCTTCTCTTGAATGAAGCATTTGCAGCATAGATGTATAGGTGACTGCTTATGGGCTGTTAAGTTGCTATAAGTATGCCTGGCTGAGGAATTCTGGGAGTTGAAGTCCACAAAGGCCAAGTTTGAAGACCCCTGCTATAAACTCTCAGCAATCACATATTGTAGAAGATAGATTCCCCCTCCCCATGAAAACTGGTCCCTAACCTGGTCTTTCAGATCTTCCAACCCTTACACTGTAACAGTCTACCTTCTTGCCAGTTATCCTCTTTCTTCTCTTTCCTTCCATCTTTCTCAGCATTAAAACCTTTTCCAGAGAGATAGGTTTCTGCTTAATGTGGGCAAAGTAGGACAATTTTGAGCCTGGTCACTTGTGCCTCTAGTGCGAACTTGTTCAATGATCCATTTGTTTGTTTTCTTGGCTATACTCTCAGGAGTCTTCTCCAGCACCAACATTCAAAAGCATTAAACTTCCAGGCAGTTTAAAGTTGGGTCCCTGCAGATGCAACTTTTTCTCCATCTAATCTCATTATTGAAAGAAGCTGGGAGTAAATAAAATGGAGGCTAAGACACGGGAAATAAAAATGCTAATAAATGCTTAGAAGGAGGGTTCCAGTTTATTGATGAGCAGAACCTGCACACAGCAAGCAGTTCTGGAACAGCTGAGCAAATGGAGTTGACAGTGGATGGATCTTTATAGGGCTCTGAGACTTTGAAGTGGAAATGTTTCCTGGTTGTGCAATGAGGTGAGCTTTTGTGTCTTTTGCTAGTCTGGAGAGGGTGTAGGATTAATCCTATTATACCCTAAAGGCCATGTTTAGATTTTGGGTGGGGGAATGTAAATTCTCAATCAGCTGTGGAGGCTGAAGATGTTTTGCTTATGAATGGTATACCCCAAATCTGCATTTCTAAAAGCTGGCCTTCTCTTCAGGTTTCTTCTGCCTGGGGAAACTTGGGCTAGTTTCTGCCTCCTGTAAGATTTTTCTCCATTATTTCTTTGGGGAAATATAATATTCTACCTTTTTAAATATCCCCTAAAATATTTCTTTCTCTAGGAGGGTGTGTGTGTGTGTGTGCTGACTTTCTACATGTTTTTTTTTTAGGATTCCTACCACAGTGGGGGAGAAATCTCCAATTGCTACTGGAATATTTTTCCTTCCTTCCTTCCTTCCTTCCTTTTAAAACAATAAAAACAATTAAATACTACTTTAATAGTCCTATGAATAATAATAGTAACAACAACGAGATAACCCGAGGCTTCTCTTGCTGGCTGCTGACCATCCAACCTTGGGTAGCTCCTCAGCTATTTTAGACTGATCATCAAGCACATCTCAAGGCTGAACTTAACAACCAACAACATCTTTCAACCTTTAAAAACCCGGGAAAACTTGATATTTTCGCTGCTTAGAGGTGAGCTGGGAATAAAGTATATCCTTTGTAAATTCCGAATCACAGGCAACCAAAATAATGACGCGTCGGGCACGTGGCAAGGAGGAGTGGAAAAGTCACCGTCGCCTTTCGCATTGGTTCTTCTGCAGCGGCGGAGGTCGTAGCCGTGTAACCGCGCCGGCGAAGAGAAAGCCCGCCTGGTATGTTCGGAGAGCGGCAGGGAGGCGGCTTTGTCTTCGGAGCCACTTCCCTCCCATCCAGGGCGGCAATTTGAGTAGAAAAGAGCGGGCGAGACAAGTGGCGTCGGCGGCGGAGAAAGAGGGCATGGCGGACAGTGACGCTCAGAGCGCCAAGGAGCTCTCTCAGTTTGTGAGTACGCCCGACGCTCGCCTGAGGTTTGCCGATTGCGCTGGTGTGGTGCAGAAGTCGTGTGTGTGGCAGCTCTTTGTAGGCAGCGTCCCCAACACAAATATAAACTCGGTGTTAGCAATTGGGAACTAAATATAGCTGAGGAGAGATCGCGCGGCAGAGATACACACAATCACTGTGACTCAACAAGGAAGAGGACGGGTGCTGGGCTAAGGAAGATGGCCCTTGATGCTCTCAGAGCTTGGTTGCTTTTTGCCAGACGTTTCATTACCCAAACTAGGTAACATCATCAGTTCTTACCCAAACTAGGTAACATCATCAGTGCTGGTCAGTTTTAACATCTTCACTAAAACTGATGATATCGCCTAGTTTGGGTAATAATACCTCTGCAAGAAAACAACCAAGCTCAGAGAACACTAAGGACCCCTCATTTCAACCATGAGCTACAAATATTTTCCTTTGTCGGTAAGGCAGATGGCATTTATAGCTACCTCCTTACACCCTCTGCATCTTTTTACCTACCTATTTTTACCTACTACATCCTACCTACCAAGGTATCTCCTCAGCTGGCAAGTAGTGATGGTCATCTCATAAAAAAAATATCTTCCACAACCAATCTCTGGTGCATTCTGGTCCTCATAATCCAAGATTGTGGCATTGAGATCCAGTATCAGTAGAGGGAACAACATTTGGGAAAAGTAATAAGATGTTCAGAAAGTTTCTACATCTCTTCACTGAAGATTAGTGCCTGTTGTTTATGAGACCAGAAACTCTCATGCCTTGGAGTGTGGGGGAATGAGGCCAACTTTTTCTTAACCCAAGGGATTTCTTTCAAGAATGTCTAAATAAAAAAAAACCCTTTTCTTTTAATACTATGTAAAATTAATAAAATAAAATAATAAAATACTGTTTAAAAAATAGCGACCTCTAAGAACACTTCCATATAAAAGTTAGGTATAATCTCAGCATTTCATATTCTCTGTTTTATGTTCCTTTTTAAAACTCCTTTTATAGATCATAGCATTTTCACAAAATACATTAGCTATTTTAGGGGAACTCTCTCCTTCTTCATCATAGTAGATGAAATAAAGCTCAGTTCCTCAAATAATAGACTGCCATCGCTTTTTATGCACTGTAAACAATCAAGCTAAGGCTGGATGAGTCCAGGAAGTAGCTTAAAGTGGTAACTTGTCTAACATTATAGGTGTGTTTTTTCATCTACAGGCAGAAAATCTCCTACAACAGCTGCACGAAAACTTTGAAGACCTGACTGATAAATTATCTCTAAAAAATATCCTTTTCAGATCCCTTTCTAAAATTAATATGAAATCATTTGTAATGGGCTTGACTAATCACTAAAGTTTTCAAAATATGTTTATAGTTTTGAGTTTACCTGTCAAGAATAAAACAGGGCAAAGGTAAACTGGAAGATGATAAGAAATGCTTTTGGGAACTAGAAGTGAGATTTTAATCAGGTTGTTTTCTGATAAGAGTTTTGTTCAAGAGGAAATTCTTCTAAACAAAACACTGGATTTTAGCCACTCATCATTTTTATTTCCTAAGAATACTTATGGAGACTATCAAAAGTCTTTGTAAATAGAAGTCATTTCAGAAGCTGCTACTTTATGGTATAGCATGTCAACTTCCCATTTGAATTTTTCACTTAAGAATCTAAAAAAGGGGATGTTACATAAAGCAGTAAGCCTAGCGAATTTATATCAATTTTAGAAAAGTATTAATTTTCATTTTACAGCAAGAGTTATGCAGCATTCTTAAATACCATTAATGGTTAAGGTACCAATTTAAGTATATTAGATCCTCCTATATAGGAGAGTTATGGTGAGATATATTCCTCTTCAACTTTATGAACTGAGATAGTGCTGACAGTATATAGGAAACTATTAAATAATAGTAATATTCTTTTAAAATAAACTAATAATCTTGCCTCAACAATTATATTTGAATAGATGATGTTCAGTCTTGAAACACTTAACTACAATATTATACACATTATAAGCTTTTAATATCCTGTAGCATTCATTCAGACCACATAAGGCAAGAAATATGAAAACAATATTTTTTATACCCAATGAGATAAAATAGAGCAAACATCAGTTTGGACTTCTTTACAATAGAAAGGAACCAAATGTGAATCCTATTATTATTTGTTTATACGCACCATGTATTCTTTTCTCAGATAGATTAATATAAACTCCTAATAAAAATGAATTTAAAAATGCAGTGCTCTTTAACCTTTTACTGGATGAGATGGGTGAACGGATAAATGATTTGGAAAAGCATGTTGCTGAACTAATGGCTGAAGCTGGAATAGAAAATGCTAATGAAGATTCTGAACGGTGAGATTCTGGTTGTATAAACTAGTCACATTACTGTTGTAATAGCTAAAAATCTATGACAATAAATTTAGCATAACCAATTCAAAAGAAACCCATCCTTTAAAACGGGTGTCAAACTCGCAACGTCATGTGACGTGTTGCGCCGTATTGTGACTTTTTTTCCATTGCCGGCAATGGGGTGGGTGTGGTTTCGCTATGACGCATTTGGCCCGCGGGCTGGCAGTTTGACACCCCTGCTTTAAAACAAATTCTTCTTTACATTAATAGAAGAACAAAAACATAGCTAGCTTATGACAGGGTAAGGATTTCCACAACTGAAACTCAATATTCAGTGAATCCATAGAACCATACATAATTTGCACTACCTTTTGCAAGGCACTTTCAGCTTCCCAGTCGAACCCATTAATTCTGAGATCTGTCATCTAAAAATTCAGCAGATCCATCTTTGTTTTAAAAACTCAGCCACAGCATATTCATTTGCTTACTGCAGTTCAGAGAATAAGTTATAATGTGCTAAATTTTGGAGTGATTGTCAAGAGTGCCAAGACTTACCTATTTGTAAAGAAAGCATGAATATGCATATTTGTACAAAAATAATTCAGGTGATTAATTCAACAGACAGCATGTTGAGCTAGTGTCACCTCTCATAAGAGTACTTTTCTGTATTTGAAAAATTTTGGAAAATAAATGATTTGCCTTTTCATTCATTCAGTTGAAAAAATAGAAAGATTGAGAGATAGTTATTTATATGCTAAATTCACATCTGGTTTTCCTAATTTTAACTCAGTTTGTATGCTAATTATTTTATACAGAACTAAAGACATCAAGGAAACACTGGATAGAACATGAAGACTTTAAGACTAAGTACGGTCTACGTTTGTACAAATTTTAAGATATTTGTTAAAAGACTATATAACTAAAGGATACACACTACATCATCAGCTACAAAAAAAATCAAGCTGTAAATATTTCTGGCCTATATTATTGCTATAATATAGAATCATGCAAGTGTGATGGGCAGTATAGAAATTTAATACATAAATAAGGAAAATTCTTATGATTTTTTTTACTTAAAAGTGACATTAAAGGCTGAAAACTACTTCATATTAACATTGAATTCATGACAATTCATACCCATTTTTGTATGAATATATTTATAAGCTTTTATACCAAGTTTAGTTTCCATTTTCCCCTTGAAGTTCATTTTCTTAAGACTGTCAAGTACAAAGAAAGCAGAGTAAAATTCCATGCTAATAGTTAAAATTAGTGTAATCTCTATTTCAATTAGTTTTCCTCTATTGAGATCGTTTTTGAAGATATATTGCTATATCTCACTAATGCAATTCTGAACAATTTCTACCATGATTTTTAAAATAATATTCCTAGGAGGCCCTTCAAGGCTTAACTACTGCAATACATCCTACAGGGAACTGCCCTTGAAGACTACCCAGAAGCTTCAATTGATCCAGAATGCAGAGGCATGGGCAGTAACAGATGCCTGTGTAATACCCTTGCTTTGTGAACTGCACTGGTTGCCAGTTTGTTTCTGAGTGCGATTCAATGTGATGATAATTACCTATGAAGCCTTACATAGAATAGGGTCTGATTATTTGAGGGACTGCCTACCTCTTGTAGTAACTGTCTAGCAGATTTGATTCAGGTTTTGCATACTCCAATTGTTTTGATTAAGCAATGCCACCTCTCAGCATCCAGAAGTGCATATTCTCTGCTGGAGTGCTTGCCCTCTGGAATGAGGTTTTCTATAAGAACTAGGTGGTTTTTATGTTGTTTTAGAGTATGGGTATCAAACTCAATTGCGTCACGTGAAGTATTGCGATGTTTTTTGCTTTGCGGAGCAGGGATGGGCATTGCCTGTGTGTGACGCATCGGCCAGCGGGCCACCAGTTTGGCACCCCTGTTTTAGAGGGTCTTGAACACCCGGCTCTTTGCCCTGGCCTTTGACTACAATGGATGTAGTATTTTCCAAGGATAACTTATTTTTTGTTGCTGTCCTCTCCTTTTTTTTACCTTTTGCAAGGACTTTTGTTCCTTGTTTTTATTGCATTGTATTGTTTCTTTTGTTTTTGCTTGTGAACTGCCTGAAATTGTTGGGAGTTGGACATCGCACATATTTACTAACACAAAATTATGATTTTCAGCAAATGAACTAAGGAAATTAGATAACTGAAGGATGTCAGAAAATAACCTGAACCTGGATGACCTTTTTCATATATCATGCTAAGTCATAGTTTGGTTCATCATGGTTTAATGAGTAAGCAAAAAACTGGATATATTTGTGCAATACTCTTAAGTTATAAAACATGATTTACAAATTGCAATTTGTCAGTCACACTAAACCAAAAATAAAAAGATCACACTGGTTTACTGTATGTGAAACGATCTGTTTTCTGCTTATCTTATATATAAGCCTATGTATTTTGTACCCACTTTTGGTAGGTTAATAACATTGCCTAAGAGCACATAGTTGATTCATCACTGTATAAACTGACATGAACATGTTCAAATGAGGTCATGATTTTGAAGTATGAGTATTTCAGGGATCACTTTTTTAATTTGTCAAGTAAAACAGCCTTTTTGGTGTAAGTAATATTCAACATATAGTTGTTTAAACTAAGAACTCGAGGTTTCTTACACAGTGATCTCCAGCTGTTAAAATATTTAAATACTGAAAACCACCCAGATTAAAAACACCTTATATTCAGAGAATAAAATGGATGTAGAGAGAATTTTTAATTCAGGGATTGGCAATCTATGGCCTGTAAACCAGATGTAACCTACCACTCATATTCAGCCTGTCATCTGAAAAAGAAATATATTCACCTAGCCCATAAGATAGAGGAAGACCATTGCCTGCCTCTACAGCAGCGGTTCTCAACCTTTTCCGGGGCTCGATGCAGCCCGCATCGCAATAGGGGAAAAAATGGCTGACCCAAAAAACCCCCGACCAAAATAAATAAATGGCGGACTGCGGTGCTTGACGACCCCTGTGAAATGGTCGTTCGACCCCAAATGGGGTCGCGACCCACAGGTTGAGAACCGCTGCTCTACAGGCAGCCATTTTGGCAATGATTCATTAGCTGCCCATGGAGAATTCAGGTCCCCCGAAATCCTGACAAAAGGCTTGTCTCTGCTTCCTACACTGAAAGCTTCCGATAACTGCTTTAACAAGTATCCAAATCATTTTAATCAGCAGATCCTAAATACTAGAGGACATCAAGGCAGAAGAACCAGATGCCATCTACAGGTCATAGTATCATCAGGAAGGCTTCTCTGTCTTTCGTGACAATTTATTTTATAGTGAGAATGTGAAGTGCCAGATAACTTCATTTTTCAGGACTACCTGTGCCAAAGGTAAACTAGGCTCATTTGATTAGGCATCTACAGCAGCTTTTCTAATACTGGCATGAGACACGACTGCCCTATTCCACTCAGAGAAGTTTATATGCATTCCTAGAGTAAATACATTTTTAAAAAGAGACAATACATTATAGAAAAAAATATTGTTTTTAGAAAGCACTTGACATTTTAAAATTTTTTATATTCAAAAGTAAATTTAACTTTTATTTCAAAAATCAATGACATTTTCCCATGAAAATCAGGAAACGTTATTTACTCAGTTCAATATATTCACAATGAGATGTAGCTATGGAAGAATTCTCCTATATTAAGTCTGGTTTTAGGAAATTTCCAAGAAACACGACTTGAAATAAATAGCCAAAAGGTCAATATCTGTATTTGGTTGAGTAGTCTTTGGGCGACACAACGAGACCTCTTCCTTTACGAGCTCCTCGATAAACTGTTTCTATGATGTCAATCATCTCTTGTTTGTCTTCCATTGCCCAGTTAATTTTGTTGTTGTTACCTGTGCCTAAATCGATCATTATGTGCTTGTTTCTTTAAGAAAAGGAGAAAAATAATTATAAAAATATTTATTTTATTGTTTAACATTTTATATGCATATCTCCTAAAGCAGTGGTGGCGAACCTATGGCACGCGTGCCAGAGGCGGCACTCAGAGCCCTCTCTGTGGGCACATGCACCTTACAGAATGTAGTGGACTGGAGTCTTTCTCTTTTCAGCAAATAATAAGCTTTTCTCTCGGATTGCTACAGAAGGCCAATAGTTATGCTGGCATTTTCCTCTTAATAACTATATACTAGAGGGGGCACCAGGGCACCAGGGCCCAGTTCCGTGGAGAGAGATTTTTCCACGGACCAGAGGGGGCATGGTTTTGTGTGCTGCCTGCATCACGCAGATGGGGCTTTGCTTGTTTGTGCGGACCAGCTGCTGGATGCCGCGGCCCGGTACCGGTCCCTGGACCGGGGGTTGGGGACCCCTGCTATATGCAGAACAGCTCTGTAAACTATATGCAAAAACCAATATATAACTCTGACTGGGAATGCCATGTTCATTGCAAACTCTATCAAGCTATTTTGCACGACCTGTTCTGATCCAAAAGCAGTGTCTAACAGGAATGAATTATGGGACAACTGGAGATGCACTAATAGGTAGTCCTAATTTAGTGACCACAATTGCAACCAGCAATTCTGTAAAAGCAGAAAAATTGTACGACTATAATAAGCTTATGATCTCAGTTCCCCTTCAGGTGTTAAGTGAAACATCATATGACTCTGATTTATGATTTCACTTCTGTCTTCTCTGTTAAGTCTGCTAATGCAAGCCAGTTGCAAAGCACACCAATAGCAGTCACATGGCTGGGGGACACTATGACAGTGCTAAATGCAAGGATTGACTGCAAAGCTATTTTTTTTCCTGCGTTGTAACTTTGAATGATTGCTAAGCAAGGTAGCTGATAAGCAAGGACTACCTATGGCAAGGGAATGCCACTTGCCTTACCATTATGATAATCATAAAAAACACTTCTGTCATATCCTTCTGACTCACAACTAATTCACCAGGACCTAAAGCATAAAATTGCAAGTCAGCTCAATAAGACTGGTGTCACTTTTCCTTACTAATGCTGGTGTGTTACCAGCTAGTAGGCTATAATATTGATTGAATAACATCAACCCTCAAAGAAGTTGCTTTCAGGTTTAGATTGTAACTTAATGACATAATAACATAATTAGGCAGGAATTGTAAACACCCCCCTCCCACTGAAAAAACCCTACTGAGAACATGCAAGTTAAAAAGCAATATAAGAATGAAAATATACCTGAAGAAGAACATAACTGTACAGGGATCATACAGTTCGTACATTTTATTAAAATCTGGTACTTCTGTGATATCTACTAGATAAATTACAGCAAAATTTTTCACCTAAGGGAAAAATAATATGTTTATAGTGTAAATGTATTTATAAATTATTTTCATAATATTGTAAGCTTACACAGAAAAACATGCATAGGTTTTGACTTCTTAGAGAATGCAAGAACATAATGATATCCAAAACATGATGCTTGAAACAGTTAACCACTACAGCTATATTTAGGTAGATTCATCACCAGTCTATTTAAAAGATCCATTTTCTAACAATAAACAATTCAGATCATTTCCCCCCCCCCCATTAGTTTTGCTATTAAGTAATAATTTTTACAGAAGTATCAGATTATTTTATACTCCCTTTTCATATCACACATTTCTGCCTTTCAGAATAAAATTCCTTCACTGACAAAAAACACAGAAATTTCAGTAGTAAGCATATTTGCTAATACATGTTAGCTTTTACAAGGAAGCAAATGCATCTAATTGGCTGTTACTCACCAAGCATCTCACCCTACCTAGTTCTACAAAATCCTATCTATCACTGACAGCTATTTGTGTTTTAGAAGTGATACATCATAATTTTAGGAGAACATCTAAAAATTGCAATAAATAAAATAACGGCAATGAATGAAATTGGGATATATATATATACTTGAAAGAGCAAACAAAGAATAAAGGAATGAATATTTATATACATTATTATGTAACTTACCACTTAATTAAACCTCATATTTTACTCATACAATTATTATTTTGCAGTCTTACTCATTTTGCTAATATTGAATACACATTATATAAAATACATTTAAAGATAGTAATCTATAAATTTATTTTAAACAGAGAGGAATATATACTTGATAAGATAGGGAATCAAATTTAAATATGTTCTCTCTTTCATGGAGGATGCTATTTCCTTTAAAGTTCTGAATCACCTCTCAGTATACATTAATAGATTTTTAAAGAATTCAGGAGAAAGTAGCAAATACTGCTGTAAACCTCACAAATTCCTGTAGAGCTCTACTGAACTGAAATCTGAATAAAAGACAATCTAAAGGTTTAAAGACCACATTTTTCTTTTATCCAAACTTTACAACTTCAGTAAAAGTTCTTGGGGAAGCAATATAAGCCAAGTGTTTAAAACATTTTTAGAACTATTGTACAACTCACAAATATTTGCCCTAATAAATTTACATGTAATAAGCCTATGAATGAAAACTAAGCTTATCTTCCACTAAATCACAGACATAACCCTCTTAGGCATCTTTAGAAATCTGAAAATAATTCATTAGCGTATACAACCTTTGTGTTGATCTTGAAACAATTAAGTACTGTATTGTCTCAAATTTTAATTAGTAAAAACAATGGTTATTTAAAGGTGCATATTTTCACTTTTGATCACTGCCAATTTAGAAATGATATGCATCACATAATGCAGTACTGTTTCCTAAAATTAAAAATCCATAGAGGGATAAATAAACTCTTAAGAATAGACAAGGTAGAATAAAGAAGCTGAACTTCCTAAAACAGCGGTTCTCAACCTGTGGGTCGTGACCCCATTCGGGGTCGAACAACCGTTTCACGGGGGTCGCTAACCACCGCAGTCTGCCATTTTTTCCCATTTCCCTTCGGCCGTCGCACGCGCTGCGCATGCGCGATTCGGCCCGTCCCGTTGCGCGGTTCAGGCCGTCACACGCATGCCGCGCATGCGCGATTCGGGCCGTCGCGCCGCGCATGCGCGATTCGGGCTGTTGTGCGCGCGCCGGACATGCGCGGTTCGGGCCGTCGGGGTCGCACCACGCATGGGCGGCACAGGTGGGGTCTCGGCCTGAAAAAGGTTGAGAACCGCTGTCCTAAAATGTACATTTTTTTGCCTCAGCTGACAGGAAAACATTTTTGGTCTAGAATCTCTCTGTCTGTCTCTTGTCTCTTTCGTACACTTCAGGATAGAAGTGTCAAGCTTGAAAGTATTCATACTACAAAAAAAAAGAAGAAGAAGAAGGAAAACAAACCAGCAGAAGAAAATGCTTTACTGACTAGAATGTCTATGGAAAGAAGTTACCAGGACTGAAACAGGCCACGTTGATGGGGTTAACTGCTTTTTCTTAAATGTAAAATGCAACTGCAGTATATCAACAGTTTGGTATGATATAGAAATATGTATTACAACTAGAATTATTTACTCACTCTGTACAGCAGCGATATCCAAACAGGGCTCATAAGCCAGAGCATGGGGTCACCCTCTCTGCTATTTCTGCAGAGGGAGATTTTTAAATACAAAAGTTATATTGTTCTCTTTCTTCCCTCTGTAAAACTGCCAAATTCTCTGCCAAGTATACTAGAATTTCTATTATTGTATGACCCATTTCAACCCAGTGTCTCAAGTGATATTCTCTCTCAACTCAGCCTTGAAACAATAGGCAATGTTTATTTTTTTTTTCTTTGACAAGTGTGAAAATAAAATATTTAAAAGATCATCATAAACCAAAAGTCATAATATTTTAATTCTGGCACATTATTGTTTGGTATTACACTGAAGATCATTTATATCTAATTTAGACATTTTCGCTTACATACAATTTGACATATAAGCTAGAGTCTGCATAACTCAGCAAGACCATATTATCTCTACTGAAATGATCACTGGTTGCTGCTTGATTTCTAGATGAAATACAGAGTGATGGTGACTTTCTAAACATTATCTCTTTTGAATTTTAAAAGTCCTAAATGGCTTAAGTTCAGTTTGCTTACCCTAACAAGAGTGCTGAGATTTTCTTTGGTTGCCATTAGTTCATCTTGCAACGATTAAAGTCAGACATTCTCAATGGCCATAATGAGCCCCAAAATTCCCATCAAAAATACAGAGATTAACAAAGTTGTTGGATAAAGCTCTGAAAACATATTTTAAGTTGAAATTTTTAATAGGACGTTTTTATAATTTTCAATTGTATTATTATTTGATTATCTATAAACTAGGGACTCAGCAATATAGAAGTGCTTAAGTAATTTGCACTCAGGTTTAATAAAAGTAAATTGTCTTTTTCTGCTGAAACTATAAAATTACAAATCATTGTTGCTATTTGCGTGGTTTTCTTAATTTATGCAGAAGTTTAAATATTTTCTTCAATGCATTATTTTTAAAAAATTGCATTTGTATAATGTAGAACCATACATAAAAATAGAATTAGAACTTTCGCTGTAAGTTTTTCAGCTCATGGAAGTATTTAGAAACAGCACATCTTTTACAAAAGAAAGCAAGAAGAATATAGAGTTTATTTATTTATTCAATTCTTTTTCCTTACAAAGCCAAATTGTTTCCTACACTTCAAGGCTCTAACTCTCAGGAGCATATTTTAAAAGAGATCCTTAGAAGCTGGTATTTGAGCATGTCTTGCTCCATAAGGAGAATTCTGTTCACAGCAACCTATTTTTAAAAATTTAACTACACTATGCAATTTTATGGTTATAGTCTTTACGCAATACCATACAGGTAGACCTCATTTAGTGCCCACCATTGGAACTGGCAACTAGGAGGCTAAGTGGAAACTGACGTGACAGAATTTATAATTTTACTTCAATTTTCCTTTGGTTTACAATGTCAGAAGGATACAACCCCCAATAGCCAGGTGAGCCCAAATAGCGGAGAAACTTGCTGGAACTCAATACAAGAGAAAGCCAGTTAAAAGGGCAAATCTTATACTGTAGCCCTTTTTCCCAACTTTCTCACTCCGGAGAATACTCATCCCAGTGCTGGGATAATAAACAAGAAGGGAATTAATGTTTTTATTTACATTTATTGGAAAGGAAGGGATTACAAGAGAGTAAGCAGGCACACAGTGGGGAGTACATATCAAAAGGAACATGCTAGCACTGTTTGCCTAGCAACACAGGAGCAAGCAAAAACCAAATATTTCGAACTGATGAAAGTCTTATCAGATACAGGAAGCAGCTGCGAGTCTGCCATCAGGCAAAAGGTTCTAATCAACTAAGATCACAGAGCGGATCTTCTTAAACTTGCAGTTAGCAGTTTTTAGGGATGCATTGTGCTATGGAGAAAAACAGCTCAGGAATAGATAGCTTGTTTAGGCAATCTCTCCATTCTGGGAAAGGAGGGAGGGAGGAGCAAAAAACAGGTCAGATACAGGACAATGTGTAATGACTATAATGGAAAATACATGGCTAAGAGATGCTGCAAAGGTTGTAAATTTATTTTATTTATTTATTAAATGTATATGCTATCCATCTTGCTTCCAAAGCAAGCCTTGCAAGCATAGCTCATAAAGTTACTTATTCATCACCATCATAAGACAGTTGCTGAGTGAGGCCTATCTGTAAGTATCAAATCACTGCAATCTTCCCTACGTGGTTCACAAATCAAAAATTATAGTTTACAAAATATTTTAAGCCCAGAATAGGCTGCTCCAATCTCACCAGAAATATTTCAAGTTTGAAATATGGCCAAGGTTAAAACACAGCTAGTACGGCTGGAAGAACGACAGAACATTCTTGGTGCAAACGTAAAACAGTCCAAACTCAAAATATTTTGCACTTCTCTACCGTAGTTAGGGTATAATTACAAGTGAAATGGAGATTGTCCCTTCCAGTTTAGTTTCTTCACTTCTGCCATGTTTTTTATACATTTGCTTTCTGAGGCCACAAAACACATGGTGCATTCATGCACATTAATAAATCAAGATCCCAGGGAATCCTAGTTTATTGTAACAAAGTATTTTACAAAGTATTTCAGTAAAAACAATTAAATAAACAGAAAAACAATAAATTGTACCACCTAAGCCAGATTTGGGGCTTGCTGCAAGGAAGTTATTCGCTTTCCATTCCTAACCTTTTTGAGAGCAAAAGCCATGACTTCTAATTCAGAAAACATACCATTCTTGTCAACAGTTCACATACCATTTTCACTGTTCATCCATATCATCTCTATATTTTTGCCTAATAGATAGATACCATATGCATCAAATTAAAATACCACCCTCCACAACCACATTGCCCTCTGAGATATTTCGGTAGTAGCAATGCTGGACAAGAATTGCAGCGAAGCTGTGTGAAGAGGCTGTGGCTGGAAAAAAAAAAGGTAAATGCGCTGCATCTTTTTACAGTATGGTGTTATATATATGGGCATGAAGGCAACATCCCTAAGCAAATTGAATTAAATGATATATATAGGCAACATGACTAATAGCCAAAGACAAATCAATTCTCTCTTAATTTATCTAAATTCACTTTTTTGTTATTGCATTTTTTATATTTCAGAATGTAAAAGGCTCATTCTTAGAGCATGTAAAGACTTCATAGCTAAAAATAAAATACTGAAATTCAGTGAGTTTAGCAAATCACTGGAATGCAAAGATGTATTTAATGTTTTCCAATCTTTCTGAAAGGGAATCTTTCAGGGGAAAAAATTCACCCTTCTTGATTGCAGTTTTTTATGCTATTTTTGAAAAATGTATCTAGTAACAGAAATACACCATTTTTCTTAAGCACATATTCTAAGCATGTTATTAATTAAAACACAATACTATGTTATTTCTCCAAGTCAACTAAAACATGATACCTTTTCAGCAATACTATATAAAACTTCATCCATCTTCATACATGTTGGATCCCAATCGTGTCCAAACCGATTAACTACCACACGATCCTCTTCTGAAAGAATGGCCTGGTCTACTTGCCAGCCATTGTGTAAATGTGGAAGCATGTACGACATCTTGAAAAATGTCTATCAGATCTGTAAGAGAAGTACAGAAAGCAATTTATAATTTTGATAACACTAAGGGTTTGCTTAGTCACCCAGATAATGAACATAAGAGGCCAAGATACTGTTATTTTATAGTTATTCCATTTTTAAGATTAGCTTCCAAAACTATAATTAGAATCCAAAATATACAGTGAAATATTTATTTGTGAAATAAAATAGATCCTTCAACCTCACAGAATATTTTTTTGTCCAGAGAGAGAATACTAGGAGATTTGCAAATAGTCAGGAACTGAGTGATCATAAACATAACTAGAAAAATTGCATTTCCAGTCAATGGAAAAATTTGAAGTAAATTTTGACAAACAAATATTACAGCTTCATTTTTATTTTTATAAGGCACGTGTGAATATACAAAGAATGTTTTTTGGGGGGCAAAATCAAAGAGCAACAGTGAAAATTTTCTAGAAATTTCTAAAAAGCAGAAAACCATAAATGTAATACTTCTGGAAACTTATATTAAGAAACATATTGTTAAAATACATTTTGTTATTTGCTGCGTTACCAACTCAATCATTAGTCCATTAATAATTATTTATTTGTATATAGTATGTTTAGATGTGTGTCATGTGTTTACTTTGAGACCGGGCAACTAAATTTCATTTTTGATGTGTGTCGTTGTGCCCACAGTAAAAAATGACAATAAAGTTTATATTATTTACTATCTAGACAAACAGTAAAAATGTAAGATATTATGGGAGTCATCAGTACAGCAATTTCTTTTGCATTTAAATATGTAATGCTGATATTACCTTATAATTTTAGAAACTTCTCTTTCACTTCCCTAAGGTGAAGTACATGAAGTCTAGTCACGTTTCACATTACCTAAAACAGAATAAAAGGCAATCACTGTTGTCGTATTTGCAATTGTCAATAATGTATTTCCCTTCAGTTCCAAGCATACACTTATAGGGCAACTCATATAGGTGTGTTTGGATTAATCCAAATAAATAATCTTTTTGAGGGACAAAAGAGAATAAGCATAAGAAATCAAGAGTAAAACATTATTACTTTTTTTGTATATTTCCATACGAAAGCAGAGTGAGAAGACTTGGTTTACACTATCTAGAACAGGGCTTTTCAACCAGGTGGTATCACCTGTGGTACATTGGCACCTGGCAGGTGGTACGCAATCATTCTAAAAAAGTGGTAGCGGGGGAGGGGAATGAGCTGAACCGGTGGCAGCACTGCACAAGCCTGAGCGAGAAATGGCTGGAGCTGCAGGGCTGTCAGGGCTCAGCGGAAGCGCCAGGATCAGTGCTGCTTTCCAGCTGATAGGCGCTTCTTTGGAGCTCAGCCCTGATCCTGGTGCTTCTGCTGAGCCCTGAAGAAGCACCAATCAGCTGGAAAGCAGCACTGATCCTGGCACTTCTGCTGAGCCCAGAAGAAGCATCGATCAGCTGGAATGTTGTAGCATCACCAGGGTCTTGTGATTTACATTCAGATGCTTGGCAACTGATTCATATTTATGATGGTCACAGTGTCCCAGGATCATGTGAAGTGACCAAAACCTGCTGCAACCACCCAGCAGATGGGGGGAATAAAAACCAAACACCCCCCCACCCCACCCCTGCTGCCAATCCTCAACAGAAATACTCACAACAATGAAAACCTCGGACAGGAGGAAGAGCGCCACCAGGTGGGCAGGCAAGTGTCTTGCTCGGCTTGGCTTGGGGGGCACTTTTTCAGTGCCATTGTAACTTCGAACAGTCACTAAGCGAACTGTTGTAAGTCAAGGACTACCTCTACTTTATCACTTTTTTCCTTTTTTTTTGTCATCAAGTTTTTGACACCTTGCTAGGCGACTGGTAGTACTCAGATATTGCCATATCCTAAAAGTGGTACAATGGTGAAAAGGTTGAAAAGCCCTGATCTAGAAGCTAAAGACACTGGAGCTCAGGATTACTAGTACAATACTCCCAATTCAGCATCTTTCCCCAATATTGACGTAGCATGGCATGTAAATTCTGCAGTATCTCTGCCCCTTCATCAGCAATGTCCTCCCAAGCCCTCAGCTATGCATAGTTTAAAGTGTTATCCTAACTGAGGAATCTGAGGATCCATTCTTTTAATATATAAAAAACGACAAAGGGACAGGACTTCTGGGTTAATACAACAACTTGGATTTTACTGCAGGCTTCTCAGGCAGGATGGTAAGTCATTAATCTTGGTGGCCTGGAGCTCACCAGGTCTTTGCAATCACTCAAAACATGCCATATCAATATTTAAGATACCTTGGTGTTTCCAGCATATCGATGCATGGTTCAGTTGTTGAAAACTTTGCAGCCTGTCATTTTTTTTTTTAGTTAATCAGTGGATATTATAATTTTTTGTTTGAACACCAATTATATAGCCGATTCTATAGGACAATGATACAACAAGACACAGCGAAATTAAAGACTTTTTAGAAACTCTCTAAAAAGCAGGTGGTTTCCTAGTTAAAAAAAAAGAGTGATGTGAGCAACATAAGCTTTCAGACTTTTTTGTGAATTCAAAGACCAGCCCCAGAAAACAGATCTAATCTCCAAGCTCTTTGGAACGCAATATGCCATCTCCTACAGCAGCGTTTCTCAACTTTGGCCGTTTTTAAGATGCATGGACTTCAACTCCCAGAATTCCCCAGCCAGCAGGATGGGGAGTTCTGGGAATTGAAGTCCACACATCTTAAAATGGCTAAGGTTGAACAAAACACAATTCTAGAACACGCACCCCTTCTTCTTCGCCTACTTCTCCCTCCTTCCCCTTTTCCTCCGCCCGCACCATTCCCACTGCCCCGGGAAACGCCTTCTAAACCACAGCGTACAACAACTCCTTTTTCTCATCAGCTCTTCCATCACTCACCAAAAACAAAGAAGCAAACAACCCGGCATGGCCATGGCCGAAAGCCCGCGCCAAGGAAAAACCCTAGAGCGTCGCAAGGGGAGGAAGCGGCGCCAGCATTCGTTCCGTTTTCTCTGTCACTTCCGGAGTGGTCAAAGCGGGATAGGAAAAAGGGGGGAAATGAAGAAGAGAAATGATCAGTCAGCAAGAGAAGTCCGCCAGAGTAGAAAGTTTAGGCAGGGGCTGCCCTTGCGGAAAGATACGTGTCAGCGCCTGAAAGAATCCATCTATTTCTATTGAGGGCACAATGCGTGGCGAAACGAAAAACCCCAAACCCAAATATCTAGGGCTGTCCCCGCCCTTCTTCCTCCCTCGCTGTCAGTTACTGGAGAAGGCGGTTCGCTGAGCGTAGCGGAATTTTAGGTTTCTTCCTTTCCCACGTTATGGCTGGTTCTTCGGGTCTATCCGTAAGCAAACAATATTAGGGAGAGCGAGAACAGATTTCTCAGCCTAATTATACCTTTGCCTTCTTGCAAGCGCTTATGAGTAGCAATAATTAGTAACATAAGTAGATATTTCTCTGTGTCTCTTTTGTATCTCTTCTATTAGATTTTTATAAAAACTCAAGAGGGCGAATATACTTAATATTCTTGCCTCCTCTGTTCCTCACAACAACAACCCTGTGAGGTGAATTGGGCTGTGAGGGAACTGGCCCAAAGTCCCCCGAGGCAGCTTTCATGCCTAAGGGAGGCCTAGATCAGTGTTTCTCAACCTTGACAATTTTAAGGCATGTGGACTTCAACTCCCAGAATTCCACAGCCAGCAAGGCTGGCTGTGGAATTCTGGGAGTTGAAGTCCACATGCCTTAAAATTGTCAAGGTTGAGAAACACTGGTAGATGAACTCGCAATCCCCCGTTTCTGGGCCAGCACCTTCACTACTATACCAAACTATTTCTATTAATATCTAGATAAATATTAAATATATAATCTTATATATTTAAGATTAAAATAAAAGCTGTTTGATTTCTCTATATAGATAATCAAAGAGAAAGATCATCGCTTGGAAAAATAATTGATTTCTGATAACTCATTTTGATTGGCTGATCTCATACAATATGCTGGACTAAAATGTTAGCTAATTTATGATTCAGTGACTGTGTTTGGATAGTAAAGTGCCCATCCATATTAGTTCAGTAGTGATTTTCTCAGTTTGCCTATCCTATGCTGTATGATTCAGTGGGTTCTATTACTATGGCTAGTCATTAGTAAACTCAATGCTAGTGCCGGTGCTGATGCATTCAAACTGATCAAAGACTTGGACTCAGTCACAAAGAAACTAAGACAAAATATACTATTGAATTGCAGGATAGAATAAAATCCTAAATCAGATTTTATCACAAATGGCTTCTTGAGGAAAACACAATTGCCTGGGTTCATGTAATTTGCTAGGATTAAAAAAAAAACAACTAAATTTTTGGCTTAGCACAATGTTAAGAACCAAGTCATTTAATATTTTCAGATAGAAAAAAAGTGTAAATAATGATTTGTTCAGCTCAATTTTGATTCTCACAGACTATGGACACAAGCAATTTTCTTGGTAACTTGTGGCAAGTGAAATATGTAATAATATTTTATCTGCCAATAACCATGACTAGTAGATTAAACTATAACAAAATTACTTGCCATAGTTTTTCAATGTACTGAATGGCTGACTGAGGAATTTTCCTAATCCAACCTTTTCCTTCTGTCTAATTTTCAGTGTTTCTGTACACATAAACTCTAAACATATGAAAAGGCAAATGTGACATGGAACTTTTCAGTAACTATATTACATCTTTATTATTGTAATACAGCTTGTAAACTCTTCCAATACACATTTGATAGCTGAATATAAAACTGGAAGACTTCCTTGCTTCCTTCCTTTTCAGTGTTTACAATGTGTGGCAGAGCATATTTTTAAGAATGTCTGTTGCTTTGTCTGTATATTGAATGTCCCCATTAGCCCAGCTTCTGATAATTATTTCTTGAACCAATGTTAACACATTTTTTTCAGCATCAAAAACTTAGGAATTATGTTCAGATGTAAAGCTTTTCGCTTGGCAGAGATATGTTGGTTTAAATGGGCAAAGAAAAACATTACTTGTGTTCAGCGCTACAAGACTAACCGAAAGAGCACTGGGGAAACACTACTAAGTGCATATCAGTCCACGGTTAGTACCAGAAAAAAAAATATTGCAAAAGTTAAACATTTCATTCAATACATCCAAATCTTTGGCCAACAAGTGGGTATATTTAGAATTTTGAGAACCTGTCGCGGGACAGTTTCACAGAATGCCCATTATGGAGAAAGGACTTGTGTATTCACAAAAAGTAAACAGGTATTCACAAAATGTATCAGATGGTTAACTGCTGATGAGGATGTTCCATGCCACCCCTTCTTGCCCTCAAGATGCTACATATCACCCCCAACTTACTTTGTCTTTTTCTAGGAAAATGGACACACTTCCTAGCAAAATAATGAGATGGGCCAATCATAGATTTTATTTTCCGAAAATACCTGTATGATCATATTGGGCTGAGAGGCCTTACTGATGACCCTGTTGGTGGTATTTTGGCAGCTATCTAACTCTTTTAAAATTAAAGGAGTGTTTTAAAATTTTTGGGAGGGAAAGAAATGTATAGACACTGAAGGACTCATTGATGTGCTTTGGCACCACACTGAAGATCCCAGATACACTGAATTATATTAGCTCAAGATTGCTATAGACCTAATTTCAATCCATAAATGAAAATGTATTTCATAATCTTTATTGAAGAAGGGGATCTTGGTTGAGTTCCAAAAACATTACTTAATTAAGTGCTTGGACTTTTTTCATGGATTAAAAATAGCTAACATTGCTTTTTATCCATTGGGGCAAGAAGGACTTGACTGAGGGCATTATTAACTTAGGGGTCAGTAGCTAATAGGCTTTAAGCCAAGTATAACCACCTGAGAAGTGCCGTTTGTTCCAAGTTCTACAAATCTTAAAGAGAAAGCACTGTGGAGGATAACATCTGAAGTAATGAGCTTAGATCATTTTAAGAAACTGGGATTTTTAGAAACAGTGGATAGACTATATATAAGAGAAACACCAAGCAGGATTGAGGAATGTTTACCAAATCAGACGTTTACAAAGACTAATACTTACTGTTGTACTTTTTGTTCTATGATGATTGCTTCTTAATATGATCTTATGTTTAATGTTGATTGTTTTAATTAAAAAAAAAAGAAACTGGGATTTTTGGCCAGCTCTATAAGCAAAATATTTTGGCTAGCTCTATAAGCAGAACCATTTTAAGCTACTGCACAATAAGCAGATAAAAAATAGATGAGCGACAACTAGTGATTATCCTTGCAAACTGCCTTTGATATGAATTGAATGTACAGGATATGCCGTTACTGATCACTTGCAGTAAGCTATCCATATTTGAAGGAAAGATCCAGCTTCTGTGCTACATTTGTGATTCAGCATAATCTAAAGCATCTTTCAGGGATTGAATCTAAAGTGCTTTGTAGTCCTGGTATATTGGGATATTTCTTTAGCAGCATGACTCCAAGCTATTTAAGATATGTAGGCTAATGTCAACACACTGACCTGGGCTCAGAAATGATAATGCAGTGCAATACATAATGGTTATCTCCTAAAAGACCTTCATTTTTTAGGATTTGGGGATCTAATCACCCATTCCTAGTGGTTATTGTCTGTCCATTAAGATCAGTAACAGAAGATGTCACCATTCTTTAGGAAATGTTATGTACAGACTCCACCAAACAGTAGTTTAAAATAATAGTATTTTACAAGCCAATATATTCCTCCCACTCAAGAGTCTTATCTTTATAAGTATACAAATGTCAAAACCCAAGCAATTCTTCCCTAATCCTGAATTTCCAGGCAGTATGCTAAACTTCAATCCTTGGTTATTTAAAAGATTAAATACTTCTTAACACTTACTTGCTTTCTCGGTTGAATGTTTCTGATCATTATCTTCTCTTTCAGTGATTAATATTTATATGTATTTATATGTAAGGGTGTAGGTATATACATATGTATGTATATAGCATGTTTATATGTGTGTTATGTATGTGTACACTTTTGAGAGCAGGGAACAGAATTTCATTTTTAATGTGCGCCAGTGTGCCCACGGTAATAAATGACAATAAAGGTTATCTATCTATCTATCTATCTATCTATCTATCTATCTATCTATCTATCTATCTATCTATCTATCTATCTATCTATCTATCTACCTATCTACCTATCTACCTATCTACCTATCTATCTAGATTATGGAAAAAGAACTGCCCAGTGTTTTGATCTCTGAAATAGGCGGTGCATTTGGTATATTAGAAAGCCACGTAGAGTTTCTCAAGAAGCATTTCAATCTCGTCACCATGAAGGAATTTCAGAAAAGCAAAGAAGAATTCCATGAAAAGATCAAATCTGTTTTTGTATTTGAGCGTCTACCAGCCATTGACCAGGAGCTTCTTGAAAGCCTGCCCAACCTAAAGGTGATTGGAAACTCAGGAGTAGGAGTGAATCATTTGAATCTGAAATTAATTAGTAGCTTTGGAGTTAAAGTGACCAACACTCCACATGCTGTTTCTGATTCTACTGCGGACATTGGGATGGCATTAATGTTAGCATCTGCCAGAAGATTAGTTGAAGGTAAATAATTTTCTTCTGCAGTTGTTCGACTAATATTGAGCTTTTCCTACGATTGTTTTAAGCCCACCATCTGTTTCTTCACATACTTATTTTCAACTAGCTGCTGGGGTAAGAAAGAATTAGAGCTGTAAAAAAGCAACAAATATCATTGTAAAATTGATACTATAACACCCATGTTTCCTCTATATCAGGGGTAGGCAACCTTGGCTCTTTTATGACTCAGGAATTCTGGGAGTTGAAGTCCACGAGTCATAAAAGAGCCAAGGTTGCCTACCCCTGCTCTATATGATTTTTAGAGATATTACTCAACTCCTGCCACTTAGAATACTTTAATCCAGGGGTTCTCAACCTTGGCAACTTTAAGCCTTGTGGACTTCAATTCCCAGAATTCCTCAGCCAGCATGACTGGCTGAGGAATTCTGGGAGTTGAAGTCCACAAGGCTTAAAGTTGCCAAGGTTGAGAACCCCTGCTTTAATCCGATGTGATTCAATCTGAAGCCCTCCAGGCTATCCTTATACGTCCCCTCTGTGAGGGAACTCCTTCCCGAGAAAGTCAGTGGAGAAGCTGGCAGGGAAGATTGCAAACTGCTGTCAGTTGCTGAGAGGACTCCTTCTTGTCTCTGGGGGCTGGCTGAAAGAGCTGCCTGCTGAGGGGAACTGAACGCCTTTGGCAGGGTGGAGAAATGGAGCTCAGCTCCTGAAAGTCTGAACTCCATTCATGGTGTTCCCTTCCAGGTGCAAAGGGGAGCTGAACTCCTTTGGCAGGGTGGAAAAACAGAACTCAGAAAGTCTGACCTCCACTCCTGCACCCTGCCAAAGGCATTCATTCCTTCCATTTGCGGAAGGGAGCTGAACCTCCTTCAGTGGGGTGGAGAAACAAGAGTTCAGATCCTGAAGATATGAACTCCATTCATGCACTCCACCAAAGGTGTTCTTTCCAGGCACAGATGAGAACTGACATGTGCAGAAACGGGACTTAAATCCTGATGATTTAAAATCTGTTTCTGCACCCCATGGAACTGTGTCAGCCAGCCCCTAGAGACGAGAGGGAGCTGAAATCCAAGCAGGATTTTCAACTCCTGAGTGGAGAGGCAGTGTGGTAAGGAAACAACACAAGGGTGCCTTAGAGGTGGGAGAGGCCCATTGCAGGCCATGCACAAGTGTTTCTCCCCCAGGGGCTGAAAATCCTGCTTGGATTTCAGCAGGAAGGATGTTTACCTCCTAAGCAAAACCTCCCAGAGTGTTCTCTTACCCCCCCCCCAGGAGACACCCCATACTCCTTACCTGGGACTTGGCCTACTTAGCGACCCACATAATTGCTTAATGACTGCAACCTGTGAGTGCAGGGATTGTGGTTGTTGAGCGAAGCAGTCATGTGGGAAATCACTTAACACTTTGCTTAATGACCAATATTCTGGTCCCAATTGTGGTTGTTAAGCGAGGACTATCTGTAGTGGAAGGAAAGGAGAGAGAATGTAGCACAGGGGTTCTCAACCTTGGCAACTTTAAGACGTGTGGACTTCAACTCCCAGAATTCCTCAGCCAGCTTTGCTGGCTGAGGAATTCTGGGAGTTGAAGTCCACACGTCTTAAAGTTGCCAAGGTTGAGAACCCCTGATGTAGCATCTTTAGAAGAGAGGTATATCCAGTCTGGAAAGCATTCTGTGAGTCTTATACTATAGGATAACATGATTGTTTCAATGCTTTATACTTTGGGTTTTTTTAATGCTATTAAGATTGGGAGGTTACAAGTATTGTTAAATAATTTTAAAAATGAGTTGAGATTAAGCAATTGCATTCAGTTGTATTTTTGTCTAGCATGCATGATTTGTTCTCCAATTTATTTTTTTCTGTAACAATGTTCTGCAGAAGTTACTTAGGTAAATATCAATATGTAATATAAGCCAAAATATTTCTGAACACACTCACCTATTCATCAAGGACTTGCCCCTTAACACCACAAGAACAATTAGATCTGTTTGTCAGTCTTTTTTTCTGCAGAAATGGTACACTTAGAAATCAGGAAGGAGGAGGGATTGCCTCTTTGGCCAAAATCCTAGCAAGCAGACGGATAAATGCCAAATAAGCAGATAATAAGACTAACGGCTGCTGGTTAGGGTCGTAGGAAAGAACTAGGAAGCCACAAGAGAGAAAGGGAAGCATAATTTTTATCCCACTAGAACAGATACCTCTCTTAATATTTTTTATTCAATTTCTTTTTTGTGTGTTGTAGGTTGTCATCTTGCAATGTCTCCAGATACTACGAATTTTGCTGCTAATTGGCTAGGAGTAGAAGTCAGCAGGGCCACTCTTGGTATCATTGGAATGGGCAACATTGGTTATAAAGTGGCCAAGAGGGCAAAGGCTTTTGACATGAAGATTCTCTATCACAATAGGAATCGGAGGTAAATGTATTTTGAGACATATACTGTAGGTGTGATATGGTATAATATGATATGTTGGTATGATATATGATAGGGCACGATATACCAGGGGTCTTCAAACTTGGCCCTTTTATAACTTGTGAACTTCAACTCCCAGAATTCCTCAGCCAGCGTGCCTGGGTCAGGAATTCTGGGAGTTGAAGTCCACAAGTCATAAAAGGGCCAAGTTTGAAGATCCCTACGATATACTATATATTTTGGGATTTAAATATGAAACTCATTTAGTAGCATTGGCGAGCCTTTAAAAATATTTTCTGCTAACTGCCCTTTAGTGGTGATCTTTGGCCAAAAAACTTGACTAGAACTGAAATTATGAATACTATATATATATTTACAGGAACTTGGCCCATTGAAATATATATTTCCTTAGTGTTATTAGAGTGGCAATAGAAATGTATAAACATTCCAGCAAATTAAATCCAAAGGTTATTAAGCTATTGTATTGAGACTAGTTACGAACATCCCATTCCCCTGAATACCGGCAATTAATAAGGATGTGATATCTGTTGCCAGGTTTGCTTCAGATCTGCTCTGAAGCAGAAGCTAGCAGCATGGCTTCTGAGACATCATCACGTATTCCTCATCTCATATGGCTTTACTCAGATGCCATTTCACCAATAAGTAGCAGCCATGTAATCGTAAACCCTGTAATCCCAAACTATTTTAATTTTATATTTGTTTCTGGAAAGAATGCTCTTTAGAAGCAAATTTAGGATCTAATTCATCATCAGGTTGCTAATAAAAAAGATGTCAGATATATACATAATGCAGCACGCACAAGCATGCTTTCTTCAAATCCATGTTTCATTAGTATCATGGAGAATAATCTATGTAAGCAACCATTGTGTGGACTTTGAGTTGTTACTAACAACCGGCACATTTAACAAATACTCTGCAGCATTTATTTTTGGAACAACAAAAAGTTTGTTATGCAAGGCAAGAAGAACCACAGATATTTTCATAGGCTGCACTGAATAGGAAAAACACTGGAGTGGAATGCTGTTTTTAGACCTAAAATAGCAAGCTCCTGAAGAATGGAAAGTATTTCTCATTTATGCTGTTCAGTGACTGTGCCTCCCAAATAGCTCCACCATGAGAAGCTCTTATAAAAAAATTGTTTTCACATTTATTTCTCCCAGAAAAGAGGAAAAAGAACAAGAGGTTGGTGCTGTGTATTGTAAAAACATTGATGACTTGCTTCAACAGTCTGATTTTGTGATGCTGGTTGTAAATTTGACATCAGAGACTCACAATCTCATAGGAAAGAGAGAGCTAGAACTGATGAAGCCCACAGCTACACTCATCAATATCTGCAGAGGTAGGATGCAACACTATCCAAATGTATATTTCTGTTGTTTAAACCATCAGTGGTTTCAAAAACACTCTTGGCGGATCTGTAATCTTGTAATCTTTTTCTTGATTATTTCTTGACAAAATTTCAGTCAAGCAAAATATATTAGATTAAAATTCAGATGGAATTTGACACTCTTGGTGTCAATCAAATTGAACTGCTTCTTGTTAAAATAATAAGACTATACTTCTTAACACAACTTATTCTTTCTAGATCAAAAATATCAAAGAGGTAACAAATTTATTAAGTGATGCAATAAACAGGTCACCTAGTCATTTCATGATTTTTTTTTAAAAAAATAGGATCTTGTGAATAAACATTGAAATGTGAGCATTTGCTGCAGTATTTTTTTTCTATGGATGTTAGAGAAATCTGACAAATGAAATGATAGGATCCACAGTATAGATTTTGTTGCTGTTCACAACTACTAATCTATTATATAAAAAATGAACAATGCTGTATAATTGTAATATATTGTTAGTAGAGAATTAATTATATCTAAAATAATATGGAAATCATTATTTGGCTCCCCTCTACATGCTGTTGAGGATTGCTTTTGTAAGTCTTTTACAATCAGTTCTTGAGCAATTTACAATCATGGATTTGGACAGATTTTGTGGAATATAATTAAAATATTTATTTTAAAGTGTTGCAGTCCTAAGCATTTTTTATTGGAAATAAATTCTACTGAGCAAATTTATTTAAGTCCAAGTGCCTGGTACAGAATTCACCTATATATCTCAAAACAAGCAGCATCCATTCACTTTTAATGTTTCTTTGTTATATCTGTGTCATCCCCAAATCCCCTTTCTCTTAGGTGCAGTTATTGACCATGATGCATTGGTAGAAGCTCTCCAAAATAAGATTATTAAGGCCGCAGCTCTGGATGTGACCTATCCTGAGCCATTGCCAAGGTAAAATAATACAATACTTATAGATCAGGGTAAAAGGACAATAAATCCGGCATGAAATAAATAATGATGATATTGTATAGATTGAGAAGATCATTCTTAATATAGGAGTTCCTATGTTGGCCCAATTTACTGTCTTTGCCACCCATTCATTTTCTTTGTGTTATGGAGAAAGAAGAGGAGAATTAATTGTAATCAGACACCTTTAGAGCTGGAATGGCAAACTTTACCAAAACCCTATAACTTTGTAGTACTGTAATCTGTTAAGGACTGCAAATCTGAATGGCTGAATTTAAAATAAAGTCAGAGCCAATGGTAAGCCAAGCTACATCATGTTTTGCCACTTTTTCCCCCCTACCCCGGAGGTTGTTTCCAAAGTTTATGAAATTATGACAAGAGTGAGTGGCTTTTCCACTGATCTCTGCAGTTGTCTCACCATTGGTTTAGAGTTTTTCGTAATTTGTAATTTTCTTTAGACAGACTGAAATCCAAACTTTTAATTTAAACAACCTAGAAACCTACAAGGAATTGGTAGGATGGAAAATAAATTAGAAGCAAGTCTACACACTACAGCAGTGGTGGCGAACCTATGGCACGGGTGCCAGAGGCGGCACTAGGAGCCCTCTCTGTGGGCACATGTGCCGTTGCCCCAGCCTTGCCTTCCCCCGTGACCCCCTCCTCTCCAACAGCCCCTCTGAAGGAGACTCGCCCTCAAACATGGCCCACATGGAGCAGCGCAGCCAAGGACATGGCAGCCAGGCAGTGTAGACAAGACTCTGCCCTCACACCCCATCATGCAGTTGATGCTGCAGGGCGCGGGCAGAGGGTGTGGCTGCCATAGCACTGCTGGGTGATCTGCGGTGGCCCCTGGAGGCGGTGAGTGGTCCTGTGGGCAAGCGGGGAGGGGGGGAGAACGGGGGCGGGCAGTGGGGTGGAGCGGGGGTGGGCCAGTTTTTGGGCACAGTCTCTAAAAGGTTCGCCATCACTGCACTAGAGGGTTTTCTGTATAATAATCTATTTATAGTCAGACTAGGACAGCCAATTTGTCCTTTACCCTTATCATACAGATAAAAAAAAAATACTTCCAACTCTTACTCTAAAATTAAAAATAGTCCGCATTGTTTCTATAATCCCATATAATTCCAATTGTCAAATCCCAACATCAAAATTATATTTCTCTAAGTTTCTCACAAAAATTCCATAAGTGGCTTCATCAACAACTCATCACTGTCTCCTAAAATAAACCAGATATCCCTTCATTTCCTACTCCACCCATTTTCTATAAAGTCACTTCTAAATTTTCAGCTCTTCTTATTAATCAGCAAAGATCCACTTAAAAATAGCAAAAAACAGCTAATAGTTTAAATACATGCCACCCTTTTCCTTTTATTCTAGGCAGATTGAGATTTTGGAAATGAACTGAGGAAACCTGGATATAAATTCCCATTCAGTTATTGACCCCAGTAGACAACTTGGGGCCAGTTACTTTCCCAATTTAACTAATTTCATAGGGTTGTTGTCATATGGATAAAATTATATGATACATTCAGGTTTGCCTTGAGTTGTCAAAAAAGTGGGATATAAATGCAATAAACAAACTAAGTTCTGAGAAGGTGTCTATTTGGAGTACACAAAACACATTTTAGAGGTTTTGTCTTTAAAAAAAATAGAACGATCACATTTCATTCTTTAATCCTCCCAATGATGTCTATGAGAATGATTCCCATTCTCTTTGGCAATACCAGGAGTAACGCTAGACGCAGTGTTTCTCAACCTTGACAATTTTAAGGCATGTGGACTTCAACTCCCAGAATTCCACAGCCAGCAATGCTGGCTGTGGAATTCTGGGAGTTGAAGTCCACATGCCTTAAAATTGTGACGGTTGAGAAACACTGCGCTAGAGGAAGAGCTATTGAAATAGCATAGCAGCAAGTAATGGCTGTTTGCAGGATGTGCCTCTTGGATAGTATGGATACTACCCCACAAATTTGCCGGCAATGGGGAAAAAGTTCCGATTCCTCGCAAGACGTCACAACTTTGACATGCCTGATCTAGCTGTTGTTTTCCAAATCATTTGCTGCAACTGCAGTGTGCTGCAGCTGCCAAAAAAGCCAACGCAGTGCATTAACTGAGGGATAGAATCAAGATCACGTGAAGTATTAATACCACTTTACAATGCCTTGGTAAGGCCACACTTGGAATACTGCATCCAGATGTGGTCACCACAATGTAAAAAGGATGTTGAGACTCTAGAAAGAGTGCAGAGAAGAGCAAGAAAGATGATTAGGGGACTGGAAGCTAAAACATACAAGGAACGGTTGCTGGAATTGGGTATGTCTAGTTTAATGAAGAGAAGGACAAGGGGGGACATGATAGCAGTGTTCCAATATCTCAGGGCTGCCACAAAGAAGAGGGAGTCCAGCTATTCTCCAAAGCACCTGAAGGTAACATAAGAAGCAACGGATGAAAACTAATCAAAGAGAGAAGCAATCTAGAACTAAGGAGAAACTTCCTGACAGTTAGAACAATTAATTAGTGGAACAACCTGCCTCCAGAAGCTGTGAATGCTCCAACACTGAAGGCTTTTAAGAAGAGATTGGACAGCCATTTGTCTGAAATGGTATAGGGTTTCCTGCCTGAGCAGGGGGTTGGACTAAATGACCTCCAAGGTCCCTTCCAACTCTGTTGTTGTTGTTATTATTATTATTCACACAGTCAGCCAGATGTTCAGACTGGATTTGGCATTTTTGTCTACCTATCAAGTCTTTACCAAGGACTTGGGATAAGCAGATGTGGAAGTTTGATGGTATTATAGATATCGTCGCAGGATGGAAGCAGTTCCTAGCAAGACCGCCTTTTGCAATTGACTAATGGCGAATTTGTTAATATTAATATTTGTCTGGACTTGGCGAGTCAAAATGATCTTATCCTGCTTTCTCTGCAGAGATCACTTGCTATTGCAGATGAAGAACGTCATCATAACACCCCACATTGGCACTGCTACAGACCAAGCCCTGCTCATGATGACAGAAGAAGCAGTAGAAAACATCCTGGCAGTTCTCAATGATCTTCCCATTCCTAGTGAAGTGATCTCCAAATGACTTGACAGAGAACATACCAAAAAAAATAATCCATTAATTATCAAGAACAGGAGATTAACTTCTGAGAAATATGACAAATAGCCAGACGACATATTCCTATCAGTTTCAAAATGTGTGACTGTGATTATTTTTTGTAATTAATTCTGTACGCCGCCCAGAGTCACTTCAAAACAAGATGGGTGGCAAATAAATTTAATAAATAAATAATTAAAATCCCATTGAAAAAAAGTTTATTCTGAGGCTTTTGACCATGGTGGTTGGGCTTCTGATACTTTCATCCCTTTATCTCTAGCAAACAGATACACAGGCTTTGTAAAATGAGAACAACAAATTCAAAAGAGCTAAGGCTTAGGGCTCTGTTAAACATCACACCAAGGTTCAACCTCAAACAACGTAAAAAACTTGAATCGTTCCACCATAGTAATATTTATTATTTGAAGTTATAGTTTTCATGTTTGAAATGATTTTTCTCCTGCATTCCTCACCTGCAGATAATTGTTGCCCTCTTTTGACAATTACATGAAGAAGAGTGCACAACCCAAATATAGCAAAGCATACTGCCTTGCACGTTTTGTTTGCTAGGCTGGATGACAGATTGTTTAGCTGTTAAATTTTATTCAACCACATTTTTTGAACAAAATTTTGACTTGAGTTCACACAACCCATTAACCCATATACATATTATTAATTAGTTGCTATGGTTGAATTGACACAAAGCCAAGCAAAACATAATATTGCCAAGCAGTACATGAATCAAGACATAGTTTTCTGATCTTGACTAGAAAATTGTGATTGCTGAAGCTTTCAAATTTTTCATGGCATTCAAAAGCTGAATCCACTAATGATATAATAGATTGTATAATGGTATTTTAAAAGGCACAAAGAACAAATTGTTCTGAACAACCTTGTTTTTATGTTTTTTAATGGAACAAACAAAATTTAAGACAAAATTTAGAAATAAGGAACAGGAACAAAAAAAATGTTTATATTGCTGACAGGGAGAGAAAGAGATACAAAGCACTTTAAACTTTACAAATGCAACATTTGTAAAGATAAAAGCAATCTGTTTAAAAAATAATATAGTTAAGATAGGTGATCAGACTTGAATAAACATTTCACAGTAATTATATAAACCTTCAAAGCCCTTTGTGACTGTGTTAATTTTCAACCAAAGCAAAAGTCCATACCTTTAAATTGTGCAAAGGAAAATGTATTTTTAGGATGTACTAAAAGGGATGCTTAATTATTGATTATTTTTCTTCTATTTTTAATTTAATTCATGTAATTTTCCAAAATCAGCATTATAGCTTCTAATAAAAATGTGGCCTTTTCAGAAAGGATCTTTATTTTCAAACTATTCTGATCTACAAAGAGAGTTGAATGATAACTTAGAATATTCATGCAATAATTAGGAAATAAAAAAGTAATAGTATTTTTGCTCCTTGTCTGTACCTACATAATTTCTTTAACATAATGAAATTAAGAACCAGTAAAAAATGCATTGTGGTTCTGATGGACTTAGCATTTGATTATTTTTTTAAAAAAACATGGTATAAGCCCACCAAAGCCAACTACACTTGTAATTTATTAGTAGAAAATTAAGTAGACACATTCAACTGAAATACAAAGACTGAAATATGACCTAGAACATAATCCAGCTGCATTTGGTTACGAGAATAGTTTAACAAATAACTTATTAGGTTACAGTTTGATTCAAAGTTCCCCATTAAACTTTGCCCTTTTCTTATGAAGGATCTCTTTGTACTGTAGCTTGAATTATTACCGGTGTATAGAATCTGGGAAATTTAGAATGCTCAGAATGTTCACAGAATGATCATTTGAATTTTAAGAGACTTACAGATTCAGAAAAAAAAATGCTTTTCTTGATATGCTGGTACTCTACCATTTTTTAATATTTGTTTAAAATACCCGTTATCTGATTTTTCCATTTGTTTGTTCCATTGTATAAGTAATTTCAGCTGAAAGGAGTACTCTTGAAGGTTAGGATAAATACGTTTTTTTCCCCCTCTTACATTCTAGTTTAAATAACTATCTTCTGGTTAAGACAACGCTCCCAAAATAGAAATAACCAACAGAAAAATTATGAGAAGTGATTGCCAATAATTAAGAATTTCACTAAAGAGAAATACTCAAGTTTAGATAAATAGGACAATAAAGTCTCAAACCAGGATCTCTCTTCAAATCCTTCTTCATCAGTACAAACTTCTTGGATGAGTTTAGCCAGTCCCCATTTGGGAGGTAAATTAGTTGTGAACATAAAACAGAGGGGGGGGGGGAACTCTCTAAATTCCAAAGTCCTCCACTGTTGTCTTCTTCGGAAATCTGGCTGGCAGATACTGTATTTAAGGTTATCTTCCCAAATTGTACTTTGAAACAAGTAACGATTCAGAAGCAAGCCAAGCTGGATTGTTTTCTGCAATGGCTGATACTTTTAGCAAGGTAATTTATATCTGCTGAGGTGGGACAGGAGGAACAGGAGGAACAAAAAGTGCCACTGATCAACCTTGGCAAACTTCTACTTTGAATCAAGTGAAAATGGAGAGAGAATTGGGGAGCTTTGAGGGAAAAAAGGGGCAACTTTAAATGCTATATCTGCAGCAGTACATCAGCAATTTTTCCCACCTGTCGTTTGCATGTGTATTTTTGTACAATCTGTTAATTTCAATAAAGGGGAACAAGTAAATCTCTCCCTCTTCAAATCAGTAAAAATAGATCATCAGTTTTAATGGTGACATCTCTCAAAAAACTGTTAAAGGTTAAACTGTTATTATCAGTAGGCTTTTCTAAGATCAGTCCATTAATAACTGTATACTGTTGTTACAGAAGTATGTGTTATAAAGGTAATACCTATTTGTTTTGTTTAAGCAGATTGTGGAAGAACAGGAGCTACCATATACGTTAATCAATGTCATTGGCAGTCCAGATGGAGTTTATGAAGACCACGTAGAGTTTCTGGAAAAACATCTTAAACTTGTCACCATGCAGGAATATCTGAAAAACAAGCAAGTGCTTAGTGAAAAAATCCAAGCAATATTTATGTGGGCCCATAAACCTAAGGCTACCAGGGATCTTCTGGAAGACCTACCTAATTTAAAAGTGATTGCAGTCTCTGGTGTAGGAATAGATCACCTTGATTTAAAATTGATCTTCAGCTTTGGTATAAAAATAACTAATACACCTTTTGCAGTGACCAATGCAACAGCAGATACAGGGATGGCTTTAATGCTGGCTTCTGCTAGAAGGATTGTGGAAGGTACAATTTAATTTTTGATAACTCAATGATAATATGTTGAAAGAGGGGAGAGACTGAGGGTCCTTTATGCTCTCTGAGCTTGATTGATTTCTTGCAGACATTTCATTACCCCAAAGTAGGTAACATCCTCAGTGCACTGATGATGTTACCCAGTTTAGGTAATGAAACGTCTACAAGAAAACAAACTCAGAATGTGTCAAGGATTCTTCATTTCAATTCTGAGCAACAAATATTCTGCTTTATTGGGGGTGGGGAGAGACTGTTTAAATCTTTTATGTTTCAAGGTAATTGATTTTCATGGGTTCATATTGTTTTTTAAAAAGCTCCCTTGTAGATATAATGTAACCAAGTATTTTGCCATTGACTCATCCCAGAAAATTTTAAATTTTCCAGTTTAGTCTACATCTCTGAAATGTTCTCATGTTTCCCATTCAGGAACTAGCAAGGTTTGCCTCTGTTTGGGGCAGTGTTTCTCAACCTTGACAATTTTAAGGCATGTGGACTTCAACTCCCAGAATTCAACAGCCAGCAATGCTGGCTGTGGAATTCTGAGAGTTGAAGTCCACATGCCTTAAAATTGTCAAGGTTGAGAAACACTGGTTTAGGGATTATGTGGTGGTTTGTCAAGATGTAGCCACCGGCTGAACTTATGAACTATCAGATAATGGATTTTTTTTTTAGTTCATTAACCCCTACCCCAGACCTATTTTTTTCTGCATAATTATTGAATGAGGATTCCCCTCACTTTATGTTTTACAAGTGGTGAATTCTATCTGCAACTTAATTACATAATTAGCAAGGTGCTCCACATGCCTGGAGAATCGTTGGTTATAGCAGTAAAGGCCTGGACAAATCTGTTCTTTATAACAAAGGTAGATTACAAGTCACCTCTGATTTTACAATTTTTTGCCACAATTATTAAGTGAATTACTGCAGTTTTAAGTGAATCATAGGATAATTAAGCAAATCCAGTTTTCCTCATTGACTTTGCTTGTCGGGAGCTGGCTGGGAAGGTCACAAATAGTGTGACAAGATCACATGACCCCAGCACATTGCAACCATTAGAAATACAGGCTAGTTGCAAGAACCCCAATTTTGGTCATTTCGTCATTGTAGCTTATGGAAGCCTTTTCAAGGTTTCAGATTGAGTCCAATTTTGATCCCATGACTGTAGAGATGCTGTGATGGTCGTACATGTGAGGACTGATTGTAAATCACTTTTTTCAGTGTTGTCGTAACTTCAAACAGTTGCTAAACAAATGGTTGTAGGTGGAGGACTACCTGTAAGACCAGTCTTGAAAATTGTTGGAAAGAAAATTACCTGAATCTCTACCATCATTGAGGAGAATCACTGGCAGTCAACATTATTCAGGGGTCTTCAAACTTGGCCTTTTTATGACTTGGGGACTTCAACTCTCAAAATTCCTCAGCCAGGCACACTGGCTGAGGAATTCTGGGAGTTGAAGTCCACAAGTCATAAAAAGGCCAAGTTTGAAGACCCCTGTTATACATGTATGTGACATTTTAGCATCCTCAAAACAGGAACATTTCTTTCAAGTTGAATTCAGCTTCTGGTCATGACCTATACAGGAAGTCCTTGACTTACAACAGTTCATTTAGTTACAATGGCACTGAAAAACGTGACTTATGACAATTTTTCACACTTATGGCCATGGTGGCATCCCCATGGTCATGTGATTAAAATTCAGTTACTTGGCAACCAGCCTGTATTTATGATGGTTGCAGTGGCCCCAGGGTCATGCGATCAGCTTTTGTGATCTTCTGGCAAGCAAAGTCAATGGGGAAGACAGATTTACTTAACAATCATGTTATTAACTTAACAACTGTTATGATTCACTTAACAACTGTTACAAGAAAGGTTGTAAAGTGGAGCAAAACTCACTTAACAAATGTTTCACTTAGCAACATTAACGTTGGGCTCAATTGCGGTAGTAACTCAAGGACTATCTGTATTTTCCACGTCATCTATAAGGAAGATGTTGCTTCTGTTTTCTTCCATAATGTTCTTTTTTTCCTATTTCCCAATCCAGTTTAAAGATTTGGTATTGCCCAGACAACTGCCATCATAGCTTCCAAACCCAGCACAGTTAAATTTGACAATAGTGACATCATAGACTGGTTTTAATGCCATAATGCAATTCTAGAATATAAAAACAAGGAGCGTGTTCTGAGCAACCACTTACTAATGGATTCAGTAGAGAATCTCTGTACATCGTAACTAGGATTGTGAAGAAAGATTTCTAGGTTTCCTTCAAAAGGCAGTTGAGACCTTGCTACAAATACCAGTAGCAGAAAGTGGTGTGGCACCCGCCCACTGTTCAGAATCAGTAAGGTCAACAAGGTTTGCCACAAAAGAGTGAGATCTGCACTGTTGATTATTGACTGATTTCGTACTACCACAATCCACTTCTTTTTGGTTTGTTTTTGAACATCTAGGTTATCAGATTGCAGTTTCCCCTGACACTAACTATTTTAATGTCAACTGGTTGGGACAAGAAATAACTGGTTCAACGCTAGGAATCATTGGAATGGGCAGGATTGGTTACAAGGTGGCCCAAAGAGCTAAAGCTTTTGAGATGAAAATTCTTTATCATAACAGAAACCAAAGGTAACCAGCTCCTGGATTAGATCATATTTACATTATTATTTTTTTACTTTTTTATTTTTACCTTTCTCTTATGCTCACCATGAATAACTCCATTTGTCTCCCATTGCAGAGATACCTGTACAAAACAGTATTTTTTCCTAATCTTTCATAAGTGTATATTTTAGATCCATAAACGAATATTGTCCGGGAAGGTATGCCTGCATCAGCCGAAGAGACCAGTAGGAGCTAGACCAGGGAATCTCCAAACTTGGCAACTTTAAGACTTGTGGACTTCAGCATGGTTGGCTGAGGAATTGTGGGAGTTGAAGTCCACAAGTTTTAAAGCTGCCAAGTTTGGAGAGCCCTGAGTGAGACAAATTCCAGATCTGCTTCACTTTCACTATACTTGCCAGTGAAACAATATATATTGTACACATATCAAGACCTGTGTTGGGAAAAGATAGAGAAAAAAAACATTTCAACATTGAATCAGGTTAATATGAACCTAAGTTGCATTGGCACTGGTATGAGAATGGGAGATATTCTTCAGGAATGGTTAGAATGAGGCATCTTCGTAATGGGTTAGAGGTCTTGTGGATGTACCAATGTGTTCAGATTGCCTTTGTCACTAGTTCTGTGGAGGTATGAAACATCAGTGGAAATATTGCTAGCATTAACAATTAGAGCTAAATGATTATGTCCTGCAGAAATGAGGCAGATGAGCAGGCTGTTGGTGCAGTTTATTGCCAGAAGATGGAAGATTTACTTCAACAAGCTGACTTTGTGATGTTGACTATGAATCTGACCTCTCAGACTTACAAGTTGATTGGGAGAAAGGAACTAGAACTCATGAAGCCCACTGCCACTCTTGTCAACATCTGTAGAGGTAGTATAATGATTTCAAACTCATTATAGCCACATTTTCCTTGAATATGATGAAATGAAAATCATTTATGACATGAGGGAAAGTAAGAAATTACAAATAAAATTCTGTCAGGAAAATTTAAGGTAGTCTATAACTCATCTGCGTCATCTCTCAATTAAAGAGCTTGAGATATTGTAATGTTTTCAAATACCCATATTGGATTAAACATATTCTTCCCAGTTCATGCCCCATCCCATTTTTTAGAATTCCTGGCTAACATTTCCCTAGCTGCATATCTCCTTACTGCTCTAAGGAACGGCCTCCTGGAATACTATTTTCCTCCTTAGATGGCCATTCTCCATTTTACATTAGGATTATTTTTTCTCACTACTGCTCTTGTGCTTCTGATTTTCAGTTATAAAAAAGTTATCTCCAGAGATACAACATACACGGAACATGGTGAATAAGGGACTATTTTCAGTTAACTAATCAGCAGAGATATTGAAATGTTTGCTTTAATTTGTAAATGTTAGTCATTATCTAAAACAGACATGTCAAACACAAGGCCCGGGGGCCGGATGCGGCCCACGAAGTGGTTTCATGTGGCCCGCGAAGCCATCCTGGAAACAGTGAGGGAATGGCCCCCGCTGCCTTGGCCCTGGCCCAGGCTGGCTGGGAGCCAATGTACAATTTTGTGGTGGTCATCTTGGCATTTGCCCTGGTGGACCATGCCTTGGCACTTGCCCCGGTCCCACCCCCTTCTGCCAGAGACCCTCAGATCTGTCCCGCTCCTGCCCAGGCCCCCATAGGCACCCTTGACGCAAATGATGTAGAACTGGCCACGCCCACCCAGTAGGCCACACCCACTCCATCCATGCCCACCCAGTAGGCTGCACCCACTCTGGCCACACCCACCTGCCCCCCCCAGGGCAACCGCAAGGCTGATGTGGCCCTCAGTGAAATTGAGTTTGACACCCCTGATCTAAAACATCTCCTTGAAATAATAGTCAACCTGAGGACTACAAATATTAATAAAAGACTCAAATGTACACATGCAACAGACAGGTAACAGTAAAGCATTTCCTTTATCATTTTTCTAAAATAACCACTCTTGTATTCCTTTCCCTTAGGTGGAATTATGCTTGCTTTCACCTTCTTTCTGTTCAAAATTTTCTGAAATATCGAATTTTTTAAAAATTCACAACTCCTTAACCATTCTTTTCCTGCCAAGAAAATTATGTTTTGACAGTAAGAACCTGTTGGCAGAAGCATATTATTCATGTTCTTCACTATAATATGGAGTTGCTAATTATTTTAATTGCCCTTTTCACATATTTTCCAAATATACAATATTTGTGTGATATAGTGTGTTTAGCAAAATAGAATTCAGTGTTTTGATCAAGGTTGCTTTGTAGAGTTGTATGAAGTCATAAAAGGATTTCTCCACTAAGAACTTTTCTTTTTCTTAACAACTTCAAACTGAGTTATTGTATATATTAACTGATTAATTCTAGTAACCCAAAATTCCTTTTCTGATAGGACTGCATTAGTTCAGACCCCATTTATTCAAAATTCTCCTCATTAAAATATAAGGAATTTTTTTCTTTGTTCCAATATGGTTGTTGCCAGAAATGTCATCCTGTTAGTGTGAAAGGAGTGTGTCACATTTAACAATGATTTACTGCTCTCATTCAGAGAAATGAGTCTCCTGTTTTAGTTTGGTAAGTAGTATGTCTTGATAGAGATAGTAAACAATTTGTTCTCTTGTTTGTTTTAAATTCAGGTCAAGTGGTTGATCAAGATGCACTGCTGAAGGCCCTCCAAATGAAAACAATTAAGGCTGCAGCTTTGGATGTAACGTATCCAGAGCCACTACCAAGGTAAAAAAAATCCTGCATTTAGTATTAATATGTCAGTGTGAATTTTGGGGCTCTGCTTATTCCTTCATTTTAAGTATTCTATCCCAAAATATATTCAGGCTCATCTCCGATTCATCTAGACTGCAGGATTATTTAAGATAAGATAGATGGCCATTCATGCCAAAGAAAGCAAATGTTTTTTTATTAATCAATAGGTTATATTTGACGAAATAGTATATTACTTTATTGACTGATGTGTGTTGTCAGCTCTTAGAGACAACATGGATAGATTTTCTCCATGAATATTATGTGATACAGTGAGTTGATTTAAGTTCTCCAAATATGAAATTAATCTGCAAAAGGAATGTAGCATAATTTTTAGTCAAGCAAATAGACAACAATTATGGAATTAACGCATCAGAAGCTGCTGAGTTAATTCCATAATTGTGTCTGTGTGTAATCATGTGTGTGTAATCATTCCATAATTGTGTGTGTGTGTAATCATGTTCAATTTCCTGCTTAGTGTAAAAATTCAAACACAAACCAATCAATATTGTGGGGAAAACGATAAGTATGCACACAGATAAAGAACTGCATTTAGATTTATAAGTATTTAAACATGAAGATTAATTCTATTATTAATGCATCATTTCCCTAGTCACGCTGAAAAGTTGGTTTTAAATGTTCCAAGGCAAATGATATATGCCCCCAGAAGAAGGACATACAAATGCTTAGGACATCAGCTTTCCCTTCTGTGAAGGAGCAACTCAAAACAACCTAAGGATCTTAGAAGGACTGATTGGTCTTGCTGGCCACAGGAAAGGACAGGGAACTGAAATGGAAATAGTAGACAGTAAAACTCAAATGCTAAAGATTAATTGTTTATTTTTTTTTATGATTATGTTTGCCTTACATCCAGTAGTTCAAGGCAGTGTAGCTTCCTTCATATTTTTCCCACAGCCACCATTCTACCGTATGAGAAGACTGGGCTAAAAATGACCAACTCCCCATGGTTCAGGATAGACTGCCTTTTTCAAGCCATACCTGGTTAGTTAGTTAAGCTTAGTCTTCTCAGTAGTTAAGCTTGATGTACATATATTATACACAGAACTGTAGCCACTTAACTGGGTGAATGTGTTGTGAGGACACTAAAAAAGGGTCAGCTAGCCATGAAAGGATTAGATTTATCTCAGTCCAAATCTATGTCCCAGTTCTTCACAATCAGTTGTGTTGTGTGGGAACATCTAAACCAGGGGTTCTCAACCTTGGCAACTTTAAGACTTGTGGACTTTGCTGGCTGAGGAATTCTGGGAGTTGAAGTCCACAAGTCTTAACGTTGCCAAGTCTTAAAGTTGCCAAGGTTGAGAACCCCTGATCTAAACTGAGTCCATTGATAAATGTTTCAATCCTCAACTCTCCACTTCAGAATTCCCAATGCTTGCAGTGCAGAACACATTTCTGCAAGATGGTTTAGCTGCATATTATGCTTCCTGCCAATACTCTCCTATGAATTGGGTTATGGGATAATAAACACTTCCAAGGAAAAATGGACAGAGTCCATGTATTCCCCATTACTATGCTTGTGTGCTACCAGAAGCAGCAGTGAGAAGATGCTTGAATTAAGAACTGCGGAATATTAATGATCTGATTCTACTTTCTGAAAACTTTGCAATACCAAAATATATAAATGCCCATATTAAATTCAGCTCCATAAGCGTGACACATCATTATATTTTCAAGTTTAAAAGAAACAGACAACTTTTCTCTTTTTTCCTTCAGAGATCATGCTTTATTGCATTTAAAGAATGTCATCATAACACCCCACGTTGGATCTGCAACTTCACAAGCCCGCCGCCATATGATGAAAAGTATGGTTGAAAATATTCTGGCTGCTGTAAATGGCCTCCCGGTCCCTCATGAAGTCCATGAGTAACATGTGCTTTGTTGGGATAAAGTATTTTATATTTGTCTTTAAATGTTTATACCAAGGTTCTACAAAGTTGGCAACTTTAAGCCTTATGGACTTTAACTCCCAGAATTCCTCAGCCAGTCATGCTGCCTAAGGAATTCTGGGAGTTGAAGTCTACAAGGCTTAAAGTTGCCAACTTTGTAAATTCCTAGTTTATACCATAGTAATGAATTTGATTTTTATCTGTTTGACAACGGATGTCCATTTAGCTTCCTTGGAAAAAGAATAAACATGCTTTGGGGTATGTATTGTTTATTTATGTTGTTCTGTTTGTTCTTTATTAAATGGAATGGAAAACAAATTTGAAAAATATATATTTTTACTTTATTATTTTTTATTATGTCATCTCTTTCCAGTTAAAATACATTGAATGAGTGTCCCAGTGGTATGATACAGTATTTGCAGGGCTTATTGTCAAATAAGGATTACTGCTATAGGTATTTGAGATATTTCTCCAAATATTATTTGTGGGATAAACTGTTATGCTGAAAATAGCAGCTGACTTAATGAAGATTAAATTTCATTAAAATTAACAGGACTTATTCCCAAATACTGTAACTATTTCAGTTATGAAATAAGGCTATTATGTATGCATAAATATATATTCTAATGGAAAAACTTTGAGATAATTGATGTGTTTAGGAGTGCATATTCCATACTTGTGAGATTTGGGAACATATAGTTTAAGCTATCCTACATGTTCAATTTTTGTAGTGTCTATCATTGCAAATACTGTGGATTTTTAATCCTGTAAAATATTATTGAGGTGAAATTTACAAGTTCATAGTAGAGCAGTAACTCTCAGATGTGGCTGGAGTTATAGATTATGGGAGCTGCTTTTTTTTTTTTAGTTTGGGCAATAGGAAAACATGTCCCATAATAGAATCAGAAAAATAATAAATACATACATCAGCTTAGTGTAATATCAGACTAGGTCTGGAGAGACCCAAATTTTGAATCTCCTTGAATGACTTTGGCCCGGTCACTCTCAGCCCATTCTACTTCGCAAGGTTGTTGTTATGGGGAAATAATAATAATGATATTATCCCAGGTCCTTGGGAAGGATTCACTATCAGGGGTTCTCAACCTTGGCAACTTTAAGACTTGTGGACTTCAACTCCCAGAATTCCTCAGCCAGCTGCTGGCTGAGGAATTCTGGGAGTTGAAGTCCACAAGTCTTAAAGTTGCCAAGGTTGAGAACCCCTGCACTAGGTGGACTAAAATGCCAAAATCCAGTCTGAACATCTGGCTGACTGTGCAGTGGACCACAGTAATAGGTGCCTTAAGTGCAATCCCAAAACAATTGGGGCACCATTGAACACCATCAGCGTCGACAAATTTACCATCAGTCAATAGCAAAAGACAGCTTTACTCAGATCAGTTGACATCTTGCAAGGATCCCTATTCAATATCCACATCTGCCTCTCCCACGTCCTTGGGAAGGACTCGATAGAATCAGGGGTTCTCAACCTTGGCAACTTTAAGACTTGTGGACTTCAACTCCCAGAATTCCTCAGCCAGCTTTGCTGGCTCAGGAATTCTGGGAATTGAAGTCCACAAGTCTTAAAGTTACCAAGGTTGAGAACCCCTGCGAGATGGATACAAATGCCAGATCCAGTCTGCACTGGCTGACTGTGCCCGATCCAAAATAAAGCAAGCCAAGCTGCCTTAACTCCTTGAGAAAAAGCGGATAGTAAAGCTACCAAATCGGTCACCGTAAACGAGGTGACTTCATCGAAGCTCATGTCCCCCAAGAAGTCCTTCCTAACCGCTGGGGGCGCTGTAGAAGGATCTCTCTTACAGGCGAGTGTAGTGAGGGCGCATCCGCAGGAAGCGCGGCTCGGCCCGCCCTCCCAGGCGTTCTAGAACTCCGGGTTACAATGTGGAACGTTCGAAATGGCTCGAGGGCGGCTGTCACCGCCGCTGTCACCTCCGTAAGAAAACAGGCGAGTCTGCCTTGGTTGCTTCCCGCTTTGGGAGGCCCGTCCGCGATCACCTGCCCCGGCTGTTCTCGGGCTCTGCACTGGTCCAGACGACTCTGCCGATCCCGTAATGATTTGCTCAGAAAGTTCCTCGTTAAGAAAAAGTGAGTGGATCCCCCTCCATTTGTCCCCGACAAATTCAGCGGACGCTGAATTACGGAGCGATACTGGCTTGGTGGATAGGAGACGTTGGCTTCTTTCATCTTTTCAGGAAGGGCCTTCGCTCATCCTCCGCGGCGCGATAGGCAGGGTCGCTCTCCTAACCGAGATCACTTACAAACCTGGTCGCAATTTTTCCTTCTAAATTACACCCCTCCTGATTTTTTTTTCTTGCTAACACAAGCTTGATCCCATTTTTCGGGAACGTCCGACCCCCGAACCCCCATCGTTCTCAGAAATAATAGAGCAGTGTTTCTCAACCTTGACAATTTTAAGGCATGTGGACTTCAACTCCCAGAATTCCACAGCCAGCGTTGCTGGCTGTGGAATTCTGGGAGTTGAAGTCCACATGCCTTAAAATTGTCAAGGTTGAGAAACACTGTAATAGAGTAAAATAGGCATTGCACTTGCAACTCTATCCCTTATATCAGAGGTCCCCAACCTTGGCAACTTTAAGACTTGTGGACTTCAACTCCCAGAAGGAATTCTGGGAGTTGAAGTCCACAAGTCTTAAAGTTGTCAAGGCTGGAGACCCCTGCCTTATATACTCAGAAGCAAGCTGTACTTAGGTACAGGGCTTTGCAACCAGTGGTACGGGTACCACCTGTGGTACACTGGCACCTGACAGGTGGTACACGAGCATCCTAGAAAAGTGGTAGCGGGGGAGGGGAATGAGCTGAACCGGTGGCAGCACCGCACAAGCCTGAGTGAGAGATGGCTGGAGCTGCAGGGCTGTCAGAGCTGAGTGGAAGCGCCAGGATCGGCGCCAGGCTCCAGCTGGAGCTCAGCGCTGATCCTGGCGCTTCCGCTGAGCTCAGAAGAAGCACCGATCAACTGGAATGTTGCAGCATCTCCAGGGTCTTGTGATTTACATTCAGATGCTTGGCAACTGATTCATATTTATGACGGTCACAGTGTCCCAGGGTCATGTGAAGTGACCAAAACCTGCAAAACCAGCAGACGGGGGGGGAATAAAAACCAAACACCCCCCCACTCCACCCCCACTGCCAATCCTCAACAGAAATGCTCAGAACAATGAAAACCTCGGACAAGAGGAAGAGCGCCACCGGGCGGGCTGGCAGGTATTTTGCTCGGCTGTGGCTTGGGGGCCACTTTTTTCAATGCTATTGTAACTTCGAACAGTCACTAAGCAAACTGTTGTAAGTCGAGGACTACCTGTACTTCATCACTTTTTTCCTTTTTTTTTTTTGGGTCATCAGGATTTTGACACCTTGCTAGGCGACTGGTGGTACTCGGATGTTACCATATCCTAAAAGTGGTACAATGGGTGTGAAAAGGCTGAAAAGCCCTGCTTAGGTACACGAAACGAAACTAGTTCCGAGTTAAAGATACTTAAGTGTCAGCCTTACAGAGTCATACTTTGCATGGTTTTAGAAGGCAGCTTCAGTGATTCACTTGACTCATTTCAAGTAAACATGTTACACTGATTAGGACAATACCTGCTTGTGCAGAGTTCATACAATGCTTTTAAATACTATCTATTATCTGACAATAATAAATGCTTTATTGAATGTTTAACTGTTATGAATAAACCTGTATTTAAGTTAGTCTGTTGTGACATAGGTTATTGTAAAATACTGAGTCTAAGCTCATACATTTTGGAACTCTGAATGGCCATCTTCATTTGCTGATTTGACTTTCACTTGTGTGTGATATGAACCTTTAGTTATTCAATATTTACTATGTTCCAGTAAGGATGTATTTCTCAACCTTGGCAACTTTAAGATGTGTGAACGTGCATGCAAGCTGGGAATTTTGGGAGTTCAAATACACACATTTTAAAGCTGTCCAAGTCGAAAAACTGCTGTAAGGGGTAATAGTAAATTATGATTTTAATGGGGAAGCATGTCATGTTTCTTCATGAACAAAAAGTATAACTAATGAGTGAGTTTTGATCGCTTTTTAAATTATTTAGTGCCCTTGTTGAAATTATTTTGCAGGTAGATTTTGCAAAATAAAGTAACACAGGAAAATATATTTTATAGTTATTAAAGCATAAAAGTTATTTTTTTCTCTAATCTTTAAAGGAAGAAGTTTTGGTATTCTAATCCTACACTTGGATCTGAAATGGTAAGAACAAAAAATGCCTTAATCTAAAGGCAATGTCTTAACATATTTCATAAATTTTGTATAATTCCTATATTACGATAATTGTACTAGATGATGTGGCTTTCTTGGGGGGGTTCAAGTTGCATAAAGCAGTAGCAGCTACTTGTGCTTTCACTGAACTTGTATTTCATACTGAATTAGAAATAAGTAAATAATTGTTATGCTATTGTATTTTGTCATTCAGTTTTCATCAGAGAGTGGTGTAGGAATAGAATAAAGCCACGTTAACACCTAAATAGCAGCATTAGGTTCTTATTTACAGATATTGTAAAAAGGACTGAAATGTTTATTTGGATATGTATATAAAATAACAAAATTTAAGAATATAGGTATTTGAAATAGCTATGCTGAAAAGTCTTGTTCATAATCTGGTTACATAGAAGAAATATGTCACCTCCATAAACTACATATATTTAAGAAAATATGATATATGAAGAGACATATGATAAACATATATAGTTGGAACTATTGTTTAATATTATGCTTGACCTCCCCATATGGTAGGCAGTTCCTTTTAAAAGTTAAAATATAATGAAATGTGATTATTATACATATGTAATCATTGAAGTCTAAATTCAGCTATATAATTATGAGATGTAATTGAAATTCACCTCATTGTTTCCAGTTTTCATTTCAGTTTCTATAAAATGGTAGGAATTGCTGTTTCCACTTAATTATGATTAATATTATTATTATTAATAAGTATGGGAAAATAAGAGTAACGAAAAGCAGAAAAACAATGGCGGCTCTACTGGATCCTTAAAGAAATGCACTCCTCTCTAAACACTTATACCTAATGCTAAAATTATTTGTTTTCTGCAATTTCTTGTTTTTTTAAAGCTGCACAAATCATCCAGCTTGACAGATGTTTTAAAGCTGTCACCTCCAAAGGGTAGGAAACAAGATAGCATTCGTAAGAAAACTTTGGACGTCCTGTTTTTTCAAGCTGTGAGGGACCTACTGAACACCCCTCTAGTTGGCCAAGAACTTTATAATCTCAGTGTGGAAGTGTTTAAGGCAAGTACAAATCATATCAGTCCGGCAAAATCATTTAATTGTGTGTCAAAAGCAGAAACATCTGATTTTGTGATTGCGTCCAGGAAACTGTGCAGATGTTGCTGTGATTTATTGCATTGGATTGCATTAAGAACTGTTCTACATGTATTGCATATGGTTTATTGCCTTTCTTTATTGCATTGGATTGTCATGGTATCAAGAACAGTTTTACTATATTATAAATCAGAGGTGGCTCAAGAATTCTGGGAGTTTATGGAGATTCTCATTCATCCAGGTCATAGTTATCCCAAAGATGCTTTTCCACAAGGCAACTGGACTTTCTTGTTTTCCTGTGAAGACGTTTCGCTTCTCATCCAAGAAGCTTCTTCAACTCTGACTGGATGGTGGGGAATGGAAAGATTTATACTCCTGCAGACAGCTGTTCATTTGCATTCTTTTAGCGAGTCCTTAAAGCTACCTGGAGGCTTCTCTGTGTCTTCAGGGTCACCTGAGTAGTGCAAATGGGTGTGAAACCTTGGAACAGCTGAAAGGACTGTGCTGTAGACTGGAGATAGATGATGTCATATTCTTCCCCCTCTGTTGAGAGAGGGCTGTCAGTTGTGACATAGATGGCCTCTTTGACCCCTCTTTCAAACCAGTGGTCCTCTTTCTCCAAAATGTGGACTTTGCTGTCTTCGAAAGAGTGGCATTTTAAATGCAGATGGACTACTGACTCATCCAATGGGACCCTGAAGACACAGAGAAGCTTCCAGGTAGCTTTAAGGACTCGCTAAAAGAATGCAAATGAACAGCTGTCTGCAGGAGTATAAATCTTTCCATTCTCCACATCCAGTCAGAACTGAAGAAGCTTCTTGGATGAGAAGTGAAACGTCTTCAAAGGAGAGCAAGAAAGTCCAGTTGCCTCGTGGAAAAGCATCTTTGGGAATTCTGGGAGTTGAAGTCCATAAGACATAGAAGGGCCATCATTCCCCACCTCTGTTATAAATTGATAATGCCATTTTATATCAGACCTGCTTATGCTATTACATTTAGTTTGCAGTCCTATTCAGCTGGAAGTTATGGAAAAGAAGCTCTGTAGACACAGATGTACCATTACTCGTGATCTACTAGCAGGAGGGCTTAAAACAGAGTATTCCTTTAACATATTAGTAATGGCTGTAGGCAAAGGATTAAAAAAATCCTTATTACACAAATGGTATCACCTTGAGAGAGGCTATTACAGGTAATTCTCAATTTACAACAGTTCATATAGTGACCATTTCAAAGTTACAACAGCACTGAAAAAAGTGACTTAACGATCATTTTTCACACTTCTGACCGTTGCAGCATCCTCACGGGCAAAATTCAGTTCTTTGGCAACTGATTCATATTTATGACGCTTGCAGTGTCCCGGGGTCATGTGATCCCCTTTTGCAACCTTCTGACAAGCAAAGTCAGTGGGGAAGCCAGATTCACTTAACAACCATGCAACTAAATTAACAACTGCAGTGATTCACTTAACAGCTGTTACAAGAAAGGTTGTAAAATGGGGCAAAACTCACTTAACAACTGTTTCACTAAGCACTAAGAAATTTTGGGCTCAATTGTGATCATAAGTTGAGGACTACTGTACTTCTCTTTACATTGGTGTTTAACCCTAAGCTCTTCTTTGGAAGACCCACCTCCCAATCATCCTTTTCCAGTAGGAAGAGGAAAGACTTTTTGCTCTTTTATAGAGAGTTCCCAGCATCACTGCTATCTTCCTTGTTTTTGTTAGTTTTTAATATTTGATATTTGGTGCTTCTCAGTAGTGGGACATTTTGCTTTCTTGCTACTGTGTTATATTAAGTATACATTGATTTTCTCTGATTTAATATCCAAGTGTATGGATAACTTGCTTTTGTCATTGGAGAGTTGGGGTATGTTCAGATGTTTATAAGTGTAGCTATTTCATTTCTATATATCCCATGAAATATGTAGAAATGCATTGACATCTAGATTTCTTCAACACCTCAGTAATAGTGTAATTCCCATTAGTTTTCAGCAGAATTAAGATTAAACTCAATTGTATCTGCAATACTGGAGCCTCCCTACTTTAAAATGGAACTTGTACTTCTTGGGAAAACTGTATTTATATATAACTGATAGCTTCTTCCATTTTCTTGTGGAACAATTATCCTTCAATTTATATTCTTTTTCTTTCTTGGGTAATAATTCCCTCCTGAATATTTGTGAAGTAGAAATATATCTTCTTTACACCGCCAATCATTGATCTAATAGCACTGTTTTTAATAGCAATCTCCATCACTTATGCAGGTTTGTAATAGAATTGTTGGTAGCGCTCCTCTCCAATGTGAAATTGCATTTAAATTTGGTATTTTAAATTTCTTAGGCTTCCCTCACGTCAGATTTTTCAACATGTCACATATATTGGAAGAGTTCTGGCAATGCAGAAAAGGATGAATATATTCAGCAAATTCTACAGAGAAAAGCATCATATATTAGGTACCAGTATGGTGTATCTATGGTCAAGCAAACATCCCTTAAAGAATTGGCTGGTGTTGACCTGTAGAATGGGGATGCTTATAAAAAAAAATACAATGGGACTCTTTCACATTTTGACACCTAGAAGTAACAGAACAATGGCCCACAGGTAGTTCTCACTTTACTATTCATTTAGTGACTGTTTGAAGTTACAATGGCACTAAAAAAAGTGACCTATGACTGTTTTTCTCACACTTGTGACCATTTCAGCATCCCCATGGTCAGGTGATCAAAATTTGGGCGCTTGGCAACTGACATGTATTTATGACAGTTGCACTGTCCCAGGGGTCATGTGATCACCATCTGTAGCCTTCCCAGCTGGCTTCTGACAAGCAAAGTCAGATTCGTTTAATGACCTCATGATTCACTTAACAACCCGCATGATTCACTTAACTCTGACAAAAAAAAGTAATAAAAAGGGGGAAAACTCACTTAATAACTGCCTAGCTTAGTGACAGAAACTTTAGGCTCAATTATGGGCATACATTGAGGACTATGTGTATTTATAACTTAAACCTATTCCCCCCCCCCTTTCAAAAAGAAGCTTGCAGATAATGCTTTTAGGTTGTCTTCATACATAATCATATAGATGTTAGAATATTTTTTTCTTTCTAGACATCTTCTGATATCATATCGTATCCGGGTAAATGTTCCTTCAGTAATATTTGTTAGGGACAGGGAAGAGGAGGCTATAAGAGAGGTAAGAAAGAAATTTCCTATATGTCTGCATTTTTAGGATAATTTAATTGAAGTTCTTTTCTTTAAAATTGTAGTTTACTATAGTAGGCTAGTTTCTTATAATGGGTTTGTCTTTGTACAACCTTCAGATAGCTAAATCTTCTATTTACATATATAGTTTACATATGTATTATATGTTTACAGCAGGGGTTCTCAACCTTGGCAACTTTAAGACTTTTAAGCTTTGCTGGCTGAGGAATTCTGGGAGTTGAAGTCCACAAGTCTTAAAGTTGCCAAGGTTGAGAACCCCTGGTTTACAGTATGTGTATAATACGTATATAAAGCTACATAGCTATCTTATGCTTTGTAAAGGTAGAGTAACATAATTAGGAGAAAAAAAGATGGTGAAAGAACTACATGGTTCATGATTACTACCTGGTGCCATAGTTGTAGCCAGTGCTTTTTTTTGTTAAAAAAAAAAAAGTGGCAGAACTCACACACGTCATACAACCCACCTTGCCTACCCTACAAGGTTCCATCCAAAAAAGGTGCCGGAATTCCGTTCTGGGCGTTCTGTGACAAAAAAAAAAGCCCTGTTTATAGCAAGACTAGCTGCTGCGTGAGAGTCATACATTGCTTTACAGTCACCCAGTGAGGCTTGCTCTGACCTGTGTTAAGGAACCTGACGGAGAATAGCAATAGCAATAGTATTTAGGCTTATATACTGCCTCGTAGTGCTTTATAGCGCAATGTAGAAGCACTATTTGCCTATTGGCCCCCAACGGTCTGGGTCCTCATTTTACCGACCTTGGAATGATGGAAGGCTCAGGCAAGCTTGAGCCCTATCAGGATCGAATTCTAGGCTATATGCAGAGTTTGTATGCAACACTGCACTTGAACCACTGCACCTCCTTGGCTCTTATGTGTGGAACTAAGTGGAGGAAGCACTTGCATGAGGAATGTGACCACAGTTTCCAAAACTTAACTCCCACCTCCCAAGGCTCAAGATCTCATTATTTGGAGTTTATGCTGGAACAGAACTCATGTGAATGAGAGCTACTTATACATATGGTTACAGAAAAATCTTAAGCAAGTCCCTCAAAGATTCCTTTTTTAATAGTAATTTTATCAAATATTGTAATTACAAAAGAGTATAGTACATTTTTTTAAACGTAGAAGAATAAATGAATCCCAGCGACCGGTTAGGGCGCATAGGGTTGGCCTCCTACGGGTCCTGTCTGTTAGACAATGTCATCTGGTGGGGCCTAGGGTTAGGGCCTTCTCTGTTGCTGCCCCAGCCCTCTGGAACCAACTTCCCTCAGAGGTTTGTACTGCTCCCTCCCTCCTAGCTTTTCGAAAACTCTTAAAAACACATTTATGCAGGCAGGTTTGGGGCGTGTGAGTTGCACTCTGCCCCGGGGCCTCTGATTGTGACTGTGTGTTGTATGAGTGGAAATAGTTTTATAGCTTTTACATTGTTAATTAGTATTTTAATTGATTTATATTATATTTTTGTACTTGTATTTTTGCTGTGAGCCGCCCTGAGTCTTGGGAGAAGGGCGGCATATAAGTCAAATAAATAAATAAATAAACAAACAAACAAACAAACAAATAAATAAATAAATAAATAAATAAATAAATGAGTAAAAGGTACAGAAAAGAAAGAAAAAAGGAAAAGGAGAAAGTAAGAATGTAGTTAAGAAAAAGAAAACAAATATATAAAGAAATGACTTCCCGCTTTATCACAAGTATAAAATTTTTTAGTAATTTATCACTTTCTCTTAAAATACAACAAAGGATTTCTTCTTTCCATAAAGCCATCCATAACGCTTTGTCATTTTAGTCCGGGTGTCAGTAAAAGTCCATTAAGGATTATCAGAGACAACAGCACATCTATTTTAAGCTAGATCAGATAAACCAATTGTATGTTCCTTTAACTTCGAACAATCTTAATCTTTAATCCTTTCAAATAATATTCTAGACTAGAATTTGATTTTGTTTCATTTTTTCTTTGTCCCTTCTCATGAGATTCTTTAAAACTAATAAACCTTCCTCTTTTGTAAATCTAAATTAGGAAATTATCCTCTTGGTTTATTATTTGTATATCCCTTGTAATTATTACATCAGCCTATTTCTTTTCTATGTCCAGGGTAGCATGTTTCCATGTCATTATTGTAGCCTGGCATTTAAAAATCCACTTTCAACTTAGTCTCAGTCTTTTCAGATTTGTCAGAGGCAGATGTTTCTGCTGATGCTATTAAAATTAACTTCTGAGTCTGTTTTTCAAAAATAACCTCCAATATGTTCAAAATTTAGAATATTTTGCTTTATTTTGTAACTGTAAGTCAAGTTTATGTGTTCTCCTCCTTTCATTATAATATTTATACTCTCTAGTGTTAAATTTTTAAAACCTCATGTTTTGTTTTTTTTAAAAAGAATTTTCCCACAAGGAGGATTCTTTGTAATTAATTCCAAAAAGCACCATTAGTCCATTTGTAACTTCCTAAAATCAAAGTTTGAACCACCTTTTTGCTGTTTATTCCCCGCCATTTTTTAAAAGTTCTTCAACCTGTAGTTAAAAATTTTCTTACGTTAAAGATTGGTATTATCAGACTTGTCAATCAAGTTTCTAATAGCTGAAAAGCAGCAATTTCTGAAAGCTTGTTATAGGTGCAAGAAATCTTATTAGTACCTATATTAGGACACAACTGAATGATATGTAAATATAACGTTGATGATTGAAAGATGGTTTATCAAAAAATTTACAGATGTTATATGCAGTTTGTTATACTCTGTCCTGTTATAGAATGTATTTTAAGTTTCTGTTTTTCTTTCTGTAACATAAGGTAATAACTAATAGCACTGTTAAAGCCAGAGAAGTTGAATCATGTCCATTTTTGTTTTTAAAATGTACATTTAATTAAATTTGTAAAAAAAAAAGAAAGAAAAAGAAATCGGGAGCCAGGGTTAGGTCCAAAATGAATACATGTTTATTTCAGGATACCTCTAAACAAGAATTAAGGCAAACTGATAATAGATAAGAGTCTCTTGTTAGCGTGAAGGGACCCTAAATTGATGATGCGCTTAACCCTTCCCTTGGCCCCTGCCCAGTCATCTTCTACAAAATGATTACAAAAGAAAGTATGCAAATATAGTATGTTTAAAGGTACCAACTGCAGTTGAGCTATTCCCTCATTTCCCAAAGCTCTAAATCTGCTGAAGTCTGCTATTTTGTGTTCTCCTTGAGAAGAGCAGCTGTCTGGAGCATCTGTAGGTGATCTCAAGTCTTCGCCTTGTCTGGACAGGAATTATTGAAGAGCCGTCCTATTCACCGTCTCTTCATTCCGCCTCAGTCATCTTCAGTCCACCATTTCTTCCTCTGGAGGTCCCACAATTTTCCCAAAGATTCTTAATATTTTTAATTATTTTCATAAAATGATACAGATTTCATCTCTTTGTGAGAGCCTTGAAAAAAGTCCTATTGACCACAAATAATTTTCAAGATAAGTGGAAGTCTTCCTTTTAACATTGGGTTTATGCTTGAAGCCAACACACAAAATGTACGGGATTTAGAATTGATTTATATTAGGATTGTGAATAGAACAGTCTTATTTCTGGACAATTTCAGCGTTTTCTTTCCTTTTACATTATTACAGGTTGAGAAATTATTGGCAATTGCTGATATGGGGCCTGAAGAAGAAGAAAATGAATTAACTCAGAATGATTTCAGGTAAATTAGTAAAGCAACTGCAATCCTGAGCTAGTGAAAAATATCCTTAATACAGGTAGTCCTCAACCTACAACCTCAATTAAGCCAAAAATTATGTTGCTAAATGAGAAATTTATTAAGACACTGCAACCATCATAAATATGAGTCAGTTGTCAAGCATCCGAATGTAAATCATGTGACCATCGGGATGCTGCAACGGTCATACGCGTGAAAAATGGTCATAAGTCTCTTGTTTCAGTGCTGTTAACTTCAAATGGTAGTAAATGAACTGTTGTTAAGTTGAGGATTATCTATTAAATGCCTTTTACTAAAAACAAGACTAGAAATTTCCAGTTGAGCAGCTGAAAGACTGATTATATAACATGGTTTTTCTATCTTTATCCCCTCTTTTAACTACAGGGATGATTTAAAAACTCTGGGAGGGTAAGGGACACTTCCCTAAGTGTTATAAATTGCAGGGAATCAGCAAAAATCAGGTGTATATGCAAATATCAGATATTTTAGGCCTGTTTGTTTCATTGTTTACTCCATTTATTGCAGTGAGGAAAGATCCATTGTGGCTGATACCCATGTGGACCCCTCCATCCACACAAATCTATTTGGAATTGATCATGAAGCATTAAATAAGCAAATAATGGAATACAAAAAAATGAAAAAGAAGGAGGTATTGGAAGGGACTTCAGTACTAGAGACCCAGTTGGCTGAGATACGGCAACACCAAAAGAAAATGAGATGGAAGAAAGCTAGGAAAACTTATGACGATGACCTTAATCCTGAGGAATATTTGATGGAGAGATACAGTAAAGATTATTGGGACAGTGAAGTTTCACCTTTAGAGAATGAGGAACTGGAGTACAAGCCAAAGGAAGATGGCAATGAATTAGAAAAAGAAAAGTAGAACTCTCAACTTTAAATGAATTTATGGAACTATGGGTCAGCTTGAACTACTCTGTTACAAAACGTTCAATAATTGTCTTGTTGAATGGAGAATATATTGCAGCTGATGTTTCCTTCATTTTTCCTCTCTTTATGATTCATTTCCCCTTTTCCTTATTTACATAACTATAGTTTGCTGTTATATCCCACTCCGGCAGCCTATGATTAGTTTTATTAAAATTGAAAAAGTACAGATAGTCCTTGACTTCCATTGCCAAGCAAGATACTTAAATGAGTTGTACCCCTATTTTATGACATTTTTTGCCATGGTTGTTAAGCAAATCACTGCAATTGTTAAGCAAATCATGTAGTTGATAAGTGAATCTGCTTTCTCCGTTGACTTTGTTATTGGAAGGCAACTGGGAAGGTTACAAATGGTGGTCACATGACTCCAGGACACCACACCTATCATAAATATATGCCAGTTACCAAGCATCTGGATTTTGATCATGTGACCATGATGATGCTATAATACAGAGGCCCCCAACCTTTTGGGCACCAGGGACCAGTTCCGTGGAGAAAGGTTTTTCCGCGGACCAGAGGGTGCATAGTTTTGTGCTGCCTGCATCCCACGGATGGGGCTTTGCTTGTTTGTGCAGACCAGTTGCTGGCATGCCGCGGCCCAATACTAGTCCACGGACCGGGGGTTGGGGACCCCTGCTATAACAGTTGTTATAAGTCACTTTTTGGTGCTGCTGTAACTTTGAACGGTCACTAAATGAATGGTTGTAAGCTGAGAACTACCTGTAAATCAATAAGTAATCTTGTTTTAATGCATGGTCTGACTTACTACCGGTAGTTGTAAAGGCCAGGTAGACAAGGCAGTTCATAACTTGTAATTTCATTGTCAATGTTACCGCCTCCTGAAGACCTTATTTTCTTACGAGTTTTTATATGTTAGAATTAGCCTTCTGCTCAAGACCTAATGATTAGGTTCTTTCCTAGCATGTTCTGACTAAATATTCCACAGCATCAGGAAATGCTCAGGTATCCCCATCTACCAGTATATGCAATAATGTTGGATATTGTTTAAGCATGAAATGAACATTTACAGACACCAGGCTAAAAACTGGGAGAACGTTAATACCAGCCCAACCTTAGCTGGCTAACCTTGGACCAGTCAATCTTTCTCAGCCCTAGGAAGAAGATAAGAGCAAGTCACTTTTAGAAAATGGTGCCAAAAAACCCACAATGGCTGGTCCATACAGTTATATCACGGCTCGTACAGGAGCCATTGTGGCGCAGTGGTTAGAATGCAGTACTGCAGGCTAATTCAGCTCACTGCTAGGAATTTGAATCTCACCAGCTCAAGATTGACTCAGCCGTCCATCCTTCCAAGGTCTGTAAAATGAAGACCCAGGACCCAGATTATTGGGGGCAGTATGCTGACTCTGTGAAATCACTTAAGAGAGGCCTGTAAAGCACCATGAAGCGGTATATAAGTTTAAGTGCTATTGCTATCAAGAATCCAGATTGATTTGAAAGTACCAACGAACAACATTTTTTAAAAAAACGACAAGGGCAAACAACCTCCATCAGAATGTCCGGAATGCTATAGGGCAAGGGTCTTCAAACTTGGCCCTTTTATGACTTGTGGACTTCAACTCCCAGAATTCGTCAGGCAGCATGCCTGGCTGAGGAATTCTGGGAGTTGAAGTCCACAAGTCATAAAAAGGGCCAAGTTTGAAGACCCCTGCTGTAGGGTTTCATTCATATAGACACTAGGAGTTGAATTCAAACTTGAAGATATGTTTGGCTTTTTACCAATACATGTTTAGCAGTTTTCTAATGGACCAAAAGCAACCACGTTAGATATAATCCTAAATGCAAAGTCACACAAGTGTGCCGTTCCGCTCCCATACTCTGACATTACACCAGAGGCGGTCAAATGAGCTTGAGGAGGTGCAGAGTTCTATGTGCAAAAAGGATATTAGACCAAGTAAATCTGATCTTTCGCAAAGAGAATTTAGCCTTCAGCCAACAAACCAGCTTTTATGCAATAACAATAGGACCTCCCAGTGGCAGGAAATAAAGATAACTATTGCCTATTCCTGGTTATAAGGATAGTCAAGTATATTCCTAGTTATGGCCTGTTTATGTCACTGATCTTCAGCAAACTGCCAGGTGTGTAAAGGAGATTTTGTCTATGTAGAGATGTTATGGGAGAACAATGTTCCTGGAAATTAAATGGGGTCTTGAGAATTATCTAGTGTAGCCTGCCCAGTACTCTACAGAGATCTAACCAATATCTTGGGTTTTTTGCATTCTTAAAAGTAGACATGCTATTTTAGATTATCTAAAGGAGAAAAGCGGGTGATAACTTCAACAACAAATAAAGTGGAAATTGTGCAATATTTGCCCAGAAAAAATGTACTCCATCCTTAAATGTGTAATCTGATATTGGAGAAAAAAGCAATCCTCTACAGAAGGTGCATTTTGGAAAAAGTGTTGTCACTAAATCATTGAAAGGAAAAAATAATAATGTGGAAAGAACCCGTTATCTACTGGCCCTTATTTACTATGGTTAAGAAAAGTCAGTACAGGTAGTTCTTAAGTTAGGACACAGATCAGCAACCTGCGGCTCCGGAGCATGTTGCATTTCTGCAGGAAGCAGGAAGGGCAGGAGAGAGCAAGCTAGCCCAGCTATGCTGACTCAGGAATTCTGGGAGTTGAAGTCCATGAGTCATAAAAGATCGGAGCTTGCCTACCCCTGAGCTTGTGGACATAGCTGGGCTAGCTAGCTCTCTCCTGCCCTTCCTGCAGAGAGGCAGCAAAGGGAGGAGCTCCATCCAATAAGCTTTTCAGCTCCTCGGAGAACACTATGAGTGCACTCTCTTTTACTTACACACACACACACACACACACACACACACACACACACACAGAGAGAGAGAGAGAGAGAGAGAGAGAGAGAGAGAGAGTGTTCTGATACATTTTAGATAGATAGATAGATTTAATTTCTGCAGTTACCTGAAGAACTGTTATTCCCAGTTGAATGAACTTTTCTCTTTTACTTACACACACACACACACACAGAGAGAGAGAGAGAGAGAGAGAGAGAGAGAGAGAGAGAGAGAGAGAGGGCTCTCTCTGTCTCTGTCTGTTTGCAAATGGCAGAGGAGGCTGGGAGCCACAGGGGAAGGCTCAAAGAGCCGCATGCTGCTCCGGAGCCGCAGGTTGCCGACCTGTGACCTAGAGAAAGCGAGGTGCAATATATAATTCTAATAAAGGTACACTCACTAGGTAGTATTTCTGCAACTTGCAGGAATTATATTAAAAGCAGTGACAAGCATCAGCGTTATTATTCCAGATCTCGGTTTTCTGACGTGTTAGCATTTAGTATAGCTGCACATGCTCATAAACCATATCTAAAAATACCCTTTTCTACTCCAATTTAATTTACGCCAAAAATGGCACTAATTCTTAACGTAAAATTTGTTATCTGCAGACCAAGAGATTCTATTTCACATGCTCGACTGAATTCAGCGGATCTTAGAGATTACAGTATAAAACTGTACTTATGCTGTAAACTTAATTTACTACTGCAGCAAGCATTCCGGCTGAAACCGACATCAGCACAGAAATTAAACGGAAACGTCCCGCCTCCGAAGTACTTTTTAAGAACTGGCGGTCGAGCCACCATTGGATGAAGCAGGCGTGACGTATCCGATTTCTGCCGCTCGCCCGGGACGCCACCTGTTGGTGACCGAGCGTTAGCGCTGCTGACCGAGACTTTTAATGGGCAGATGGACTGAAAAACTGAGAGAGTCTGGAAGAAAGTTGTCTGCGCGATTTTGCGGCGCTCGGTTTTCAGAGTTACCTTTCCTTGTGAGTTGCGTCTCCTACTGTGACTTCGTGAGGTTCCGTATCTTACTCATCCCAGCCACAAATAGTGGGGATGGGGGCGGCGGCACCCTTCCGATCTCATGTGCTTTTCCATGCCCTGCTGCGGGCTCGAATTTCTGAAAGATCCCCTGGCGCTTCCACCCGATCCGGTGCACTCGGTGGCTGAATCCTTCCTCCAGATTCAAGGGAAGTGCCCCATTCCGCTTCTTCTACGCCGGGTGCTGGCGATAGGCGAGGATAAAAGCAGATCGCAGCTCCGGAGGCTTTAGGCGCAGGTCTGCAACGGGCCAGGGTCCGAGCCAGTTGGGCGACGCTTGGAGTGATTGACGAGCAAACGGCGGCATGCAGGATTAGGGGGAGGTCTGCAATAGCTTGTTAGAGTATGTGTGGCTTTACGTAAAGCAGCCACCAAAAAAGGGCAGTTGCTTCGCCGTGACATTGGAAACTTCAAAGCAGATTTTTTAAAAAAAACAACAACTTGGCCTCTAAGATGGTTAGACTTCAACGTCCAGTATTCACGCATCTTAAAAGTAGCAAGGTTTGAGAAGGTTAGCTGCTTCCAACTAACTGTCTATGGAAATTCTCAACCACCCAGGTCCTGGTTATCCCGAAGGTGCTTTTTCCAAAAGGCTACTGGATTTTCTTGGTTTTCTTTTCCTTTGAAAACGTTCTGCTTCTCATCCAAGAAGCTTCAAAGGGGGAGGGGGGGGTGAAGAGATGTCTAGTTGCTTTTGGGGAAAAGCACCTTTGAGAAGCTGCTTTTAACCGTTCCCCAGACCACGCATTATAACAGAGGCCTTGTCCCCCAGCATTCAGAGAATGGAGACAGCGGTTCTAGGAAATACAATCGCTAACAGGGATATCAGGGATAGTGTATATTTTCAGGATTAACGGAAAAGTGCCTGTTCTTGGAGGAAGTGTGTGGCAAATGAATGTGTGGATTATGCGTTTTGCTTCCTTCTCCCCCTCATTTACTCAGATCTAACCTATTGTGTTCACTGAGAATTATTTGCCAGGTTTATAGCAGAATTCGCAGGGTGCACCTAAGGCCAGTTTGTTAAAGAAACCCATTCTTTCTCTTCGTTCAACATGCTAAGCCAAAACTAAACAGTCTTCTTGTGTGACCTGTGAATCCAGTCAGTGAAACTCCTAAATGGATCTACAGCTTCACAGCTCGGTGCACTCTTTAAGTATTAAACCCTACTGTGTTAAATGGGATTTACTTGTATGCAGGAATTCTGCCAGCGCTGTACTATTAAACATGCTTGCATGGTATTGGAATTTACTTTCAACTAAATAATTATAGAAACATAATATAAAATCAACAGAAAAGAGTGAATGGGTGAGTTAGAAGATTTGGTGTATATTTCAGGTCTAAATTTAAATACATGACATGAAGTGATTCAAATTTTGTAGACTTCTATCCTTTCATTTAATTTCAGACTTGGTTCTACATAAGGTGAGGTTGTGATTACCTTGCTTGGTTTTCAACTAGTATTTCCATTTTAGTAATAAAGAGTGCCCTTTTTTCTCTTTGCAGGTCTGCAAAATGGCAGAAAGACCAATGTGGGAGCAAATTGGAACAAGCTTTGTACAGCTGTATTATCAACAGTTTGATACCAGTAGGGAACAATTAGGTGCCCTTTATGTATGTATCAACATATCTTTGCTCAAACAGTGATTATCCAATTGATGAAGTGAATGGATTATTGGCTTGAGAGCTCTGTTGTTTCTACTAAAACAGCAAAAGTCATAGTTCAAAGATATTAATTGAGCAATTTCAAGCAAGGCTGGTGGAAAACAATTACAGGTGGTCCTTGATTTATAACTGATTCTCAGCAAGTGTTTGGAATTATAATACATGACCTCCTCCAAAGGTATTGCATCCAGTTCAGAAATTCTGAAGTCCAGCCTCTCCCCCCCCCAGTCACATGACACTATTTTGGGCATTTGGCAAGTTTACCACATTTATAGCCATTTGCAACATCCTGTAGTCAGGTGACCACGATTTACAATGGTTTTGCCGAAAACCAGTGTTTACTTCCTCTTTTTTTTTTGGCAAAAGTGTCCCATAGCGAACAATAGTTGCTTAATAATTAACCACAGAAAAAGTTGCATAGTTGGTTGATCACATGAATATCTTGCTTCATGACCACCAAGAGTTATGACCATAACGGGCAGACTCTATTACGGTCATAAGTTGAGGACTGTCTGTAGCTACTTCACTTTTGCTTCATGCTGGCCAGAGTAGACGTTTGGCAGCTTGTTCTCAATAGGCAGTTTGGCCTTTGTATTTATAAGTCATGGTTTTGGGGTTGGCATGGCTGGTGAGCTCTTACTAGGTGTTCTGGGAGATTGGGCGGAACTCCTTTTTATCCATATCCCTTTTATGGCTTTCGGTCTATGTCCATTATAATTTAGCATCCCTTTTGCTGCTACACTATCTTTGCTCCCATTAACACTGTGAGTGTGCACAGATGGAGATTAAGCTAGAAACCAAAATGGACAATCTTTATTTTCTGGAGAGCAATGTATAGGCCACAGGTCGGCAACCTGCGGCTCTGGAGTCGCATGCGGCTCTTTGAGCCTTTCCCTATGGCTCCTAGCCTCCTCTGCCATTTGCAGAGAAAGATAGAGACAGGGAGAGGCACTTGCCCTTCCCTGCTTCTCTGTCTCTCTCTCTGTCTCTGCATTTGTGTTTATGTGTGTGCGTGTGTGTGTGTGTGTGTGTGTGTGTGTGTGTGTAAAAGAGAGTGGACTCACAGTGTTCTCCGAGGAGCTGAAAAGCTTCTTGGGTGGAGCTCCTCCCTTTGCTGCGTCTCTGCAGGAAGCAGGAAGGGCAGGAGAGAGCTAGCTAGCCCAGCTATGCTGACTCAGGAATTCTGGGAGTTGAAGTCCATGAGTCATAAAAGAGCTGAGTTTGCCTACCTCTGAGCTTGTTGGAGAACAGCTTGAAGCCAGCTTGCCAGGTGAGCAGCAGATACGAGAGAGGGAGAGAGGGGGGAGAGAGGGGGGAGAGAGGGGGGAGAGAAAGAGAGAGAGGGAAGGAGAGAGAGAGAGAGAGAGGAAAGAGAGAGAGAGAAAGAGAGTGGGAGAAGAGGACTGGCAGACCAAGGGCAGAAAGAAAGAGAGGGAGAGAGAGACAGAGAGAGAGACCCTTTTGATATCTAAAATGAAGATAACACTGCATATATCCTTTTTTTACCTTTATGATATATATGTGTGTGTGTGTGTGTGTGTATGTATATGTATGTATGTATGTATGTATGTATATATATAAAGGTAAAAAAGATATATGCAGTGTTATCTTCCTTTTAGATATCAAAAGGTTTTTGTGGCTCCCAGTGTTTTGTTTTTAGTGGGAAACGGGTCCAAGTGGCTCTTTGAGTGTTTTGGGTTGCCTACCCCTGGTATAGGCTAAACTTTTAAGAAATTCCTTTTACGTGATTAATGGAGAAATTGAAGATGCCAGTGGCAAAAAAAATTGATATTGGTACATATTTTTCACTTTTCTTTTTTGGTAGCTCCTTCTTGTCTCTCCAGCTCCTTCTTTTCTTTCCTTCTCTGACAGGTTCTGATAAGAATCATTTCTATCTATCATTCCGAGTTCCAGTATATAGAAAATATTGCAAAAGTCTTGGGAGGGTGGGTGGGTAGTTAACTCATTGAGGATTTCTTGCCTGAGGCTAGATCTGTGATTATTTATTTGTATATTTTCTTTTCTTTGATAATTTCAATATGCATGCTACTGAAACATGTCCTTGTTTCACAGACAGATGCTTCCTGTTTGTCTTGGGAAGGTCAGCAGTTCCAAGGAAAAGCTTCAATTATGGAAAAACTGATGGTATGTTATTTATCAGGCTATAATACACAATTGATTAATGTTATCTGAAACATTTAATGCAGTGACTTTAAATAATTACTTGGAAAACGCTTCTTAATGGGAAGGCCAGATAAGAGTCTTCATGGAATCCCTCAATGGATTTCTATGGATATGTGGTATCTCCTGAGGTCTTAATGGATTTTTTTTATATATAACAGACACTTCCTTTCCAAAAAATTCAACATAACATAACATCCCAGGATCATCAGCCAGCTCCTGATAATTGTATCCTTAGTATGGTTGTTGGTCAATTGAAGGTGAGATTTGTTATTGTTTTATCTTTGGTTAAAATCTATTCAAAGCTTCCAAGATTTAACATTAAAGCCGGAATATTAAGGCATCCAGAGTGTGTTTAATTTAGTATGTTTGTTGCAATATAATACATAAAATAGCTCTATCAAAATAGGACATCAGATCCAGAACAATCTTATCAAAAGCATTAAATCTTTTTGATGTATTTCTGTTGAAACCGGTGCGCCTCAAAAATGCATGCATTTGCTTGCTTTTTTCTTTAATTAAATTATTGTGGAATTTGTTTTATTTATGAATTTATTAAGCTTGTATTCTCTCATGGTAGGTGGACAGTGATCCAGTAATGGGATTCCATCAGATGTTTGTTCTCAAAAACATGAATGACAAATGGGTTTGTTGTAATGACATATTTAGGTTGGCTCTTTATAATTTTGCCTGAAATTTCTGCTCTTGGTTTACACTTACAAATATCATATAAAGGTTGGTTTTAAATGTGTTTGAGTTATTTTCTTTCTGTAACTGCAACTGAAAAGCATTTATCTCCTGTTAATTGAAATTTTTAAAATAGTTGCAGTATTAGACATCCTTTGATGTAAAACATTTAATACTTCATAAGAAAATAGTTTGCCCATTTTAACTATATGAAGCTTGTGGAGATACACAGTGTATATTTCCTATACAAACAACAGTTTGGCAATAAAATAATTTGCATGTGGTTTTAGTGAACAAAAAAGAATTGCTATGTCTGTATACCGTTTTTTCCCTTGATTCAAATTTAATAATATTTTCATATTATTTCTTAATAATGTGATGTTTATTCAGAAAACTAATCACCATTTGTTGCAAATGTTCTTTAGCCATGTACATACATATGTTAATTCATGTAAGGGCGTCAATGATGCAACAGGGCAAACTACTGAAAACTGAAGCTGATTAAACTGATGTTATAAATCACCATATGAAAAAGAAATATGATCAATTGGTCTGCCTTCTATATTACAAGATTCAATTCAAGTGCCAACATGAAAACTTCCCATCCACAATATTAATCTAGTTTAAACAAGATGGGGTCATGTAGTTAGTTTTCTAAAATGGTAGCAAAGAAGTGGTATAACGTCTGCTACATCCATCCTCTTTTGGCCTGTATCGTTGTAATATCTTGTGTCTGAACAAAAATCCGTTCAATATATAGCATGTAGCAAACAAAAACCCCACAAATTTATACCATTCTGTTTTCATCTTATTAAAAAAATGTTGAATGCAATTTCTAAAGTAAGATGCCTTTTCTTAGGAAATAAAATAGATCATAAAAATATAAACATGCAGTTTTCAATTTGTAGTGATTCTGTTGCATAATGTATCTTGTTTTCTTAGCAGTGAGTAATTTCTTACACAGATTTAGTTTCCTTTGAAGGGAGATTGCTGAAAACGAACTGGAATTTTGTACTATTTACCACCTAAATATTGCAACTGAGCTCCAGTCCATGTCTCTGAAATTGGATTTAAAAGGAACCACTTAGCATCCCAAAATGCTTTCAGAGGTTAAAACACAGCCTTCTGCTTCATTGCAATCTATAACTCAGACATTGCATTATTTACCCTTTGCTTGGAAAAAGGGGAAAGGTGGGTTTTTAAATATTATTTATAAGGACTGTTGACTTGAAGGCATCAAAATAAGTATTTTTTCTTCATTTACCATGAAATTATTTTTTTTTCATAAATGATGTGAATCCTGATGTTAGGCCACTTATTTCTTGCTAACACATGATTTCAAGGAAAAATACACTTTCGAAGAAAAAGATATGTAATTTTCCTTGATTTCTATTATATATAATCAGGCAATGAGGTAGGGCAATTCCAAAATTATTCTGCAAGATGAAAACTTGAGAGCTTTTGATAGTATTGGATGGAAGGATAAATGCCCTACTTGAGGGAAACGTACATCTAATAAGTATAGGGACATACATAAAATGCTTCATGGGTTGAGAATAGAGCACTGTTAATTTCAGTAGATGTTTCTCTTGCCCCTTAGATATATGCTGGTCAGCCCCACATTTAGCATATGAATGTAATAATATATCTGCTATAGAAAAAGTATATGCAAGTGGGATGCTGATTGCCCCATATCTTCTATCTTGTAATATTGCTCCAAATTTAAAGCCAGTTTTAGACTGGCAAAATTCATGGACTGGAAGAAAGGTAAGCACCCTCTCCCCAATTGTGAATGATGCATTGTGTTAGATTCTAAAAGTTAGAAGATTACAACTTGAATATTTGATTTTCCAATGGACTGTTCTCCTAAGAGAATTTTCTCACCTGTGCTATTTGTTGATTCTCCATATAGGAATATCAGATACTTACATATCTCAAAAACAAGGTAAACTGAAGCTATAGCAGGGGTGTCAAACTCGCAACGTCACATGACATGTCGCGACGTATTGCGACTTTTTTTGCTATTGCTGGCAATGGGTGGGCGCGGTTTCGCTATGATGCATCCGGCCCGCAGGCCGGCAGTTTGACACCCCTTAGCTATAGGTTGTTCTCCTTTGAATGAATTCAGCACATCATCCCTGATTAGTGGGACTTCAGTATAGAGATGTCCGCAAAGAAAAAAAAATTGAATGTTTTGGTTTAATAGTGAAAAATCTTGCTAGGGATTAGCTGACCAAAAGAACGGAAATTTAAAAAGGCATAAGAACTTACTCCAAAAAACCTATATACTTTGGTTTGAAACTTGTCAAGCATTTTTCAAAAGCCAAACTATTTGAACCACTGTAACTTAAGCTATCACATCAGTCAACTCTTCCTATTTCTGTCATCTACTTAACTGTAACTGAAGGAGATATTAATTATGTGCTTTGACTCTCTTTTTTGAACTCTGTCCCCTAATGCTGGCCTCTATGGTCATATAACATTTATGGAAAAAGATTGTGCCTGTGTTGGAAAGTAATTATTAGAAAGCTGAACTAATGCCATTTTAGAAGGGAAGTTAGTGTTTTCCCATTATAAAGGAGCAAGAAGGTCATGTAAACAAAAAAAAATGAGAAGAAACTATTACGCTTAAATAGGAAAATGAGGAATTGGGCTATACCTTACTGTATTAGGAAAGTTAATCTTGACCGTTAGAAGTAGGCATGTGCAAAATAGTTGTTTATTTTAAAAAAGGTAAAGTTTTCCCCTGTTTAGTTGTGTCTGATTCTAGGGGGCAGTGTTCATGTGTTTCTTAGCCGAGGGAGCCAGTGTTGTCCAAAGACAGTTCCACGGTCATGTGATCACCATGACTATACATTGAGGTACATGGAACGCTGTCACCTCCCCACTAAAGTGGTACCTATTTACCTACTCACATTTGCATTTTTTTCAAACTGCTAGGTGGGCAGGAGCTTGGGCTAGCAACGGGAGCTCACCCTGTCACACGGGGCTCAAACCTGGATTGTCATCTTTCCAGCTGACAAGCTCAATATTTTTAACTATTACGATTTATAACTGATCATAAATGAATGTTGTATCCCTTGCACAGGGCTGGCCAACAATTTTGCAAGCCAGACAGATGTTCTTGTTAGCCAAAGGCTACCCAAGGACTCATCTGATTGTTGTCTCTCAGCAATGGGGGCTTTTTACCCCTTGAGTGCCTGCTTATTGGATTTTTGGGTGAGTCTAGGCCAGTGGTTCTCAACCTTTTTCAGGTTGAGACCCCACTTGTGCCGCCCATGCGCAGCGCGATCCCGACCCGCGCCGCGCACGCACGCGCGACGGGCCAATCCGCGCATGCACGGCGTGCGCACGACGGCCCGAACCGTGCATGCGCACGTGATGGGCCAATCTGCGCATGCGTGGCGCGTGCACGACAGCCCGAACCGCGCATGCATGGCACGCGCGCGATGGGCCGAACCGCGCATGCACGGCGCATGCACGCGACGGGCAAAAAAAATGGCGGACCGCGGTGTCTGGCGACCCCCGTGAAACGGTTGTTTGACCCCAAATGGGGTCGCGACCCATAGGTTGAGAACCGCTGGTCTAGGCTGTAAAGCAGGGGTGTCAAAGTGCCGGTCCGCGGGCCAGATGCATCATGCTGAAACCGCGCCCACCCCATTGCCGGCAATGGAAAAAAAAGTCACGATATGTTGTGACACATCACATGATGTTCTGAGTTTGACACCCCTGCTGTAAAGAGATTGAAGTTTGACCCACAGTGCTTCAGATCTCAAATGATCCTTACTCTTAAAGTTGTTAGAGTGGATGTAGAGATGAGTGTGGTACAGATAGGCCTCGATTTACAACTGTAATGTAGCCTGCCCGTTACAGTCACAAGTCATGATGGTTCTTAAGTAAGGTATCCATGTGATTGCCTCACCTAATGACCATTATCCTCCCTCTCTCAGGTGTGGTTGCTAAGTGACAATGTGGGTTGTTAAATGGACAGAGGGAAAGAGCTACCTGCGGAAAAAAGGCAGGCCGTTTCTCTCTGTGCACAGAAGGGGATTCCTGCATTAGGCCTAAGAAACAAAGCTTGGATCCTGAAGTTTCAAGCTTCCTTTTACCTGCCCAGCATGCTGTTCCCCTGTCCCCTGAGCACTAATCTTTCCAGCCCTTAAAAACACTGCAATCGCCATTTTTTTTTTATCTAGAAAGCCAGCAAATGCAGTCTTTCTATAACAGGAGTCAGTCTTTCGGTCCACCTTTCAAAATGAGCCTGTTTGCTGGCTTGCAGCAAATGTCATTTTTCTGTAGTAGAAGAAAGGCTCCCTCTCCCCTTTCAGATTTTTACGTGTGCACCTCACCCCACCTAGTGCAACTACCGGTAGATCAGTGGTTCTCAACCTTCCTAATGCCGCAACCCTTTAATACAGTTCCTCATTTTGTGGTGACCCCCAACCCCCATCCAGCTGGCCGGGGAGGGCGGGCAGGAAGGCCGTTCCGCCCAGCCTGGTTGGAGAAGCGCCATTCCTCTCTCTCTTCTCTTTCTCTTTCCTCTCTCTCTTTCTCTTTCCTCTTTCTCTCTTTCCTCTCTCTTTCTCTCTTTTCTCTCTTTCTCTTTCCTTTCTCTTTCTCTATTTCCTCTCTTCTCTCTCCCTCTTTCTTCTTTTTCTCTTTCATGTCCCCCTCTTTCTCTCTTTCCTCTCTTTCTCTCTCTTTCCTCTTTCTCTTTCCCCTCTCCCTTTCTCTGTTTCCTCCCTCTTTCTCTTTCTCTTTCCTCTCTCTTTCTCTTTCTCTCTTTTCCTCTGTTTCTCTCTCTTTCCTCTCTCTCTCTCTCTGTCTCTTACGGCAGCATTGTCAGGGATCCCCACCACTCCCGGCCCGGCCTCCGCCGCATCCTCAGCCGAACGGGCGGGGAGGGGGAGCAGGACAGGAGGCAGCGGCTCCGGTGGTGGCGGCGGCATGGCTGCATCATTGGGGGTCCCCGCCACCCCCGCTGGGACTCCGCGCTGCCCAGCCTCGCCCTCTGCCCATCGATGGAGCCGCAGTGGGGACAGTGCCCGCCCGAGCCGCCTGGGGGGCAGCAGGAGGAAGAGAGGGCAAGGAAGCCGCCGCCAGCACCGGGCCCCAGGAGAAGGCTCTCCTCTCCTACCATTGCTACATCTCCTTCTTCCTTCCCAGCAGCCTGGACTCTGGTGCACCTTCCCGGCCAGCGGGGCCAATGGTTGGGCTGGCTGGGGATGGCAGGGGCTGGTCTCCCTTGGGCCGCGGCTTGCGGGAGGGCTGGCCCACTCAGCGGAGCCTCCAGCAGGCCGTTCCCAGCAGGGATCCCAGGGCTTCCTCGGGCGGCTCCAAGGCCACGAGGCCCTGGCCGCGCTTCTCCCAGGGGGTGAGGCACCCAGGCGCAGGGCCAATCAGGAGGCCTGCAGGAGGTAAGTCCACCTGAGAGAGAGAGAGAGAAGGGAAGCGAAAATGCCTATCTGTCTCTCTCTCTCTGCAAATGGCAGAGGAGGCCATGGGGAGACGGATGCAGAGCAGTGTCTCGGTTCCTAAGACCATCAGAAATATGTGTTTTCCGATGGTCTTAGGCGACCCCTGTGAAAGGGTCCTTTGACCCCCAAAGGGGTCGCGACCCCACAGGTTGAGAACCGCTGAACTAGATGGTGGGACAGTAGGCAAGGTCTTAACTAGAGCTTATTTTGGAGTAGGGGTTATATTAGGTGCACACGTAAAAATCAAACTAGGGCTTATTTTCAGGATAGGACCTATTTTTGGGGAAACATGGTAAAACATATAAAGAACGGTTGCTGGAATTGGGTATGTTTAGTTTAATGAATAAAAGGATTAGGAGTGACATAATAGCAGTGTTCCAATATCTCTGGGGTTGCCACAAAGATGGGCGAGTCAAGTTATTCTCCAAAGCACCCAAGGACAGGACAAGAAGCAATGGATGGAAACAAATCAAGGAGAGAAGCAACCTAGAACTAAGGAGAAATTCCCTGATAGAACAATTAATAAGTGGAACAACTTGCCTCCAGAAGTTGTGAATGCTCCAACACTGGAAGTTTTTAAGAAGAGATTGGACAACCATTTGTCTGAAATGGTATAGGGCAGGGGTCAGCAACCCACAACTCTGGAGCTGCATGAAGCTCTTTCATCCCTCTCCTGCAGCTCCCTGTCCTCTGCCGTCGTGTGCAGTCGCACAAACAAAATAAGTTTGTGGGACTAAAAAAAAAATTCAATCAATTCTAACTTCTCACGGAAAAAAAAGATCTTGCAAAGTTGGAATTGATTGATTTTTTTTAGTCCCACAAACTTATTTTGTTTGTGGGACTGCACACGGCAGTGGAGGAAGTGACGGAGGACCGCGTCGGAGCTGGAAAGAAGGTGCCGCGTGGGTCTGATCGGGGGTGGGATGGGGGGGTTTCTGCCAAGCATCTTGTACGGAGCTGGGGAAACAGGCCAGGTGGGGGGAGCTGCCAATGCTGCTGCCATGAGGCTTGACAGATCCCCCCTGAGCGGCCATGATCCCCCCTCCCCAGCCAGCCAGCCACCATCACCCGACCTACTCCTTGCCTGGCTGGCCGGGTGGCACAAAGTCTCACCACTCTTCTCCTCCTCCTTGTCCTCCCCACTCAAGCGGCCATCAGTGGCTTGGGTGCCTCGGATGGAGCCAAGTTGAATAAAACGGAGGTGCAGCAGTGGGATTGCTCTCAAACAATAAGAGCGGATGTGCTGCTCACTCATGTACGCCCACCTTATTGAGAGCAATCCCGCTGCTGCGCCTCCAGTTTCTTCAGTTCGGATGGAGCCGAGGAGTCACTGGTGACCTCTTGAGTGGGGAGGACGAGCTTTGCTGCTGCAGCTGGGCTACACCTGGGCTATACCCTGCCACTGCCTCCCAAACTCCACCTTTGCCATTGGAGGAAGCAGCAACGGCAGTGGAGTGCTCCATTGGGTGGGGGGAAGCAGTGGCTGCGGGGCGTTCTATGTGTGGGGGGGAAGCAGCAGGGTTTTGTGGCTCCCGGTGTTTTCGTGGGAAAGGGGTCCAAATGGCTCTTTGAGTGTTTAAGGTTCCCGATCCCTGGTATAGGGTTCCCTGCCTGAGCAGGGGGTTGGACTAGAAGACTTCCAAGGTTCCTTCCAACCGTTATTCTGTTCTATTCTTATATGAAAGAAGTCATCCTGGTTCTGATTCTGGCAACTTCTTTTACGATTTTTGAAGATTTTCCCATTTTCTCTCTAGTTTACCCTGTTGAAGGATGTATTCTTAAAAACAAAATAAAATGCAACAGGCTGAAAAAATTGCTTATGGGGTAAACAGGGAAAGCAAGTCTTATTTAGGCACTGAAGGAAATTAAGTGTCTATGGAGATTCTCAGTCATCCAAGCTGTGATTGTCCCAAAGGTGCTTTTTCAAAAGACTTTCTTTAGAAAATCCAATTGCCTTTTGAAAAAGCACTTTTGGAAGGAAATTAACATATCTATACATTAGATGCCACTCATGTACTCTGGAATACAAAATTACAAAATAGATATAAGTACTATTATAAACAATAATCTTGGATTGTAGATTTCTTCCCGTGGCTAAAATATCTCTTTACTAAGGTATTCATGGGAAAGAAAAGGCAATCAACATTAACTTTATTTAAGATATTCCTTGCTGAGTAAGACTTCATAGAAAATAAGTTTCTTGTAGCAAGCTTAGACATTAAAGCAGCGGTTCTCAACCTTTTTCAAGCCGAGAACCCACCTGCGCCGCCCATGCACGGCGCGGCGCGACCCCAACCTGCACCGCGCATGCGTGGCGCGATGTCCCGAACCGTGCATGTGCGGTGCGACGTCCCGATCTGCATGCGCGGCGCGACGTCCCAATCTGCATGCGCGGCGCGACGGCCCGAACCGCGCATGTGCGGTGTGACGGGCCTAACTGTGCATGCACGGTGCACACACAACAGACTGAACCGCGCATGCGTGGCGCAACTGCCCGAACCGCGCATGTGCGGTGCGCGCGCAACGGCCTGAACCACGCATGCGCGGCATGACGGACCAAATCGCGCATGCGCAGCACGCACGTGATGGCTGAACCGTGCATGCACGGCGCGATGGGCCGAATCGCACATGCACGGCATGCGCGTGACGACCGAGGGGAAATGGGGGGAAAAATGGGGAGAAAAAATGGGGAAAAAATGGCGGACTGCCATGTTTGGCGACCCCCGTGAAACGGTCGTTCGACCCCAAATGAGGTCGCGACCCACAGGTTGAGAACTGCTGCATTAAAGGAAGATGTATCCAGTATCTGAAAATCAACAATGAATTTATGAAATTGTTTAGTTTGGGAAAGCAAGTATCTCTCACAAAACACAAGAAACAGTAAGTGCTTTTGTTTAAAAAAAATAGTTTGCACAACAATATGCTTTCCTCATTTTGGTTAATTTAAATTATTTTTTTTAAAGAGCCCAGACAAAAAGCACTTTCAGAATTACAAGATTTCGTTCCTCTCACCTTTAGAGTCCAGAAAACCAGAATGGTCTTTTCTGAGATATTTGCCAGGTCTCCATTGCTTCTGCAGGCTAAGGTGCCACTTATTTGACTGTTGCCTAATCTGTAGTTCTTCCTTCTATCTCCCAGATCATTCCCACATACCATTAGAGTTACAAATATTCTTTTCTATTGAAACCCTTTGTCAGTTCTTGGCATGCTCTTTGTCCCATTACTTTGCTTATCTACTGTATATTGAGAATCCTCTATGTTCAGGACCTAGCACAACACTGAAGGAAATAAAAATTAAGTAACCTTAGGGCTAAGTTGGGGAGACATCGCCCTGGTTAAGGACTATGTATGCAGGAATTAAGACTTGACACTGACCTGATGAGACATTATCAAATCAAATCAATCAAACTATTAGTAATACAGATCTCAGGACAATTCAGTTTTATGCACAGAATTAAATAAGGTGAGTATTGTAATATAAGCATTCTGGTACAATGAGATTCTGGCCAATAATTTGTGTTTAACAATGATATGTGTAGAATTAATAAATTCTTCCTCCCCTCTGCTGTCTTCCCAAATCTGCTCTGGAGAAATCCATATTTCGGGATTGGGATAGGGGGAAAAAGGGGGGGGGAATGTTCAATTGTACAAAGAATTCGAGTTGTTTTGAGAATCATTTTTATATTTTTATTTATAATAAAACTTACCATCTATCTTTTCCAGAAGGTTCTCAAAATATTAAAACCACTTTTTTTTCATTAAAAACACAGCTAAACTGGTGATTGATAGTAAAACAGCAGGAAAAAGTATTAACTCAAATGCCCTATTGTAGTATGAGAAGCAATCTTAAAATAGAAATATATTGACAAATTGAGAGATAGAGAAAATAAAAAATGTCTTTCATGCCAGAAGAATAGTAAATTTGGCACGTAGATCAGATATACTATTAGGCATTCTGAGCTGATGGTGATCACTAAGAAGGCCTGTTTTGGGCAAGGACCTTTTTAAAATCTTACATGGGAAGGTACCTGGAGCAAGACCAGTAAAGATGAAGTATGGGTTGGGTTATATGGGAAGAGGTGCTCCTTTAGCTATTGGTGCCAAACTATGAAGAGTTTTATAACTAAAAGTAGCATCTTCAATTAAGATTGGAAACAAAGTAGAAGTTAGAGAAGATGGTGTAATATTGAAATAATATGATAATAACATCTAGGTACTATTGCTGAAATATTAAGAAGTAACTGAAGTTTCTGGATTCCTTTCAAAGATGGCATATATAAGTTATTGCTTTAAGTAAGAAATTTCCAAGTCATGGAACCTTGAGGGAAGACTATCCAAGTAAAGCTGGCTCTAGGGCCTAAGCTCATCCAAGCGGTTAATGCCACAGAGAATAATTAAGCTTCTAAAGACACAGATAGATCTAGGAATACTTTCAAACTGCTAATACCTTCTTTTAGGGCAGGGGTAGGCAACCTTTACTCTTTTATGACTTTTATGACTCGTGGACTTCAACTCCCAGAATTCCTGAGCCAGCATGGCTCAGCTTGGAAACCTCTCCCTTTCCCTTCAGCATGGCTGGCTCAGGAATTCTGGGGATTGAAGTCCACACGAGTCATAAAAGAGTCAAGGTTGCCTACCCCTGTTTTAGGGGAATAGCAGTCCAGACAAGAAAAACATAAATAAATAAAAAATAAATTCTGATGATAATCCAGTATTTTATGTAGGAGGCAAAAACAAGACTGCAGAATAGATAAGTATGAAGAGTCTCTGAAGGATTATTTCAGAAACATTATCTCAATATGAATTTAACAAATCTATCAAAATAAGAAAAACTGAAAAGTTGTACACTTGTTCTTGACCCATTTTTTCTTTTGACATCTTGGACAATGATAACTAAGCTAGCCAAGAAGTCTAAAAAATAAAATAAAAAAGGTAACAAAGTCTATACTAGCGGTGACTATGTAGCTTGATCCTAAGCTCCTTCAAAATTATTTTTCATTTTTGAATCATCTTCAGATGTATACACTTTATTCAAAATTCCATCTCAGAATATGCTTGAAATATTTTCTTTAACGTATAGAACTGCATCTACATGGGCAGCTATAAGTCTAAATCGGGTGTCAAACTCACCATGTCACGTGACGTGTCGTGACATATTGCGACTTTCCCCATTGCGGGAGCTTGGGTGGGCGCAGTTTTGGCATGACGCAACCGGCGCAGGGCCAGCAGTTTGACACCCCTGGTCTAAATAAAATTGATTATAATCATGACCGTTTTTGTAAACTTGTTTTATATTACATTCGACAAGTAGAAACAACGATTTGAGTTTAGATGGAAAATGGAATTTCATATTATGCAATTTGGATTTATTTTAATTAATTATTGATTGTTCTTTGGATAGACCTTAAAAGTCCAAGAGCAAAATCATACAATTGCAATTTATTGAGCAGGTGATTTATTTACAACTGAGATTCTCCGTGAAAGTTATTTGTGATGGTATTCTCTGCTTTCATCATCCGTCATATGGCAGAAAGTAAAACTTGTCATCAATTTGTCAACACGATTCGAAATAATCTTAAGTAAATTTAACATGGCGTTACAATGGTTTTAGCCTTCTTTCTCTTTGAGGGAAATTCAAAGGATTGCATACTCTGAATTGGGAAGAATGGTCCAGTGGTTTTTTGTTGTTTTTTTTGTCATAAGGAAAATACAGCCTATTGACAAGGCTGGATTTCATTGGTTGTTGGATATGAAGGGGGCTTTCAAGAATACACTGATGCAAATAAACCTTCCACAACATTCTATTAACATGAACAAGATCACTGCTGCATGACCACGTGACAGAACCACATGGGATGACGTCACGTGCCACACCCTCCGTGATGACGTCACAACACAAAATCACGTTTGTTCTTTTTCACTTTTTTTGTTGAAAAAGTGCCAAAGTAAGAGAGGGAAAGTTGAGGTTATAGGTAGGCAAGTGGGAGACACTCTGAAAGACTTCACAACGATCCTCCAAGGCTACACTTTTAACACTATCTTTCCTCCAGGGTTGATGCTGATGGAATTAACCAATGGGAGGTGTGGAGCAAGCGTCTCCTTATTGGTCCACTGACTGATATGCAAATGAGAGAAACGTCACTTCCTGGGACAAATCGAGCGCCATTTTCCCTTTCTGGCTCTGGAAGGAGGGAGGAGCAGCCGGAGGTGGGTAGACGGGAGCGAGGGGTTTAGTGGTGGTGCGGGAAGCTGAGTCCGATATTGCACGGCCGGCTGGGCGCTGCCAACTCAATGATGCTGCTCCGCCGTCGGTGCCGGTATTGTTGAGGTGCTGAGCGCGCGCTGCAGGTCGAGACGAGGAGGCGGAGCCAGGCGGAGCGGCTGCTGACTGAGGGTCCGAGTCACCGGTCCGCCCAGGCAGTAGCAGCTAGGAAGGAGGAGGAGGAGGAGGAGGAGGAGGAAGAAGAGGAGCGGCGGCGGCGGCGGCACCAGGCAAGGTTGCAACGCGTCCGCCCGCCTCAGGGAGTCACCATCGAGGAAGGAGCGGGCAGGCAGTAGGCGCCCCCTGCAGCCGGGACAGGTAAGTGCAACCTGCGCCGATGTAGGCAGAAGCTGACTCCGCGTCCTCTCTCCATCCGAGGCGCGAAGCCTCGTCCCGCTTGGCGCCAAGGAGAACCTCCTCGCGGTCTCTCTTCGCGCACCTTCTCGTGGCTCGGCCGGCAGCCAGAGGCCATGCCCAGGCTTGCTTGCTTGCTTGCTTGCTGTCTTCCTGGGTGCACAGAAAGGCGGTGATGCAGGGAAAGGAGGCCCGCTCCGCAAGGGATCTGCGCCCCGGTGCTGCTCGAGCCTCTGCTGCAAGTCGGGAGTTGGACCCGAACTCGTTTCGCTCACGGGGCGCCAGAATCGGCCTGAAGCTTTTGGATTGCTTTTTTTCTTTTTCTTTTTTCCCCTCAGGCGTGGGAAGCCCGCTGCCTGTGTAACTTAAGGGATCTCGGGACGCCCGTCAAACTCTCCTGACATTTGAAATGGAGCTCCCGGCTTGGGAAAAGAAAACTTCTTACTCTATTTCTGCCTGTAAGAGGAAACTAGGAAGGAGCTTCAGTGTTTCGGTTCTAAGGGATAGTATAAAACAACCCACCTATGCTGTTCAAGTGCTGGTTACTTCTTCGTAATATTTTATTGTCTACCAAAAATTTAGTTTATGTTTGTTTCCATTTCCATTCATGAATAGACAATCACGTAGCTCTGTTTCAGGGTACATTTATGCAAAATTATCCAAGTTTTGTGGCTCAGAACCGGCCTTCTTCACAACTGAATTTGCGGCAGTCAAAAAACATAATGTATTCTCCTCTTTTGTAAACTTGCAAAATCTAGCTGACTTCCTAAACAAATAAGTCTCCCAAGCTGCATGGCCTCTGGTATGGGAGAAATAAACGTGATTGTGATGACAGGGGAGATAAGTGTTGTAGTCTCACATACTTGGAGAGCAGCTCACTGGGGAAAATTCTAAGTGACATTTAAGCCATTCGGACTATTTCAACACATCAGGTTAATAAAGTGTGATGTCAGAGTAGATCAAGAATGTTGATCATAAAGATTTCAAGATGTTCAAGAAAAGCCAGACAAACAGAAGGAGGAAAAAAGGTGGGAGCTGTTCCCAGGTTACCATATATGAAAAGGGGTTCTGCAAGAAAGGCTTAATCTAGGGGTAGGTGACTGTTAAAAACATTGTAATGTTCCCCTTATACATAAAATTAGGGTTTTAACTCGCTTGGATTTTAATTCAAACATCATAAGATCTTAAGTTCAGAAATGGGAAAATTGGATCCTTATTCCTATCTCTTAGTAGTTCCAAAATGAGGAAATTTTGAGCAGAGAGATATGACAATGATTAGGGCAGGAAGGCCTTAGGCGTTGAAGAAGCTTAAGAACCCCCTATAGAATGGCAATAGCAATAGCACTTATATATCGCTTCACGGTGCTTTACGGCCCTGTCTGAGCAGTTTACAGAGTCGGCATATTGCTCCCGCAATCTGGGTCCTCATATTACTGACCTTGGAAGGATGGAAGGCTGAGTCAACCTTGAGAGTGGGTGAGAGCTGAACTGCTGAAGCTGGCAGTTAGCAGAAGTAGCCTGCAGTACTGCATTCTAACCACTGAGCCATCAGCGGCAAAGAGTTATTAGGAATGATACACCAAAGATAATGACTTAGGATACGTGATAGCTGTAAATCTTTGGTTTGCAGTTTACAGAGTTATAGATGTGTTTGTGTTTCTGTCCAGAGTTGTTCTTTTAATTAATGATCTTCAATTTTGAGGAAAAGAATTGTGCAAGATGGTATTGTAAGAGGGGTTTGAAATTGACCTCTTTAGCTCTTTCAGCTGAAGGACTAAGCAACTCAAAATGGCTTATATCCTCGGTTTTTGGAACTGTAGCTAAAACAAGATATGAGGTTCTCTCTGAACCTGTTTTCCTTGTGTAGTTACAATAATTGAAATTATTTATTCTTTTAATATTTCACTTAGATCTTTACCAATGCCATAAATTAGGCACTGTGGCTAGAGGCAGCCTATAGCCCTAGTGGAGGAAGTCTTGGCAAGTTAAGAATGACATAGAAAACATGGGAGTCAATTCATGCCCAAAGGATTGTCTAGGGATGGGCCCTGCCTGCCCTTTTCTTAAACATGCATTTTAGGCCTTGCACAACATTTTAATGATAAATGGCAGAATTGAATTTTGACAAATACACCACCACTCTTTATCCCAGTAAGGCATTCTTATCACTGTTTACCAGTCTCTGACATCAAATGGGAAGGTTGTTTTTTTTACCATTTGTTTATGCAGTTTTTTTTACCATTTGTTTATACAGTTTTTCAGCTATGTAATGTTTGAGGAGTTTCTTGCATGCCCAGCGTATTTCAACTCATCCAACAGCATTTCAATAGGATTTATAGATCAGAGCTTTAATTTGGTCATTACTTTGTGGATTTATTGGAATATTTAGAGTCATTGCTATGTTGCAAGGTCCAGTTTTGGTTGAGCTTCAGTCTTCTGACAGATGGTTTCTCATTATCATCAAGCATCTTGTAGTACAATGTACAATACATTGTATACCTTTTATCTTCATTGTTGAAATGAAGATCAAATCCGTTAAAAAAGTCAAAAAATTCAAAATGGTTATACCTCCTTTTTCCATGTCTGTAATTTTTAAATTACTGAGATGATTAAAGTATATAGGTAGTCCTCAACATACGACCACAATTGAGCCCAAAGTTTCTGTTGCTAAGTGAGACATTTGTTAAGTGAATTTTGACCCATTTTACGACATTTCTTACCACAGTTCTTAAGTGACTCATTACCATTGATAAATTAATAACTTGGTTTTTAAGTGAATCTGGCTTCCCTATTGACTTTGCTTGTCAGAAGGTTGCAAAAGATGATCACATGACTCCGGGACGCTTCTTCTTCTTGTGCCAGATCCGTTATCGGATGTTGGCGATCCTGTTTTTATCGGCAGCTGCACGAAAAAGTGCTAAACAGTCATAAGTATGAACCAGTTGCCAAGCATCTGAATTTTGATCACATAATCATGGGGATGCTGGAAAGATTGTGACTGAAAAACAGTCATAAGTCACTTTTTTCAGTGCTGTTGTAACTTTGAACTGTCACTAAATGAACTGTTATAAGTCGAGGACTACCTGTACTGCAAAGATGACAAAATATCACAAGTATCCTCAAGTTGATCAGGTATAATAAATTTGTCTTTGCCTGGGGCAACAGAAAACTTCAACAGATATTCATAAAGCATGTTTACATCATAATGCATATAAGAGAATGGAACGAAGGAGATACCAATTCTAGATACTGTCTGCAAGCTGTCCTCAATTCTTCCTGCTTATTTTTGCTACGTGCCTCTAGGGAAACAGATGGTTCACTGCAAATTTATAACGTGGTTCACTGTTGTTCCGTATATGTTTAAGTTCTTAATATCTATAAGCATCCCGAGTAATTAAAATCATGCATAGATTCATCTTTGATACCTTTAAGGATGTACCAATTTTTACTAACCATAGTTACTAGCAATTTTTGGTGATTTTCATAACATTGAATTAAATAGATGTACCACTATATCTGAGTTAGATATCAGGTGAAATATTGTCTGATATTCTCATCAGTGGACAGTCATGTCCATAGGTATATCATACCTATGATATACAGAACAATCTTGGACATGACTGTCAGCTACTGAGTCCATATTGAATCCTCAGATATGCCAACTCACTGCTTTTCCAGATTGGTTTTCATGATAGGCTCCATTTCTAAACAATGTTCATTTTTGAATCCCCTTGTTTATGTTTAAGTTACAGCAGTACCTTTTTTCCAAGAAAGAAATTAGTTTTTTCTAATTTCAGTCATTTCAGACAAAATTGTGTATTCTTCAATTCTCAAATCTTACAATTCTTGTGGACGTTATATAGCTTCCTACCAAAGTTTATTGTTACAGTTATAATACATGTGAAATTATATTGAGAAATGTATCTCTGTTTTGTGTCTTTGTCTTTCAGGCAGTTTGACATGTTTCAAATTCCTGTGCAAAACCTTGATAATATAAGAAGATCTCGGAAGAAAGTGAAGGGTATTCTTGTAGATATTGGACTTGACAGCTGTCAAGAGTTGCTTCAGGTAAAGAAGAAAACTTTTGAAAAATGGAAGGCCTTTTATGATTGCATACATAAAATTTCTGAAATGATTTCATGAGACCCAAAATGTTTTAAAGTAAGTTCTTGTCCTGGAAAAACTAAAAGTAGGATCCTATACTTCAAATGATAGGATTGTCAAATCTTGTAATACTGTGACACTGTAAAATAATAAATGAGTTGTACAAGCTGCCCATGAATAAAATTAGTAATTTCATTGAAATTAGGATAGGTCAAAAATATATTATTAACTTTTAATGATTAAATTTTAATCGATGTATCAAAACTCATCAAAAGTTAGCCATGCTTTAATGGGAAAAGTAACATTTATATAGTTACTTTTACTTTTATATAAAAGGATTACTTTTATATAAGAGGGTTACTTTTATATAGTTCCGGAAATATGGACAGACACTTTTATTCACCAAAATCGGGGGGGGAGGGTATTTCCTTGGCTGTAATAGGTTCTTAAACTGCTCTTTAAATGCTACAGTTTGCACTGGGATGCTCTAGTCTAAATTGTTTTTGGTGTCTTTCTAATGAATGAATTAATCCACATTGAGACAGCCTCTTTCCCTTCCTCTATTATTCTTCCTGGTCAGGTGGGCAGAGTTTGGCATAGAAGCATTGTTCCCTCTGGTCATGACTATGCTTCCTTTTGAAACACAAAGAATGCTTAGATTTTATATAGAGCTCTGGAACTGTTAGCTTTGCATTAGTTTTTTTCCCTCAAACTTACAAGTCTGCTTGGAAAGGAGTAGAGAAAAGGAATCTTTATTGACTCTCTGTCCATTGACTCCACTTAGAAAAAGGTTGTCATATGGAATTATGCATGGGAAAAAGCAGAGAAGAGAGTCGAACATATTATGTATGCATATTGCAAATTAAAATATTAATGCATATTAAAATGATCTCAAAAAGTCATTTGTGTACCAAATTTAATCATCTGTAAGTCATTATGTGCCTTTTCCCTCTTGGAGCTGGCAGTTTCAAACAAATAATATTATTGGATAATGTCATTGTATATACAGAGCCAGTTTGATGTAGTAGTTAAGGCACCAGTCTAGAAACGAGACTGTAAGTTCTAATATTGCCTTTGCCATGAAAGCCAGCTGAGTGACTTTGGGGCAATCGCTTCCTCAGCCCAATCCACCTCACAGGATTGTTGTTGGGAAAATAGGAGGAGGAAGGAAGGTTGTTGCCTTAAGTTACTTATAAAGTAATAAAGGCAGCGTAAAAATCAAATAAATAAATATTGAGAAAGTCCAAATTCAGTAGTGAAGTCCCAGTAAAGTATTCCAAGACAGAATCCTCTCTTACAAACTGGGCTTGTATGGTATTGTTTCTATCCCTGGAAGAAAATTGCCATTCTGTTGCATGGCAAAGATTTGTCTGCTACCGTTTCGAGTTGTAAAGCAATAGGTATATCATGAGATGCACTGGGCTCTAATTAAAGCTTTGGCTAGACTCGTCATATCCTTTAGACAAGTCTGTCAAATGCGGGAAAATCAGCAGTCCAGGCAATTCAAACGAACACAAACGAACATTTTCCAGCTGACTTTGAGGCTTGGTTTTTGCTCCTGGTGAAGCGCCTGGTAGGAGTCGACTGGTTTACCGCTTGCGCCTCTGCTTGTGGCTTCTTCAGTCAATATGTTTATATGTTTTGTTAAATTTTTAATTCTTATTTATTCAAATTTTATATCTAAAATTTTTAGCTAATTAGATTTTTTTTTAATACTGTTATAATTTTTTAATTCCTAATTATGGATAATGTAAGAATTATGGATGGAGGAATGAATGGGGTTGAATGGACGAATGATTGTATGGTTTGGATGGATGGAAGGGCTAACCTGTCTGCACTTACGGAAGCTAGAGAAGTGGAGGAGCTTTACTCTGAGGGACCAGAGGGCCAGTTTATACCGGTCGTATGGGGAAGAGGCAGATATGACAGGAGGCCGGGGGTTGGCCGCTCTCGGGGAACAAGGCCTTGCTGCCTGAAAGCGATTTCTTGTTCTGGCCCCCTGAACCTCCCCCGGGGTACTGGTAATGAGCGAAATTCGGACCCTGGACACAGGCTGCTGCTGCTTAATGCCAGGTCGGTGGTAAATAAGGCTCCCCTCATCCGGGACTTAATTCTGGATGAGGAGGCCGACCTGGCATGTGTGACTGAGACCTGGCTGACCCCAGAGAGAGGAGTTCCCCTCTCTGAGATGTGTCCAGCTGGGTTTCAGGTATGGCATCAGCTGCGACCCCAGGGAAGGGGGGAGGAGTGGCAATTATAGCTAAGGAGTCACTCGGACTGCACAGACTCGCTGCTTCTGAGATATCAGGTTGTGAGTCCCTCCTTATGGGGTTGGACCTAGGTGTACAGGTGGGCTTGTTGCTTACGTTCCTGCCTCCCAGCTGCGTTTCAACAGCCCTGCCCACGCTACTCGAGGTAGCCGGGTTGGCAGTTGGCTTTCAAAGGGCGCTTGGGGAATTGCCGGATTCGCTCATATACAGTTCGGTGGAGTCCCTAGTGACGGCCTGGAATACGGCCACTACGGGGGCTCTAGACCAGATTGCACCGTTGCGACCTCTCCGTGGTAGCAGACCCAGGAGTTCTCCTTGGTTTACCGAGGAACTCAGGGGGATGAAGCGCCAGAAGAGACGTCTAGAGAAGCAATGGAGGATAAGCAGATCCGAATCTGATCGAACCAAATTGAGAGCTCATATTAAGACCTATTTGGAAGCGATCACTGCGGCAAGATCTCAGTATCTTTCCGCATTGATCGCGTCTGCGGATTCTCGCCCGGCTGCCCTGTTTAAGGTGACTCGTTCTCTCCTTGATACGGAAAGGAGGGAGGAACCTTTTCAGGGCAATTCTGAGGAATTTAACACCTTCTTCGCAGACAAGATCGCTCAGATCCGGGCTGACTTGGACTCCAATTGGAATGCAATGTCGGCTGACAATGAGTCAGTCGAGACGACAGAGGCCCGTCTTAGTCTTGTGGAATGGAATGAGTTTGACCTGGTAACTCTTGATGATGTGGACAAGGCCATTGGAGCTGTGAGTTCTGCCACCTGTTTATTGGACCCATGTTCCTCCTGGCTGATTTCGGCTAGTAGGGAGGTGACACGTAGCTGGGTTCAGGCTGTTATTAATGCTTCGTTGAGGGAGGGGTCCTTTCCGGCTCTCTTAAAGGAGGCACTTGTGCGCCCCCTCCTCAAGAAGCCTTCCCTGGACCCGGCAGTTTTGAATAATTACCGGCCAGTCTCCAACCTTCCCTTTTTAGGGAAGGTTGTTGAGAAGATGGTGGCACTCCAACTCCAACGGTCCTTGGAGGAAGCTGATTATCTGGACCCTTGGCAGTCTGGATTCAGGTCTGATCACAGCACAGAAACTGTTTTGGTCGCGCTGACCGATGATCTCTGGCGGGCCCGGGATAGAGGTTATTCCACTATCCTGGTGCTTCTTGATCTCTCAGCGGCATTTGATACCATCGACCATGGTATCCTTCTGCGCCGGTTGGAGGGGTGTGGAGTGCGGGGCACCGTTTTGCGGTGGTTCACCTCCTACCTCTCTGGCCGGTCGCAGTTGGTGTTTGCAGGAGGTCAGAGATCGGCTCCGAGGCTTCTTCCGTGTGGAGTGCCTCAGGGGTCTGTCCTCTCACCTCTGCTTTTTAACATCTACATGAAGCCATTGGGTGAGATCATCTGTCGACACGGGGTGAGTTGTCATCAGTATGCTGATGACACTCAGCTTTATATCTCTACCCCGCGTCATTACAGCGAAGCAGTGGAAGTGATGAACCGGTGCCTGGAGGCTGTTGAGGTCTGGATGGGTGCCAACAGGCTCAAGCTCAACCCTGACAAGACGGAGTGGCTATGGGTTTTGCCTCCCAAGGACGATTCTAACTGTCCGTCCATTACCCTGGGGGGAGAGATTTTGTCCCCCTCGGAGAGGGTTCGCAACTTGGGTGTCCTCCTCGATCCACAGCTAAGACTGGTACATCATTTTTCGGCTGTGGCGAGAGGAGCATTTGCCCAGGTTCACCTGGTGCGCCAGTTGCGACCCTATTTGGATCGGGAGTCACTCCTAATAGTCACTCATGCCCTTGTCACCTCGAGATTCAGCTATTGTAATGCTCTCTACATGGGGCAACCTTTGAAGAATGTCTGGAGACTGCAGGTTGTCCAGAATGCGGCTGCGCGAGCTGTCTTGGGTCTTCCTAGACATGCCCATATCACTCCGGCCCTTCGCGAGCTGCACTGGCTTCCAATTGGTCTCCGAACACAATTCAAAGTGTTGGTTATGACCTATAAAGCCCTTTATGTCAATGGACCAGGTTACTTGCGGGACCGTCTTCAGCCTCATGAATCCCAGCGACCGGTCAGGGCGCATAGGGCTGGCCTCCTACGGGTCCCGTCCATCAAACAATGTTATTTGACGGGCCCTAGGACAAGGGCCTTCTCCGTTGCTGCCCCAGCCCTCTGGAACCAACTTCCCTCTGAGGTGCGTACTGCCTCCTCCCTCCTAGCTTTCTGTAAACTTTTAAAAACTTATTTATGCCGACAGGCTTGGGGGGTATGAACTTTGTTCGGCCCCCGGGCCGAGGAATCACCTTCCATTGCTGAGTGTTTATTTGATTGTGTTTGCTTGTTGTATGTGTTGATTTTTTAATTGGATGTAATTATTGTTATTGATTTTTATCTATGTCTATGTTCTTGTTGTGAGCCGCCCCGAGTCCTGGGAGAGGGGCGGCATACAAATTTAATAAATAAATAAAAATAATAATAATAAATAATAAAACTTTATTGCAAGTTTATGCTCTCCGCAAAAATCTGAACTACCAACAGTCAAAGCAAATTGGTGGTTGTTAAGAGTCAGTGGAATTCGAGGTTAGATTTCTTGTGAGCACGAAGGGACTCGAGACTGATGATTCATTTGACTCCTCCTCTGGGCTCAGTCTGGTGATCTACAAATCTGGTTTAGTCTGGTAAATTTTATTCAGTAGGCAACAGTGAATATTTATGTATCTGATATTTAGGATATGCTTGCTTTATGGGTTGCAGTAGTCACAACCATTTTCTTGGTTCTGTCTCTATACTGTTTCCAGTCATCTGTCTTAACTCTCTTGCTACATTTTAGCAGCAGTATTTTGATAATATATTTTTTATATATGCCTGCCCATGCTAAAGCTTCAGACATTAAACAGCAAATTTAATGTTTTCCTTTCTTTATTGGTTCATTTGTTTGGTGGAGACTTGAAATGTTGTCAGTCTCTTTTCTAAGCATGAGGAGAAGCTATGTTACTGAGTTTGCTTTCATTCCATATTTTTATTACATTGGAGGAAGAAATTACTTTCTATGAAATAATGATAAAGAGAATACTGGCAGATATTAATGGCAATGATTTGTGGTGAATTGTTAAGAGGAAAATGAGAGAGGGAGAGGACTAATGTGGATATATGCCACAAAATGAGTACTGTATCATTATGAGGAAGCATTGTCTGCATAATTTAATTTCAATGAAAAAATAGTGAATGAGATAGAAATTCTACAAGAAACCATTAAAACCAAAAAAATTGGAGAAAGAGTAAAAATTAATGTAACAGAAAACAACAAAATTACATACTCTGAGTTCTGATCCTGATGATGACACCCTGCCAGTGGAATTCATAATAAAGAAAAGCCACAAAATTTGTGGTTAAAGATACCTTCCTTAATTTTTAGGTTTCATCCATACCTTCATGTTGTTGGTATGAAGATACCCTACTAAGGCTGGATATAGGTAACCTGGCATGAGAGGAGTTTTTTTTACTTTTATGTTGGCATCAGAACTTTTTTGTGGACAATTTAGGAAGGGGAATTTTGAGGTGTGTAGTGAAGAATTCATTTTTCAAAGACTGCTTCTCCTGGAGACGTTCTAGATCCTCACTTTGTCTTCTCATTGTATTCTTTTAAAAAGTTGTGGTCTTGGGCAGAAATTTTTTAAAATGGTCTGTGGTTATCATCCTCTATTTGCATGGCAGGACTTTTCTTTCTTAGGAGTTGCTTTCTCTTTGGAGGAGAATGTCTTTCTCACTTTCCAAGATGGAAACAGGGAGGCGGTTTGCCAGTCCCTAATTGAGGTGGAACAGGGATGGTAAAAAGGAAGATAGGAGTGGGGAGGCCATGGATTCAAAGCATGAGGAACTGCTTCTTTTAGAGGATCACATGACAAAATAAATCTATCTCCCACATAGCTTCTGATTGGAAATTTAGTACTGAAGGGAGCAGGAGGAAGGTTGGGGACTTGGCTGAGCGTGAGTACGAAATGCGTTAATTTTGAAAACTTGCTGGGCTTGTCCTAGTACCGTAGGCTTGGGACTTTGATGAGGAACACAGATATTTAATAGAATAAATCAAGTTTACAGTTTTTTACTGTAGTCTTGTTCTTGGGTGTGTATGGTTTTTTTTCTTATTGTTTCTTAACTTTGAGAAGTTGGTGGAGTTCTATTAGCATCGTCTCCTATTTTTGCTTCCTTCTTTAAGGTAGTGTTTTTCATTCATGATCTTTAGATCAAGTGATCTCAGATTTACCATTTTTATCTGACAATGTGGGACAAGTCATTCTTCAATCAGACATCTTATTGAAGAAGGCTTTTACAGTAAGTTCACTTAAACCAGAGCATCAACTTTTTCTTACATTTCAGTTCATCAGGACCAATAAAGGTTATTTTATTTGCTTTATGTTTATAAAGCAGTTTCTTCTATTTATGCTGCTTAGCTCCATTTCTGAATAGAAATGGTTCAACCAGCTTAGCTCAACCAGCTTTGTCTCAGCTTTGGATTGCTATATTATTACATGGGGCCTTTTTGGGTAGGCGCTAGGTCAGACCTGGGCATTTTACAGCCCACAGGCCACATCCAACTCTTTGACTGTGCCTGGTAGCCCACTGTGTGTGTGTGAGAGAGAGAGAGAGAGGGAGGGAGGGAGGGAGAGGGAGAGGGAGAAGGAGATACTCCCAGTTTCTCATGAGGCTCCATGGGAAAATTAATTGCCAATCTGTACTCTAGGTTTTGCTGTCTGTTTTTCTCAATAGACTCTGCATCCAAAATATTTAACCAATCCCTTGATTTTTGTACACTGGATATTTGGGCTTGAGCAGATGCTATTTTTGAGTGGCTATGTTTCCCATAATATCATAGGCATATCCCTGTTTGTTAATTAATTACATTTTCTAATGCATGTGCAACAGCGACCATGAAGGATAGATTTCTTTTTCGTGAATACCATTTGAGATCATGTATATCTCAATTAAATTATCAAATTTAATCATCTTCCTGCTTCAGATGCCTTTTTTCTCCTTAGGCCTATATTTTATGATTTTCCTTGCCGGTATTCTGCATTTATTTTGGTAGTGTACACTGAGGCTCGGAAAGGGGAAGGGAGAGGTACAGGCAGGCTAGCTTTACCCAGATCATTCAAATCTAGAATGATCTCTGCAATGCTCTCTGCTTACTTTAATGTATAGATGGCCATTCCAAAAAAAAATAAAATCAAACTTTACAGTCATTTGTCCGAAATGGTACAGGGTTTCATGCCTGAGCAGGGGGTTGGACTAGATGACCTCCAAGTCCCTTCCAACTTTTTATTATTATTATTATTATTATTATTATTATTATTATTATTATTATTATTAACTTGAATACATAGTTCAATTAATACTTTATTAAGCTTAGTTTTACTGTACACTTAGAACTGATAACAGGAAACAAAACATTGAATTCATGGAAGCATGTGCCTCGTGGAGCAATATTCCCCCAGAGATATATAGTATGATTCCCTCTCTTCAAGTGTTTTTGAATTCCCTACAGGCCTAGTTTTGTTCTCAATACTGGGGGGGGGGTAGGGTATTTTGGAGCACTTGTCAAATCTCTTGTGCGTGTTCTTGGTGTGGTTTTTGTCTGGACATTCATATTTTATAAGTCATATATTTTGTTTCTTTTTATTTATTTATTTTTTGTGTTTCTAATCAGTCCATCTCCCTTAAATTTTAAATATTGTAAGCTGCTCTGAATCCTTTTGAAGTTAGGTGGCCTCAAAACCCAAGAAATTTGATTGAATTAAGCAGTGGATGGGAGAAAATTTTGCTGCTGTTGGATTGATTAGCACTGCTAAACATACTTAAGAACATGGCTATAAGATTTACTTGTACTTGTACTGTGCTATTCCCCAAACCATCCGAGGGGGTTCTGCATCAGCACAAAGAGTTTTCACTCTTGCCATCTTCAGAAGATTCAATATTTTATTACGATGACAGATCAGAATACTATCTTCACAAGCATTTAGTACTATTAATGAGCCAACCAGCTGTCCATCCAGTTGAGAAATGCAAAAAACAGCATCCAACCAACACCCCACCTAATCCCTTCCTTCCCTTTCTTGTTCTTTCTTTTATTAATTTCTGACTGAGGACAAAAGCATTAAAGAAAGATGCAAAGCCATTTGTTTGTTTAATTTAAAAAGCATGATAGAGTGCCCTGCCATCTTGATTTCAAAAGGAGAGAGAAAAACAGGGCAAGGTGAGAATTTTCCTCAGTAGGGATTTGCTCACCTGGTGACTTCCAGACTTTCTTCCTGCTTCATAGATGAGCCAGAAATTTCGCTACTGAAGACCTTCAGCATTGTGAGCTTAGATTGGCACAAACCATATAAAATTCCTGATTTCAAATGAGTGGACCTACTTTGGCCAAAAGTCATTCTGAAAATCATTTAGAAAGATGAAAGCAGTTATGGTTGGGGTAATAATGCCAATTAAGTGGAATTGTTTTTGTTTTTTATTTAAAATAATAACAGTCATACATTATGCTTTTTGGTAATTGTGGTTTGCTTGGGCTGCAGGATTTGGAAAAAAAAGTTTGGGGTATTACACCAATAATTAATTTTAAATTAACAGTATTAAGTAACATTTTACTTTAGTTATGGGCTATTTTCTTACCACCTTGCTTTTTTCTTAGACTCTGAAAAGTTTTGATCCAGGAGAAAAATATTTCTCTAGTACTTCATGGAATGATGTATCTCATTGGGACAATTTTGCTAAAAGAAAGGTATGTAACATAGTTAGCATCACTTTCAGATTTAAATGGATTCAGATGTTCGATAACAGGGGAAAATGTTCTGAAAATAGAATAAGAAATGTTGATTGTTCTGCATTTTTTCAGTTACCTTATTTCTTTTTTTATACTTTTTTTAAGTTGTCGGAATTGCATGCAGAATAATTGGTTGCTTTTTCAGCATTTTGAAAACAAGTTATTACAGCTGTTATTCTGCTTTACATTTTTGTCTTAATTTGATGGACCAAAGATTTCCATTGATACATTCCTTTAATTTTCTTTTAACCATAAATGGTAATAGAAATTTGACATTTGTTTTGGTAATACTTGTGTAAACTGTATGACATAGAAGAGCATTGTTTCTTCCCTTTTATCCCCTCATTTATTTCTCTTCTTGGATTAAGCTGGAGTCCACACTGCTGGTATTGTAGTAATTTTACTGATTCTTAACAACAGCAGCAAAAAGTTTAGATTTCATATGGCTTGGTCCTCATACTATTTATATTATATTAATATTGTTTAAAACAGAGAAGAAAGCTAGATAATTATAATCTCCTGAAGAAGAGTTCATGTCCAGTTAACAAGATGGTGATGTTTTTTTTGGCATTGCTATATTGACTAGTTGATAAATATATTATTTGGGAATTCTACAGATGATGCCCTTTTTTCTTGTTTTTCAGAGATATAGAACAAATCCATATTGCTGCAGCTTGTGCAAATTTTCCTCAAAATTTCTTAATGCTTTCAAAAATCACCTGACCCGCTACCATGAAGATGAAATGGATCAAGAGTTAGTTGTTCCTTGTCCAGAATGTTCATTTGCTTCACATTCTAAGACAGTAGGAAAACACCTCCGAATGTTTCACTCCAAGAAGAAAATACAAAACTATAATGTGAGTGGTGGTATGAGACAATTCCGGAATGATGCAGTAAACTTTGTATGCCAGAAATGTCAATTTACCGACATGTTGTACTACAATACAAAGAAACATGTGTTGGTAAGCCATTTTCAAAATCTAATAAGCACATATTTTGAGGAGAGGCCTGATGAGACTGAGGAGAACTTTACTGATCACTACTGTAAAAAGTGTAATGCTTTTGCAAATAGCCGGGATTCTTTAATATATCATGTCTTAACATCTGAAGTACATAAAGATCTGGAGAACATATTGGGAAGTGTAATTTCAGTTCAGCCTAAAAAAACAGGACAAACAAAGTCACTGCAGATTATCAATATTGCTCCCAAGCCATCAGCAATTAGTACGGTTTCACAAGTGGTTCCTACCTCTGTAGGATCAAATTCTACATCACGTTTTCAACTTCCACTTCCATCAGTTAATCAGAATCAACATACAGTACCAACAAAAGCAGTTCATAACGTGGCTGCACCTTTGAGTGTTTCAGGTAGTGCCAGCAGTGTGACAGCTTCGACTTCTGCTAACCGATTACATATTGCCCTTCTTTCTGGTCCTCGCCCAGCAAATCAGAATAGTGTTGGTCTTCAGCCTGCAGTTTCCCAACCAGTCTTTGTTTCTCAACGTTTCCCCGTAAAAGAGCCAGTAAGACCCAGCGTGTTTTGCCTAAATCAGCCCATAGGAAACATAAGTAGAGCTGTTCCTCCAGGAGTCATTTCATACACTCGACCTATCAGACCTAATCTCCTTCCTGTAGGTAATCAATCAGCCAGAACTATCAGAAATCCAATTATGCCAAGGCCTGGTCCCATTCCAGTTAACAGGCCTTCATCGCCAGGGATCCTTGCTGTAAATCGGCCTATGGGGAGTGGATCTGGAATTCTTCCAGTTTCCGAAACAATTACATCGAGAGTTCTTCAGTTTAACCAGCCAGTCACACCAGGGGTTCTTCCTGTAAACCCATCAGCTACTGGACCTGGGATTGTACAGTTTAATCAGCCAGTTACATCAGAAGTAAATCAGTCCATTAGACCTGGAATGTCTCAGAATGCTACTTTACTTACCACTGGACCTATGCTTAGACAGTTAATTCCAACTGGCAAACAAGTTAATGGAATACCTACATACACTCTTGCACCAGTTTCTGTGACTTTGCCTGGGACACCAGGGGGTGGGGTGGCAACTGTTCCACCACCTCAGGTGCCTGTTCAGTTGGTGCCATCTGGCCCAGTTGCCCAGCTGTCTCAGGGTCCTGCTACTGTGCCCTCTCCTGTTGCAGTAAGTTCTTCTACAAACCCTCTGACCAAGACTTCTCCAACCAGTTCTGCAATGAATCTAGTTCTTAAACAAGCTAAGCAGTGGAAGACTTGCCCTGTTTGTAGCGAGCTTTTCCCATCAAATGTCTATCAAGTGCACATGCAAGTGGCCCACAAATGTAGTACATCTAAGACAGAGATTACTCGTGAAGTAGACAAAGTTGCAGCCTGTGCACCTTTTCTGAGGTGGTTAAAAGATAAGACAGTGCGATGTTTTTCTTGTAAATGCTTTCTAACTCAGGCAGAGCTTGTAAAACATATTTTTATCCATGGGTTAACTTGCCTCTTCTGCACCAGTGTTTTCCATGATTTAAAATGCCTTGTGGCTCACACACGAACTGTGCATAATGGAAAGAAGAAACTGCACTCAGATTATGAGGATAAAGGGTTTCAGCTTCTGAGTGATTCTGAAGATCATCTAGTATTCCCTCATTTTGACTACAGTATAGCTTCAAAAGAATTTTGTGAAAGAGAAGTGCACCTTGTTGTACTTGCTGGAGTAAATTCAAGGACACTTATTCCTTTGTATATCAAACTGCAACAAGAGGATGCTGAAATGAGCAGAGAAAACAAAGTTTCTACTTGCCCTTTTTGTTACGGTATTTTCACTACCACAGATGCTTATGAAATCCACTTGAAAGAGCAGCACCACATCATGCCAACTGTGCATACCATTTTGAAGTCTCCTGCTTTTAAATGTATTCACTGCTGTGGGGTGTACACTGGCAACATGTCTCTAACAGCAATAGCTGTGCATTTGCTTCGATGCCGGAGCGCTCCTAAAGATAACATGGCAGCTATGAAGATGCAAGTTGACCTTGATGAGAAGCAGGATCTACCACTTGTGAACGGGGAGAACCATGATGATGCTTCTCCTTCAGCCAAGAGGAAACAGTCTGATCATCTTTATGCTGTTTCTGTTTCAGAAGACCAAAGTGATGAGGATACACCGTTCTTTATTATAAATAATGGTTCAGCCCAAATTCCAGTAAATGAGGTGAATTGTATGCCTTCCAAACGACAAAAGTCTGATCCTAAAACTGAGATCAAGGGAGAGTCTTCAGTTGAAGATCTTCATATGTTGGTGTTAAATCCAAAGCCATTCCAACAAAGTTCAAATGAAGTCCAAAAACGGTTTCTTGCAGATTATTTTCACAAGAAGCCGTATCCCAGTAAAAAAGAACTAGAATTGCTGTCATCCACTCTGTGTGCATGGAAAGTGGATGTTGCATCATTTTTTGGAAGAAAGAGATACTTCTGCCTAAAGGCAATAAAAAACTTTAAGCCATCTGTGCTTTTGGGCTTTAATATGTCAGAACTTAAAAATGTAAAGCACAGTTTGAATTTAAATTGTGAATTGGAGGATGTATAATTTTTTTTAAAAAAATAGTCCTGATATCAGGCAAGCAAGACTGCATATTACATCAAAAACGATTCCACTTGCTTAGTTTTTTGTAATATTAAAATATTACTGTTATTTGGCTACATTTGCATACAGTAGTAAGTTAGAATTATAAAAAAAGGTTTATCATTCACAAGCAGTTTTTACTTTGCCTGATCAGTCCTTATTTCTTTCCATCACTAACACAGACTATAATAAGAAATCAGCAGGAAGAAAAGGCTTAATGTCAAATTTAGATTCAAATTTAGACCCGGCTTTTGGCTCCCAAATGAGCTGACTTGGATGCCTATTTTGAATTCTGGTTCACTAGATGTATAACATTCATGAACCTTAGTTTTGACATAATGTGAAAGGTTTTTGCTTTTAGGTAAGCACAGATTACTGTAGTTCTCTGACTGGTGGATGGTACCAAGGCTGAGTCATAGGTAATGTGCTGCTCCTGAATGATAAGCTAGATTTTTTAGAATCATAGCTCACTATTTTGTGTGAACACAATCAGTGCAGTGGGGGTGTTATTTCAGAATACCTGAAGTTCTAGTTTCTTTTGTTCTGTTTTGTTTTGTTCCCTTGCTTATGATGTAGTTTTGTCCATGGGGTTTTATACAATTGTGTAACAAATTTCTAGGTTTTTTTTTTAAAGAAAATACCAATTGTTTCTAAAAAAAATAAAGTGTATAGTTTTGGTAAAATATCAAAATTGGTTAGACGATTGTAACAGTGTAAAAGAATTATCCCCTCTGTTCAAAATTAAGATGCTTGGCTCTTAATATGACCTTATCACCTTCAAAAATATTCAAATTGTCAGTGCATAGCAGTACACTGTATAGCATACAATGCAAAAATACTGATAATAATATTAAAACAACTTATTTGCTCCTGTAGATACAATGGTACACATGAGATAATTTCAAACGCTGTTTCTGAACTTCTCTTTAGTAAGAAATAATAGATCTTTATAGATATGCCATTGTTTTTCTGTAGCCTTCGTTTCCAAGTATTGATTATGCATCTTGGATTAAATAAAGTTAGGAGCTGCCTGTTCAGTTAAGATGTATTTGTCTTCAACATATATGCCCCAGATATGCTACTATAATTCTTAATTATGCCATTATCGCTAGAGAACTCTGTGAGGTGAAGCTCATGTATTTGGAAGACGTCCAGGTTGGAAAAATTGATGTAGACTAAAATGGCTATCTAGAGCCAATTTTACTTAATGCTGTAGCTTGCTGTCAGCATTCTAGTTTGCATTTTATTCCAGAAAGTTATAGGTATTGCATTCATGTCTGTTAATCCTTGTGCTGACAAATATTCAAGAGCAAAATTGGAAAAAAGTTCTTGACACTTTGCTATATTGCTGTAAAAATTGGAATATGGGACTAATGGCAATTTATTCAGCAATCTAGTGTAGGGATATGTTGCACTGTGACTGATACACAATCTCTTGGATTATGCTAATGGCAGTATGTGAGCGAATGTTTGCATTTATAAGCTTAGGGTTATTTTTCTTCAAATGCAGAGTGAAAACTATTCTGTATAGTAACTGATGGTTTGATACTACCTATAGATAATAATTTTGTCTAAAATTATTCAAAAGATAAGCCTGGTAGACATTCTACATTCTTAAACAATGGTAAGACAAAACCTGTGGCAGTTTTATTATTACTTTTAAAATATTATGTTTGGGCATTGGATGATTGAACAATTTCCAGATCCAGGTTAGTCTTTAGTTGCTAGTTGATATCTAGCTATTAACATGAACAACATAACTTATTACTGCCCTATCAAAAAACATTTAGTGTGCAGACTTTATAATGCATTTTAGTTATTAAAAATGTTTCTTATGGCAAGACTTGTTTTGATGAAACTGCATGTAAATAATTACCATTTAAGCACTTGCATTGCAGGCTATTAGATTTCTATAAATGTCAGAGAATTGTAAGCGGGTTTACTGGTTTGGTTTCTGTTCTTTCATGAAGCCTTATATCAAGATAGAGATATTTAAATAGAATTTATTACCGCGGGAGACATAGAAACTGAAAGGTCACACCTGTGGTAGCACTGATAATTATGTAGCAGAAATGAAGGACTTGGAAGACCTGGCCACCTAGCTTCCTGGCTCTTATTTCATCTTTCAGGGTTACTGAGAGAAATATTAGATTCTGAAGTGAAGAATAACATTGTCTAACCTTATACACTATGCACAAAATAAAAGGACTGCAGCCAATTTTGGAAGATGGTAGATTCCAAGATTAAACAGAGGGGAGATTAAACTGCTATTTGGTCCAAATTCATACGGTATATAGTTTTATTTTTATAAAAGGAGGATAAATACACTTATTGGGTGTCATTGCTATTGCTGTTTTAATACTACTCTATAATTATTTGATTTCTTACCAACATTGGAAATTGAGTTGTTAACAATAGTACTGCTTTTGCTTAAGACAGGGGTCCCCAACCCCAGTCCGTGGACCAGCACCGGTCCACGACATGCCAGCAACCGGGCCACACAAACAAGCGAAGCCCAATCCGTGAGATGCAGGCAGCACACAAAACCACACGCCCTCCGGTCTGTGGAAAAACCTCTATGGAACCAGTCCCTTGTACTCAAAAGGTTGGGGACTTCTAGCTTAAAGAGTATGCTACATTTCATTTTAATTATTTTTATCACACATTTTATTATTTTTACAAATAAGGTGCCAAATATATCTAACACTCCTTCTTTCTCCAAATCAACAGCCCTGTGAGTTGGGCTGTGAGTGACTGGCCCAAGGTCACCAGCTAGCTTTTATGGCAAAGGCGGGATTAGAACTCATGGTCTCCTGCTTTCTAGCACGAGGACTTAATCCCTACCAAACTGATGTTCATTTCTTTGCAAGTACTGGCTCAAGATTATGGAGGAGCAAAAATAATATAATGTATCTGTGAAGCGAAACACAGCTTTTGCATCTGTGCTATACTGTAGTAATTTAGTATACTGCTTCAATGCTTCGCTAATTGGTGGGAGCCCAACCCAGCCAGCAGCAGGTTATACGGACTGATAGTTTCGCACTATACATGTTTCTCATCATTATAGTGGTGGCATCTTGTTCCTTTTCAGTGTTTTAATGAAACATCTCTGCATTAATGGCCTCGAGGCACTCCCTTGGGAAGCGCTGAATATTGGCACAAAAAGGACCCTTTTCTGAGTTTGAATAGCCATTTCATAACATGGCTGTTTCAAGGTCAGGACACTTTTGGAATGGTTAGAACATACCATTTAAAAGTAGAAACATTTTGTCCCCCCAAAATGTTTGTGGCAGTAAACCTCAAGTAGGCATGAATCCTGCTTTGCAACGGCAAGGGACACATGGTGTTTTGTGGCAGTAAACCTTGAGTAGGCATGAATCGTGCTTTGCAATGGCAAGGGACACATGGTGTAGACCTATTCACATTGCTAGGCTGTCACAAAACAGGGTCATCGTAATTCTTCTCACTTGCCCACTATTTTCTGATCACAGGTTCAAACTGCGCAGCAGCTAGTTTTTCCAGAGCAACATAGTGAATTGTCAGTGGTTTTGGTCCACTAGTGGGTATTAGCCTTTGGGAGGTCATGAGTTCAGTTTGGAGCAGCCATGTGAGAGTCAAATATTTTATTCTTCTGGAACTTTATTCATCAACTTAACATACAAAGAATAGACAATTGTCAAGATTTTCCATGCTTGTCTGCCAACACAACTTTTACATTGCACATCTAGAATATGAAATTATTCTGTAATAGTACTGCTTATGTGTTTTCTGGTGAAATATTGGGCTCGTTCCCTCTTATTCTGTATCTTGTATTTTAAACTTAACTGAAATTTCAATGTTCTGCAGTTTGATAGCATTTACTTTAAAAAAAAACCTATCTGGTGAAAGTTTTGAAAACATGTTATATTTCTTTCCATGTGAGCTCAGCATGTTTCCTTTTAACTTTATCAAATTTTCATAGTGACAGAGTGGTCCTCCACTCTGCTTCATTTGGCTGCTTCATTTCTGAATAATCACGAATTATCAAAACAAAAGTAGGGGAACTTACCTGGTTGCAGCATTTTTTCATTTACTGCTTGTGACAAGTGATAGTCCTTTCATTCATGGATATTTTCACTCCATCTGGCATCATATCCCTGAACCAGGTACACAATATCCTTGTTCAATTCACACTCCAGACCTTGGTCAGGAATACTAGCACCTTTCTAATTACTGGTGCTCCCTTTGGTTCTATCTTATTGGTTGCATCCACCTCCAGTTATATATCTTGTTAGTAATTCACATAGAGGAATCCAGAGGCCACGCTGAAAAATCATCTATAATGGTTTTTTGAGTGGTCATCAGTAAAATCACATGACCCACTTTTCTTCCCTACATTTAGTGTACTAATTTAGGAGAGATTGAATAGTTTCTGATTTATGTGCTGATATTACTACTTTACCATATACCATATCATTAGGTGCAATGAACGGTTGCTTCTCTGTAAAAGGCTATATGGTCAGATCTGAAAATGAAATGCTTCAACTTGAACTTATACCAGGGGTAGGCAACTTTGGCTCTTTTATGACTTGTGGACTTCAACTCCCAGAATTCCTGAGCCAGCATGACTCAGCTTGGAAACCTCTCCAGTTCCCCTCAGCATGGCTGGCTCAGGAATTCTGGGAGTTGAAGTCCACTAGTCATAAAAGAACCGAGGTTGCCTACCCCTGACTTATACCAAATATGATGGATGTATTCCCCTTGAAGTAAAACTTAAAAAGCCTTAAATGGGTATATTGTTACCCTTAGTAAGTGTAAATTTCTAAAAACTAGAATTCTGATTAAATTATTCACAATCGTGTTGATTTGGTAATGAAAAAATACACACCTTCCTAATCAATTTAGTCCCACTTTCCCTTTGTTGAATTACTATTTTCACACTTATCAGTGATTCCAAGAAATACATATAGGTAACGAAACATCTGCAAGCAAATAACCACGCTCAGAGAGCGCCAATAACTCCACTTTTCAATGAAGTATGCAGCCTAGTATTAATGCGAGCCAAAATCCAAAATGTTTGAAGAACACAACTTTGTTTCCCACAATTTAAGACTAGAAATACTTGGCTGATAATATGATGGAGGTACAAACAGAAAGGTGATTCCTCAAATTGGATTCTATAAAGCTTTCACATGCTCCTGTGATAAAGCTGTCCCCATCCTAAATCATTTTACTGGCTTACATAGATGGTATATGTAACTAAGCCCCATTTCATTTTTATATCAACATTTTGTGCATCATGGTTAAGCAAACTTCAGAATAAGGGTTAGAATAGTTCTTGGAAGAAGTCATATTCTCTGTTAAAAAGAAAAATATGGAAATCAATATTTGTTGATTTCGCTGTTGCCTTCTGACAAAAAAAAAAGAACTGCCAATAAAAGACTCCCTTGCCCCCCTTGTCCCGCAAATTCATAGTGTATAGTTGTGGCAGGGATTGTGGGACTTGGCTATCAATACTTCCTTTTTCTGCCATCTTACATTGTAAAAAAAGAAAACCATCTAGTTACACAGTTTCTCGAATGCATTTAGAATCTGAAGATGGCTTTGCAATTAAGATATGAACGACATGCTTTAAAATGGCATTTTAATCTAAAACTTAATTTAAATGCTTAATTACAAGTTAACATATAAGTGCTTTGGTGATCAAACATTTCACATCTTATATAAAAGGATATTCATGAAAAACTTTATGAAACAGTTGCCTCTGCAACTCAGCAATTTGTACATATTGCTGTTTTTCTTTAATATGTATATAGCATTTCAAAGAACAAAAGTTGCTTTTACTATGCTCTAGTCAGCCAGTGGATTTCTTCTTGCTGTGTTGAACAGAATCCAGATCATTAGCGTCAATGCACATTTTGGTCCTTATTGCACTTCTAACTACTGTTATTTAAAAAAATATGCCTGTGGTACAGAGATTAACAGCAGGAAACACGGTATATTTTGTTTTCCCCACTTATTTTGTTAGTCTTTGTTAATCTTCAAAAGAATTTAGCCAGAAAACCATGGAACACAGTTTTGATACCTGGCTGTAAAATCTTTCTTATCCTAGGAGAGAGGGAAATACAGAGGTGAATTATATAGGTTGGTTTTCTGAACTATTCTGACCAAAAATAATGGCTGCAAGATCTTCCTGTGTATCCAATCCCTCCCATTTATTCCCTCTGTCTAATCTCTCAATTAAGAGGATAGCATTAGACTTGCTTACAGTTTATATAATATACATACTATCTTTTCTTGATAAAATTAGCTGCCACTTAAGGCTTTATCTTAGATTGTGCTTTAAGATACTAGTATATTATTTATACAGAAAATCCAGCGTAAGTAAATACACTTGAAGACAAACTGGGACACACAAGGAAGGCACCGTAGTTTTCTAGAAAAAAGTGCAGCAACAACCTAATGGATCTTACTGATAATACTCTCCATTACGTGTTATCACTTTCAATTAAATCACATACATTGTCCTTGATCAAGACAAGGAAAGTAGTCTTCAGTCTTGAAGAGATCAAGAGGCTCATACAGGGCTTGATTCTGCCTTGATGATGATTTCTGTAATGAAAATCTACATATCAGAATACTTGTATACCAGATTTTTTTAGAACTCACAAATTTTTAAGTTTTGAATAAAATGTCCCTCTTATGTTTGTGTCTTCCATGAAATATACCAAGCAGACTTTGAAAAGATTAGAACTACTACATTTAAATTTCAGTGCGCATAAGGGATTTCTGGAACAAATGATAGGATCTAAAACGGAAGTCAGAAATTCATCCACTATTTTTCATGAAAAGTCTGCTAGGATTGTGGAGCTTTACAATATACAGAGCACAAATGAAAACCCTCTCTGAATCATTAAATGAGCCATGCCATTTGCAAGGCTTGCGTTGATGCCTCAGACATATTTTACAGCTTTTTTTATGCACTGATATGCTAACTGACTTCACTTTGAAAGAGTCCAGCCATTTCTTTCATATTACCCCACTCCCTCGTCCCAAACAGAGACCCAGGCGATGCATGACAAATGGGGACAAAATAGGTGCAAAAGCCAAGTCTGTCTTCTGAGGTCCATGTTGGTTGCTGCCTTCATAGTAAATGATAGCAGTAATTGCTTTGAAACCGTAGGACATGGGTGTCAAACTCGCCACGTCACGTGATGTGTCGCGACTTTTTTTGCATCGCCAGAACTGGGGTTGCCTCCATACGATGTGACCGGCCCGTGGGCCAGCAGTTTGACACTCCTGCCATAGGGGAATGTTACACTCCCCCCTCCATTATTGGTTATAAGTCTCATTATTCCTGATTTAATTGGAGCTACCCTAATCTTTTGATAATCAGGTCAATCTGCCATGCAAACATGCTCAATATATACAGATGATTTCAATACTGCAGTTGTCCAATAAAAATATTTTAAGTTAAGGTCAAAGGAAAACATACTGAACAAACAGGCATAGGTAAGCCACTATCTGCAAGAGGTTCTAATACTTCAAGATGGGGAACCTTTCTATCTTTATTCCCTTTATTTGGTTAACTCCCAAATCAGTGAATGGATTTTTGTCCTTCAAAGTATTTATTTCAGGCAAGTATCTTTACGCAGCTTTTCTAAACACATGTAAGCCACAGAAAGGAAACAGAGAAGTTGAGCAAAATGGCTCATTCCACTGCATCCTCTTCCACATGATGAGGTTACTGACTAAGCCAAAGATCTCTATAGAGGACCTGAGATGTATAATTTTTGATGTTTGAGGTCTAACTTATAGAAAGTTAGAAAGACCATGTAGACAAAGGCAGTCTGTCAAGGACTATCTGTTATCATTGTGGCTGTTTTCAAATGGCACTTACTTTCAGGGCAGTACCATACAGCTTTATATAACTGTAGGAAGGCCATGTGGTAGACTTCTCCTTCACAAAGGTAATCATTGGAAAAAGTGAAGTGAGGTGTGATGTGGGGAAGAGGATCAAGGATGTGGGACCCATGGGGCAGGAAGCAGGCCCAAGCCCTGTGGTAACTCAGCTAGGAAGTAGGCCCAAGGGACCCAGTAGGGTGAGATGGGAAGGAAGAAAAGCAGGTGGGGGCTGCAGCATCCTTGCAGTCAATCATAAGGGTGGGCGACTTGCCAAGTGCCCACATTTTGTTCATGTGGCCATAGGGGCATTGCAGTGGCTGTAACTCTGGGTACAGGTTGTTATTCCTTTTGTTCAGTGCCATAGGAATTTAGAACAGTCTCTGAAGGAACATTCTAAGTTAAGGACTATCTAAATTACCTTATATACACAGAAGAAGGAGCATGATGGATGAAATGAGCATGCTCATCCAAGCCCCTCCTCTGGAGGACAACAGAAGCAGATAATCTGTTGTCCTCCAAATTCCTTTGTATTTATCAAAGGAAGACTTGAAAAAATATCCTTTAAATAAATATTACAATAATCATTTGTCCCCCATTCTCACATTCTTTGAAAATCTAAAATTATCTCACTGAAAATTATTTTGGAAATTATTTGGGGTAAATGTATCATAAACTTATGAATTCCTAATAATTGATCATCCACTTTGAGCTTATGGGAGTTACGCATCTAGATTTGCATCAATTTGTTCCTGCTATAGAGATTCAAGAAGTCTAAATTTAAGGTTTCTTTAATCTACTCCATAAACTAATTTCAATTTGTATTTCACATCTTTTCAGCCTTAATAAAGAAAACTTACATTTAAAAAAGATGGCACGTTGATTGTGTACAATAATTTTTTTAATGTATTCGGAAAATTTCCAAGGTCAGATTCTGCCTTTATGATCTGTTCCTCCATTCCAGCCACATTACTACCAATCATTTTTACAAAAGCCTGGTTTAAAAGAAAAGGAGAGAAAAAAATAACAACAACCATTCTAACAGAATATTAACAAAGAGTGGTTCAATTTCCTAGTTTTGAATTAGAATACTGAATAAATCTGGAAAGAATCAAACTTTCTTACTCGGCAAAAAAAATCAATTGAGTAGGTCAACTTTACTCATCCTAGTCTACTTTACAGAACTGTAAGAATAAAAAAAGGAAGAGAAAAACAGATAATCTTGAGTAATAAATTTCAAGACCTACAATTTACTTTGCAAAATTAAATGGGTGGTTAAGTAACTTGATGAGAAAGCAGCAAACATGGTTTAGTCAAGAACTGGATCTTTGGAAGTTCAATTTAAGTTTAATTTAGAAATATGAAAGCATAATACAACATAAAACAAAAGGGAACATGAGAACCACAAGATTCACTGTATTTTGAACTAATCTAAAATCAGAAGATTCAGTAAAGAGTGAAGACATGTGCATACATGACAAGAACTTCAGAATCAAGTACAGGTAGTTCTCGACATACGACACTTTATTTAGTGACTGTTCAAAGTTACCATGGCATTAAAAAAGGGACGTATGATGGTTTTTCACACTTACGACTGTTACAGCATCTCCATGGTCATATGATCAACATTCAGATGCATGACTCCTATTTATCACAGTTGCAGTGTCCTGGGGTCATGTGAACCCTTTTTGTGACCTTTTCACAAGCAAAGTCAATGGGGAAGTCAGATTTGCTTAACAACCATATTAAATTAATTGCAGTGATTTGCTTAACAACTTTGGCATAAAATGGGACAAAATGGGTCATAAAATGGGACAAAATTCACTTAGCAAACTGTGGTTGTAAACCAAGGACTACATGTAGAGATTAACTAGATTTGAAATTTAAAAAATGCATTTCTATGACAGGATCTTACTGGGCAATAGTAATATGATTAGACTTGTATGTGAAGGGTCCTTGGTGCTCTCTGAGCTTGCCTAATGTCTCATTAGCCTAACTAGGTAACATCATCAGTGTTAGGGACTAGTACTGATGATGTTACCCAGTTAGGGTAATGCAGCGGTTCTCAACCTATGGGTCGCGACCCCATTTGGGGTCAAACGACCGTTTTGCGGGGATCGCCGGACACCGCGGTCCGCCATTTTGTATTGTATTTTATTTTTTATTTTTCGTCGCGCGCACCGCGCATGTGCGGTTCAGGCTGTCGCGCCCGCGCATGCCATGCGCAGATCAGGCCGTCGCAGTCCGCCATTTTGGTTTTTTTTGTTTTTTTATTTTTTTTGTCACGCGCCGCGCATGCGCGGTTCGGGCCGTCACGCGCGTGTCGCGCATTCGCGGATCGGGCCGTTGCGGTCCGCCTTTTTTTGTTGTGCGCACCGCGCATGTGCAGATCGGCCCGTCGCGGTCCGCCATTTTGTTGTTTTTTTATTATTATTTTTTATTTTTTTGGGTCGGGGTCGCGGCACGCATGGGCGGCGCAAGTGGGGTCTCAACCTGAAAAAGGTTGAGAACCACTGGGGTAATGAAACATCTGCAAGAAAACAAGCAAGCTCAGAGCACCAGGGATCCCTCATTTCAATCCTGAGCTACAAATATTCTCCTTCATTGAGACTTGTATGTAACCTGAACCTCAATAACTAAGTGAAATGGCATCTCTTTAATAATTATCAAAGATGTTTATTAAAACATTTTGGGAAAGCAGTGTGAATAGAAACATACTTGTCCTTCACAATTTCTTGCTGGAAAGATTTTTTTTAAATATAGATTATGATTAAGGATCTGCAAAGAATCAATACACTGAATTATCTCTTGCTATGCTGACATTATAAGACCTAACCTCCAAAATAAAAGTAAAATTAAAAGTAATTTCTATTAGCCTTGTAGAGAGAAATAAAATATTGACATTTGAAATACAATACCTCTAGTTTGTCAATCTTTCTATAGAGCTTCTTCATTTCCATTGCCTTTGCATGAATATGTGGCACACTTTCATTAATTACTTGAGAAGAATCATTTCTAATCTAAGGGGAAAAAAAACATTTTACTGTAACCAACATGGGAGACTAAGCTTTGATAAAATCTAACCAATGCATTTAAAATGGTACACAAACTGAGTCATCTTCCAAATGAATGTATACAACCCATACAAGTTGATTTAACAGTTGTTGATGCTCCATCACTGGAGGTTTGTAAGAAGAGATTGGACAGCCATTTGTCCAGAATGGCATAGGGTCTTCTGCTTTAGCAGGAGATTGGACTAGAGACCTCCAAAGTCCTTTCCAACTCTGTTATTAATGCCAGGCTTTATTCAGAAAAGATCTGTAAATGCTTCTAGATTTGCTAAATATAGATTTCAACAGTTTATTATACGCTGCAGATAGGGAAAACAGGTTACAAGACTGCATACAAATCAGAACTGAACACCAGTATCTTTTATTGTTATGACACTAAAAAGATAGTGTCAAACAACGTTTAACATTTTAAAGTTATCTGTATAAAGTTATCTGTATTTTTCGCAAATGACTGAAGACACATCTTTGCCGACAGGCCAGGGACAGTTAACACCTTGCCCCAGCCAGTGTATGTTTGTTGCATGTCTGTTTGGATGATTGGTTTTTGATTGAGGGGTTTTTATAATGTGTTTTAATGTTAGATTTCTATCCATGTTGTGAGCAGCCCTGAGTTCCTGGAATAGGATGGCATAGAAATCCAAATAAGTAAGTAAGTAAGTAAGTAAGTAAGTAAGTAAGTAAGTAAGTAAGTAAGTAAGTAAGTAAGTAAGTAAATAACTTCATCTGTATAATTTCTGCAGTCCTTTAATTTCAGTCATAGGTTGCTTTCAACACCAACGGCATGTGACAGCCTACACACCATAACAGAGACTTTCAACACAACTCTTTGCGCGTTTTTAAGTAGCATTACCTACCATGTCCAGCATTCCCACAAACTCATCTACCCTGATCAATAAATCTTCGAGACTCTTGTCCAAAGTTCCGATCTGCAAAAACAAGTCAAAATAAAGCATTCAAAGACGAAGCAAAACGGCAAGCGCAGGCGCGCGGTGTGTGTGTGTGTGCGGGGGGGGGGAAAGAGTCCAGACCTCCGGATAAACTCAGTGCAATCAACCGGGGGGGGAGGGAAAACAGGCAGTAACAAGCCGCGGAAGGCCACCGGTTGCGTAAAGCTCCGCCGTGGGCCGCCACTTCCCGCTGGCCTTACCTTGGCTCGCTTGGAATTTAAAGCCAATTCGCTACGAAGTCGAACCACCGCCGGTGAAACTGTTAACGGCCACTACCGACCGCAGCATTAGAATGCCTCATAGAAGGACTGACCCGGGGCGCTCACTCACGACTGTAGTCTGAAGGGCGAGGCTATTGCGGGGAGGGGGACGAAGCGGGCGCGGGACGACGCGCGAGAGGCTTCAAAGCGGGCTGGCGTTCAAAGCGGGCCCGCCCAGCAAAGAAGGCGCCTCCCGACCATTCACTCGCCTGCCCGGCTGAGGCGACGTTCTCAAGCGGCGAGGGGAGCAGGTAGGAGGCGTAGTCAGCCGCCGCTGCCGCGGCCAGTAGAAACTCCCCGGCCAAGGCATCGCTTTGCGCCGACTTCTCGTCGCCGATGCCGGAGGCGCTGCTGTGACTCTGCGAGACGTGGCCGCTATCATCGCTCGAGGACGAGGAAGACGAAAAGGAGGAGGAGGAGGAGGGATGAGGCGGCGGCGGCGGCTCCTCCGGGACGCTGGCAGAAGGGACTCCGGCCGCTTGCGCCATCTCCCGTCCGTCTTCCGGACCGCGCCCAGCCCGGAATCGCCCGTCTGTCACCTGACTCGGAGCGTTTTAAATCGGAGGCCCTCGAAATGACAGCTTAATTGTTGCCTCCCCTCCCATACGGAAGCTCAGCAAGGACAATGTGAGCCACTGACTGGGGTTACTCGCTCGCGCTGCGTTTACGTTCTACTTTTAGAGGGTGGAGCGAAAGCGAGTGTTTTGAGGTGAAGCACGTGCTTAGGTCACGTGGGAGAGATCCTGCCTCAGGCGGCGCTCCTGGGAGTCGGATGGAGGGGGAGGGGGCGGGAAATATCCCGGCCTGCTCTACTCCAAACGTGGAATTTCCCCACTCAGTTTATACTATACAGGGCCGCGTTCTACAATCTCAGCGACTTGAAGATGTGTGGAATTCAACTCCCAGAATTCTCTGCTGGCTGTAAGGGTAATGATTGCTATAGAGCAGTGTTTCTCAACCTTGACAATTTTAAGGCCTGTGGACTTCAACTCCCAGAATTCCACAGCCAGCAACACTGGCTGTGGAATTCTGGGAGTTGAAGTCCACAGGCCTTAAAATTGTCAAGGTTGAGAAACACTGCTATAGAGGAAAATAAAGGATGTTTTTCATCTTTTTTTCCTGTCTTGACTTCCCAGCGTTGTACATGTACGAATCTGTTGAGAGATGACCACAGTTATTTAAGCTTGCTCCACCCCAGTATTTTATAACCTGTTGTTTTGTTCCTGCAGAAGGCAGCAGGACTAGACTGATGTAGAGATGGCTTGCTCAGAATTTGGACACCCCCCCCAAACTATAGGCTACATGGGCAAATTTTTAAAGTCTCAGGAGAAGTCAGTAGATTGCAGTTACCAGTTTTTAAAATCTCTCGTTTTTCATTAATTATTTGGGAAGATAGAATGCTTATTAGGTACAAAACTAGATTGGATAGCTAACACTTTCAACGAAATCAAAACTATCAGAAATTATCCGAAATAGCTTGACAGTGTAATAAAATCAATCAAAACTTATGGAAATGTGATGAATTTAAGGCACTAAAAATGAATTGTTCAAATATAGTGTGGGAAGTCAGTCCCCCCAAAGAAAAATATTTTGGGGAATATTAAAAAGGCAGAATATTATATTTTCCCAAAGGAATAATGGAAAATTTTAGGCAGGACCCCCCAAGTCTCTCTGCCCCAAGCAGAGACCAGGTCTGTAGAAATGCAGATGTGATAATCCTGTCAGAAAGATTGGAGCCAGGAAGCTTGAGGTTGATGGGATTAGAAAGACAAAGATTCCCTAGAATCAACAACCCCTCACACCAAAAAATCCAACACAAGACATAGTCATCAGTCACAGCCCCAGGGAAGCAGGATATGACCTTTGGGACAAAATAACCCACCACCATTAGAATACCAGAAAGGCACACTGAACCTCAGGTCAAAGTTCATGCCATAGGAACAATTCCAAACACAAAAAGTTCAAGAAGATATAAAAACCCACCACTCTCAGCAACATGTGGTCAGCTTTTCCAAAGCCTCATTTCTGTCTGGCTCTGCTCTTCAATAAACTACAACCTTCTTTCTTAAAGCAGTCTCCATTTTGTTTATTCCAAGCTTGGACTGGACCCTGATGAAGTTTTTTCTTTCAACAATAGTATACCAAAATACTGTGTCATAGAGATGCCATATCCAAAATACTTCAGAAGATACTAGGTACTTACCAAAATCTCTAGTATTAAAACATGGAGTTAGATCAACACTCTGGTCATTACAAAGTCAGAAGGCTAAAGAACTGATGGAAGACCCAATGAACTATGATAAAAAAACAGAGTAAGAATTAGTAAAAGTCCTACCGTAAATAAGATATGCCAGCATAGTAGCCAACTGATTGGAAGAAGTCAATTTATATTCCAATATCCAAAAACCAATTCTAGAAAGATATTGATTTCATGAGAAACACAAAAGACATTCTCTTTGTGAAAGCACACACACATACACACAAAGGCTCTAATGCTGGGAAAGATTGAAGGAAAAGAATGACCAACAGAGGAGACGGATTCAGGTACAGTGGCAATGAATGCACCAATGGAAGGCCTGAAAGCCTAGGTAGGGGACAGTCATGAAGAAAATCGATATGATTACTAAGAGTTGACACAAACTTGATGGCACATAAATAAGTAGAATAAACAAATTATCTATTATAAAAAAGTTCTGTCTTAACTGACTTTTTAAATGTGACTTAAACTTCATTGTCTAATGAATTTATTCATTGCTTTGAATTCTCTGAACTATATTTTGAAGACACGTAACTGAAAAAAATGCTTTCAAAGTAATGTTTGTGCATATATAAATGGCTCATAGGACTGCAAATCCTTTGAAAGTGATGTTTTGACATGCACAAGAATGCTATGAAGCATCTGTTTTCAATCATTTAAGCAGTTATTTTTCCCAGGCATGCACAACTGCTTTACTTTTGCTAGTGAAATGGCTGCGTATGCACTGATGGATGTGAAAACAATTGGCAGCAAATTCCAAAACAGCTATGTGAGCTTGGAGGAAGTGCAGCTTCTTTAATCCCTCTGGATAAAAATGTAATAAAGTAGATACCTGTGATTTTTATAGATCATTGCTAAATTGTAGCTGTGAAAATATACTTGGATCCTCTGTTACAGCTCATGCTGTTTACAATTTAATTAGAATAAAAACCAATGTGGATAGAGACTTTGCAATACTTGCATTTGAATCAGAAACTTCAAGTACCCGAGTTTTTGAATGGATAGGAAGCATATAAATCTTGCATCTGAGGTCAAATGACTGCTTATACATCATACAAAAATAAGATTAAAAATAAAAGGGAAAATGAAAAATGAAATATCTATGGGCATAGATGGTTAGATGCCCATTTATTACTTTGTACAGAGAAATACAGAAGAAATAGGAACTAAAGTCTACAATATCAGAGAAGAGTCAGGGTAACATGATTATGACAGAAATATTGAGAAGATGGTGAAAGGCTTAAGATTTTGGTTAATCTTTTAAAGTGAAAGAAAGATAGGGCAATTATTCCAGTTATTAGAGATAAAAGATGAAATATGTAAAACTTCAAAGGATATACATTGTCAATTTTTAAAATTCTATTCAGGATGTACAGTATAGCAAACCAGATAAAATATATTGGTTGAGGATATAGAGGCTTTTCTAAATAATATAAACCTACCAGACTTAGATGATACACAAAAACAACTTTGCCCCGCTATCTGAGATTAAACAAAGAATTTTAAAAATGGCAGGTTGTAAAACACCAGGAGTAATTGGGCTCTGTTGAGTGGCATAAAACATGTATAGATCTTTTGATGTCAAAACTTTTGTCAATTGTATGATGAGATACCAGAGGCATTAGGTTTATATGCAATTACACCAAAATCACTTTGGGGCACTTATCTTGTAACTTCAAACAAATGTTAAGTGAACGCTTGTAACTCAGGGATTACCTGTACCTATTTATAGCATGTTTGGTTAGATGAGGATCATTAGGCTCTAAATAGAACTTTTAAACAGAACAATTATATCAGTTAGTTATCTCAGACGCCTCACACAGCATCTGCCGGGATTCTCTGTGTAAAGGGGGCATAGTATCCTCCTCTCAATGTGACTGCAGGGTCCGATGTCGAACTGTAGATCACTTCATGACCAGCTGTAAGCCGAGGACACATATCAGTCCAGTATCTGATTTTTTTTAATATAAACGATGCTGCACTTCAGTGGTTAGATAGCCTAGATATTGTTATTTGAACATAGATTTTTTAACATTTATATTTTATTGGGTTCTACTAATCAAGCTGAAACATTAATTTATATTGCTAGTCCATATGCCATATGCTAAATAAATAAATGTTAGAAAGCTACAGAATGGAATATCTAATAAAAATGCAATCCTTTTCCCCATAACTTTATGGAGAAACCCCAAAATTAAACATTGGGAAAAAGATGGTAATTTGGAAAAATTGGATGAAAGCAGGGATATTGACTTTGGACCAATTGATAGATGATGAGAATGAACTTCTAATATACGCTATGATAAGAGACACAACAGTGCAATATTTTCAGCTACAATATCTGTTAACAACACTGTTTGGACCAGCAGCATTTTCAGCTTCTGAGACATGAGAATTAACAACTAGTTTCTGTTGTAATGACATTATATTCTATATTTTAATTTTTAGTTGTATTTTTTTCACTTATTTTTAAGCACTTGTTATGTATTTTTTTGATAATGTATGAATGTTTGCATTTTGTTCCCTTTTTTCCTTTTTTTTGTGATTATTTTAAAAGCAACAAAAATAAATTAGAATAAAAACAAGGCAAATGCCAGCCCATAGTATTGCTGAAAATTGGACACAATTGGAGAGCATCATCAGGCTTAAATCATCTCACTGATTGGCTTTGCAATATCTGACAATTCTATTCCTCCTTTACAGACCAGCCCATCTGGTTCGAATTAAAAGGGTATGTGAAACAGGAGATGAATTCCCTGTTCATTCTCCTGTTCCTCTGTGAATGCCCTGATTTTCTCAGGTTGCTAACTTCTGAACCGATTTACATGAGGATCAAGGAAAAAGAGGAGAAAGGATACATGCTGGCCTATTGGATACAAACAAATATTTTTCATTTTTCTTTTAATACATATTGAAATCTTTTTTTGCAAAAAATCCGCCTATATTGTCACCCCCCCAAATAACAATTTTAAAAAGCAAAAATTCCCCCCAACAAAAAATAAATAAGTACTCAAGTTATATTTAATTCCTAACAACTATGTCAAAACAATATAGCCTTCATCTCAAATAATCATGAATGTTCCATGGACATAAACACAGCAATTTATAGTAAGTAATCTTAGTTGCACAATTAGTCAGGCATTGCTGCTAGAACTATTATCACTGAAGCCCCCACTCCAGTTCAGGTGAGTCATTAAGAATTTCAAAGTTCAGCTCCACATTTCTGGAATTTCTTAACTGCAGCTATGAGACTGGAATTCTGAAATGCAACAGATGGCAATTGTATTCAGTTCAGCAATGAGAACTAGTGAATTTTATTCAAAGTATGATAATAAATTACTTCCTATTAAAACTTCAGATCTAAAAGTTACCTGTAAGGTAAACAAAAGCTAGACTCTAAATTAAATAAAACAAGCTCATTCCTTTGGAAACACTTTAATACACAATTGTATACAGTAAATAACAAAAAAGCTAAAAGTAGAAAAATACACCATAAAACAATTATATTTTCTTTCTAGGCATCTCAGGAATATATTCATATTTTCTCTATAAACCGTTTTAACAACTTGTGGCATTTCAGAATAGAAAAGCAGAGCTGAGAGCAGGACTCTTTTAGGCTTGTCTGTTACTGTCTTACAACGCTGCTAGTATTTTAGATTTCTGAGGATGGGTAGCTCCACAAGGTTTAGAACACAAATAATATAGGTTGCCTCCCCCCCAAAATTAATATTTTAATTATTAAAGACTCGGTAAATTCATTTAAATTCTAAATCATTAGAGAAACTTAGTGGAATTGTTTATGTTAGCTTAGAACATAGGATTCTAAGTTCTAGTTATTCAATACTGTCAGCAAATTAGAATGTGAAATCAATGGTCACAAAAATGGGAGCATTTGTCTAATAAATATTTTAATAATAAAAAATATAATGCACATCCCATGTTATTGTGGTGCATTACTAAACTAGCATTCATGCTGCAACTTTTTCAAATAAACAGAAAACTTAAGTTTATTCAGACAGAGCTATCAATGACCAGCAGGGGGTGCTGATTTAAAATGAAATTATTCCAGCAATAGCAATTCCTCACCCATGTAAGGTTTTATACATACAGTACAGACATATACAAACACAAAATCATTTGGTCAACATTTCATTCCCAAAAGGGGCAGGAGAAAGGAGTAAATACAGCATGTCCTCAACTATGGTCAATATAGAAAGCCATTCTTTAAAGCAGTGTTTCTCAACCTTGACAATTTTAAGGCATGTGGACTTCAACTCCCAGAATTCCACAGCCAGCGTTGCTGGCTGTGGAATTCTGGGAGTTGAAGTCCACATGCCTTAAAATTGTCAAAGTTGAGAAACACTGCTTTAAAGGCTACCTTTCCAGATTTAGGTGCAATACAGTCAATTCTCTGTGTGAAAAAAGCTAGGAAACAATTACCTAGTGGTAGAAAATAGGTTTTTGGAAGATAACATAAATTGTTATCCTCTGAGATTAATTGATGAAGCAGAAATCATATTTACAATTTTCATGAGTTATACCAAACAATACTTTTATGTCTAATCACAAAAATTGTCCTTCCTGGAAAGTAATATATCTCACACGTCAGAACATTTATGAGAGTGATGGTTCTCGCTCTTCTGCATGTAAGATTGAATTATTCCAGGAGGCACTTCCAGAAAGAAATGCAATTCAAAGCATCCACTAAAGTGTTATCACAGTTCCATCCTCTTCAATGCCTCCTTTGGGAATAACTAAACTATGTCGAGGATCAGTTTTTAAGGAACTAAGGATTTTGTGAATATTGCCATTGCTTTCTCGTCCAAAGCTGTTGAATACTAGGTCTCTCTGTAGTCTGTGGCTAAGACTGTTGCCATTGATTCGGGAAAGGCTACCGGAAGGAAGACTGTGAGATTTTGGAATGGGCTGTGGTTCCAGGCAGCCTTCAATTACTATGTCAGTATCCTCGTCACTCTCCATTTCGTCAGGGTGGAAGTTCTGCAGGACGTGAGAAGAAGGCAAACTGTGATGGCTGGCAGTGCTGTCCGTAGACTGGCCAGAGCTCCCAGACATCCGACTGCTTCTGATAATATTGTTCCTTTGGTTTGCTGGCTTGACTGTGATGATAAGATTATGGCTATTGGCAATCATCATGTCCGTCACCTGATCAAGGGTTTTTCCTGCCACTTCTATCCCATTTACTTCCAAGACTTCATCATTGACAGCAAGCAAGCCTGTACTCTCGGCTAACCCCCCAGGAACCATCCGTGAGATGAAAATGCCAGGAACTTTTTCCAACCCATGGGGAGTCACTCTTACACTGGTCCCATCGCGAATGTAAAATCCAAGTGGTTTCTCACACCCGTGACGATACAGTCGTACTCTTCTATGAGTTTCAGGCAGAATATCCACATCAATGATGGAAGACACTGGTCTGAAGTCCTGAGGCATGCTAATATTAACATGAGGACGCCGGCGAAGGTTGTCATTCCGGAGAGTCACCAGAGCTTTCTTTTTCCTCGTTAAGGTGTTTGAACCAAAATTTCCATAATCTGCTTCATCTGTAAAGAGAGAGGGGAAAAATTAACACCTCAGACTAAATCCTCTGTAGACCATCTTATGCAACAAAAAGAGCCTTATCTCCAGCTTTCATAATATGCCAATATTTAAATATGGTTGAAATATTGCTGTGAGGGAGACTGTAAATTAAAGACTGTGTTACTAATAAACATGTACTTTGAAATATTGGAAGAAATGTCTAGACTCTAGATTGGACAAAGAAAAAAGTGGCAGGCTGTTGTTAGGATGAACATGAAGTAACAGACCCAAACTATTTGGTGACAAACATAATGTTTGCTTGCTAAAGGAAAACCCCCAAAATGAAATGCAATTTGTGGCCACCATGAAGAGAAAGCTAGGAATAACAGCAACACATGTATGTCTGGCAGTTTACCACTCCTTCAAAGTCATATATGAAGCAACTGGCTAAGACAACAAGGTTATCTTTTAAAAGACTGTAGGCAAGTAACCGATTAGCAGGACTAGACTGATTGGCTGCCTGTCATCATTGATTAATCAATAATATATGAATTTGCAAATTTCACCAGAGCACTATTGCTTTTAAGGTACTAGTAGTTCATCTCTTAAGAGCACAAAGCCGTATTTCAAAGCCATATGTAGTTCCTAATGGCTTTGTAAGTTATAGATTATTCTAATGAACACTGTGTAACTTAAAATATATAAGCATTTTTGTAAGGGCCTATGTTAAAATTGTTGTGGTCTTCTAAGATATAAAATACGCAATGTGTAGACAGACAAAAGCATATTTTAAAGGAGTCCCGGCAACCTGATGCTTGTAAATATGGGAAAGATGTGTAATTGCTCCTGTCGAATATGGGAAGCATCCCTTATTCTATTGTCTTTAAGTAAACCTTTATTCAAGACAAAAATATCCCATTTATTTTCCACACCAGCTCATCCTGCAGTTGCAGATGAGTAAGTCACCAAGAACTTTCAAAAAAAGGCCTCAAACAGATCAACACTTCAAACTGAAGATGGATAAAGCAATGGTTGGGCCTGACATTTCACCCTAATACCACAATCTCAACAAAACAATGCTAATTCCATCCCTTGCAAACTTCACGATACAAAACTGAACCTCAATGGGGGCGGGCTTCCTTTTGCAAACATTTTCTCCAAAGGCAATTTTGGCCTCCTGGAAGAAAATATTTAAATTTCCTCATGTTTAGAAGCAAGATTGTGGGAGACAATGGAATGAAGAACCAGTGTCAGGAGACACAGGTGGGGGTTTTTGTAGCCACTTTATTAATCTCAGGCAGAAAATCAATATGCACAATTACTTGAGAGACCCAAATATATAACTCATGCTCTAGCACGCCACAAGCAAGCTGTCAGGGCCAGAAACACTAACTACAGTTAACGCAGCTTTACATAAATTGTTTGAAAAGACCACCAAGAGACAGAGAGGATTTGTGCAAATGAGAAGATGTCAAGTAAGCCATCTTTACCCAAATTAAAGGTGCAAAACTTACAGGCAGCCCCCTATTATTGAGGTTGTTTCCTTAGCATGTGCAAAAAGTCCTATATAGTTATAATTTTTAGTATGTCAGACTGGGAAAATGTATTAAATGCATGATGTATAACCATATCAACTGTACAGTATTTAATATTTAACAACGCTTAATTAAAATTTGTGTTGGTGCTCGCCATTTTTTTTTGTTAACGCAGCCCTAAATATTTCACTCAAAGATTAAATTTGGCTCTCAACTTCCAAGTTTTGCACATTAAATAAGGAAAGAGGTGCTCATTATCAGTTGCAGTCTCTTTCAAACACACACACACACACACACACACACACACACGAAAAATGAAGGAAATTAGCCAACAACTGGTCTAGGCCAGGGGTTTCCAAACTAGGCAACTTTAAGACTTCTGGACTTCAACTCCCAGAATTCTTCAGCCAGCCATTTTGGTTTTCTGGTCTACGCTATGAGGTAGGAACCTGCATATTCAACTGTTAAGGTGCAAGAGGCTGAAAATGCATATGCAGAAAACAGCCCAACACAACCTTCTCTCCCGACAGGAACAAAGCTGAGAAAGTGGGTCCCCTCCCAGCCTCCCAGGAATCTGACATCAGAATGTATGCAGATGCCTGGCAAGTATGGCAGAGGCTTCCTGTGGCTGCGCCTTCGCTTCCTTGAGGCCAAAGCCAAGATGAATACCAGGACAAGTTAAAGCAACTTGCTCTGAAGGTGGGGCCGATGAATTGCTAGTACTTGCTAAACTGCTAAGAGTCTGAGATCCAGTTAAGCAACTGTGAGGTTAGGGCGCATCCATTTGCCTCCTGCATTGCTCATAATGTCCAGTGAAGGATGCTTCTTTTTTTGGAACAGAAATACTGCTTATTTTATCATCTGAGCATCCTGAATTAGATTTCGCCTATCTCTGAGATATTCTTTTAAACATGAAGAGGACAAGAAACTTTCAAATTAAAATAATCTTAAAGTATTTGTATCAGTTAAAGATATGGACTAGGTCAGGGGTAGGCAACCTTGGCTCTTTTATGACTCGTGGACTTCAACTCCCAGAACTCCTGAGCCAGCCATGCTGGCTCAGGAGTTCTGGGAGTTGAAGTCCACGAGTCATAAAAGAGCCAAGGTTGCCTACCCCTGGACTAGGTGAACTGTTTATATCCCAAGATTTTTCAAAGGTGGAGGGATAGGTGTAACATAAATACGATCTTTACTTCCCCGAAACTCGTTGCATTGAACAGCGTTTCTAAGCTCATTCCAGGACCAGAGGGGTTTACTGCTGATCAGAGACTGGGGATTCACTATATGTTTCTGACTTTATGTCCCCAGAAAGTTATGAGTAATAAGTAAAAGTAATAGAGAACATTTTCATCACTAGGATTTCTTTTGATTCCCATTTTTTATCTTATATTCTGATTATCCCACCAAAGATATTTTCTTCTTATTATTATTCTAATAAGGTCTGGAAAACAGTTGTGCAAGTTTTATCTTTAAAAACTTAAAGGTTTGTTGTGATTCCTGAATGTTCCATGTGTTTCTCTTTTCCTAGTCTGAGGCTGTTGATGTACCACGTCTCCAACCCAATGTGAGGAAAATGGCTTTAAGTACCATTTTCATTTTACGTGTGGCCTACATGTAAATACTGAAATCTGGGAGATGAACGTAAACATTTACGGCCTGATCTTAAAAGAGGAGGGGAGGAGAAAAGAAAATATTTCCAGAAGAGCTGACTTTTAAAAAAACATGACATCCATGCACACCCACACAGAGACAGACAGATCTTTAATACCAGAAGCACCGCTCCTCTTGCTTGGACAGCTGCTTTTCACAGGAATTGCCTGCCAGACAAAATACCAAAGCTTGGCCAGATAAGAATAGGTAAACAAGCAAGATGCCACAGAGAAATCAGACTGCTAAGCTCATATAGGAAGAATTTGTTTTGGACCTGGTGTTTTCAGTCCACGCACACTCCTGGTAGATTATTTTCTCTGATAATGCTGCAGTGTCAGTTGATAGATTGGAAACTTTATCAGAAGCAAAAGTACTACCACAAGGGGACTAGCTTATTTCATACAGCTTTAAGAATGAAACCAGTCTTTAAGGACTATGGGATGCCCTCCACACCATATTGTCATTTCCTGAATGCAAAGATCAAAATAAATAACAACACCTCTCATTATGATCAGTCTCATGGTTCCATAGAGATCAACACAATGTTTTTATACAATGATAACATTTGGCTGGGGAGCTGTTCCATCATTTGTCATAAAATGATGGGAAAGTCAGAGATACAGAAATGTTTAAAGGAAACAGATATATAGTGAACTTTGACTTTAGGCAGCTTCCTTTGGCCAGCAGAGATGTAAGCAAGAAAGGAACACAAAGTAGCATCCATCCATGCCTATTTATGCTGACCAAGTTTACCAAGAAGTTCTAAGTGAACAGTTTTAGCAAAAGCAAAAAAAGAACCATCTTGGCCCATACTGGAAACAAACAAAAAATGTAGTCTTTGAATTCTTCAGAAATCCTAACCTAGAAAAGGAAAGATGACAAAAAAGTTTGGGGGGGGGGAGAGGGAGAAAACACATGATCAAATCTCTCAGAGTTCAATCTTATACCTAGGTCCCACTGAAATCATCAGCAAATCCTAAACAAATAAAAAAACTGATTTGGCAATCAGCAGCAAATACCCAACTTTGCAATTGCTGGTTCACTCACTATTACACTTAATCATAAGCATTTTCTTCTCTGGGCACATCTTCATTGCTTATGGTTTCCCATTTATCCTCACACACCCCCGTCCCCCACCCCAAGCTCCTGGAGTTTGCTTCCTCCCTATTTGTACAGTCTTGATTATTTTCTTCTCTTTGGTATCTCACTGAAATCACCTTCACTTAAATCTCATCAGAAATCTTTCTCTGCTAAAGACCAAAGTTTCAGCTGTGACTTCAATTTCCTTGACTATCTGCTGCCTTCTATCTCTGTCCAGATTGATTTTCTATATTTCTGTAATCACTTCTGATACTTTCCACAAGAGGAAGCTTTCTCTACTCATCATTACTTGTCCTTGGAGTCTCCATGGGATCTGTTTGTGGGCCCTGTATTCCTTCCCAAGTATTAAATGTTGAGTGATGTATGTATGATGATATCTAACTTCTCTTCCTAGATCTCCCATGCTCATATAACCCTGGATCTTCAATAGCCAACCTGCTCTCAAGTTTTATTACCTCTTCTATAACAATATTGTAAATATAAAATCCTTCTGCTCCACTCCGTTGGCCAATCCCACCTCTCTTCTGATCCAAATTGTCTGGCCATCTCCTTTCTAGACTCTTCTCTTTTGTTCTCTTATCGTTTCTTCGTCCTCTCACTATTTCCTAGCATGTCACTCTCAAATGATTTAATCTATGCTCAAGTTTATTGTCCATGTTAGCTATGGGATTCTAGCAATTATCACTCCACACTTGGTTATTACAAGACTAATGTCAATCAATAACATTTTATTATTTGGGGATGAAAGCCAGATTAGTCCTTTGAGTGCAATGCCATGAACTGTTTTCCCCCAAAGGCAGGGCAAAAGCTGTATTTTAGTTTATTTTAATTAAAATTAAAACTAAAATTAAAAATGTTAAGATGATTATTCAACATGTCTTTAATTTTCTCCATTTCTCACATTAAACATTTTACTATATTATCAACTAATTATCAAGGGGCTTTGCAAATGGCAATTAAGATTTTGGGAGCAAACATGTCTCAATAATCTCAGGTCATTCACCTTGGACTAATGATTAAGGTTTTATGTTGTCTTTGGGGTTACTCCTTGCACTAACTCAAATTTGCCCTTCCTTGGCCTTCTCTATGTTTTATTTTATCCCTACCCTTGAATATATCCTTACAGACTCCAAGATCTCCTGTACTTTAACCTTTGTTCATCGCTTGCTGCCTCTTAAAGGATTATTTAAAGGTAACTTGTCAAGGAGGGCATTTTTGAAGCTGAAATGGCAAAGATTCATCTTTCAAAGAGATTTTCCAAAAGAATTAACACATGAATTTCTGTCCCAAGGAGCACTGGTTTTAACTGGCTAGTCTACCTTTTAAGGCAACATCTGCATTTTATAACTCATACAAATGCAGAATTATTATATTACCAAATCAGCACAAATGTTCTACACAAGATTGTAAGTGTGAAAAATGGTCATAAGTCACCTGTTTCAGTGCCATTGTAATTTTGAATGGTCACTAAACCTACTGTTGTAAGTCAAGGACTATCTGTACTTGTACAAGCTGTGTATATTTTTTACTGTGTGCCCCCTAGCTCTGCCTCTGCTTTGATATTTCCTACCTCCACAACCCATAAAAAGAAAACTATCTAAAAGGCTACAAAGGTAATATTCAAAGAAGGTAGTCTTTCCTTTGTTCAAGGGAAGATGTTCAATGTCACTTTTTCTCTTCATTATCTTGACCACTGCAAAACAGCCACAGAGATTTTTAATCAGGTCAGCCAATGGCAAAGCCAGTGAGTCTCCCAGGGAAAAATTACATTCATGACTATTTCCTTTTCCTATCAGCTGAACACAAAGTTTGAAAGTAACCATCATATTTCCTTTTCTGACAGATTTCTCATTATCTTTATAGTGGAAGTACAGCCAAAATAAGCATGATACAGCAAGGGAAATCCACAACGCTGTTCAAAGGGTGAGGAAAGCAAACTAAAGTTTACGGAACTGAACTGACATCAGAAAACTTCCAAACATCCCCTTTACCTCATTATCTAAAGTTGATTGAAATCTTTCTCAATGCATCCTTGTACTGCTCTGTTAACTTCTGTTAAGAGGACGATAACAAATGTTTCCAATAACAAACTGAATTAGCTAAGAAACAAAACAATCCTACACATTCTTAAATGGAGCTAAAAATTCATGTATTAGGAGCTTTTTGAATGTATGTTTGCACTGTGATTAAAAGGGCTACCACCATATCATCCCTTAAAACAATTAATGGAGCACATCCTGTGGGTATAGCAGGTAAGAAATTGGATCAGGAGACAGTGAGTTCTAGTCCTGCCCTTGGAATGGATGCCAGCTGGATGACCTTGGGCCAGTCATTCTCTCTGAGCCCAACCTACCTCACAGGAGGTGGAAGGACTATTATGTATATTGGCCATCTTTAGTTATTTAAACAAAATAACAAGGTGGAGTAAAAAAAATCAAATAAATAAATACCCTGGGTTCAGATTCACTTTCACTATTGAAACTCACTGGGTCTCTGAACAAACCACTTTCAATCCAATCTATCTCACAGGATAGTTGCAGGAATAAAATGAAGAGTCCATCATGCAAACAGATTTTAGCTTCTGGAGAAAAAGATATAAAATACCACAACATTATCCTCAAAATAGTTTTTATTTTATTGTGCAACAGTTACATTTTACCTAGCCTAAATAAATAATAATCAAATACCTCTTCCGTTGATACAAGCAATTACCAACAACTGGTTGTGTGTAACCAGTCATTCACACAAGTAACATGTGGCTTGTCAAACATCTCGGTTTGACCTTGAATTGAAATGTGCGTGTGTGTGTGTGGGGGGGGAAATAATGTAGTGTTATCCTTCAGAAGTATGCTGTTATGTCTAGCCAGCCTCCTTCCAGCTAATATCCTCCAAGTGTGTGGATCCATTTCCATATGAGACATCCAGGAAGTCACTGTACATGCAGGCTGGGGAAGATGATTATTGTAGTAACACATGGAGAGGGTGACGATGATATAGCAATACCATGGAGCTCAGTTGTTATGGAATTATGGGTTTACCTTTGAGTGCTATGCAGGAACCATTCCTGGCTCTTGGGAAAATAGTCAGCAAGTTCGTGGCTTGCTGGGGAAACTGTCGCTTTATCCAATGAAAGAATACAGTACTTAAAAAAAACCAAACAACCTAAAAAATCTAGCATTTTTATGACTTTAGGGAAGTGCCTGAGCAATGCTCAGTATCAAACTTAGCAAGTCAGGAGATCAAATGCATCAGGACGCAGCTGTGCCTTCGTTTTAATCAGTTTTACACAGTTGCTCTCCAGGATGCCAAGCTTTTTTTTCCAGACTGGCAAGCCAACGCATCCACCTGTATGTTGGGAAGAAAAACAGCCATTTCACCCCCAAGTGGGCTGGGTCCCTTGTTTATCATCTGCGTCCTGATAGAATCAGGCATCGCAGTTCATCAGCATCGCCGCTGCATCTGACTTAGTTCCCAGGCGCTCCGCCCAAAAGAGCTGCTTTGGAGAAAGCATACAGCAAGGCATGACTCCAGGGCAGTCCTGCAGCCAGACTCCAAGGACGGTAACAAGGAGCTCCACTTGGGAGCAGGCAGTTCATCATCCCACGTGAGGATAAAAACTGGCACCCTTGAGCACCTTTCAGACAGGCCAAGTTGAGCCCTGAGAATGCAAGAAATCAAGAACAAGGAAATGAAGGGCGGTGGGTGCCCCGGGTGAGCCTCTGGAGAATCCAAAGAGGAGGAGGTATATAAATATTGGCAGCTGAATGAAAGAAAGAGAAAGTATCAAGTGTCATACCTTCCAAATAATGTATTCTAGATTCTTTTGGGGCACACGTTGCTTCCTATGGTACCTTCTCTAGAGAAAAAATTCTCCCTCTGTAGCTTGATTGCTTAGATTTATAGCAGTCTTTTCGGGATTTTTTTTAGTCATACGCTTTATTCATATCTAACGGAAACACCCTTAGCAAGTCTTAGCAAGCTAAGCATCAGCTTGATTGCACCAGCATCACTGGCCTGATGTCTACATCAGAGGTCCCCAATCTTTTGAGCACCAGGGACTAGTTACACCAGTGGTTCTCAACCTATGAGTCGCGACCCCATTTGGGGTCGAACGACTATTTCGCGGGGGTTGCCGGACACCACGGGCCGCCATTTTTTTTGGCATGCGTGCGCCCTGCCTGCCCAGATCGGCCCGTCACGGTTCGGGCTGTCATGCACGCGCCGCGCATGCGCGGATCGGCCCGTCGCGGGCCACCATTTTGTTTGTTTTGTTTTTTGTTTTTGGGGCGCGCGCGCGCCCTGCATGCCCGGATCGGCCCGTCACGGTTCGGGCCGTCACGCGCGCCGCGCATGCGTGGATCGGCCCGTCGCGGGCCGCCATTTTGTTTTTTGTTTTTTTGTTTTTTTTGGGCGCGCGCGCGCCCTGCATGCCCGCATCAGCCCATCGCGGTTCGGGCATCACGCGCGCGCTGCGCATGCACGGATCGGCCCATCGCGGGCCGCCATTTTGTTTTGGGGGGGCGCGATGCGCGGATCGGCCCAGTGCGCGCGTGCGCCGGGGTCACACCACACATGGGCGGAGCAAGTGGGGTCTCAACCTGAAAAAGGTTGAGAACCACTGGGTTACATGGTGAGAAGTTTTTCCGCGGACCGGAGGGGTGTGTGGTTTTGTGTGCTGCCTGCATCCCGTAGATGGGGCTTTGCTTGTTTGTGTGACATCACGCGACGTATCGGGACTGTTTTGCCATCGCCAGCAATGGGGTGGGTGCGGTTTCCACATGACGCACCCGGCCCGTGGGCCGGCAGTTTGACACCCCTGATCTAGATGGAATAGTAAGCCTGGTGGCTATCAAGGGAGATAATTACAGTCTCTGCTGGTTCTCTGTAATATTAACACAAATATTACCCCCAAAAATCCTCAATAACATTGTAGCTTACCATTTTAGATGGACTGAACAGTCAACATTCATTCTTCTACATTCCACATCTTTGGACCAAGCTATTGTTAATAATGATCCTCAGCTTGTTCCCAAATAAAAATTTTGGTAGCAGAAAAACAGATTGAATTTAAACACTATGAGAAAGACCTTTCTTTGGAAAATACAAGAAAGGAAAATAAACATATTTTCATGAGGACTATTTGGGACGAAAGAGAAGATGCTACATCTCCCCCCCCCTTAAACCAAGGACTTTCTAAATGTTGATAAAAGTCTCCAAAGAAACCATGATACATGTTATTTGCTTCTATTCCTCAATCAAACATTTACCAGAGGGCTGGGGCCAGTTAGCTGCTATAACCATTGATTAAAAGCTCAAAATAAGTGACATAAAGACTAAGGTGCTGCAGGAGGATATATATAAAGTACAGGTATAGCTTTTCCAAAAAGTCTTTTTGGGCTCTCAAAAGAGTGAATTAAAAAAACAACAGCTGTACAACTTGTTCCCTGCACTTTTCCAATCCTGAAGTTTAATAGAGAAAATAATTAAGACTGTCATTACATTATATGACTATTCCTAAATGGAATATAACTGTAACGAAATGTTTAGGTTTTGAAGCTTGTAACTATTTTTTACAACCTAAACTTGATCTAGGTGACATCAACTTGAACTCTTTAGTTAACTTCTCCCAGTTCTATATGAATAGAAGAGTTATTTAAAATAAACTTGACAGTAATGGAATTGCTTTGATATAATGTAAAATAGTAACCTGGAAAATTGATGCATATCAGTACAGTATTTTTTTGATTGCACCAATCCTGAAATGTATTTTTCCAAAGGAATATTGGGTGTACAGGAATGCAGTTTTAAATTATGTTTACTTTTATGCTTCTATGGCCAATACAGTCCAAATATGCCAGATTTCCTTATTAACTATATTCCCCAAATGATGGCATACATAACTATTTTTAACTATATTCCCCAAATGATGGCATAACTATTTTTTACTATTGTTCCCTCTGATTATGCTTATTACTGTAAAAACATACTAAGAAGAGGTAGGGAGACTCCTTGACAACTCTTTTAATCAGTAGGTTCTAACATTTTTATTCAGTGCTGTCCAAATGACAAAAAAAAACCCCACAACAACGTATTTTCAAACTGAGAAAGTGGAAAAGAGTGCAGATTCATTGCATTTGTGCAGAGACAGCCATTACTTTGCCAGAAGCGATGGTCTGTAAACAGAGCAGATCCTGCAGTCTTTTCTGCAACTTTGGCTCAAGTGAAGCCCTCCACTTTCATGATAAAACTCTGGGCAACTATGTTTTTGGGAGGAATGGGGTAAAGGTTATATCTAACTTACATGTAGCTGGGTGGGATTGCACTCCCTAAACTGGATGGGCGGATAAGCTTAATAGCAATTAAATCACAATTAAGTTTTTCAATAATCAAATATAAATCTGATTGCCCCTTCTGATAAAATTATATGGAAGTGACAACTTTGGATGAGTTTCATGACATCACTCAACATTAGTAGGCTCCAATGGGGTCTTGGGGCATAGGTTACACACCTATATCCAGTGATAGGATTCAGCTAATTCACACCAGTCCAGCAGAAACGGTAGCTAATTTTTTGTTGCCCAGGCCCAGAATGGACTTCCGAAGCGGCATCCTGAGAACCCGTTGTTCATATATTTGAATCCCACCACTGCCTATATCCCAAAGAGGTCGCATGGCTTTGAGGAGAAGGAGAGGTTCAGAAAGTTTCATTTAAAGGCAAAGCATAGTAGATCAGCTGAAGGCAAACCTTTTGGAACCTAAATAAAGACAGCTGGCCCCATGATGTAGTTCAGACTGATTACTCTATTTCCTTTTACTTGTGCTCTCAGAGGATCCCACACTCCTATTGCGGCAGTACAGGTAGTCCTTGACTTACAACAGTTCCTTTAATGACTGAAGTTACACTGGCACTGAAAAAAAGTGACTTACAGTATGTCTGTTTTTCAAACTTACAACCATTGCAGCATCCCCACAGTCAGATCAAAATTCAGACGTTTGGCAACTGAAACTCATGAACTGATGAAGCTTGCAGTGTGTGATCATTTTTTTCAATCTTCTGACAAGCAAAGTCAATGGGGAAGCCAGATTCACTTAGTTAATAACTGTGTTACTAACTTAACAATTGCAGGGATTCTCTTAAAAACTGTGGCAAGAAAAGTCATAAAATGGGGCAAAAACTCACTTAACAAATGTCTCATTTAGCAACAGAAATTTAGGGCTCAATTGTGTTCATAAGCCGAGGACCACCTGTATGTGCATGCTCATGTGTACATTGTCTAAATAAGGTAAGAAAAAAAACAACAGAGGTCCAAGGACTAAAACAAGGTTCCTCCTATATTGCTGCTTAATAATATAAACAATCCAATCTGGCATTTATAAGAAGTTGCACAGAAGTTCATATCAACTGGTGGCTTCACAATTGTGAAGGTCTCTTGCAGCACAGATCAAGCTTTCCCCCCATGTAATTAAAATGTGAATGAGACCCAAGAATCAACAGTACTATTTCCTAGGTCAGTCTCTGGAAAGTCAGATTCCTTTTCAATGTATGGAATAGAGAGGGATATTCTATTTCTAAACAGGAAGCTGCACTGACACATCGCTACTAATAACAACATTGGACAATTATGAGACAAGGTAAACATAGCCATGTGATTATAGCATTTGGCTGTCTGACTTTTATCAAATGAGTAGAAAGGGGGTTCTGCAAGATATTTATCAGGTAAAAAACGAACTCTCTTTTTCACACCTTCTATATACCAGGCGTCCTGGTGATTTTCATTACTGCCAACATAACCACCTACTTAGATACAGAAATTAAAGCCTTGAATAATAATGTCGCTCAAAATGATAAAATGAATATAGCACCGCTGAGCAAAACTTCAGTTTGAATTTCCCAGAGGTTCTTTGGAGCAGGGAGCTGGCATCTGTTTGCAACTGTTTGCAGTTTGAAAGTTTTTTTCTCAGATCCTAAGAAAAGGCGTCAATGTTTGACAATACTGCCAAGAGATTACCTTCACACTTCTGGGTGCTCTGAAACACCTTTTAAAGATCAGATCTGAAGTGCTGCAGTCTTATTATATAGTCACATCTGGTCTAGTCACAGCCATGCTGGAGAAACTCCCTGATTAAATTGTTATGCTGATAATGGAGAGAAAGAAAACATTTATATTTGTTATTACTGTTGAAAATGCACCTGGTTAGAGATTTCCTAATATAACGAGCAGGTCATCAGAGAATTGAACGAGTTAAATAACTGGATAAACAACATTGAAGATATCTGTCTCATAACATTAAGTGTAATTATGGAATGCTGCTAACAACTAATGAAAATGCAATGGCCAACTATTAGAGATTATTACTCAAGGTAGACAGAAGTTTAGCATAGGAGGAAATATGAGTCAGCTGGAACTGGTTTTAGAAAAGGAATGTAATTTTGTCAGAAGGAATGTTTAAAGTGGAAACTACCCTTCTAGTCTTGCAAATGATTGCATTCCAATCATTAGTGGCTAATATCTGGAAAATCATAGCTTTTAAATGATTTTTTTAAAACTGAAATGCAGAGTCTTTCCAGGCAAGGATTCTCAACCAGGTTAAACGAGGGCAAAATGTATTGCGGAGGGAGCTCAACTCAAGTCTAAATCAGATACTTGGGCAATAGCATATTTATCCAAGTCATTTCAATGAAAAGAAATGCTGGGCCGTTGGAAGCCTCGCTGCGACTGGCACCCTCTGTTGAGGCTGTCCGGCCTCTCAGGGATCCACGGGGAATCGCCAGGCAAGGCTAACCCCTGTATCAGTAAATCAGCTGGAACGAGGGCAGCAGAGCTCGGGTGGTCCGAAGGAGGCGAAAACGGCTTGAATGGAGCCTGCAAGGCTCTCTGGAGCTAACTCTGTTAATTTGGAATCAGAATCTCAATTTAAGTGAATTTAGAATTTGTATTTTAATCAGACTAGTTAATTTATTCTAATCTGTAATTTAATCAAACCAACTAATTTAACCTAATCTATTCAGAGGAGCCAAGAACAATTGCGTTCTGCTGACCTAAGACTAAGTCAAAAACTGGGAAGGTCCAGCCCAGAAGGAGGCGTGGCAGATTTCTGACTTAGTCTCAAACTGAGCAGGAAGGCTGAGATTATCCACCGGTGGATTCTACACTCATCATGCTGGAGAAGAGAATAACCATGGAAACAACTCAAGACTCTCTTGGCCAACCACGCCCCTCAAAGCACGGAAAAGCCAAAAATCCAGTGAGGAACAGCCTAGCTCAAGTTTCATCCCAGATAACTGGTTCCAACGCATCCCGCTTGCCAGTTTATCATAAATGCATTTCTGAGATCACCTGGCAACTTTCTGCAAATTTTCAAGCACCGCCTATAATCATGTTCCAAGCCCAGAACTGCTGCTGAGGCTCCTATAGCAACTGCATTGCCTGCCAAACTGCCCTATTTTCAAGCCTGTTTCATTCTGCTAAGTCTAAATGATTCTGCTGCGACTTATATAATATTTGTGATGCATTTGAGTGAACAGACTTCAGGTAGTTCTCGACGTACCACCACAACTGAGCCCCAATTTTCTGCTGCTAAGTGAGACAGTTGTTAAGTGAGTTCTGCCCCATTTTATGCTACCCTAGTTAAATGATACCCCACGGTTGTGAAGTTGGCAACATGGTTGTTAAGTGAACCTGGCTTGGCCATTGATTTTGCCTGTCAGAAGGTGGCAAAAGGTAATCACATGATCCTGGGACACTGCAACCGTCATAAATAGGAACCAATTGTCAAGAGTCTGAATTTTGATCATGTGAGCATGGGGATGCTGCAACAGGCATGTGAAAAACAGTTATAAGCCATTTTTGGCAGTGCCATTCTAACTTTGAATGATCAGTAAACAAATCGTTGTAAATCGAAGACTACCATCTATTTGGATAAATAGGATTGGACCTTGAAAGACGGTAATGGCAAACAATTTTCTTTTTGTTGCCAACACAACCATATGGATTTGTCCATGAAGACACCGGGAGTCACTCCTCACAGTCACCCATGCCCTTGTCACCTCGAGATTCAACTACTGTAATGGGGCAACCTTTGAAGAATGTCCGGAGACTGCAAGTAGTCTAGAATGCGACCGCGCGAACTGTCTTGGGTCTCCCAAGACATGCTCATATCACTCCAGCTCTCCGTGAGCTGCACTGGCTACCAATTGGTCTCCGAACACAATTCAAAGTGTTGGTTATGACCTATAAAGCCCTTTATGGCAATGGACCAGGATACTTGCGGGACCATGAATCCCAGCGACCGGTCAGGGCACATAGGGTTGGCCTCCTACGAGTCCCGTCTGTTAAACAATGTCATCTGGCGGGACCTAGGGCAAGGGCCTTCTCCGTTGCTGCCCCAGCCCTCTGGAACCAGCTTCCCTCAGAGGTTCGTACTGCTTCCTCCCTCCTAGCTTTCCGGAAAGTGCTGAAGACACATCTATGCCAACAGGCTTGGGGCATATGAGCTGTGCTCTGCCCCTCGGCCCTAAGAGTGTCCCGCCATCAGCGACTGCGAATTGATTGTGTTTGTATGTGGTATGAATGTGGTTAATTTTAAAATTGTTATTGTGTTCTTGTTGTGAGCCGCCCTGGGTCTTCGGAGAAGGGCGGCATATAAGTGTGAATAAACTAAACTAAACTAAACTAAACCAGCACTCAAGCTTATCATAAAGGAGAGATTACCTTCTACAGCAAGGGTGTCAAACTCGCAATGTCATGTGACGTGTTGCGCCGTATCGCGACTTTTTTGCCATTGCCGGCAATGGGGTGGGCACAGTTTTGCTATGATGCATCCAGCCCGTGGGCCGGCAGTTTGACACCCCTGTTCTACAGTATTCACTGAAGGTTATTTTTAAAGTTTCCCAACTATGAAAAGGCTAAGGAAGGAAGCAATAGCCTTCAACTTCGCCTTCCATTTGAAAACCTCTATATGTTAAAAAAAAACAAAAAACAACCTAGCCTCCAAAGCATGCTGTGGAACAGTTGATGGCTTAGGCCTCAGGAGAAAGCGTATTTGCTGGAGGGCCCCCTTCCATCCATGAAAATCTGCTAGATCAAAGCATTTTCTATGAATAGAAAGTATCAGATTCCATCCAAGCAAAACTCTTAAAAAGAACATCTGTAAATGGTTTTCAAAACTTCTAAACAAATGATATATGTTGTGCTGACTTTGTACATGTCTCCTTGAACCTGTATTTCACAAGGTTGATGATGTTTTGCCTAAATCCTGTTTGGTAACCATTTAGCATAACAAGATATTAGCCTGAAAAATGATTTCTCAAGCAGAATGCCTTGTCCTTCTTTGAAATAATTCACAGAAGCATATATATTTCTGACATTACTATCTCCCAACAATCCTGTGAGGTTGATTACATTAGAAAAATTATGACCAAACTCAGGACATTCAAATGAATTTCATAGCCAAATAGAAATTTGAACCACTATCTTTTCACCTGGGTATTTGGCTGATTCTCTAGGTCGGGGTGTCAAACTGCCAGCCTGCAGGCCAGATGTGTCACATGGAAGCTGCGTCCACCCAGCTCTGGCAAGGGGAAAAAAAGTCGCGATATATCTTGACATGTCATGTGACGCGGTGAGTTTGACACCCATGCGCTAGATGAATAGGTGGGAGAAAAACAAAAAAAGTAATAGCTGTCCTGGACTGGTCAAGTAACTGGGAGAAAGGATGCCAAATGCAGTAGGAAACACAGAAAATGAAGACAAACCATTAAAGAACAACAAAAAAAGAATCAAGCTATTTCTTCTTCAAAAATGAAGAAGAAATTGGAATGAATTTTCGCATCTCTTTGATTGCTGCAGTGATGCCTGGGCTACCTTCCCTCCCTCACTCAAAGAGGGTCTACAGATGAAAGAAAATGCCCATGAAACATCTTAGTTACATACTTTGGGAGGCACTATTGCTCCATGGTAGGAATGGAGGATGCAAGCCAATCTATAGCTCATTTTGCTAACACTGAATATTTCATCTAGCTCTTTATGCGAGCAACAGACACTCCAAGCTGAGACAATGCAGTCAGCCATGCCCTGGCATGCCCTAGCCACCCTTTCTTTAGCCAAGCCTGGTAGGCAAAGTAAAGTAATACGTAAAAATTATTCTAGCTTCTAGTTTTCTAGATGATAGTACTGTTATAACCATTTAGTCATCTACTACACTGCCCTGGCTATTCAAAGAATGGAGGAAAATCACATACATACACAGGCACAGAGAGATACAGACAGATACACACACACACATACACGCACTCTCAGATATAACTCTATCTCCCCCTCTTTATCAAGCAAAGTAGAAGAATCCCCCCCCCCCGAGAGAAAAAAATGTATAGTGTGTTCTCTATCGAGAAAAGAAGAGCCACTGGCAATCGAAATACTGAACATTGAGCATGCCCATACATTTGAGCACAAGAACAGGACTCTTCTGCCAAAGATGCCATCTGAGTGCCTGGACAGGCTTCAGGAAGCAGAATACCTAAAAGGTGTGTCTGAATAAAGTTGTTGGACAGGCTAAATGCAAGCAGAAATATCAATACACACAAAAAATGCTCTGAATGAGAGCTGAGAATATTAAGCATGCTGAATTGATAAAAAAAAATTGGCAAGGTCTATAGAGAAGAGTGATTTAACCTTGCTTTAAATCACAGTTTTTCAAACTTGGCAACTTTAAAATGTAGGAGGGTCTGACTGGGGAATTCTGGGAGCCCACACATCCGTAAAGTTGCCATGTTTGAAGAAACATTGTTTTAAATAATAATGACTGGGATACTTTATTGGCTTTATATTAAAAAGACATTTTTTAAAAAAACCTTTGCAGCAAAAAATATGGCTTAATACAAATAACGTGCATGATGATTAAGAGCTGCATAGATCTTCAATATTTTAAAAATTCTCCAATCTACGCCCCATATTCTTTTTCAAACTGGGGCAAAATAAAACTTTCAAAGTTACCCATACCATTACAATTAATCCTCAACCAAAATTGGGTCAGAGTATCTGCATGCACATAAATTTCAGCATAAAGTGTTTTGCAGCTACAACATTTAAGAAGTTTTATTCTAAAAAGGTACAGGGAAGATTTGGCGGAATAGCTTCAAAGGACATCTTGGATCCTAATATGACTCACATGTAAACAGAACTATTCAAGAAAACTATTTGCCTAAAAACAGCTTTTAAATAATTTATGTCCTTTTCACATTAAAAACATTTTTAAAATGCTTTTCTAGTTTCCAGGAAAAAAAGCTTTGGGAACAATGATCCTGCTTGAGTGTGATTTGTTTTCATTTGCTTAATTTTCTGCTTCCTTCTATGAGGACAAACTCCAAATTCACAAATGGGTCTTTTGTTTTAAACTTTTTATAACTCTCACATTGTGCCAAAAACTTTTTTTTTTATGTTTCCCACTAACAATCCTGTCCTACGGCAGTGGATCTCAGAGAAAACTATGGCATATGCAAAGAAGAAAAAGTCACTGTTGCCACAAAACCATTCAAGGATGCAAAAAACTCCAGTTGAGCACAAAAAGTATTAGACATTTATTTAGCAAGTGTAAAGACACCAAAATAGTTGTCTTTTTTTTACAAGCAATCAATCTTCTGAAAGAAAGCAGGTATGAGCCCACCTATAATGATTTTTTTCCAGTGGGATAATCTGAATAAATCAAACTAGGGCTAGACCCGGATATCACTCATTCTTGCAGCACACAAGATACTACAGACAAGTACACAATTATACTATGAAGCACCATGGGAGTTGTTGAGGCTCAAAAGGTAACTTTTCATAAAATAGTTTACCAAGACCTATTTTATTAGAGAGAGAGAGAATCAGATTAGTAGTTGTCTAGGAGAACATGCAACAAAATTAACTTAGCAAAGCCTACTAGCAACATAAACATATACCGTAATCGTGGGACATCAACATATCTGTTCCTACCTGGTGTCTTCCAGAGATATTGGGAACACAACAACTAACACTCTCCAAAGGAATAAACCCTGGCTCATGTGTGAATGATGGTTCCAACATCAGGACTTTGATTACAGGTAGTCCTTGACTTACAACCACTTGTTTAGTGACCGTTCAAAGTTACAACAACACTATAAAAAGTGACTTATGACTGTTTTTCACACTTAACGACCATTGCAGCATCCCCATGGTTACAGTTATGGAGCCACTGTCATAGAAGTTTTGTATATGATTATGTGGATTGTGTGTATATGTTTACTTCTCTTCTATCGTGTTCTCATCATATGCTAAATAATAATGGTCACATGATCAAAATTCGGGCACTTGGCAAGTGGCATGTATTTATGATAGTTGTACTGTCCCTGGGGTAATGTGATCACCCTTTGTAACCTTTCCAGCTGGCTTTCAATAAGCAAAGTCAATGGGGGAAGCCAGATTTCCTTAATGACAGCCTGTTTCAATTAACAACAAAATAATTCACTTAACAACTGTGGGAGTAAAGGGGCGTTGTCTTACCTGAACGCCTTTTCTCAGCATGGTGGTGTAGAATCCACTGATTGGGTTATTTCAGCCTTCCTGCTCAGAGAGACTAAGTCAGAGCTTTAGTCACGCCTCCCTTTGGGTGTGTCTTCCCAGTTTTGACGAGGCGAAGGATCCAGACAAGCTCTGACGCAATGACTCCAAAAATACAAAAAAATGACAATACACAAGCCTAGACACCTGTCCAAGGGAGGGTGTGGATTCTACACCACCATGCTGAGAAAAGGCGTTCAGGTAAGACAACGCCCCTTTTCCAGCATGGTGGATGTAGAATCCATTGATTGGGACATACCAAAGCCCCCCATGTCCCTTCAGGGGGGAAGGTCTAGGCTGGTGTCTCCCTAGAGGAAACGACCTGTTGAAGAACCCGTCTGCCAAATGCGGTGTCCGCCGCGGCAAACCGGTCAATCTTATAGTGTGTAATGAATGAAGACGGGGACGACCAAGATGCCGCCCTGCAAATCTCCTCTACAGAGGCCTGGGTAGACCAGGCCGCAGAGGTTGCTGCGCTGCGCGTGGAGTGAGCCGTGATACGAGCTGGGACTGGAAGCGACTGGGAGGCATAAGCCCTAGCAATACAAGCCCTAATCCACCTGCCAATGGTGGAAGAGGACACCTTCCTGCCCATGACAGATGGTTGAAAAGAGACAAACAAGGCCTCCAACTTGCGAAAGGACCCAGTACGCTTCATGTAGATGTGCAGAGCCCTGCGCACATCCAGCTTGTGCCACTGGCGTTCTAGCCTGAGAGAAGGACTTGGACAGAAACTTGGTAAAACAAGATCCAATGATCTATGAAAACTGGTGTTCACTTTGGGGATAAAGGAGGGGTCTAATCTAAGGACTACTCTGTCCTGATGGAAGATACAGAGATCTTCCCTGACTGAGAGGGCGGCCAACTCCGAAATCCTTCTGGCCGAAGTTATAGCAACCAAAAAGGCCACCTTCAAGGAGAGAAAATGCAGAGAGCAAGATTGGAGAGGCTCGAAAGGAGCCGTGGTCAAGGCCTGCAACACAGTAGGTAAGTCCCAAGATGGGTATCTATGCACTGTGGGAGGACCGGAATAGGCTGCCCCTTTAAGGAAAGCGGAAATCGCTGGGTGGTGAGAAAGTGGACCCAGAGTATCGCAGGTTAGGACCGTAGACAAGGCCGCCACCTGCCTACGGATGGTGTTAGTGGACAAGCCCTTAGAAATGACATCCAGCAGATAATCTAAAATGTTAGGGACAGTAACTGAAAGAAGGTCCAGTTTACATGAATTGCACCACTGGCAGAAATTTTTCCAAGTGGTGTTGTAAATCCGATTTGTCGAGGGGCGTCTAGAGGCCTGGATCATAGAGATCACCCCCGAGGAATAAGTTTGCCTAGCTAGACTCTCCCGCTCAAGTGCCAGGCGGCTAATTGGAGCCACTGAGGGTCCGGATGGAGGAGCTCCCCCTGATTGAGAGCCACTTGGTCCAGGGGGAACCTCCATGGCGGGGACAGGGACAGATCCACTAGGTCTGCAAACCACGGGCGTCGAGGCCAATATGGAGCAACCAATATTACTTCCGCTCGCTCCAGTATCAGCCTGCGAATGGTGGCTTGTATCAGCGGGAGGGGAGGAAAAGCGTATAGCAGACCCTCGGGCCACCTGCACCGAAGGGCGTCCGTCCCCTCGGCCCCCCTCGTCGGGAACCTGGTGAAGAATCTGGGGAGTTGAGCATTGGATGGAGGCAAAGAGATCCAGGCATGGCCTGCCGAACCTGCTCGCTATCAAATCGAACAGCCTCGTGTCCAGACGCCATTCTGAGTGGTCCACAGTCGCCCTGCTCAGGGAGTCTGCCTGTCGGTTTGCCTCCCCCAAAATGTGTTCCGCCCTGATTGAGCCCAGGTGTGCCTCTGCCCACAAACCTAGTTCCATGGCCTCCTGGAGAAGAGGCCAGGAATGTGTTCCCCCCTGCTTGTTGACATGAGCCTTGGCCGCCACGTTGTCTGTCAGGACTAGGACATGTTTGCCTGACACTAGGGAGGAGAAATGGCGGAGGGCCAGATGAATCGCCCTGAGTTCTAGCCAATTTATGTTTTGCCTGAGGTCCACCCTGGACCAACGCCCCTGGGCCAAATGGGTCTGGAGGTGAGCCCCCAACCGAACAGACTGGCATCTGTGGTCAGGATGAGCCTGAGGGGCTCCTTGAATATGGTCCCCTTGGACATGGCCGCGGAAGATCACCACTGGAAGGATGAGAGGATGTGGAACGGCACCTGGACCTTCTTGGAGGAGGTGCTGAGGTTCTGCTTCTGAAAGGGGAGGAGGAACCACTGGAGGCTCCTCGAGCGTAGTCTCGCCCATGGGACTATGCCCATGCAAGATACCATCTTTCCCAGGAGCTGGGACAACTGTACCAGAGGAACCTTCCTCGCACCCCGAATCTGGGATACTAATTTCCGGATGCTCAACCGTCGCTCCTGGGATAGATAGACCCTTCAAAGTTCAGAGTCTATCAGGGCCCCTAGATGGAGTAGACGTTTTGTGGGGGAGGTGTGGCTTTTCCTGAAATTCACTGAAAAGCCGTGATCCTGAAGGATCTGAATGGTGGTCAACAGATCTGATCTTGCTGACTGAAGGGACCTGGACTGTATGAGGATGTCGTCCAGGTAGTACTGTACGCGCACCGGTATCATCCGAAGGTGGGCTGCCAATACCGCTAAGACCTTCGTGAAGAACCTTGGGGCCGAACGGGAGGGCCCGGTATTGATAATGCCGGTGTGCGTAACAGAATTGCAGGAACCTGTGGTGCTCCTGGGAGATTGGGATGTGGAGGTAAGCCTCGGTGAGATCTATGGAAGAGAAAAAATCTCCCTTCCTGATACCGGCCAGTATTGACTTTAGGGGCTGCATCTTGAACCGTCTGCATACTAAGAATCGGTTCAGACCCTTTAAGTCCAGTATCGCCTTCCATCCTCCTGATGCCTTGGGGACCACGAACAGGATGGAGTAAAAACCTGTTCCAACTTGACCCTTTAGTACTGGCTCTATGGCCCTGATGTCTAGAAGATGCTTGATGGCGGTGGATACGAGACGTGCTTTCGAGGGATTCCGTGATACTGGGCACTGTAGGAAGCGATCGTGAGGGATCGCATAAATCTTGAGTGCCAGGCCACGTCTGACGGTGTCCCTGACCCAAGAGTCGGTGGTGGTCTGCTCTCAGACCTGGTAAAACCGCCCCAGGCGCCCTCCTATTGGAAAATCCCCGATGGCGTCACTTGGAGCGTCTATAGGGACGACCCCCAGAACCTCTGAAGGGACGTTTTGCCTGAGACTGACCCCTGGCTCCGGTGTTCTGGTGGTCCTGTTGATGATCCTGCCTCTGGGGGAAGGAGCGCGAACCTCTGGGCCAATCCCAGGACTGCCCTGCTCGAAAGGGCTGTCGCCACTCCCAAGAGCCCGAGGGACGGAAGGACTGTCTGCAGGAGTCCTGCTGTGGCCGCCTGTCGGATTTCTTGGAGGGGTGCACCATGACCTTGCGCTTGTCCTTACCCTCGACCACGTGTGGGTCAAGGATAGGGCCAAACAGATCCTTACCGGCATACTTGGACGTGGAGAGACGCCACTTGGCCTTTAAATCCGTTCTCCACTGTTTTAACCATAGTAGCCTGCGAGAGGCCACTGTGGCGCCAATGGACCGGGCTGAGCATTTAGCTGAGTGGAGAGAGGCGTCCGCCATATATTGTGAGGCCGCCACCAGCTTGACAAGTATCTGGTGCACTCTGACCTGATCAGGGGGAACCAAGGTCTGAAGATCACGGAGCCACATGATGGTTGCTCTGGCGAAGAAAGAAGCTGAAGTCGCGGCCTTTATGGCCAGTCCCGAAGCCTGGTGAGCTCTTCTATAGGCGAACTCAAACTTCTTGTCCTCCGCTTTCATAACCTCTGCCATGTCACCTGAGACGGCGGAATTGGAAAATAACGAAATTAGTGGGGGATCAACTGTGGGGACGTCTAACATGGAGGCAAATGATGGAGAGACGCTGTACAGCTTCTTCTCCATACTGCTTTCCTTGGGGGTAGTGGCCAGGGATGACCACTGGGCCTCAACCGCATCCCGGAACACGAAAGGGCAAGGAATTTGCTTATGGTCCACGACCTTTACTGCAAATAAAGGGTTGGACTCCTGATCTGCGGAGGTAGAAGGCTTTTCCTCCTGAACTGAGGTCAGATTAGTGGTAGCACAGGCCTTCAACAGAAGGGATTTAAAGACGGATGGGTCAAAGAGACACGAGGCAGAAGCCTGATCGGGCGCTGCCTCCTCATCGTCTGACATGGGAGTGTCAGCTATGGCCAAATCCACAGACTCCCCTTCTCCTACCTGAGAGGAAGTTTCAGAGATATCTGAACCTGGTGCCGTGGTACATCCCTGCAGAGAAGAAGGACTTGCAGGGGGTGGTGGAGTTTGAGCGGGAACCTGCAGACTCCTTGAGGAGGCCATAAATTGAATAAAGGCGTGGTGCATGAATGCCTGGAATTGGCTTTGAGACCACATATCTCCTTGGTCCCTAGGGACAGCCCCAACCACCGTTGGAGCATGGACCACTTGTGGGCCCTGTTGTAAGGGGGGAGAGGAGTGAGAGGGACCTGCCTGTTCGGTTGCCCCCCAGAGGAGAACTGATCCAGGTGGCTTCTTGCACAGGCGCCAAAGGCAGTTCCGAGGTAGCAGTATCCAGTGGGGCGGGGGGAACCGGTTCGGCCCTGCTGGATAGGAGCCGCTGTGCCTTGGAGAATTCCCTCTCCAGTGCCTGGTGCCTCCTCGAGGCCTCTCGCTCAGCTGACTTAGAAGTCTCCTTTGTAGTCAGATGTTTAGTTTTGGCTTTTTTCTTCCCCCTGCTTCCAATTCTGTAGATCTGCGCTTTGACTGCGCAGGGGGTGCACCAGAGACTTGTGATGCCAGCGGCGAGGAACTGTCTGCCATTGCAACTAGATAGGGCCTGCAGTAGGATATCTAGCGAAAGATGGGAACCAAGGACGCAGATCAGTAGTCAGAGATGGAACGCACCCATTCCTCACACTGAACTACAAATGGCAAGAACAGGACAGTCGGACAGGTTGGTAAGCCTGTTTGAATAGGCCTGATGGCTAAAGGCCACTGCTAACAATAACAGGCGGTCAGAAAAACTCTTCGCTCCAATCACAGGACCCTAGGCCTGCGAGTAATTTTTTTTTTAAATTTAAAACCTTAACGAGAACAATGAAACTGGGAAAACCACAGTAACTTCAGTGCACGGGCCTGCCACCACAGGTCTGGCCACCACATGAAAACCAGCCTAGCCAGACCTAACAGTCTAAGAGGCCACGGAATGGCATCCGCCCACCGGCCTCGCAGCAGACTGAATTAAATTAAAGAGAATCAACTTTCCCAGCACGGACCTGTCACCACAGGCCAAGGCAGTAAGCAAATAAAGATTCTGGCCTAGAAGACCACAACTGAATTTGGCTACAAAATGGCCACCGCCAGTGAGCCTTTCAAAATGGCGACCGCCAGGAGACCATGCGGTCAAAATGGCGGCTGCGCCTCCCCGAACCGTTAACCAGGACTCCAACCGGAGAATTGAATGGTTGGGGAAAAAGTTTGGGGCCCAGGAAAAAACTTTCCTCTCCCCACTAAACCCAGAGAACTTGCGTGTCAACGAGAAAGCTGCTGTTGAAGTTCCGAAGTTGATCAGAGGCCCAAGGAGAGAAACGGAGCAGCTGGCAGTTAACCGGTAGTAAAATAGCGGCAGAAACGCCGCGATCGCGGTCCCACGATCCGAACCGGGCGAGGAAAGGTTGGAAAAGGCACCTCCCCAGGGAGCCTGAAATCAATTTGGCCGAACAGGCCGTGCGAGGGGGGAATGGGCCCTGCAAGAGCCAAAAGGCTCTGACCTCAATGAGGGACAGAGTCCTCAATAATCCAGCCAAAACAATTAAATTAATTTGGAAAAAACTTTTAAAGTTACTGAGAAAAAAATTCCAATTGAAATATCGAATTAGCAAAAAAAAACCCTATCTGGAGTCAATTTCTTGCGATCCTGCAGAGCCTAAGACTAAGTCAAAACTGGGAAGACACACCCAAAGGGAGGTGTGACTAAAGCTCTGACTTAGTCTCTCTGAGCAGGAAGGCTGAAATAACCCAATCAGTGGATTCTACATCCACCATGCTGGAGAAAAGGATGCAAAATGGGGCAAAATTCACTTAACAACTGCCTTGCTTAGCAACAGAAATTTTGGGCTCAACTACTAGGTTCCCCAAAGCAGACCCTGCTACTCTGGAACAAGATCACTGCCCAGAATGCAAAAGCAGCATGAAAATGTACCACAAAAGTAGAGGTAAAAAAAGGAGAAATTTGGAGTATGTATTGCTAAGTCGAAATTCCCATGCAACCATTCTTTCTCTGGGAAAAAAGCGGAACAATAGAGCAAGTACAAAAGCTGCATTCTGCAGTGGATGGCTGTTCCCGCTCCAATCATTATTAATTAATTTCAAGAATTCAATGCCGCCTTTCAAAACAAAAGCTTCTCCAAGGCAATGTATAGTTGCTATAATAACACAGTCATACTGCATCAGCATTGAGAATTATGACTGCAAAAAAGAGCAGCGTAGAAAATGCTTAAAAATTTGTTAAGACTACTGGCTTGAAAACTATTCAAGTTCAAAATCCTATCTACCGTCTCTATTTAAATAGCTTTTTTTACATAGAAAACCTATCTAATGATTACCTCCTCCCCCCCAAGAAAAGGAAAGATACAAAACACACCAAAGAAGAAAATTCCATAAATATGGGGCCATGAATGCCTTACTCTACAGGTAGTCCTTGTCTTACAAACCATTTGTTTAGTGCAGTGTTTCTCAACCTTGACAATTTTAAGGCATGTGGACTTCAACTCCCAGAATTCCACAGCCAGCATTGCTGGCTGTGGAATTCTGGGAGTTGAAGTCCACATGCCTTAAAATTGTCAAGGTTGAGAAACACTGGTTTAGTTGGTTTGAAGATACAGCGGCACTGAAAATAGGAATGCATGACTGTTTGTCACACTTTTGACCACTGCAGCATCCCCATGGTCATGTGATCAAAATTTAGACACTTGCAACTGCCTCATATTTATGATGGTTGCAGTGTCCTGGGATCATGTGATCATTTGTCACCTTCTGACAGGCAAAGTCAATGGGGAAGCCAGATTCATTTAACCACCGTGTTACTAATTTAACAACCCCAGTGATTCATTTAGCAACGGTGTCAAGAAAGGTTGTAAAATGGGGCAAAACTCATTTGACTGTCTCGCTTAGCAACACAAATTTTGGACCCAGTTGTGGTTGTAAGTTGAGGACTGCCTGTATCTAAATAAAATCTCTGAAATTAATTTTAATGCCTTGGCAGGTTTTATGAGGATAGAGTTGCAGGTGTCTTATTTCATCTATTTTGCAGCTGAATTCAGCATAACACGACTACTGTAGCCATGGCATCTCACTGGAGCAAACTCATTCAATGGCTTATATAGTTCCCCCAAACAGCTGCAGGCAAGGCACAGATTGAATCACTGAACGAAGCTGCATCCTGCTAGGCCACATAAACCATAAGAGAAAAATAGAACATATGTTAGTACAATTAGAATCCATTCGCCTCTCCCGTGGATCAGCTTTCAGCTCCTCAACCTTATGTAAAGTGAATACCAAAGCATGCAAGACTGTCATTGTGGTTTGCAAGCTAAAGTTACAGGCTTAGGAAAGATGAAAGGTTCAAGTTAAGGAAATTGAACTTTTCGGTGCCAAAAGCTGGGGTGGAAAGGCAGTCTTAGTATTTTGGTAAGAAACTCAAGTTGCAAAAGTCTGGGGATTATCTAGTTCCAGTGAGTCCAGCTGAGGATCATCCTCAGTGCCACATCTTTACCAAACACACAGGAATTGCTGACTGATAACTTAAGCAATTTCATCTTTCACAGTCCAAAAATCACCCTGAACTGCCATTCGGTCCAGCTGTAATATAAATTTCAGTTATAACATTATGGCTTTCTCTCACTTTTAAAGGCATCATAGATACTACCGTAGGAGAATGTCCCAAACAACCCTAAGTAGAAATAAGAAAAAGTGATTGTTTTCCAACTTCCTATTAAAAGATAGGTCCATTTTTTTTTAAATTTAGCTTACAGAACTGAAACATTAATTAAAATGACTAATAAAGGAATGAATTGTAAGAACTTCCCTTTCATTAACTGTCCTTGAAAGTGAAGTCCCTGAAAGTAAATGCCAAGGAATTCAGCTCCGTATCTTGCTCTGGAAATCAAGTCTACAGTATTCATCTTTGAGAAGTTAAAATAAGACTTTACAAAAAAGTCGGAATATATGCTATAAATTTGCCAAAACACGATCTCTTTAGATATACATGCTTTGTGGCATATGCATGTGGAGTATTTCCCTAAGATACTAAGAAAATTTCCAAGACACATTTATACAAGTTATTTTGAAAAATGTAAACTTTTATGTTCAGTGAAACCATAGTACTGTTCAAAAAATTAAAATACGCCTCCTTGCTCTCCAAATTATCAACGAGACTAGATTCCTATTCAGGTGTTAATTAAAAACTAGTGAAAACAGTTTTTACAGATCATACCTCTGACATAACTTAGACCAAGGTTCACATATGGATAACATATGTCTGGACTATGGAAACCATCAGTCATATTGCATTTAAATTGGTTTCAGCATGAGCACACCGATAATACAGAGTGTGGGATTGCATGAAAGCCAACACTGTGCCTGTGAAAACTGCCAAAGTGCAGACATCCATGCTGCATAGGTGGAAACCTGCTTTTCATTGACATGTAAGGCAGTAGGTAGGCTGCTCACTCTTGCCCACATGTTTGGTTTTACTAATCTTCATAATACTTGAAGTAGGTTTAGATCTCTTCCGTAGATAGGCAAAAATTAAAATGGAAGAATCAGTGGACCTTTCAAAAAGCATATGAAAGGCATGTATTAATTATCAAAAAAATTGGTTCAGTCCTTGAATAAGGATAAAGGGTAAGTTGGGTTAATAAGCAAAGCAGTAACAGACATATAAATGCCAGTGGATGTTCCTCAACAATTTTTCCTTCCCCAGGCCTCACAAGATTACAAGAAACTTCCCTCTTGGAATGGCTTCTGGCAAGTCTAAGGTCAGGGATTGACAACTTGCAGAAGTTCCCAAACATTTGAGACACTCAGCAGTTCCACTAGTCCAGCGGTCTCCAAATGTGGCAACTTTAAGACTTGTGGACTTCAATTCCCAGAATTGCCCAGCCACAAGTCTTAAAGTTGCCATGTTTGGAGATACCTGCATTAGTCCACCAACCCAGGGGTCCCCCACCCCTGGTCCGTGACCAATACTGGGCTGCAGCATGCTAGCAACTGGTCTGCACAAACAAGCAAAGCCCCATCCATGGGATGCAGGCAGCACACAGAACAATGCCCCCTCCGGTCCATGGAAAAACCTCTCTCCACGGAACCAGTCCCTGGTACCCAAAAGGTTAGGGACCTCTGCACTAACCTTAAACTCCCCTCTAGAGACAGGTGGCAGGGACAACCAAAAAAAAAAAGGCTGGTTTTTCATATCTCTTCCACGTACCTAGGCCTAGATGGGGAGCAGTTTGGCTTCTATCATTTATTTTCATCAGTGTAAAGGTGCTGTCTCAGTTTAAATATTCATTCCCAGTATGTTTGTTTACAACACGATTGTTGCTAACCGTAGACATGCCCAAATTGATTGCAGTAATTTACAAAATTACCCCAAAGACTGTATTTTATTTTTAAATGTTGCTGCTAACAGCACAGATTGTGTTTACCATTGATTTCAGTTCAGAAAAAAAACAATCACATTCAGATTAACAAGCAGGAATGCTAAAAATAGTTGTGATGGGAATCAGAGGGTTGTAGATTTTTCTGCTAGTACTGGTCTTATTTTTCTATTGTTCTTTTAGGTTAGGACAATTCTATCAAGTAAGAAAGGAACACACTGTTTTTCTGTTGGGGATTACACCTCATCATATCGCTATTTTGGCAGAATGGTGTTTTCACAACCCTATGGGATCTCTTGAACACTGTACCAAATGACTAGGAATTCTTCTAGAACAGAATGGGACAAGAGAAAGCAAATGGAAGTATTTTTTGATATATTTTATTAATTTTTTTAACATAGTCACCTTAATATTTGATAAACAGCATGTTGTCTGGGTTTATATTTAAAAACAATCAACAATTAATTTCTATAATTTCATAATCCACATAATAGCTTCCCTTGATTTTCTCTTCTTCCAATAATATTCTCTTTTATCAACCTTGAATTAGTACATTTCTTAGTATTTTGATAGATAACAATTGAATATAAACATTTTTCTAGTATTTCTACAAATAACAACTACATCAATATAAAGCTTTTCTAATTAATCATCTTAATTACTTTTGTCATAAATCCTGTTTTCAAAGTTCTTATTTAGATTTGTTTTCCCCACAATGTTCAAAACATTCTTGCCAGTTAAGATTTTTTCAGAGTTAATTACACTTAAGTATTTAAATCTTTTTCCTCATACAAACCATCCCAGCAATTTTACATTTCTCATATCTTAAAACAAAAACAAAAAAGAGAGAAGAAAAAAAGAAGGAAATAGTATACTACTTGAGAAACATTTCCCTCTTAAGCTAAAATACATTTATATCCAGAATTTTTCTATTCTTTTTAACCATGTTCAAACAAATGTTTAATCTTTAAATATTCCATCTAATAAGTCCAATCATCAATCTTTTAAATCTATTCAAAACATTCTTATCAATTGAAATTTTCTCAAAATAAATTACACTTAAGTATCTAAAGCATTTCCCTCATATAAACCACCCCAACATTTTTTATATTTCTCATATCATAAAAATACTATATCATTTATATCTTTAACCATATTCAAACAGGTGTTTAAATTTTAGATATTCCATCTGATAGATCCCATCATCTAAAGCTAATTCTAACTTTAGCCTTTTTTTTTTTTGGCCAAACATCTTTCCTAATCAGTATGGTCCACTGGACCAGAAGGTCTTCCCATAGTCTTGTAGATGTTGTTGTAGGTGCAAGAGACAAGTCAAGTAATATGTTTTTGTAGGAATGTTTCGCCCCTTCGTATTCATTGAAAATCTTTTTCTTTCTCTCTCTCTTAATTTCTCTTATCATTTTTTTGTCTCTCAAATTCTCATAGTCCTCCTGACAGCTTTATAATCCTTTTTGACAAATCTTTTTTCTTGTCCTCAGACTTATTTTGCAATCTTGAAGTGTAGGTTATCTTTTCTATGTCCGATATTTCTTGCAAGTTTTTCTCCGCCTGGGTTAAGTCATAATTCCTTCCATTGTTGGGTTCCATCTTTAAATTATTTTCCTCTAGTTTATGTTCAGTTGTCTGCTTTATTTGATCACTCTCTTTTTTTGTTTTCTAAGAGTATTTTTTGTGAGGTTAAATTGAAGATGTGTTCATTTATATTTTCAAAATTGTTTTTAATTTCCTCATGGTTTGAAGTCATTGTAATTTTATTAGTTGCAATATAGCATATATTTCCTCCTGGAAAGTATTTGTTTTTTCTTGATATGTTCTTTCTGATGTCCTATGATACCCAAAAATCAAAGTTTTCTTTTCTCTGCAAACAGCTTTAGAGTCACAGTTCAATAAGTATTTATAATCCAGGAGGATCAATTTTTTCTAAGGTTTATGATTCTCGCTTTGTAGATAGCCCAAAATGTTTTTTTTCTTTATTGCAACTGTTCTCTGTTTAGTTAAAACACTGAAGGTCACAAAAAACAGGTTATCTTTTTCTGGGCTTTCTGCTAATTCCTGTATCAGAGCAACTACAATTGCATATTTTCATCCACCACTAGATGTCAGCACCAGTTCATTTCTCAGTTTTCAAAACAGGCAATTACTCTCTTCTGTTTTCATCAATAATCTTTTGAAAAAGAAAATCTTAACTAATTCCAACAATTTCAAATTTATCCAGATTTAAGTTTTATATTCATTTCATTTCAACGTATTTCTGTCCCCCATAAAAGCTTAATTCACCGCTTTCATCTGTGGGAGGATGGAGCAAGAGTCCCCCTCCTTCTCACTTTTGGAGGATTTTTGCTTCTTGGATTTTTTTTCCCCAGGAAATCAGTTATCAAGTAGAAGAGAGAGAATTGGTATTCTTACCCAGTTCCAAACACGTTGTTTACGATGAAGCTTAGATTAATGCTTTTTGGCTTTGGCTGCATGTAGCTTGGACTAGACTCTGGAGTGAAGCTAGCCTTTCTTCTGTTGGTTTCTGGAGGGCTTTCCCCAGATGACCGGACTGACCGCCATCTCTCCACGGTCAGTGGGGCACCCCTCCTTCTTTGTCGCCTTTCCAGGGCAAGTTTAGACCCATTTAGGGTCCCCAAACAGAAAAAAATCGGCCATAGGGTGCGGAGCCCGCGATCCCTCGGCTGCTGCACTACTGCTCAAAACCAGAAGTGCAAATAGAAGTATTATTGGCACACGTGGAAATGCAGTTTCCTAATGTCTGATGTGATTAATTAATGTGATGTGATATGGATGGAAAGCTGAAGGTTCAGTTTTGAGACTCAAGCACCATGCAATGGGGTGAGCTTCCCTTCTTGCCCCAGCTCCTTTCCACCTAGTTGTTCGAAAGCATGCAGATAAACAGGTTCCACTTTGGTGGGAAGGTGACAGTGTTCCATGTCCATGTGCCTCAGCATATAGTCATGCTGGCCACATGACCAGGGAAAATGTCTTTGGACAATACTGGCTCCCTCAGTTAAGAAACTGAGATGAGCACCACCCCTAAAGTTGGACACAACTGGGCAGAAGAAACCTTTACCTTTAATATCTGAGGTGATTCTTGGTGATCACAACATACTATTGTAACACAATTCTTTCTGATATCCTCAGTATTTCACCTGTTCCAGCCAACATTTATTCCAGATGTTAAATTTTAGAATATTAAAAGCCTATTTTTCCAGTCTCAGCATGCTCAATTCTTCCATAATTGTCTGTATTGCATAATATTTATCTTTGATCTATTAACCTGGCTGTTCCCTATATAAGTAGAAACACATGGAAGTACCTACTGAGATAGAGATATTTCTAGAATTGAAGGAATAAAAAGAATGTTTTGAAGCCACACCCAAGAGACTCCAACAATTTGGCCTTTTTCACTTAAATTCTTCAATGCCCTTTCTGTACCAAAGCCTTATAGCTTTTAGGGAATAAAATAATTTTTCTGAGACCAAGCAACATCTGCCAAGTTTATTCTGCACATTAAGATCAACCAGAGTTGCAATCTGCAATAATGCCTTGTCCTATAAATCATATCACTTGCCGGGTATTGACAGCATAACACTTTCATTTTCAGACTGGGCTGCAGTTTTAAACATCTTCCAACCTGTTTAAAAGATAGCTAAAGCAACAGAGCTCTTATGGCACCCTTTAGAACAGCAAAAATGTATCTACACTCCCTCAGTAAAAACATGTCTCTTCAAGTCAAGACACTTAGACATAGCCTACTTTTAAAAACTTGAGTTTATTTCATTAATAGACAGATGGGTGCCAGCTGGCTGATTTACCCCAATCCACCAGTCTTGTAGCCAGAGGCTGAAGAATCATTATTCTGCAAATGATTAAAGACTTCATGTTTAGTTACAAAAGGTTAATGATTACTCAAGAAAAAGTAAGCATGACTATATATAGCAGCTAAACCACAACCCAACTCCTCTGTCAAGCTATCCTATGGTAAAGAGGACAGCAATCTGAGGCCCCTGATTTTTTTTATTTTTTGGCAAGTCTTTAATCCTTTTCCAATCAAAACTGTATCCCCCTCCCCCTGTCCCATGCACCGTGATTCCTTACCCTTTTGAAATGGGAAAATATATTAAACCTATAATCTAGGCACATAAATTGACATCTTTTTATAAAATTTAATCTCTATAAATCTCTACACTCTCTATAAAAATCTAATTTAATTTCTATAATTCCTATTCTTTAACCAGGCTTTCTTGGGTGGATGGGAGTTATCTGCTTGATTTAGATCAGTTCTAAATACCTTAATAATTTTGCTTTATTGGCCATTCAGTATCATTGACAGGTGTTTGCAGAAGTGTATCAAGGCTACTTCAAAGGTGTGCTAATTTTATCAAGACACATGTGAAGCAACACAATGTCTTTCACTTTTTAAGGAAAATAAAAGGCAATAACTGGTTTCATAACCCATGCATTTGCATTTATCCTTGACATGCAAAGCAGGATCAAAAAATTACTATATCCCTCTACTGCAAGACAAGTAAAATCTGAATAAATCTCTTTGCATCTGAGTTTTTTTAAGAAACTGAAAGGAATATTCCTTTTTCAGTTTTTAATTGAAAGCTCCCTGTGAAAAAGGCTAGGAAGAAGAAAAATAATTTTGGATAATTTTGGACCAGGAGAGTTAATCAAAGTTGAACTATTCAATTTCTGATTACCTAAGTGGAAATTGTGGAGTAGATGATCTTTCTATAAATTGGAATTGCAAAATTTCATATTACAAAATGTCACAGCTATTCTTCACAACAATCTCCCCTCAAAAAACAATGACTTAAGAATTGAAAGAGCCATTACGAATAGATTTATACATAAAATTGATCCATTTCCTCCTTGCTCCCCCAGACACTGAGGTTGAAATAAGTTGTTGGAAAGTAGCAATCCACTACAGATAGAACTTGGTTAATGAAAGCAATTACAATTGGAATTTCTATTGTGATTGTAAAACATGATGTCATGTGACCACACCACTTAGCAATGGAAAATTCCAGCACTTCTGCTTGACAATATTAAGTGAATCATCATGGATCATTAAGCAAGGACCTCATGTGATTGCCATTTGCAACCTCCTGTTGGCTTCCCCATTGACTTTGTGTGTAAGAAACTGGCAAAGAAGGTAGCAAATGGTGATCACGTGACTGCAGGGATGCTGTGATGCCCGGAAGAAGCGTTGACTTACCTGAACGCATTTTCTCTGCATGGGGGGGATGGAGAATCCACCTATGGGTTACGTCAGTCCTCTGCCCAATCAGAGACTAGGTCCGAAATTTAGCTCCGCCTCCGGCTTCCTTCCCCAGTTTTTTGCCAGGCGAAGCTCTCCATCAGATCGGACCGTGTAGCTCCTTTCCGGCCTCCTGTAAGAGAACTCCTGCCTAGACTAGTTAGAGGAGGGTGTGGATTCTCCATCCCCCCATGCAGAGAAAATGCGTTCAGGTAAGTCAACGCTTCTTCTCCTGCATGGGTGGATTCCGAATCCACCTATGGGACGTACCCAAGCCCTCATAAGTCCCTTCGGGTGGGAGTCTAGGCTATCTCTTACTAGGCCTGGACTATCTGCTGCAGGGCCCTCCTGCCAAACGAAGCCTCAGCTGCAGCAAATTGATCAATCTTGTAATTTCTTATGAAAGAGGACGGAGAGGCCCATGTGGCCGCTCTGCAAATTTCCTCTAGTGATGCCTGGGTGTGCCAGGCAGTTGATGTGGACGCACTCCTTGTGGAGTGAGCCGTGATGTTATCTGGTACTGGCTGTTCCAATGCCTCATAGGCCTTGGCTATGCATGTCCTGATCCATCTACTAATGGTCGAAGATGATACCTTCAGACCCTTAGACGAAGGATGGTATGAAACAAATAGGGCCTCGGACCTCCTGAAGGTCGCTGTCCTGCTGACATAGTGGCGCAGAGCCCTGCGCATGTCCAGTGTATGCCATCGTCTCTCCAGACGGTGTGTGGGATTTGGACAGAAATCCGGTAATACCAGGTCCTGGGACCTGTGAAACCATGTGTTGACCTTAGGTAAGAAGGATGGATCCAGGTGTAGGGTCATCCTGCCCTCTGCAAAGGTGATCAGATCCGGTCGGACCGAGAGGGCCCCCAACTCCGATACCCTTCTTGCTGAGGTGATGGCCACTAGAAAGGCCACCTTCAGCGTCAGGAAACGGAGTGAACAAGTCCCCAGCGGTTCGAAAGGATCCTCAGTTAACGCCTGTAGAACCCTATGTAGGTCCCAGGACGGAAAACGGTGAACTACAGGGGGCCGTCTTGTGGCTGCCCCCTTTAGGAAGGCGCTCACGGCCGGATGTTGTGACAGAGGTCCCCGGTCCTCGCAGACTAGGACCGTCTGTAAGGCCGCTATTTGCCTGCGAATGGTGTTGATCGCTAGTCCCCTGTCCATGCCCTCCCATAGATACTCTAGGATGTTAGGGATGGTAGCGGTCAGAGGGTTTAACCCCTGCCTGCTGCACCAGGAAGAAAAATTCCTCCAGGTGGCATCGTAGATCCTGTTGGTGGAGGGTCGGCGAGCGTCTTGAATGACCGAGATGACATGCTGTGAGGAAGCCTGCCTACTCAGTCCCTCCCGCTCAAGTGCCAGGCGGCTAGTTGTAGCCACTGTGGGTCTGGGTGTAGAAGTTTTCCCTGGCTCAGAGATACCTGGCTTGGAGGGAGTTTCCATACTGGCGAAAGCGATATGTCTACCAGGTCCGCAAACCACGGACGCCTCGGCCAGTATGGAGCAATTAGTACCACTTCCGCCTGCTCCAGAATGAGTTTGCGGATTGTTGCTTGTATTAGGGGCGGAGGAGGGAAGGCGTACAGTAGCCCCTGGGGCCACTTGCATCTGAGCGCGTCCGTCCCCTCCGCTCCCCGGGTCTGGAACCTGGAGAAGAAGCGGTGAGTCTGAGTGTTTTCTGGTGTTGCGAAGAGGTCCAGGCAAGGGCGTCCGAACCTGTCCGAGATTGCCTCGAACAGTTCGGTGCCAGTCTCCACTCTGCGTGGTCTATCATGACCCTGCTGAGGGAGTCCGCCTGGTGGTTTGCCTCCCCAGAGATGTGCTCTGCTTTTAGTGAGGCCAGGTGCTGCTCTGCCCACAGGCCCAGTGCCCTGGCCTCCTGCATGAGAGCAACTGACCTGGTCCCGCCCTGCTTGTTTACGTGTGCCTTTGCTGTTACATTGTCCGTCAGGACTAGCACGTGTTTCCCTGCCAACTGGGGTGAGAACTGAAGCAGGGCCAGGTGAATGGCCCTCAGTTCGAGCCAATTGATTCTGTGTTTTAGGTCCCTTGGGCTCCACCTTCCCTGGGCTATCTGGTCCCCGGCGTGGGCCCCCCAGCCGAACAGGCTTGCATCGGTTGTGACAGTGATCCTGTTGGGTTCCCTGAGTGGGGTGCCCCTGTTCAGGGCCCCTGACCTCCACCATCTCAGTGATGCTATGACCTGTGGAGGCACCCTGATTCTCCTGAGCGAGGCACTCTGGTCCTGTCTTTGGAAGGGCAGCAGGAGCCACTGCAGGCCTCTGGAGTGGAGCCTGGCCCACGGGACAATTCCCAGGCATGATATCATCTTCCCCAGGAGCTGGGAAAGTTGCACTACTGTGACCACCCTCCTCTGCATTACCAGAAGCGTTAGCTTCTGTAAACTCTCCCGACGCTCCTGGGAGAGATACACCATGCCCTGCTCTGAATTTATGATTGCTCCCAGATGCTGGAGCCTCCTTGAGGGTGTGAGTTGGCTTTTCTTGTGGTTGACTGAGAAGCCGTGCCTCTGGAGTGTGTCTATGGTGATCTGGATGTCCCTTAGTGCTGCCTGGTGTGACGCTGAAAGTATCAAGATGTCGTCCAGGTAGCATTGGACCCGCACCGGTCTCATGCGCAGGTGCGCTCCCAATGCCGCCAGAACTTTCGTGAACACTCTGGGCGCTGAGGACAGCCCGAATGGGAGTGCCCTGTACTGGTAATGTCGCCCCCTGTGGCAGAACCTTAGGTACCTTCTGTATCCCGGTCTTATTGGAATGTGAAGATAGGCCTCTGTGAGGTCTATCGATGATAGCAGATCCCCCTTTCGAATACTGGCCAGTATAGACCTGAGGGACTGCATCTTGAACTTCCTGTATACTACGTAGCGATTTAACCGCTTGAGATCGAGGATTGCTCTCCAATCCCCTGACGATTTTGGCACAAGGAAGAGGATGGAGTAGAACCCTTGTCCCTCCTGCCCTGGAGGAACCGGCTCTATGGCTCTTATTTCCTCCAGGTGCCCAATGGCCTGATCTAGGAGACCCGCCTTGGTCTTGTTGCGGGATAACGGGCATCTTATGAAGTGATCTGGTGGAGTGGAGTAGAATTCTAGTGCTAGGCCCTGGGTCACTGTCTCCCTGACCCAGGCATCCGTCGTGGTTGTCTGCCATGCTTCGCTGAACAGCACCAGACGGCCCCCGATGGGACTGTCCCAGGCGTCACTTGGAGCATCTGTAGGGTCAGCCTCCCCCCCTTTAAAGGGGCGTTTGGAAGGTTGGCCCCTACCCGAGGCTGGACGGTCCTGGCCGCGCTCCTGCCTGTATGAGAAGGTGCGCGGAGTTCTGGGCCCTTCCCAGGACCGTCCCCCCTGAAAGGGCTGCCTCCATTCTCCGGCCCCGTTCTGACAGGATGCCTGTCTATGGAACTCCTGGGTTCCCCTGTCTGTCCTTTTAGATGGGTGAGCTAGCACCTTCCTTTTGTTTTTATCTTCTATCAGGTAAGGATCCAGGATCGCTCCGAAAAGCTTTGATCCTGCATACTTAGCTGTGGCGAGCCGCCATTTGGACTTAAGGTCCGCCTTCCAGTTCTTGAGCCATATCAGCCTCCTGGCTGCCACTGTCCCTGCGATGGACCTGGCCGAGTATCTAGACGCGAACAGCGAGGAGTCTGCCATGAATTCCACTGCCCTCCGCAGTTTGGTCAGTGTTTGTCTCACACGTACCTGGTCTGGTGGGACACTTGCCTGGATCTCCCGCAGCCACCTGATCGCAGCCCTGGCGACTACTGAGTTAGTGGATGCGGCTCTGATGGCCCAGGCCGATGAATGATGAACCCTGCGGAGGGAAAGTTTTACCTTCCTATCCTCCGCCTTCATTGACTCTGCTAGGTCTCCTGGAATGGCTGAGGAAGGAAGGAGAGAAATTAGCAGAGCGTCCACCTGTGGCACCTCTATTAGTGTTGCTAATGGGTTGCAAACATTAAACATCTTCCTTTCCACGCCATTTGGGGATGGAATGGTGCCTAGATTAGACCACTGGGACCTTACCGTTGATCTGAACACCTTAGTGCATGGTACCTGTATTACCTCTGACACCGGTGAGTGCATTAGTGGATCCTTTGCGTCCTCTTCCTCTGAGGACGGTGGCCTGGCCTCCTTGGTCTTGGCTGGCAGATCAAGAACGGAGCATGTCTTAATCATGAGGGAATAAAACAGATTATGATCGAATAAACCTGACACCGGGGCCGCCTGTGGCTCTGTGTCCTCATTTTCTGACAGCGGGGCTTCTTCATCGTCCCAGTCCTCCTGCTCCTCGTCTGCCACCTGTGAAGAGTTCTCAGACACATCAGAGTCTTGGAACATTACCTTTCCCCCACGGGAAACTCGTGTCCGTGATGTGTGAGCCCTCTTGGGAGGAGAATTACTCCTAGAAGCCCTGAGGTGCTCTAGGGCCTCCTCTAGGAGGGAATGAAGTTGTGATGGCCACTTACCAGACCTCTTTCTTTTCCTACCTCTGTGCCCAGCCTCCTCCTGGCTGGTTGTGGGCTCGGAATGCTCTGGTGACGATGGCACCGAGATGGGGGACACCTCCCTTTCTGTCTCCCCCCTGGGAGACCATTCCTGTTCAACTGCTTCCGAAAGCTCGAAGGAGGTTGGTGTCTCCCTAAGGGACAAGGCCGCACTTTCCATCCCGCTGTCCCTCAGCCTCTGCGCCTTGGCAAACTCCTTCTCCAAGGCTTGGTGTCTCCTTATGGCCTGGCGCTCAGCCGCCTTTGATGGCTCAGACAGATGCTTTGTTTTGGCCTTCTTCTTGCCCCCCCCCGTTTCCTCCGTTCTGCGTTTAGGTGACGACGGAGGGGGCGCTGAGCCTTGGGCCGAAGTGCCCTCTGCCATCGCCATGCTCCAAGTAGCACCCTTTCCGGGTATCTAGCGGGCACAGCTGTTACCGGCAGCGTTACAGGGAATATTCCCTAACGTGCCTGGCCGAAGTAATTTTGCGGCCACGTGGGTCCTTAGCCAGGGAGTTTGGTCCCTATGCCCGTCCCGGCCGCCTTGATTCCGCTGGGGAATCCTTCCGGTTCCAATCGTGCTAGAAGCCAAAAACACCGAGACACACACACACACCTCCGAGGGGACTCTTTAAGTAGCCGGCCTCAGTCCTCACTGCTCTAGGCAGACCGGGATCTAGGCCTCTCTGCCTTGCCGGCAGCAATTTCTCTTCCCCTGGGCCAACAAACAATCTCAGCAGGGAGAACAAAGGAGGTTGGCCTGCCTCTCTTCAAAGGGCTTTCGTGCCAGAAACGAGGCACCAATCAGAAGCCTGGGATGCTCAGGACAAGCCCAACTTCCAAGATGGCGCTTCACACCAGTAGCCGGGATCTCCCCCTTTTCAAAATGGCCGCCGTGCCAAATTTTTGGTCGGAGCTCTGTGCTCCCGACCACGCGGTGCCTAAAGGATGCAGGCCTCGGACTACCCCTCCGGTGACCGACGGTCCCCGCCTATGTCCACCTCCCGGCGAGCCGGCTAGGCTCCTCCCCGCACTTCCCTTGCCCCACTTGTGTTTTTTGTCGATGTTCTGCGTCGAATCCTGGAAAGTCCTCCTTCCTTCGACGCCTGTACTTGGAGCACAGTGAGGCGACCAGCGGGAGTCCAGGGATGTTTCCCCCTTCCTCTCCCGCTTTTCCCAGGCCCTAGGCCCGGGGCGGTCTCGCCGTCGCGCTCCCGCCGCGTGGAGGAGAAGATCGACCAAAGGTCCCCGAAAACAAGGTAAAATCCAAACTTTCCTAAATTTCGTCTTCAAGTTAACTATTCTAACACACAAAACAAAAACCTTTTTCTACCAGTCCTTAAACCTAAAGAAAAATACTCTTTTTCACAGAGCTAGTGCGAAGAGCTGTTCTTGGGCTTCAGACTAGGTAAAAACTGGGGAAGGAAGCCAGAGGCGGAGCTAAATTTCGGACCTAGTCTCTGATTGGGCAGAGGACTGACGTAACCCATAGGTGGATTCTCCATCCACCCATGCAGGAGAACTTTGAGGATCAGCCATGAATACTTGTTCAGCATCACTGCAAGTCTGAACAGTCACTGAACGGATAGTTGGTGAGGACCACCTGTATCACATAGTAGCCTAAAGCCAAGCCTCCATTTTTCTTGTTGCCTGATCTTGTTGTCTTTCATTTGTGAACTGACCAATCCTGAAATGGCAGATTGCGTCCTTGCTCTCAGAGACCACCAAAAAATATATGGATGATGAATCAACCGAAGTTTCTCTTTTTAGGCGAATTTCTCCAATGCCTTTAAAATTAGCAGACCCACCTCATTATGCATCAAAACTATTGGGATCTGTATCCACATCTTTCAAAGAATAGATATAATGTAAGACAATGGTTCTCAACCTTCCTAATGCCGCGACCCTTTAATACAGTTCCTCATGTTGTGCTGACCCACAACCATAAAATTATTTTCGTTGCTACCTCATAACTAATTTTGCTACTGTTATAAATCGTAATGTAAATATCTGATATGCTGGGTGTATTTTCATTGTTACGAATTGAACATAATTAAAGCATAGTGATTAATCACAAAAACAACATAGCAATGCTCAATGGAGAAGCTTACTCTTTCTTGCTCAAAAATATTTGGAGGGAGTGAAGGGGAAGGAAGGAAGATTGAAGGGGAAAGGAAGGAGATGGAGAAGGAAGGAGATTGAAGGGGGAAGGAAAGAAGGAAGGAAGGAGAGAGAGATTGAAGGGGAAGGGATGGAGATGGAAGGAAGGAAGGAAGGAAGGAAGGAAGGAAGGAAGATTGAAGGGGAAAGAAAGGAGATGGAGAAGGAAGGAGATTGAAGGGGCAAGGAAGGAAGGAAGGAAGGAAGGAAGGAAGGAAGGAAGGAAGGAAGGAAGGAAGGAGAGAGCGATTGAAGGGGAAGGGATGGAGATGGAAGGAAGAAAGGAAGATTGAAGGGGAAAGGAAGGAGATGGAGAAGGAAGGAGATTGAAGGGGGAGGCGCTGCCAAGGATGCACAAGCAGCTCCGCACAAGTGCCCGGGGAGGGGGGAGGCTCTGGCGGAGAGCCAAGCGGCAGCACCTCCGGGGCCTCGGAAGTCACGCGGAGGATCCGCGCACCTTGGAGCCGCTGGCCACCCTCTCTCACCCGCCATTTGCTTCCGTCAATCCTTAATATCTTAATTAAAAAGGGTATGCAAATAACAAAATCAAGACAGTGACCTGGATAATTTTGATATATTTGATTTATAAAACAGATTTTTTAAAGTTCTGAAGAATTTTGTGAGAAAGTTAATAACAACCGCAATAACAACAACAATGATAACAACAATAACAATAATAATAGAGTTCCGAGGAGTCTTCTAATCCAACCCTTTGCTCAGACAGGAAACCCCTATACCTTTTCAGACAAATGGTTGTCCAGTCTCTTCACATTCACAACTTCAGGATGCAGGTTGGTCTATTGATTAATTTTCTAACTTTCAGGACAGTAAAGGTAAAGGTGAAAGTTTTCTCTGTCCAGTCATGTTTGACTCTAGGGCAGACATGTCAAACACAAGGCCCGGGGGCCGGATGCGGCCCGCGAAGTGGTTTCATGTGGCCCACGAAGCCATCCTGGAAACAGTGAGGGAACAGCCCCCACTGCCTTGGCCCTGGCCCAGGCCAGCCGGGAGCCAATGTACAATTTTGTGGTGGCTATCTTGGCACTTGCCCCAGTGGACCATGCCTTGGCATTTTCCCCGGTCCCACCCCCTTCTGCCAGAGACCCTCAGATCTGTCCCACTCCTGCCCAGGCCCCCATAGGCACCCTTGACGAGAAATGATGTAGAACTGGCCATTCCCACCCAATAAGCCAATAGGCCACACCCACTCCATCCACACCAATCCAGTAGGCTGTACCCACTCTGGCCACACCCACCTGCCCCCCAGGGCAACCGCAATGCTGATGCGGCCCTCAGTGAAATTGAGTTTGACACCCCTGCTCTAGGGGGCAGTGCTCATCTCCATTTTTTGGCCGAGGGAGCCAGCATTGTCCAAAGACATTTTCATGGCTATGTGGCCAGCATGATCAAATGCCGAGGGGCACAGAATGCTGTTACCTTCCCACTGAAGTGGTACCAATTTATCTACTTGTATTTGCATGCTTTCAAACTACTAGGTTTACAAGAGCTGAGGCAAGTAACAGGAGCTCACCCCACTGCATGGAACCCAGGTCTAGGACCTGGGCTGTCAGTCTTTAATGGCTGAGCCGTTGTGCCCCAGTATATAAAACAGGTTTGTTACAGTTTTGAGGAATTTTGTGAAAAAGGATAACAAAAAAAGTGAAAAGGAATCAAGGAAAGAACTAAAGTTTGTTAGAAGCGAAAGGAAAGAACGTTAATTGATTTATCTGATTAAGGCAGGTTGTTATCTCTGGTAACCCTTAGTGGATTTATATTGACCACCACTGAAATGACAAAGCTTTAACAATTTGTTTATACTTCAGAAATGGGATATGAGAAGAAGAGATAGTTTGTTGTACTTTAAGATATAGAGATAAGTTACTTAAATTGTTTATACTTGTGGTGAAGATGGGAAGTCATTTCTTTATATATTTCTTTTCTTTTTCTTTATTCTTTTTTCTATTTCTGCTTTCCCCCTTTTTCCGTCTCATCTGCATATTTTACTTGTATTGGTTTTACGGTTGTGGTTAAAATCTTTAATAAAATTACTGTATGAGAAAGAATCAAAGCAAACAGTGAAATAAGCCCCTTAATTGGTTTCATACTTTAATATTATTTAAAATCCACAAACCTCGTGCAAAATGAAAAGGATTCAACATTGGAGTTTTTCTTTCTCAAACTTTCTGGTACCCCTGTCACATTACTGTCAAGTCCGCCACAGTACTCCAATGCCAAGAATATAGTTTTTTTAAAAAAAACAAAAAACAAAACAAAGGCAGGTCCAGCTATAAAAGGTTGCCTGTGTCTGCTTTATTACTAGATAACATTCATCTCCCACCAGCAAAAGCTGCATTCATTAGGCTATTCTGAATGTTCTGGAGCAAGCTATTTAGGATTCTTCTCTTCCACCAGAAGACATGTGGATTATAGAAAGAATATTTATATTTATAATTGCAAATACCCAGAATATATAGACTAATGAATGGGATATCTAAGATTGTATTGAAAATGTGTATTCTACTAACCTGAAATTCTCCCCACCCCTTTTATACCGGTATATATATATGATTCTCTGAATCATATATATATATATATGATTGTCAATTTTTAACTTGACATTTTTAACTGCTGTGCTGCAGTTAAACTTTTTACAAATTTAAATTTGTAAATGTTTCGCAGTTGCGACTTGAGCCTGCTCTATGCCCCTAGTTGTGGGGCGGCAAGGCAAAAGAGATTGTAAAAAGTTTAACTGCAGCACAGCAGTTAAAAATGTCAAGGTGTATCCAATTAGACTTATCTGTCTGAAAAACTTTCTGTATATATATTCCCTTGACTCGGCTGACAAAGAAGGGAGGAGAGCCTGTGGCTTGGTGGTTAAATCACTGCCTAGTATGTGAAACTGCCCAGGTTCGAATCCCATAAAGGGTATGGCTAACTGACGAGAGCAGAACAAGCTCGAAATGGCCATCTTAGTCTCCCAATTTAATTCTTTACCTCTTTGTCAAAAAAGAAAATTTATATATATATATATAATCACGGGAATTGCAAAATTTAACGTATCAACTAAAATCAACAAACAGTTAATAGATTAAACTAGATATGTAGTTTCATAATCCCTTTGATTCCAAGTTAGCTTTTCCTTTAAAAAAAATTATCTCCCTCAATACCGGTTCTCAACTAGTCCCAGTTGTACCAAATAATCTACATTATCCCATAGTTGCTAGAGACATATACATAGCCAATTCACTATTCCCTTTCAGGGTGAGCAAAATTTGCAACATACAGAAATAGAATGAGAAATAGTAAACCTCCCCCCCCTAATTAAAGAAGCAGGATAAGAAAAAAAAATACAGGTAAATCTAGTTCATACCAATGCTATTCACTCTAGCTCTCCATGGATTTCTATTCTTGCAAATACAAACTATCCTTATTTCTGATTGATTGATTGAGTCATTGATTCATATATTGCGGCCACGCGAGCTGTCTTGGGTCTTCCAAGACATGCTCATATCACTCCAGCCCTTCGTGAGCTGCACTGGCTGCCAATTGGTCTCCGAACACAATTTAAAGTGTTGGTTATGACCTATAAAGCCCTTTATGGCAATGGACCAGGTTACTTGCGGGACCGTCTTCAGCCTCATGAATCCCAGCGACCGGTTAAGGCGCATAGGGCTGGCCTCCTACGGGTCCCGTCCATTAGGCAGTGTCATCTGACGGGTCCTAGGACAAGGGCCTTCTCCGTTGCTGCCCCAGCCCTCTGGAACCAACTTCCCTCAGAGGTTCGTACTGCCTCCTCCCTCCTAGCTTTCCAGAAGCTTTTGAAGACCTATTTATGCCGACAGGCTTGGGGGGTATGAACTGTGTTCTGCCCCCGGGCTGAGGAATTGTGCTTCCATCGTTGATTGTGTGTTTGACTGTGTTTGCATGTTGTATGTATGGATTTTTATATTGGTTGTTGTTATTATTATTAAATTTTTTATATGTAGCTGTATTGTTGTTGTGAGCCGCCCCGAGCCTCAGGAGAGGGGCGGCATACAAATTTGATTTGATAAAATAAATAAATAAATAAATAAATAAATTGCCTTTTGTCTCTAAATGTCTCACATCTTTCTTCTGAAGGATTTCATCAGCTTCATTTAACCATGACTTTCTCAGCCTTTTCATTTGTCATAGCCCAGTCATTCTTCCTCCATATATTTGTTTTATGATTCAGTCTTCATTCATTGTCTCTACATGACCTCTTTAGGACTTGTTGCTCATTTATGTATTCAATTCATGTTCATTCAACAATCATTCATTAATGATGGTTTCTTCTTGTTTACCACACACTTCATAAGTATCTCACTCACTCCGAGTGAATTCAATTTACCTTTATATTTCTCCTGGCTACTAAGTCTCACTTTTATATAACAAGTTGGCCAGAAGCATATTCTTATTCAGGGCCATTTTGCTTTGTTTACTTCATTTCTCGACAACGAAGTGTAGAAGAGAAAGCAAAAAAGAAGACTTCATTCTTCCTAACCAACAACATACTAGTGACTACCCTTCGCGCATATTACAATTCCTCCATTCTTTTTCCCAACTTTTGTAAACATTTTCCAAGTTGTATACATTCATCTTCTTGCTCTAGTTTTGTTCTATTATCCATTTCCACTTCCAAACACAACTACTTTGTCTTCATTATATTACTTTTCAGATCCATACTCCTTATTACATCATGCAATAACTGCAAAGCATTCAAGTTCTCAGTTAATAAAAAGACACCTTTTGTATATAAATATGTATGTAAGTCCACATATTCAACTAACAAGCTTCTAGTAACACTTTAAGAATTCTTTATATATTTTTGTGTAAGTAAAGAACACCACACACACCCGTCTTCCTCCCTGCTCAATGTTGAACCACTGAGTAGGTATCTGTTCACTATCACACATACTTTGCTCCTATCCCGTGATTGTAAATTCCATACTACAAACATATACTGCTCCAAGTCAACAGATATACATTTCTTTTATCACACATGTATATTTCACAGTGACTTGCTAAAGAGCATAATAAGTCACAGTACTGCAGGACTACAGATAGTTTCAAAGGATTTACAAACCTTGTTTTTCACCATTGTAGATTACTGTGCATGTATATTAGACAAAATAAAATTGCTAGCACAATACACAGCAGAGAGACAAAAGCAACAAAAATGAGGTTGATTGATTGCTCATTAAGACTGTAGGCAAATAAAAGATCCTATTAAATAGGTGAATATATTCTGGCTAACCCAACATTCAAAATAATATGCTGTGTAATATCTTTACTGAACACGTTGAGACAACATTCCCTGCCTTTGTTAGAAAAATGCTGTATGTGAAATCCTGGGATAATCAGCTCTCTAAAGGGGCTATGTGGAGTCAGATTTGAAATCAGTAAGATGGTAGACACATGTGAATTTGAGGGACATACACATTGTTTAGCATCGTATGAGAAAACCACCAACACAGATTGCCATCTCTTCATGGATATAGATTCATCAAAATAAATCATGCCCCTTTTAACCTAGTTCCTAAAACTGTGCAGAAAAGGCAATAAGCAAACATATAAAGTTTATCAGAAGTGGGTGTCATCAGAGAATGGGGACCTTTGTCTAATAGGGCTACAGAAGTGAGAAGGTCAGAAAAATAGCTCTCCCAGATCCCATCTGATGGACCTAGTCCTAGATCATTACAACTACTGAAATTTAAAATGGCCAGACTGCTTATTACCCAGACAAAGTAATATTTGGGACACCATGGAAAACCATTTGTGCATATATCTCTGAACATTCATCTGTTTTGCCTGTTTGATGTTACATCCAGCTCCAGCAAACCTGTTTCCCCACATAGCTTAATGACAAACTTCAAAAGGAAATTTCAGCACCATCCCCAAACAAGCCATTCCTGGTAATAGCCAGATAAACTGTACCAGGAGATGTGGGTTTATAGCATATTGTGCTATAGATGGTTCTGGCCAACTAGACCCATTCACATGGAAAGGCACAGTAAATCAAGCAGAAATGAATCCATCTACAGATAAGTATTTCTTAAATATGTGGGAAGAAACCAAGGGAGTGAGAGTACTTTTAGAGTCCAAAATATCCTTTCAAATTAAAAGTAGGATCCTCTCACTGTTAATTCCCATTAAGCTAGAGCAGCCTTTGGCCTTGTGGGTTGGAAACTAATCGCATGAACTGGAGGGGGCAAAGTTTAGTTTGGTTTAATAAAGTTTGCTACGTGTTCCTCCCCTGCTTGTTTGAGTTTAGATATTCCATTTTTAAATTACAGCCCTATACAGGGAGGTTTCAGAAAACATTTTCATTAATTCACAGAGACCTTTTATAAACTTCATCGGGACATCCTCCCAAGAGGTTTCAGCTAAGTGTGCTCTAATATGAGGTGTTTTTCAACCGTAGTCTTTGCTTTGAGGTCAATTACTGACAGAAAACTGCCCTACATTTCAGACTAAATTCAGCAAAACAGTCCCAAAATGATGGTGCTCCTTTGTATCTCGGGAGTGCCTAATTAGCTCCACAATGGTTCCTGCAAAGCTAATAACCTTTTTTCCCACTCAAATCTAGGGTGAGTTCGCATTGCTGGAAAGTATGATTCTGGTTCTACATTCTACAGAGCTAAAAAAAAGGGGGGGCATTGCTAATGATATGCTGAAAAATAGCCAGCATTTAGTTTTAAACATATTTTTTCCTCCTTTATCCCAAATGATAAGAGATCAGAGCAAAATTAGCAGTCTAGTGGCTTATGCCAAGAGTCCTGGATTTTACTGTAGCATATGTATGAATGACTTCAAATGAAGTTGAAATAGATATCTCCCATTCCAGTTCAACATTTCGAGCAATGTTCTCTGCCCCATGGTAGAAAATAAAGCCAATTGGGTGAGATTTGGTCACAATTAAAGATTCATGAAGTCTGCACTCTACTCAGATCATGTTCTCAATTACAGGCAACCTGAGCAAAGCCACACCTACTGCTCTCATTTGGTTTGTACCGTCTTAAGACCTGTATAGAAATAACCACACACATTCTTTCTGCTCCCCAAATCTAAATATAGTCCTTCTTTGCCCTATAATATAATAACTATAAAAATGCTGTATAAAAACACACATAAAAACTCCACGCTTTCACGAAAACTTTTTTCCCCCAGCCAAATTCAAAAGTAAGCCAAAACTGACCAAACTAAAAGTTAATAGGGTTCTACATTTTAATCAAAATGTTTATTGAAGTCTTGTAAAAAACCAAGTAAGTTTTCCAAAGGATACCCAGTTCCTTTATGCATTTTGGTACACTGAAAGAATGAAAATAGCCGCTGTAAATATTAATATAAAGAATGGCCTTCAATATCGTGCCTCTAGGTCAGAGGTCCCCAACCAGTTCCATGGAGGAACCGGAGGGTGCGTGGTTTTGTGTGCTGCCTGCATCCCACGGATGGGGCTTTGCTTGTTTGTGCGGACTGGTTGCTGGCATGCCACGTCCTGGTACCGGTCCACGGCTGGAGGTTGGTGACCCCTGCTCTAGGTCAGGGGTGTCAAACTCAATTTCACTGAGGGCCGCATCAGCATTGCGGTTGCCCTGGGGGGGCCAGGTGGGTGTGGCCAGAGTGGGTGCAGTCTACTGGGTGGGTGTGGATGGAGTGGGTGTGGCCTATTGGGTGGGTGTGGCCAGTTCTACATCATTTCTCGTCAAGGGTGCCTAGGGGGGCCTGGGCAGGAGTGGGACAGATCTGAGGGTCTCTGGCAGAAGGGGGTGGGACCGGGGCAAGTGCCAAGGCATGGTCCACTGGGGCAAGTGCCAAGATGGCCACCACAAAATTGTACATTGGCTCCCGGCTGGCCTGGGCCAGGGCCAAGGCAGCGGGGGCCGTTCCATCACTGTTTCCAGGATGGCTTTGCAGGCCACATGAAACCACTTCGCGGGCCGCATCCAGCCCCCGGGCCTTGTGTTTGACATGTCTGCTCTAGGTGATACCTATTAAATGTAACAAATCTCTTAGTGGTCTCTGAGCTTGATTGTTTGCTTGCAGACATTTCATTACTTGACTAGGAAACATCATCAGTACTAGTAAGTGTAGGGTTTGCTTTCTGTTTATATACAATAGCTAACCTTGCCAGTATTGGTGGAGATATGATTTTCTCTTTGGTAGTCCCTTACTTAAGGTATTGTTTTCTTCTTGCTTGTTTGTCTGGTGTTAATTCCTGGTTATCTGGATTTTGGCTGCTAGAGCAGTGAGCAAACAGGAAGTATGTCTTAAAGCAAACAACCAAGCTCAAAGACCACCAAGTGCTTCACAGTTAAACCTTGAGCTATATATTCCCTTCTATTGCAACAAAGCATTGTAAAAGATTAAAAATGGCTTAAATCTCACAAGTTTGTCAATTCTGTGTTCTTATGAGAATTTGCAACATTCTAGGTAAAAACACTTGTGTCTGGAGTCCTAAGTGTTATTGTGTATATGTATTTGAGAGTGCAAGATGCTCATGATTTTATGCAGTACTACAGTACCACCTAAAAATGTTATGGATCCCCAAATTATAAAATGCACTCTTACTTCTATTTCAATAGAAAATTATTGGATAATGCCTGTCTCAGGACTAACCAAATGGCTGATTGTGGTATACAAGTGTTCCACTGGTTTTAATAAAAAATATCATAATACATTTGGATTAACTTTGATAATAGCTGCATTGATCCATTTTCTACATATTTCCATGTTTCATCTCAGCACCAAAAGATCAGGATTATCGCACATTATAATTTTTGAACATGAAATGCAATGTTAAGTAAATATCCTTGTGATTGGGTTGAAAAGTGCACTGTTTTCCAATACACACTCTCCCTTTTATATCATAGTCCCAAGATGATTAAAACAGTGGGAGAGCCTGTGGCTAACAGCCAGTTTTACTCTTTTACATAGCTGGCCAAAACATTTATCTGCTTTAAAATTAGTGTAGCAGGTGGCGTATCAATTGAAATATTTATTTCAAATTGGGTGGCATGCTGCAATTGAAAAAAAGCTACAGTTTATCACAACTACGATGGGTTTCTTTGAGAAGAGACAAAAGCAAATAAAGGAAAATGAGGCAGAGATCTGCAAGAATTCAACTCCAACACAAAATCTGACTGGACCCAGGACTCAAGAGATCCAACAGTTTTGCTCCTAAACTTATTTAAACAACCTATAGCTTAAGCTATTTAATGGATAATCTGCTATACATTCTTGGGGCCTCTTGGCTATTATAAGATATACGTTGTAAAGATTTAGGACAGGAGAAACCGATCTACGTGTTAGCAGAAGAGCTTTGAGACAGCAAATAGCATTAGACAGCTACCTTTATAATCCTCAAAGCAAGGAGGCAATTCAAACCTTAACAAGTTTCAAGCCAGTGGCTTCTGACGGCAATTGCACTGCCGCAAAATTTAGCAACTACCTTAGAGATTTCAGTGGAAACATCTGCAAAGAAATATATAATTTTGGACCCAATCCCAGCCCATATGCTTGTTATGTCTGGCCCTTCTCAGCTTAGTAAAATCCACAGGAATATTTCTTTAAGAGTTTTATTTAACACATTTCAAGAGATTCATTGCAAAGCAAGCTGCTGGCATTTTGTTGGCCGGAACGGCCAAGTCTGATTTATTTACATTCAGCTTAATCATGCTCTCCCTCCCTTCCAATTAACTCACTCTTTATCTCTCAGGTTGTCCAAGAGCTCATTAATCTTCCGTAGAGTCCAAAAACACCAGAAAACTGAGTTCAAACGAACTGCGCAAGGCATCAAGCTACTCCTTGATATTAATGTTGCTCGTGACAAAGAATTAGTCCCTCCTTTATCTTCTAATATAGTTTCCGATACGTCACTTCCCCCATGGCTTCCTTTTTCCACGTAACTGAGACCTCCGCCTATCAAACCTTCGGAATCTCGGATCAAGCCATAAATTTTCCTGTTCCAAATCTGAGTCTCCGCTTTGAGAGTCTGACTCAGACTGCATGCAAATCTCCTCCCTCTCTGTCTCTCCTGCCGGGAGGGGAAAGCACCCAGAGGGGCCTGGTTGCTCCTCCTCATCCTCTGACATTTCCCCAGCTGGTCTAGAGACACCCACAACAATGCTCAGCAAGAGAAGAGTATATCAATGCAGATTACAAATATGATCAAATGGGAAGTGCTAGAAAATTAACTTAGAATTGATTCAGTGGCTATTTTTTGAAAATATCTACGGCAGGGGTTCTCAACCTTGGCAACTTTAAGACTTGTGGACTTCAACTCCCAGAATTCCTCAGCCAGCTTTGCTGGCTGAGGAATTCTGGAAGTTGAAGTCCACAAGTCTTAAAGTTGCCAAGGTTGAGAACCCCTGATCTACGGTAATAGCAAGTTGGAGCCTTACTGGCAGAGCATTAAACCTTGCTTCTCTGTAACAGAGGGAAAGCACCTTTATGAGTAGCAAAAGGATTAAGATAAAAGTACCCTAAATATAATTTGGGATTTTGGAACGGGAAATTTGTAAATCAAGGTTCAAAACATGTTGCCCTACCTCCAAAATAGTTTTCTCCAGATCCACTGCTATTAATACTTAAGCTGAGAGAACACAGCAAGAAACATCATTAAGTTGCAGTTTTCTCCCCGGAAGAGTTAAGATTTGTTGGCAAGCTGGAATAAACAATTGCTTCCAAAGTTTAATTTCAACCAGTATCTCAGATAGCAAATTTGCATGCGAGTCACACTGAAGGAGATCCTTACTTAAATCTCAACAAACCACTGGGGATAATTTAGGTGGCCAGATAAAGAACTGTTATCCTAAATTGCAGGTAGTTCTTGAATTATGGCAGCAACTGGAAGTGGCATTTCCATTGATAAGCAATGTATCATAAAGCGACACACTTGCTTAGTGACTTTGCTCAGTGATTGCACTGCTTAGTGATACAGTCCCAGCAGTCCCGGTTGCCATAATTAAGTAAGGACTGAGCGAGTTACTAAGCAAGGACCCCGTATAATGGTGACATGAGATGAGACAGGAATCCAGAAGAGCTTGCTTATGCCATTGAAACCATGTACCAGGCAAGCAGTCTGAGAGTCATGAGGAGGTGCTGTGGGTAGACCCTATGGACTATGGGCAAGTCTGGGGCAGATGCTACAGAGTACAAGATCCCCATACCATCTGGAGGCTCCTCAGGAGAAAAGCAACAGAAGCAGGAACAACCTCCAGGAGTGACTTGAGATCTCTTGCCTGCTTCCTCTTTGACTTTGCTTGTGAACAGCTGGCAGGAAAAGTTGTGTGATGCAAAAACCATCCTAATTGCAATCTGGTTGCCAAGGGTCCAAATCATAGCCCCATGATTGTGGGGATGCTGCGATGGCTGCAATTTTGTGGACCACTTTTTAGTTCTCCTCATGCAGTGCCATCGTAACTTCAAATGGTCACTGAACAAGTGGTCATAAGTAAGGACTATCTGTAAACTGTAAGCTTTTTGGGGATGTTAGATCTTTATAAACGGCAGATTTGTACACCACTGAGGAAAAGTGAGATCGTCTTAGCTTCACTGCCAGATTTGTTGCATTTATGAGTAAGATTCTAATTATCACATTTGAGGCCCACTGTGCGGAAGATGAAAATCCACCAATTTGTTGCTTACATGTGAAAGATAAATGAAAGGTGATATTTAAGTACTTAAAATACTTGGTTTTGTTTTTATTTGTGAATAATTAATGTCTGTCAGCATCTAGAATGTCTTCTAGAGAACAAAACCATCTTTCTTTTCAACTACTTAACTGTATACTTTACCCAGTGTAAAAACCAGCCAGTGTTTGCAGGCTCCTTCAAACCTATCTGAGACAGACAGGTAGGCAAGCAGGCAGCAGCACAGAGCAATACTGTGTAGCTCTGCCAGTCTGTTTCTTTGTGTGTGTGTTTGTGTGTACATGTGTGAAATGGATTGCAGTATTTTACAGTCTGAGCAATGCAATTAAAATAGCAGTGGGATAGAATACAGGATATGGTCTTGTTTAACTCCCCCTGTGATGGGGGTGGGATTAGAAAGGGCTTCGCTGCCATATTTTATTTGCAGGTAAGACTTGATGAGACAGGCGCTGCCATTTGCTGAAACAAATTAGAATGCAGAGTGCTTTGTTCTCTTTATCTCTATAAGCAACATACAAAGCAGCCAAGAGGGAAGGTACCGAAGCATGATTGTGATCCCCTTACCAGATTAAAATTGGAACCTTGCTTCCACATTCAAATCAACACCTGGATCATACTGAGTGCAACTCTCTTTTTGCTGTGGAGCAATGCAAACTTTTGTGTTTCTTCCCAGAACAGTGATCATCAGCACATTTCTAAAATTCAACTTTCCTATCTGTCAATTACAAAATCCCCTAAATGAGAACTGGATTTAACAGCATTGGTTAAATTCACCAAAGTGTAAAGTGACCAGGCTAAAGAAAAGGCAACACATCCAATATATATATATACCAAATCGTGAGAGCAGATGCTCTTAAGAGAGAATATAAAAATGCAGGCATTAAGTTGCTAGAAAGCAGAATGACAAGCACAAAGGATATAAAATTATTTTGACAGAGAACCCAGGTAAGCTCTTCTGCCCAGCAAAGTGAGAACTATTTAGTTGCTGATCCATTATCTGTTGCTGCTTGCAAAAACTACAAGAAAATGCAGGCCCCTTCTGATTATCTACTGCAACCTATAATCTTCATAGTCATTCACAGCCGTGACAGTCTATATGCCATCAAGACAACAAGCCAGTGTTTGGAATAGTTATTATTAAACTTGCAGGCTGAGCATAAGTGAATTCATACTTAATTGAGGGCTATAATTGTCAATTCATAAAAAACACAAAAAGTGCGTGATGAACTCTGTTTATAAACCAATATAATATTATTAAAACAATTCTATTTCTGAATATTGGCAATGGCCTTAGGACCAACAATATCTTTATAAAAGGACTATGCCTATAATAGGAATATGGCTAAATAGGAATAGTCATAGCTAACTAATGAATTAGCTTTGTGGAGCTTTGCCTCTCAAGAATTTTCCATACCAGCTAGATTTGCTCTTATATGGGTAAGATAACTAGGAAAATAGGCATACTGGTGGCATGATGCCTTCATACTGGTAAAACTGGACTGACCATTCTTTTAATATACACCTATGAGAGAGATGGGTATATTCCAATCCATGGAAAGTAGGAAGGAAAGGGAAGGGAAGGGAAGGGAAGGGAAGGGAAGGGAAGGGAAGGGAAGGAAAGGAAAGGAAAGGAAAGGAAAGGAAAGGAAAGATAGTGTAAGTAGTTGCTTAGATAATGAAACCTGTAAATGCAAACAGGTTGCCAAGCATCTGAAATGTGTTCATTTGACCTTGGGGCAGCGGTACAACATTTTTTGACAACCAGAAGCGTTTTATGGGCCGCAAAAGATCCTTTCTGGGGCCACTGTAACTATGAATGGTGGTTAAAGGACTGCTCCTAAGGCAAGGGTTCTCAACCTTGGTAACTTTAAGACTTGTGGACTTCAACTCCCAGAATTCCTCAGCCAGCTTTGCTGGCTGAGGAATTCTGGGAGTTGAAGTCCACATGTCTTAAAGTTGCCAAGGTTGAGAACCCCTGTCCTAAGGGGAAAACTATCTGTTTGTTGAGTCAATGCATGTAATTACTAGCAGCCTTTAAGTTTGGGAAAGGCTGAGATATAAGATGTTGAAATTTCAACATGGTAGGAAAGTTTGCAGACCAATCCAGGAAAAAATATTTAAGGTCTTATTACAGATCCATTATAAACTCAGATGGGACTGAACAATTCTATGTTCTAATCCTAACTGGACAGATGCGTGCATAAAGCATACAAGCAGACCACAATACCAATACATTCCATTTTCGCCACACCAAATCATCTATTGTTCATAGGCAGAATATAGAAGAATGCACGTAACTTTTCAGGGATTTTTGAAATGCAATTCCTATCATCCTTCACCTTGTGAAGTAGTCTAAGTCTGATAAGGTATAGCGTTCACAAGCATCTGAAAGTCATACATATCCATGCTTGGCATAGTGCCTAAACTGAGAAGTTACTGGGGTCAAAATTCCTAGATATTTTCTGGTATAATCATTGTTCAAATCCTACCAAAATATGTACGGTCTGCATACTTATTTATCAACTTCAATGTCACCTCATTCATGAAGTGACTCTAGGCAGCTTGCACAATGGGATTAAAAGATCTAGTAAAAAATAACAAAAGGGACAAAATAATCAGTAAGATATAGAGGAAGGCGAAGAATAATTAAATATACATATTCCCAACCAAAATACATTTACTTCAGATTATTACCTTACTGAGCATCGTTTTAGCACTTGAACAGGCAATTTATAATCTCCAATCTAACACAATGTAGTTTCTGTGTATTTCAGGGAGAGAGAGATGAAAAATCAGTGGCCCTGACCAGTTTTGATTCGTGTTCATTCAGTGTCAGCTTCTGTTTCTAAACAGAGCATCATTAAGTAATATTTTAGCTACTTAAGTTCATTCTCAGTGCTGTGGCTTTATCCAATTTGCAAAAGTAATCACTCAAGTGTTAGACTTGAGATCACCCATGGTTTCTATATATTTTATTTATAAACTCACACATGTAAGTATGCCTGTGTTCCTTTACATCAAGGGAGTCAAACTGCTGGCCCAACAACCTGGATGCATCATAGCAAAACTGCACCCACCCCATTGCCGGCAATGGCAAAAAAGTCACGATTATGTTGAGACACGAGTTTGACACCCTTGCTTCACATTGACAAGCGTCTAACTAGTCTACCATCTGCTTCCAATTTTTAATCCTGCAGAATTTTATTATCTTAGCTAAGGAGCCCTTGCTAAGAGACTTGGTCAAATCCTTTGTGTATGCCCAAATAATGTATTAATATGTACATTATTCCCACAAGCTTTGGGGTAGAGCGAGGATAGAGGTCAGCACAGTTGCATGTGGATGTGGAGTATGTGTCTGTTTCCTCTAGAGTGTCACAAGTTTTTGTTATATTTTTTATAGTTTATATGTGTTTATTGTTGTTTTGAGAGCCGCCCATAATTATGGTACATAAAATGGGTGGATAAATAAGTCTTTTAAACAAATAAATAAAATTTAGCACAGTATACTATCTACAAATCTTCTTGGGACAACTTAATAGCTAATGAGAAAAACTTTTGGTGAAACTATCTTCATCATTTATATGCAAAAATCTGATAATAAAATAATTATGCAAATCTGCTAAGGTGCAGTAAATTATTGTACAGGTTTTGTTTGTTTCATTATTTATTACTCATTATCTATGTTATGTTTATTGTGAATCATCCTGAGATTTAACTACAAAAACAGCCTGCGTAGTTTGTTTTAAATAATATTGATTTCACACCAATTTTTCTTTTTTCTTTTTTTTAAATAATGGTTTTATTGGTTTATCAAAATATAAAATAGAGAATTTTTAAAAAGTAATAAAAACTAGGAGAAGGGGAAAAGAAAAGAAAAAGGCACCAATTTCCGACTCTCTTTAGCACAGAAGAAGATAGCAACATTACAACCGCAACTTTTTACTTTTACACAACAGTATGTACAAACCATTTCTATAACAATAAACATATGTAAGTAGCAAAAACAAACTCAAAATTTCATTTTTTTCTCCATTGCAAGCACAAAATCCAGAAGCAATTTCAAAATAGAAACAAGGTTAGATATATTCTCTTCTTTGGATAAAAGAATCAAGTTGACCATCTCTGCTTCCCTTTGTCGTGGGGAATAATATATACTTCTGTTGACTCCTTAATCTTTATCATAATTCATATTAAGGGAATCCTCTATATTATTTCAATTTTTTTTTACGTCCAGCTTATGCCACTGTCTTTCCAGCCTATGCGCTGGATTGGGACAAAAGTTCGGGAGAACTAGCTCTTGGGTCCTATGGAATCAGGCATTGACCTTCGGAATGAAGGATGGATCCAACTGAAGGACTACTCTATCCTCATAAAAGGTACACAGGTCACTCCTGACTGAAAGGGCAGCCAACTCCGAAATACGTCTGGCTGATGTGATTGCGGTCAGAAAGGCTACCTTTAGAGAAAGGAGTCTTAATGAACAAGACCCGATAGGCTCAAACGGTGGAGAAATCAGCGCTTGCAGTACCCGTAGTAGATCCCAAGAGGGGTAACGGTGAACCGCCGGTGGCCTGGCGTTGGTCACCCCCTTGAGAAAGGCGCTTACTACTGGGTGTTGTGCTAATGGAACCAGGTTGTCAAAAGTAAGTACTGTGGACAAGGCCGCTACCTGTCTCCGGATAGTGTTAGGTGTCAACCCCCTGTCTATACCCTCCAATAGATAGTCCAAGATATTGGGGATGGTGACAGAAAGAGGCTGGAGTTGGTTCTCAGTGCACCATAGGCAAAAGTTCCTCCACGTGGCATCATATATCCTATTAGTCGAGGGGCGCCTGGAAGCTTGGATCATCGAGATCACCCTGGACGAATAGGATTGTCTAGCTAAAGTTCTCCGCTCAAGTGCCAGGTGGCCAACTGGAGCCACTGGGGATCCGGGTGTTGAAGGGCCCCTGGCTGAGGGAGATACGGTCTGGAGGGATCCTCCATGGCGGTAAGATTGAGAGTTCCACGAGGTCTGCAAACCACGGTCATCTCGGCCATGTGGAACAACCAAGATGACCTCCGCTTGCTCCTGAAGCAGCTTGCGGATGGTTGCCGGAATCAGTGGGAGTGGGGGGAATGCGTACAGCAACCCCCTGGGCCACTCGCTGCGAAGAGCGTCCATTCCCTCTGCCCCTGGGGATGGGTACCTGGTGAAGTACCTGGACAGTTGGGAGTTGTTCGGAGAGGCAAAGAGGTCTAACTGGGGTTGGCCAAATCTGTTCAAGATCTCCCTGAACAGAAGTGGGTCCAGTCGCCACCCTGAGTGGCCCACTGTGGACCTACTCAGGGAGTCTGCCTGATGGTTCGCCTCCCCTGATATATGGTCTGCTTTGATGGAGCTTAGATTGGTCTCTGCCCAAGAGCCCAGGCTGTGGGCTTTGAGCATAAGGGACTTGGATCGGGTCCCTCCCTGATTGTTGATGTGTGCTTTTGCTGCCACGTTGTCTGTCAATATCAGTACGTGTTTCTCCGCCACTATGGTGAAGAAGTGTCGCAGTGCCAGGTGAATGGCCCTTAGTTCTAGCCAGTTTATATTGTGGCTCAAGTCTGAGCGGGACCATTGACCCTGGGCTAGATGTGTCTGGAGATGAGCGCCCCAGCCGAATAGGCTGGCATCTGTGGTCAAGGTGAGCCTGGCCATTGCCGATGAGGTCCACCACAGAAGGGAAGACAGTGTCTGTCGTGGAACCCTCACCCTCTTGGTGGAAGAACTCATATTCCACTTCTGGAAAGGGAGAAGAAACCACTGGAGATCTCTGGAATGTAGTCTGGCCCATGGGACAGTCCCCATGCAGGAGACCATCTTCCCCAGTAGTTGTGACAGTGTGACCAGAGGGACTACCTTCTCTCTCAGAACACGGTGGACAAGGGTCCGGATGCTGTTCCAGCATTCCTGGGAAAGGAAGACCTCGCACAGATTTGAGTCTATGATCGCCCCCAGGTGGAGTAGGCGAATTGAGGGGACCGTGTGACTCTTCTGGAAGTTCTCGGAGAATCCGTGAGCTTGAAGGGTCCTGATGGTGATTTCCAGGTCCGACTGGGCCGAACGGAAGGAACTGGACTGGATAAGGATATCGTCCAGGTAACATTGTACGTGCACCGATCTCATTCTCAGTTGGGCAGCTAAGACCGCTAGGATCTTTGTAAACACCCGTGGAGCCGAGGAAAGGCCAAATGAGAGCGCTTTGTACTGAAAATGCCGGTGCGTGTAACAAAACCGGAGGAATTTCTGGTGTTCGGGGAGGATCGGGATGTGAAGGTAAGCTTCCGTCAGGTCTATAGAGGACAGGAAGTCCCCCCTCGTGATGCTGGCGAGGATGGACTTGAGGGTCTGCATCTTGAACCGCTTGTAGGCCAAGAAATAGTTTAGCCCTTTCAGGTCCAATATCGCCCTCCAGCCCCCCGAGGTCTTCGGTACCACGAATAGAATGGAGTAAAACCCCTGTCCCTTCTGTTCCGTGGGCACTGGCTCTATGGCCTCTATCTTCTATAGGTGGGAGATGGCCATGGACATGAGTCCTGCCTTGGTCGCTTTTCTTGTGTGGGGCACACTAGAAAGTGCCCTGGAGGTATGGATAAAAACTCCAGGACGAGGCCATGTCGTATAGTGTCTATCACCCACGAGTTTGTGGTGGTGGCCTCCCAAATGTCGCTGAATAGGGACAGACGTCCCCTTATGGGAAAGGTTTCCTTGGCGTCACTTGTTCCACCTGTATAGACGGCCTCCAGAGCCCTGAAAGGGCTGCTTGGTCTGGTACTGGGCCCTGACTCTAGGGTTCTGGTGGTTCTGCTGGCGATCCTGTCTAGGGGGGAAAGGATCGAGAACTCCGGGGCCAATCCCAGTATTGCCCAGCCCGAAAGGGCTGCCTCCAATCCCAGGTGGCTCCAGTATAAAAGGGTTGTCTACGGAAATCTTGTTGAGGCTTCCTGTCCGTCCTCTTAGAGGGGTGTGCAAGCACATTGCGCTTGTCCTTTCCTTCTATGAGATACAGCTCGAGGACTGGACCAAAGAGGTGTGTGCCGCTATAAGGGGCAGCCACTTGGATTTCAGGTCGGCCCGCCACTGTTTTAACCAAAGTAGTCTACAGGACAAGACAGTGGCCGCAATAGATCTGGTGGAGTACCTGGCAGAGTGGAACGATGCGTCCGCCATGTATTTGGACGCTGCGACCAATTTGCCCAATGTCTGGTGTGGTTGCATCTGATCAGGAGGAATAAGTGCCTGGAGCTCACGGAGCCACATGATGGACGACCTAGTGAAAAAGGATGATGTTGTAGCAGCCTTGATCGCCCACGCCGAGGCTTGGTGAGCTCTGCAGAGGGAAAACTCAAATCTTTTTTCCTCCGCTTTCAAGGCCTCTGCCATATCTCCTGGAATGGTGGAGGTAGAAAACAAGGAAGTTAGGGGAGTGTCCACAAGTGGCACCTCCAGGAGAGAAGAGGAGGAGGAGGAGGAGATATTTAAAAGCTTTTTCTCAGTCCCGCTGGGAGAGGGGAGAATGCCCAGCGAAGACCACTGCTTCTCCACTGTGCTTTGGAAGAAAGTCGGGCATGGAATCTGTTTCTCCTCGACCATCGGCTCTGAGAACAGAGGGTTCGAGTCCTGGGTGGTGGTGGTCGATGGCTTAGGCTTCTGTTCAGGAGTGAGACTGGCCATGGTACAAGCCTTCAGGAGCAGTGACCTAAATAGGGAAGGGTCAAAGAGGCCAGATGTTGGGGACGGGTCCAGAACCGCCTCCTCATCCTCTGACATGGGTATGTCCGAAATCTCAAAGTCCACGGATCCCTCCTCTCCTATCTGAGAGGATGTATCTGAGTTGCCCGAGCCGGGTAACAGGGTAGGGCCTGTTTGAGGCAGGGATGCCAGGGGAGCAGGGGGCATCTGTAAAGGCTGTTGGCCCATGGAGGAGGCCATGTATTGCGCAAAGGCCTAGTGCATAAAGGCCTGAAATTGTTCCGGCCATATGCCCTGTTGGTCTGAGGGGCGGATGCCAGCTGCCGTAGGGGTATATGTGGCTTCTGGGCCTTGTTGTATTGTGGGGGAGGGGAAATTTCCCTGAGTACTTGATAGGGAAGGGAGAGGAGGACCAACCTGTCCAGTTTCCCCCTGAGGAGACCATGCCCTAGGGGCATTGTGGGGAGGCGCAAATTGAGGCTCAAATGGTGAGCAGTCCAGTGGAAGGGGGGAACCACTTCTGCTCCACTGGAGGTGAGCCTTTGAGCTCTGGAGAACTCTCTGTCCAGCGCCTAATGTCTTCTCGAGGCCTCCCTCTCAGCTGCCTTGGAGGGCTTCTTCGTGGATGAGGCCTTTGCCGTAGATTTTTTCTTCCCCCCTGCTTCCAATTCAGATGATCTGCGCTTTTTTTGTGGGGGAAACAGAAGAACCCTGCAATGGCTGAAAGGCTGCACTGTCTGCCATTGCCACCTGGATATTCCGGGTAGGAGTTGTCCGGGTGGAGGTTAAGTACGCAGATCTGGTTGTCAGAGAGGTAAACCTCACGTTCTGAACAACAGCAATGGTAAACAGCCAGATAATTGTCTAAAATTATCTGTTAGGCCTTGCGGCACAGCGCCACACCAGCTAAATGGGACAGGTGGAGTCTGACCAAAATTCCCCCTCTTGTAAGTGAATATTAGGGTCAATATTAATAATAATATTAATATAATGATAATAATAATAAATCACTATCAATACTAATTATAATATTAATAATAATAAGGTTGGGGACCTTGAAGGTCTCTGAATATGTGCTCTGAAAGGACCTGCTGCCCTGTTACAAAGGAATCCAATGGCCTTTCAGTTAATCTGAAGTGGCCAAGGCTGTCTGAGGAATTCAAAATGGCGGTCGCCCCACTGATCCTGTGTCTGAGCAATCAGTCTGGACAGGGGGTAATTCCTGGTGAGTAAAACACTTGGATTATGTCCCCCGGTCCGTGCCTGTTATGGCAGGATAAAGGTGGAGAGCCTGGATTGAGTATGGAAGTTCAAACTGTGAGAATAGGGCTTCCAAAATGGCAGCCGTGTCTTGCGAGGCTCCCAAAATGGCGTTCACGCCAAAAATAATGGCCGCTTGTGAATCGGTTGGGCCTTCCCAGTCCTGGGGGGCCCTGAGGGAGCTCTGCCTGATGTTTGGAGGCTTTTCCCTTCGCCCTGAGGTGAAAAAGGATGGCACTTGCTGTTTGATTGTTGCGCAGCCTCCACTGTGATCCGGAACGCCGGCTGGGCTGTTGGAAGCCTCGCTGCGACTGGCACACTCTGTTGAGGCTGTCCGGCCTCTCGGGGATCCACGGGGGATCTCCAGGCAAGGCTAACCCCCGTATCAGTAAATCAGCTAGAACGAGGGCAGCAGAGCTCGGGTGAGTCTGAAGGCGGTGAAAAACGGTTTGAATGGAGCCTGCAAGGCTCGCTAGAGCGGCAGTCTGCTGCAAGCTGACTCTGTTAATTTGGAATCAGAATCTCAATTTAAGTGAATTTAGAATTTGTATTTTAATCAGACTAATCTGTAATTTAATCAAACCAACTAATTTAACCTAATCTATTCAGAGGAGCCAAAAACAATTGCATCCTGCCGAGCTAAGACTAAGCCAAAAACTGGGAAGGTCCAGCCCAGAAGGAGGCGTGGCAGATTTCTGACTTAGTCTCAGCTGAGCAGGAAGGCTGAGATTACCCACCAGTGGATTCTACACTCATCATGCTGGAGAACTGCATAAGTACCCAGCCATGAATGGACAAATGATTCAATTAGCCCACAATTACTGGGGAGTTGGGAGGCCTTTGGGTGTCCAGAAGTCTGAAGATATCATAGACGAGGAACTTTTGTTTTGAGCGTCTGCCAGAAAGATGTTTTTTATTTATATGGACAGCAATCTTATTTTTTTAAATTGGACCGCAGAAACATAATAAGGGAAGGAAAGGTTGCATGCTTTTGTGTCTATACCTAATCCTACGGAGATCATTTTTGAAAGTAGTTGATAGAAACAGAAGATAGAAAGAGCAGAGATTTTGCTGAAATTTCCCATTTGGGCTATATCTCATTTACAACAAGATAGTGATGATGGCAAACAAGAAACCCAGTACTAGTACAATATACATGGATGGATGATGGATGGATGGATGGATGGATGGAATTATTTGTTTTTATAGCTCTCTCCCCTTCTCTATTTGCTGAGAAGAGATAAACATAGAATACAGAAACAATGTGCTGCTTTTTTAAGAGAGGAAATCCTTTATAAATTGGATTAAGGGATGTTAGTCATTGCTGGCTACTTCTCAAACAGAAGGCAGACACTGAAAATCTTTGCCATTCACAAAAAGTGTATATATAAACCTTTAGTCTGACTGGTTTAAAATATGTCTGGGTCAGAGGGGGAGGGGAGTAGAGGTTTTGGTTTGTTTTTTTTGAATTGTGAACTATTTTAAGGATGCACCATCTTTCTTCCTTCCCACTTCCCTGGTGCACATAAATGCTAGAGTTAAACACTGCTAGAAGCATCCCTTTGAGCCTGTGAAAAGTACAATGCAAATCCGCCTTTAAACAAATTCATATTTTCCTCTGAAGCCACACTGAAAAAGCCAACCTCTCTCCCAACTCCTTATGCAGCGTTTTCCAAGGGAAACTTCCTGTGGCTATTCTCAAGGCAAAATATCCCAGACCAAGGATATTTAGATTATGAGGAAAGCAAGCAGGATCTTTAAAAGAAAATGGATGGGGCTGGGGGGGGGGAATGGGAGGAAGAAAAGAGGGGAGGGGAGAAGGACAGCGTTCTTTCACTCCAAAGAGGGTTTATTCATTTAGCGGCTTTGCAATTGCAACTCAGCCTACATTTACACAGCACCCATGCGGTTGTGGGGGAGGGAGAAGCAAGAATGTAATTGAAGCCACTGAAAATAACCCATTGGCAAAACGACACTAGTTATTCAGCTTAGGCTTCTTGCAACAGTTCTCATGGCCATAATTCCAGAGATGTTTTTGCCAACACACCAAAGAAACGGTTGCTTTTCTCTCTCCCCCCCCCCCCATCACAAAAGAGGCATTGCCAGACATCCCAGAAAAGCAGATTACAAGATCTGCAGTGGTTGTAGCCAATTCAACCTAACCCAGTGGGTAACAGAATGTATTTCTCAAGCCCTTTACAAACACCCCACCCTCTTCTCCTCACCCCAAACAAAATAAATAAATAAATAAATCAGTGAGCCTGACTCAGCAGCCTGACAGGAATAACAGCCTGCCCAGTTATGAAATGCTGGCTTAAGCCAGGCAGTAATTATTCTTTTTCTTCTTTGGGAGACACAGGAGGCTGCGAACACAGGAGGCTTCAGCTAAAACATTTTCATAAATTAAATTGGGGAGAAAATTGTCTGCCGCTTTTTGTGCATCCTAATGTGTCAAAATGAATAGTGCTTGTGTGCAGACACAGACACACACACACACAGAGGGATCAAAGAGACTGTTGCCTGAGAATGGAGGCATTGCTATGAAAGTTTTATCTGCTTGCAATCTTAAGATAGGCAAATAGCAGAATGGGGGAAACCATTTCTTTAATGCCAGCATCCCACAGACTCAGGCTGTGTTTGGCAACGGTCTAGAGATAAGAATCTAGCTGCTTAGATTGACTATTAATAATAAATGATAACACATTTTATCTATTCAGTGACTCATTTCTTATCATGTGAAAGATATCCCACAGAAGCTGTTAGTCAAAAAAAAGGAGTGAGCTCTACATAACATCCCCCTTGACAATGGTTGAAAAACTACTGCCATCATAAAAGCTTCTGATGAGTATTCTGTGCTGCATAAATAAACTTGTCTATCAAGGTTATCAGCCCATAAGCTATGATGATTTTCCAGTGTTCATTTGTTGCACTTAGTATCCCTCCTTGTTTTTAAGAAGGATTTTAAGAAGGCTTATTAAAAGCTATCAGGAGGAGCTTTACAACACCTTCACAAATCAGTACCGGTCATAAGCACATCTAAGTCTGGACTATTTTATCCACCATCCTAAAAAGGCAAAGTTGTCCTTTATTTAGCCATTTACTGAAAACCCCTTTTCTAAGACTTGTCTAAATGTCTGATCAAAGAAGTGCTTATTGTTTAGGAACTAAATTACAAACTAGCAGTCAGATTTTTTTTTAAAAAAAGATCTCAGCTGAATCAAAAAATCTGCAAATAAACAAAGATGTTTCTGATCAATCTCCTAATGTTCCATTGAGCTCAAGAACAATTGAGAAAAACAGATCACCTCCCACTCTTCTAGCCTACCATTACACTACAGATCAACTGTCACTTCTGTTGCCAACCTTATCCAAGTTGGGAAAACAACCCCAAAGGCTAATTAAATCTCAGGCAGAGCCAATGATTAAAACAGAATGTGGCACAGTCCTAATAAGGTAGATTTCAAACACAAGAGCCCTTTCTCTTTGCTCACCTCTCCGGCTACTTTTCTCAGCAGAAGTTACCTCTATGATAAGGTTGGAGACCGAGAACCAATTGGGAGAAGGATTGGGACGGGGGAGGTAGAAGAAAATGTAATTTGGGAAAGAATCTAGATACCCTTCACTTTTCCCACCGCATACCAATTCTGTGACAATTCAAACCTTTATGTCCCAATGTCTGCAATCATTACTTCTTCCCCCTTCTCTACACATACCTTTAGTGTTGCTAAATTATTTTTGTTACTGAATAGAAATGTCTTGGTTCTCTAAGACAGCTTTGTAGGCTGACACAAAGAGACCCCCTCTCTGTCCCCCCAACAAAAACCTGTTACCAGATTGAATGGCAAATGCATTTTTGTAATTTAACTTTCTAAAGGAAGCCAAAAATAAAATGGAGGCACACAGAAAATCCCCAAGTAAATACTTTTTGTTTGATTCCCAGTCAAGGAGTGGGCTGTGTTTCTGAAGCCTGGAAAAAAACAGAATTCCTGAATAATCATCTTAGCTATTCAGAGGCAGAAAAAGAATTGATGGTCTACAATTTGTGCAGTTGAAACTCAAGAGATCTCCTGCATTCCACCATTGTTTATACTTTTGAATCAGCTTTGACAGAGGCTGTGGAAAGAGGAACATTTTAATGGGTCCATTCATGCCTTTATTAGAACAATTAAGGGACTCCTATAGTTTTAGCTGTAAAAGAATGAGACCCAATTAAATGAACTCCAAAGTAGAAATGCTCCAACTGCTAGGACAATGTAGAAGAGTAGTGTTATTTAAATAATCCAGATAAAGTCTTATATTAAAATTTCCTAAGACAAAACTCTCCTTTATATCACAGTTCTCAGACAGGTTAAGGAAACGTTCTCTCACTTCAGTACTTCGATGACCAGCCTAAAGTAAATACTTGAATTGTACCTGTTGGGATATGTCTTCTCTTATTTAAAATGTGGACATTAGTTTAACTAGAAATAACTGATGAATCACCTAATGTCACCCTCTTTTGAGCAGCTTTATTCAGCCGGGCCTGGTATACTTGGAACAGCCTTTATCAAGCAAAATAAAGTTGTCTTCAAGTTGACCTCAGCTCTTGATGATTCACATCTACCAAGAAAAATAAAACTAACAAGTCCAAACCTACTTGATCAAGCAATAGATGTAACTGCTTCCCAGCTCTTCAGTTTTCAGAGCAACCTGAAGTATATAAAATCCTAAAATTCTCCTTTATTGGTACTAAAAAGTCTGGATAATTGAATGGTCAACTTCTTTTCCACTACTTTATTAAAGCAGCAATTCCAAATTTCTTAATGTCTGTTAAGAATCTCCACAGACATTTTTCCAAAATACAGCTCCACAGATTTAACAATCATCAGCCATCCCCCAAAGGGGTCAAAAATAATTTCTTTAGATTTTCTCCAAAAATATTAGGTATCTACATGAAGGAGCACTAAGCACTTCCATATTGCATGTTGCCTTGGATGAGAAATCTAACTATATTTTTGGCACATCTGTTACCTTTTTCATGACTTTTCATCAAGGCTCCAACATGCCTTTCTGTGGTCTTCTGCTTAATGTCTTACCTTCTGCAGTTATGCAAGGCAGATTTGCTAGTTTCCCATATGACAAATGCCTATCTTCATGCTTTTCTAGATTGATAAACAAATTGTCTGCTGAAATATTAAGTGAATTCCTAAATTGTCTAGAACAGGGGTGTCAAACTGCCAGCCCATGGGCCAGATACGCCACGCTGAAACCGCGCCCACCCCATTGCCGGCAATGGAAAAGAAGTTGCGATATGTCGCAACACATCACATGACGTTGCGAGTTTGACACCCCTGGTCTAGAAGTTCTGAGCATGGATGGTGGTTCAATAGATACCAGTAAATTAGAATCCCAGGAATTATCACTGCCATCCTGGCTGGAGAAGCTAGGAGTTATAGTTGAGCAGTACCAGGAGGACCAATAACTCCTTACCTCTAATTGGAAAGCCAGTCATGTAATTTAAAGTTCAATAATGAACACTTTCCTCTTTAAAACTCATTATGTTGATTGGCTGCCAGTAAATTCTTTTTCTAATTTACACACAGAAGCAAGCCACATTAAAATAAACTGTGGGTCTTTTTTAACAGGCACTGGATAAACCACTCTTTATTCAGAAATGTACTCCCTTAAGCTGATGAGAGAAGCAAACGTTTTTTCTTCTTCCAAAAAATCAGCCAGGCCCAAAGAAGTAGTCCATTAAATTATCTCCAGTGTCTTAATTACTATCTATCTTTAGTCAGTTGCCCAAAACAAGCGGGGAGACTGTCCTAAAACTGCCAGATCACTTCTGGCAAATCTCATTCTGATGCAAAATAATCTTGCTGACCATCAGGACTGCCACCTCTGAGAACAAAGAGAGGTTAGGTCAGCTTCAAATGGATGAGAAGGTCCAAGATTGGTAGTTATCTCTTGGAAGGCCAGCACTCTTGCTCCTTCTTATAAACTAACCCTTCTAACAGCATTTTGTCATGCAGGACTCATACTCACAAAAATAAGCAAACAAACAAAAGAAAATATCCTTAATATTGTAGTCGACTTATGTTCATGGGAGCTAATAACCAATCCATATGGAAGGTACCATATAAGAAAAATGCAAAGAATTTCACCCATGTGCTCATTTCCTATCAGCTCATGCATGCAAAACCAGGATCTTGCTGCCTCATTTCACATAGCTTATCAAAAGTCTGCCAAATAGCCTTCATTTCATAGATCTCCAGTGAACATTGGCACATTAAAGCAAGGATGCCATTGAAAGATTTAACAGATACTCTAAACTCAATGCCTCAAGTGATGTGTCAGCCGCCATTTAAATGACACTAAGTACAACTTGTATTCCTAAGTGGTAGATATACACAAAATGCTTCAAACAGTTTTGAACATGAAGGGTTGCTTTGAGTGTTTTAAGCACCTGCTTCTTATGGTACATGATCATTTCCTCATCTGCAAAACACATGACTTCAAAAAAAATCAGTTGAATGGACATCTAGATCAGAATTTAGGCTATCTGGGCCTTTCACACTATGGACAATAAGAAGAAAAATCTGCCTACTAATTTAATTAGAGAGGAAGACACTGCATCCCATTTTGCTGAATTGTTCCTGGGGGGGGGGGGAAGAAAGCCTGTGAAAAACAATGAATCCTTTCTTTAAAGATCCAGCCAGTGTTACTTCACTTATTACCGGTAAGGAAGTTGTATTTAGATACATCTCCTCCTCCTCCTCCTCCTCCTCCTCCTCCTCCTCCTCCTCCTCCTCCTCCTCCTCCTCCTCCTCCTCCTCCTCCTCCTCCTCCAATCTTTAAGATTCATGCAAAATAGCATTTTCCTTTCTTATCATCATAATGAAACAAGACATTGTCCCTTTTATGCAGACAGAGGACAAAGCTAAATGTAAAGAATGGGCCCCAAGGTTGTCCAATGAAACTCAGCCAGGATCTAAACTCATGTTGCATGTTGCCAGGATCTAAACTCATGTTGCGTCTATCAACTTCTCCACCTGCGGAAAGGTATCTATTTCAATTGCAATTAAGAGCATCAGTGGCCTCAGCTTGCACAGCAGGTGGGGGCTGGGGGGAAAGGAAAGAGAGGCCCTAAAGCAGGACATCTGTGTATTCCCTAGACTCTGAAATAAGAGAAGAATATTGGTCCAATATAGTAATCCGCCCACAATCTGCTTTGCTGGTGTATCAAGCAACAACAGACAGAATAAGTGTATTGGCAAAGAAACACCCATTGAGAGCTTTGGAGTTCTTTAAAGCCTTTGATCTTAAAATTCACAAAAAAGTAACTAATCACTTAAGTGCAGCCAGCTTTAAGTGTAATAAGAACTATTTCTCCATCAAAGATCGCAGGATAGGGCATTGGCTTCTTGTGTTATTTATCTTATAGAACAATACCAAGATAATAAAAAAAAATTCAAGCCAACAAATCACTTAAAAGAAAAATAAATGTTCAGATTCTTGGAGAAAAGAGGCATGTTTTGATTTGGTATCAAGAGGAAAGCAAAGCCTTTTTATTTTCTTGGGAACACATTTGAGTCCAAAGTTAAGTCTTGGCAAGCCTTTTGCAAATAACTACTACTCTAACATACACCACCGGTTTTACACTGGAAGTAAATAAAGCTGAAGATGACAGCTGTACTATTAGAATGGCTGGTAAGGGAATGTGAAAGAGAAACGTAATTACATTTTCCAGATCTTCAAATTTTATACAGGCCTTATAGCAGTGATGGTGAACCGTCGCCCCAGTCCTAGGCTGTCAGCTGGGTTTTATAAAACCTTTTTGCTTTAGGCTTCTGCCGCCATGTGCAAAAAAAAAAGATTCAATCAATCAGTCAATTTCAACTTCTTGCAGGAAAAAAAAAAGATCTTGCAAAGTTGGAATTGATTCAACTTTTTAGTCCCACCCAGTCTGCTGTTACCACCGCAGCCACGCCTACCTGATGGGCCACACCCACCCAATTGGCCACACCCACCCAGCACCTGACAATGCGTAAGTGGGTTTTGGGTTGCGGTTCGAGCACTCGGTCTCTAAAAGGTTTGCCATCACTGCCTTATAGCTTTATACAGGTAGTCCTTGACTAAAGACTACAACTGAGCCCAGAATTTACGTTGCTAAGGGAGAAATTTGTTAAATGGTTTTTTTGGTCCCATTTTACAACTTTTCTTGCCACATTCGTTAAGTGAATAATTCTTCTTCTCCTTCTTGTGCCATATCCGTTGGCGATCATGTTGGCGATCCCATTTTTATCAGCAGCTGCACGAAAAAGTGCTGCTGAGTTTTGTCCAAACCAGTCCCTTAGATTTTGAAGCCATGATGTTCTTCTTCTGCCTGGACCTCGTTTGCCTTCAATCTTTCCCTGGAACAGGGGTAGACAACCTTGGCTCTTTTATGACTCGTGGACTTCAACTCCTAGAATTCCTGAGCCAGCCATGGGAGTTGAAGTCCATGAGACATAAAAGAGCCAAGGTTGCCTACCCGTTTCCCTGGAGGATTAAATGGAGTATGCTGTATTTTTCTGGGTGTTGCATCACATGTCCGAAATATTCTAACTTTCATTTTTTAATTGTTTGGATGATTTCCCATGGCTTTCCCAGGCGGCTTATAAAGTGAATCATTGCAGATGTTAAATCAGTAACCCGGTTGTCAAGTGACTCTGGCTTCCCCGTTGTCTTTGCTTGTCAGAACGTCACAAAACATGATCACGTGATCCCGGGACACTGCAACTGTCATAAATATGAACCATTTATCAAGCATCTGAATGTAAATCACGTGACCATGGAGATGCTGCAATGGTCATAAGTGTGAAAAATGGTTGTAAATCACTTTTTTCAGTGCCATAACTTTGAACGGTCACTAAATGAACTGTAAATTGAGGACTACCTGTATATATTCTACTTCCTTCAAACTATGATGATCAAAGGTGAGTGTGTTCACATTGGCTAGTCAACCTATCACCTGTCCAAGCCTCCTTATTCTTGCCACATTATAAGAAAATATTTTAACAATTTCACACAAAACCATCAGGTCCTACAGTTTCCAGCATCGTAGCCAAGCCGAAATAAACAACATGGTGGTTTAGCAAAAAAATAAAATAAAATGAAGGTTTTATCTCTATGAATCAAAATAAATTAATTCGGGGGGAGAGCCCTAAAATAGATCTCTAGCGGAATACATTTTTAGATTAGTTTGGGAAGGTACGATTATTTATTTTTTTAAACTGTAGTGTTTTGTGCCATTTGGTTGCAGAGTGCGATTGTCTGCACTATATTCACCTGGGACACAGGGCAAAACCATTGATCAGCGCATGATGCCATGGAGGACTTACACTTCCGCTGGCTTGTTGCGAAGTTTGATGCTTTTTTGGAGCCAAGAGTAACTAACCTTGAGTCAGCCAGCCAGCTTCTTTTTCTATGGAAGGATTAGAACCTGGATCTCCCAGTCCAAAGATCTTCAAACTTGGCAACTTTAAGACTTGTTGACCTCAACTCTGAGAATTCCTCAGGTAGCTATGTCTGGCTGGAGAATTCTGGGAATTACACAGGTCTTAAAGTTGCCTGGTTTAGAGACCCTCTGTCTCCATTGATTCGTTCCCTACAAATGCAACATGTCTCAAAATTCTGCCTCTCCCTTTCCAGTGGCATCACCACAATACCTGGTGTCCCCCCCCCTTTTTTTGTAAAGACTTCCCCTCTCACCACAAATATCTGCTTTGTGTCATGGTAAATTTGTGACCTTGAAGGTGGAACCAAACAGAGACAAAGGGGAAGAAAATCAGTGTCCCGTGAATGTCTGTGGAATAGGGCAGCTTGAGAATGAATACACGATTCGGTTTTGTGTTATTGATATGTTTAACATTAACCCAGGAATATAAAAACAAATCTATTATTAGACAAGCAAATCAGGAACGCCATGGATCTCTAATGTAAAGAATATGTGAAACAAAATTTCTCAGAATGGTAGCATGTATTATAAAAACAAAACAAAACAATAAATAAAATCTCTATTTCATTACTATAGAGCAGGGGTGTCAAACTCAATTTCACTGAGGGCCGCATCAGCATTGCGGTTGCCCTTGGGGGGACCGGGTGGGTGTGGCCAGGGTGGGTGCAGCCTACTGGGTGGGTGTGGCCTACTAGGTGGGTATGGCCAGCTCTACATCGTTCTTGCATCAAGGGTGACTGTAGGGGCCTGGGCAGGAGTGGGACAGATCTGGCAGAAGGGGGTGGGACCGGGGTCTCTGGCAGAAGGGGGTGGGACCGGGGCAAGCGCCAAGTCATGGTTCATTTCTTCATTCCTCACAAAGGGTGACACTTCCCCAGCATGCACCCAGGGGGCAGGGCCGATGCGGCAGGGGCTGGTTCCTTGCTGTTTCTAGACGGCCTTGTGGAGCTAAGACAGAATGCCTTTCAGCATAGATGTCCACCACAAAATTGTACATTGGCTTCCAGCCAGCCTGGGCTAAGGCCCAGGCAGCGGGAGCCATTCTCTCACTGTTTCCAGGATGGCTTCACAGGCCACATGAAACCATTTCGCAGGCCGCATCCGGCCCCCGGGCCTTGTGTTTGACATGTCTGCCATAGAGAGACAAATCAATCCCAGCAGACAGAATCCTATCCCTATTTCTTTTTTTATATATGATGGTTACTGAAAGTTTTAACAACAATAGTAAGAACTACTACAAGCTAAAATAGAAGAAAAAAGAGAAAGTGAGAAAAGAAAAAGCTAAAAGTGCAAAAAAAGAAAAATAGAAGAAAAGAGAGAAAAAGATATAAGTAGTCCCTCGACTTACGACCACAATTGAGCCCAAACTTTTTGTTGCTAAGTGAGACATTTGTTAAGTGAGTTTTCTCCCATTTTATGACCTTTCTTGCCATAGTTTGATAATTTAGCAACCTGGTTGTTAAGTGAATCTGGCTTCCCTATTAACTTTGCTTGTCAGAAGTTTGCAAAAGGGGATCCCATGGCCCCGGGACACTGCAATGGTCATATATATGAGTCAGGTGCCAAGCCTCTGAATTTTGATCATGTGACCCTGAGGATGCTGCAACAGTCGTAAGTGTGAAAAATGGTCATAAGTCATTTTTAAGTGCTGTTATAACTTTGAACAGTCACTAAATGAACTGTTATAATTAAAATTATAATTTAACCACTCTCTAAAATTACCTAATGTTTCTCTCCTTTCTGTAATCTAGTCCAGGGGTAGGCAACCTTGGCTCTTTTTATGACTCGTGGACTTCAACTGCCAGAATATTCTGGGAGTTGAAGTCCACGTATCATAAAAGAGCCAAGGTTGCCTACTTCTAATCTAGTCCCGGGGTGTCAAACTGCTGGCCCATGGGCCGGATGAGTCACACCAAAACCCCGCCCACCCCATTGCTGGCAATGGGGAAAGTCATGATACGTCGTGACACATCGCAAGTTTGACACCTGTGATCTAGTCTGTCTAATAATCAAAACCATAAATCATAAGTTCATTTTTTTTCTTTTTTTAATGCAAAATGTCCCACAAGGGGCTTCCAGCCATGTCTTTTCTCTAATCAAACAAGTCACTTTAGCAATTTTGGCAAGTTCTGTCATCTTCAACAACCATTCCTCCATTGTTTGACTGCCAACTCTTTCTATCTTTCCGCGTACAGTAATCTCACTGCAGTTTTTATACATAAAAACAGTGTATCATGGTTCAGTCCCAGGACCAAAGATTCTGGTTTCAACTGAATGCCAATATTTAAAGTTTTCTGAATCACATTTGAACCCAACAATTTTTAGTTTTTTTACATGTTCACCAAACATAATAAAATGACCCTTCACATTTCCAACATTAACATGAAGTACCTTTACACATTCTAGATCATTTTCTCCTGTCATATAACAGAGATATATCATTTAATAAAAATTATTTCAGATTATTATACAATGTAAGGAAATTTATCCTTGTTTTTCATAAGATGCAAAGTTTTGTAATTTCCAGTGTTATTTATTTATGCAAGTAGCAGTCTGCAAACTTTAGTGGCTGTTTCAGTGTTAAGCACCTTTCTAAATATAGAAAAAAACAATTTCTGAAGGATACTCAGTTCTTGCCAGTTACCAGCAAGAGGATGGCACTTGCCATATTAATGAAGAAAAGGGGCATTGTCTTACCTGAACACCTTTTCTCAGCACGGAGATGGATAATCCACCAATGGGTTTAGACTGTGTTCCTGCCCAATCAGATCAAGCCAGCCAAAGTTGCAACGCCTGTCCTGGGCTAGAGTGTCCCAGTCTCAACGCAGGAGAAGCCATGACTGACAGCAAGACGTGTTGGCTCATAAATCTAGCCCTAGGCCTAAGTAACCTACAAGGGCGAGAGTGGATTATCCATCTCCGTTCTGAGAAAAGACGTTCAGGTAAGATAACGCCCCTTCTCCAGCACTGGAGATAGAGAATCCACCAATGGGACATACCAAAGCCTACTGTCCCTGAGAGAGGGGAGCAGGCCGGTCCGGCGTGGCACTTTTGAGGTACAACCTGTTGGAGAACCCTCCTACCAAAGGAGGCCTCCACCGAGGCGAACCTGTCAATCTTGTAATGCCTTATAAAAGGAGATGGTGAAGACCATGTGGCCGCTCTGGAAACGTCCTCAATGGACGCCTGAGTGGCCCAGGCCACGGAAGTAGCTGTGCTATAGGTTGAGTGGGCCGTTACCCGTCATGGAACCGGCAATGATTCAGCCTGGTACGCCCCCGCAATACACGCCCTAATCCACCTGCCAATCGTGGAGGAGGACACCTTCCGACCCTTGGAAGAAGGATGGAAAGAGACAAAGAGGGCCTCAGAGTTGCGGAAGGTAGCTGTCCATGAAATATAGTAAGGGAGCGCTCTGCAGACGTCCAGAAAGTGCCATTGCCATTCCAGGGCATGAAATGGGTGAGGACAGAAATCTGGGAGTACGATTTCTTGAGCCCTGTGGAAAAGAGAATTGACCTTAGGAAGAAAGAGGGAACTTGCTTCCCCTTACAGAAGGGAAGCAAGTCCCCTCAGCCTCAAGCCTTTATGTTTGGAAGTGGGGGGGGAGGGGGAGGAACGAAGGCCTCCGTTCCTAGTTAAAGGCAAACAGTTCTTCAGCCAACTGAGAGGAAAAAACACAGTGCTGAATACAGCACTGTCACAGAAGACTGAAGAGAATAGAGAATAAAGAATCCACCAATGGGAACTGTACCTGCCTAAGAGCCAACTTGCTACGTCTGTCCTGGGCAAGATCAAGTTGAGACTGGGACACTCTAGCCCAGGACAGGCGTTGCAACTTTGGCTGACTTGATCTGATTGGGCAGGAACACAGTCTATTCATAATCCATTGGTGGATTATCCATCTCCAGTGCTGGAGAATATGCTAATTATTCCAAGGGCATGCTATGAACAAATGTTAATGTGCTACTGTCTTTTGTCGGATGTATTTTTGACACTTGCCTAACTACAGTTTATTTGCCCTATTTAAAGCTTCTTAGCTGGGAAGTCATCAAACACGGCACTCTATTCAGGGGTACCACCCTGAGGGCGGCAGAGAGGGTAAAAATGTATAGATGATGACCATGGTTACAGCTACCATCTTGACATCTTCCCCCCCCCCACACACACACACACCCAGTAGCTGCCTTGGATTCTATTTTCAGCTGAAGAAAAGAAATCAAGTCATTTAAGTTTTCAACATTTTAACTCACCTTGTTTTTGGATAAAAATCCTAAGCAATGGGTTTGCACTTGAAACTGCTTTGTAGAAATTGTCATCATTATTAATGGGAAGAAGATCCCCATGGATGTCAGCGTAGCCTATCATTACTGCCATGTTGGAAATATGGTGGATGTGAAGGAGAAGTTTGTAGAAATCTTCGAATTTTCCTGGCTTGTAACGATCCAGAGAAAATCTTCGAAATTCTGCTCCAAACTACGATCAAGGGAAAAAAGGATAAATGGCCATATATCAGGATTTTTAGGACTGCAAATTCAGCTCTCAGTTTACCCTTTTTATCTTTAAGTAGGATACACATTTTTGCAGATTTTTGAATTAGAAGAAGTCCTCAATGACCACAAATGAAGTTGTTAAACGATGCAGTTAGGTAAAGCATCACATGACCATACCAGATTTACAGTGTCAGTTCTTCTGCGGTCATTAAGCAAGTTGCCCATGGTCATTAAGTGAGACTTGTAAACATAACCTGACTTTAAATTTGTAAATGTGGGACAGCTGCAATAGCGATCAAATGACATATGACACTGTGATGGTCATAAGTTTTAGCAGTGGTCATAAAATTACTTTTTCAGTACCACTGTAATTTGAATGGTTGCTAAACAAGACAGTTGTTAACTGAGGACTACCTATATTAAGAAGAAGGGGACGACAGAGAATGAGGTGGCTGGATCGAGTCACTGAAGCAGTAGGCGTGAGCTTAAATGAACTCCAAAAGATGGTAGAGGACAGGAGGGCCCGGAGGAACGTTGTCCATGGGGTTACGATGGGTCGGACATGACTTCACAACTAACAACAACCTACATTAACATTTATGATTTTAAAAGAACAGCTGAACATGTGAAAATTAATTCAGTGTTAAACTGTTTTTGTACAATTGTAATTGAATCCTCAAAGATCCAACAATGAACTATAATTTAGAACAAGGGTCCCCAGCCCCCAGTCCCTGGACCAGCACCAGGCTGCCGCATGCCAGCAACCGGGCCACACAAACAAGCGAAGCCCCATTCGCAGGATGCAGGCAGCACACAAACCATGCCCCCTTCAGTCCACGGAAAAACCTTCCTCTGTGGAACTGGTCCCTGATGTCCAAAAGGTTAGAGGCCGCTGACCTAAAAGTTTCTCTTTTTTAATCTTTTTTTTTTTAATTTTCTGAGTTTACTCCTCTAATCCCAGAAGCAGGATCAATGTTGTTGAAATGATCTTATGTCTTTTATAAAGCATTTCTTTGTATGCCATCTTTGTTATTTTTTTAAATAATAAGACAGGTGAACATATCCAACACACTTTCTTCCTCCTGTTGCATTACTTCTACTTTCCCCCAGGTATTCTGCTTCCTATGTCAACAATCTGTTCTTGCAATGCCAGCCTGGTTTGATTTTATAAATTCCATTTCATTGCCATCTTTCCCCAAATTGTAAAAAGCTCAACTTTAGTGACTCATCTTACTAAAGCAATCACATCCTATTTTCATGTTCACGCGGAGACCTGCAAAAAGATGGTGCTTTCATGAGTAGGCAGAGAAATGCTGTGTTTACTCAAATTCAAAGCTTTTGTTCCATATCGTTTCAAAGCATGCACAGTCCTATGCTATAAATGCCAGTATCATTAATCACCTTTTATTATCCCCAGATGCTTCTGCCCAAAGATGAGGTTATTTCTTAGTTTGCCTTAAAGAGAATCAATCCAATAACAAAGCACGTACTACTTTTCTACTACAATGCATGGGCAACGTTTACAACATTCCCACTGAATATAGGTTGCCTCAACTAGTGTTACAGGCTCTTAATGGAGGATATTAGTGAAAATTAATTAAGAAAAATATGAAAAAGAATGACTGGGTGGTTAAGAAAAAGCTCGTTCTAGCTTTAAAGATCTGAGTAACTTAAGGACAACCAAAAAGAACGTTGACGAGAAAGTTACAATAGTCTTTGCTTTGATCACAATATTTGAAAGAGTTAATAGAAGCCAAAAAGGATCCTCAACTTACAGCACTCTTGAGTTTGTTCAGGGATGTTAAAAGGTAGCAAGTATGAGAAAGCAAGTTAGTATACAAGCTTTGAGGCTAAACTGGAGATGTACATAAGTGATTTCACTTGTTAAGTGGTACTTTAAGGAGACTCAACATCAACAGAATGGTTGCATGAAATATACTGAATGCTTTAGAAGAATATAGGATAAGGATGAACCAACCCTAGAGATAACAAAATAATAAGCACTTACTACTAAACACACACACACACACACACACACACACACACACACAGGCTGACACTGACTGACACAATAGCAAAAACAGGAATGTGGTGGGCATATTGCAATCTTACACACTGGGAATAAGCTATTTCTTAAATAAAGAGGAAAATACTTAAAATTCAAACAGAATTACTATTGAAAAAGTAACTGGTATACTATATTACTATATGAGACATAATTCTATATATCAACACATGAATGATCTGCATAAAGAAAACCAAAACATAAGGTAAAATTAACAGAAACAGAGCAGGCCTATTTGCGATCAGAGATTAAGTATACCTAAGTACCCTCAAAAAAAATTCACAAAGAGTGAATATAAGTTTTATTACATACTTTAAACTGCAATCATACAAAACATGGAAGTTTAATTGTTTGCAAGCTTTCTTTGAGTATTTCTCTGACCGGAAAGCAATAAAAAAAATTCTGTGAAGTCTATAAGCTATGTAATGAACAGTGAATGTAACAATTAAAAGATAATGCAAGTCTCAAATATGTGGGAGAAAAACAGCTCTTAAGCATCTATAAATTAAAAGACTTTGTAGAAAGCATATATTCAACTTGAAACATATCCACAGACCTTACATGCCAAAATACTTTGTGAATTATAAGTTAACCATTCTTAAACTAAGGCCAAATACTTTTGATTTAACTGCTCCCCGCTGTTTATTCTATAAAAAAAGGTTATTTCCATCCTTTTCTCCATAATTAGAGGCTAGTGAGCAGCAATGATATATCTCTACTCATTGTAGTGCCAAACAGAATATCTCATAGCTGGTGTTTGTCTCTACTTCCTGAAGTATATTCTCTGTTGATTTGAACTTTCCTATCACTCAAATGCTAAGTAGATTTAGAAGGTTCTAATGTTTGCCTACTACACAGACAACACTAAGACACCAGCCAGGACAATCCTTCATTACAGGAACTTAATCTGCTTATTAGGGCAATTTTTAAACAATGAAGTACAGTAATCTACTTTGACCTGCTTACCTAGTGCAAACAACTCAGCTACAACTACAAAGCTAAAGAGAGAAAGAAGAGGAAAGACAAAAGTAAGATGAAAGTAATTTAGGTTAACAGTGCTACAAAGGGTGACTAAGAAAGTAGATTCATATATACTTACTTCCCAAACAATGGGCTGTCCTCATAAGAATCTCCTGAGCATTTGTCACTGTCTGGTTGATTTTGCAGTTAGAAGCAAAAGAAATCACCAACCCATCATAGCCCAAAAGGAATCCTTGTCTATTTCTATACTACTTGACTGCAAGCAATAATAAAGAGAATCAAACAGCTTATACAAAAATAAATTCACTATAAAAGTTAATGCAATGCACAAACATTAACTGAATCAAGACTGGTTTTAATCAAATACAGATAGTCCTGAACTCAATTGGAACCAGAGCAAAGATAGTCATTAAGCGATTTCGTGGGTCATTAAGTGGGTGGAGTCCCAGGTAAAAAAAAAAAGGGCCAAGTTTGAAGACCCCTGATGTAATCAATAGTATCCAAAGCTGCTAAGAGATCAACAAGTACAAGGATGGATGCATCACCTCCATCTTGCAATTGCTACAGATCACCAGCAATAATCATGGCTCTCTCTATACTGAAACCTGACTGAAACAGGTCTAGATAATCCAATTCTTCCAAGTTCTTTGCAACTGCAGCCCAGCCACCTGCTCAATAACCTTCCCTGTTTCATTCACATTTCAATATTTAATGTGAGGGGGAAATGGACATTTTGAACCAAGTTAACCCAAACTGCATAACCCAGTGATACAGTTGTTCCAGGCTCCCTGATCAACATAAAGATAAGGTGAAGCAGTGGTGAAATACTATTTATTTTATTATCATTACTTACTGATAATGTGGGAAGGCAAAGGTTTATTGGAAAAATATACATATGTGGTTAGAAAAAATATTGGATGAACAGGTTGATTTTAAACCTGAACTCTTTTTATTAGGCATTATGCCTGAAAAGACTAATAAGCAGAAATTATATTTAATTTTACATATCACTACAGCAGCAAGAATAATTTTTGCACAACACTGGAAAAATGAAGCTTTGCCACAAGAGGAAGAAATAATCAGGAAGATCTTGGAATGTGCAGAAATGGACAGATTAACCATGAGGCTAAAAGACAAAGAAGATACAGACCATTACCGAATTTGGAACTTATTTTATACTTAGTTAGAGAAAAGAAGCATGGATTAGGAATTGAATATGTATTAGTTTAGCCAATTTCAGACAACTTGTTGATTGGAAAAATTTGCACATATGGGGGGGGAAACTAATAAAAAAGATAATAATAAAAAAAATTACTTACTGATAATGACCACGATATAGTCATCAACACGGCTTCTGCACACAAGATATACTAAGCAATATAAAATATACTTGTAGCAATAGAAATTGATCCAGATTTTGCTATTGTTCTGGAAATGGCCTGCCCATTAAGAAAAAAAAGAGTAGCTTCTCTTCTTTAGCTTCTTAAGCTTTCTTGACAAATTGCATAGGAAGAACTGTGAAACAACACACAAGAGACTGATCAACTTCTCCATTGTCAAGAGGCAAAAATATGCTTGCACTGGTGTGCTGTTGAATCTCTTTTCCAGCAGTGATAATAGCACAACATCAGATCTTGCAAGAATAAAGGCTCTCCTATGATCTTACCCATAAAGTATTAGCAAAATAATTTGCATGTGGAAACAGATATTTCAAACAAGCCTGATCTAAACAAGAGCTTATATCTTTCTGCAGAATGTTGTCAATATTCCTAGATCCAAACATACCCTGATATCCATAATCAGAAGAAATTGTCTTGAAAGTGAGGGGGGGGGGGGAAAGGAGGCCAGAGGAATTCTCAAAGAGGATTAAGACAAGATCTTAATGAACAAAGCTTACACATGAGCCTCCAAGAGAAATTAAGTCAGATTCCAGCCTCAACAAAGAATTGCAAATGCAGCGGGGAACTTGCAGCAAAACTCTTAAACATTTAGACTAAACAGCTCTTTAAAATCCCAAGTTATAATTACAGGTCTGTGTAACATAAGCCAAGGAATTCATTATCTGAGCTGTATAAGTCTTTAACCCACTGCATTATACAGTTTGCCTGGCACAGAACGGCATTCATGAGGCTAATGGGCCCATATGGAAGCAGCCCTTAATTGTTTGTTCCACATAGCTGAGGTTTGAAAAGAGACACTTAGATATTTTGACACCTGGGGCTGAATTTGCCAAGCACGATGCAACCAGCAGGTCTTTTTTTGAAAATACAGCTACTTTTGTTCTGTTCTGATTGATGACAGGAAAGCCCACTTGGGCTTAGAGAGGATAGCTGCATTATCCACATACAATAGAATGAGACAGGTCTATTGGGCAGCATAGGGACGGGGTGAAAATCAGATTTCGACAGTGTGTGCAACAAGGCATTAATATGGAACTAGAAAAGGGATCGGCATCAACATGCAACTTTGTTTTATTCCATTTTTTGGAGAGGCATTGAAGAAGACAGAAGTGTCCTGATGTTCCAGCAGATTACACTCAATCATTTTTATGTAGTAAAAGAACAGATTAAAGAATATCGGAAGACGAGACTAGTTAATGGAGAGGCAGTCAATTTTACACCTAGAGCTTGTTTCTGTGGTTCAAACCACAACCTGTCTTTTATCAATAGAAGCAACATAAATTTGACAAGTTTGTAAGAGATTGGAAGCCATTTATGGATGTAAAATTCCCTTCTGAAAAAGCACCCTTGGGATGACTTATGACCAGGATGACTAAGAATATCCATAGACATTGGTCATAAATCACTTTTTTCAGTGCCGTTATAACTTTGAACGGTCACTAAATGAACTGTTGTAAGTCAAGGACTAGCTATATTTAGTGTTGATTGTATATCTGTTCTATATACTTTTTTCTTTTTTCCCCAATGTTGTTAATTTTTTCCCCGACTTCTTCGTAGTTGTTATTCTTTGTTCATGTCTTTTTATTTGTATTTTGTATTGTATCTTATCTTTTGAAATCAATAAATTGTATAAAAAAAATAAAATAAAAGCAACATAAATTTTACCCTGAAAAGATGCATTTCTCTAGATGGTAATCATTGATTGAGTGTTGATCACCCTTCTCTAAATCAGGCTTACTCCTCCATCAAAAGAATACTTTGCACAACCCCACTCAACTAATTTTCCATGGAAATGCCTGATGGACAACTAATGGTGCTCAGCGGGATTACTGTGCTGTGACACAACGGATCCCTCTCCTCTGCCATTTTTTAAAGGGTGAAATAATAAAAGACCTTCTCCAGTCTGCTGAGTTCTGAAAAGATCTGAGATCTGAAAGAAGCCACAATAAAGGAAGTTGCCCCTCTAGGTATTACCAAGCAATGCTTGCTTCTACCAAAGTTCAGTGAAATTAAGTCTTCTCCAACTTCTTGCTATGGTTTAAACAGTAAAATGAATTCAAAATTCCCAGAGGGAGAAACAGAAATATGATCATTCAGAAACAAAGCTCCAAAATAATAATAATAATAATAATAATAATAATAATAATAATAATAATAATAATAATAATAATAATAATAATCCAAGTATTGATACAACTGTGTAGACCAGGGGTGGCAACTAGGGCAAAGCTCAGGAATTCTGGGAGTTGAACTCCACAGGTTGTAAAGTTGCCCTAGTCGCCCACCCCTGGTGTAACAAACACAACTGAGCCCCAAATTTCTGTTGCTAAATAAAACAGCTGTTAAGTGCCCCATTTTACGACCTTTCTTGCCACAATTGTTAAGTGAATCACTGCAGTTGTTAAGTTAATAACAAGCCTGTTCCTGCAACCTCATGCCTTCCAAATCAAACCCCTTCCTGCAAATCCACTGGAATCAATGAGAACTTGCTTCCAGAGGGCATCAGGTTCAGGGATCAATTTTGTCTTCTAGGACTTTCACCAGTTCCCTAAAATAACAGTTATCATGATCTAGAGCAGGAGTGTCAAACTGTCGGCCCACGGGCTGGGTGAGTCATGCCGAAACCGCGCCCACCCCATTGCCGGCAATGGAAAAAAAGTCACGATACTGTTGACCCGGACTTAGGGGACAGTATCAGTTGTGAATATGGGCAGATGGCCCCGCTATCTGTGGCCACTTGCAGAACCATGAATGCAAGGTCATAAAAGGACAGCAAGGAAACACCCAATATCCTAGTAACCCCCCCCCAGAATACGTAAGCCACCCAAAAGGTAATATATGGTGTCTTGGGGAAACACACAAAATGGAACATTTTTTAGCTACTTCTGCTTTCTTCCTTCTTATCTACAGTGTGCCAGCCTCAAAGGGCAAAGTCTTTATCTTATGTGTGTCAGCTTTGCTGGGTGAATTGCTTATGTAATCAAAGAAGGTATAAAAATAAGGCTTTTCTGATATTTGGGGCTTTTTCTCTCTTTTAGAGAAGCCCATCTTTGTTCAGCTGAATAAAAACGTAAAGCGTGAAGGCAACTTCTGGTTTCCTGTATTTTTTATCAAGCAAGAACCTGCAGAGCAATACGTCGCAACATGTCACGTGACATTGCGAGTTTGACACCCCTGATCGAGAAGAATTCTAAGGTAAGACAGTTCTGTTTTAACCTGCACTAAAAGGTAGAGGTTTCATATTTCAGACCCCATACATCATCATATAGTACTGAGTACTCAAAAGAACAAGAGACGCCTCTCAATTTTTAAATAGAATGTTTTTCACATAGCATATTCTTAATAAAGAGGATGTCCGACAAAATGGTTAGCTCCTTGATTTTTGAGCACAGATTGAAGACTTGCTAAATCAGCAGTTCTCAACCTATGGGTCGCGACCCCATTTGGGGGGGTCGGCCATTTGCGCGGATCGGCCCGTCGCGGTCCGCCATTTTTTTTCGTCGTGCGCGCGCTGTGCATGCACGGATCGAGCCATCGTGCGCGCGCCGCGCATGCGCGGATTGGCCCATCGCGGTCTGCCATTTTGGGTTTTTTGTTTGTTTGTTTTTTTCATCGCGCGCGCGCATGCACAGATTGGCCTGTCGCGCGCGTACGCGCAGGTCGGGGTCACACCGCGCATGGGCGGCGCAAGTGGGGTCTCAACCTGAAAAAGGTTGAGAACCACTGTGCTAAATGGTTAAAAATATGCTTTATTTTATTTAAAAACCAGCAAGAGCTTTCTAACAATTTATAAGGTTCAAGAAACCATGTACTTACAAAAATTAGAACAGACGTGACACGGTTACCTGTAGCCGGCGTTTTTTTGTCATAGAATGCACTGGAACGGAGTTCCGCCACCTTTTTTCTAACTTTTAAAAGTAACTTTTGAAAATTTGATGTTTGGTCCACATGGACTTGAATCACCTTGTCAAGAGTTGCAGGTCGGCGGCAAAATCATTAAACGGTGCATGCGGGCTGCTTGTGTGTCGAGTCCGATGCATGCGTACTTCGTCTACTTGGTTTATGGCACTGCTCGGCTTGTGATTGGTCGTGTGGTTGCGCGCTGAGTACTTACTGCAGGCAGCAACCGTTATGTTTCATTACACAACTGACATGTGTGGGTATGTGTACAGTGATTGACTATGTGTGAAAGCTAAATAATTTATTTATTTTAAAAAATCATTGGTGAATTGAAAATCTTTTCTAAATTTTAAGTGCAAAAGGGTGACCCCAATTTTAAAAATGAAAAAAAATTACTAATGACTTCTCAACCACTGGTCCTGCTAAGAACTGAATATATAATTTTTAAAATAAAAGATTTACAAGATGTGAGTTCCGGCAACTTTTTTCTTACAAAAAAAGCACCGCGTGTAGCAGAATTAAGACTTAAATTAGCAGACTGTATTAGTAGCATTAGAAAAAAATGTGTTATCAAGAAAGGCACACCAGACATGGCTTTGATGCTGCTCTATCTCATTAGGGCAGGATTGCTGGTCAACTAGTTTGACTCCAGAATGCATCAAAAACTAAAACTGAGAGAGAACCAGCAACATTTCACTTAATCCAAAACAATGTAAACATCACGAAAATGGACACCCTTTGATCACATTGACAAGATTCATTACGGGTCACCTTTACAACTCTGGCATTCCAACTCTTAGGATATACAACAATGATACTCCAGGAACAAACAATTAAGGATGGTTGAAAAAAATTGATATTTCAAAAAGTCTGGTATGAGTTACCTTTCCCTCACAAATTAGCATGCAGATAACAACTGATGTGTCATCCAAGCCTTGGTGCTTTAGCAGTCTTGGTGCTCTAGCACAGCTCCCAGCTCAATTAAAAAAAAAACCCTCCTAAAATTAAATTCATCAGTTTAATCTTTTTCTTTTAGAGAATCTACAGGGATTCATAAAGTGGATGAAACGAGCTTTTGAATGGACACATAAAAAATGACACCAACTCAAGACAGTTTTTAATTAATAAAGCCCCAATAATTAAAATATGGTATCTTTAAAGACAGGATCAGCTTCAAATATTTTGTTGCAAATAAAAGCACAATAGCAAAATATGCAAGGATGTGTCAATAGACTGCTACACCTAAAGATGATTAAAGTTGAAAGATAAGTTGCAATTAAAGGAGGAGAAGTCACGTGTGGCTTTTTAAAAAAAACAAAACCAGTGATTTTGTCTATTTTTAAGATATTTCCAAAGCAAAAAGATTCAGCAAGCAAATGGATACAGGCCTTCCTGTCTGAGCAGAGGGCTGGACTAGAAGATCTCTAAGGTCCCTTCCAAGAGAGGTCTCAATTTAGAGCAGTGTTTCTCAACCTTGACAATTTTAAGGCATGTGGACTTCAACTCCCAGAATTCCACAGCCAGCAATGCTGGCTGTGGGATTCTGGGAGTTGAAGTCCACATGCCTTAAAATTGTCAAGGTTGAGAAACACTGATTTAGAGCCTACAAACATTTTTCAATCTTGCAAATTTCTCAGTTTTCTTATTCGGAAAACCAGTGTCTCAATAAATTTAGATCCAAATTCACATTTTGTGGGAAATGTAGCCATTGGAGGGAGGACGAAGAAACTGGGACAAGTGGATTCCAGGCCTCACATAGGGAAGGGGGGTCTTCCAAAGAATTCTTCTGTTTTGAAAAGGAACATGATTTTTTCATTCAAAATGGTAGGACCACAGCAATCGGTTACAACAGGGCTTTTCAACCGGTGGCACAGGTACATTGGCACCTGGCAGGTGGTACACAACCATCCTAGAAAAGTGGTAGCGGAGGAGGGGAATGAGCTGAACCGGTGGCAGCACCGCACAAGCCTGAGCGAGACACAGCTGGAGCTGCAGGGCTGTCAGGGCTCAGGGGAAGCGCCAGGATCAGCACCAGGCTCCAGCTGGAGCTTGGTGCTGATCCTGGTGCTTCTGCTAAGCCCTGAAGAAGCACCAATCAGCTGGAAAGCAGCACTGATCCTGGCGCTTCTGCTGAGCCCAGAAGAAGCGCCGATCAGCTGGAATGTTGCTGCATCTTCAGGATCTTGTGATTTACATTCAGATGCTTGGCAACTGATTCATATTTATGACGCTCATAATGTCCCAGGGTCATGTGAAGTGACCAAAACTTGCTGCAACCACCCAGCAGACGGGGGGGGGGAGAATAAAAACCAAACACTCCACACCCCACCCCCGCTGCCAATCCTCAACAGAATTGCTCAGAACAATGAAAACCTTGGAGAGGAAGAAGAGCACTGCCAGGTGGGCAGGCAGGTGTCTTGCTCGGCTCTGGCTTGGGGGGGCACTTTTTTCAGTGCCATCGTAACTAATGCTACAGTCACTAAGCGAACTGTTGTAAGTCAAGGACTACCTGTACTTTATCACTTTTTTCCTTTTTTTTTTTTTTGGTCATCAAGTTTTTGACACCTTGCTAGACGACTGGTGATAGTTGGATGTTGCCATATCCTAAAAGTGGTACAATGGGTGAAAAGGTTGAAAAGCCCTGCTATAGAGAGCAGAGGATTAATCAAGACCTTCAAGGAAAAAGAACTTAGAAAATACACACTTGTGATTTCTCAATGTCCCATAATATAAAGGAACATACCTATGTTATTAGGCAGGGGCCTTCAATCTCACACCCATCTCAGGATTGTTCCTCATGCTGAAGAAGTTTCTTATACAATTTATATCGAAAACTAATAAACAGGTTTTTAGACGGTCTCCACGCCATCTTTTTACTGAGCCACTGATGCCACTTCACCTGGCAGTCAAACGATGCTCACAATAGCCCTTCTGTGTTTCCTTCTTTTTTATTTTCTTGATGTCTCAAAGAGATCATTTTTTTTCAGTTCCTTACAGAAAGGTAAGTTCAGTTACTTTCTATATTATTGAACTGACTTAGCTCTATAATTCTTTCGCTTTGAAAACATAAGAGGAACATAAGGATTCGCAATCCTATTACATTTGAAAGCCCAAGAAGGCTGTAAAAGGCACCCACTCACACCTTTTATAAAAAAAACAACAACCTAAAGCATTAGAGGGCAAGGAAGAAAGGGTAAGTTCTCATTCTGAACTTTCTAGTTCCCGGGACAGGTATTAACAAGCTTTAGTGCTTACAGTTTAGAGTTGATCTAACCTCCATTTAATTTTTAAAGAATGACATCATGAACATCTGCCAGGAAGAAGAATCACCTGCTAGGTGGCATTTTGACCCATATCTGATCTAGAATAGTTTAGCCAATGATACCATTTTGAGGTTTTAATGCTTTCACATCCTTTGCACTGCTCCTGCTAACGCTGTTGTTGCCGATATATATATATATATGTTTCATTAACTGTCTAGACATATTAGGTAGACAGTTCTACCAATTTAAAACTCAGGAGGGAACACTGCTGAAGGCTAATGTTGATATACTTTCTTACACAACATTTAAGCTTTGTATATTATAATAACGTTCAACTTAATAGGCATATTTTCCCAAGACGAGGCCTATTCATTCATTCCAATCAACAATAGACTAGAGAAGACACAGGTCTCAATCAGTCAGGTGCATTTACTGCCTGACTTACTATATCTGTGTTTTGGCTGGTACTACTATACATTTTAGGAGACCCATTTACAAATGTATTTGCTGCTGAACATTAGGCACAAATAAAAATTACTTTTATATATCAATGACTCAAATCTTTCTGAAAGATTAATATGCTGTAGGTCAGGGGTTCTCAACCTTGGCAACTTTAAGACTTGTGGACTTCAACTCCCAGAATTCCTCAGCCTGGCTGAGGAATTCTGGGAGTTGAAGTCCACAAGTCTTAAAGTTGCCAAGGTTGAGAACCCCTGCTGTAGGTCAACGCAAACGTGGTTGGTGAACAAGTGGAACGTTATGAAGGAGAAGCATTATTACCTGCTATGGTAAGCAAGCTCAGATATCCTCAAACTATCCTATTTTATAGAAGTCTGTGCTAATTAAAACAATATTGATGCTCTTCAAAAATGAAAAAAAAAAGCCTGGTAGGATAAGACTAAGGCTACTTGACCCAATGCTATGTTGTTCTACCCGTGGCTAATCAGATGCCTGATAAGCAGCACAGGAAGGCAATCACAACTTCCTACGTATGTTTCCCCAACAATAAGCTTACCAATTCTAATCCTGAAAGTACGATACAGCAGTCATCACCAGCAGCTAGACTTAAAATCCACATATTTATTTGATCACCATATAAAAACGGGACTAATTATGATATTGCGGAGGTGATTTCCAAACTTAAGCCTGCTTTGTGTCCATTTTCTCTCATGAATCTCTCACTGCAGGACTCAGCATCAACAAATTTCCTCAGGTTAAAGCACCACAAAACTAAGAAACTACCTTTTCTCTGTATGAGACGTAATGTAACTACATTTCTTTTTAACCCGAAGAGATTTAATTCAAGAGAAGCCAAATGATATACTTGAACTACTAACACAGTGGTTCTCAACCTTTTTAATGCCGCGACCCCCAACCAGTCATTGGTCGAGGACTACCCAACCGGTTGTAAGTCGAGGACTACTACCCAACCGGTCGTAAGTTCAGGACTATTTCCTGCCCGGGAGCACCGCGCATGCGTGGTGCTGCCCCCTGCGCCGGCCGAGGCGTAGCTGGCAAGGGGCAGCGACAGCGCAGGGCGACCACCGGCTGGGCCACCAGCTGTCCCAGCCCAAGGGAGGTAAGGCACCCACCGGGCCCCACGCGCACCAGCAACCCTCCCTCCGCCCACCGGCCTCCCACCTCCCACCCCTGGCCCTCTTTTACTTACAGTTTTAGTAGTTGCTCAGCAGGGAGGGGTGGAAACTTCTAGACAGTTCGCCTTCGCTGCAGACAACTTGCAGCACCGTTTGCAGACTGGGACTTTTGGCGGGCTCAGCAGGGCAGAGACAGCCTGGACAATTCCTATTTATTGGCTTTTGAAAGCCAATAGAATTAGACTCTATTCAAGAGAGTCTATTCTATTGGCTTTCAAAAGCCAACAGAATAAGAGGGAGTAGCACAGCTAAGGAAAAGGGGGGGAAATGGCGGACTGCGTTGTTTGGCGACCCCCGTGAAATGGTCATTCGACCCCAAATGGGGTCACGACCCACAGGTTGAGAACCGCTGTACTAACAGAAGTTGACGGAATGCTCATTGAGAACAAAGAAGAGGCCTTTCCAGAAGGATGACAATAAATGGTTTAAGAAGCAGATTCTCCAATTAAAACAGAGATAAAAATCCATTCTCATACGTATGTTTTCCCTGGATGTTCTTTTTTTTTTTCCAAGACAAAAGCAAGGAATACCATCACTGCCTCGAGAGAAGGCTAAAAACATGACAAACTAATCTCTATCATCAGAACTGGTTTACTAGGAATGCAGTTGAGTGAACTTAATCAGACAGAACTATGTTAGCTTTTAGTCAAAACAATATTTTTTTTTCTAAACAATCTCTGTCCTGGCTTCTAGGCAAGTCACACCAAGCTAGTACCACAATCTCACACCACTGATTTATTTTTAAAGCACATTTTTTCCATTCCTTTTTGTAATCATTTTTAATAGGAAAGATTCCATCGAGACCCACAATTAATAAAGTGTTGCTTTTGATATACTGCGTTGGGTTCACTGAAACAGCCAGAAACAATCCTTAGAAAATACTGTCATTTTGGGTGACAGAACTTTGGCAGAAATAGAGTATTTGCTCTTCTCACGCCCCCTGGTAAAATTTAGAAACAGGTAGTCCTTGACTTATGGCCACAACGGTGCCCAAAATTTCTGTTGCTAAGTGAAACAGTTGTTAAATGAGTTTCGCCCCATTTTGCAACCTTTCTTGCTACAGTTAAGTCACTATTCACCTAACTATTCACCTAACTGTTAAATTAGAAACACGCTTGTTAAGTAAATCTGGTTTCCCTTTGACTTTGTTTGTCAGGAGGTCACAAAAGGTGATCACATGACCCCCGGGACACTGCAACCGTCATAAGTACATGCCAGTTGCCAGGCGTCTGAATTTTGATCACGTGACCAGGGGATGCAGCATTCGTAAATGTGAAAAACAGTCATAAGTCACTTTTTTTTCAGTGTCGCTGTAAATTCAAAGGGTCACTAAGCAAATGATTGTCAGCTGAGGACTACCTGTACTTCTCATATCATAGTAGCTCAGGGGTTCTCAACCTTGGCAACTTTAAGACTTGTGGACTTCAACTCCCAGAATTCCTCAGCCAGCAAAGCTGGCTGAGGAATTCTGGGAGTTGAAGTCCACAAGTCTTAAAGTTGCCAAGGTTGAGAACCCCTGTAGTAGCTAAACTATCTAAAAGCACACCAACAGCTAATGTCAATTCATCAGGAAGAGTAAAAGAAGTAAGTCCAGGCTAATACCACTTAAGTTGAACTTCAGAGGAAGGTTGCCACAAACAAGCAAAAAAAGAGGGTTTTTTTTTAAAATAAAGAATATTTTAATTAAAGCAACTAGTATGAAGGATATATTCCGCATTAGCATTTATAAACATCCAGTATTTTCCTGAAGAGTTCAGTTATTTGAATGATATGATGCAAAGCACACATTTCTGAGCTCATGGACCATTTTCAAAAGCCACTGATCAGCATTCTAAATGTATTAAGATTATGGAATTAAAATATAGAATCTTAAAACCTATCTTTGCCGGCAGGCCTGGGGATGATTGTGGATTGTTGTGTGAATGATGAATGTGTGTTGGTTTTTATTTTTAATGCGTTTTTTAATTTGGACTTAGATTGTGAATATTGTTTTATATATGTTGTAAGCCGCTCCGAGTCTTCGGAGAGGAGCGGCATATAAGTCCAAATAAAATAAATAAAATAAAATAAATAAATATTGTACAGGTAGCTTTTGAGATCTGCAAATGGGCATCGCACACACCACCCCAGAGGCTACCATATGAAGGGACAAATTATGGATTGTAAAGATTGTTTAGAGGTGGCACATACTTCCAATGTAATCTACCGGATCCCCTACATGGATTGCCCGGGTGACTATGTAGGACAGACAGGGAGGAAAGCTAACCACCAGATCGCAAGAACACAAGCGAGCGGTCAGATGAGGAGACCTGAACTCATTTGTAGCCTCACACTGTAATGAGCAAGGACATACATTCAATTTTGCAGCTACCGTATTAAGATTGTTGGATGAGCTGGCACAAAAACAGCCAGGGAAGTGACTGAAAACTGGGAGACAGGCCCCTGGTTAGTCAACAGGAGTGCTGATTTACCACCAGCCTATCAAGTACTTAGAAGACGAAGACTGGGCAGCACCAGCAAACGACAGCTAATGACTTAAAAGCCAGCCATCAAGAGCCCCATCACACAACAGGCACGGTATAAATACCACATACAGAATAGCTCCCAAACACACACTCTGCTAGAGAAAAGTACCCTGGGGATGGGCTCCAGCACAAATCCGAAAGCTTGGAAAACTTTGGTCCCAGTGACCACCCCAGATTAGATCCTGCAGATAGTTTTTAACTTAAGGCTGTTTAACAACAAACAAAAAACACACCCTTGGAAAAAGTGACTTATGACCCGTCCTCAAAGCTGTGAGTGTCATACCATCCCCGCAGTCAAGAGATTGCAATTTGGACAGGTGGCAACCAACTCGCTTTTACGACTTTTGCAGCATCTTGCAGTCACATGATTGAGATTTGCAAACTCCCTAGCAGGCTCTTGACCAGCCAAGTCAATCGGGGAACTCAGATTTGCTTAATAATCAGGTAGTTCACTTAATGACCATGTGATTCGCTTAATGACTGCCGTAATTCGCTTACATGACTAAAATCGGGTCCAGTCACATGAAAATTTGTTTAACAACTGCATCACTTAGCAACCAACAACTGAAGTAAGAGGTCAGAGTTTTTTCCAGTGAGAAGGAAAAGTCAGCTAGTAGTCCCATCTTTTAAACATAACAAAGGATTTTTAACCACAGAAGAAAGATTTAGTACAGGTGTATAATAGAGGCTTGAAGTGAGGAGTGAAGAATGTTTACCTATTGTTGTGTTATGTCCTACGATGATCGCTTCTTAATATGATCTTTTGCTTAATGATGATTATAAATAATGATAAAGCAGACTGAACTTTTACCCCAGGTTATTGAATCTCTACCTCAGGATCTTTTGATAGGGATCATAAAAGATAAAATATAGCAGACATATAGTTGAGGCTGGAAGTGAGGAGTAAAGAATATTTACTAAACCAGATGTGTACAAAGATTAATACCTAGTGTTATATGTAGTGTTCTATGATGATTGATTATTAATATGATCTTACATTTAATGTTTAACTACTACCTCAGGACCTATTGTTAGGGACCATAGAGGGGAAAAAAATGTAACAGGTGTATAATAGAGGATTGAAGTGAGGAGTGAAGAATGTTTACCAAACCAGACGTCTACAAAGAATAATACGTAGTGTTGTATATCAGATGCCATGATGTTTGATGCATACAAAGATTTTATGTACAATGCTGATTGTTTTAATAAAGGGAATTTTTAAATTAAAAAAAAAAAGATTTAGTACAGCATATAAGACAGTGATGGCGAACCTTTTAGAGACCGAGTGCCCAAATTGCAACCCAAAACCCACTTATTTATCGCTGGGTGCCAGGTGGGCGTGGCCCACTGGATGGACATGGCTGTGGTGGTCATGGCAGATTGGGTGGGTGTGGCCAAGGTAGGCGTGATCACCTCAATGTTGCTCGTGGGGAGGGACGCCTGTGGGGGCCGGGTAGGGTTGGGGGAGATCCAGGGGGTCTCTGGCAGGTGGGGTGGTGGGCAGGAGGCTCATCCTGAGGGGAGAGGCGAGGCAAGGCAAGGCAGGGTGGGCGTGCCATTGTCCCAGGGCAAGGTGAGGCAGGGGCCGGGGCAGCTGCTGCCTGACACCATCGGCCCCTGCACACAGAGGCCAGAGAACGCATGGGTGCTGGGATGCGTCCAGTCACATGGGATCTCGGCGAGTTACCAGGCGGCTGGTTGAAGAGGGACGGTTGCCATCTCCGGGGCATGGCGCGCGTGCCCACAGAGAGGGCTCTGAGTGCCACTTCTGGCACGCGTGCCTTAGGTTCGCCACCACTGATATAAGACATAGATTCAGGGATCTATGTTTGTTTTCAGCTCTTCTCAATAAAATTCTTTCAAAATATTTCAGATTATAACTTCTTTCAGCCCTTGGTCAGTACTGTGTACAGTCAGAGGTAATGGGGGTTGCACTATAGAGTATGACAGGCTAATAAGTTAATGACCTATGTATATTTATTTATTCTAATCCACAAACCTGGAAGGGGGGGAGGCAAGACTTTGCTCTGTTAGTAGCAAAACAAATACTAAACTTCAGAACTTTGCCATCTCAATTTATCTCGTCCATAGAAGAATTTTAATCCTAACATACGAAATTCTGCTGTCCGGAACACAAAGTTGTTGTAGTCCAAGGACCTGATGTGGACTCTACAAGGACAAAAAAAGTTGAAAACACACCAGAGATGATCAGATGGCTGCAGAGAATAAGCAGAAAGTAAGTTAGCTAAGAGAATGCAGACAGACCAAGGACAATATAATTAAAAATGACCACCTGAGCATGATAACATCTCCCAGAGTTTGGAAGACAAACTGAAATGACCTTTCTTGAGGTTCTTGTTGACCACTATAATGCTTCAGAGGACAGATAAAGGCATTAACAGCATCACCCATACTCTTGACGGACAGGAAATACACTTGTGAAAATTGGGAATATTAGGGAAAAGTGTCCACGTAAGGCAGAAATTCTTATTTTACAAACACTAAAACTAAATGTAGCGAGCCAGTTTGGGTAGGTAGGTAAATCACCAGGACCAGGTAGTCCTTGACTTAACAAGCATTCATTTAGTGACCATTCAAAGGTACAACAGCTCTGTGCCTTACGACCATTTTTCTTGAGAATGTTGCAGCATCCCCAGGGCAACTGATTCATATTTATGAGAATTGCAGTGTCCTGGGATCACATGATCATTTGCCACTTTCTGACAACTGTGGCGAGCAAAGTCGTAAAATGGGGTAAAACTCACTTAACAACTATCTTGCTTAGCAACAGAAATTCTGAGCTCAATTGTGGTCATAAATCAAGGACTACCTACAGTCCTTGGTAATGACCCTTCATTAAGCAACCATTTGAAGTTAGGACGGCACTGAACTTACAATGGGATCTCAAAGTTGGGGCCATCACAGCATGCACACAATTGGAATTTGGGCACTTGGCAGGCAACCAGCTTGCAATTATAAGGGTCACAGCACCTCCACAGTCATGCCATTGCCATTTATGATCTTCATCGCCTGCTTCTGGCAATGGCAGGGAGTGGAAAAGCTGGCAAGAGGTCATCAATGGCAGTCACACCAGTTTGCGTGGCTGGCTGAGGAATTCTGGGAGTTGAAGTCCACAGGTCTTAAAGTTGCCAAGGTCAGACACCCTTAGGTTAGACCAAGGGTAGGCAACCTTGGTTCGAGCCAAGGTTGCCTACCCCTGGGTTAGACAAATGCAATGTTAGGCTGAGTCAACTAAACATTTCATTTAATCCCTCCCATAATTCAATCAACTTTGGACGCAAATGACAACCAAATGACAACTACGTGAAATATGTGCGTGGACGCCAATGGCATCATTACACAAATGACTCCCACCATAACAAATGACCTAAATTGCTACGAAGGGCATACTTTGGCTATCAGGAGTAAGGGACGTTCCCCTCTCCCAATCAGCGCACTAAATAAATGGTTCATTGAAATATCCACATCTCAAGAAGGACATTATTCCATTTTATTCTGCTTTGATCAGATCCCACCTTGAGGATTGCCTTGAGGATGGTAGCTAATTCTGGGCACCTCTTCTTAAGGACTCAGAGAAACCAGACCAGATTCAGAGAAGGGCAAGGAAGAGGGCAGAGGGGACTACAAAATAAGTCCAATAAAGAGAAATTAACCAGCTATGTTTAGCCCTGAGAAGATATGATAACACTCTTTTAACTCCCTGAGGAAGTGTCTTACAGGGCCTGTTCCCTCTCTTTACCTAATGCAGTACCTAGAACAGGGGTGGTGAACCTATGGCACACATGGCAGAGGTGGCACTCAGAGCCCTCTCTGTGGGCACGTGCACCAGCCCCACCTCCCCCCGCGGCTTCCTCCTCACCAGCAGACCCCCTGGAGAGTCGCCACCGAGTGCGGCCCGTGCAGAACAGCGTAGCCAAGGACATGGCAGCCAGGCAGCAGGATGCTGCGGGGCATGGGCAGAGGGCGTGGCTGCCATGGCCTGCTGCGCCACTTGGGCGATCTGCGGCAGGCCGTGGAGGCGGTGGGTGGCCCTGCGGGTGGGCGGAGCAGGCTGGGGCAGGTCCGGGTTTGGGGCACTTGGTCTCTAAAAAGTTCACCACCACTGATCTAGATTCTAGAATGCACTCAGCTTACAACCACAATTGAGCCCCAAATGTATGTTGCTAAGCAAGAAAGTAACCTTTCTTGCCACAGTAGTTAAGTGAACCACCGCGGATGTTAAGTTACTAACACGGTTGTTAAGTGAATCTGGCTTCCCCATTGACTTTGCTTGTCAGAAAGTCACTAAATGGGATCACACGACCCTGAGAGATTGCAATTGTCATGCCCAGCATCTGAATTTTGATCACATGACTATGGGGGATGCTGGAACGGTTGTAAAGGTGACATCACGGTCCTGAGTCACTTTTTTCAGTGCCGTTGTAACTTTGAACACGGTCACAAAAGGAACGGTTGTAAGTCGAGGACTACCTGTAATATGTTTTAAGTTACAAGAAGGCACGGTCTGACCACATCTGGGCACTGGAGGAAAGGAAACTTCCTATTACAGATAGTCCTTGACTTACAACTACTCCGTTAACGACTCTTCGAAGTTATAAAAGCACTTGGAAAAAATGACTTAGGAACGAACGTCTTTCACAATTAACCACCATTTCAGCAACACCCTTTGGTCACGTGATCAAAATTTGGATGCTTGGCAACTGGAATGTATTTGTGATGGCTGCAGCGTCCCGGGGTCATGCGGTCACCTTTTGCCACCCCCTGGCAAGCAAAGTCAACAGGGAAGCCCAATTCACTTCACCCCCATATTAATTTAACCGCGACGGTTCACTTAACAACTCTCCCACTTATCGACAGAAACCCTGAGCTCGACTGCCGTCATAAATCGAGGACGACCTGTACTAAGAAAAAAGCTTGGTAGTGGCACCAGTCACCCAAAGAACCGGTAGGGTCACCTTTCTTTAGTTGTGTGCAATTTAAGAGTCCTGCAAGGAACCAGGGAATTACCCTCCTTAGCCTAAGTAGCTCCTGCCAAGTCTACGGTGCTATAGGAGTAAAACTTGCTAGATCACACAGGCTTCGGAGGCAAATTATTTGGAGTGACACAATGGAAGACATTCTCGCTACGGCAACAGCAGGGCGCCAAGCAGGTCTCCTCATGCCACATAGCTGGTTCTGTCTTGAAAAGAGTATGTTCCTCTAGTTCTCTAGGGCAGGGGTAGGCAACCTCGGCTCTGTTGTGACTCGTGGACTTCAACTCCCAGAATTCCTGAGTCAGCTATGCTGACTCAGGAATTCTGGGAGTTGAAGTCCACGAGTCACAACAGAGCCGAGGTTGCCTACCCCTGCTCTAGGGTGTCAAATGAAACTCTACCACGTAGGCCGAGTGTGGACAGAAAAAGGGTTTTCATCCCCAAAGAGCCTAGATGAAAGGCACCTTTTTCAAGCCCTACCTTCCCTCCCTCTTCAACGCCCATAATTTCAAACCAGTTTGCCTGGATTTCGGGAGACTGTAGGCTTCTCCATCCAGAAGGCATCAAGTTGGGAAAGGATGACAGAGGGCTTTAAAGCTCTTCCTGGGAATGAAATGCTGCACAGTTAAGCACGTTTCTTTTCATCTCGGAAAAGGCTGAGAGGCCAGAGAAGACAAAAGAAGCCCTGTGTAATACCGGTATATACAGGTAGTCCTCGACTTAACAAACCATTCGTTTGATGACTGTTTAAAGTCACAATGTTGAAAAAAAAGCGGCCTGTGATCATTTTTTCACTCTCACCACTCTTGCAGCCGTCCCCATGATCACGTGATCAAAAATTGGCAACTGGCTGCAGTGTCCCGGGGTCATGTGATCACTACCTTTTGGGAACACCTGACAAGCAAAATCAACGGGGAAGCCAAACCTACTATTAACTTAACAACTGCCCGAGGTTGTAAAATGGGGCAAAATGTTTCTCTTAGCAAGTGTCTTGCATGGCAACAGAACTTTTGGGCTGGTAAGTTTGAGAACTTAGAGATACAAGACCAATTTTCCCTCTTTTTGAAAACACGATACGGAATATTATTCGGCAGACGCCTTCCGAAAAGCCGACAGGATACAGTCTTTTACACAACACAGGGAACACGGGAAGTGGGGACCATCACCACCACAACAACAACAGAGAATTACCTATAAGAGACACAGTAGCCTGATACCTACTCATTGAGAAATGTGTTGTTCCCAAACATGGATGAGCCATTTTGGCCATTATTGAGTGGCGAGCTTCCAATCCTGCCAGAATCAAAAACATGATTATGTTGGGATGGGGGGTGTGTCCCCACTAAACTAAATTAAACTTTGAAACACAGCTGTTAGATTACAGACCTCCTTTTTGCTCTTGGGAGAAAACCCATTAGCTCCAAGAAAGAAGAGCTGCCTTCCACCAAACATATGTTTCAGATATATATGATTTATGGTTCCTTATACACCCATTGCCACTGGGCAGGCCTAGATCAAGAGGCAGCAAAAGCAGGCTGGGCTTCATTTCAGGATCCCCCAAAGTGCTCAACTTATAAAGCTTTTGGGGGAAAGTACACAGAGACACAACACACACACACACACACACACACACACACAACTGTAAAAAGATCGGGATGCCGTCTAAGCCAGCCTCTTCTCATCTTTCCAGACCACCACGAGTTGGGAGAAACGATTCCCTTTTCTCTCTTCCCCCCCCCCTTCCAATAAAGGAGAAAATTTCACTAGATAATCAGGCAACTCCGGGTGGGGGGGGGCAGAAAGACAAGGATGCCACAAAAGGCGAGGATGCAACTTTCCCAAACAAGTTTAAACACGGTTGGTGAACGAGTCCGCGGCGCTGAAGACAGCCAAAGGCGGCAGTAAAAATGCCAGGCGAAAGGTTTCCTTGAAAACATCGGGAGGGCCAAAAATGGGATTTAATTGCAGGCTGCGCCGACGTTGGTTAAAAAGAATTGAATTTAACCGCCGCCACTGGCGAAAAGACGACGCGAAGGGAGAGAAGTGGGCGGTCGGGACGGGGGGGCAACTGAAGAAAAGAATACTATTTTTCCTTTCCGTCTTCCATCCCTCCCTCCCAGCGTCTACAAACGCTATCTTAAAAAAAGAAAACAAAGAAAGCACTTTTTGAAGTTGGGAGAAACAATGAGAGATCGTGGCCAAAGGAGGGGAAAAAAATTTCCCACTTCTACGCGAGGGATGATTTTTTTTTTTTTTGGGGAAGGGGCTGGGGGTAGCGACGCGGAAGGGCGAGGGGGGGGGATGACCACAGCATCCCGTCTAGTCCGGCCTTCTGATGGCCCCTTTCAGTTAAATAACCCCAAAGACGAGCGAGCGAGCGAGCGAGCCTAACGTGCCTGGCCGATCGCCTCGCCTCCTTCTCTCTCCCGAGTCCAGCTCGCGCGCTCCCTTTTGTTATGAACAGCCCACCAGCCAGAAACGTGCCACGGTCACCGCCAGGCTCTGCCCAAACAGGCAACCCCCAAACCAGCGCCTGGGTAACACCGGCCTCCAGAATCGAGACTCAATATTCAAAACAGGAAAAAAAAACAAAAAAACCCAAATGGCCCGAAGATCACGGAAGAAGTTGCCAGGGGCATTTTTTTTTTAATCGTTATGGATGGGGGGGGGGAAAAAAAGAAGAAATCGATATCATTCTAAGGAGGCGGGGGCGAGAGAGGGGGGCGAAATGTGATATCCCTTTCTTAAATCGAAAGCAGAGACTTTAAAAAAAAAGAAAAAGTTGCTGCCCGAATAAGTTTTTCTTCTTTCAAGCGGAGAAGTTAAGGGGGGAAAGTCAAAACAAGAGAAGGCAGGAGAGACTCTTCATTCATTTTTTTTTTTAAAAAAGAGGGGAGGGAGGGAGGAAGAAAGGTGGGGAAAAGGTGCCGGAGAGAAGAAACAGGAGAGTTTGATTCAGACGAGAGAAGCCAAGTGTGTGGTCCTTACCTTGCTTTTCACTTCCACCGCACTGTAACCGAAATACCGCAGACTCTGCGATTTATTAAAACTCCGATTCATTTTCTTTGCCCCCGCTTAAAAAAACCCCGTCTTTCTCCTCCTCTTCGCCCCCCCTCGAGAAGGGCTGCAAGATCCACCGCCTCCGTGAGAAACTGCCACTCGGGCAGCCGTTTGTAAAAGGCTGCCTCGACCCTGGAATGTAACTTCTTTGGAACGTTCAGCCTCCCAAGATTCTTTTACTTTCCCCCGGCGCGTTAATCTCAACGCCCGCCTAGCTCGGCTCTCCGGGCTTCTGGTTGTTACAATCGCTTTCAGGCAGCTCGCAACGCGCCTCTGACTCAATAGGAAGGCGGCCTCAGGACGTAGCCAGCCCCGCCTCCCCACCAACCTCCTCCCTTTAAGCTTTGCCCCTTTCAAAGGCAAGGAGCAAGTAAGTCCCTCCCCAAGCCACCAGAGGGCGCGTGCCGTGCTTTGCGGTTAATGGCATAATTGGTCAGCTAACGACCTAATTGGCTGCTTAGCGGCTTATAATGGCCTGTATCATAAAGAGGTCTTTAAAAAGCCCGAGTATATTAATTGCTGCGAAGAGACCTTTTTTTTTAAAAAGCAAGGATCTCGAAACTTGACAACTTTAAGACTTGTGGAGTTTTAACTCCCAGAATTTCCCAGCCCAGTATATGCTGGCTGGGGAATTCTGGGAGTTGAAGTCCACAAGCCTTCAAGTTACCAAATTTGGAGATTCCCGTTTTAAAGCATACCCACAGATCCCTTGTTGTTTGGCTAAGGTTTTGTTTGTGCTAAGAAGGTGAAAAGTATCCACATATTGCAACTTTTATTTCAAACCTTTTAGAGCAGTGTTTCTCAACCTTGACCATTTTAAGGCATGTGGACTTCAACTCCCAGAATTCCACAGCCAGCAACGCTGGCTGTGGAATTCTGGGAGTTGAAGTCCACATGCCTTAAAATGGTCAAGGTTGAGAAACACTGTTTTAGAGTGTGGGTGTATGTTTTCTAGAGATGCATTTGGGCCAATCCAACCAATTCTCTAGCTCCTAGCTGTCTGAGGAAATCCTGATTTTCTCCATTTTGCTAAAAACCTTAAAGGAACAAAACAAAACTGCAATGTGTGAGAGGGGGAGAATTTCCATACGGATGCTTAGATTACTATATGCAGATGAAGCATAATATTACATGCTACTTCTAGCATTATTTATTTAAAAGTATGGATGGCGAATTCAGTCATCAAAGACTGAAGCAAAATTTAGAATACAATGCACATATTTACATCCATTAGGTAAAATAGCTCCAGATGATATAAATAAAGGAGTAAGTCACCCACTGCAAAGTATCCTATTTTCAAATTAACGCAAGCTTGATTCTAATATTACCGAGAGGGGCAGACTTGTATGGATTAGCTGCATTTGTGAAATTCAAATTCTTCTTGTTATACATAGTCCTTGACTTATGACCACAATTGAGCCCAAAATTTCTGTTGCTAAGTGAGACATTTGTTAAGTGAGTTTTGCCCCACTTTACAACTTTTCTTGCCTCAGTTGTTAAGTGAATCCCTGCAATTGTTAAATTAGTAACACAGTTGTTAAGGGTCTCCAGCTTCCCCATTGACTTTGTCAGGTTGCAAAAGATGATCACATGACTTCAGGACACTGCAACTGTCTTAAAAATGAGTCAGCTGCCAAGCTTCTAAAATTTGATCACGTGACCACGGGGATGTTGCTATCGTCAGTGCTGTTGTAACTTCAAACCGTCGCTAAATGAACTGTTGTAGGTTGAGGACTACCTGTATAAACAATAACTCTGGGGACCCCTGAGCAGTGCTGAGAGTGTGAGGCTAGGGAAGGGAGCATTTGATTTTTCTTTTTCTGCCACTGTTTTAACACATACAGATATGCCTCCAGAATTACCATGACATTTTAAAGAAAGTCTGGTGCGATGGGGATGTCTCTTTAAAAGAAGATACTGCACATAACTGTTTCAGAGAGACAGCTGTTATTCTGACACTGCACTGGCACAGGAAGAAGACAAAAGGTTTTGGAGAAAACCTTTTGCTTGTTCAGCATAACTGATACGGTACTGTAAGATTTTGCAACATGGTTTTGTTTTGTTTTTTGGCAGAGGGTGTCATGATAAGTTTACAACACTGGTTTTCACCTACATGTACTGTACCTTTGAGTGCAATATTGCCCTTGGTCTAGTTGTGACCTTGGTCTTTCCACATCTGGGTTCCCAAGATTATGACAGAAGACACTGGTGCCAATTTTGAATCATCCAATGTCTCAATTGTTTTGCAAGTTCACACACAGTCATCTTGAGGATTTTTTTTTTCTGCGTTAGATCATAGTAAACAGATATATAGACAAAGAGTTTGGAATACGAATTTTCAATGGGAAGAAAAAAATGCACAATGTGACAATCGGACTCTTGGTAGATTCATGCAACAAATTGAAAACAAAAAGGGGCAGGCCTGGATCACAACTCTTTATCTGCCACCTTAGCTATCTGGATCACCCCGTGCTTCTTACTACATTCTTACTATTACATTAAGAACCTTGCATTCTTACTTGATTTGCCCTCTGGCCACAAAGATGAGATGATGATGATGGTAACAATGATGGGGGAGGGGCACTACATATATTGCCTTGAGTGCCCTGAATATAAGTTACATGCTGGTATGGTTCAGATTTTCCAAATCATATATACTTCAGATTAATTCTACTTTCAATTCAGATGTGTTGGACTTCTCAATCAACATTCTCAAAAGGAATTACAGCAAAATTGGTCACACCTGCTATAGCGCCTTCAAGATTGTTAGTGTGATACCCATGAAATGTGCATAATACAGTTTGATATTAGGCTATACTGTAGGGAGATACATTTCTCTGCAATAGAAGCCATATTAGGGCTACCCCAATCAATGAATTCTGTTCAAATGTTTCCGGAGTAGAGTCCACATCTCCAGGGCTTGTATTTGTATGGGTTTTGCTAACATACAGACTGTAGTAGCCATTCCTTCTGCTGGACATAGAAAGGTTTGTTTTTTTTAAAATGAAGAAGAGAACTCTGGCGCAATCTGTGGAGCAAGGCTTGGAAAAGCATATAGCTGCCATTGTTCTCCATCATTTCTGATTTAACCTTCAAGTCTCTGAGGAATTGGTGAAGGTCACAAAAGGAAAGAGAAGACTGTTGCTTTCAAAAACATTTTATTTTATATAGAAATAAGTACAGGTAAACACATCTGGCCAGGAACTTTCAATCTTTTAAAAGTCCTGTTTTCTCTATGGTGCAAAGTCAGCTCTCTCTTCAAGTTACAGAATGCAGAATTTAAATTTGCTGCATCCATATTTCAGGTATTTTAATGAAGATATACGTTATTTGTAATAATAATCTTAATGCTTTACTGTATATATACCGGAGACTGTGGCAGAGAGACATATGTGCATTTTATTATCTATCTGGGGCATTATATTTCTTTTGGATTTATTTTCTTCTTACCAATTTCCCTGTTGTTGCTTACTCATGACCCCAGGCATTTCTGTATTTTATTCACCACTAAATGCTTGTAATTTAATATTTAAAGTTTTAAAAAAAGATATTACATTTTTACCTTTTCTTTAAAAAAAACAACTGCTTTTGTTTATTTGCTGTGAGATTGGTTTATCTTCCAAATGGAGGAAGAAAGGGCTGAATATTCTAGTCAGGCCCTTCTACCTAGCCAGAAGGTGGCATTGTTGAACTTCTCTCTCTCTCTCTCTCTCTCTCTCTCTCTCTCTCTCTCTCTCTCTCTCTCTCTCTCTCTCTCTCTCTCTCTCTCTCTCTCTCTCTCTCTCTCTCTCTCCCTCCCTCCCTCCCTTCCTTCCTTCCTTCCTTCTTTCTTTCTTTCTTTTTCATTTTTACCTTTGTATTACCAAAAAAGGCAATACAGGATGTGAGAACCCTACCACTCTTATACACAAAAATTAGAGAGTAGACACCAGGTGAGACTTTCATAGAAAATGGTTGGCAGCAATAGGAGCTAACAAATCGATACCTCAAAGCAGGAGGCAGTACTAGGCGATCTCTGGGATTGGAAGTTTGGGACCTCCAACTTTCCATCTGTAGGCCCAACTATCTTCAGACAAAGAGCTGAAAGCCTCTGGAACACAAACTAGAGGTAGCCCATGTCTTACAGCTACAACTGAGCCCAAAATTTCTGTTGCTAAGAGAGACCACTTTAACTGAGTTCTGCCCCATTTTACAACCTTTCTTGCCGCAGTTAAGTGAATCACTGCAGTTGTTAAGTAAGTGATCTGGTTGTTAATCTGAATCTGGTTTCCCCTTTGACTTTGCTGGTCAGAAGTTCGCAAAAGGCGATCACATGACCCCGGGACACTGAAAACCATCATAAATAAGAGCCAATCGCCAAGCGTCTGAATGTTGATCACATGGGGATGTCGCAACAATCATAAAACGGTCATAGGTCACTTTTTTCAGTGCTGTTGTATCTTCCAACGGTCACTAAACAAATGGTTCTAAGAATGCCTGTACTTCCATTTCCACTCTTAAAAACCTTCCTACACTCTCCTTCCCCCAGACACGATTAGGTTGCTGAAATTAGGCCATTTTGCAATTGAATTTTTACAGTGTGATCTTGGGCCATGGGATGCATGTGGAGGAATTATAAAGGAAAACGAGAGTCTTATGCTGATCCTACTCCTAGCTTTTATCTTGCTAAAAATTCACTCAGCAATACGCGAAATAATTAAATCAAAGCCTGCAGCCACTTTTTGTAATGTCACTAACCCTCCAATGATTAGTGGCCCTCCAAGTGACCAGATGAGTAAATTGTGCCCCTAAACTCTGGAAAGGTTAACCTGTTGCTAAGAGCCATTTAGTGCTCCTCAACTCCCTTAAACCGAACAGTAGCTTCATGTCTTACACCTCAATTGCACAACTATCTCCAGCTCTCTGCTTCCATCGTTCATTTCTTTGCAATGGTATCTTTAACCCTGCTACTTTTATTTTCTCTTATTTCCCCTGTTTTTGATTAGTAGATAGGGATGTCACGTTCCTTTAACATCTTTAAGGCATTTTCATCAACTTTGACTGGCTTCTCTTTTTGTTTTAGGAGAAAGAGAACGAAGAGAAGGACATCTAAACATGTGGTCAGTAGATCCATCAGAAAGAAGCAGACAGAGAAACCAATTTGGTCATATTAGACTTCCGAAAGAGAAATCACAGTCTATTATATTTAACAAAACAGCTTCAGTTCTAAGCACATTTGCCCTCTGAATTTGGTCATGCTTATTGTGATGTACGAATTTTCAAGTGAGCTTGCTTTGGACAGTGACCTTGTTTTAATTGTTACAATTTGTCCTTCCTTAAGTAGCTATAGAGTAGAAAAGTGGAAGAATTAACTTCTTGTTGTAAAAGATTAGATAATTTCCCGAGTTCATCTAAAGAAGACATCATGCCTACCTTCCCATTTCAAACATTTGCCTTTTAATTGGATATCTCAAAGAATCCTTGCATGCAATGATATCTGTGGTGTGTGTGTGTTTCAAAAAATCAAGATAGCTGCTATAACTGTGTGATCAAAGCCTGCAAATTTTGATCGTGAAGTCATGGCTGCCATCTTTTGATTGTTCATCCCACATTGCTATATGAAAATTTTAATGCCAAACCTCAGCAATTTACATTAGATTTTCAATAGCTACAGGGAAAATAAGAACGAGGGGGCAGAGTACAGAATATACTTTTACAGTTAGAAGCACAGCGTCTTCATCCCTCCCCTGACACAATACTCAACCAGATAGTACCATTGCTTCTGCCAGCAGTACATAACGTTCAAATATTTGTTCATTGGGAACGAGCGGATACGCAGCCCAAGCCACAGCAGACCACTGCTGCTCATCCTGATGGATTGTTTATTAGTGTAGGTTCAGCCTTCAATTATCTTACAAAGATCCAAGCACTGTTAATTTGTCTATGTGCTGCTTGCAAGCTATAGAAAGTATATTTGAAAAATCCTCATTTGTTATATTTATGTCATGCTTTTCTTCTGGGAGTTCAAGATAATATGCGTGGGCGCTTCCCCTCATTTGGTCCTGAGGACAAAAGCCAGGGTGATAGGTTGGGCTGAGGGGTAGTGATTAGTCCAAAGTCAATCTGTGAGCTCCATGGTCTCGTGGATCCAGTCCAAAACCCTAATCACTGCCAAAGTTGCTTAATGATTCCCAGACTTCCTTTGTTTTGCTCCTATCCTTTATGACTGTTTTCACATATATGCTGAAGAAAGGAGTGGCAGCAGAAAGCAAAGGGAAAGAAAAATAGAGTAACAAATTTCCTTCTGTCCTAGAAAACCGAACAAATAGAGCCTTTAGTCTAGGTCAGCGGTTCTCAACCTGTGGGTCGCGACCCCATTTGGGGTCGAACGACCGTTTCACGGGTGTCGGCAAACACCGCAGTCCGCCATTTTCCCCCCCATTTCCCTTTGGCCGTCGCGCGCACACCGCGCATGCGCGATTTGGCCCGTCGCGCTGTGCATGCGCGGTTCGGGACCATCGCGCGCGCATTGCACATGCGCGGTTCAGGCCATCGCCCCACGCATGTGCGATGCAGGCCATCGCGCCGCGCATGTGCGGCGCAGGTCGGGGTCGCGCCACACATGGGCGGCGCAGGTGGGGTCTCGGCCTGAAAAAGGTTGAGAACCGCTGGTCTAGCTTATCTTTGTAGGCCTGGAAAACTCCTAGAAGGGAGAAAGATGATCAGTATTGTGCTGAATAGCTATACCTATTTATCTTCATCATTGTTATCATCATCATCATCACCCTCATGATCACTACCATCATCACCCTCATCACTATAATTTTATTATGGACATTAACCAGCAAAATTAAGCTAGTTAGTATTTGCACTAGAGGAGATCAACACAAAATATTCTGCAAACTAGACTGGGATTTTTTTTTAACGTCTTGGAAGAAGGCAGTAGCAAACCATGTCTATATTCCAGCCACGAAAAGTACATGCAAAGTTCCATCAAGTCACCAGTAGTCAAACTCACTCTGAAATAGACTTTATTCTTCAAGAGCATCTAATTCAAACAAATCTATAAAGCAAATTGACTTTAGATTGGGCTGTACATTGAGAGATGCTATAATTATTTCATGCTTTATAATCAAAAAGTATTTTTTTCCAAAAACATCTAGACATATCTTTATAGCGGGCACCTTATTTCATAGCTAGTAAACAGTCATAGCAAATAACACATAATCAGGACATTTTTGTTTCTTTTTCCTAACGAGCTCTCCTGTGTTTTTCTGGTTCGAGCAGTAAAAATGGAAAAGTGTTTTAATTTTAGGGCATTGACAACAGAATTCCTGGATGCATTTCTTACAATTAAGTCTTTGCCAGCCTCAGTAAATTCAATAGAAGGATTGCAGTATACATTTAGAGTTCTGATATCATTCCTTAATGTATCCAACCCTTATAAATTATTTGGTAAACCAATAAATTGTTTCCATTATTTCTCATGGTCTAAATCCTGTGGATTTGTAGGCATAAGTTGACTTGACACGTTAAGTATATTTCATATATTTTTATTATTCTGTCTCATCTTCTATTCCTCCCACCCCTTCTTATTATTATCCCAGTATTCTTCTATTATTCTTATTGGGGTTCATTGTTGGTCCAATACTGAGTTTCAGTGTTGGGTTAATGCTCATTCAAAAAGATGTGGTAGAACCTATCACATTGTTTTCAAAATGTAGCTATTCCCCCCACCCCCATTTTATCTCCTTCCTAATTCTCTTCCACTCAATGATTCTCCTCCATCTTCAATTTCAGGCAAGGATAGGAGAATGGGTAGACACTTTGGAGATGCATTTTTTTTTAGCAATTTGAGAGAGAACACAACAAGGAGATACAGAAAAGATTGAGAATACTGTAATAATCAAAACACAATTAAAAGGTGGGGTGATTCTGTATGTTTGCATTTTTGTGATCTTATCTACTTTGTAGGGATGGCAGTTCTGTCTGGATTTACTTTTAGGTAGGTGAGTGCTCTGAGGAATATTGGCTTTCTAATCCTTCTGATACATCAGGCAGTCTCTTGCACTGCCAGACAAACTGTCCTAGCTCAATAGGAATTCGGAATTTATTTCTAAGATAGTAAAAAAAATTAGGAGGTGTTCAGACTAGCAGATTTTACTAAAAGGCATCAGCATTTCATGAACTGGAGCTCACTTCACCAAATCCAATGATGAAGGATTTAAATTGGGATGAGTTAGGGAGGAAAGGGTGTAGTAATAGAGAGAGGGTTTGGTTATCAGATGCAGGTTACACGCAAGACAGCTTCCATGTGCTATATCACAGAGGTCCCCAAACTTGGCAACTTTAAGACTTGTGGACTTCAACTCCCAGAATTCCTCAGCCAGCTTGGCTGGCTGAGGAATTCTGGGAGTTGAAGTCCACAAGTCTTAAAGTTGCCAAGGTTGGAGTCCCCTGCAGTATATCAGTTAACAATTGTGATGCGCTAAGTGACTTTCTGAAATCATCTGAAACTTTTATGTCTCTAAGTAAATTCATCTAGCAGCCTCTGACTTGTGTTGATGAAATTTCTTTATTCTAAAACAGCTTCTCTGAGATCTGTAAGGGAGCGTCGTGGGAGAATGAAACGCTCCAATTATCTTTGTCCTTGTTTTGAGTTACTGTGTCAAATTTGTAATTATTTTTCTCATTTGGGGAATCTAGAGGGTGATGGCTGGCAGATGATGGCACACGTCACATTTGAGGAAGAGCTGGAGCTTCCAATCTTGTGTATGAAGTTGTTGGAAAAGCAACCTAGAACTAGGAAGAATTTTTCCTGACAGTTATAACAATGAACCAGTGGAACAACCTGTCTCCAGAAGTTGTGAATGCTCCAACACTGGAAGTTTTTAAGAAGAGACTGGACAGCCATTTGTCTGAAATGGTATAAGGGTTTCCTGCCTGAACAGGGGGCTGGACTAGAAGACCTCCAAGGTCCCTTCCAACTCTGATATTCTGTGATTGCTGAGGCTGCTGCGGATTTAAATGTGAAAGAGAAGTAGAACTTTGCATTTATAAAGAAAGCTCAATGTATAGATACAGTGGTCCTCAACTTACAATCATTCGTTTGGTGACCATTCAGATTTACAACAGCACTGAAAAAAAAAGTGCATTATGACCAGTTTTCACACTTATGACCATTGCAGCATCTCTATGGTCATGCAATCAAAATCCAGGCACTTGGCAACTGGGCACCCCAAAAGCACTTTTTCAAGAGGCAACGGGACTTTCTTGTTTTTCTCTGAGGACATTTTGCTTCTCATCCAAGAAGGTTCTTCAGCTCTAACTGTCTTCAAAGAAAAACAAGGAAGTCCAGTTGCCTCTTGAAACCATGGCCTGGGTGACCGAGAATCGCCATAGACTAGGGGTAGGTAACCTTGGCTCTTTTATGACTCGTGGACTTCAACTCCCAGAATTCCTGAGCCAGCCAAGCTGGCTCAGGAATTCTGGGAGTTGAAGTCCACGAGTCATAAAAGAGCCAAGGTTGCCTACCCCTGCCGTAGATATTTGGCAACTGTTGCAACATCCCAATGGTCGCTTGACCAAAATTTTGGCACTTGCAACTGGCATATATTTATGACAGTTGCACTGTCCCAGGGTCATGTGATCATCTTTTGTAACTTTCCCAGCTGGCTCCCAACGCGCAAAGTCAAGATTCGTTTAACAACCATATGATTCACTTAACTTCAGCGTTTTGTTTAACAAACAACAACTGTGACAAAAATGATCATAAAATGGAGTGCAACTCACTTAATTGTCTTGGTTAGCAATGGAAATTGTGGTCGAGGACAACTTGTACTTGACAAAACCATGGCTGTGTGTTAGAAGACACAATCAAAGGGTGCATTGCCCCTTGTACAAGTATTGCCTGCAGGTGTCCTTCTGAAGCTTCAAGGATGTAAACCAGGTCTAAATACTGGTTTTATATGGCTTGCTAATCATAGAAGTGGATACTCAAAAACAGCCATTTCATTTCTTAAAGATATTCTTCTACATGCCCCTGAAATCAGCACATATCATTCTAAATCCTTTTAAAATGTATTGCTCAGCCCGTAATCCTGAGTCTTTGTAATATGAGATTCTCTAATTTGAAACCAATGAAGCTTTTTCAAAATAATTAAGTACTGGAAGAATTTTAGCTCTTGAGACTAAAGAGACTCAAAACTTATTAGCAAAGTAAAATTGCAGATGAATGAAGGTCTCTTTGGCATTTTTCCTTTTATGAATCGAAAAATCTATTTTGCCTTCTGTTATTGTTTTCAGTTAAGATTCTATTAAGGGAGGCACATACTCAATTCCCAAAGAATTAAGTAGCTCTTGAACACTGAACATAAAATGGACCATTGATTTCCCATATTAAACCAATGAATTTTTAACAACGTAAACCTCTCAAGCTAATCAAAAAGCTAATGGCCTGGAGAAAAAACTCATTTATGTGGCTTTTGAGAGCTACAATTATTCTTCCAATGTCATGTTCTGGGATTACCTAAAATTAAATGCAGATTTATCCTTACATTTTCAGTTGCAAGTAAAAGAAAATGAGAATCTTTGCTTGCATGTAAGTAAAATCTTTGCTTGCATGTGTAATTAACTGCATTTTATATTCTATAATTAAATAATCCATCTTTTCCAGTCTTTTCCAAATTCCCCACTTGATGTTGTCTGGCTGAATTGGAATTATATTGATTTCTCAATATGGGAACATAGCAAGTGAACCAGATTGGGGGAACCTTGATTTTCATTATGAGTTACCCCAACAATCTTTTACAACTGTGCAGATAAACCAGATTGTTTCACTAGTTCAAAGGTTAATATTTAGTTGAAACACTAAATTGAAATTAATTATACTCACATTCTTCCTTGCATCTGGTTGAAAGAGGTGGTGGGAGATCAGATCTTGAGTATGTGAACCTAAATCACACATTAATATCTGTTTGAACCTAAATACTTTATGCAGTTCCAAGAAACAGTGAAGAGATGAAAGAATTGCATTATACATATTTTTTAAATAGAGAGTTCCAAATGCTGCCTTAAAACCTCTTGTGCTATTGTGTGGTTAATTCAAATAGTGCTTAATTAAGTACTGCCTGTTTGATCAATTAATCTCTGTGTTGTTTAACCAACATAGTTAATATAGAAAAAATATTGGTGACTATCATTCTCTTAGGTTTGCTTTTATTTTATTAAAATTTCCCAGTAAGCTGTACACTGTGCTTCCCTCATATATATAACTATTATTTCAGTCAGTAATAATGAAGAGATATCCGGCCCATAGTTATAGTCAGCATTGTAAATGAAGAGAAAATATTTTCCCAGAACAGTCTGATTTTATTGCATTCCATACTCATGCGTGGAAACCATCTGCTCCACAGCCGTTTGGGTGAACATGCTCCCATTCCCTTTCTATCAGTCTATCCAGCTGATCATAGGAGGTGCTTTTTCAGTTGTGACATATTTGTCAGACAGAACTTAGGACTTGTGGACTTCAACTCCCAGAATTCCTCACTAAAAATAAAAATTACTGAAAGAATAAAATAAAATCACTAGTCCATATACCCATGAATGTTTTTCTTTTCTGCTTCTCAACAAGAACAATCATGCACCTTCCAGCCACTTTAGTTTTACTGTAGGGATTCATTACACAGAATCCGATACTTAAACTAAAGATCCTTGGCAGACATTGTTTTTAGATTTAGATTTTGTTCTTGTGTAGATGTTGAGTGTGTAGCTGTTGAGTCTAAATATAAACAAAGGTTTTCACCCAAACATGTTTTGTGAATAGCAATAGCAATAGGATGTATATTTTATTTATTTATTTATTTATTTATTTATTTATTTATCAAATTTATTTATTTATTTATGGAATTTGTATGCTGCCCCTCTCCTGAGACTCGGGGCGGCTCACAACATATAAAATTTAATAACAATGACAATATCCAATCTAAGATCCATACATATGACATGCAAACACAGTCAAGCACACAATCAACGATGGAAGCAAAATTTCTCGGCCCGGGGCAGAACACAGTTCATACCCCCCAAGCCTGTCAGCATAAATAGGTCTTCAAAAGCTTCCGGAAAGCTAGGAGGGAGGAGGCAGTACGAATCTCTGAGGGAAGCTGGTTCCAGAGGGCTGGGGCAGCAACGGAGAAGGCCCTTATCCTAGGACCCGCCAGATGACATTGTCTAACAGACGGGACTCGTAGGAGGCCAGCCCTATGCGCCCTAACCGGTCGCTGGGATTCATGAGGCTGAAGACGGTCCCGCAAGTAACCTGGTCCATTGCCATAAAGGGCTTTATAGGTCATAACCAACACTTTGAATTGTGTTCGGAGACCAATTGGCAGCCAGTGCAGCTCACGAAGGGCTGGAGTGATATGAGCATGTCTTGGGAGACCCAAGACATGTATATACCGCTTCATAGACCTTTACAGCACTTTCTGAATGGTTTACAGCAGGGGATTTCAAACTTGGCAACTTTAAGACTTGTGGACTTCAACTCCCAGAATTTCTCAGCCAAGTTAAAGTTGCCAAGCTTGAAGACCCCTGGTTTACAGAGTCAGCATATTGCCCCCAACAATCTGGGTCCTCATTTTACCAATCTTGGGAGGATGGAAGGCTGAGTGCTGAGTGGGATTCAGGCGGTTTGCACCACTTCGGCAGAACCGGTAACTAATTTTTTGTTGCCCAGGCCCAGAATGGACTTCCGTAAGTAGCATCCACACAGAGAACCGGTTGTCCACATATTTGAATCCCACCACTGATTCTAACCGTTACGCCACCATGGTTTATTGTTTTGTGAATCCTGGGGTTCTTTCCACATTTCTATCGTTTTCACTCTCCAAGCACAAAGAGCGAGTTTTGGTCATTTACTCTCACCCTCACTGATACCGACCTTAGAATGCTGAGGCGTTACAAGGCAAGTCCTCGGCTTACAACCATCCGAATTTTGACCATGTGACCATGGGGATGCTGCATCAGTCGTAAGTGTGAAAAATTTAGTCATTTTCATTTTCAGCTTTTGTATGTTGCTATTGTTCTGCTAGGTCAGGGGTAGGCAACCTTGGCTCAGAATTCCTGAGTTGAAGTCCACGAGTCATAAAAGAGCCAAGGTTGCCTACCCCTGTGCTAGGTCATATGCTGTTTTGAGATTACTTTTAATGAAAAGCTAATGAAAATATTAATAAACCAAAAATTGGACAATCTGATTATTTATAACCTTTTTTTTCCTATTTTCCGTCCTGCTTTTTTCACATACAACTCAAAGCTGTGAACCTGTAACCTTTGGGAGGGAACTTCAATTTTGGTTTCACTTTTTTTTTATAACAAATGTTTTAATGATTACCTTTGGAGTCCCCAGATCATACACAGGTGACACACACACAAAAGCGAAAACTTTTTGTTCATTCCTACATAGACCTGTATACATTTCTGTAAACATTAACAAATTGGGCATCTGCATTCTCACAACAATTTTGCCATACTTCAAATTCTGTTTTCAAATATACATTACAAACTTTGCCTTACTATTGGATCAATCCTACTTGCTCAAATTCTTCATAGAACAAGATCCTGAGAATGGAGAAAAAATTTAAGGTAAACTGCTAGCTTGTATACAAAAATAAAAGTTATTCACAAATTTGTGAATTTGTGAAGGTTATTGAAAAATTATAAAATCAGATAAATTGTTGCCAACATTAAAAGCAAAAGATGTCATTTAAAGCAACTTATTTGTAAATTCATATGTAGAGGCCATCTACATAATACTGTGTGAATAAGCAGAAAGGTAGGAGGTTCAATTTTGGTTTCACTTTTGATCGTGCCAATACTATGTAGCCAAATAAGTATGTTCTTTAAGGAAACTTTCTTGCCTTGGAGTTCTCTTTTACTGGTCTCATCTATCAGAATCATGACATTAAACCAAGACTGAAGTTCCCTCCCAAAGGTTACAATGTTACAAAGTTGAACTTCCCCCTCAGTAATATGTCATAAATCACATTCCCCAATTAACTACTTGAGAGGGCTTTCTAACGGAAGTTTCAGCCTGCCAAAATGCAATCAGCAATGACCTTGGTTCCCATAGAACAATTTATTGTTTTGACTAAGCTAAAAAGTACTCATCCCCCCTCCCAGTTCTGTGGCAACTGAAAACGAAGGGAAAATGGCTTCAGCCAAATTTGTTTGTAGTGTTAACACTAATACTCCTTCCTCCTCTTATTTTCTTTACAACAACTCTGTGAGGTGGTTGAGCTGAGAGAAAGTGACTGTCCTAAAGTCACTCTGCAGGTTTTTCATGCCTAAGGAGGGACTAGAACTCCTAGTCTCCAGGTTTCTAAGCCAGCACCTTAACCATTACATCAGACTAGTTTTTGGTTTTGTAATTGAATGAGCAATAATGAGAAAAAAAGTAAAGTAGTGTTATTTATTGAAGACATTCATATTCCAACTTTCCTAAGGATTCAGTGGTGATAGTAAAAAAATGCCTACCTTAAAACTGTTATTTCAAATAGCAAAAATATTTAATGACATTAAAGGCATTTATAACTATCTTAGGACTGACTGAGCACACTTGTTCAGTACAATATCAATGGCCAATAGCTGTGGCTTTCCCCTTCTCCTCCCTTCGCAAATTTCTCCAGTGAATCATGTGAAGAGAACGATAAAATGCTCAGAAGTAACAAAATGCAGACCGTGGTAGTAGCACTGCAACCCTGATTAGTCATAGATGCATAGGATGACAGTCTACACTAACCTGGGCTATATAAACAATCCTTCACTATTATATTTTCAAGTCAACAGGGATCATCTTGAAAGGACGTAATTTCTCTTTGAAGTTCACATGATTGTTAATTCCAAGAGGGTCCTTCTTAATCAATGTCAAAGCTGTTAAAATTATTGTGCCTATTGTCAGTACTGTTCTCTATTCTGTTCTTTGCGTTTTCATTTTGTTTATTCTACTGCTGCATGAAGCGCTGGAATCTAATTTCTATTTCAGGATCATAAGGGAAAGGTGCCCTTTTATTCTTCAGACTTTCCCTTGGTTCCTGTATCACTTCTCAAATATTTCCTGTTGAATTTCTTCTGTTTGCAGAACTACCAGTGATCGAAAACAACTTCTCTGTGGTCCTTGAACTCTTTAACCTCAGACTGTAGCCCAGTAAAGAAATTCTAAAAATCAATGTCTTATTCACTCCTGAGATGTTCTAGGGGAAACCACTTTTTCTGAACTAGACACACTGTAGCTCTCTTTTATTATTTATTGGAAGCTCAGCCTATTACCTTCATGGTGGAATGCCCCATTTGAATGATTGGAAGCAATTGTATACTGTACTTGTACGGTCTGTTGAAATTAGAGTGGAATTTTTTTTTTCATGCTGGTGGTATGGTGGTGTTGAAGCATAGCAGCAGAACTTGGCTTTGCAAGAAGAAGTGCCCATATTCAGCCCTAAGAATCTCCCTGCAGGGTCCTCCTATCTGTGGTCTAATTTGCACAAAGAGCCAACTGCAATTCCAAGTAACTTTATAAACATTATTATTATTTATTTGGGTTTGTATGCCGCTCCTCTCCGGGGACTCGGAGCGGCTAACAACATATATATAACAATGAATTACAATTAAAAAAACCCAAACAAAGATATCTAAAAAATCAATTAAAAACACACACACATTCAATTCAACAATCAACCACAATCATCCCCAGGCCTGCCGGCAAAGATGAGTTGTATCATTTTGTTCTTGTAGAATCCAGTGGTAGCTCTTTTTGCGTCTCTCTGTTAGAACTGTGCAGGGTTTTGGATGCAAAGACCAAAAAAAAAAAAAAAAAAAAAAAGCCTTAAGGCATGCACATATCACTGGTCTGCAGCTCCTTAACCTAAACACATCTTTTCCTAGAAAGAGACCAGCTGAATTAAAGCTGTGCATGCAACTCAAGTCTCCTTGCATGCACCAATGCATCTATTTGCCTTTGACTCTGAAATTGCCCTATTGCTGCCCCATAGAAGGGATGAAATGTGATCCACAGGCATTTAAATTGAGCTGGTATTTGATGTTGAGAATTAAGTGTTGTAATTCTTCTTCAGCCAGGGAGCAGCATCAAAACCAATTTTCTATATTCCTGGATTACTTTCATGGCCAGTGATTCCAATGCACCCATGTGCAGTGAATCTTTGACCATATAGGATTCAGTAGAAACAGTGTTTTATGTTAATGCTAGGCTGCATTTACAGAGGGATAGAATCAAGATCACATGAAGTATTAATACCACTTTACAATGCCTTGGTAAGGCCACACTTGCAATACTGCATCCAGTTTTGGTCACCATGGTGTAAAAAAGATGCTGAGACTCTAGAAAGAGTACAGAGAAAAGCAACAAAGATGATTAGGGGACTGGAGGCTAAAACATAAAAGGAACAATTGCTGGAATTGGATATGTCTAGTTTAATGAAAAGAGGGACTAGGCGTGACATGATAGCAATGTTCCAATATCTCAGGTTTTGCCACAAAGAAGAGGGAGTGAAGTTATTTTCCAAAGCGCCTGAAGGCAGGACAAGAAGCAACGGATGGAAACTAATCAAGGAGAGAAGCAACCTAGAACTAAGGAGAAACTTCCTGACAGTTAGAACAATTAACCAGTGGAACAACTTGCCTCCAGAAGCGGTGAATGCTCCAACACTGGAGGTTTTTAAGAAGAGACTGGACAGCCATTTGTCCGAAATGGTATAGGTTACCTGCCTGAGCAGGGGGTTGGACTTGATGTCCTCCAAGGTCCCTTCCAACTTTATTATTATTAATATTAATTTAAGATTGGGATTAGAGGAAGATAGCTGTAGCCAAGATTTTAAAATCTAAATTCACCCAACGCAATCAGCTATGTAAAACAGCTATATTATACAAACACAAAAGGGAAGATGTCATGGAAAGTTCATTGTCTATTATTAGAACCAAAATCCTGCAAAAAATGGGTCTGCTCTAGGAACTTCTTTTCTCTTTTCATTCTGTTTTTCATCTTTCACAGGCATTGGGGTACAGAGTGGAATTTGAAGAAAATGGGCAAGGGAAAGTAATTCTTTTTTTAAAAAAAAAATTCCATTTGCAGGGTTGTTAGCTTTAGTTCAGCCACCATAACTTTTTAATTTTAAAAAAGACAGGAAATAACCTTATTATTATTATTATTATTATTATTATTATTATTATTATTTATTACATTTCTATGCCGCCCTATTCCAAGAACTCAGGGCGGCTCACAACATGAATACAAACATAAGGAAATCCAATATTAAAATACATTATAAAACCCATTAATTAAAAACAACCAATCATCCAGAAACAGACATACAAACATACATACACTGGCTGGGGCAAGGAGTTAACTGCCCCAGGCCTGCCGGCAAAGATGGGTCTTCAATAATTTGCGAAAGGCGGGAAGGGTGGGGGCAATATGGATCTCCGGGGGGAGTTGATTCCAGAGGGCTGGGGCCGCAACAGAGAAGGCTCTTCCCCTAGGCCCCGCCAGGCGACAGTCTGGCTGACGGGACCTGGAGAAGGCCGACTCTGTTGGCCCTAACCGGTCGCTGGGTTTCATGGGGCAGCAGACGGTCCCGTAAGTAACCTGGTCCAATGCCATGTAGGGCTTTATAGGTCATAACCAACACTTTGAATTGCGTTCGGAGACCAATTGGCAGCCAGTGCAGTTCACGGAGTGATGTTGAAATGTGGGCATTTCTAGGTAGACCCAATACTGCTCGCACGGCTGCAGTCTGCATTACCTGAAGTCTCCGAACGTTTTTCAAAGGTAGCCCCATGTAGAGAGCATTGCAGTAGTCGAACCTCGAGGTGATAAGGGCATGAGTGACTGTGAGAAGAGACTCCCGGTCCAAATAGGGCCGCAGCTGGTGCACCAGGTGAACCTTGCAGCTATCATTCAGCCACTGTTAAGAGTTCTGAAAATACTCTGCATTTTACCGAGTATTGGAGACAGTTTGCTGCCAGAGCACGTGTGTAAAACTTTTCCCCAATAAAGCAGCTTTCTGGATCAACTATGTCATTAGTACATAGCTGCACATTGATTCTTTACTGGAAAAAAATCCCAGTTTAAATTGGCTGCTACATGTAGACAGCTTGCAAATGTGTGTTAACAGAGCGTTCCACACTACTGTGGTGCGCTTGTGCAAAAGGCTCCAAATGTCTATCAGAATGTATTGCTTACACCGGAAAGTCCACTCACAGCTGAGAAGTAACCAATAAATAAACCAGTACCAGCCTCTTTCCTGTGTCAAAGGGAAGTGCCTTTGCTTATATCTCCCATCATCTCCAGCAGGCACAATCTTGTTAGCTTGGCATGATGAGGGTGGTAGCCCAACCCACCCAGAAGACATCAGGATAGGAGAAACTGATCAACCTTGTGCACTAATTCTGAAAATGTGGGCAATATGGATGAACATGGATAAAACATATCATGATTTATGCAAGGATGTGAACCATATCCCTATTTTATATGATTGTGTACAAAGGAGTTTTGTATGTCCACAACGGCTCTGTCCTGGGGCTGGAACGAGGAGTTAAGCGGTATGTTTTATTTTGGTACTTGACCCAATTGCTGGACATATGTAGGCTTACTCTCAGCACACCGGCACAAAAGCTCATCATAAGCACTTTCTATTCCCTTTTAGTATCTCAGCCAAGCAGCAGCAGACGTCTTGGTGATAATAAGATGTTTCTGAGCCAAGCTATAGGCAGCTGGAAATAAGCTGTGTGTTCAGTTTACATGGCAACTGGGATAGCATCACAACTCTGCTTTCAGCCTCTTGATGAACTTGAACTCGTCTTTAGAGTCAGATTGAAAGTTCTATTTGTAGCAGTACACCATTTGCAAGTCTACAACTGTGTATACAATCTTAATCCCAAACTCTTAACGTATGGAGAGGGGGGCGGCGCGGAAGTGGGCAGGAGGCGGCGCTCATTTGGATCAGATGGAGGCGGCAGCCGCGGTGACGTATGGAGGGGGGGCGGCGCGGAAGTGGGCAGGGGGCGGCGCGCAGCTAGATGAGAGGGAGGCGGCAATACCCCCGTGTTTCCCCGAAAGTAAGACATATGTCTTACTTTTGGGGTACGGCTTATATTAGCCGACCCCCTGACACCCCCCGATACGTCTTACAATCGGGGGTGTCTTACTATCGGGGAAACACTACCAGGAAATCAATCAAATGAAGCCAGATAGTCTGAAACTACCAAAGGTCTCTAAACATCAGTATTGGAAAGCACTAAGAATTCCAGGTCACTCCCCTGGGTCAAGCCGCAAGTAAAGAGCAAGTAATAGCCAGTGACAGGATTCAGCCAGTTCGCACCACTTCGGCAGAACCAGTAGCTAATTTTTTGTTGCCCAGGCCCAGAATGGACTTCCGGAAGTGGCATCCACACAGAGAACCGGTTGTTCACATATTTGAATCCCACTACTGGGAATAGCTCAGAAATACCAACAATACAAAGGAAACATACCAAGGATAAAAGCACTGTGTCTGTTCTCTTCCTAAAGAAAAAATTTTCTTTCTAGTAGCCTTACCAAGTTCCCACTTTTTGTTGCACTGTTGCAAAACCTGACTGTTATGGATTCAGGTGATCAAACATGATCCCACATAAATAAATTGGGATGCCAACGATGGGAAAAACAATTCCTTCACCAGGAATTATGGCATTCCTTCCAATCCCCATTCTTTTTCTCAGAGAGTATGTAACAAATCCCGGGATCCAGGTGGGCAGGGTGGATAAAAAAAAATCAAGAAGATGGCCATGTTGATACAGCTGAAGCTTTTTACACATGACACATGCCTAACACATGTTAAAAATGGGCAGGATTTAATCACAGACTAACAGCTGCCACCTTGATTTTTTTTGACAATCTTCACCCCATCCCAGGATATCTTGCTAGCAGCTGAAGTCTGCTTTTTAGCTCATTTGTTCAAATAATAAGAAAGTTATAATAGCTGAGCTATGCAAACAATCTAGTCCTCCCTTAATCATTGGTTAAGAAGAAAATGTTTATTTATTCTTTAAAAAAATCTTCAAATTTGTAAGTATTTTTTTAAATGTTTGGCCATGATTATTAACTAATTAATTAAGCTGAACCCCTGGTAATTATATGAGCACATCTACAGTTTTCTTGGGAACTGCAGAAAAATGTCTTTCCCCCCCTAATTTCCCATGCTAACTTTAGTCCCAGAATTTCCTTTCAAGTACTAAAGAGGCCGAATCCTATAAACTCGACTATTCATTCTGAATGAATATTTCACTTAGTAGGGTTCTTGATTGGATTAATGGGTTTGTTGAAATACAGATGATTAAATACAGTCACTGACTGGATTCAGACAATATACTGAAACATCTATACATGATTTAAAATGTGCAATTTACAGTGTGCTAACCTCAAAATCAGACAAAGAACATTAAAACAGTAGTGTTGGGTGAATCAGGCCTGTGTGTGCGAGAATTAGGCTTCTCCCAACAGCATTGTCTGAAGATGATGTGGGCCAGAGTGCAACTTATCTTTGAAAGACAGTGTTTACTTTGATCATTGGATCAAAACAACTGTGTCAGATAAAGAAAGAACTGCCCTGACAGCTAGTATCAACCTGCTTTCAGATTTCACAGCTTCATCCTCCCACTTCCCTTGATTCACACAAGACTAACCTGTCAGACCACTTTTCACAGGCAACTTCCAGCACTGGGTATAATTGAGGAGGAAAATAATAATGTGGCTGCCATCTAGGTATAGAAAGGAGGAAGTTTCAAAGGAAGCCGGACTTAATGTTGTGAGAATATATTTATCTATGCTTCTTCTATACTATACCTATACTTCTATATCCACATTTACAGGATTTCATATGCTGTTTAACTAGAGTCCCATGATAACCATGCAGAACTGCTTAAAAAAAAAAGCAGGGATGGCCAATTGTGCTACTTTTACAACCTGTGGACTTCAGCTCCCAGAATTCCCAGCTGGCTCAGGAATTCTGGGAATTATAGTCCACAGGTCGTAAAGGTGCCATACTTGTCCAGCCCTGAAAGAATTATGATTATTGAGCGTCAGAACTAAACAAAGCAAAACATTCTTCACATAAAACTCTGTTATGGGTTGTCCTAAACTTTGTTTAAGCAACATAACTGGGGCGGGGAAGATCATTTTACTACTTTTTATTAAACAACTATAAGTCAGAAATCCTTACCAACTTCTTGCCTATAACCCATCAGTCCACTAGGAAAATTAGAGCTACTTCATACACTGCAAAGGAACTTATCACGGTGTTAGGACTTGATATATGAGAAAAATCATTATGCTTTGATGACAGACTCTCGAACAAGGTTTGCAAAATATGATTTCTTTGGCTCTTCGGTAACTCTTAGGCAATTTTCTTGCTAGTGATTGATAGAACAGCAACCTTTATCACTAGCAGTAATGAAAAAAGAGTCTCTGAACAGCTTTGACAATCATTTTATGACACCAGAAGACAGTATGAGCTGTCCTCTCTGTGAGCCATCTTTAACTGCAGGACAAACACGCCTCAACAAGACTTTTTTTCCTGCTTGCGTACTCATGAGGTTGCCTTCATCTGAATCCCAGCTCCATACCCCGATGCAGTCTTAAGTTATTCTTAGCTATACCAGTCTTACAACACTGTTTTCATCCTTATTCTGCAACAGTTTTTGCTATGGGTATAATCTGATGTGCTTTGTTAACTATTTTGTTGGTGGAATAATTAGGCGACCTCTGGGTGTGGGATCTTATGAGACACTTTGGATGGATGCCCACACAATCCTTCTCCTGCAATCATCTTCAAGTCCATTCTACTCTGGGCATCAGCACAGCCTGGTTGCTTATTCTTGCTTTATAGCCATCAGATTTTAGAAAATTATCAAAGTAGAAAGATGGGAGGGAGAGCACAACCCATAGCATTAAACTGGATCTGCAAATGATACCTGTAATTTGAAAGTTGGGCTCCCTTTGAGTGCATCCAGCAAAACACTTCTACAAAATCAGAACAAGTTTGGGTTTGGCTTTTTATTATTATTATTTTAGCGATTTTAAGAACCTGACACATCTCAGTTTCTTTGTGCATGTCCCAGCAACTATCCAGTCACAACCTATGGAGGTGCTACAGAAACGGTACATGGTTTTTCTGAATGAGAAAATTCCACATTCAACCTCAGAAATAAAAACAAAAATTCTCCTTAAAATACAATTTCTTTGCATGTTCTCTGGAATGTATTTAAATAACATTCACCATTTCCTCCTTCTTTTCTGTGTGAGCTCTTATGCTCTCACTTTCTCTTTTTATCCACACACAGGTAGTCCTCAACTTACAATCATAAATAAGCCCAGCATTTCTGTTGTTAAGTGAGACATTTGTTAAGTGAGCTTTGCCCTATTTTATGACCTTACTTGCCTCAGTTGTTAAGTGAATCACTGCAGTTGATAAGTTAGTAACCCGATTGTTAAGTAAATGTGGCTTCCCCATTGACTTTGCTTGTCAGAAGGTAGCCAAAGGTGATCACATCACCTTGGGACACAGCAACAGTCATAAATATGAACTAATTGCCAAGCATCTGAATTTTGATTGCATATAAAGGTCATAACTGTGAAAAACGGCCATAAGTCACTTTTTTCAGTATGGTTGTAACTTTGAACAGTCACTAAATAAACTATTGTAAATCGCGGACTACTTGTATAGTGGTACCTCGGTATTTGTTGTTAATTGGTTCTAGGAGGAGCAATGAGTACTAAAAACATGTGGCTTACCACGTGACCCTCTGTTTTATCCAGGAAGGACTTCCTGACTGTCTCTTTTCCTATGTCAAGAGAGCTTCTCAGCACAGTCAATCTTTCCTGTCTGCTCTTTGCAGCTGTCCCCTTCTTCCTTTTGCAGAAAACTTCCCAGTATGGGCAACTTCCTGTTTGCTCTCCACGGCCATCCCCCTTTTCCTATTGAAGAGCGTCGAATACCAAACAAACAACGAGTACTGGCCATTTTTCCTTCAAAATGCATCGAGTACCATATTTGTTTTGGAGTTTTGGAGAAGTCAACTACGAAGGTGCCACTGTATGTCTTCTCTTTCTGCCCTGTCTTTTGCTTTGCTGATTTTGGCAGTAATGTAGGCATACATGAAGGAGAAAGGTGTGCTTAGCTAGGAGCATTCAAAAAGGTTATTTTCTTTATCATCTGCTAGAATCAGCAAGCTGCTCTTAGTTAAACAAATTTGTTCATCTGTGAGACTGGAAGCAATCCAGTAAAGACCACATCAATGCATATGCTTCCCTCTTGTTTAAGGACTTGACTAGCCAGGAAGACGCCTTTTGTTTAGTGACTGTTCGAAATTACAATGGCATTGAAAAAAGTGACATACCTGGTTTTCACACTTACAACTGTTGCAGCATCCCAATGGTCGTTTGACCAAAATTTTGGCACTTGCAGCTGGCACATATTTATGACAATATTTATGACAATTGCACTGTCCCAGGGTCACATGATCATTATTTGTAGCCTTCCCAGTGGGTTTCCGACAAGCAAAGTTAATGAGAGAAGCAAGATTCTTAACAGTTACATGATTCCCTTAATAACTGCAGTGATTCGATTAAAAACTATGACAAAAGGTCGTAAAATGGGGCAAAACAATTGCCTTGCTTAGGAATAGAAATTTTCGGTTCTGTTATGATTGAGAGGAAGATACAAAATGAAAGACCTATACAGATAGGACCAGGCATTTCTGAGGTAAAAAAAACACAATTTTCTAAATTGACTGATAAATACTGTATTATCAAGTAAGTTTCATCATTTTGTTACAATGTTTTTGTCTTTTTTTTATTGTTAGCCGTGTATTTGAGATGGCAGCTGTATAAATTGAATAAATATATGAAATAAAAAAGATTATTTTTACTAAGATATGCAATGCACATATTTTACTAAATAGCAATAATATTAGCATTTTAAAATTATAATCATAATATATCATTTTCTCTGATTTTTATCCTGGCACAGCATGGTCAGTGCACAAATACATTTTTTTTTTAGTAAAGGAAAAAGTATTAACAGACTGAACAGTCTTCTGGGCAGCAGACTTTGGAGTTCCTGCAGGAAACAAGACAGAATCAAGGACAGGTGAGTGCTTGTTGTGCTGCTATTTTTTAAAATATGCTTTTATAAGTGATGCTTTATGATGTTAATCACTTAGTCCTGTTGCTCTTTTCAGTAATCAGTAGACTATATTTCCCCCTGCTATAATTTTATTTATTCATTCATTCATTACTTTAAATGATTCCTTAGCTGATTCAAGAAGAGAAGATTACCATGTTTAATGACATTCCTTTTTAATGCAATATTTACCAATATTTCATTTAACTGTCCTTTAAACTGACTGGTTGACAGTACTTAACTGATAGGCTGGCTGAGTACTGAATTAAGACAAGAATGTGTCTCTGACCCCTATATCTGTAACAATTAACAAAATTAATAAGCAATGTCTTTCTCCCAATTAACAATTTTCCCTGTCTGGAAATATTCCATAATCCATTAGGTAGGGTGGATAGGTTTCAGATCCCAATCGTAATAAATACATTCTAAACCACATGCTTTTTTTGTGGCTAAATGTGATAGAAATGCTGTCCAAGTAAGCAGAAATTCAAAATAGAAATACAAGTATGCCAAATCATTTAATTTAAAGTACATGTGTTCAGTTTTTAAAGGTAAGACAAATATTTTGGCGTTAAATATATAAATAATAAACAGCACAATGGGAGGCACAATATAATCTCCTGTAATAGTATATTTTAGAATTGATTTTACAAGAACTATTTCACCTTGCTTAATAATATGATTGACCTAAAACTTCTTCTAAAGTCATATTCATAAAGTGGTAATATAATGTTATCTTTTTTCCCATTTCTTCAATTCACTATGTCTGATTGGGGACTATAAACTGATTACTAAATGTATTAATTCATCATTCAGTGTAGTGGGCTGTGTGTTTTATCAATATATGGTCTATGTTGTATACAATTTCATATATTTTCTCATTGACCTTTGTACTTAGTCTTGTAGATTAACGTACACACAATTAACATACTCCTGACAGTGTACATTCACAGACTAGCAGTAAAATCAAACAAATTTATACAAGTATGTCTTTGTGATGTGAGGAGGACAAACAAAACATCCATAGCTTGTCAGTCACAATTTGTTTAAATTTTCCTAGAAGGTCAAAGTGTTTTTCTTATTCATGTACAAAATGATGATGAAAATATGCGTGTGTGAGCAACATTTATTTAAGCAGGTTGATGGATTCAGTTGTACTGCAAACTTTAGTTCTCTGGCTTGCCTGCAGGTGGCAGAGTCTAACTGTCTGTTTGCAGCAAAAGCAGGATTGAAAAATGCCCAAAAGGCAGAAGAAGCAAATGGAGTAAACAACATGAAACTGAAAATCTTTTCTCAAAAAAAGAATGTGTTTGGCATCTCATCAGCAGTTACAGCCTGTCCTAAGGGTAGCAAAGCACAAGACCATAAATTCTAGTCATTTTGTTTCTTTGTTGTTTTTTTTAAAAAGTCAAAGAATATGGAAAATGAAATGTAATGCAGATGAAAATTGTAAGAGTATGTTAAAAAAAAATAGAAACAGAAAAGGTCATGAATTAAATTAGGTTCTTAGTGCATCACAAGAGCTTTAATATCTGATGGTGGTTTTCTCTAAACATTGATTGTATGCTTGGCCTGGAGATAGATGGAAATTACAGATTCTGTGTTCTTATTAGGTCTATTCTCACGATTGTCTTGAGTTTGTGGTAAATGCAGTTCTAGGCTAAGCCACACAGATCTGCTATATTGCCACTAGCTGAGCAGACTATAAATGACATCAACTCTAAAGTTAGGACAGTTCACAGTTTGGCATCAAAGTGTCCTTGTCCCTTTCAAGTAGTTGCATCTGATTTGCGAGCAGTTTGATATCACAGCCAACAATAAATATTCTGGCAACAGGAAACTTAAAATAGGTTTATTACCTCATAAAATGGCCTCAGACCAGGATGACTTTATTCTCTGGAGCAACCTGAGAGATTTACAAGAACTCTCATTGAAGGTATAATCAATATCATCTACCTGTAAATCAGATTTTATTGTTGTAAATTGATTTCTAAACCATTACGTTTAGGAAGCAGAAGAAAAATATTGCATACTGACTCAACTAGTCAACCAGTTTATTTTGTTATGGTCATTGACCAGACTTTTGTCATTTCATGACAACAGTAAAAGTAAAAAAAAAAAGTTTACTAAATAAATTCTAGTAAATAAGATAAACATGAACAGACTATCACATAGCTGCAAATATTAAATGTTAACTTAAATCTACATCAAATCTGGAAAATGAAGTTGAAGGAAACATAACTGAATGGGTGTCCTGTGCTTACCAGAAGCTCAGGAAAGAGGTCTCCCAGGCCATTCAAGTTTGAAGTCTGATGATGGACAGCCTGCATGGAACAGTACAGGGGTCTCAATTTTAAATATTGTGGACTTCAACTCTCAGAATTCCTCAGCCAGTATGAGAAGTTCTGAAGAATTCGGGGAGTTGAAGTTCACAAGTCTTTAAGTTGCCAAGTTTGGAGACTTCTGGAATAGAGATAAGGCAAGAATCTAATTTTCATTAAAACAAGGAGTTAATTGAGGGCCAAACTCTATATCTCCATACAGTTTGTGTTGCCAGGCTATTTTAGTGAGGCTAGAACAAGAAGAAAACCTCAAGGGTATAACTGTAATAAACAATGCTGTTCATTCCCATAATAAACTAAGTATAGTGCTTGAATCACTCTCATGGTTAAGGTACTCTCTCTCTCTTTTGTACATAGTTTACAAAATACATTGAGTCTGAACTGATTTCCTATCTGCCATTTTTATGTATCAACCCTCTGGACAGGCCAATTTAAAACCAGCTTGGTACATGAAGAAAAACCTTTCACTGTAAATTCATTGCCTTCTCCTTTAAAGCAATAGCAGAACAGATTCCAGATTTGACAGAAGACTGTTAAATGTTTTTGAATGGTTCAGGAAGGCCAGTCAAGTGTCTTTTGATGAGGCCTAATTGTTAGATGGAGTCTTGATATAAATCTGTCTCTGGAATGTTTGGAATTCAAAAGCTTAACAGAGTTTGAAGAAGGTGAAACAATCTGTTTATAAGGTCATAAGTGGGGGATGATGTAAAATACACATGTGGGAAAGAAGGAAGAAGCAATCTAGAAAACCAAAAGAAAGAAAGACAGGCAAGCAGAAAGTTAGACGTTTCTTGGAATGTACAGAATGCCTCTCCTGGAGATTTCTCCAGAAGTAGTGGATCTGCTGTGTAGTAGAAAACACATGTTACTTGATTCATGTATGTCTCACTAATTAAGTATATCTGAATAGATCGCATCACATCGCAACTCTCCAAGACATATTCACTAAATATATATCTCAGTGGTTTGGAGATTATTCCTTCATATCTTTTTCTGAAAGGAAGACATGTTCAAGAGTCCTGATGGTCTCTTAAGATGTAACCATCCTACTGATAATCAAAAGCTTGAAGATTAGTGTAAAGTTTCAATTTATTTACTAAATACATTTATGTATTTCAGATCAAACATCAACTTAGTTAAAGCAGTAGGAAAGATCATGTCGGCAACTCAAGTGAACATACAATATTTCATTTGCTTAAGAGATGTTGACTTGTATAATTTTAGTAGTCTACACAGCTTAACACTTTGGCCTGAAACTTCCAATAACTCTATGTGGGTGACTGGATATCAACAAATAATTCTACTCTCTTTTGATTTCACAGTTCAGGTGTGTTTGAATTTGCAGGTTGACTCTGAATTGTAAACATTCTTCCAGCTTGTCAGATATTTCCTTGTATACTTTGGCGTCTGGGATATTTTGAACTTAAGAAAGGCATTGTAGAAATCCAAAGTTTGCAGTTGGCAGGCTTCAGATTATGTTTTAACTTTAACTTCAGCCCATCTGGATATCTGCAGCAATGCTTTCAAAAGCTAACGAAATAACAGCATTTACTCAGGAAATGGTATCAAAGGACAGCCAGGGCAGACATACCTTGCTGCCAAAAGCTCTCTGCCTCTTTGTTTTACCAGCACCTGAAATAGTGACAAAGTTGATCTTTGCCAGAAAAGGCTTAGGATGTTAGGGGCAGGAAAAAAAAAAGAGGGGTGGGGAATGGCTTGAAAATATCGCATGGCTGTGATGGAGGGCAACAGCCAATTGATTCTGATGTGGAGCAGATGTACCCTGCATTGCATAGAAAGATAATGTCTGAAACTCTTGAGACCAAGAAGGTAGAAAAGGAGGTTAAGGAAAAAGCAAATGCCATTAGCCAACCCTTTTAAGTAGTTTTAAAATAGGAAATTCCCCTCTGATGCTTTCACTCTGAAAAGTAATACAAAGTTAGGAAAACCTTCCACAACTTACTTTAAAATGTAAAGCATGTGCCTTGATTCTTATAGTTTTGCCACCCCACCCCACCAATGTCCAAAATTTAATCTGAAACAATTTACATTTTTTTAAAAGAATAAATAAATATGATTTGCCTTTTGGTGTTATTTATTCCTTACAGCTGATTCTTCTGTTGAAATTGAACATTCAAGGTGGTGCTCAGCATAAAACAAATGACAACTTACCAAGCTGTTAAAAACAGGTTGATATTAAAAAAAGAGTATTTATTAGGTGAACTGACGTGAACTCAAAGATCATAATAATCTTCAGTCTCTTCACAGGGCAAGATGTTACAATAATCAGGTTCAGGAAGAAGGCTAAACTTATGTGAAATATTCTTGGATTAATTATATTGTACACTGTTTCTCCTTAAATAATTCCAAAGTGGTTTACAGCAAGAAGGCAGGAGGGCTTCTGGACACGATAAAGTGTTCTGTGAAGAACATAAATCCTCTACAGATGTATAATCAATGTTTTCAAGACTCCCAGATAGACCTGATTTATCTTTCTTTTAACTGATGCCATAGGCATAGGGCAACTTTCCCTTCCAGATGCAACGGGACTACAATTCAGAGCATATCCAGCCAGCTTGGAATCACAAGTGTTGAGCATGTATTGACAGAATTTTTACTTGATCTTTCTATTCAATTGCAAGTCTAATAAGTAAAGAACATGTTATTTATAAATTTGAATCAAAGCAGCCCAAGAGAGCAAGCTTGTAGCTTCTAGGGCTTCATTTTACCATTTCTGGTATAACAAAAGTTTACCATACTGCTTTGCACTAGCAGCCTTTGAAACTTGCTGTAAGATAAACTTGTAAACTTGTTGCTGTAAGATAATATATTAATATGAACGCTTGTTTCAATGGCAACTGTGTTTCTTTTCTTTCTAGGTTAAAAATGGTACCAGGATCCTGGTAGTTTGATTCAGATCTCTCTAAGCCATCCAGATATGGATCAAAAGAGACAATACATATGTGAAATGCCCAGAGGATCACATTGTAACCCTCAACAAATTATGCTGGAAGAAACATATCCTTAACTATTAACCAAAAATTGAGCTCTACTTGTAGCAGAATATGCCCTTTCCCCCTTCCTATTCTCTTGCTTTGTCTATTTAGTCTATTTTGGTTCAAATATTTCTGTTGTTACTTTTACAATAAGCCATTGTCCCAGCTACACCTGTGGTTGAGGCCATATCTGCATTCACCTGCAGTTTTAAAAGAAATTGCAAGCTTAGTTTATTTCTAATTTTCTGATGCAGATGCATTTAACACGTATAGCTACTGTTCCTCCACTGTTGTATCATACAGAAATGCTCATCTGGGGTTATTCTTAAACAAGGCTCCTATTTAAGCCCTACTTTTTTTGGCAAATGCTGATCATAAAAATACATTTTTCAATATAAGCTTAAAATACTAACTACTCAAGAATCAAACAGATAAAATGATGTAAATGTTACTATTTTGAAAGGCATCCTATGTGTTTAAGCTTAGATCATTTTCTGTGGAAAGTTTCTAATTGCTTTCCCCAAACTTCTAATATATCGTTTCCAGCACTCAACCAACTGGTGCAACTTATCATTGAGTCAGCATTCTGGAAAAGCATCTTTTAATATTACCCTCATCCTACTCCCAAGAGAGATCATCCAAAAATGTGACCAATAATTTTTCCATCCCATATCAGGGCCTAGAGATTGAAAAGGGCCCAGATAATCAATTTCATGCGGGATCCTCTGAAGGTGCTACACAATCACCTTCTCTACAATCATTCCTAGAAAAGGAAGGTTGACAAATGTTATCTAACATAACTGGGTCCAAAGATGGACACTTGAGAAGGGGACAAACCAATGCTTTTTTTAGGAGGCAAAGGGACAAACACTGAGATCATATCCAAATGATTTTATCTAACAGATTCTGTGCAACATTCCTTAGCCCAGGGGTAGGCAACCTTGGCTCTTTTATGACTCGTGGACTTCAACTCCCAGAATTCCTGAGCCAGCCATGCTGGCTCAGAAATTCTGGGAGTTGAAGTCCATGAGTCATAAAAGAGCCAGGGTTGCCTATCCCTGCCTTAGCCCAATCCTTAAGATGAACCTCAGGGCTCCCTTACCCAGGAAGGTCCAGGTCATTCTAAATAGGATTACTAGTTGGCTGTGTGTGAATGCAATACGGGTAGAGAAATATTGATGCTTTGCCACCCTTCCCGCCACAAGGCAGATCTTACTAGTGGCTCTCACTTGTGTTCAGTTAAGTTCACTTGATTCCCCCCATCTGTTGTCTAGGAGCGGTTGCATTGTACCATCAAATGCACCCTTTTTTTAATATAAAATTCTTTTATTAAAACAATCAACATTGGACATAAAAACATATTGTGCAGCAATCATCATGGCACCTGATATACAATACTAAGTGTTAGTCATTGAAAACGTCTGATTTAGTTATACTGTTACAGTTGCAGTGATGCTCTTGGTTAATTAGTTGCCACCATGTACCTGGCATCTTTCTCTGTCCTTCAGTTTATTTATGCTAATCTAATGCTTACTTTGCTGTCTGGAGCGACTTTTTAATTGATAGCGCTGATGCTGAGACTTTTACTGCATTGCAGTCCTCCCTTTGATCAGGGAAATTATCCTCTTAATTAGTCTATGAATTTTAATAACTGATAAACACAATGGTGACAGGTGTCCTTGCATTGCATTTTCTACTTTTAGAAAAAAGCTTGTTACGGGGAAACAGTCTTTCTTTTATTTTTAAAAGAAAGGTTATTTAAAAAACGGAATGGTGTTCGTTTCTACAGCAAAATCCAAACAGGCGCTAGGATATTATAGTTTCTGCTCTGTTTAGTAATATATCACAGAATGGGCATGCTCCGGGTTCTATCACTAAAGTAGGGTCATGTGATGGGAACCAGGTTATTGTCTGTCGTGTTCTCTGCTCTCCTTCAGCTGTTGAATAGCTCCAATCGTAAGGTCCTTTAAACAAGTCTTGAAGACTTTGCTTTTTCCCCGAGTAATGGGATAATGTCAGTGTGTTGGTTGCTAGTTCTGGCTGTCTTTTATCTGTTTTATTGTATTGGGTCCCATTTTTAATTTGTTCATTACCCAGAGACATTCTGCCTAGTCTTGGTCTAGGAAATAGCTAATATAAAACATTCACTGATATTCCAAACATTAAAGTGAACTATGATCATGTAGGTCATTTAGACAAATTGCAATCCTTTTGCTTTATTTCCTCATATTATTTTGACTTTATCTGAATTTTGTTCATATCCAAGACAAACTTGGATAGGCCATTTCATGTCTCCCTGAACTTACTGGAGAAAAATAGTGCATGGATGACACAATTAAATAATGATATGTTGATCATTATCACTCTAATTTGCATTCAGGAACTGGGACATTTTTTTTCCAGCCAAAATGCTCATTTGAAAGGTAGGTGGAGCCCTGGAATGAAGTGGACATTTAAATCTGTTATTATTATTATTATTATTATTATTATTATTATTATTATTATTATTATTAATTTATTTTTTATTTAATTTCTATGCCGCCCTATTCCGGAGAACTCAGGGCGGCTTACAACATGATAGAAATTATATTTATATTTTCTTCCTTTCCCAATATTGGACTGCAGTGATTATTGTCCCTCTCTTACCTATCTTTCCTCCTTGCCATCTAATAGCAATCATGGAAAGAAAGAGGCTCTTTTGCCATGGTGAAGCAAGGCACAGCCAATCATGCATCGGTCCTTAATATTTCCTGACAATGAAAGTCCAAATTAATCACGAAGTGCTGAGTACCTACAGAGTGAACAGAAAAAGCAACACTGATGATTAAGACAAGATATTCATGGCAGTTATTCATTCTGGCGCTCAAATAGGTCCTCTCTTTTCTGCGATTTGCAATTACAAAAAGCCACAAAATGTTGGCACAAAATGATTGCTCCCAGGTAAGAAAGATGACAGATGCTGAAGAAATATAAGAGCCAGCCAATTTTCCTTCAGCATCATTTGCAGCTAGGAAACCAAACAATTAAATTGACTTGGATGACAAAAACAGAGCATGCAGAACATAAAGCTACTGCCCTGTTTTGCAGCTGTTGCCATTTTCTTTTATTGTGGTGGTAATAAGTTTTGAATCTTGTCAGTCACTTCTGATTGATTTAAAATAAGAAGGCACTCAAATCTGAAATATGCATAATTTATTTTGCTTTGAATAGAGTTTGTAAAACATGACTAGTTTGTAAAGTTTGGGGGGTGGGGGGGTGATTTGAGAGCAGCATTAGTTTAAAAGCCTGTTATGTTGCAAGAGGTATTTCCAGTGGTAATTGAAAACAGGAGACTTTAACCAGGTCTATTTTAATTGCAAAATAAGTCAGCTGTTAAACGTGAAAATTGCAGTGTGCACAGAACTACAGTGTGCAAGAAAAGCAATGTAAAAATAACCATTGGGAGGAACAACTCTGACAAGCAACTTGATGCTGTTGTATACCTACTGCTGGGAAGGTTTCGTTGAATAAGCCACCAGAATAGAAACCTGGAGATGAGAAGTTCTAGTCCTGCCGTAGGCACAAAGCCAACTGGGAACCTTTGGACCGGTCCTTTTCTCTTGGCTCTAAGAAGAGGAAAGCCATTGTCAGAAGCACTGCTGACAATCTTGCCAAGAAAACTGAAGGGTTTAGTTCGGACAGTCACCAGGAGTGAACAATAACTCAAAGTACAAACACACACACAAACATCTATGCTTTAGCGATCAACCACATCAGCACAGAAAAATATAGTTCACTTTTTGGTTCCCTCACGAGTTAATTAGATTCTTATGGAAAATCCAAACAGCATTTTAAGGAAGGTAAAAAAAAAGTGAAGATGGCAGCTACAGTTATGCAACTGAAGTCCCATGAATGCAGTACACTTAGAAGAGAGGCAGGACTTCAATAACATTGCCGTCTTAACTCTTTTAATTCTCCCTGAAGATACCCCGGGAAGGCCAAAGACGATCTTAAGTTTAGTTTTACCATGTGATGCACTCTGTAAAAAAGAAGAAATTGGACTGAGCTAAAGCCTGCAAACTAGAGCGATGTCCTTACATAAATGCATTATTTTTTTAATTTTTTTTACTTTTTAAAAACTAACCTGTGATAAAAAGTTTTTACTACCAAGCAAAGCATTATCTTCCAATATTACCTATATTTTTTGTAGTGCTACAACCCCATATAAGGCCCTATAAGCATTCTAACAAAATAATAATAGGGGATAAATTCTGCCCAATGCATCATTTGGAAATCTGGCCACCTATACTGAACAACAAAACAAAAACGGCAAAATCCAGTGGAGTTCTGGAGAAAATTCTGGAGACCGGAGGAGATGGCAGGGAGCAATTTCAAGTGATTGATTTCTAATAAAGGTATACTTTGTGGCAGGCATTTTGTAATCAGGCAACATCTCCATGACGTTCCTTTTGTCCCATGCCACTGCTCCCAAGTAAATCAGGCTGGAAACATAACCTGATAAGCTAATTCTATTTTATTGTAAGGCTACACTAACAGAATCTCGTTAATTCTGAAAGTTTCTTTCTCTAACCATTAAGCAATTGTCACCTCTTTTACTAATATTATTTTCTCCTTAAAATCAGCCCAACTGCATATAAACACAGTATACAATAAGTTAAAAAAATGATGTACCACTGTCTTGGTGCTCCTCTGTCCTGGTGCTATTGGACCTCTCAGTGGCTTTTGATACCATCGACCATGGTATCATGCTGCGCTGGTTGGAGGGGTTAGGTATAGGGGGCACCATGCTTCGGTGGTTCTCTTCCTTCCTCTCTGGCCGGACGCAGTTTGTGTTGACAGGGGGTCAGAGGTCGACCCCGAGGCCCCTTGGCTGTGGGGTACCTCAGGGGTCGGTCCTCTCGCCCTTGTTGTTCAACATTTATGTGAAGCCGCTGGATGAGATCATCTGAGGTTTTGGGGTGGAATTCCATCAGTACGCTGATGATACTCAGCTGTACATTTCCACCCTGAACCACCCAAATGAAGCTCTTGACGTGCTGACCCAGTGCCTGGAGGCCATGCGGATCTGGATGGGGAAGAACAGTCTCAAGCTCAACCCCTCCAAGACCGAGTGGCTGTGGTTACCGTCGTCCCGGTATAATCAGCTGATCCCATTGCTGTCTATTGGGGGCGAGTCAGTGGCCCCCATGGGAAGGGCCCGCAACTTGGGAGTCCTCCTAGATTCACGGCTGTCCCTTGAGGACCATCTGATGGCCGTGGCCGAGAGGATGTTTTACCAGATTCGTCTGGTACGCCAGTTGTGCCCCTTCCTAGATAGGGACGCGCTACGCACAGTCACCCATGCCTTCGTCACTTCCAGACTGGACTATTGTAATGCTCTCTACATGGGGCTCCCCTTGAAGTGCACGCGGAGGCTTCAACTGGCGCAGAATGCAGCAGCGCGGGTGGTAGTGGGGGCACCCTGGCAGGTACGAATGGCCCCCATCCTGCATGAGCTGCACTGGTTGCCGGTGGCTTTCCGGGTGCGCTTCAAGGTATTGGTTACCACCTTTAAAGCGCTCCATGGCATAGGACCCAGTTATTTACAAGACCGCCTTCTGCCAGTAAATACCTCCCATCGACCAGTTCGCTCCCACAGATAGGGCCTCCTCAGGGTGCCATCGGCTAAGCAGTGTCAGCTGGTGGCGCCCAGGGGGAGAGCCTTTTCTGTGGGGGCACCGAAGATGTGGAACGAGCTCCCCCCAGAACTCCAGACGTGTCATGATCTCGCACCTTCAGAAGAGAATTGAAGACTCATCTCTTCAATTAAGCCGGCCTGGCTTAGACCTCCTCGGGTTTTTATGTAAAATTGTTTTAAACAAGGTTGTTCGGGTTTTAGAATTGGGATTTTAACAGGTTTTAGTAACAGCCATGTATTAATTTAATTTATTTTTAAATATTTATTATTATTATCTGTTTTAATTGGGCTGTAAACCGCCCCGAGTCCTATGGGAGAGGGACGGTATAGAAATTTAAGAAATAATAATAATAATAATAATAATAATAATACTCTTTAAAAAACGGAATGTGGGCTACCTCCAATCCTACCTGGCTGTGTTTATTAGAATAACCCTTGTGAGTCTGTAGAATCAACAGAGGATTTGCAAAGCAGTCACTGGAAGAACTATATTTCTAAATATAAAACTATTAATAGGTTAAAATCATATAATGGCAATGCTGATAGCCACCTGTGTCTTGCAGTATCTAATTTGGCTGAGCTTAAAACAGAGGGGAATGGGTTATTGCCATGCATTACTTTAACATCTCCATTCAAGAAATCACGAAATTGTTCACAAATTGCCCCACTCCAATTTATGCGTTGGATGATTTCTTCCCCAGTGAGTTAGCCTCCTGCTGCATATATAATTTACACTTGGTGGTTTTCTTGGACCTGATTACAAAGCTATAAGTGAGTGGTGCTGGCATTTGTGGGCAATATAAATGGCAACTTTCAGCTCGCAAATCTCGCAAATATTGATGTAATATTTTAAATACTCCTTGACCCCTACTTTTTAGGGGCCAATTTCTTTTCTTGTTATTCTTTTTGGAGTACAAGCTAATCCTGAATTCACAGACCTGGCTATAATAAAGTACCTTTGGTAATACGTATCCAGCGAAGTCAAGAACTCTGTGAAATTCTCAAATGATAATTGGTACAATTACAAAACAAACCTTGTTTTCTTTTTATCTGGTTCTATTCCTTCTGCTGACATTACATTGCGTAGACATTTTCCTGGCATTTAGAACAAATTACATGTTGAAACTGCCAACTTTAATCCAAAGCTCTGGAGACTTTTAGAACTTCAGAAGATGCTCTTTGGTTTAAATAGTTGAAATAGTCTCAAAAGGCAACTACAGTAAGATTTGAGCAGTGGACAGGTTTTTTCCCCACGATTCTTTGAAAAGTAGCTGGAGTACTTGTTAAACCCTCTAGCAATATTCTAATTTTCTAAAGAGTGTAGTGAAAGCAGTGTTGGGATGTTCTGCAGACTCTTCCATAATACTCTTTCTGTACAGAAAAGCATTAGATCATGCAAGCAATGCAATCGGGTTTTTTTTTCTCTTTGGGATAATGGATAAAGATCTTTCTTTGTTAAATTATTCAGATTCTTGTAATATAGTCAGCTTTTTTTCTTACAAGGTCCACTGGTGATGCATGCAAATTTCTTCAGATACATTTAACCCTACTAGCTCCATCAGATGTTGTTTTAGGCCTTCAAAAACGTTCAAAAATTGAGAGATAAAAATATTTGACACTCTTTGTTTGCTACACCTGAAGGCAACAAGGAAAGCATCTCTGCCCATTTCATTCCATCTTTGTAAAGAATCACAATGTGACTTTTAATAACATTTTGTGTCAAATACTTAATCTGACCCTTGTTTTCATAATCAGCACAGCTAATATTGTAATCTTTGGAAGTATCATCCACCACCCAAATACTGTACAAGTTTTTTTTGTTTCTATTTTTATTTTATTCAAAAAAAGTTAAAATACAAAACTCCAATTTTTAAATAAAACAAGTAAAAAAATGCAAAACGACATTTAAAAAATGCATTAAAAAAAGAAAAAACTAAGATATATACATATATTATCTCCCCTAGTTAAATACTGATTAATATATTACTACAATATTAGTTTCCTACCCCTGGCGAAAAAGGCTCCCAAAAATTTTAAACTACTAAATCTATTTGCAAATTATTAACCTGTCATCTATATGCTATATTAATGACAAAGTAGTTAACAAGAACAATAATAATAAAAATGCAAGATTAGAGTTTCAAAACCTTCTGTTAATAAACTGCTTTGTAATCAATTTGTAGAAAATTTACTACGGCATCTTACCTATCCCAAATTGTCCCAAGAGTTAACAGTGATTCATCCTGGATCAAATATCCATGTTTGTTTCCTAATACCATCTCTTCTCAATTGTTTCTGGTTAACAATAATAAATCCAATCTCCAAAGTTGATCTATCTTCCAAAAAAATTCCGGACAAAATTGTTTTCCAGTTAAGTATAGATCCATTCCCCAATCTTCAATCCTGCTAGGGAAAAACAATTTATTATTTCTCCACTCAGTCAGATTTCTGCTGTTGTAAAAGAATGCATGCTTGAAGTTTAAGGAGCATGTGCAATCAGCTCAGTTAGTTTTAAGTCTGTTCAATCCATATTTCTTTCCAATGAATCTGCTGCTTTCAGGTCACATTCCTTTTGTGAATCTAATTTATCCAGAGCTACATGGATCTGAATATTTTCTGCACCCATTATCATTTCATCAAGCTTTTAAAAAAAAGCTTTCAACTAAGGATTGCATGTTGCCAAATGTCTTTTTTCAGATATCAGCCACATTTGCTTGTCCGAAATATGATATATCGTTGCTCTGTGTAACTTAGCAACGATAGTTAGGAGCAGGACTTTTTTTCTCATAGAACGCCCAGAACGGAGTTCCGGCACCTTTTTTGGATGGAACCTTGTAGGGTAGGCAAGGCAGGTTGTATGACATGTGTGAGTTCCGGCACCTTTTTTTTTTTTTTTAAGAAAAAAAGCACTGGTTAGGAGAATATAGGAAATAGAATATTGAAGCAAAGTGAAGAAACAGATAAGGAAACGGAAGATATTGTCTGGATATTTCAATCCAACATTAAAAGAAAAATTTAAAAAATAAACTCCAAATATTTTTCAAATAAATGCAAAAACTCTGTAGTGAGAGTCCAATATAGATGTAAATCAAATGCAAGCATCTTCACTACCCAAAAACACGCCATGTTTCCTTATGGAAAAGCGAATGTTATTCAAAACAACAACATAAATCAAAAGGAAAAATAAAAAAAGAATAGATAAAATCCGGCAGAGGGAAAAAGGAGTTCTGAATCTCCTAGAAATACTTTAGCTCATGATCTTGACATATACAACTATCTAATGCTCTGCATATTATTCCTTAACAACAAATGTACCACATATGGCAATGGAAAAATAATAAATATTTCAAGAACATTTCCAATGATACAAAAGCTCAGATAAACAGCTTTACTGTAGAAAGGTTATGAAATCATTACAAAAGAATTTTGGTAACTGATATATATCTAATGCAAGCCCTATTTATAGTGAAATCATGGTTGAAGATATTCCTTTCTCCCATCCGAGCCATACACTGGACAAAACAGCCCTCTCTTTTGGATGGGAGAGCTAGTTTCCGTCTGTCTTGTGTTGTTTTTTTTTAATTATTTTTTATTGGATTTTTTTTATAATTTTAACAGAGAAAAAAAAACTAGTCATATCAAATCATAATATAAAAGTAAACAATCATCCATACACAAAATATAAATACATTTCAATACATCTAATACTAATAACTCAACTGAGAATAATCATCCCAAACAATTAACATCACTGCTCGGCACCCCCACCACCACATCCCACCAACCCTATCCTTCCCCCTACCTTCACTCCTCCTTCCTTTTTCCCCATCAGATGTGGAGCCCAGAGGACACCCGAGCAACCCCTTAATAACAGTAACAGTAATTATTTATTCTTCCTCCAACCCCAATTGCAGTTGAGAAAACATCATGTATAAGATTATCAAGCCTCCCTAACCCCCCCCCTGACTTCCCAGAGTGAATACAAGGTATAACAAAAGAAAACCCCACTACATCAAACAAAATAATTATATAATCTTAACAAGAATTTTAGACTATATAAAAAAAAAAGAAAGAGTAATAATAATTATATTCTTATTCAATTCAATTTACCATAATATATCTTAATATATATCTTCATTTAAACATCCTCTCCTAAACCTTACTTATAATATTTATCTTTAATTCAATCCATAATCTTAAATTAACCTTAATTCCTTTAAACAATCAGCTCATCTTGTTAAGAATAGTATTTATCATTTACATCTAAACCACCAATCTAAGTCAAATCTAATACATTTAATTTGTAATAATATATCTTAATATATCTTAATATATCATTTAAACATCCTATCTTACAACTTACTTATAATCTTAATCTTTTTCCATTAAACATCCTTTCTTACATCTTACTTGTAAAATTAGTCTTAAATTCACCCCATGATCTTAGATTAACCTTAATACCTTACATTTATTAAATTTCATCTCTTCAATTGACTTCTGGGCTTTCTCATCTGACAATCAGTTTATTCCATTTCTAATTTACATTCCTAAAACTTTAACAAATCACATAATGCTTATCTATCCCTTCAATCAATCAATTCAATATCAAACCTAGATCATTTCCAAACAAATACGTTCTTCATCAATTTAGTTGTATCTTCCATTAATCATCTTCTCTTACATCTTACTCATAATCTTAATCCTTAATTCAGTCCATAGTATTAAATTACCCATAAACCCTTGCATACAATTTTAAATTTCATTTCAGTCGAACTCTAGGTTTTTTTTTCAGCCAAGTAGACCTCCGTAACGAGGCCTCCCTCATTAATAATAAATCTCTCTTCTTTACTTCTTCACCTCCATAAGTAATTCGCATCTTGAACTGAATCAATGTCTGTTTTTTGTCAAATAAATCCTCTTCTTGCTGCTTATCAAAAAGGAATAACCAACCCTTCCTTTCTTGAAACAAGTCTTCTTCCTCCAGTCCATAAATAAGCTGTTTATCAAACAAAATCCATCCTTTATTCTCTTTATACTCAGTACTGTATTCTTCTTTTTCTTGCTCTCCTTTTGATTTAGATTGTATTATAAGATGTTCAGCAATCAATTGTAAATCAATTCCATTTGAAAAAAGGGATCTAATTGATTGTTCTTGTTTTACTTCTTGATTAAATTGTATTATATAATGTTCAGCAGCCAATTGAAAATCAGTTTCATTTAAAAAAAATACTCCTTTATTGACTTCAATAATATCTTCTCTCAGCTCTGAGTTACAAACTTCTGACATAGCTTTAGAATCTTTTTTCTGTTCTGGTATCTTTTTATCCAGCTTGTTCTCCATTTTATCCAGCTTATCATTTATTGAAGATAGTGTAACCATTACTGGAAATAATGCAACAGTTAAAGCATTCTGTAAGTCTTTCATTGAAAGCATTTCCGAAGGAGACTGTAAAAGCTCTTGAGATTCTAAAAAAACCTTTGCCATAGCTGCCTTATATCTCATAGTCATAGTAGAAAGAAGAAAAAAAGAAAAAAAAGGAAAAAGTAAAAAAAAAGATATTTAAAATTGCCAGTTCCTCCCTTCTCAATTTCTTTTAAAATCCAATTTGCGTTATAATTTAGTAAGTACATCAAGTCTAAATAGTCTCTCAAACATCACTTCAGAAAGAGAAGAGAAAATTCAGTTTCACTTTCCAGCAGATTCAATACTTTCGATTTCTTCACTTTCACTGAATAAGTGAAAGCTTAAAGCAATCGCCATTTTGAAAGAATTATGTTGATTCAAGAAAGTTATAAGTAAAAAGGCATAAACAAAATAACAAAATACTTGCAATACTCAAAGGACTCTTGTATTCACTCCGTCTGTTTAAAAATCCTTATTGTTCTCTCTTTAAAGCAGAGGCGGTCGCGGCGTCTAATTCTGTCAGCCGACAGAAGCGTCTCTGAGCAGGAGCGTTTCAAGTGCCTGGGGAGCACACCTTCTCTGCCCCTGAAAACTTGTTCCAGGGGTCTTGGAAGGGCTCAACCCGGCTCTTGAAGCTCTACTCCCCTTCTTTGCCCGAAGAGGAGTTTTTTCGCCGCAACAAACAGCTGTTGAGCGCTGTTGTTGACGGCTATACTGACTCAGAGACCGGAGCCTCACGTTAGAGGCTCCAGCGACGCCGGCGGAGCCACCGGAAGTCCGTCTGTCTTGTGTTTTGATAACAGGCAGATCTCATATCCAGCTGTTTACTTTTGACCATATGAGAACTGAGAGCCAATTTGGTGCAGTGATAAAGGCACCAGGCTTGAAACCAGGAGACTGTGAATTCTAATCCTGCCTTAGGCATAAAACTAGCTGGGTGATCTTGGGCCAGTCACTTTTTCTCAGCCCTAGGAAGAAAAAGGCAATGGCAAACTACTTCTCAAAAACCTTGCTAGGGAATCTGAGGGAACTTTGAGAATTAGACATGACTGAAAGGAAGAAAAAAAATGTGAGGCTAGCTCTAATAACATATTGTTTACAGTCTATTTGTTATAAACTTTTCTCTACTAGTGAGTTAAGCACAACCTGCTTAAAGAACTCAGAATATCTTTGTTAGCATAGTAATCTATTGCATGTTGTGGTTGTATCAATAATAGCTGACCATGTCCTGATTTAGCTAAAATATCTCACTTTTCATTTATAGTCTTCATGTCACTTGGAATTTTAATGCAAAGATAGCATTCCTGGTTTATACAATACCATAATATGGAGCACACACCCAAAGAGATGATTTTTGCCTTCTCATCCTTCCATTTTTAGGAACAGAGTCATGACTTTTCTCTTCCAACAAGCCTTTTGAACTGGCCAAATAATCATTTTGTTAAAAAAAAGTTGATTAGATTTATTTTTGAGTTACTAATATGAGTGTTGTATAGGTAGAAAGGAAAATTATAAATTGGATAATAAAGTAAATAAGAATCTGAGATGCCTGGAGCCAGAATATTCCTTTCAGCCTGTTCTCTTTCTTCTCATCTCATCTCAATCAATTTAATTATATTATTTCCCCCCCATTGAAGTCAATGAACATATAACCAGAAACATGTGCCAACCTAAAATATTGAAATGAGAGAGACTCATGCATGAAATTGTAAGTCCCAGCTTAGACTGATGTTTAACCAGAGACCAGACATCTTGCTATGAAGCATCTTTCTAAAAACAGGCAGGCAAGAGGCAAAGTCAATTTAGAGGAAGGGAAAGAAATTTAGTCTCATGTGTTGAATTTCTGAAAGCAAAAGAGCTGCATATTTCATACTGACATTCTCATTCTAAATCTATTGTCTCTTGAGTACATTGCAGAATTCATTTTCGAGAGAGGAAGACATTTATTATGGATTGCAGCATCACAGGATAATAAAAATCTGGCACCTTGGAGAGATGATAGCAATTCAGTTCAACAGCAAAACTGATAAGGAATCCAAACACACTGTAATACAGTTTTGATATTTTTAGCGTAATGAAGCCATCAGTTCCTGTGGAGAATCTAAAAGTAGAGCATTTTTGTTTTGTAGTGGACATCCTTTAAGATTGCTTACAATTCTACATGTTGTAGATAAGCAGAGGAAAGAAACTGAATTCACACAATCATTTCATTTACTCTTTATCTAAATTCAAAAGCAGGTTTTTCAATTTGGATATAAACAAGACTCAAATTACCAATAATATAGCAGTCCTTGACTTACAACTGTTTGCTTAACAACCATTCAATGTTATAACAGACTAAAAAATGTTTTGACCCATCCTCCCAGTTATGACTGTTATACTACCCATGGGGTCAAGAGATGGTATTTTGGGCGCTTGGCAATTGGCTCACATTTATGATTGGTTGCAGCATCTGGTAGTCACGTTATCTTTTTGTGGAGTTTTTCCCCACTGTCTGGCAAAAATCAGCAAAACATACCCAATGGGTAAGCTGGATTTGAATTTATGGCCACATGGTTTGTTTAACAACCATAGCGACTCATTTAACAATCATCATAGAAACAGCTGTAAAATCGAGTCCAGTCATATGGTGACGACTTATGACCACATTGATATATGACCAAAATTCTGGGCTCAATTATGGTCATAAGTTGAGGACTACCTGTAAATATCAGTTTGCTGCTGCCAGCACTTGTAATGACAGTATAATGTTATGGAATATTCCTTCCTCCCTTCTCCAGTTGTTTTCCTTTTATTCAATTATGATATCATATTTGGTAGTTGTGCTCTCTCGATACTTGAAGGATGATCTAGAACAGACATGTCAAACTCATGACATCACGTGACATCGCACGACGAATCGGAGATTTTTCCCCATTGCTGTCAATAGGGTGAGCGCAGTTTCCTGGTGACGTGTCCGGCCTGCGGGCTGGCAGTTTGACATCCCTGATCTAGAGTAAGCCCAAATCATGTGAAAGGGAAACAAATGGTTGGAAACTGATCAGAGAGAAGCAACCTGGAATTAAGGAGATACTTCCTGACGGTGAGGACAATCAACCAGTGGAACAACTTACCCCCAGAAATCATGGGCGCTCTATCGCTGGAGATTTTTAAGAAGAGACTAGACATTCACCTGTCTGTGATGGTATAAGTTCTACTGCTTGAGCAGGGGGCTGGACTAAAAGACCTCCAAGGTCCCTTCCAGCTCTATTCTATTCTAAATATACTATTAATATATTTATACTGTAAAGGATATCGTTATATTATATACTGAGTGACCAGATTCACAGGAGAATATTGTCAAATTACATTCTTGTCCTCTGCCATGCACATAGTGGGGAGATTATGGTATCTTTTAGAATCTCTTGATTCTGGCTTTTCTAATACAGATATCCTTGGTAAATGTCTTTGACTGGAATCAGAATTTCTGTTGCTAAGACATGAAGTCATAAAGCTTGACATCATGTGACTGCATTGCTTAATGACAGAAATTCCAGCAACCCCAGTTGCCATCATTAACTATATGCCACCAGCTGTTAGATAAGGACTCTCCAGCCACAAACCTTGATAAGGCAAGGGACTGCCTCCTCTTGAATTCTCCCCATCTGCCTATCCCCTGCCCATCTCTGCCCTTTTGGCCACTCTGCACAGTAGTACTTCTTGCATTAGCATGTCCATTAAATTAGGCTAGTATTTTTCTTTTATCAGGCTAACAACTAGCAAGTAAGGTTATTCTCAACCATCAGTTAAACTAAACTTGCTTTGATGGATAACATGTGAATCCTATAGTTACTATGTCTTCCCCATCTCCTAAATTTTCATTTTTGAGACACTGACAGTTAACACCTATACTGGACTGAGTCAGTTCTGCTGTCCACCACTATTGACTTCTCTCACTTTTCTACCAATATTTATCAATGTAACTAGCTTCTTCTTTCCTATTTCCAAACAGTCTGCGCTGCAACCCATCTTTTCTCTTGCAATTAGTAAAAAAAGAAATATAGATCCAGCTAATGGCTGAAAAATGATGGCACTGGATTATCTATTAATGTCTCTTAAGACAAAAAAAGACAGGGGGGAACATTAAAGCTATATTCCACCATACAATTACAAAACAACACCCCATTAAAGGTTTCACTATGGAACAGGAATTTTGTGTTCCCAATCAGATTATTGTTACCACTAGCTGTCCCTTTTAACAGATAATACCAGTAATTAGAGTATTCCACATGACGAGTTATTATTATTAGGTGGCAGATGTTTAGCAGTACTCTTGTTGGCACCTCTCTAGACAAGTATTTTAATTAATACCAATAATATTTTCTTGCAATGCAAGCATATACACAACCAAGTATGGTATGTCACAATCAAAATATTGTAGCATTTTGTTATTTTTAATGTATTTCTGGCTGCCGCTCAAAGCACCGCTTTAAAAACACAGAAGGTGTAAACTACAACACAGCCTCCTTCATTTCCAAGGTAAAGCTATTCTATTAATATTATTTTACATAGAGTTTTCTTGAGAATATGCATTAATGAAAACAGCACAGTATCAAACGCTACATCCAAAAACAGAACTCTGATTTTTAAGAGAGGTAAGAAGAGTTAGGCTTATAGGAAGAATGCACATCAAAATTAGAGATCTAGTATGGCAACTGTAGATGCAAGAGACTGCATAGCTCATTCAAAGCCTCTTTTAAAAGTTTTCATATAATGCATGATCTGTCTGCATAGCTATGGAACAGGACAGATTTTAAAACAAAAATATCCCACAGTAATTACTGGTGGTCCTCAATTTACAATTGATTGCTAAGCAACCACTCAAAGTTCTGACAGTTCCCCCCCCAAAGGTACTTATGATCCGGTTACTACCCCTGCTATTGTTCATTCTTATGACTGCTGGGACACTGCTGCGCCCCCCCCCACTTGTTCTGCCCCTGCAGGTCTTGGCCTGCTTTCAACACAGCCACTCAGCGGAGCTTAAAGCCAGTGTAGGAAGTCAGCACCCCTCCTCCAGAGAATGAAATATTTTTGGGAATATTAAAGAAGCAGATTATACTGCATTTCCCATTGAAAAAAAATCATCAGGGTCCAGTCCAAGCTGGGAATAAACAAAATGGAGACTGCTTAGGAAAGAAGGTTCAGTTTATTTAGTTGCCAGAGTTTATTTAGTTGCCAGAAATTTCAGTGACACAGTATGATTCTGGGGTGGCTGACAAAATGGAGTTGGGCTAGGTAGGCTTTTATATCTTCTTTGGGCTTTGTATCTGAGATTCTTCCTGTTCCTGTGGCTTTGTATTTCCTGTTCCTGTGTCATGTTCTTTGACTTGAGTTTTTGATATTCTAATGATGGTGAGTCAATCCTATTATGTCCTAGATGTTCTGTCATTGGGAGTCTTTGTTTTTCTAATCCTATCAGCTCAAACCTTCTCTGGAGCTGTGGCTGAAGGCATTTTGCTTATGAATAGGTTGCCCCAAACCTGCATTTCTAAAAATTGGCCTGCTTAGTTTCTGCCTGGGGAAAGTTGGGCAGAAAAGCCTTTTAAGATTTTTTTTCATTATTCCTTTGGGGAAATATAATATTCTGCCTTTTTTAATACTCTCCCAAATATTTCCTTCTCTGGGGGATGGGTGGGTGCCAACTTCCAACACCCCTGAAGGAGAAATGGAGAAAAAACTTAGGCAGAAACTGAGGAGGCCAGCTTTTAGAAATGCAGATTTGGTAATCCATTCAGGAAGAATGGGGCCATGAAAGCTGGAGCTGATGAGATTAGAAAAACAAAGACTTCCTAAAATCTACACACACACACACACCCAGCTTCAACGGCAGGACATGACCGCCAAGCCACGATGAGAGTCAGGAAAGAATAATTAGAATACCGAAAGGGCACAGGTCAAAAGTACATTGCACAGGAACAGGCACCTCAAATGCAAAGCCCAAAGAAGGTATAAAACCCATCCGCTCTCAACTCCATTTTGTCAGCCACCCCAGAAACATCCTGTCACTGAAGTTTCTTGCAACTAAATAAAGAGACCTCCTTTCCAAAATCTGCCCTGCCTTCAGCTGATTTCTACAGCTCCTTTCCTTCTGACACGGGTCTGCAGAAGCTACATAGGACACAGAGGGCAATTACAATCTGTAGCCGAGGCCTACTTTCCATCTGGCTACCCAAGGCCTCTCCCAGGCCCTCGGGTCTCTCCCAGGCCTTGGCCTGCTCCCAACTGGCTATACAGCCATGCAAGAGAGCCTAAAGCCGGTCAGCAGAAGTGAAGGCACGGGGAGGGCAGTTAGAGCCTGTAGGCTGAGGCCTACCTTCCCCTGCTCCTTGGGGGTTCTCCAGGCCTCAACCTGCTTCCAAGCGGCCACTTAGCCACACAAAGGAGACTAAAGGCAGTCAGCAGAAGCAACTGCACAGAGAGGACAGTTACAGCCTATAGGCCAAGGCTTACTTTCTCATCCAGCCACCCAAAGGACTTGCAGGACTCAGCCTGCTCTTCTCTCAGCCCCAAGACCAGCAGCAGCCAACTGACCTTTCTGTTTTGTTGCAGAGGAGCCAGGATGATGTGATGCAACCTGCCATAGCAACCTCCTGTTTTCTGCCAGTAGGTCATATTTTTCAGAGCCTGTAGGGGACTCTTATCTTTGTACGTTTTCTGGAACCTCCTTAAAAAAAACCCAGAACCCTTGGGAGGCCCTTGGCTGAATGTCTAGGACAGTGATGGCGAACCTTTTAGAGACCGAGTGCCCAAACTGCAACCCAAAACCCACTTATGTATCGCCAGGTGCCAGGTGGGCGTGGACCGGGACCGCCGGGTGGGTATGGCTATGGTAGTCATGCAGATGGATGGGCATGGCCAGGGTGGTTGTGGCCATCTCAATATTGCTCCTGGGGAGGGACGCCTGTGGGGGCAGGGTTGGGGGGATCCTGGGGGTCTCCTCTGGGCAGGAGGCTCATCCTGCGGGGTGTGGCGAGGCAAGATGAGGTTGGGTGGGGGTGCCATTGTCACAGGGCAAGGCAAGGCAGGGGCCAGGGCGGCTGCTGCCTGACACCATCGGCCCCCGCACACAAAGGCCAGCAAGTGCATGGGTGCTGGGATGCATCCAGCCACGTGGGACCTCAGCGAGTTAGCAGGTGGCTGGTTGAAGAGGACGGTTGCCATCTCCGGGGCAAGGTGCACGTGCCCACAAAGAGGGCTCTGAGGACCGCCTCCGGCACGCATGCCATAGGTTCGCCACCATTGGTCTAGGAAGTAGGCCTCAGCCTACAGACAGAAGTTATTAGCCTTCTATGTGTCAGTAGCTTTTGCTGACTCTCCCTTGCATGGTGAGTGGCTTGGTTGAGAGCAGGCCAGGGCCTGAGGGCAGAGAGTGGACCACTGGGTGCCAGGGCGGGCGGAGGAGGCCTTGGACGGCCCGAGGAAGGCAGGCCTGGGCCTGCACTAGGCCTCCCAGGACCTCTCCCACCCTGAAACATCTTGTGCTCTGCTTAACAACCTGGACCATCATTTAATGGTCCCATCAGGGAGAGCAGGGAGTGGTGATTGTTAAGTGAGGCCGTGTCACTTAAAGGGCCATTGCCACTTGCAACCATAATGGGCGGGCTTCATTACGGTTGTAAGTCAAGGACTACCTGTAACTTTTCTGCAAAAAAAGCAGTGTTCAGTTTGGATAATAAATTGGCCAGCATTAGCAAATAGAAGACGGTGTAGATAAATGTTTGTATATAGTATGCATGGGTATGTGGAAGTGTGTCTTTCTCCTCACCTACCTACCATTAACCGCGCCCCTTTTGTATTTTCAGAAGACGCCCCCCTCAAGACCTGATTATGTTATCAGGCTTGGGGCTCCCAGGAAACAAGAGATTTGCTTGTTCAGGTGATCTTTTTTATTCTCTCTTCACCTAAGGGTCTTTATGTTTGTTTTTAATCCTATTCATTTCTTAATGTAAATTTCTATATGTTTTACATCTATTGTTTTTATATCTGTGGTTTTCATCTGATTGTTGTCTGGAGTGCTTAGAATCCCTTTTGGTGAGATCGGCCGCTATATAAACTTGATTAATAAATAAGCAAATATCTTCTCCTCAACATTTCTTGACGAAATACAAAATTGGTTTTATAGCTTGAAATCATTCCCATTTACATTTGGAATAAATGTAATTCAGTGGATAAATAAGAACAAAAAAACTCAGCAATAAAAACAGTACATTGAGGGAACTCTGATACCATATTAAAAAAAAGGAGCAAAAGTAGAAATTATATCAAGGAGTTGCCAGATCTCTTTATGCCTTCAGATGTTCTGATCTTCTCTATTTACAAGGAATCCTTTTTATTTTCAGGTAACTTATGCTGCTAAAACCCAGAGTTATTAAAGGGTGAGAAATGCAAGATACCTGCAGACTGAGATGTAGTCCAAAATGATGGCTCTCAGAGATGTGCCTGTGAAACAGTTTTTCTTAGGATAAAAATGTACCTACAATACGCATGTGGTATGTTTTGCATGTAGGTCTAAAGAAAGAAGAATCATAACAGACTGATATCAAAATTAGTTTAATGTAGTCCTGGAAACATTTTTTTTGTCTTACCTACAGATTTTTTGTCTTTCAGAAATGTAAACATTAGCTCCAAACTACAAACGCAATATTTGCCAGAAGCCAATGGAGCATATATAACCATCATGGTGGTAAAATGTACAATAGTATACTGGAAAATGTAGCACAGAAGTGGTGGAGGTTATGATAAAACATTGTCCAAACTGTCATCAAGAGAAAATGAAATGATCACAAAAGCTGATACAAAGTAATGCTTGTTGAATTTACTACACTGTTAATGAGCAAGTGACAGGCTGGGGCAAAAAATGTTTGCAGTGAGCAGAAGTCCATGAAATGGGTCAGGGCAGTAAACAATTGGAAATAAAATGGAGGCATGTTAAAATGCTTAGATAGAAGATTGCATTTTTATAATTCCATTTCCAGTGAAATAAGTGGAATCACATCAGATCAGGACTGGAAATAAAACCTTTATGACATACATATATGGCACTGTGATTGTTTTCATCCAGTTCGACTTTAAAAAAAACCAGCCAAAACATGATGTTTTTCTGCCTACCAGCCCCACCTCCTGCTAAAACCTCACAGCACTGCAAATTGAAAACAAGAAAAGATTTACACAAAGCCTGCAAGCATCAATTAAAGCCCAGCTCCCCTAACTTTAAAAATATATGCATTCTTTTGTGAGAGAGGACCTTGATGCTTAAAAACATCAGGCGTCTGAATTTCTGGAGACGTTATGTGTTTGAACAAATCCCCAGCATTTAGAAGAGCTGTCTGAAATGCGTATTAGACAGAAACTAGCCAGTTGCCAGTTCTCAGAGGGATAAGATTGTCAATGTACTTCTAACTGCTTCAACGACTAACTGATGCACTTGGGAGCTCTTTGAGGAATTTGGGGATATAAAAGAGATTCTCTGGGGATTGCAATACCTTCAGTTTGCAATAAACAGGAGGGAAATACCTATCTGGTTTTTCTGTGGCTCAGTTTGTAGGTCAAGATTAATACAACAACAGCAGCACTGTGAAGGCTAATGTACAATCTATAAAATTCTTTTTAGCAGGCATGAATAAGAGAAAGAGCTAGCCTTGTGATATATGACTTGATTTTGATGGTTCAACATTCTTGCAGAAATTGACTTCAGCTGGTTGTACCAATCCATAAAATACTTCTATGCTTGCTCCCCAAATGGAACAATGACTCAGGTTTAGGTTCCTTAATGTGGGAAGTAAACCCCCCCAGAAGAAAACATTAAAAAGGAGAATATTATGTTTCCTCAGAGAATCTTAAAAGAGGCAGGAAAGCATGTCCAGTTTTCTTAATAGCCCCAAGTCTCCCTCCCCCAAGCAGAAACCAGCTCTGTAGAAATGCTGGTGTAAATAATCCAGGAAGGTTGGAGCCCCCCAGCTAGAAGCTTAGGAAGACAAAGACACCTAAAATCTACACATCCCACCCAAACTCTAAGACAGGACATAATAGGATTAACCCACAGATGTCAAAAGGCACACTCAGACTCAGGTCAAAGTTCATGCCACAGGAACAACTCCAAACAAAAGGCTCCAGAGGGTATAAAAACCTACTCCCTACATGTGCTCTTTTTTTCTTCCAGAGCCATCTTTCTGTCTGGCTCTCCTCTTCAATAAACTGTAACCTTTCTTTCTAAAGCAGTCACTATGTTGTTTATTCCCGGCTTGGACTGAACCATGATGAAGACTTTTCCTTCAACATTAGTGAAGAGTCACTGTAAACTTACTATATTTTTATAATGCTTATTTAGAAATATATACATTGGGCATTGAAGGAGGCACACTTCCTCATCACTGTGTCCAATATTGTGTCTAGTAACTGCCAATATTGAAAATAACAAAACGAAGAGAAACTGGAAATTGTATATCAATGTTCTCTCTCTCTCCATCTCTCTCCCTACCTCCCAAGCAGTTCCTACTATGAATGCATTCACTCTGGTGGATTTAAAGGATGAGATGCTCTATAGGGCTTGCAGAAATGAAATGTATGAGTTAATCAACACCTGGAGAAAAGGTCTTCTATGCCAGCATGAGTAGCATAATCCCAGCATTGTTTCTGGAATAGTTGCATTTGCACCTGCAGCTGATGGCAAATTGTGAAGAATATAAAAATGTGCCATGATGGGTACAGGGAGAGAGCCAAAACAGGATTCCAGTTTGCTTTGGCTGAGTTTTGTAACTGTTAGCAACGTTGCCATGAAAGCTTGCTTGATTAGAAAATCTGAAAGCAATACAAAAATGAATGGAAATTTGGAACGTGGTCCAACTTTAAAAAAAACACCTTTTATTTCTCTATAGTAGGACAAGGAAATAGAGATAAATTGATAAACAAAATCACAGGGAGAAAGGGACCACTGTTACCATTTCCCCAAAATTTTGATCAACCTAAAAAGCTGTTTGCATTCTATTCCCTTGCTAAGTTTCCTTTGTGCATTGCAAATTCATGCTACCAAGGAAACCAAGATAATTTGTTTAATGTGCTTTCTCATCCCCCCCCATCACTCCTTCCCCTTCAGAAATTTGGTATTCTTCATTGTCTAAAACTAGTAGCAATTTCTTCAAAGGCTTTGAGAAATTATTCAGAACCATTTCCAATAAAATATCATAAGTTTTCTTTTCTAAAAGTGGCATTCTAACAGCAGTTTCAATTTGGTCTGTCAGTTAGAAGGAGTCACAGAGTTGCTCCTGCAATTGCCACTGGAAATTGGACTGACTTCTATGTTCATTCAATATGTGTTAAGTCTGATTCAGGGATAAAATTTACACATCTACCTTTACAGTGCCCTCTGAAGATATATTATTCTAAGCCAGCGGTTCTCAACCTTGGGGTTGCGACCCCATTTGGGGTTGCGAGACCATTTCGCGGGGGTCGCTAAACACCGCGGGCCGCCATTTTGTTTTTAATTTTTTTTAATTTTTTTAATTTTTTTAATTTTTTTTGGCCGGTGCATGCGCTGTTCGGCCTGTCGCGTGCACGCGACGGGCCGAACCGCGCATGTGCGGCGCGCACGATGACCCGATCCGCACACGCATGCGCAGTGCAAAACTTCCGGCAGGCACACAAAGGAGCGGTCCGGAGCAGGCGGGCGCAAAGCTGCCTCCTTCCCGCTCCGCTCCGCCACGTCCCAGGCCCGGCCTCCAACTCACCCTCCGGCAGCCGGACCTCGAGGCGGGCCTGCACTTCACCGAGACCGGCTCGGCTGTGGCGAGAGGCGCCCGGCGGCCGCCTCCGGCCCCCAAGTCCGCACTACGGACTGGCGTCCAGGTCCCAGCGTTCCGTCTGCCAGGCTCGTCCGGGACTCCCACGGCTTCCGCAGGGCCGGCAGCGGCCGCAGGTAGGTAGGCGGGCGGCAGGACAGGGGAGCTCGCCCGGGCCAGCTCCCTCCCTCGGTTGGCGGCGGCGGCCGAAGCAGGCGGTAAGGCGCCCAGCCAGCGGATCGGCAAGATGAACTGGTGAGTCCCTGCCGGGCGTGGGGGGAGGCCGAGCCGGGGAAGGAGCCGGGTGTGGGGGGAGGCCGAGCCGGGGAAGGAGCCGGGCATGGGGGGAGGCTGAGCCGGGGAAGGAGCCGGGCGTGGGGGGAGGCCGAGCCGGGGAAGGAGCCGGGCGTGGGGGGAGGCCGAGCCGGGGAGGGAGCCAGGCGTGGGGGGAGGCTGAGCTGGGGAGGGAGCCAGGGAGCCTGGCCAGACGCTGAGAGCGAGCTGGCCTGGGCGGGCTGCCCAGTCCTGCCGCCCGCCTACCTACCTGCGGCTGCTGCCGGCCCTGCGGAAGGCGCGGGTGTCCCGGATGAGCCTGGCAGGTGGAACGCTGCGACCTGGATGCCAGTCCGTAACGCGGACTTGGGGGCCAGAGGCGGCCGCCGCGCGCCTCTTGCCACAGCCGAGCTGGCCTCGGTGAAGTGCAGGCCCGCCTCGAGGTCCGGCTGCCCCAACCGCTTGGCCGGCTGCCGGAGGGCGAGTTGGAGGCCGGGCCTGGGACGTGCCGGAGTGGAGCGGAGCGAGAAGGAGGCAGCTTTGCGCCCGCCTGCTCCGGACCGCTCCTCCGTGTGCCTGCCGGAGGCGAGGCCGGCCTGGTCTGGAGCCGGCGGGCCCGCCGGTTCTGCGCATGTGCAGTTCGGCGCTTCGCGCGCATGCGTGGTTCGGGCCTGTCGCACACGCATGCGCAGATCGGCCGTCGCACGCGCACGCGCAGATCGGCTGTCGCACGCGCATGTGCAGATCGGCATGTTGCGGTCCGCCATTTTTTTTCAGGGGGCGCGCGGCGCGCACATGCACCCATGTCGGGATCACAGCGCACATGGGCGGCGCAAGTGGGGTCTCAACCTAAAAAAGGTTGAGAACCACTGTTCTAAGCAATACAGGGAGGCAGGCATTTCATCACTATGTTAAAATCATGTATTATGATTCTTAGCCAGCACATATATCAATAGTCAAGATCTTGGGTTCTGCACATGGAACTAGTCTATTTATAAAAATTACATGTCATACAACTACATGTTAAAGATGCCCATTGTGATCATGATGACGATGTTATGCATTCAGTTGTGCCTGACTAGGTGATTCTGTGACCTGGTCACGTCTTCCGATCTCGCACTACTACTTTGTGTTTTTCTATGCTGTGTCTGGTGTCAGCTTTGATGGAGAAAGATGCCCATAGTTAAGTGCATTAATAACATAGGTGCAGAAAGGGAGAAAAATACTGAGTGGCTAGCCTGAGTTACAATAACATTTTTAATGCAAGAAAGAAATCTATATCAGTGAACATCAGAGACTGGCTCTGAAGGGATTGCACATCAATGTTTGTAAACTGTGGGTTCTCTAGTTGGCATTGCTTCTGTTCAGGAAGCATTAACAAAGCTCACTATGCAAAGAAAATGGAGCTTATTTTGTTCCATTAAGTACTTAAGCAAACAATACTGATTTTTTTTTTAAATTGTAGCTGGTATGTTTGGCTAGCAATGAAAAATGGAAGAAAGAAAAAGAGGTACAGCTGGCTAATTATAGGAAAGGAACAACAAACCATAGTATGAAATAGTGGCACAAAATACTGTTAAGTTTTTCCCATTTTTCCTTGTGTTGTGAGCATTTGGTATTTCAGTTAAGAAAAGCTTTGGTATGGCTCTCCTAAGTATGCAACTCCTTAGGTTTAAAGAGGAGGTTAATTTGTTCCTTTTTTCAGGTCCTTTATAAATTTGGAAGAACTTTTTTTTTCAGTGCAATAACCCGTTGGGAATTTAAATGATGACAGCCCTGAGAATTTTTTAAAAAAAATCTGATTATTAAATAGCTATGTTGCTGATATTGATTAAAACTGTGTTGTGACTTTTGTTTTTCCTCGTATAATTTTGCTTAGGTATAAGTGCACATTAAATACAAATATTCCACCTCCTCTCTATTAGCAATTCATTTTGATCTTCTAAACTTGCTAGAATGTAAATAATGTTCTACAACACGAACTTATCAGAAAGGCATTTGGAGGCAGAATAAAAAAAATGGAAGTAAAACCATTACTAAGGAACATATTAGCTATTTTTATTTATCTTTATATCTGTTATAAACCAAACAAAGCTTTGGAATTCTTTTTAATGGTAGGAAAAGGAAATAGCTTTTAAAAATAAATATTTACAGGTAGTCCTCAATTTATGACCACAGTTGAGCCTAAAATTTCTGCTGTTAAACGAGACATTTGTTAAGTGAATTTTGCCCCACTTTACGACTTTTCTTGCTTCAGTTGTTAAGTGAATCACTGCAGTGAATAAGTTAGTAACCTGATTGTTAAGTGAATCTGGCTTCCCCATTGATTTTGCTGGTCAGAAGTTTGCAAAAGGGGACACTGAGACTGTCATGAATACGAGTCAATTGCCAAGCATCTGAATTTTGATCACATAGCCACGGGGATGCTGGAATGGTCGTATGGACCAGGATACTTACGGGACCGTCTTCTGCCACATACTTCCCTACGACCGGTGAGAGCGCACAGGGTCGGCCTCCTCCGGGTCCCGTCAGCGAAACAATGTCGTCTGGCGGGCCCTAGGGGGAGGGCCTTCTCTGTTGTGGCGCCCGCCCTCTGGAACCAACTGCCTCCTGAAGTTCGCGTTCCTCCCACTCTCCTGGCCTTCCGAAAGAACCTTAAAACCTATCTTTGCCGGCAGGCCTGGGGATGATTGTGGACTGTTGTGTGAATGATGAATGTGTGTGGGGTTCCCATTTTTTAAAATATTTTGTTTGGATTCAGATTATGATCTGTTGTTTTATTTATATGTTGTAAGCCGCTCCGAGTCTTTGGAGAGGAGCGGCATATAAATCCAATAAATAAATAAATAAATAAATAAATAAAGACACATTTTCAATGCTGTTGTAATTTTGAAATGTCACTAAATGAACTGTTGTAAGTTGAGGACTAACTATATAAAGCAATACTTCCCAATTCCCAGCTATGTCGTCTCCTGTCTTTGGAGATAGGGCATGAAAAAGACAAAGAATTTTCACACATAGGATACCCAGGAACTTATGGATATGTAATAAATAATATAGATTCCATTTGTACTCTGTGTTATCAACTGTTGAGCTTTATTTTTCTGGAAAAGTTCTTACAAAAAAACCCAATGTGAGTTTCAAAGGCCATGCAGGTAATCCTCAACTTATAACTGGTCACTTAGCGATCATTTGAAGTTACGACATAGTTCCATAGTGCCTTCCCTCACAATCGAATCACCATGTTTTGGGCACTTGACAAGCAGACCACATTTACGGCCGTTTGCAGCGTCCCACAGTCGCATGACCATGATCTACAATATTTTTGTTGAAAATTAACATTTATTTGTGGTTTTGGGAAAAAATATCCCATAACAAGAATGGGTTCACTTATCGACCGCATTTGCTTAGCGACTGCGGCAAAAAAAGTTGTAAAATTGGATTGGTCACAGGATAACCCACTCTATAAATGTTGCAACTTATGTCTTCAATGGGCAGGCTCTGTCACAGTTGTAAATTGAGGACTACCTCTACTGTACTTGAAAGTAAGGAAGGGACAAAACAAAGGGAACACTACGAAGGACACAGCCTAGGGAATGAAAATATTAAAGCAAAATAAAAAGTCTTGTAGCAGAAACTTTTCTTATTGCAGCAATCACAGAACTTTCCAATTGATCAGAAATGTATAAGACTATGAGAGATAATCTCTCCTTTGAACAACACAGAACCAGTTGCTACTCATCACATTTTCTATCTGAACACATACTTGCAAATACATACTTGCTCATTTGAAGATCATTAACCTTTATGAGCCTATCTTCTACGTTTAATATAGCAGATTATTACATAGCACTGAAAAAAGTTTCACAAATGTTTTCACAGGTTTTCACAAAAGAAAAAAAAAACGGTTAGACCATAGGAAAAGTATACTACTAATGCCTATGGGGTAATTTTAATTCCCAGACATAAGGCAAGTTCAGATTTTTGAATTTTTCCATCCTTGTTCACATCACAATGATGAAGCAGGACCTCTCGGAATTTATCCAAATCTGTACCAGTAATGCTGGGCTACAACAATAATGAGAGAGAGAAAGAAAGAGAACGAGATAAAAAGCGCACTGCGGAAAACAAATAGTCATTTTTAGCAATAAGGCAATCTTCTTTATTTATTGATTTGATTTGATTCATTTAATTTATAAGACCAGAGGTTTAGCAGCATACAGTTAAAATCAATACAACACCTAAAAAAAAATCTAGAAAAATTAAAATAACATACAATTGAACACAACACTGGGGACCAACACATGATTGCCAAAATGAATTACACACCAATAGGCATAACCTCAGTCTATGCCAGAGCCTGGCTCTGCCTCTTCCATGTTGTTGTTTTTTTCATTTCCCAGCTTAGCCTCTAACTATTCCTTCAAAGTCCAATATAACTATTCCTTCAAAGTTCAAATATAAACAAGGCCTGAGTCCCTACTTAGCTTCCTAGCCCATCAAGGTTATATCCAGTTGGTATCATTTGCTGAGAGAATGAGAAATAATGGAGTTGTATTCCAGGGTAATAGATTTAATTTTTTTAAAAAACACATAACATGAAACAGTCTTCTTGAATTGTGGCTCTTTCAGATATTTTGAACCTTAACTACTATTATCCCTAGCCGAGCTAGGTAATTGCTTGATCTTTGAGGGTAATGGCAGATGTAATTTAACATAAAGGGAGTTATCAGATTGGAGAAGATTAGAAGAAATATGTTCTGTGGAGCTGAAACACATGGTTAGTACATTACCAGCAAATATTTATGTCTGGGAGGAAGGATGGGGAAGCGCAATTAATTGAGGAAGTATTGATAATTTGAACAAGACAAGCTGTAGTGTACACAAAAGTTCTTTATATTACACCACAATTTCCCATTCTTCTCTTCTTCATTTCCCAAAAAGGAGAAAATGTAAGCAGCTTATTTTGTTCAGTCATTAAAGAGCCGGATGGAAACATTCACAGGTGGTCTGATTGATCTAGGACTGAGAGCAACTTTTAGTTTAAAAAAATAATGTGCACAAAACATAAAAAACAGTGAACTTACCTTGACAAGTTCCATCATATCTTTTACAAACCCATCAACTTCTGGACCTTCAAGAGCTCCTGTCTTACTCTGGAATATAAATTTGTGGAGTAAAAATGTTGACATATTTATCTGCATACTTTTCTTCTCTTTCTGGCAATAATATACTCAACCTTAAAGCGATATTCTTGTAGATATTTTGTGCCAAATTAAACAATAAGAAGGATCTCATGGGAAAGAAAAAAAAATTACCAGAATCCATAAGAAAAAAAATTACGACCTTATTCCTGTCCTCTCAGTTTTGGGAACAAGTAGAACAGGGGTCTTCAAAGTTGGCCCTTTTATGACTTGTGGACTTCAACTCCCAGAATTCCTCAGCCAGGCATGCTGGCTAAGGAATTCTGGGAGTTGAAGTCCACAAGTCATAAATGGGCCAACTTTGAAGACCCCTGAAGTAGACCTTAACTCTCACAAGAGCTGTGGCATATTAGAGACTAATGGGATATGAGCATCAAGCTTTTTCTATCACATGGACCAGATCAATAAGAGTTATACACTTTCTACAAGCACATTACATGTGTGTCATCTGCACAAATAAAAGGAGGAAGCAAGTATGCTGGCCTCCTTTACATAATTCTATTGGTCTGCTTCTTATTGGTCTGCTTCTTTGAAAGCTAGAGATCTTCATCTATCCATGGAGATTCTTTGTGCAATTCCTGCCCATAAAAATGAAATGAAATATGACATAGGAAACCTTCATAGATAGAGAAGCTTTCCTCTGCCTATAGTCTTCATCTGTACCTGGTTAAAATTTATTACATTTAGAGACCAGAATTATCTGCATTTGTACCTAGAGGACCTAGAGGACAAAAATTACTATGAATGGAAGATAGTCAGGATTGGCTTCTGAAGTAACTCATGATCCTTGCCAAAAAAACAAATAAAAATACTGCTGCTTTAATAATCACAAAATAGATACACACTCTTGCTTGTTGCTAAATACCTCTTTGAAAAGTTTTGACATCCCTAACAAATAAAAAAAATGTTTTTTTTTGACATTTTAAGAAATGGAAGGCAGAAAATACCTTCCACCAAGAGCAGTATTTATCTGGATAATGCCCTGTTGACCCATTTGCCCAGCAAAACAGCTATAATAATCCCTACAATTATTTTAAATATGAATGGGGTGACATGTAACATTGGTCACTATGTTGCCACAGAGAACATGGATTTGTATGCACACAATATTTAAAAATAATTATAATTTAAATAAAGCAATATCCATTTCTACACTGTGTGAAGCCTTATAATCAGGTGACTTATAGTTTAACTGTCTGGGACAGGTCACAATAATGTCACCTGGGTAATGATTATGCAAATAAGGTGAATTATGTAATTTCAATGCAAATTACATTACTGAGCCATTTGGACGAGGACACCCACAGATACCCATGATTTGCATGCCTAAATAGGACTAATTAATGATGGACAAGTTCAAGGAGTTATTTCCCCTGCATAGATTATCTTTAACTTATCTTTAAACTAGAGACACAGTATTTGAAATGTCTTCCAATAAAGAACAGCATTCATAAAACAGGCAACTATCATTTGGTGTATTGCAGGGTCAGTAATCCCAAATAGTAATAATAAAACTCTTACAACATCATAGTGTGCAAAGATTTTCTCAAAATCTCTTTTTCTTTCTTCTGCACTCGAAGCCTGAATCAAAGAACAGGAATTAATTTTGAAAAAAAAAAAACTATATACAGCAAAAAAGGAATAATCAAGTTCCCTGCAAATTACTGTACTTACATCCAGTTTAAATTGAAGGAGAAAATTTTCCTGAAGAGCTAAAATCCTGAATGAAAAGAGTTAAACCATTATTTTCTGAGACTTCATTTCCACAGAAATAGACAGTTGTGCTTGACAGAGCTCAGAAAGAGAGGAAATTTCACAGGAAGTTTAGCAGACATTTCTGGAAGCAGTAGTTTGTGATGTGGCGCATTGTCACCTTGCGTCCAGGAAAAGCAAATCCTGAGCTTTCAGCTTTTAGCACAACAGGTGTAAATACAACCAAGATTGGTTTGGGGGTAGAGTGACTCAGTGGAGAAGTAAGCTACTGAAGCCACTCCAAACAAATCAAATATTTACCTTGCGAGATCATTCAGATCCAGCCGGCCATCTTTATTTTTGTCAAAGAGCTTCATCTATAAAGCAAATAGTGGATGTGAAATGATTAAGACTAGGAGAGCTAAGGGAAAAAACCCAACACCCCAAACCAATAGTATTTTACTAATCAGAATAATACATTCAAATTACTTTGAGTTACAGCAGGCAGAATTATGTTGTGATCCAAAGATGTTCCAAAGTCCACCATAGATTTCTCCCAGGGATATTTGGACTGTTCAAGTCATAACTTTAAAAGAATGTTTTGTGACTCTTCTTTCAGCTAGCAGGCATTGAATACATAAGCAAAATATTTACCTTTTTTCTCCCACTTTCCAACTTTTTCCTAACCACTGATGGAATGTGGTGTTTTTTTTAGTCTAGGTTGATTCAAAACAAGGTGCTACTACCTTCAATAGTGTTTGATCCCTGGAAAACATGTATAAACCTGCAGCCCAAAAGCCTTTGAGGATGAGAAAGGCTAACAATCTGAAGAATGTAATTTTAGGATAAGATAATTTGGTCAGCCTTAACAAACTGTAGGGACAAATCAAGAATTAAATGTAAGTCATAAAGGAACAATTGATGGAGGAGTGCTTAAAATTTAGGCTTTTGCATTTGACTTATGGTAAGACTTTATTATGTATTGTTTGGGAGTCTTGTCCCAGACTTGCATCCTTAGGTACTGAAACTACAATTCCCAGATATTTCTACTAGCATTGCCAAAAGTTCTACAGGCCAACATTTCTGATGGAAGCAGTTCTAGTGTACTGGGGGGAACTACTGGGGAGAAGTTTGCAGGAGCAGATCTTCTGAATTTGTTCTTGGAAACCATAGGCCAGGGCTCTCCAAACTTGGCAACTTAAAGACTTGTAAACTTCAGCATGGCTGGTTGAGGAATTCTGGGAGTTGAAGTCTACAAGTCTTCAAGTTGTCAAGTTTGGAGAGCCCTGTCATAGGCCATCAGAAAAATGGTGCTTATCCATCATCTTGCTGAGCTGTCTAGAAACATTTGAGACTACCCAAAAGCTTTGTCTTGTAAAAATCAGATTTAATTAAGAAATTTCAGCCTCTTGGTATCAAAATCTATTAATGTAAAAAGCTTTCTCTGCGCTCTGAAGTATATTCTAATTTCACTTAACTGTATTCTTATCATTTTCGTTCTTGCTGGTTGGTTTACTTTTTGCCCTGCCCTTTTCGCCCTTTTCCTGCTATTATATCAAAAAATAACAAAAAAGGGAGGGGGGGAAGGGCAATGCTTTTTCAGAATGAAAGGAAGAAAGAGTGAAGAAAATAGTGAATGGAATAAACTATAATAAAAGGAGGTTGAGAAGCTGGATTTAATTTTTTTATATGTGGGAAGGTGATTTGGCAAACTGCACAGCTTAACTCCAGTTCTAAAATATTCAAAACTGGGATAGTGTTTAATCTTTATTTTATTAATGCTATCATTAGGAAAGCTGGAAAAAAACCCATGGGGGAAGATGTGAGCGTATCCATATGTTGCATAGTATCTCATCTTTCTATCCTTTAATCTTCAGGCTCAGTGGTTTAGAAGATTAGTGCCATCTCACACTCAGTACCCTGTACTCCTACAGCATATGATTTAGTTTTTGTCAGAAGAGTGCACAATGTAGGCCAGGGGTGGCAGGCTTGGCAACTTTAAGACTTGTGGACTTCAACTCCCAGCATTCCATCTGGGGAATTCTAGGAGTTGAAATCTACAGGTCTTAATGTTGCCAAGGTTGGACACTCCTAATGTAGCCAAATGGATGCTTAAGCTTTTTTAGAAATACTATACTGTATATGAGTGGTGTCTAGAAAGGTCCTTCTACAAAGGTGTTCCCAAGATCAAGTAAGCAGCTTCTCTCTTTATCTTTGCATCTTACAAATTGCCAGATTCTGCATCTCATTATCTCTCCTTCATACCCGCTCAACATGTGCCGCACAAATCCTCAATTGGAGGAGGAGTCATGCTCTGATATAGTGAGATCTCTAACTTTCTATCAGTTCCCATTGACGAAACATTAATGAACTTGGATTATTAATCAGAAATACCTCAACTATTAACCACAACATAAGGGTACAGCTGGCCTCATTTCGCAAAAGATGACTAATTGAGATGCCTGACTGAACTGGGAGAGCAACTCTGTTTTCTGTTGGCGCCTTCATTGATCTATTGGAATTGACATGTGATGAATTTTTAACAGTAATCAGAATGGCATTGCCAAGACAGAAAACTAGGGGTTGGTGATGCCCTGCTTACTCACCAGATGCCCAAGGGCATTGCCAAGTCTTCAAAATAGTAATGAGAAAATTCACTTGCTATCCTATGAAAATGCCTAAATCATATGAGATAACCAGATATTACAAGACTTTGGCTATTTCGACAATCTCGTATAAAATCATACCAGCACTGCATGAATTAGAGTTTTATTGTATCTTTTCTTGCACCTGGCTCATTGTCTGAGATCATCACCCAGTTCCATGGTATGAATCATGATTTGCTACTGCAAGGATGAGCTTAGCTTCTTCTACAGTTTACATCCTTTCTTTGCCCTTTTCTTCTTCTGGCAAGCTCGCTTCTCCTTTACAATACTGTACACCGAAATAGGTAATTGTTGATAAACAGTTAATTTTACTCATGACATGTCCTTTCCTCTTCCTGAGGTTTATTTAGGTTTGTGAATTCTGTCATTACTGCAACATATGGCTGAACTGAGCTGAAAGCAAAAGTCACCTCTCATACCAGTGCAATAAGAAAAACATGTAGCCTGCAGAGAGGCCCGGTTCCTTTTTATTTTTATTAAGTATTTCTAAAAAGGTAAAGGTTTCCTCTATCCAGTCATCTCTGACTCTAGGGGGCCTGCTCATCTCAGTTTCTTAGCCAAGGGAGACAGCTTTGTCCGAAGAAGCTTTTGTGGTCATGGGGCCGGCATGACTGTACGCTGAAGCCCATGGAACACTTGCCTTCCCACTGAAATGGTACCTATTTATCTACTTGCATTTGCAAGCTTTTGAATGGACAGGAGCTGGGGCAAGAATGGGAGCTCACCCTGTCACGTGGCACTTGGGTCTCAAACTACCAATCTTCCGGCATCTTAAGTGCTAGGACACCACCCCTCCCTTATCATTTATATCCCATCTTTATTATTTTTATAAATAACTCAGGGTGGCAAATGTATATAATAGTCCTTCCTCCTTCCATATTCCGTACAACAACAACCTTGTGACATGGTTGGTCTGAGAAATTGGCCCAAAGTTATGCAGCTAGCTTTCATGCCTAAGGCAGGACTATGCAGTTTCCCAGTTTCTAGCCTGATGCCTTAACTGCTAGCTAAACTGTGCTTTAGCATCATGTCCCAAAGAGCACAATTGTTTTCTAATGTATCCTTTCCTTTTCTTTGAAAACGCTTCTCAAATTTTTTTGATGGGCTTAATGTATTAAAGTACATAGGATGTGCTCTCTTACTGCACTGGAATAATTTTAAAAGAAAAGCTAAATAGATGATGCCATGGATTATGTAGGACCCAAACAATTTATTGTTCAAAACTATTTTTTGGGAGCAGGAATCTGATAAACTAAATTACTCATCAACTATTTGGACAAATATGGGAAACGTTCTCATCATCCAGGTAGCTGAGAATTAATCTATAGCACTTTCTTTAAATTGCACATGGGTAAAAGGTGCTCCTATAACTGATGGAAGCATATTGTCCCCTGGAAATGAAAGCCCATTGCTGATAGCTGGATAGATATTATCATGACCTGCTATTTTAGCCAATGAATAATAATCTCAACGATTATTTTGGCAGGGTAGGTGGTGTGATTTGCAGATGAATATGCTAGTAATGAGCTTTCCTTGCACATGGCATAGACAAAATGTAGCTTTGTGAATTGCAGAATGCTACCAGGTCATACCATAGAGTTAGCAACTACTTGGCCATCAAGTATATCTGGACGGCTTGTAAGGCTGGATGCTCAAATTAATGGAGACAGCATTTATAGAGAACTGCACTGCTATACAGAGACAATAGAGAGCCGTATGAGAAAGATCAGCAATGATACAATTCTACCTGGATGGCTGAGAATCTTCATCAGCATCAGCAAGGACAAACTAACTACAAATTAAGTTTCCTTTTTTTTAGGGAGATATATTAATTAATGTGATCAGACTGTTTTTGATTGTCATTACACAAGTTATATTGGTATTGGGGGAAATAAATGTTTTGGCAAATCATCAGCCAATTAGCACCCTCAAAATACTCTCAACTCCCACCCACTCAATATGGACAATGTATATGGTTAGCTAGCCACAAATAAAAAGAGAATTTGCATAGCCTTGCATTATGCTTAGAGAACATGATGCCCCCATAGTGAGTGCTGGGTGATAGACTTGCAGCATGTTAACTTGGTCATTTTAGTTCACTGGCTAAACCTTTCCCTATCACTCCTAGGATGATGGCATTATGGCTTTGTTCATCATCCTTTGATCCCACTGACATGCAAAGGTTTGCTAAGGAATGCCAGCAACACTATTGCTGGATCTCCAAGGGGCCCACTACTAAAAAGACTATCCTTTGAATTATCACCAAATGCATCTTACTGAAACATGAGAAGAAAAGTCTCGTCCAATGATCTTAGCAAAGGACTGGGTTATCTATGTGTTTGCATGCTGCTGTGTATGGCCTTTAGGTCTGAAAAGTTTGCCTGCCCAGTTTAAAATTGGCCATTTAATCAATTGTTATTTACAGGTTTATTCTGTTTCTGGAAGTGAAACATAATAAAAGATACTCAGGACTTCTTCTCTCTGTGTGCTAATAATCCTAGTCCTTAATCCACTAAAGTTTTTATGTATATAATATTTAAAATGAGTTCAACATAATTGAGGTAAAATATCTCAAAAATTGCTAGATGCATGGAAAGAAAACATGATGAAGAAAAATAATAATAACTAGGACTAAACAAACTAAACACGTCTTTTGGGTAAGTGTTCCTGAGTGAGCTTTTTTTAAAATAGGTTGTTAAGAAATATTGAAATGGAAAAGGCTTACATGCTTAGGCCATTTAGATGGTAATCTATATGCACTTAACTTGAATATAAAATCATTGAAATTAGTGGCTTTTAAGGCTAAGTAGATATATTGTGCTGTTGGCGCTATAAACACCAAACCAGCAGCTTAAACTGAGCATGGAAATAAACTGGCAGCCAATAAAGATGAAATAATAATAATAACATTGGACTAATGTGGTTGCAGAGTCAGCCTGAATTAATATCTTGCATCTGAAAATTTACTTTTGGTTGCTGACATTCTGCAAGGCGTTCGCCTTTTACACTTTCAAGCTGTTGCCACAGCCGCAAAAGCTGAAAGAATGTTTTTTATTTAGAAGAAGAATATGAGCATCCCTCCTCAATATCTTAGCAAGCTTTCTCCCTCCTTAAAGCAGGACTTCCCAAGCTTTTTCCTTCCTTACCCAAAACCACTGATATAGAGTTCCAGAATTGGAAAGTTCTTGTGAGGTCATCTAGTTCAACCCCCTTCTCAGAGCTCTCCTTACTTCATTTTATCTTTGCTCTTGCTTTACCATTTCCATTTTTTTTCTTTGCATTATATTTCTGAAGGTGGAAGATTGCTGTTTGAAATGAGCCTTAAATCCTACGTAGTATGTTTTGTGTATGATATTTTTTTTCATCTTTTGCTACACACATCCAAATAGTGTAAAAATCTTCAGGCTGCTTCAGAGATTTAGGAATTACTATAATATTAAGAAATTTCAGTTTACCATGGTATCAGTATATTCTTGCAGTTTTGCCTTGGAAACGTTTTTTCCATGCTGCCGAAACAGATCTTGCAGAAAGTCCTAAGTTCAGGAAAGAGAGTAGAAGTTATGTTTCAGCTTCATCCTAGACAGGGGTAGGCAACTTTGGCTCTTTTATGACTCGTGGACTTCAACTCCCAGAATTCCTGAGCCAGCTGGTTCAGGAATTCTGGGAGTTGAAGTCCACAAGTCATAAAAGAGCCAAGGTTGCCTACCCGGGTCCTAGAACAATATGCATGACTCAAGAGCTTGATTCCTATAAGTCTCAAGCATAATTTATGGATGGCCAACTTCGTTTTGGCTTCCAGAGGTATTTCTGTCTCTGTAGTTGAAAATAGGCACAGCAGGTTTCCACTATTTTAAAAAGAAAATATCTCCTCTAAAAAGGGGAAAGAAATAATAAATTAACCCGCAAATATTGTCTATATGCACATTGTGAGCCTATTCATTTTGGGTCTTATTCCTATCCACAATTGCCAACCCCCCCAAGGAAATTTAATTGCAGTTTCTAGCCACCTTTGGGAAAGGTGGCTTACCTGGAACTGTGCTTAGTACAGTTAATGCGCAAAGGTAATCAAAGAATAACTAGTAACAAAAGCAGTATCTGGATAAAGTTCCAGCAAGCCCAGAACTTACTCGGAGTTCACCAGCTGAAATAAAGCCACTGCTGTCAGCATCATAATGACGCCAAATCTGTAGAAAAGAAAAAAAATGTGATATTAGCCATCGGCTAAGCAGTGTCGGCTGGTGGCGCCCAGGGGGAGAGCCTTTTCTGTGGGGGCACCGACGATGTGGAACGAGCTCCCCCCGGAACTCCAGACGTGTCATGATCTCCGCACCTTCAGAAGAGAGTTGAAGACTCATCTCTTCAATCAAGCTGGCCTGGCCTAGATCTCCTCGGGTTTTAAATTTTTAAACAAGGCTGTTCGGGTTTTAGAATTGGGTTTTTAACAGGTTTTTAGTAACAGCCTTGTATTTATTTTATTTAATTTAATTTTAAATATTTATTGTTTTATATGTTTTTATTGGGTTGTAAACCGCCCCGAGTCCTACGGGAGAGGGGCGGTATAGAAATGTAATAAATATAAATATAATATATATATATATATTACAAGACATGTTCTCGAATTAACACCCTAACCTGACTGATAAATCCTTTGGTGGATTTTTCTCAGGACTGTTACAATGCTACTGGTTCAGAATACAGAAGCCTGAAGTGGTTGTTCCACTAAAAAGCAAAATAAGTAACATAGAACATGTTCTGTTAATCTGGTTCATTAGGTGAGTTTCATGGAACTGTCTATATTGCTTAGTCGCCAAATCACAAGAAAGAATTTGAGAAAGAAGGTTATATATTCAGGTAGCCCTCAACTGACCACAACTGAGCCCAAGGTTTCTGTTGCTAAGTGGGACAGTTGTTAAGTGAGCTTTGCCTCATTTTATGCCCTTGCTTGCCACAGTTGTTAAGTGAATCACTGCAATTGTTAAGTCAGTAACACAGCTGTTAAACAAATCAGGCTTGCCCATTGACTTTGCTTCTCAGAAAGTTGCAAAAGGGGAATCACACGATCCCCGGGACACTGCCACTGTCATAAATATGAGTCAGTTGCCAAGCATCTGAAGTTTGATCATGTGACCTTGGGGAGGCTGCCATGGTCGTAAATGTGAAAACCAACCATAAGTTGCTTTTTTCAAGGCCGTTGCAACTTGCAGCGGTCACTAAATGAATTGTTATAAGTTGAGGACTACCTGTACTACCATATCAAGCCTTTCTTCTCAGAATGGTTTGGAAAGGAAATATTTCATGCACACTGTTTGTTAGATCAGGGAGGGTCCTATAGCCAAGGAATGTGACAAATCACTTCTGGGGAAGCCCATTGTTCAGGACCTGGCATATTGAGCAAATGAGGGGTGTTCCTTATTGAAGAGAGATGGTTAGAGTTTCTCTGTGTGTCATTCCCTTATGACGGCTTCCTTCAGATTTCATTGTCAACAGACTTCTGTTCTTAGGTTTAGATGGGATTGCAAGAGGCTTTGTCTGGGGGTAGGGAGGGTCAATTTTGGCCTGACAGGATTAGGCAAAGAAATAAACTGGGTTTGATCCTGGTCACATCTCAAAGACAGGGAAGAAAAGGGGGCAGCCTCCATTTTATTTGCTACATTTACTTTGTCCACGACATACTCTACACACTATCCCATTTTATTACAGGCCTCACTTGTTTGTTACTGTGCACACTTGTACCTGCAGACATGCAATCTCACACATGCACACATATGGCTTATTTCAGCAGTGACAACACAAAATTGATGTTCATTCCTGAAAGATCTAGAGATATAAGATTCTGCAAACTGGTTGGAATATTCCCTGCTCACCTGTGTATAACTGGGGTTTTTATCCCTGCCTGAAAAGAGGTCAGATTATAGACAGGCTAATTCAGTCTGGACGTGTGGTTTCCATGATTGCACATCCAGGCTAGGATATTGCTGTGCAAACAACATAGCTTATCTCAAACTGCATTTTGAGGCTGAAACTGATAAGCCATAAAATCTTTTCTGACCAGGTGTAGAATTATCTTCATAGGATAAGAAATGATAATAATTTCTGAACTACTAGGACAATCTACACATCTCAGGAGTCATACAAAAGCTGGTTAAGTTGTGCATCTTCTTGGTGATGTGTTAAAAGCTGTTGAGTCTTTCTCAGTTTATTGACCAAAAACTTGTTTACTAGTTTTTTTTTTATGCAAGAGTCTATGGCGCATAGGGCAAGCATGTTGCTAAGGTATTTTTCGTAACAGAAATCTGACCATAAAACTACATGGAAAAATAGGGGAGATGGTGCAGCTTTTATTTCTTCCTGTGTGAAGTAAACCTGAATTATCCATTAAACCTTCTGATAAGCCAAAGGCTGACATTTGCACAGTTCAAAATACACAGCCCTTTTGTGGTTGTATTTGCTTCAAAGAAAGATAAGGTAGTAATTTGTGAATGAATAAGCAGCTAGAGAAAGGAGTATGGTATGGTAAGGTATGGTATGGTAGGGTAAGGTAGGGTAGGGTAGGGTAGGGTAGGGTAGGGTAGGGTAGGGAAGTGTAGGGTAGGGTAGGCTAGGCTAGGTTATGATATTATAATTATATAATTACCTGTGTCAAGAAGCGTATGTTGTTACTTTCACAGCAAACCACACACAAATAAGAGATTATGTATTATAGAACACAAAAAGAGCTGAGTCTGCGGTTCAAGATGCATCTCAAGGAAATTTTGTAGAAGAAAAGATGCTAATATTCCATGCCCACATATGATTTACCTCCCTGCTTTTCAATAACAGTATGCAGGTAGTCCTCAACTTACGACTACAATTGAGCCCAAAATGTCTGCTGCTAAGTAAGACATTTGTTAAGTGAGTTTTGCCCCATTTTACGACCTTTTTTGCCACAGTTGTTAAGTGACTCAGTGAAGTTGACAAGTTATTATTCAGTTGTTAGATGAATCTGGCTTCCCCATTGACTTTGCTTGTCAGAAGTTCGCAAAAGGGGATCACTTGACCTTGGGACTCAGCAGGGGTCATAAGTATGAACCAGCTGTCAGGCATCTGAATTTTGATCACATTTTGATCATGGGGATGCTACAAAGATTGTAACTGAAAAATGGTCACCGGTCACTTTTTTCAGTGCCGTTGTAACTTTGAACAGTCACGAAATGAACTGTTGTAAAGCAAGGACTGATAAATTTGTCCCTGATAAATTTACTTTTCAGTACCAAAAAAAGAGCTTTAGCTCCTCTCATCTCAGAAATATACTGTACTTTAAAAACCCAATCCTCCAGTACTTACTTTATTTGAGGCAGTGGAATGAGTGAAATAAAAACCAACGACAGTTATCACTTCAAAAACAGAACATGCAGCAAGAACTCTTACCTACCCGCATGAACTCCACACTGTTATTCAAAGGAGTTTCTCTTTGGAAAAGTAGCAGAAAGTTGTCTTCCTCAGTCAAAATCATATTTGCAAGCTAAAATAACATAAATTATTAATATTGTTTAATACTCAAGAGTCCTCAATCTGTACCAGGGTCAAAAAAAGGTTAAGAGGGCTTCCCCTGTCCTTTTGAATATGTCTCACACTTGTGGCACATGTGAAAAAAGAATGGGCCTTCAATCATGCAAATATCTTGATTTTTTAAACCTTTTTTTATTTCCCCTCCCCACCTCCACAATGCCCCTGGTCTGTATGTTTACAGGACTCAGAGCTGCTTGAATTTGGTCAAAAAGTAAGATGACACCCACAATGAGGAGTTCAAAGCCCTACCTGGGTTTTTATCGGTATCATACGAGTGACACACATCAAATGTGGGCAGAGTTCATATCACTGTGACTGCCATCTTAACTTTTTAAACCACATCTTATGAACACTCCTGCTAGGATTATTTCCAAAAATAGAAAATAAGAAATAGCTGAAATAAGAAAACAGCAGCAACATCTAAGATACAACAAATTCCTTGTATTAAAATTGGCATTTGGGTGTATTCAATTCTCTATTCCTGATGTCCCCAACTTTTTGGGCACCAGGGACCGGTTACATGATAAGAGATTTTTCCACGGACTGGAGAGTGCGTGGTTTTGTGTGCTGCCTGCATCCCACGGATGGGGCTTTGCTTGTTTGTGCGGCCTGATTGCTGGCATGCCGTGGCTCGGTATGGACCATGGACCAGGGTTTGAGGACACCTGCTCTATGATACATTTTCTAAAGTCCCAAGAGAAGAAAAGAGGTAGATACCTCTTGTATTTGTAAGTGTCCATCATCAGTCACACTGAAGGTTGACATTAATTGTTTTTTCACCCTCTGAAGCTCTTCTTCTGTGATGGTGCTCTGTCACAAAAAAACAAATCTAATGGGCTAAAGGTGATAGGACTATGGCTCCTGTTGTAATTCTGATACAACATTTGTACAACATTCATACAACATTATGGCCTTTTGGCAGTACCTCTGGACCACATCTGGAGGGGGTGCAGAGTGGGGAGTGAAGGAGTGGAGGGATGTAGGAAGGTTGTTGGAGAGGAGGGTGGAGAGTGAAGGAGGGAGAGAGGGAGGGGGAGGGAAGTAAGAGATAGGGAGGTAGGAAGAGGGGGATGTGGTGGAGGGGGTGCTGCCGAGCAACATCCATAGTTATTCTATTTTAAGTTATTTTTTAAAAGTATGTATGTTTTGTTTTGTATGAGACAAAGTCGAAAATGATTATATTAAGTTGAGTTGTATTTAATTTGATTTTTTGTTAATAATTATAAAAAACTAATAAAATATTTACAAAAAAAAAATTATGCCCTTTTTATGTTTCTTTAAGATCACCCATGGAAGAGTTCCAGCTGGCACTCTGTACTGAAAGAAAAAGGATTACAGCAACTTTAAGTCTAAAAATAAATTTAATCTACTCTTCTAGGAAAGATTCTCAAATATACTTGCTATCTTGTCTTGTAGGCATTTATAAATGAAGGAGCAGCACGCAACCATATATCCACACGTGTAGTACAGAATAAGAAGTTGTAGAGAATCACAGCCTCTGCAATTACAGGTAGTCCTCGACTTACGACCACAGTTGATCCCAAAATTTCCACTGCTAAGCAAGACAGTTGTTAAGTGAGTTTTGCCCCATTTTATGACCTTTCTTACCACCATTAAGTGAATCACTGCAGTGGTTAAGTTAGTAACACAGTTTATTTATTTATTTTATTTATTAATTGGATTTCTATGCCGCCCTATTCCAGGAACTCAGGGCGGCTCACAACATAGATAGAAATCTGACATTAAAATACATTATAAAAAACCCCTTAATTAAAAAAAACAATCATCCAAGACAGACATGCAAACAAACATACACTGGCTGGGGCAAAATGTTAACTGCCCCAGGCCTGTCGGCAAAGATGTGTCTTCAGTCATTTGCTAAAGGCGGAGAGGGTGGGGGCAATACGGATCTCTGGGGGGAGTTGATTTCAGAGGGCCGGGGCCGCAACAGAGAAGGCTCTTCCCCTAGGCCCTGCCAGGCGACACTGTCTGGCTGACGGGACCTGGAGAAGGCCGACTCTGTGGGCCCTAAAGTTGTTAAATGAATCTGGCTTCCCCATCGACTTTGCTTGTTGGAAGGTCACAAAATGTGATCCTATGATACTGCAACCCTCATAAATACATGCCAGTTGCCAAACATCCAAATTTTGATCATGTGACCACAGGGATGCTGCAACAGTCACTAAGTGTGAAAAACAGTCCTACGTTATTGTTTCAATGCCACTGAAACTTCAAATAGTTAGAAAATGAATGGTTATGTCAAGGATTACCTGCAGTCTAAATCCTTTCCATTTTTTCACATACTAACCCCTCGAGATATTCATATTGCACATTTTTTAGTGTTCAGAATTAATAATTAGACTTCCAAGACTTTGATGGTATTTTATTGATAAACAGAGTAAAGTTATACTCAGTCTATTTCCAAGATAGAATCTGAAATCCCGACACCAACAAACGGTGATTGCATTTTGTCTCCAAAGCAACTATGGTATGTGCCTGCAGACATCTGAGTAAATTTAAACATTACTGGAATGTTTGGAAAATAATTATATTTGATGCCCCACATGTGAATTCTGGGAAGTTTCTGAGAGCTTTATAAAATTTATGTGAGAATTATATAAAGCAGTAGATAGTTCATTGAAAAGATTGGCTGCATAAGGACACAGTACTGTAATTTAACACTGATTTTGCTTGGCAGGGCCCGCCTTCGAAATTAGACCAGATCAAAAAACTTCTATGTCTATTATTTTCCTATTTTACAGTTACCAGAGGCTTGTGGGAGAAGCTAGTTATATTTCGGGATGAAGGCTATGCATAGAAAATTCCAGTTCATTCAAATCTAGAAGGCTAATATTGCCTTAAATATGTAGAAATCAGAGAAGGTAAATACATCACTCAGGTCAGGCTGTTTAAGTGAGAGATCCTTTTATGCAGGTGAACTCAAAAACATTCTCCCTTTTTGGAAAACCATAAAAAAATGTTATGTAATGCAGCAGTCCCAACCTTTATGACTTGGTGGCCTAGCAGGGAGAAAGAGGGAACCAGCTCACCTTTCGTTCAAGTTGAGGTGTGTTTGTGTGCTCTGGCCCGCTTCTTACTACAAGTCAAGCTGCGCACATGTGTGCACAGGCCAGCAGCTTGCACGACCCAGTTCCAAACTGGCCATGACCCAGTATTGAGCCACAGTCCGGAGTTGGGGATCCCTTCTGTAGTGAACTGAAACAGCAATGAGTTATAGCGTAGTCTTATCTACCACTATACCACGGAGTCGCTGGCTGGCATATTAAAAGTCTTTTTCTTATTTTGCAGACAGTTTTATTCAGGCTGGAGGAGAGGAAGTTGTCACTGAGGATTCTGCTCCTCAGTGATCATAGTCTTGCCATCAGAAAATGGCAGCTTCCTGTCCTCAACCTGAAGATATTTGATGGCAAAATCAGGTGAACTTCATCCTAGGCAGAATTTTTTTGGAGCAACTTTAAAAGTGTATGAATTGAAGTCATGCAAACACAAGGAGGCCACATGGATCCATGTTCTAAGGCATATTTTTATAGCTCCTCCTTCATTTCATAGAACCATTGAGTGAAAGGATTGGAAGTGACCTTGGAGATTAGTAGTATCCACAGCAAACCATGATGATATGAAAAATAATACCGTGACTTAAATACCACAACTACAAACTTGCTTCCCAACAGCTGGCATAAGTCACAGCATTTGTGTGATGCCATTGAACACATGTCATCATTTGCCCATGCTCCCTCCACTGGAGACCCATGGACCCATTTACTTTGATGCTATGCCCAGTGCATTGGATATCAATAGTTGAGAATTATTAATAGAATATCCTGGATGACAAAAGGATAACAGAAATGAAATAAGCCAATCCAAGTATGTGATACATGGCCTTTAAATTATTTAAGAGAACATCAAAACCTGAGTATTATCTATTGCTAAAACTTGTCTATGCTCCAAGAGATATGGAAACAAGATTTTGAAAACCCCAATATCTCCAGATATTTTTATCTCAAATGAAGGATCTTACAGAAAGTAGAACAAAGAAGTGGGTTGATTTCCATGGTTGATTTTTAAAAATATCACCTATGATTATAATTTAAACTTCCAGCTTGACTTTCCAAATGGAAACTATAAAAGAAGTTCAAGATCATTTAAGGTTTTGAAAATTATACTATAAAAGGGGTAACAGAATAGAACATATTCAACTGAACTCATCAGCTTCCTTTTTTTATAAAATTGCTAAGTAATTAATAGCTCATATGTTTTAACTCCAAGGTATATAGCCAACTAAGAATTTATCCTTGAATGCATGTGCATGTATGTGTTGGTTATCTAACTTGAAACAAATATTAATTCTTTACTTAAAACACATTTCATCAACAAGTTAGCAATGTTACTGTTTGCAAGCAATATTTTAATATATTATTATATCTAGCTAATTCTAATTACAAAATTAGATTTCTAATAACATTAGTCAAGAGCCAGTTTGTTGTAGTGCTTAAGACACCACACTAGAAACTAGGAGATTGAGTTCAAGTACTGCTATTCTTTAGGCCAGGGGTGTCAAACTCACAGCGTCACGTGATGTTGTGACTTATCACGTCTTTTTTTCCATTGCTGGCAATGCAGTCAGCACGGTTTTGCCATGACGGATCTGGCCTGCAGGCCGGCAGTTTGACACCCCTGCTTTAGGCAATTTTCTTTACTTAAACTTCCTGTTATGCATGTTGTGTGATATTTTTGAGGAATCCTATTTCTCTCTCTTTTAACTCCTCCCATAAGTTGTCCATAGTATGGGCATCAGTTTTTTTTGTCGAATATGATACCTTCATATTTTTCTAGAACTTTTTGTACGTAATGCTCCATATTAGTGTTAAAAATTGTTTATATTAATATAAAATGCATTGTGGTTTTGATTAATCTATATGTTCAGAGTTCAAAAGCTCAAAAGTTCCATATTGGTAGATATTGCACAAGGTGCACTTAATTAGCTGACAGTTGATGAAGAATGTTGGATGAGGCCAGTCTAGGTGTTTTTTATGAACTCTGAATAACGGGTGAGCTTGTTAGTGAGGCCGTGCAAAATATTTGCCTGGTTAACCCACTATTCTTATTTCAAAACAAATAGCTAGTTTTCCTTTTAAAGTACATGGAAACAGTAACTAGGTAAAGCTGAGTCCAGTTATCAAGTTTTCAAAATGGAAGATTGGCTATTTTAATGGAGGGGGAGCCCTCAACAACCCTGAGGAAAATATAATGAATTTTTTCTAAATGTAGATGGAAAACCACAAGAAGAGACTTTCTGAATGTCTGGGTTTTGAATAGTCCATTTCTTCTCTGGACCCAGGTTTCAAAATTAACTCCCAGATTCCTTGGTGCATCTTGCCAGTTAAAAACCACCCCCAATTCCCTATTTTGTCTTCTGACGTCCAATTGTTTCTTTTCCCATTTTGCACACTTGACAAATTCTGTCATTCTATTGTTTTCCCAGCTGGAGTTGCTTTTCTTACACAAAATGAGAACAGATTAGAGTAGTGAAATGGGAAAAATACCAACAAGCATTGGTCATTAGGAAAAAATAACAACAGAGAAAGGTTAAAAATAATAATTATGAAACTGTTAGCTATTCAAACAAAAATAACTTTCAGTGTACACATTAGTATTTATTTGCTTGCTTGATGCCCTTTAAATTTTCAAAGCACAGAAATAGAAGCTAATTATTCTTTCTCAAATAACCCCGGAAAGCATGTTTGTATCACTTTGATATTTCCAAAATAGTCTACAAAATAATCCTAGATTGAATAGATAGAAGAGAGGAGATCTTCCATTCTCCATTTATAGGATTATAGCCATTGGTAATGTTTATTACAGTTAACAATATTGAAAATATGCATAAATGTGACTGGCCCACCAAACAGATATGGCAGAGGAAGCATATATCCCAAGCTGATAGACTGACTAGCACAGATAGGTCAAGATCAGGTGTGGTGAAATTTACTTAATCCTTCCTGTATAAATGATTTTGTCCTATAGATGTTCTTCCAGCCTGTCAATTTATCTAAGGTTGGTCACAAAGTTGATCAGATATTTAGTATGGATTTGGCCAGTGGTGGGATTCAGCTGGTTCGTACCACTTCGGCAGAACTGGTAACTAATTTTTGTTGCCCAGGTCCAGAATGGACTTCTGGAAGCGGCATCCACACAGAGAACTGGTTGTTCACATATTTGAATCCCACCACTGGATTTGGCTTTTCTATCCACCTATACCCATCGTGAAATCATAATTGCCAATTATTTAGCTCCTGTTCACTTTCATTCATACCAAGTTCTTGGTTATATTTATTTAATGGGCTGGGAAGATGTCTTTATTTGTAAGATAGAACTGGTTGGGACAAGAAAATGTTATTAAAAATGATTTATTTTGCCCCTAGGAACACCCCCCCCCTGCTTAGTCTTTGCAGTTAATATTAGTAGAAAGTTCAGAATTGGTAATCCTAATTTTTCTATTCTAAATAACTCTCAAAAGAAAAGGCCAAAGAAAAATATTAGAGACACTAATGGAGCCATAATATCATGTCCAGGATCTTGGTAAAAATTCTTTGACTGAAAGCATCTTCAGGAAGATTTGGGGATTGAATTTAATAAATTAAATTGAAAAAAATTGGATATGAATTCTGGAAATATCACCGAAGTGGCCCTAAAAAAGCTTGTTTACATTCCATGTTTGAAGCTGACTCAATCTAGCTCAAGCCTCAAGTAGGCCAATTAACCTTGCGATTTGGTGCCAGTTTACTTAAGAAACCCAGGGCTACTACGATTATATCAGAAGTGGTTGTTTTACCACCACCCTACTACTTTTGCAATGGCCTTATTTCCCATGAGGCTTGTTTTTCTCATCTGATTTGTCTTAACTCACAGTGGCCGAACGGGGTTAAGATGTGGTGCATTGTGCCTATTTCACCTGCCCCATGTGCCTACAGGTTGAGTATGGTGGAATAGCAATGGTAATAAAAACAGGGGAGAAAAGCAATTAGAAGGTTCCATTTTGCAGCTGCTATGGTCTCCCACCTGGACTAAAGAAAGAACTAATTTCAAGTGAGCTCTTTTTTAATTTGATTTATAAATTTGACTAAATAAATTTGATAAATAAAGCTCCTTTGTCTGGATTTGGACAACATGAAAAGCCCTGGACAAGATAGATAAAGTAAATGGAAGTCCTCCTGAAGTCCGCGTTTCTCCCACTCTCCCGGCCTTCCGAAAGAATCTTAAAACCTATCTGTGCCGGCAGGCCTGGGGATGATTGTGGATTGTGGTGTGATTGATGAATATGTGTGGGGTTTTATTTTTAAATATTTTTTGCTTGGACTTAGATTGTAATTGTTGTTTTATGTATATGTTGTAAGCCGCTCCGAGTCTTCGGAGAAGAGCAGCATATAAGTCCAAACAAAATAAAATAAATAAATAAAATAAAAAATCCCCCCTTAGATACTGTTGTGGGTGTCTCTAGACCGGCTGGGGACATTTCAGAGGATGACGAAGAACAGCCGGGCCCCTCTGGGTATTTTCCCCTCCCGGCAGCTGACACTGACAGGGAGGAGATTTACAGGCAGTCTGGGTCGGATTCTCAAAGTGAGGGGTCAGATTTGGAACAGGAAGATAGATGGATTGATCCGAGATTCCGAAGGTTTGATAGGCGGAGGTGTCAATTACGTGGAAAAAGGAAGTGACGTATTGAAAACTATATTAGAAGGTGAAGGCGGGACTAATTCTTTGTCACGAGCAACGTTTATATCAAGACGCAGCCTGATGCATCACCGAGTTAGTTGGAACTCAGTTTTCTGTGGTTTTTGGAATGTACGGAAGATTAATGATGTCTTGGACAACTTAAGAGATAAAGAGTGAGTTATTTGGAAGGGGGGATCGCAGTGTTAAGCTGAATGTACATACGTCAAACTCGGCCGTTCCGGAATGAACTGCCAGCATCTTACTTTGAAATGTATTTCTTGAACTGTGTTAAATAAAACTCTTAAAGAAATATTCATGTGGATTTTACTAAGCTGAGAGGGGCCAGACAGAACAGATACAAAGTTGGATAAGATGCTCCACTTAGCCATATTGTGTCCAAGGTTCTGGGTTCATATGACCAGCTAGGTCTCTGATTGGCTGTTTCACAAACATGGCTTCCATAGGAAATAATTGTATTGTGGAAGGTTGCCTTGTCCATTTCAGAAAATCAGTTGCCAGAAATCTAAACCTTTCATTTCCTTTCTTAACAAGGCCAGGATTTTAATTTTTAGAAGTATAACATAACTTTTTTTCCCAGCATAACTAGTTAGTATTCATTCTCTTCATAATGTAATTGGTAAATGAGAAAGAAATGTTGTATTCTCCTTTCACCTTTCAATTTCTTTTTCTCTCTTCTCAAAATTCTAACAAACCAGGATCTTGCAATTGCAATAAGATTACCAGAAACCTTAAGGCATTGAAAAACAGAAACCTGGTAATTCTGGCTCCTTCATGACTGAGGAGATGTCTGCAGTGATACTATAATTCTATTTAGTCAAATAGAAAATTGTTGTTTCTACATAATTTCATTTCATGCAAAGCTTGGTAAACATGCTCAGCTAAAATGGCTAGTTTTCATGCAGATCTTGCCTCTGAAAACAGAGAGGTCAAAAATAAAATTGGATATATACTTCCAGAGAGGGCAACAGAGACTAACCTACTGTTCATCTATTTAGAAATGTGTCCTCACTTTTAAAGAAAAAAATAAAATTCAGCCACTGATTGAACTACGTCAGTTAATATTTATCCCTCTATAGCTTTCCTTTACTTTTTGGTATTACATGGAAATACAAAGTTATCGTTAAAATTAAAGTGTTACCAATTTAGAATAACTGATCACATACATAGGCTTACGCTAGCCTTCTAATAAATGGTTCAGAGTTTAACAGCTGGGAACCTTTTTATTTTTTTTATTTTAGGCAACCTTGAGGAAGGTCCTTAGTACAACCTATTTCTGTACCTGGTAACCTCAGTTTACATATTTGCAAATTATTCTTATATTCCATATAAAGTGGAGCCTTCGTTCAGACATGATTTAAACACATTCACACACCCCAAATTTAGCTTTCCCTCATTTCTGCTTTTCAACAAGTTGCCTGGTTGGCAATGGTTAGAAATTGGAAAGTCTGTTCACTATTGTGTAAATAAATACGCAGTTAGTGTAATAAAAGTATTGTCAATGCCTTTTATAATTTTTTTAAATTAAAATTCTGCATTTTCAAGGACAGGCAAAATAGACCATAGAGGGAGGCTGCGTATCTCTTTTCGTCCTCTGAACAGGAAGCAATCAAAACTAAAATAAAAGGACAATTCACTTGTTGAAATAAAATAACCAAGCAGTACCTTATTTACAGACCTTTGCATCCAAGTATACAGTAAATCCAAAGAAATCCGATATTAATTATTTTGGAACCCAGAATACAACATCTGTAAAACTAATGTTCCTCCAGATTCCATAGGCCTCAGAACACCTGCTTTACAACCTCCTTCATCTGCTCCATGGATACACATCCTCATTAATCAAACTAAACAGGTGGTGCAGTTTCCTGAAAAAGATAGGTGTGCCTTATGCCTGAAATATGACCACTGAGTTGGTGACAAATGTGGAGAGTCAACATAGAGCCACCAGTATTGAGACTGTTTGAAAGGAACTGAAGTAGACTCTGAGGTAGCAAATGATTTTTAGCGGTAGGAATTATCAGTAGGAGGTACATGTAAAGACACGGTTAAATAACCTCATCATGATCAAGCATAGTATATAGAACAATCAAGACTCTGCACAGAGTCTTAAAAAGTCAGCCTGTCATTTCAGTGGAGGATGGGTGTAGAAAAAGAATTCAGCCTCTCCTCCCAACTGCTCATGGTAAACAACCGAGTTCCAGAACAGATGTTCAGCTCTGCTGTATTTAATCCAGCCAGGAATAAGCTGGACAAGCTTTTGTTCGTGTCATCCTTACATGCAGATCAGATGGAGTACTTACTTTACTGCTCAGGATCTCAAGCAGATGACAGAAAAAGTTATCAAGCTCTTTTCCTTCTATGTAGCCATTGTCTAAAAATAAAATAAAATAAAATAAGCTATATTACTGAGTATGCAATGTTAGTGTATGGATCCCCAGCCCAATGCTTTACATCACCAATTCCTATTTCATAAATTGATCAAATATATATTTCGAAGGAGCTTGAGATGCATAGTAGCCCCGGATTTGTTCCTTTCTGTTGCTAAAGCCTTTCCCCCCTACATATGCAATTAATGTATGACTTATTTACCTTGTTTTTGAATTGGATACTTTATTTGGTCAACTGTGATTCAACACACAAATAATTTGTCTCCGGTAACGAAGCACTCAGTGTACATGCAAAGCCACAGAGAGAATAATAACACCAATAAAAGGGGGAAGTAAATAAGAAGGATAAATAATACTACAACCACGCCATGCGGGTTAATATACATAGACATTAGGCAAAACTGCAAGAATTAGGCGTTCAGCAAAGTGACGGCACCAGGGTGAAAAATCTCCCTGTGAGTAATGAGTCATTAAAAACGACTCAGGAGTAAACAAACGAACTGGCCATCCATTAATTGCCCCAACCGGTGACAAAAACGTTCGCAGGGCTTGACAGGTCATCTTGTATCCGAGAGTGAAGCACGTCGGTTACAGACAAAGTTCAGGATAAGGAGGGGGGGAACCCCAAGAGCGTGAATTTCTATCAAACATAGGGCCCGTTTGGGGAGAGCCTACAGAAGAGCGAAACTGGCTTATCCCAAAGAAGTTTTTGCCCGAGGACCCTCCGCGCCCTCGCCCCATCATCTCCCTCCCCCGCCTCTTACTCACCGTCAGCGTCGAAGCGCTGCCAGAGGCTCTGGAAACTTGCCATGGCCAAGCGGGGCAGGAGGTCGCTGTCCATGGTGCTTACGACGGCCAAACTTTGGGAACGCGGCCTTTGAACCGACCCGCGGCGGCGACTGGAAAAGGAAAGCGACTGTGGAGCCGCGGACCCGCCCAGCGCTCCCAAGTTCCCACCTGCTGCTTCGAGAGGCGGTCAGAGCGATCTCTGAGAGGAGGGGAAATTAAGCGAAACTGCACGGATCGTTGTTTCCGAAGTGATTAATTGGTAGGGGCGACAGACATCTGCACTCCTAACAGAAAGCAAGAGAGCCGAAATGGTGCTTTAAATTAAGTTGTCCTCTCCTTACTTGCGACGGCTTCAGAGCGAACAGCGTCCAGATCTACACTGGGGGGCCGCAGAGGAAACGTCTCTATTGGGAAAATTTGATAAAGTTTTGGCATTGGTCTTTTTATTAAAAACACACACACACACACACACACACACACACACACAACAACAACAACAACAACAACAACAACAACCCAAAGTGTCGTCTAGTGAGTGGGGAAAGCAACCAAACTTTAGACCAAGAAGTGAAGAAATGACTATGAGTAACCTCTCATTATTTAATCAGAAGTCAGGGTGCATTTGTGGGATAACTTTTTAACCCTAACGATTACAGGCAAATCAATCTTACGTGGTTACAGTGGTTCTTATGAATTACAGCTATTCTGCCAGAGACATTTTAAAGCATCACCTGTGTTTTCAAAAAGATTTCCTACACGCTTAGCATTGCTGAGGGATATGAAAAGGAAATAATCTTTATTATCCATGGTTAATTAATCAACAGTATTTTCTTCATTCAGAATGGGTCTGAAGGCTCCCCTGCCTCTCATAGAAGCAGTACTATTTGTAGAATGTTAAATTACGGTTTTTAAATGGTTTCAAGCCTTGACAGAAAGCTAGTGTTGGGTGTTTTTGAGGCTGCAGTTGCGCAAGATGGTAATTATTAGCACTATCCATTACCTTCCAATTTTTTTAAAAAAAATTATTAGCTGTTTTGTTGTCTTTTCTCAGACCCTGCAATTAACTACATGTGGCTAGCCTTTAATCGTTACTTTCTGAAAACTTTATTTATACTCCTCTATATAAGACAACATAATATAATGAGAAGAAGAAACCAGAGAGAATAAGGCTCAATCTTTGATTATTTATCCTAGTAATATTTCATATCTAGAAAAATACTCTTATTTCTACTTTTTCCAATTTCCCATTCTGCTTACAACATTCATTTTTACAATGAGAACCCCTTGCAAAGACTTGAATTGATTGCATAACAGCTGAGGCAGCAACCCAAAAGATTTCTAAAAACTCTGGAAAAATTAATGTACACCAAACGTCCATATTTGTGCAGCTGCTTGTTCATTTGTTCCATATATGTGTCAGAAATACAGAGATACTAACATTCCCAACTTAGAAGATTGAACTTCTTGATTAAGTTTAGAAGTTTCTAATCTGTGCAGAGGTCTATTTTCCATCCACCTTTCCTTTGCATACTTTCGAGTGTAACATTACATTTACATGGCTATGTTCATATCTATAATTACATCAGAATACAATGAAGCTATTCTTAAATCAATACAATATGTCAACATTTTTATGGGCTTACGCATTTGGATATGTAAGCCCATTAACAATGAAAGGCACTACCACTAAAACTGAAGCATTAATTAACACTATGAACTCCCAAATGGACGAGAATAATTATTATGCTCCGGATAAAGGCTTATGAAATGTTAAATGTGATATTTAAAGCAAGAATTGCCTCCATATCTAATGAATAGGCTTAAGCAAACCCTTTTATTACCCTCTCCTAATTTTCTAAGTAGAAGAATAGATTCAGTAGGGGACGTGAAAGGAAATAAATAAAGATGAAAGGAAGGCAGGACTGTTAATGAGTTGGCCTTACTTTTCGACAGTTTTAGAACTGCTATGTTTGTCTTATTCTTGGTAAGGAAACCCAATATCTATCCATAAGATATTAATTTTGCTCGGTTCATTATCAGAGGAAAGCATTCAAATGTCATTCTATGGCAAATGCAGATGACAAAACAGCCAATTCTGGCTGTGAATACATTTAGCTTCCTTATGCTCCCAATGGATACTAGTAATCAACAATCCATCAGAGTTTAAGACAGTCTATCTTTTTCTCTTTCCCCATATAATTAGCATTTAAGCATAAACATTAAAATCTCTTCAGCTGTTCCAGTTTCATTGTGGCTCATATACCTATCCTGTTTTATGCATAGCTCTACAGACTGATTCCTACAATATCGCTCCAGTAGAAGATTGTGAGTCCTCATAAAAATTACATACAATAAGCTACACTGAGAAGACATTTTATAGCCTCCTTGCCTTTAGCCAAAACCCGTTACTTCTAACAAAGGGCATTATTGTATCAAATTGTAGTAAAATATACTGTATTTTTGCCTAAGAATGTGATGGCTTACAATGACAACCCTTAGTCAGTGGTCCATGTCAAGCTAGAATGAGATGTCAACTGGAGTTTTACAGGGTTCCATTGTACAGCCATCATTGTTCCTGTATGCAAAAAATATGCACGAGGTTAGCATGCTTATCAAACAAGACTATCAACCTCACGGATGACATCAAGATAAGGAGGATAGCAAATATTCTGAATCAAGATTCAGGATGATCTTCAAAAACCAGAACAAAAGCCAGAGCTACAGTCAGAACATCTTAATGGCACATTGTTGGAGAAAACTGCTGTGCAGGATTTCCTAGAAATACCTAAGAAAATCAAATTACATTCACAACAATAATTGACTCACAAAAAATGAAAATCCTGTCAAAAGAGATTGACAATACAATCCTATTTAAGCATGCCTATTTACTTAGAAACAAGCCTCTTTGAACTCAAAAACATATAAAGAACCATACTGCCACTCTTGACAGGCTGGCCCTTATCACTGTATTCCTAAGTGGCCCATATTTTTACCCCCATATCTCTTTTATTGCTTTATTTCTTCCTCTTAAGTTATGAGGACTGTATTTGTATTTCTGAGTGGAAAGTATGCATGCGCCTTTTAGAGCCCTAATGCTAAGGAGCAACATTCAAATCATTTCATTTCATCTGATTACATTTAATATATACAACATTAAGCTATTTGAATGTATTCCTCAGGAAATGTCAGTGGTTTCTTAAAGTTAAAAAGAAAAAAAAATATTTTGGCCCTATAAATTGTCTTATGCTATGTTTCAAAAGTGAACACGAGATGCTTAAGCAATTATTATAACAGGCAACGCCCCAAAAGTGGTATCTGGAGGGAGGCCATTTGCAATTGGATGCAATTATATCCTTCAGATCCTAATATTTTCATTATTATGTTGCTGATTGCAAATCCTATTGACAAACATTTTTAGCAGGCGAAGAAAGAAATACTGGCTTCAGTCAGAGAAACACTGAGGAATTGCAGCCATTCTTATTTCCTGAAGGGCACCAGTAACCTTGCCTAGCTGGTATGGGATCAAATGATCTTGCAAACAATATTTACCCCGGTTGATATATTCCTGGTGCAGAACATTCTCCTCTGGAAAATCATGCCCTTAGCATGAACAATTCATAGTCTTGAAAACTACTTTAAAAAAGTGTGTGTGAGAGAGGGCTGAAGGCATGGGATTCTTTGATTCCAAGTTCATTTCAGCTACAATTTTACTATTTGGACACGAGGAAATGGCTACTTCTGAGCCTCAACTACCTGAGATGGAATGCAGGATACACAACTGCATACAGGACTTTTCTCAGGATAAATGAACATGTGGAGGCATGAGTCAAAAGCTCTAATGAACATTAAATAGAGCTGATTCGTTTTTGATATTAGATAATGACAGCAATATCAACCCTCCATGTAGAACATCCTGGATATGCCAGAAATCAACTGACTTTTTTTATTATTGGAACTGTTCTTTAGACTAGTCCAGAATCTCATGCATCTATCCACAGACACAGGGCTCACAGCACTACATGCTCCATAGACCTCCCTCCTTTCTTTCTTCCTGGTCTGATTCTCTCAGCATCACATTCTCTTTCATTCTCTCGTTCTCATTCATTTCGTTCTCTTTCTTTTTATGTACATGATTTTCTGGGAACAGGCATCTCAAAAGGGTCTTCAGATTGAGCCTCCCAAACAAGGAGATATCAGAAGCGGAGTCAAGTGCTGTCTACAGTTGGTGACTTCTGGGTTATATCAATGGCTTAAAAGGTATGCCATTAGAGTATCAATGCTAATAATGTCATTTCTCCAATGGATGTATTGAGTAAGGCAAGAACAATTCTTTATGATAAATATCTTGCTGAAGTTCCAGAATTCAGGCACTGCTACAAAAAGAAATTATGTACCATTTGCTTTGCTGTTCATACATGGAAAAAAGAATGCTAAACAATATAAAGTTGGATGTTTGCCAGATAATTCAACTATCCTTGAATGTTGAAATAAATATTTCCTTATGGGGATTAGTTCAAAGGCAAGTTGATAGCTTGACCAGGTTGCCGTGCTGCATTTCTTCCAGTCCCTGCTATGCAAGAACACCAGTGAAAAAAGAAAAAATAGATGATTCTTTCCATATACACTTCAAACCTTGACATTTTAATAAGGGCTATTCTCATTTACAATATTTGTTCTTAACAGCTGTGGTTTGAAGAACAGAAAGGTCTGCAAACCTGTACTGTAGCCAATAAAATGTTGCTCTAGCAAAATAGTCTTTATCTATTCTGATACTTAATAAATACTTTTCTTTGCACTTGTGAAGGTTGCTATGTATTACTCAGAGGGGCATAATTTAATTCAACAACAGCAAATCCAATTCTTCAAAACACTTATGCTGAGTACCATTTCTCAGAATGATCAAAGATTCATTACTGCCTCGATAGCTTACAAGATGGACTTCAAAGCTGATTCTTGTTGTATTCTAATGCTGCATCTTTTATATATATATATTTTATTATTAGATATATATTTGTACATGTAAATAAAGAAAAAAATCAAGTTAAATGCTATTCAACTTAATACAATCATTTTAAACTTGTAAACATTCTTCACTCCGTATATCAAGATTTAACTATAAGCCAAATACATTTTCTTTGATTGGTGTTTCTCTTGTATGTAGTCTATCCAATGTTTCCAGTCCAACATATATTTTTCATTTGAATGATCCTTCAAGTATGCAGATATTTTAGCCATTTCTGCCATATTTATGACTTTCAAAGTCCATTCCTCAATAGATGGTATTTCTGGTTTCTTCCAGTATTGTCCCACCAACAGTCTCGCTGCTGTGATTAAGTTCAAAATTAAGTTCGTCTCTATGGTGGTACAGTCTTTTATGATCCCTAACAAAAACAACTGAGGTAGAAATTCAATACGCTTTTTCAAAATGGTTTGAAGTGTCCACCATATTTTTCTCCCGAAAGCTTTAATTTTTCTACATGTCCACCATACATGAAAATATGTAGCCTCCATACTTTCACATCTCCAACATTTAGGTTGGATGTCAGGGTAGATATATGATAGTTTTTTCGGATCTAGATGCCACCTATAAAACATTTTATAAAAGTTCTCTCTTAAATGTTGTGCTTGCGTAAATTTTACATTTTTCACCCAGATTCTCTCCCACGTTTCCATCATGATAGGTTGCCCAAAATTTTGTTCCCACTTTATCATACAATCCTTGACTAGTTCAGTTTCAGAGTCAATTTCTATCAATATATTGTACACTCTTTTGATATGCATGGGCCTTTGTTCTCTAACTTGTTTAATTAAATTCTCATCTGTTAGGGATAAACCCTTCTTCAGGTCTTTTTGCCATCTGGACTGCAATTGTAAATATGAAAACCAGGTACAAACTATTCCTTCATTTGCTAGCATATTCGATGGCTTTAATGATAACACATTTCCTTCTTTCATTACGAGTTTACTATAGGGCAGCACATCTTGACCTTGTACTATGTTTATGTTCCCTATTGCGTGTCTGGGGATCGTCCAGATGGGAATCTTTTCGTGTAGTAAGTACTGATACTTCTTCCAGACACGCAACAGCGGGTTTCTCAGTGTGTGCTCCTTGAAGCTCTTATCCACCTTCTTGTCATACACTAAATATGCGTGCCAGCCATATAGTAATCCATGCCCTTCAACATTCAGTATTCTGTCATTCGATAGATTAATCCAGTCACTCAACGCCACCAGCGCCGCAGCATAATAATATAACTTCAAATTGGGCATTTTTAATCTAATGCTGCATCTTAAACAGCCCCTCAACCTAGCACGTAGGACCACGAGATATAAAACAGCAGTTGTTCCCAGCTGACTGAGCATCTATTCTAACATGCAGGGAGAAGCTACCTTGTAAACTTACAATATACTCAAGATTCTTTTACAAAAACAGGGCAATACAGAGCCTTTGGCATTTGTACTCTTGTCCTACCAAAGTGAAGTTACGTAGGACTATAATTTCAAGCTCACACTTCATAAAGGATGTGACTTGAGCAGAAACAGAGCTGCCGTTGTTCTCCAGCAGTATAAGCTTTGATACTTTTGTTTGTGTGATAAACAGGCTCTTTTCTCTAATCCTGAAAAGTAGATCAGGCTGCTCAATATCTCTTTATTCCAATTTTAAAAATAGAGCTTCTACTCTCACCATGATTAATAATCTGAAGCTGAATGTGCAGGGAAAGATGTATCAAGCTTATGAAGAAGGACCAGGCTCTTTCCTTTTCCTCATTAAATCTAAATTAAGTAGGCATGCCCAACAATCCAAAAGAGGCTGCAGCAGAGATAGGAAACTTATGAATGAAGAATAAAGCATTTCTGCAACTGAGAGCAAGCACCTCCACAGGTTTCGAATGCTCGACATTTGGAGCAAAACATTTACTTACCTCTTTTTCTTCTATAGTTAATCCTCGCTTAATGATGTAATGGAGGCCAGAACTTCCATTGCTAAGCAATGTGGTCATATCGTGTGACATAATGGGACAGTGATCCCAGCAGTCCCCCCTGCCATCATTGTATGAGTTTTGTGGGTCATTAAGTGAGGACCTCACATGACTGAAACTTGCAACTTCCTTCTGGTTCCAACAAGCAAAGTCAATAGGGAAGCTGACAGGAAATTGCAACTCCCAGTCACGACAAGTCTTTGCTTAGGCGGCTTGCAAGCAGGCTGGTGAGTGGATTAGTGCACAGAAACATGACCAGGAGGTGGGAGATTTCTATGAAGTGCAGGCAGGTGTGTGGGAAGTTGCATGGCCACATGGCTGCAGAGGACAGGCGAAGTGCAGGCAGGTGTGTGGCTGCAGAGGGCAGAGTGCTGTGGCCTGGTACAAGTGTGGCTAGGTGGTAGGGGATGCTGCAAACATGCCTGTGCATGCTATGGAGTACAAGATCCTTGAAATACTTGGGAGAAAAAGCTGCAGGAGCAACTTGTGACCTTCACTGTCAGCCTCCCCATTGACTCTGTTGTGGGAAGCCAGCAGGGAAAGTCACAAATGGTGGTAATGTGACTGTGGGTTGTTGCAATTGTCATGTGGACTGATTGCCAAATGCCTGAATCATGATCAAATGACCAAAGGGGTGCTGTAAAAATCAGAACTTTGGGCACCGGTTGTAAGTACCACTTTTTCAGCACTATTGTAACTTTGAATGGTCACTGAATGAGTGGTTGTTAATTTGAGAACTACTTGTGTATCAATCCAATGGGGGAAAACCAAGCAAGGATTTTTTAATTATTAACAATATGAATGCCAAAGTACAGTAACTGAATATAGGAATCTCTCTTGTACTATGAATACTGATCAATGCATGTGAAGGTAAAGGTTTCCCCTATCCCAGGGGTAGGCAACCTTGGTTCTTTTATGACTTGTGGACTTCAACTCCCAGAATTCCATGCTGGCTCAGGAATTCTGGGAGTTGAAGTCCACGAGTCATAAAAGAGCCAAGGTTGCCTACCCCTGCCCTATCCAGTCATTTCTGTCTCGAGAGGATGGTGCTCATCTCTTTTTCTTAGCCAAGAGAGCCAGTGTTGTTTGAAGACATGGCCAGCATGACTATAGGCCAAGGTGCATGAAATGCTGTTACCTTCCCACCAAAGTGGTACCTACTTGCACTTGCCTGCTTTTGAACTACTAGGTGGGCAGGGACAAATAATGGGAGCTCACCCCCATTGTGTGATGCTTGGTCTTGGACCTGGACTGTCAGCTTTCCAGCTAAGAAGCTCAGCATCTTTAACCATTGAGCCACTGCGCATGCATGCACTGCGTATGCAGTTGTCTCTTTCCAAACGTCTCTCTCCAATCAATGTTGCAAAAGGAGTCCTCTATCACAAAATTTTAGAAAATCAAATCCGTTGGAGGAAAGGAAAATACACTGACTTCATTCTTCTTAGTTTCACTGTGTCAGTAAGAAGAAATTAGAGAAGTTTAATGCTGTTCAGCTGAAGCAAATTGGATTTTCTTAGAGAGCAGCTCCATCCTTCCCCTTCCTGGGCAAGGTCAATCTAATTAAAACAATTCTAAGATAGCTATTACCCTTCTGTGTTTTTTCATGTTCACCTAATCTTACAAAAAGAATAAAATGTCAGAAGATGAAGGGTCAGGTTTTTTTCCCTTGCCAGATATGACTGATAATTTTTCCAAGTTAAAAGATTCCCAATGCTTAATTTCAAATTCTCTCAAACCAACTTAAATGTCCTAGGACCCACATAAAATAATGCAGAGTTAATCTGTCTGCTCCTGAATTATTTCAGGCTTCTTAAGTTAGAAGTTGATGTGTTCTCCAGATGCAACAGAACCATAATTTTCAGAATTTCCAACCAACATTTTCTGAAATTCCCAACACATCCAAAAGGCAACAACTCAAGATGGACTGAAATGTTGCATTCATTATATATATTTTTTTTTTGGAGCCCTTATTGTCTCTTTGTTAAAGCAGTGAGTGAGATGAAGCTATTGAAACTTCTTAAAAGCCACTGTTTCCAACCCAAAGGTCTCAGAATAATTTTCAAAGCAATCAATGCTCTGTCCACATAACCAACAACAAAAACTGCATTGAGACTGCGTTATCTCCATCCTCACCTTTAGTTAATGCTGGGCAATTTTCTATTAGATTGTTCATATGAATGTGAGTTTCAAAATGATTTAAGAACACCATTACAAGGATATTGGAGTGCTAGGGTGGTTTATTAACTGGAGGCAATGGAGCTCTCCCCTTGGAAACTATCTGCTCCAAATCTTTAGTATTAATCTGGCAAAATTATTTCCAATTATTCCTTTTGCACCAGAGGAGAGTTGAGAGTTAATCAGGTCCACTGTCCAACACTTTTGGGCAATGGCACTAGCTTACAGTTGCTCTGCAACTGATGCAAAGACCTGGTGTGAAAGTGCTCTAAGCATTTTTCCTTGAAACTCCAAAATTGAGATGGTAGGGGGAGGTCTCCAGAGGTAAACTAGAATGTAGAGAAGCGATCTAAAAGGGCAATATTGAGAAAGAATGGATTAAGCGTAGCTTTTTTCCCCTTTTACTTAAACATACAATAAAAACAAGAGTTTTTCATTTAAAGAAATAGTGGTATTTTTTTCTCCATATATTTATAAGAATACGTTTCTTCACTTTCTGATCAAGCTAAAACATCATAGCATAACTTAGTTGCCTCATGCAATACTAGATATTATCAATATATAGCTGCATAAACAATGTGACATGAACTTGGCTGCATGAACAACATATTATGAGATATATGTGACTCCCATTTGGTAGGGATTCCATATGATCTTGAAGTCCTGGCTGTTTTCCTTTGGATTAAGATGAATAGAGCTCCTTGTTGGATGTATGTTTTAGATATGATTTGGGATTGGGTGGCTGGATTCCATCCTGTCTCTTTATTCTGTCTCACACAAGTCCTGCTGTGCTGTCTCATCATGGTGGAAGGTGGGTGGTCCTGGGAGGGATGAGCAAAGAACATCAGGAATATATATATTCTCAACAGGGTCATCCAAGATGTGAAGGTCATTCCAGTTGCCCAGCCATATTATCAGGCACTAAACTGACCAATGGCAATACAGGAAAATGCTGGAGATATTACTTAATTGACAATAGCAAGAACATCAATTAATACTATGTGGGAGAATGTAAAGGTAAATTGTTTTTTTTACCAAGAAAACCATATAGACAGAAAATATAAAACTATTGCGAATCTAGTGCCAGATGATAGACCTTCAAGACATGTAGTTGCTGATGTTGCTATAGGGAAGAAGAAAACCTGAAATTATGATGGAACATGAGACTCATGAAAACTTATACCATTTCAAACAAAAACTTTCAGTATTGGCGCATTCACAGCTTCTGGAGGCAGGTTGTTCCACTGGTTAATTGTTCTGTCGGGAAGTTTCTCCTTAGTTCTAGGTTGCGTCTCTCCTTGATTAGTTTCCATCCGTTGCCTTCAGGAATAGCTTGACTCTCTCTTCTTTGTGGCAGCCCGAGATATTGAAACACTGCTATCATGTCCCCCCTTGTCCTTCTCTTCATTAAGCTAGACATACCCAATTCCAGCAATCATTCCTTATATGTTTTAGCTTCCAGTCCCCTAATCATCTTTGTTGCTCTTCTCTGTACTCTTTCTAGAGTCTCAACATCTTTTTTACATTGTGGTGCCCAAAACTGGATGCAGTATTCCAAGTGTGGCCTTACCAAGGCATTGTAAAGTAGTATTAACACTTCACATGATTTTGATTCTATCCCTCTGTTAATGCAGCCTAGCACCGTGTGGCCTTTTTGGCAGCTGCAGCACACTGCTGGCTCATATTTAGGTGATTGTCCACTAGGACTCCAAGGTCCCTCTCACAGTTACTACTATTCAGCAAGGTACCACCTATACTATACCTGCACATTTGGTTTTTCTTACCTAAATGTAGAACCTTACTTTTTTCATCATTGAATTTCATTTTGTTAGATAGCGCCCAGTGTTCAAGTCTGTCCAGATCCTCCTGTATCTTAAGCCTGTCTTCTGGAGTGTTAGCTATTCCTGCCAGCTTGGTGTCGTCTGCAAATTTGATGAGTTCCTCATCTATCCCCTAGTCCAAATCGTTGATGAAGATGTTGAAGAGCACTGGGCCCAGAACAGAGCCCTGGGGCACCCCACTACACACTTCCCTCCATATAGATGCGGTTCCATTGAGGACCACATGCTGAGTATAGCCGATCAGCCAGCTATGGATCCATCTGGTGGTGTTGCTGTCTAACCCACATTTTTCTATCTTATCAAGTAGTAGGTTGTGATCTACTTTATCAAATGCCTTACTGATGATGTCAAAAATAATACCGTGACTTAAATGCTACAACTACAAACTTGCTTCCCAACAGCTGGCATAAGTCGCAGCATTTGTGTGATGCCATTGAACACATGTCATCATTTGCCCATGAGCCCTCCACTGGAGACCCATGGACCCATTTACTTTGATGCTATGCCCAGTGCATTGGATAACAATAGTTGAGAATTGTTGATTAATAGAATATCCTGGATGACAAAAGGGTAACAGAAATGAAAGTACGGCCGGTCAGCCAGCTACGAATCCATCTGGTGGGGATGCTGTCTAACCCACATTTTTCTATCTTATCAAGTAGTAGGCTGTGATCTACTTTGTCAAATGCCTTACTGAAGTCCAAGTAAATTATATCCACAGCATTCCTCTGATCCACTAATTTTGCCACTTGGGCAAAGAATGCAATAAGATTTGTCTGGCATGATCTGTTTTTGACAAACTCACGTTGGCTTTTAGTAATGACTTTGTTTGCCTCTAGGTGTTTGCTGATTCGTTGTTTTATTATCTTTTCCAGAATCTTCCCAGGTATTGAGGTCAGGCTGATAGGTCTGTAATTTCCTGGATCCATTTTTTCCCCTTTTTTGAAGATGGAAACTACATCAGCTCTTTTCCAGTCCTCTGGTAGTTCCCCAGTGCTCCAGGATCTTTGAAAAATATAGTTCAGTGGTTCTGAGATCACATCTGCCAGTTCCTTTAGAACCTTGGGGTGTAATCCATCTGGTCCTGGTGATTTGTACTTGTCTAGGCTGGACAGGTGTTCACTTACCATTTTCTTGCCTATCTTGTGTTTCTATTTTGTTTTTTATGGCACTATTTTTGATAAGTTGGGCTGTTTTTTTCCTTTTGTGTAAAGACAGATGCAAAAAAATGAGTTAAATAGTTCTGCTTTCTCCCCCTTGCTTGTCACCTTCTTGCCACTTTCTCCCACTAATGGACCAATCATTTCTTTCACTTTTTTCTTGTTTTTTACATGTTGAAAGAAGCTTTTTTTGTTATTTTTGACTTTGGTCACAAGCCTTAGTTCATTTTGAGCCTTAGCTTTCCTCACTTCATCTTTGCAGGCTTGGGCTATTTGCTGATATTCTGCCTTAGTCATGTGCCCCTCTTTTCACTTTTTATACTTGTCCTTTTTATCTTTCAATTTATCAGAGAGTTCTTTATGCAGCCATGCTGGTTTCTTTTGAGAGCTGTTATTTTTCTTCTTTGTTGGTATTGTGCTTGACTGGGCTTTTATTATCTCACTTTTCAAAATTTCCCAAGCTTCTTGAGTTGTTTTCCTCTTGAGGATTCTCATCCATAGAATCCTTCCCAACCCCTCTCTAAGTTTATTGAAATTAGCTCTCTTAAAGTCCAAGAGTCTAGTTTGACTGTGTTCTATTGCTTGTGCTTCCATAATATTCCAATATTGCATGATCACTTCCTCCCAAGGTTCCTGTGGCTTCAACACCTTCTATCATATGGATATATTTGTCTTCAAATACAACATCAATAATATAACTCATGGACCAGAGAATCATTCTGACAACCAAAAGATTTTAAAAAGTTACCTATATCCATTCCCTACATTCCACAAGAGAAAACCAATTACTAAGTTGATTTTCTCACATATGAGAGTACATTTCGTGGTCACACGGTCAACACTTGGACTTAATGACTCATCCTTTCCTCAATTGGGTCCATTAAATCAACATTTTGTCATAAGCAGAATGCAGTGAAAATTTCAAAGAATTCTCAGAGAAGTGTGTGTGCGGTAAACAAAGCACGATATGGTAAAAAAAATATAAATGGATAATAACTGAATGAGGATTGAATAGAAAACTTAATGACCTGTTTAAAAGAAGCACTTGGAGGGGTTTTGTCATACAGAGAATGAATGGGAATTGAACCACATGAAGGGTGTATTGAGACGAAGGGGAAGAATGAGGAAGTCATGATTAAATCACATCCTGAAAAAGATGCATGAAATTTAAAGGAAGAAAAGCAATATATGAAATGATATGATGTAATAGTGGAAGTAAGGATGGCTTGCAGTGGGGAAAAAAGAATTGGAGAACTTAAATGAATAGTGTTGATGTACCCTACATTTAACCACATTTCTTTTTCTACATGATCTTTCATATATTTGGCTTACTGCAGTGATGGCGAACCTTTTGGCTCAATGTGTCAAAAATTTGGAAAATGCCTAACTTGACTCTGCCGGCATGTCACTCCCTGTTCCAAACAAAAGAGAAACAATTCTCTATCTCTCCCGATCTAGGCCACCCTGAGCAGCAGCACTTGGCACTGGGTATTGGTGAAAGCCGATGTATCACACAGAACATCATGGCATGCTATCTACTGACACATGTATCATAGGTTTGCCATCATTGATTTATTATTCCTTACTCCCTTTCCATGCTTTGTATTACATTATTTATCCTGGAAGCGAAAAACAGGATGGACATGATGAGGATGGAGACAAGCAAAAACCCTAAGAAAAACTATTCCATTGGACTCTCCTTCCATCCAAACTATTGAATGATTACCACCAATTACAAGTATTAGTTAAAGAAACAAATTAATTGATCAATATACACTTTAGCTCTGGAGAATAGCATTCAAAATATATCTTCCTTAATCTGGTTGCCCTCCAGATGCATTAGACTTTGACTCCTATAATCCCAAGGCCTTCCTAGCTGACTTTTATGGAAGGCAAAGTCCAATTTACTTAGAGATAGCAGACCGAACAAGTGTTGCCTCATTATTGTAATGCAATGGCAAAATTACACATCTTAAAAAAATAGAAATTCTTATTTCATTTGTAAAATCATTTTATTGGTACAAATATACATTATGAATAAAATTCCTTCTGCCCATATCGTAAGCAAATGCATGTAAAATATTGAAAATAGTAAAGAATTGCTTTTACGGACAAGGAACTACTATTTGTTTTGAAGTACGTGATAAAGGTAGAGAGGATGCAGACAGATCCCAAAGTGACCTCTACAAAATACCAATATTGATAAAATATCCATTGCCTTCATTTCAATTCAACATGTTTACTTATGGATATGGAAGCATAGCAAAGTGTTAGTAATTGTTTTTCTACTTTTGTGCTTTTGAACAGTACACAAAATGTAAGTGATTTTGTTCTTAAATACAGAGTTACAACAAATATGGGTAAAGTCTCCCAAAGGAGGATGTAAAAATCATATCCAAGCATCTAATATATATTATTTATACAAATTCTTTTATTAGTGTGCTCTGTTGATATAATTACAATGTGCAATTGCATTCAGCAAGAATATATTTATAAAGTAAGTCGCGTGCAAGTTTGAGAAATTTACATTCAGCAGTCCAACACTTTTCCTGCTGCACAGTAATGGGTTAGTGTAAGAAAATGACCAATCTATTTGCTTTGAGTTTTTTCAACCACAAAGCTCTAATGCAAGGCATTATTTTTGTAGCTGCTTCAGAAAATTCAAGTAGAAGACATGGAATAGTTGCTGGCTTTAGCAAAGGCATGATGGAGAATATTTGGAAATAATTAGAAAAAAAACCCAAATTATTTTTTAATCTGATTACCAGTGCAAATATTGACTTTTGAGAAGCTTCTTTAAAAAAAAAAATAGAAAGGAAAAGCTAATGGGGTCAGTAGTAGTTGGACTCCATTATCACGAAAGAATCTGCACTGTTAAGCCCATAACCAACCAATTAAATAAAAATAAAGTCTTTATCTGGCTCTTCTCCAGAGTCACTGGACTTGCTTCCTTGCTGGCCATTTTTCCTTAAAGGTCTCTGCTTTTGTTCCCCGGATTCAGAAATCTGATGTCCTGGGCTTTTCTTTGGACCTATATTGTGAGACAGAAGGCTTTGTTAGGCGAGCTGAAATTTTCTCCAAAAATAATCCCTGCAAAAACAAAGCATTACTTCAATTTTTATACAACATCATCTTGGACCTCCAGCTGATCTGGAAGTAGAGATCTGAAAAACAGCACACTCCAGCTTGCAAGGGGAGGTAGAAAGCATGCTTATAGTTTTCTGTAACTTGCTTTGCTCTTCTCTGCCAGAAACAGCATTCTGATCCTAAAACTTTCCCCCTTTTCACTGGTCAAATGACAACAACAATCCCAAACTACCACAAGTTACTTTCAAGCAGGACCTGCAGGAAGATGATATATAGCAGTAGTGGCGAACCGATGGTACACATGCCAGAGGTGGCACTCATAGCCCTCTCTGTGGGCACACATGCCATCGCCCCAGCCCTGCCACCCTCCCATGGCCCCCTCCTCACCAGCAGCCCCCCTAGAGGAAAGTCGCCCCCAGGCACTGCCTATGCAGAGCAGCGCAGCCAAGGACATGGCAGCCGGGCAGTGGGGACAAAACTCCGCCCTCGCGCCCCATTGCATGCAGATGATGCTGCAGGGCGTGGACAGAGGGCATGGCCATGACGCTGCTGGGCCGCCTGGGCGATTTGCTGTGGTGGGTTGTGGAGGTGGTGAGTGGCCCTGTGGGCAGGAGGGGCGGGGGCGGGGCAGAGGCAAGGTGGTTTTGGGGCACTCGGTCTCTAAAAGGTTCACCATCACTGATATATAGTCTACATAAAAAGTGTGCATTGCATATAAATGCCAGCCTATTGTTTAAAATGTCTTTCTGGCCTGAAACACTATTTCACTCCTTCCCATTTCCTCTCCATTCCCAGTTTCTCTTATACATTTTATATTTTCAGATTGTGAGCCTGAACCTGTCTCTCTTTATTGCTGTGACCTGTCTCTCTTTATTGCTGTGACCCACTTTAAGAGACAATACTTATCTTAAAATGGATATACAGTTAATGAATAAGAAGTTCAAAAACATGTCCTCCATTGTGTATGTTGTTCATAAAAGAGAAAAAAAAATCTATAGAGTAATAGGCAATGGCACTCAGATGATAGTATTAGATAAATCAGCATATGGAATTACAACCCATCAATCAAAATAAAGTTAAAGCTATTTTGGCTCATGCATGCTCATGGTTATGAGAGACGTAAGTACTAATGTGCAAATACACAAAAATTATCAGAAGGATGACAAATAAAGTAGCCCAGATGAAAATTCTTAAAGCCAACTTCAGTGTTTATACTAAATTAAATATTTATTCAAAAAGTTTTAATAAATAGCAGTATGACATGTTTGGCACAAGGTACAGGAAGTTTTAAATTAACCCCCCCTAAAAAAAATCCTGCCTTTCCCACAATTAGCTTATGAATTAGCTAAATTGACATGAAGCTGCTATAGTTGTACATATACAATTCCTATACAAAGTTAAATAGACTAAAACTACAATCCTCTTTTTCTACTTACAGAATAAAATTAATTACATTTTATATAAAAGATGTGCAAGTATAAGCCAGGATAGTCTGTTGTTCAGAGCAATTACCAGTTGTTACTTCAAAAATATAGAAACAAATGATATAAGAATTAGTAATCTTTCCATAATATAATAAATGAAACAACTCTTCTTTAAACTCTAATGAATGACACATATTTCCAATAGACCACACCAAAAATTCTTCCATATTTGGCAACAAAAACATCTGCTTATTTCTTATTCAGCATCCACCAAAAATAGAACTCTGCTCTATTCATTAATAAATCAGAACTTATTCACTAAAAACCAAATGAAAGATTAAAGAGGCATGAAAAAATAGGCTTCTTCAAAAACTTTAAAAATCAAATTTTACAGTTTCATTGATGAAGTAAAATGCACAGCAATTAGTATTTAAAACTCATTCAAATCATCAGCACCTCCAACAATTTTTGTCATTCATCAAAACTGCTATCCTGGAGGACATGCAGATATCCTACATACACACTCACACAGACAGCTTTTTGAATTTCCTAAGAAAGGGTGTATGTATGTATGTGTATGTGTGTGTGTGTGTGTGTATATACACACACACATACACACACATGTTTGCTATTACATTATGCTGTGATGCATTACCACTTATTATGTTATACCAATTTATGTTTTACTTTGTTTTTTTTTAAAAAAATCCTCTTCAATGTAATCCTTTTTATACAATTACACAACAGACCAAAAGTAGTTTGTATGTTTAGCTTTCTATTATAGATTGTCCAGGTCCCGTCAGCCAGACAGTGTCGCCTGGCGGGGCCTAGGGGAAGAGCCTTCTCTGTTGCGGCCCCAGCCCTCTGGAACCAACTTCCCCTGGAGATCCGTGTCGCCCCCACCCTCTCCGCCTTTCGTAAATTACTCAAAACACACCTCTGCCGGCAGGCCTGGGGTAGTTAACATCTTGCCCCAAGCCAGTGTATGTCTGTGTGTATGCTGAATGATTGGTTTTTTTAAAAAAAAAATTAAGAGGTTTTATATTTACATGTATTTTTATATGTTGATTTCTACTGTGTTGTGAGCCGCCCTGAGTTCTTCGGAATAGGGCAGCATAGAAATCGAATAAATAATAATAATAATAATAATAATAATAATAATAATAATAATAATAAAAATGCTAGATTTTATATGATAATTTTGATTTTCTGTTTTACCTATGTCAGCAGAGCTGGAATATTTTATTAGACTGGGCAAGATGACGGCCAGTGCTTCCAAAAATGATGGTTTTCCATTAACTTCTGTATTCTATACAAGGAGTCCTCAACCTGTGGGCCATGGCCCACTCCCGGGCTGTAGCCTATTTGCAACTGGGCCGTGTAAGTGGTGAGCCAGTGCACACACAGTCCCATTCATGCAAGCTGTGGATGCCAACGCCTGCAGACCCACTCATGAGAGTGGCGAGCACACACCCCTGCCATTCACAGAAATGGAGCTGTGTGTGCGTGCATGCGTGTGCATCTGCCCCTAACACAAAACCACCCCCTCTTCCCACCCCCTTCCCACGCCAGACCAACATGGAAAGGTTGGGAAATGATTTTCCATATAACTGAGAGCAGCATCAAAATGGGGCCACCAAACAATACTGTATGAAGAAGCCTAGCTACTACAACTATACTCTCTGATCTGATCTCAGATCATGTTCTAAAACATAAGAGGCAATAAGTATCTATTTTAGCCAGGAGGATGAGTTTATTTAAGATTTTTTTGTCTATGTTGCCTTTCTTTGTTTTCAAACAAGTTCTTTATGTCAAGAGATTTGGTTTCATTGGCTTAATGCATTAAAGTAAGCTTTTCCTGCTACTACTTTAAACTGTTAAACTCCCAGCTTAACTTTTTTTTAAAAAAAAAAAGTATGTTAAATGCAAAGATGTAATCTCACTGCTGCTTTACCCTTGTGAATGAGAAACATATAAATGATAAAACTGAACATGAAAGATGGGAGAAGAAAGGGTTATGAAGTTAAATGGAGGGTATGTGGAAACATATCCTTTCTTTGTGTCATTAGTGTACCCAAATATATGAATAACTAGGAACAAATGTTTGCTTTCCGGTAAGTGTGGATTGTCAAACATTATACCAGAAAAAGATACCAGGAAGTTAAAGTAAAATCCCTACCTTCATGTGAAAGAGGTCTGAGAGCTGCCTGAGGGATGCTTTGACTATCTTTTTCTTTATCAGAAGGAACTCTCTTCAAAATAGGGGGAAGTAGGGCAATTTTAGGGGAGCCTGGACTGGACTGAGACTCTGGGACATCATCTGAGGAAATATCAGAAAGATAAATCAGTTTAAAACTGCACAGCTATCAATGTATTTCATGCACTTGGTGTGTTGCTTAAACATTGTGATAGTCCAACAAATATAGGTAGTCTTTGACTTAGGACCACAATTGAGCCCAACATTCCTGTTAGTAAACAAAACAATTGCTAAGTGAGTTTTCTTGCCACAGTTGTTAAGTGGATCATTGCAGTTGTTAAGTTAGTAACACGGCTGTTAAATGGATCTGGATTCCCCACTGACTTTGCTTGTCAGAAGGTTGCAAAAGGTGATCACGTGACCCTGGGACACTGCAACCGTCATAAATATAAGCCAGTTGCCATGCGTCTGAATTTTGATCACGTGACCATCAAGATACTACAATAGTCTTAACTGTGAAAAATGGTCATAAATCACTTTTTTCAGTGTCATTGTAACTTCAAAGAATCATTAAACAAATGGTTGTAAGTTGAAGATTACCAGTACAAAACTGAAAACAAATGATGTTTTAAATAAGTATAAATCAGTCAGATTCATCCATCGTACAGGTACACTACCAATGTTAATACATTGTACATAATGTCATTAATGTGACTAGGAACCAACTTAAATGAGACAGCCAGAAATCTATATATCTGTCCTATATGATAACAAGGAAAACGTGGCAAGTTCTCCACACAATCATGCTGAATCATCTCTAAAAAGGCTACAGGAAAACTGTTCAAAAGAACATGGCACAACATGTAAGTTCCATGCTGTCCCCAATGCTTTTAGTTTTTAATGAAAGGAAAGCTTTCACCCTCAATTGGAGAAATGTCAACACATAGTTTCCCATTATATCTATGTGGGCATAATATTTATTCAAATGAAGCTATATTGTAAAATGATGTTAAGACAGACAAAATAAATACAAAAGATGCTGTGATTTTCTTCTGTCATCCTCCTTTGTTCATGTCAGAGATGACATCTCTGATCAATTTTGTTCCCCCCTAGTAGACAAAATTTCTGTTTTTCTGATTAATCCTATTTTTGATTAACTCAGATTCAAGTGTACTAAGAAGTGGCATCTTTTGAGATGCTTAATACAACCAAGATTTTTTTTTTGCAAATAATAGAAGCAATTAAGTAGACAATAACTATTGTACATCCACTACATCTAAGGCTTCTATTTCTAAATACAGCATGTGGAAACTGAAATTTCATTACATTTAATGAATATCTGGAACACTGAATTATGTTAACACATAATTTATAAACATGTTTTATAAAGTGTATAAATTATCCCCAGTCTAAATGGTGTACGTATGAGCAGAGGGCAATGCAATATCAATGCATTCATGAATCTAGTAAAAACATTATCTGTCCATAACTTTTCCTCTAATTGTGCCAAGAATATGTATGACTTGTATGACTCTTGAGGTCTTCTGAAACAGCCAAGTTCCTTTTTTCTTCTTAACTAATTTTTATTAAAGAGATTTTTCAAAGAAATAAAAACAGTACAGATTTTGAATTATAGAAGAATAAAGAAAAGTAATAAGAAAGTGAAAAAGAAACATTGACAAAGAGCTGGCAAAAAGAGGACAAAAGAAGAAAGATTAAAAGAAGATACTAAAGAAGTGGCTTCTGATCTCCTTGACAGGGATTTTAGACACTAAAACAGTTGGGCGTTAGCTTTCAAGAAGCCATGAGAGTAGAAGTGACCTATTTTGGGAAAGGATCCTTGGAAGCTAAAATGATCCAAAGGAAGAAAATTTCAAGAGGATTTTGCTTTCTTGGTCTCTTCTCATAACGCTTCCTGGTAGGTAGGGATCTTCAACGGCCTGTGGATGAACTAGATGGGCAGAATACACCTGGGAAAATAAATCTCCTGGGCATCTAAGTCCTGAACTCTCTCTTGAAATTAGCACCTTAAATTCCACTCAGAAACATATTCATGCAACCTGATCTCAATTATTTAAAGGTTATAATCATTCAAATTAAGATTAAAAAAAGGTTTAAAACCCATGCCAACATTTTAATAATTGGCAATTAAGGGAAATAGAGAAGGGAAAAGTTGGAATCTTGGGGACAGTTAAAAGGCACTGCTAAATACATTCCTAATTAGATATAAAGTACATCAGTATTAAGTCTTTACCACTGAAATCCAGTTTCTAGCATGAAAAAGATTAGTTAAAAATTGAATAATATGCTGCCCTCTTTCCAAAAGTATCTCTCAAGGATTTTAATTATTAACTTTCCATACACTGTTAAAATTGATGCAATGTTAAAATAATCTCACCTGTCCGCGAAGCAGACCGTGGCTTCTGAGGAACTGTTGGTCGTCCTGTTAGGGTGGGCTTTGTGGACTGCAGTGGAGGTTTTGGACTGGAAGGGGCGCTAGAAGAACCTTTTGTCCTAGCTCCAATTTCTATCTTTGGTTCAGCTTTTGAATTTTTTTCTGTCGAGAGTGTGATAGAATCTTCCCTACTGAGAGCCAACTGATTCTCTGGAGAAGACTGATGAAGTTTCATTACTGAAACAAAATGAACCAGGGAACAAAGATAGAGGTCAAAGGCATTGTCAGTTTTAATATTAAAAAGTTTGCACCCTCCATAAGAGTAAAGAAAAACAGCATATGGAGGAATGCCGATTGTAAATTAAAGTAGTAAAGTTAGTAAACATTACTAACTTTGTCTGAACTGCCCTTTGTTCTTATTAGAGCAGCGGTTCTCAACCTTTTTCAAGCCGCGACCCGACCTGCACCGCACATGCGTGGCGCGATGGCCCGCATTGCGCATGTGCGGCGGCCCGCACTGCACATGCGCGGCACGACAGCCCGCATTGCGCATACGTGGTGCGACGGCCCGCATCGCACATGCGCGGTGCTACCCCGCGCATGCGCGGTGCTGCCCCCTGTGCTGGCCGAGGGGAAAAGGGGAAAAATGGTGGACTGTGGTGTTTGGCGACCCCCGTGAAATGGCCGTTCGACCCCAAATGGGGTCGCGACCCACAGGTTGAGAACCGCTGTATTAGAGCAATGCTACTTTGATCAATAATTCTAATGAAGCATCCAATAAGTTCCCAATTTTTATAATAATGGTTGGAGGAGAAGCATGCTGGCAGTGTGAGTGCTAGACCTATACTTCACTATAGTTTTTTTTTTTTTTGGTAACTAGCTTGGTGCCATTGGAAAAGTTTTGGTCAGTTCAAGAGGACACAGAATGTATCTTTTAGAAAGACTAGGATAGTCATATACATATATTCTGTGTATCTGGAAGAGAATCAGTACTATAAGCTATTGAGAAACTTACCAAGAACTTGATAAACAGTTGGCATGCAATTGCAGAATAACATTAAATATTTCCTATTGAAAAGTTTCGGGAATCCTGATATGATTTATTAATCTAAGACAGATTTGGGGGGCATTTTAATAGACCTATAGTAGGAATACCTGTTTCCTTTATTATACCGGTAGCTATTTTAAGATGTTAAGTAAGTCAGATTAATGAAAAAATATTAAATGTTTTCTTTTGCTTTCATCTTTGTAAGTATAAATGGAGTACTAAAAATTGTATAAACAGTGTTCCAAAACCACTTTCCCAATCTATTGAGGAGTTGGCCATGGGAGGAAAGAGAAGCATGTATTTTAGAAATGGAAATCATCCAATGGCAATAACCTATGGTCAAAATGTGAGTTAATTTGGCATCAGGTTTGGTAAATTTAGGTCACATCAAATGAAGACAGTGATTTAAATGAGATATGGAATAATTACAACCATACAGAACTTGTGCTTAGATTTAATAGATTTAATAACGTGTGTGCCTGCAATCTCCTGCACATTTTGTGCCTTGACAGATTCATTCAGTATCAGTAAATAAGATTTAATATATGCAGATTAGGAAATTTAAAGGTATTGGTGCAGTTTCATTTTACTAGCCTTAAAGAATACAGAATACTCTGGAGTAACTCACCAGCTCCATCCTGTCGTTCTGAATTCAGTGAAAGATCTGCTGAATCTCTAACATCATTCCCTAATTTCTTTAAAACAACAGGACACATCAAAATTAGTATGTCTTTTTTCTAAACTGCAGATTGCAAATTCAACAAGAATTGGGAATTATATATCTCAAAACCCAGAATTGTATTAAATTAAAATGATGTAAATAGTGCTCCATGGTACTACCTTTGAAGCGGGTTTGGAATTCCTGTTGGGACTGAATATTCAGATTGCTATCTGAAGCTGTATGATACACTGACATATACCCTGAACATTTACTGAAGCTCTATTAAACACTGCTATATACCATGTATCTTATTGATATTAAAACAGCTAAATTAATTGTAGTTTATTTCTGGTTTTATTTTGTTGTTTGTAACATTAAATGTCCTAAAAACGTGGAAGCAATTGTCTTAAATTAGGATCACTAAAATGCTCCATAAAACTATTTCCCACTTAAATATTTCTTGTTTCCATCTTCTGATAATGTAATGATGGGAGATTCCTCTCTACACACATATGGTTCTGTTGCCAATTCAACTATCTTTCCAATTATAGGAGAAATGTGTCTGTTCCAATTAGAAGAGAATAAATGTAGCTCAGGGTTGAACTGTGGAGTTCTTGGTGCTCTCTGAGCTTGGTTGTTTTCTTGCAGATGTTTCATTACTCAAGTAGGTAACATCATCGATGCTAGAGAGTGTGGAGTTTGCTCCCTGTTTATATACAGTGGCTTGCTCAGTGAGTTTTGGTGGGGGGTGCCGCTTTCTTGAGAGTCCCTTGCTTAGGGCATTGTTTTCTCCCTGATTTTTGTGTTAATCTCTGTTTGTTTATTTATTTATTTATTTGATTTGTATGCCGCTCCTCTCTGGAGACTCGGAGCGGCTCACAACATACACAAAACATCAAAATATTAAAAATAGATACCCAACACACGTACAACTTTTGAACAACAACCCACAATCATCCCCAGGCCTGCCGGCAAAGATAAGTTTTAAGGTTCTTTCGGAAGGCTGGGAGAGTGGGAGAAACGCGGATTTCAGGAGGCAGTTGGTTCCAGAGGGTGGGCGCCACAACAGAGAAGGCCCTCCCCCTAGGACCCGCCAAATGACATTGTTTCGCTGACGGGACCTGGAGGAGGCCGACCCTGTGCGCTCTCACCGGTCGTAGGGAAGTATGTGGCAGAAGACGGTCCCGTAAGTATCCTGGTCCAATGCCATGAAGGGCTTTATAGGTAATGACCAGCACTTTGAATTGCGCTCGGAGACCAATAGGCAACCAATGCAGCATGCGGAGGGTTGACGAAATGTGGGCACAACGTGGAAGGCCCACAATTGCTCACGCAGCTGCATTTTGCACTAATTGTAGTCTCCGAACACTCTTCAAGGGTAGCCCCATGTAGAGAGCGTTGCAGTAGTCAATCCTCGAGGTGACAAGAGCATGTGTGACTGTGAGGAGAGACTCCCGATCCAAATAAGGACGCAACTGGTGCACCAGGCGAACCTGGGCAAATGCCCCCGCCACAGCCGATAAATGATGTTCCAATGTCAGCTGTGGATCGAGGAGGACACCCAAGTTGCGAACCTTCTCCGAGGGGTATATAGATTCACCCCCCCAGGGTAATGGAAGGACAGATTGAAGTGTCCTTGGGAGACATAACCCATAGCCACTCTGTTTTGTCAGGGTTGAGCCTTAATATCACAGATATTTGCAAACAAACAACCAAGTTCAAAAAGCACTAAGGACTCCACAAAGCTGTTTGTTTTCCTGAATTATTTAGAAGCATTTCTTAACTGTCTTTTGCAAGTTTATTGTTTTACTTAATAATAATAATAATCACTTAATGTTTTGCTTTGTAAGCATTACCATAAGTTTATTGCTTTCTGTTGAGCTATTAATAATGATTGGTTTTAAGCTATCTTGAGGCAAATGTGGCTAAGCAACATAAATATTAATCCAAATCTAGCAGCATGTCTATACTTCTGCATATTCTTTATCAGAAAGTACCCTCTGTAGGAATACTGATAAACTTTTATTTAGGTATTTTTCTTCATGAATTTTACCCAAAAATTGAACCACCAACCTTTAAGGTACTTCTTTGCATGATAATATCACATTATAATCCTAATAAAAAAGTTAAAATCTCCTTTAAGGAGTTATTATTGTACTGAGTAGGTTGCAAACTGATTATAAAAATGCCTCTGTGAAGGTTTATGAAATCTTTTGTGTGCTTTAAATCATCATGTCCTGTATTTATATGGCTTTAGCAGCTCTTCTAAACAGTATGCCATACAGTATCAAGTAACTGCTGAACTAACACAATAGCCCCATGTTTATATGATAATCCTTTGATGTGCTAATTAATCTATTCTACATAGTCTCATTTGCATGCATTTGTTTCTGGAGTTAGTATTAGTTCATCAAACACTAGAGGGAGCAAGATCTCCACTATATATGTTTTCTCAGATGGCTTGTTAATTCACATTCATGTATCTGCAACACTTATGCCAATTCACATATCCAATTCAGAGCAAACCTTCACATATACAACATTCAGCATTTGCCATCCTTTGTCTATGGAATATCATCTGTAAACACAGTAACACTGCTGTGTCAAGTAGTAAGTTCTTATGGTTTCGTTTCTACATGGATTTGAATGTAAAGCAAATTCTATCACAGATTTTAATGGACAAAAGCTCAATCGTTGATATAAAATGGCTCAAGATGACCTCCAATATTGGCTATTTTATTATAAGTAACGTTATAACAGGAATCATCTTCTCAAGAGAAAAGTCATATTAAAATGAAAATATCCCTAACCTTCTGTGCTGATGCTGCTCTCCGTTCCTGCTTGGCTTTTATTTCTGCAAGAAGGCCACTGCCCATCATCTGCACCCCATACCTACGTCCTCCTTGAGGACTGCCTTTGCTGTCACCCTTTTCAAGCTTTGAAGCATCCTCCAAAGGAACCTCTTCTGCTGAATCTGGTGTTTTTAATTCCTCAGTTTTTTCAGAGGTGCCATTTTGTTCGGCTGGCTTCAAATCCTTCTTTGCAGTGTCTACAGTGGGGCCTTTGACAATACTTCTGGGAGATGAAGATTCTTCAGGCATTAACACAGTTGAAGGACGCTCAGATTTGGATCTAGGTTTGATTAAATTAAGAAAGCCACTTTTCCGAGAATCTCTTTTTTTCTTTTCGTCACCTACTTCACCAGAATCACTGCTGTCTGAGCCTTTTGTGGAGGACTTCCTAATAAAGAAAAAAAATCAAATACAGGTAAGGAAATAAAAGACTTTATCTGAATAAACTTGAGCAAACTATGAATCCTTAAATTTTACTTCCACATTCCTCTACTAGCATACTGAATGGAGATTGGAAGCTTATGAAATATATCTTTGTTGTATTAACCTAAACAAGGTTAATCTTAATTATTCAAAAAACTAACTTTATATCTTAGTTTCTCCTGCAGGTTGATTAAATAACCTACATTCAGGATTAACTATGTAATCCTAGAAACTGCATTTTGTTTCTTGGAAACACTTCCTTTCACTGTGATTCCAGGATATTTATGATTCCAAGATAATGTACGATTGGGAGAAACTTTAATAAGTATGATGAAATGAGAAATTATTTCAAGAGCATGCAGATCAAAGGGAGGGCAGGTCTGTCCCCTATGCTAACCAACCATCTGGTTTTTTGCTTTCACTCAGCTCTTACTCAGGGTCTTCAGGCAAGATGAACTGTTTCTACCAGTAAATCATTGTAAGAAATACAACTTTACCCATTCTCCCTCCCTTTTTCTAGTGTACCATATCTGATAACAAGGACCGTTACACTACTGATCTTTTAAGCTGACTTGAAAGATTTATTGGCTAAGAAAAGGGGGGGATCTTTTCAGTAGACAAAAGAAATGACCTAGACATATGGTTTAGTCATGAAGATATTTCACACCTTTAGTCCTAGAGCAGATTTTGAACTCTACCTTACTCTTTCTCTTTGAAATGATTTAGCTTAAAGAGTTACCCATGAAGACAAACATACTAATAATGGATAGGCTGCTGTGGCATATCAAACAGCCACCGTAAGGACTCGTTCAGACAACTGTTTAATGTCCTGTCCTTCAGTAAAATAAGTGGACATAAATTGTGCTGCTCACATGGCTGAGTTTTACTGCACGCAGTAAAGTTTCACATTAGGGATCTGCAGATCCCCTGATCCTCCTCACACAGGGTCATCTAACAGTGGGGAAAAAAAAGATCCACCAGTTGTTCTCTTCCTTTATCTTTTAGGGTAATGGCTTTTTAAAAGTTCAAGCCTTATTTTTTTAATATTTATTTATTGATCCTTAAATCTTCTGTACAACGTGGAAGATTGAGAGATTGTAGTGTTCAAAGCCCCCCCCCCGCTTCTCTCTATTTTTTAAAAGAAAAGACCCAACATGAGCACAAAAGGAAAATGAATTATGAGCCCTAAGAAATACCAATAATATGGGCTGGCAAAAGAAAAGAGCACTCTTCTTTGTGGCTTCAGCACCAGGAAAAAGCTGGGTTGTTTTTTTTTTAAAAAAAGAACAACACATAACTTGCTGGAAATAAAGCAGCCTCATACGTGTGGCAAAAGGGGGCAATGGTGAGGTGTTGAGAATTCCATAGTAAGTAGTTTGCAACTAGGGAAAATAAGAGGGTTTTCCTATTCTTGCTGGTATGTTTTGGGAACCCCCTGATTTAGATCAGCTCTGGATACCCCAACTTCTGTAAATCAAGCCAACTCTCAGAAAACTTCACAAAAATAATATCCTTTTCTCTTTCCTACTCCCACTAGCAGAGAGCCTATGTGAAGAAATGTTGTGGTTTTTAGGAAGGCTGTACTAAAGTTTCATCTCAAACACTTGTCTCCACCAATCTGACAATAGTCGGAAACTTTGGTTCTATCCAGAGATGCAGTCTTTGCTGGGTCTGCCTTCCCTTGTTTCTAGGGCTGTTTTCTTTTTTCCAGGTTGCAATGCACATTTTGCTCTTTACCCAAGCAGCTTTTCCATGATGTTGCATTTCATTCCCTCATTTGGGGTGACTCTGATCTCTCTTCTTTCTTTGTCCACCTTATTTTGTATTGATGCACAGGCAGAATGCAAGCAAGCAACAATTCTGCTTAAAAATTACCAAATGGCTGATCCAGACTTTTGGGACTAACAAGCAAATGTCTCCTTGCACAAACTCTGATTAATTCAAATGAGTTCTGATAGGCATCTGCAGCCACAAGAATCGGTCAGATTCTTAGGGCATGGTTTGAAATAATCTAACTGAATAAAACAAGTATTAAAACTACCCTCACCTCAGGCAATAAAATAATTTTCCTATGGTATTTTAGGTGGTCTTAATCTACTGCCACTTCCCATGAAGCCAATTTGGTCAGGCAAAGAGCCTCTTCTTCCCTCCACCTTTCCACATTAATGTTTGTTGTGACTTATGTCTCATGTACTTTCCATACTTTATAATTTCCCTAACATCTCCATTTCACCCAGCTATCAACCAACCAGCCATACCCAAAAGCAGCAGCAAAGTAGCAATGATCCCACCCAGCGAATTCCACTGGATTATCAATATACCCATTAAACAAACAAACAAAGAAACAGAAGCTTCCATTGCCTAGCAATTGAATAGAGAGGGTTATCCATGTAGCCACTGTAAATAGCCAACTGGAGCTGGATAAATTCCTAACCTTGGCCACATCATCACAGTATTGTCACTGAGATTATCCACATGGTAAATTTTGTGTTGGGAGAAGAAAGAAAGCATCACACTGGGAGAGTTAAATATGACTTTAGTCTATTTCTGGAGCAGAAGATACATTTGTTAAAAAGTTACTGACTTTTCTTTGTGTTGCAGTAAATGGGAAATGAGGATAATAATAATAATAATAATAATAACAACAACAACAACGTTGGAAGGGACCTTGGAGGTCATCTAGTCCAACTCCCTGCTCAGGCAGGAAACCCTACATCATTTCAGACAAATGGCTGTCTAGTCTCTTCTTAAAAACCTCCAGTGTTGGAGCATTCACCGCTTCTGGAGGCAGGTTGTTCCACTGGTTAATTGTTCTAACTGTCAGGAAGTTTCTCCTTAGTTCTAGGTTGCTTCTCTCCTTGATTAGTTTCCATCCGTTGCTTTTTGTCCTGCCTTCAGGCGCCTTGGAAAATAGCTTGACTCCCTCTTCTTTGTGGCAGCCCCTGAGATATTGGAACACTGCTATCATGTCCCCCCCTCGTCCTTCTCTTCATTAAACTAGGATGAATCCTAAGATGTATTTGTCATTATTTCTTGGTACACACTGATTTTTTTTAATTTCAATGTTAAAGTATTTAAAAAGAAATTCAGGATACAATGACTATTGGCTAAAATCTAACTTTTGTAATTGACTTTTCAGCATACCTTGTTCTCAAAGTTTTTTTTAAATAACAAGTTAGAAGAAAATTTGATTAGACAAAAAGTAACATTAACAACTTAACAATTTACAATTTTGCAGTTTTTCTGTATCACTAGCTATTTGCCATATAGCACATTGATTCTGCACTTAACTTTCTTGATTTTTGCCATCTGCTTGTAATTTAATGGCTATTCACACTTCCTTAATTACTAAGGCATCTTATTTTCTCAGCACCAGTGGGTTTTTTTAATAAGTGAATGTCAAACACATAAAGTGTCTTCTGAAATAACTACAATTTAGCCCAGTTGTTATATTCTTTAGGTTATTTCTTGCTTCTGTATGTTGCATGAATTTAGTTCCCTATACATATGGATTATGAATAAAAATGTAAATTATATGATCAGAAGTGTAAAATGTATATACAACTCATACTTAACTAGGAAAACCATACAACCAAGCAAAATTATATTCAGTTTCATACAAAAAAGAATGTAATGCCATGTCACAACACAATACATACCGGCAAAAAGAACACACTGAATGCAGCTGAACAAATAACATCTTCCTCCTCACACACCCTAATATTTGCATTAGTTCAGTGCTGTTTGGCATATTTCTTAGCTTCTTAGCTGCAATTTTTCAGTATTTCTCTCCTTATCCTTCATTCAATATCTTTAACTTTATTACATTATATTATTGAGTCAAACAGATGCTTATCTGATCACATCCTAATAACTTATCAGACCAGCATAGCAAAAAATTAATAATATTGAAGAAAAATGGTTTATAGAAGGAAGTACTGAAAATTCCAAAATTATGTCCAGAGACATTGGTTTTAAAAATTGAACCTTAACTGATATTACTAATTTTTAAAGATTAGCAATTATATCAACTGCAGTCTATAGGTAATTCTTCTTTCGCAACTGTCTCATTCAGTGACCATTCGCAGTTACAGTGGTGATGAAAAAGTAACTTTACAACCAATCTCACATTTACGACTTTGAGGTCTGTAAAGCAAAAGAAAGCTGAAGTAAAATCATAAGTACAGTTATAGTTTTTCACTTAACAACCACTTTGCTTAACAACTACTGTGTTTCCCCAAATATAAGACCTGGTCTTATAGTTTTTTTGCCTCCGTAAGAGGCACTAGGCCTCAATTTCGGACAAGTCTTACCTTAGGACAACCACAGCCAGGCCTCCCATACCCCGACACCTGTTGCACCACTGCTTGACTTCTTATGCAGCTGTTTGCTGCCACTCGTGGCCGGATGCCATGTGGTGCATTGCGCCATTGCTGCTCATCCTGGTAGGACACCGCATGGTGCTTTGCACCGTTTCTGCTGCTCCTGGCTCTTTGCACAGTGGAAATGGCCCAAAGCACCACGTGGCCTCCTGCTGCAAGCAACATAAGTGGCCCCAAGTGCCGCGGAAGCGGCCCGAAGTGCCATGTGGCCTCCTGCCGGGAGGAGCAACAGCACAATGTGCCACGTGCCATCCAGCCGCAAGCGGCAGCAAGCAGCCACAGAAGAAGTCAAGCAGCAGCGTGACAGGTGTCGGGGTGTGAGAGGTGGCCCTAAGGTAAGACATTCTCCGAAATTAAGATCTATAGGTAAGGTAAGCAGGTGCGGGGCGTTTGGGGCAGCTTCATCCCCCTACCCCCGCCCTAGCTTGATTTTTAGGGGTGCGCCTTGCCCCAAAACTAGGGATTAGTTTTGGAGTAGGGCTTATATTAGTCCCACCCCCAAAATCAGACTAGGGCTTACTATTGGGCTGGGTCTAACTTTCAGGGAAACACGGTAAGCTGCTAAACAAGAACTACCTGTATTACCTTACTTCTAGCAATAATTGCTATCATTTTCTATTTAAAACAAACAAATTAAAATATACATAAAAGGCTCTTTTTTCAAATAATGTACATCAACTTCTATGTGTATTGTAAATTAAGAATATATAGATAACTTACTTTGAATCCATTTTTGTCACTTTCTTGGTGAAAAATTCATCAACACCTTCATCTACTCTTCCCATCATTCCATTCTGTTCTCCCTCTTGAAAGATTGCAGGACTCACCTGATAAAATGTACAACCTTAAGGATGTGCAGGAATTTGCCTGGTGGACACTTGAATATTGGCCAATTAAACGTTCAATTCCCAAATATATAAACCATAATACAACCAATCTTTGATTTTCTACATTATCAACTTTTATAATGCAGTTATAAAATAAAAGAATAATCACATTACGTGAGTGAAGATCACCAATGTTAAAAAATCTTTCCATTGAGGGCTGAAAGTGCCAATATACAGTACATATCAGCATTTTCATTCAGACATCTTCCAAGCTGATCTATGAAGAGATAAATTTCTGTTCCCAATAATAATAATAATAATAAAAAATCAGCTGTAAAAGAATAAAGAATACAAGACAACTTCCTCCTTTGCATTTGTACGTTCGCTAGAAATTTTAAGTTATGCTACAGTTGATATGGTGGTTAAAAACAGAATTGTCTATTGTTTTCAGACAAACAGTTTCTATATGAAGTTTCTGAACAAAGCTTTACGCAGATTTCTTGAGACATGAACAATCTTTACATTCATATGAAGTATAATTTCTTAAGTAACTGATTAACTCACGGCAGATTGTGTTGGCTGTTGTTTTTTATTCCTTTTAGGCCTAAGTTTAGTAAAATGCTCTAGCTTTTTCCCTTCCTCCGAAGGTAGTTCTGAAATGAATCCAGAAGTCCGTTTGTCAAACCTCCCAGAATGGAAAGGTAGGTCCTCTATATGAATAGGAACTTCTTGTAATGCTTTGTCAAGGTCAAACTCCATCTCTAAAGAAAATATTTAAAATATATTAGGGTTATAGTTCTCTTTCCAGTCATAGCTTTTTTGTAAAGACTCTTTCAAGTCAAGCTCAACTTATGAAAGACTGCTTTGATGTGCCTAAGTAGTCTTCTTAATAACAGTATGAAAGTGGCTTGTTGGGGGATGCTTTTCATTTTCCCACGTTGAGTCGTAGTGATAGTCTTATAAATCATTGAGAAAAAACATCACTCCAAAAAATCAAGCTTACCAAAAGCTCTGGATACGGGCCTTAACATTCGACTGTGGATACTCTTCCTTTTAGATTTGGGAGTCATCTATAGATAAAATGGAAAGATAATATAATTGCCTTTTGGGATATAAGTGGTAATAGTTAAATTAACTGTTGTACTGCAATGATCAAAACAGCCATGAAAGATTGAGCAAAATAGCATTTGGATCACAAATCAAGTAAGCTGTTAAGTAAGCTGTCAATAATTAATATTTATATTGATTGTAGTATTGGAAATAGTCCAAGCTTGACGGTAAATTTCAAAGGGAAATGCAACATTCTATTTTGTTTATTAATGTGGTTGAAAAATGAGCATTACCAAAGTCCTGCATCTTTATTGAATTTTTTTAAGAGTGAAGAAAATCTTACAGCATCCTTATTTTATAAAAAAAAGAAAACAGAAATGCTATGCTAAATAATCAGGTTACCCTTCAGGTATGCTTTTTGTTTGTTGATATTGTGCCTATATTGAATAACTGAAGTCATACTTCTGAGATATTAAAATGCAACATAATCTCCATCATAAATTCGCACAGTATTATTTTGAGAAAATCTGGGACTTCTGAAAAGAAATAGCAAATTGAAGATGACTCCACTAAAAGCTAACAATGGAGTTGACAACCACAGCACAATGAAGAGACAGTGAGTAGACCAGATCTTTGTAATCCTTTTCCGGAAAAGGAGAGAAGCTGAGATCACCCAAAAGTTCTCTTTACGGTTGCTCTTCTCAAGGAGACTGCAAGACAACAGTCTCCAGAGATTTTAGAGCTCTGGCAGATGAGACAAAAGCGATCTTGCTGGCACTTTTAAGGATACTGGGAAGTATGTGTTCACATACGTCTTTTCCTAATCACTTTTGGAAATTGCTTGTTAACTGCTTTTCAGCTATTGGCAATTTTTGGATTGACCAGTTTTATAGCAATAGCACAAGGTGTGTTTCCTTCAATTGTTAGTAAAATAAGTTTTAATTACAATTTGAATAATTTAAAACATTTGTATAGAATAAACAGCAAAAAGGTGATTTTTTTTAATTTTAGGAAGTTATAAGTGGACTAATGGTTCAGACATATTTGAAATAAGGTTTTGGAATTATTGTAAGAATCCTTCTCATGGGAAAATACTTTTATTTTGAACTATTTTTTAAAAAACATGACAGGATGGGGCTTTGAAGATTGGACACTAGAGGAAACTAGAAGAAGCTAAAGATTACAATTAAAAGAGAACCACTTCAGTTTGACTTGCTAATACAGAATGGAGCAAAATATTTTAACATTCACCGTATTGAAGACTATTTTTGAACAATGGACCCCTTTTTTCTTTTTTTCTGCGCTTATTTTTTGAAGTGAAATTCAGTGAAATTGGTTGCAAAAGATATTTAACAAATAAGTAGATAATACATTACTGCCCAATTATAATAAAGCATTATAATTATGTTAATGAAGTCCCTCTATAATACCATAAAGTTTTTATATTTTCTAATTTCGAAAATGGGGATACAGATAGACTTAATCCAAAATATTATTTGTGAAGCATACCTTAATTCAGGGGTGTCAAACTGCCGGCCTGTGGGCTGGATGCATCATGCCGAAACCACACCCACCCCAGCTCCGGCAATGGGGAAAAAGTCACGATATGTCGCGACATGTCACGTGATATTGCGAGTTTGACACCCCTGCCTTAATTGAATAGTTCAGGCTACTATGATAAAGATGAAAGAAATTATTTGAAACAGTATACATTTGAGATATAATTTTAGCAAACTACATTTAATACAAATAAAATATCCAGCATTGCATATCATGCTTTTTGCAAATTTTAAGACCAGCATTTAAAAAATATTATATTTAGTTTGAGGGTATTTATTTATTTATTCAAACTTTTTTTTTTATTTCTGTCAGTGAGGCATGCCTGTCTTCCTTCCTTTTCCCAGACCAATGAAAACCCAAATACAGGTAGTCCTCGACTTACAAGAGTTTGCTTGGTGACCATTTGAAGTTACAACAGCACTGAAAAAAATGATTTATGACCATTTTTCACATGTATGATTGTTGCATCATCCCCATGGTCACATGATCAAAATTCAGGTGTTTGGCAACTAGTTCATATTTATGATGGTTGGAGTGTCCCAGGGTTATGTAATCCCCTTTTGCAACCTTCTGACTAGCAATGGGGAAACCAGATTCACTTAACAACCATGTTACTAATTTAACAACTACAGTAATTCACTTAACAAATGTGGCAAGAAAAGTTGTAAAATGGGGCAAAATTGACTTAACAAAATTTCTTACTTAGCAATATACATTTTGGGCTCAATTGTGGTCATAAGTTGAGGACTACTTGTATAAAACTTTAAAAGTATATGGTAAAATAGAGTGAAAGAATAAATAATAAAAATTATGTAGAAATTATTGCTAAGTCCTGGGCAATCTTTTTAATGGTTGCCCATAATTGGTCTTTTAGGAAGAATCCTGAACTGTTTTGGTCACAGAGGCGACTAATTCTTTTGGCAGATTTAACGTGCCAGTTGCCTTGGGGCCTCTCTTCTGTTATTCTTCCCTCCAGTACATGGAATAAAAAATTTATTCCATGTACTGGAGGAAAGAATAACCGAAGAGAGGAATACATGGAATAAAAAACTAAATCGTAACAATATAATGCTATGCATCTTTCCACTTTTCCTAACCATAGCCAATGATCTAAAAGCAAGATGGAGAAACATACTGCATATAGTACTGCAAGGTAGGAATACATTTCACTGAACTGGAGAAATACAGAGGTAACATAGCAAAGAACAGCTAATTTTAAGAAAGAAAGCCAGCCACAATCTTTGGAGAGATAACTGTAATTTTTATTTGAGCAAAATAAAAATTAAAGTGGACATTAATTCATTCTAGTTCAATTAAAGACCTTGAATATTTTCCTTATCCTGGTGTATCAAGCGCACCAAAGGTGGTCAGCTTGTGAGTTTAGAGCGTCAGGAATACCATGGAGGTTTCTCATTCAATAGCTGCCAGTTAAGTAAACAGAAAATTACTAAATGTAATGATATGGTGAGAAAGGATTGGTATTTTTTTTTTCTTTTTACAACTGTGCAATCCCTAGCTTTGGGGTGGGGTCGGGGTAACCGAGTGGAACTAAGCACTTACTGGCCGGATGCCCTTCTTGATGCCTATGCGAAGTTTGCAGCTGATATTTTCTCTTTGCACCCTGATAGAAAAACATCTGCCACTGCCTAGGATTGAATTCTTCTGAATGGGAAGTGAGAGTCTTCACCTCTAGGCTACCACGTCACTCAAGAAAAGTTTGGTGATAAAAGTGAAAATAGTAGTAGGCATAAAGTAAGCAAATGTACTTCTTGGAACACTTTCTCCTTTCACCAAACTGTTTTCTACTTGCATGCTCTCCTTATACTATCCATAAAACTCACTTGAGTCTTGCCCCCTACATTTCCCAATTCATGATATACACTTTAGTGTAGAAAATGAATATATTTAGCAAAACAAAGTTACAATAAATCACAAAAAAGGACAGAAACAGTAAAACCTGCATATGTAATTTTTTTCTTTGATCATTGTGAATTTCCTTATCTACATTTCTACAAAATGGTTATCTTGGTCATGTTTTCTAATGGGCTTCAAAGCTTCAGATATTGTGACTTTTCACCATAGCAGAGTCAATCTGATTACCTATATTATCATCTAGGTTAGCAGTCCCTAACCTTTCTGGCTTGGTGGCCCGGGGGGGGGGAGAGGGGAAGATTCTATGTGAGTGGCAGGTGTGCGTGCTTATGGGCATAGCTACACTTGTGCAGGCTCACATGCTGTGTGTGAGCACAAATGGAGCTCCGTGTGTGAGAGCCCACCGCTCATGCACATGGAGCTGTGCACACACATGAGCTTACCTGCTGCTTGAACAGCCTGGTTCTGAACTGGCTGGGGCCTGCTAGTGGGCCACAGCCGGGGGGTTGGGGACCCCTAATCTAAGTAATCAATCTGATTACCTAAATTGTCATCTTCTAAAATATCTGCATAAGTGAAATGCATTTTAATGTTCATTTACTGATCTAATATAGAAAACAGGGGCAGGAAGAGGAAAAGCAATCAAGAAAAAGGAAACAAGAAAAAAAATATTGCATGTCAAAAATCATATAGCCAAATTTCTAAAAACATCATTAAGACTGGAAATAATATTGATAATCTTTCCATTACATTATTATAGCATCAGTTTAGAACAGAAAGCAAATACAAACTGAAATGCCAAGATTATAGAGCGGGTTTTACTCTGTCTTTCAAACACTAACAAGTAATGGTCTTTATCTAGTTCATAAGAAAAGGGAATACATACCGGTATAAACATTGTAAAACTGGGGCTGCACTGCCTTTATGACATAAAAAAATGTTATGTTCCTACCCTGCTTGATAAATTCATAATTCTTCATATGGTGATACATTTACGGGTTTTGGAATATATAAATTGTACATTCTCACATTAATTACACATAGTTTTGTAACACAACATGATAATAAAGTTATGGTATCAACCCAAACCAGAACATTAGGAGAACAATCCTATATCATATGAATAAATATTGCTAGATTATTTTATACTTCCAAAATAGTGAGACTAATTGCCGACACTTTTAAAATATTCCTTGGGTATCCCTCAAATGTGAAAAAGCATTTCTGCAGAATTTATCATTTCCTATAACTCAACAGACTTTTAGCTATGTATTTGTTATAATTTATTTGGATTTATTCAGAGAAATTTATCTGAAATAAAAAGTTTGATATTTATACATCCACGGGTGAAAAAAATGATCTTTGAAACAGGTATTTAAAAGAATTCAAATAACAATTAAAATTATTACTAATGTCTGAACTGTTGTACAATATGATTAAATAAATAATTGGACTTAGCATTGTAATCTATATGTCAGGATGATTGTCAATATTTACGCATCAAGATTTAACAAATAAGACAATAGCTTGCACAGTCAGGGGAAGTTTATTAGCCTTCAAAAGCACAATTATAAAAGCCTCATTGATGGAACATGGAAAAATCTCATTTAAAAAGGCATAATTATAGACTTTCAATAGTACTGGGAAAAGAATCCAGTATGTCATTCTATTATTCAATGAGAAACCATCAAGATACCAAACTATGGTGACAGCTTGATCATGTGTAATCTCAGAAAGAGCATATAAGTGTGGATTAACACTAAAAGTTTTATAAGAAGAAAAAGTAAAACAATATATGAGGAACAAACGCAAAACTGACAAACACTGAAAACCAAAGGTTTAAGTTATCATGGCTACTTCAGTGAAAAAATAAGCAAGTTATTCCTTTTCCATTTTATTTCTAAATAAAAATAATTTACTTATATTTATCAAAATAAATATTTTTCTGTTATGACTCTTATAAATGAACTGTAATTTATATTTTAAAATAGAGTATCAGTTTTGGTTTTAGGGAACATCTTATATGCCACTGCTTAGCATAATTAGAGCTGAAGTTACTGCAAAACCAATTAAACACAGTACACTCTCTGTTTCTGCTGCCTCTTGTGCCCAGTTCCAGGAGCCTTTTAAACTTGCTGAATGGATTTTCATTCTGGTCAGATGCAATCAGTTTTTTCTTTCCTCTCTTCCAAGGAGCAAATATAGCATGCCAAGCGCAAATAATTCTATGTAACTGAAAGAAAGTACATGGCCATACAGTGACAGGAAATAATACTTTCTGATCCTTTAAAACTTTCATCTCATTAAACAGATATGAATATTAATAAAAACTTAATCTATGTTAAACAGTTTTATGTGAATATTTCGCTTGGCTGTAGACTTCTGCCTTGTGAAGTACGTTTTAAATTCACTACACATCAAGCTAGCTAAAACTTCCTGTAAAATTGAACTTTGTTCCAAATAGCTGCTTATTTCTCCCTGTAAAGGCACAGTATATGTTCCCAAGAGTTTTGTAAGACAGCTGAAAAGCAAATGGAGCAAGAAAGGAAAGTAGGCTAGAAACAGCAGAACTTAAAAAAAAAAAAATACTTACACTTGTACAGCAGAGAGTCTCCATGCAGCCAAAAGAGAAAGATAAAAGAATATGAATGGACAGCAGAAAAGCAGAATCAGTTTTAGAGGAGAGAAAGAGAGGGCAAGCCGTGCTGAAACTTGGCAAATAAAAAATATAAAAGCAGGTTAAGAAAAAAATAGCAATAGCTCTACATTAGATGTACTGTATATAGATATGAAACAAAGAATCTCCATCCAGATTAATTCTTTGAAGAGTGTAAATTGAACTTAACAGGTGACCAGAAGTGGAAAGGTTACGGTAAATAAAGATCTTTGATATAGGATTCCACAGTACTTGCAGGGGATATAAAGATTTTTCATGTAGAATTTCACAGCTCTTCACAACATTTTGAAAACCTTAATGTTTAATGGGATGAATGCATATGGATGACAATATTAGAATCTAGTAACAGTCAAGGGTTTTACTAAGGCTCTCAAATCACACAACTCCAGCAGTTTTTATTCACCTATGTTGTACCTACCATGCATTGTAAAAGGATTTTGCAGTAAAATATATACTGAGTGCTTGTCTGGTAAGTTCTGATCAAGTCTGCCTTTTACTAAAGTGCAATATGCAAGTTTCACATACTTTTAATGATTTTGAGCAGAAAATAAAGAAACTCTAAATTATTTTTCAACTTCTCTGTTGATTAGTCTAGCATTATGTTATGTTCATATAAATTGAAGGGAAAATGCAAGGTAGAAGCAGGAAGAAATCAGTTTCTCTTTTTGTCATATCTCCAAATGTGAAGAATTTTCATACACAAATTTGCTTCATTTAGTTTTAATTTTTTTTAAAACGGGGTCAAATCATTTATATAACATTTGATCAGAAAAAAAATGTAAAAGGGGCAAGACATCCTTTCTAGAAACTTCAAACCTATAAATATAACTTTGAACCAAATGCCTCTGAATCTGCTCCTCTGAAGCTTTCTAAATGACCCCATTAATGGGGTTGCAATGCTTGCAAATTTCATTTGATTCTATACATATAAGGATAATTCTTAGTTTAAGTATTCAAAATGAGTCAGTAAAAGTCTGTAATAAAACAACCTTAGATAGAAGCAAACAGGTAATTTATAACAAATATTCTTATATCAATCTCTGAACTCAAATTTTAAGGACAAGAATGTACTATACAGTAATGAGAATATTTATTTCCAAAGAATATGAACATTCTTGAAACATACATAGGTTGGGCAGTGTTTCTCAACCTTGACCATTTTAAGGCATGTGGACTTCAACTTCCAGAATTCCATAGCCAGCGGCTGTGGAATTCTGGGAGTTGAAGTCCACATGCCTTAAAATGGTCAAGGTTGAGAAACATTGGGTTAGGGTATTAGACTAGAAACCTGAGAGTTCTAGTTCTCTCTTAGGCATGAAAAACAGCTGGGTGACTTTAGGCCAGTCACTCTCTCTCAACCCAACTCATCTAACATCTAACATCTAACAGGACTGTTGTGAGGAAAATAGGAGGAGAAAGGAGTATTAGGTATGTTCGCCACCTTGAGTTATTTATTAGAAAATAAAAAATAAAGGCGGGACATAAATAAGTAAGTTTACTTCTATTGTAAATCTCCTTGGTTCTAAAAATATTGTACTAATTATCTTTTTTTTAACTCTTTATATCTTTTAATTTTTACCTGTTTTATTCTTTTCTTTCTTTTGGCCTTTAAGATTTGATGTGTGATTTCTATTTTAACCAAAGCAAAACCTTGCACAAAAACGAACAAGGCATCAAAACTATGATTTAATTGCTGTTCAGAAATGTGGTATTAACCTATAAAGCTCAACATGAATTGGCTTCTTGCTACTTTTAAGATAATCTCTTCTTATAGAATTTGCCCATCTTATACAAACTCCTGGGAAAGTTAAACAAGATAATCCTCTTTGGTGATAACCTGATATTATGAAAGTTTTTCTCTTTCATGATAGTCTAACGTTATTAGATTAATTTGACCCACACATTTGAGATTAGATCAAGAAGCTCCAGTTTAGCCTTAGAAACATGCAATTAATGAGCAGTGAAATGGTGTTTTGTCATTTGCATATATTGAAAAAGCAATCCTGTTTATATAATATTTGGGAAATTACAGTGGAGTTTGCTTTCTTTCTGAGAAGTAGATTTTTACAATGAATTGTGCTCTCAACTAATTCAATCTTTAATAGATATCCTGTCTGGCTGTTCAGACAATAGTATTTAGAATTTTTCTTGAAAGATTAAAATAACTTTAAATTGCTGAATTTGCTGTCCAAGGTGCAAAACTTCACTATGTTCAAATCTGACAACAGAAGTTAGTAATTCATTTAATTACTGAGATATTGTTATTTTCTCAGACTGAATTTGATTATTTTCACATATTCTCAAATAAAATTTTATTTGTTCATTCAAATAATGTATCTTGCCTAAAGATACATATTCACAGCAAAAAGAACAAAAAGTCATACTTTTATTCATATGATTTAATGTTGCAATCAAAATAAATAAACTGTGGAATTCTGATACAAAATGGAATCGAGAACAACCAATTTTTAGTATATAGAATGAAGACGCCAGACAAACTGGCTTGGTCTCAATAACCCTACATTTAACCAAGGCCACTCTAATCATGAACAACACTAATTATAAGGAAAGCTAGAAATGTATTTTTAAAAAATGCAGCGTATAAAGCTATTAAACAAAGCTTCCTTAACATCTATTAAAGCATTCCACTTTAGCTTTAGAAACACTGCATGGAATTTCTCCTAATGTTAGTAATCAAATGTTGTTTTGCAAGTGTTTCTAAATCTGAGGTGCACAACTGAAAAACCAGTTTTAAATAATAAAAATGTTAACATTAAAAAAATTGGAATACTGGAAAGCAAAACAACAGCATCCTCTTCATTTCTGAAGGAATGATTCAAGTCATCAAATGGATCTAATAAAAATAATTAGGAAATAAATATTGGATTTCTACAGTCCAATGCTTTGCTTGTACATGTCCCTTATACAAATAGTCCTTGACTTATGACCACAGTTGAGCCCAACATTTCTGTTGCTAAGCAAGACAGTTGTTAAATGAATTTTGCTCCATTTAATGACCTTTCTTGCCACAGTTGTTAAGTGAATCACGACAGTTATTAAATTAGTAACATGGTTAAGTGAATCTGGCTTCCCCATTGACTTTGCTTGTTAGAAGGCTGCAAAAGGTAATCACAAGACTCCAGAACACTGCAACCATCACAAATATGAATCAGTGGCCAAGTGTTTGAATTTTGATCACGTGACCAAGGGAATTCTGCAACTTTTTTCAGTGCTGTTGCAACTTTGAATGGTCACTAAATGAACTATTGTAAGTCGAGGATTAACTGTACTCTGAAAAAGGTCAAGAGTAGTGCAAATAGGAATGTGCTATGAAATGGCAGACCTAGTGTGGCAGGCAGCTTTCAATGAATTCACGCTGTATAATTGATTATATTGCCATTTGAGTCATTTTGTATTGAGAGTACCTATGATATTTTCCCAATATATAACTATTAACCAAAAAAGATTGGCAGGGTGCTTTATCAAATGATTGCTGTGCTCTCCTCTTCATACATGTCTTGAAACAAAAGGTGAACTCGAGTTTACATCAGAAATAAAACATTCCCTACTAGAATTACAAACAGCAGCTAAAAAGGGTAAATAGAAATAAAATCTATGTAACATGAAGTTTGTCAAGTGCTTTCTGTTCAAATTAACATTTATTTATTGTCAAATAAAAATCTACAGAACAACTACCTGTGTATATAAAAGAAAGAAACAAAGAAAATCACATTTAGTCAGGTTGCTGGAGCATTTGCTACGTTCTGGATTTTTTTTACAAGATACTTAATTCTTTTGAGGAAAATCTAATACACTAGTGTACATATACACTTCTAATTTTTGAATATAGCAACTATAAAGAACAATAATGATGTGCCTTTGTTTACAGAATTAGTAATAGATAGGTAACATCCCATCAGCAGCCCAGCACACAAAATTTATGCTATTTGTATAATTACTTCGTTTGATTATTTCAGTTCTGTTTTATACAGTTAAAATCTTAATCAGTTTACAATATTTAGTGCAAAATGAATTTCATGTCACCTTAACAGCTAACAGTTATGATATATTTCTATAAAATATAGCATATATCTGTAGGAAAATATGAAGGGCTGAAGCCCTCATTTGACTGGTGTTCATTCCAAGAAGTGGGTGAAGCCAAGATAAAAAAAATGGCAGGACCAAGATTAAAGATAAATTTAATTCAATTTATATTTAAAATTAATATAAATATAATTAATACAACACTATTCTTCTCATATATTTATGAATACTCCCTAGTGTATTAAAATTATTTTTAATATTAATTTTTGGGGAGGTTCCCTAATGAGCTCCAAAATCTAAGGTTCATCTTCTTAACTGTGAATTACTAGCAAGGATGAAATATCCATAAAGTTTAATTCATTTAGTATTATGAGCAAGAACATACAGTATGCCTGAATTAAAAAATAATGAAAAATAGGATTTATAAGGATTTCTAATAAGAAATTACCAATATTTGGGTGATAACTTTTATAAATACACAAAAAGTCATAAGTCCACTTAAATCAACATGTACTGAAAATAATATGGACTGACTTATGGAGGCAATCAATACTAATATAGATGATAATATACCAAATAAAAAGTATCATAAATATTTAGGAAAGTAAATGTGAAAAAAAATGTTATAATCTATATCATTTTTTATAATTGCTATTGTATATTTCAGTGATGAAAAGTGGGTGTTTGAATGAGCTAGAAAGTTTAAGAGATTTAGTCAAAGATTACAGATGTCTTACCATACATGTATCTAGGTCTTCAAAACGTTCCAGTTCAGTTAGCTCCTCAACTGTAATGACAGATCGTTTAGTAGATTTATCCTCGGCTAACTCAATGTCCAATGATTCTTGGTGAGGCAAGGATTTACCTCGCCTGGTCAAATGATCAGCCTAGAGGAAAGGTTATAGTGAAAGCATTCTTTATAAAATAAAAATATCAATAATAAATAATTCTAAATAAAAGTTTCCAATGAACACAAGCCAATTAGATGCACAATTAACCTGCTACAAAGATGAGATGGGCTTGAAGACCATTTATCCAACACCTTGTTAGATGCTTTGGAATTCAGAATTAGAGTTATTTGCAAAGCAGGGCTGTTCAATTTCAATGGTCTCTAACAAAGTAGAACAACTGCAATAAAAGATAACTGTTAAATTGTTCTTATAAGAAGCTTCTCCCAGGGCTTATGTCAAGAGTCCCCAACCCCCAGTCCATGGACCAGTACCGATCCACAGCATGCCAGCAACCGGGCTGCATAAACAAAGTCCCATCCGCAACATGCAGGCGGCACACAAAACCACGCCCCTTCTGATCCGTAGAAAAACCCTTCTCCACGGAACCAGTCCCTGATGCCCAAAAGGTTGGGGCCCTCTGGCTTATGTAACTTAAACCTATTAGATCCAATCCTATCTTCTTAGTTTTCTGAAAAGAAGTTTAAAACAGTTCCATGTTACAGATGTTCAGGTATATGCTTATATCCTAAAAATGTTTATATTCTAAACTCAAAACTTTCTGTAATTTATCAACTTCTTAATATTTGTTTTCTATACAATCAATCTTCTTATTACCTGCATGTTGGATATATATTCTTCTTTTCTAAAGTATGTAATCCAAAATGACAAGTATAAAACTATTACTCTCTAGAAACCATTTTTCTAGTAATGCAGCCTAAAATTGCACTAACATATTTTTATATATACTATAATGGTTAATTCTTGCACTGCTTACAATCAATTAGGATTCTGAGATCTTTTTCATGTGTATTAATATGACACTATCTCCTGTGCTATGATTGCACACTGTGTTTATTGATGCTTTAATGAGGTTAACTACCCAGAAATTTGCTCTCCTTAACTTGCCCTCTATGTTAGTAGTTTTGCAATTTTTTTAATTAATATCAGTTTTCCTGAAATCCAATATGTAAGCTTGACCATGTTTAGTTTTGGCCAGTAACCTAATACATTTTTCAGGAAATATTAAAGTAACATTCAGTTTGACATCAAAATAAACTGAATTTTCACAGGATTCTCCTTCCTATGTTATTACATTCCATGTAATTATCTAATTCAGTGTAAATAGAAAGATATATATAGATCTATATAGATAGAACTTGAGCATTTTTGTTGAATAGGGCAGATGAATGCACTGAAGCAAGCAAATCATACTAAACTATAAAATCAGCTTAAATATATGAGATTTTATAAATGCTTACCAGTTTATGATGACATTGAGACAGAGCATCAAGGATTTCATCTACTATTCGATCTGAGAGAAACGAAGCAACTGTCAGCTTTACTTCACTATGCAAAAATGGAAAATGAGAATACAAAATATGAATTTACAGTAGAAAACTTATATTACAGGTTATATTATGTATGCATTAGCTAGATATCCTTGGTTCTCCAAAACTACATATAAGAATATTCAAATAACATAGAAAAAAATTCAAAAATAATTATCATTCTTACAGAAGAGAAAAAGAATGTTGCATTATCTCTCACCAATTGATATTAAGGTTTAAAACACAAGATTGATCAATGAATATAAGATATAGCACCCGATAAAACGTATGCTACAGCCACTTTAATAAATCTGGTGTGTTCACATTTTTAAAAATTCATTTATTTCATTAAACTTATTACAGCTGCCAACAGTAACAGAAGCTAGGCAGCTTACAAAATCTAAATCTATTAAGGATTAAATCCTAAATATATTTCATTCCTCTTTTTCATAGCCATTTATTTGTACAGGACAAATTTTTTACTGCTTCATTATTATTACTCATTATTTCACGATAGCAAATTATTTTACTATATAATGAGCAACAACCTAAGCTGAATTACTTGCATTTACATCAGCAATAGCTTAAGTACTTCATTTTCTTGGTGAAATTCCAAGACTATTAAATGGGGGGGGAGGGAGATACCCAGTTATCTATTTGTTTTAATAGTATTATTTAAATGAACAAAATGCCACACTATGACTACATGGTACGAATACATGCAATTTACCCAGAATTAATTATAACAATTCTTGTTACTAATTGGAACAAATGTTGTTTATAATTAAACTCTCATGAGGAGTGGAAATATCTTTTTTTTGTTTTGCTCATTTCTTGTGCCCATCATCATCTCACTATCACACCTCTTATGACAGTCACTATTTTATTTTTATTTTTTTAAAAAATCATAATTCAAAAATAAAATTATAAGCTGAAGCCAGAAAAAATGCTTTTTTTTGCCTGAAAGTAAAAATGGGAACAGATTTTAAAGTCTAGGATAGTTATATTAAGGGAGAAGTGTTTTTTTAAAAAAAATAAATTAAATTATACACTCAATCCATAGATGAATTTAGGAAGTAGTTTGGCTTACCTAATTTTATTAAGGATATCAACTCCAGACTGCTCCAAAAGAACGTTTTTAACAAAAGTCCGAGGAATGGAAATTTTTTCAGTACATGCCTCAATCAAGTCCTGCCTTATATGTGCTTTCTTCATTGCACTTGGACAGAGGTTTTCAGCTGCATCTACCATTGACTCAAGCAGTGTCTGCAGCAGAAAGTAATGGGAAGCAAACTTTTTTTAAAAAAAAAAGTATAGGAACTACATAAGCATCTCATTCGTAACACCCCACGCATTGTGTTTTAAATTCAGAATTACAAATCAAATTATAAAGACTGTTAAGAGAATTCAATAATATCCTTTAGTACTAAGTTTATACTCAATTTGCTTTATAAGAGTGACTTATCTTTATGAAAATTTAGAAGTTAGGGAGAAAAACTATTCTAAAAATAGGAGGCAAAATTGAAAAACTGCTTATCAGGAGCCAGGTATGGTAGACTAACTGACAGACATGATGAGGTCTTAGTCTTCAAAAATATGGACTTAAAGGCCTGATTAAGATAGACAAGATAGCATTGTTGGCAAATTGCCTATGATATAACAGAAATTGCCCATAAGCTAGGATCAGCATACTGGCCAGCACCTGGGATGCCTTGAACAACCAAAACTGGCATCACAGCTTAACCATCTTGAATGGGTAGGCAGAACTCACCAGACTCCTGGAAATGATAAAAGTTTCAATCTGTGGGCTTAGATCTCTACGGGCGTAATAAAACCATCAACGGCTAGGTAATTTTCAATTGGGTGTGCTTTGAAGTTATAATTCACCATATTGCCATCACTTTGAAGGTCCATTGCACGTTAGAACTGACTTCTTTAAAATATAAAGCTTGCTCAACTATGTAATAATTCCATTGGGACTAATATTTTTATCCTTTTTTATAATTTAAAGCAGTAAAAATGTGCTTTTATTATTTATCTTTTAAAGCAGGCAGGTCCAACCTGCAGCTTATGGGCCACATCTGGCCCTGGACGGCTAGTAATGCAGCCCCACAAGATTATAAACTTTTAACTATAAACTTTTAACATTACAGGTAGTCCTCGACTTACGACTGCAACTGAGCCCAAAAATTTCTGTTGCTAAGTGAGACAGTAGTTAAGTGAGTTTTACCCCATTTTATGATCTAGCCATAGTTGTTAAGTGAATCACTGCAATTCTTAACATGGTTGTTAAGTGAATCTGGCTTCCCTGTTTACTTTGCTTGTCAGTAGGTCACAAAAGGTTATCACACGACCCTGGGACACTGCAATTGTCATAAATATAAGCCAGTTGCCAGGTGTCTGAATTTTGTGACCATGAGGATGCTGCAATGGTTGTTAAGAATGAAAAACAGTCATAACAGTCACTTTTTGCAGTGCCATTGTAACATCAAATGGTCACTAAATGAATAGATGTAAGTCCATATGTGATTTATATACATTAACTATGTTATATATTTTATATGTGGCCCAAGACAATTTCTCTTTACTCAACGGGTCCCAGGTAAGCCAAAAACTTGGACAACTATGTTTTAAAGGGATTTTTTTTTTGAGTGGGAGATTGGGAGGTGAGCAGGGTTAAAGAAGAAAAATAGATGCCTTAAACCTTCCAGAATCTTAAGACATCTTGTTCTCTTTAGTTTTTCCCCCCCAAAACCCCCAAATGTAAATACCAAATTTTTGTGGTATAATCTGAGACTGGCTTTAGAGCAGTAGAGTGGGTTATGACGATCTGTATTCAGCCTATAGGTTACCCACGACAGGTAAAGGAGAACTAAATTGATTCTCTTCTTCTTTAGAATGCTTCCCACATTTCATTTTCGGATGACATTTTTTAATCTTTAATACCTTGAGCTGATCATCAACAACTCTTGTAACTTCCCCAGCCATAGATTCTAGGATCTCCTGAATTGGATTGGATAATGAACCACTTGCTCCTGCCCATGAAGCTCCACCAAGATGATACAGATTTGGTAATAACTGTAAATATATATACAAGAGCTACTATTAATATCTATCATGACTTAACTGAAGAAGCATAAATTTAATGTACTTTTTAAAATTCTGACAACTCTAAAAGTAGAAGTTTTATTAGTATTATTTATTCTAATGGGATTGTAACCCCAGCATTATAAGTATCTGCAATCTCTTACTGTTTTGGAATTCTTAGCATCCTTCATAAGTCTTTCAGCTGATTTCAGATCCTCTTGTATTGTTTCAATTCCACAGTTTCTTAAAGAGTTGAGATGATCTTGTACTTTGACACATATTCTGTCTATCATCTACACAAGAATAAAATGGGAAAGGAAAGAGATACTTACAGACGTAGAAAAAGGTAGATAAAATTAACAGATAAAATAACAATAAATAAATCTCTTACGACAGGCTTAGGAGATTGCACATTCAAATATACAACCAAAGAATATATGTTCACACATTTCTGAGGTTCTGACTTCTTTCTATTTCTTGTTATTCATTGCTGAGAAACATCACAGAGCCTATTTCTTGAAATATATAACACGATTCCCTCATGGTTCCTCCCATTTCCATAGAGTTGAGGGTCTTCAGAAGTAGCAGAGAAGGCTATCTAGGGAAATCTATAAGCATTGCCTTTATCCTATGTTATTTATGGGATGCCTTCTCAAAATGCAAACCTCTCCTGTGAATGGAAGGGTACCTCTGAATCCAACCACTGAAAGGTTTATTAGTCATAAAAGAGTAAATGATACCTGCTGTGTTGTGCTAGTAACTATGCCCTGCTGCAGTCTGTATGCTTGCTCTTGTAGATATTTTCGGGTCTCGTGATTTCGAAGCAAATAATTTTCTATCTAAGAGCAGAAATTAAAGTCAGATACAAGCCTGTATTTAAAAAACTAAGTGAGAAAAGCATGTTAATATAGAAATAGTGCTTAACCGTAAAAATCATATGCTTCCATAATAAATAGTAGATTCCATTGAATTTAGTGATGCTGATTTCAAGATTATTAGTATTGGACTACAGCCTTAGGTTTTTCTTCTAGGATTGAAACTCAATTCTTGGTATATTATGAAAATCTTATAATGTTAACTGAAATCAATGCAATTGATATTATATAAGACTGATTTCAGATTATCGAAATTTAATTCTAACAGCAACAAAGGAGCTATTTTCTTGAAAGAAAATAGAGTGATCATCTTAAAGCTAGAATCTTCTGAGGAACTTAGCAAGATCAAAGCAAAAAACCCTCAGTGAATAGTTTATTGTTATATTGTTTCTCATACAGAAGTTATATCTCATATTCTAAGCAATTCCAAATAACCCTTTTTTATTGGTCTCTGTTAGCACATAAATATTTTAACGCTAAAGGGTATATGGCATATGTTTACAATTTTGTCACTGCTTCTATTCTCACCTTCCATGCCTAATTTAGAGGAAACACATCTCCATAGCATGGTGATTCTTTATTTGTTCCTGAGTGCAGGTGAGTATGGACTTCAGCAAGACCACTGGAGAATTTGCTTCAGCAGCCATGAAAGTACAACTTCGCTTTTATTTATCCACTTCAATTTATATGTAAGATGATGAGGCTGAACCCAAGGGAGGGTCAAATAAGTCACAAGTCTGTGTACCTGCAAGAAATCTAAGTCCAGCCCACCTTGAATGCCTTTCTTATCTCCCACTCATTTCCCTTAGCTGTTACCGGTAGTTGGTCAGATTCTTGTAGAGAGCTTAAGCTTGCAATAAATCTTTATACTCCTTTGAACTGCCTGAATCTCCTGATTTCCCGGGCACTTGACATATATCAATAAATGTAGGAAATACCTTTTGAAGTGCCTCTTCTGTTTTCTCAGGGTTTGCTTTCAGTGCTTGCGAAGCATCATTCACTGGTATAGGCATGAATCTTAAGGTATAATTCCTTTTAAAAAATGTAAGCAAAAAGATTAGATGCACAAAAGAAATAACTACTTAGCATGTTCTTGTGTGTATTCTGATCCTTTTGCTGTACATGTATACATATGATAATCAGCTTGTGTTTTATCTTCTGTCACATTAAAATACAGCTGAATCAATGTTACAATGAAGTATTAGAAACTCATAAATTAATGCTCCATTTAGGTGTCTTTATAACCTGCCCTTTGTCTGAAAACTTCAGGCAAGAATCTCCCCTAAATTTAGGTTCAGAACTACAGTTCTCTGAGAGAGATTGACTTGAGAGGTAATGGCCTAAGGTCACCCAGTGGGTTCATGGTTCACTTGGGACCTGAACCTGGATTTTCCCAGTCCAAAGTCAATACTGGCTCTTGCTGTAGTACTACTGAAATATGCTACAGCTTTACCACTAAACTATTTAACCTGAGAAAAAAATAAATATAATTGCAGCCATTAGGCTTTTATAATCTGAAAGTGAAATTTCTGAAAAATACTTAAAGATGGAGGTAATGTAAAACTATGATTCACTCATGTAAAAAACGCAAAGCTTTATATTAAACCTGTTTAGACTAGTTGTTTTTTTTTTTGCAGTCCTAACTTGAAAATGCACCCTTGTTTAAATAAGACTTGATAGAAGTCTTAGCTGCCCAATCCATACACTCTTGGAAAGTGCTTTTTGAACATTTCTATCATAGCACTCAAGTGTATTTCTCAGTATATAGTTGATGCATTTTGCTCTGGCAATATAATGATCAATAGATCATACTTTATTGAATAAAGTAACTAGCACAGCAGTTCTCAACCTTTTCCGGGGCTCGACCCCCGGCCCGCATCGCGCATCACACATGCGCGGTGCGACGGCCCGCATCACGCATGCGCGGTGCGACGGCCCGCATCGCGATAGGGGAAAAAATGGCTGGCCAAAAAAATGGCGTGCCCGCACCGCGCATGCGTGGCACGATGGGGCGCATCGCGCATGCGCGGTGGCCCGCATCGCGATAGGGAGAAAAAAAATGGCCGACCAAAAAAAATGGCCTACCCAAAAAAAATGGCGGACTGCGGTGCTTGGAGACCCCTGTGAAATGGTCGTTCGACCCCAAATGGGGTCGCGACCCACAGGTTGAGAACTGCTGAACTAGCATGAGATGGCAACGCTCTTTTGTTTTCTTTACACTACTGTACAGATGTCTATAAGAAGAATACAGTTTTAAAAACCCAGTATCAGTGATTTTGATATTACAAATGAAATAGTTTATGTTTCTTATTTGTTGTTAGGAATAAATTAGGTTATTTCTACAGATAATGTTTGTTATTTTAAGAACAGAATAATGAGCAAGGAACATAATTTTGCTGGGATATATGATAAAGAAAATGTTTTAATTAAAGTTAAATCTATATTTTATGAAAGGCAGCCATGTATTCAGGCAGTGGGCGACAGTTTCTCAGTTTAGCACTTTAATAAAACAAATGAATTCCAGCAATGACTCTGGTACTAGAAGTGAAAAATACAGATTATGACTAGAGCTGACATCTTCATAAAACCATAGCTACCAACATTTCTGCTTTGTGTCACTCACTCTCAGCTCCGTTTTTATTTATCTTGGCAGGTCAAAGGAAAAAGATCAAAATTTGAAACAGGATGCTAATGAGCTTTTTCTCTCAACAAGATGTTGTCAGACTGATTTATCTCCCCCCCCTCAAGTTGGTCATTGTCCTCTGTAGCTTAAATGCTTTGATAAATAAACTGGGACTAAACTTTAATTTTAATTACACAAGAGTGATAGGTTGGTAAATTTACTTCAGGATTAAAAATGTTATTTATTGATGCATGTAGTTCTGCATCAGTAAGTAACATTTTTAATAACAGAAATTGGTATCAGAATATCTGTTACTAAACAATGTAGTTGTAACATGTGATGTCATATGACTGCAACACTAAATGGCAGCAATCCTGTCAGTCATCACTGCTGTAGTTGAGTGAATCCCCCACTGGTCATTAGGCAAGGTCCCATCTCATCCAAGCCACTCCTGGTTTCATCCCTCCCAGCCCTGAGCCTGCACCCTCTTGAACTCCCTCCTGCTCATCTCCCTCCTATCTCTACCCTTTTGCCCAGCCTGCACTGTGGCACTCCTAGGCAGTGGTGGCCCTCAGCTGAAGTAGAGGCCAGTTACCTAAACAACACAGCACAAAGTCCAAGCAGCCTTATGCTCTGCCAACTCTGCTGTCCCCAGCCAACCTTCGCTGTCTTCTTCCGCCTACTGCTGATGAGTCAGGCTTGATGGGAGGCAGCTGCTGGTTATGCCAGGCCTTTTTTCTGAGGCTGCATGCATGCTTCTCCAAATGGCGCATGACCTTCGTGTGAGCTTCCAGAAGGTGTCAGAAGTCTTCAGAAGCATATCAGAAGGTTGTTTACCATTTGGAAAAGGGAATATGTGGCCTCAGGAAGAAGATCCAGTACAGCCAGCAGGTGCCTTGTATAGAGCCAGGCTGAGTGTGCCTCATAAGTAGCAGGAGGACGAAGGCAGCAAAAGGTCTTCTTGGTGGCAATTTCATAACACGGATTACCATGGGTCCAAAACTACTCTATCCACATTTGAGAGAATTCTAGCAGAGAGCCAAATGGAACTTACTTTTCCAGTGCCACGGCTATATCCTGGAATCCCTGAGCAGTGATGTTGTTTTTGTCCCATATAACGGTTCTGTACGAAAACGGAAATTATGGATTGACTGATGAAAATATTTAAAACAACTGTACATGCATTAATGTTACATAAGTATTTTCAATATCTGAGTTGGGAGGAAATATTGCAATAAAAAACCAAAATAATACTTTCCTAATAAAAGCATAACATTTGAGTTAAAGTAAAGAAGCAACAAAAAAAACACCAAAGTGATAACAACCAGCAAGGATCATTATCATTATAAATATCTCTGCAAACCAAAAAGATGTCAAAACAAATTATTGGCTTCTGAAATTAAACAGAGTTTGATCCTGAAGCATCTCAATAGGAAAAGCTTGCTATAGAGCAGTGTTTCTCAACCTTGACAATTTTAAGGCATGTGGACTTCAACTCCCAGAATTCCACAGCCAGCATTGCTGGCTGTGGGATTCTGGGAGTTGAAGTCCACATGCCTTAAAATTGTCAAGGTTGAGAAACACTGCTATAGAGCTTAAAAAACTCCTGAAGTTAGAAGAGATGTGAATGGCTTCATTTGATCAGAGGACCTCAAGTATCTTTTCTCATGATAAATACTGCATTGAAATATCATAAACAGAAGAAAGCAGTCCTTTAATCACTCATTCCCCAACCTAAACCTGCTCAAATGATTAATGGCAATGGTGTCCAAAATTAAATTAGTTGCTGTAGAAGATAGGCACAAATAATTCATCAATTCATTGTTTTCTTATATGTGTTTAAAACTTTTCTATGTTGGTCTATTCAAATTTATCTTAACTAAGGATTTTTTCTCCTCCTACAATAAAATTATGAGATCATGAATTATGAGACCATGAATGCAAAAACAATCTGGGGTAGATCTTTTGAATGGAAGGGGGAATAGAAACTGAAAGGAGTTACTCGGCACTAAATCACAATTTATTTTTTCCAAATTGGAGTATCCTGTACACTGTTTCAAGTAGTAATTAGAAAACAAGCACAGGGTTTTGACAAGAATAGGGATTCATGGAATATAAAGTAACTACAAGTTAAAATGATGCATTTTTAAAAATCAATTATATTGATCACAGTGCTGTTTTATATGTTATTTTATATATATTTATACACACACACACACACACACACACACTGAGTAGTAATGATGATGGCAATTATGGTAATACAGATATTCAATACCTGAGTTTGGTGTTTATCTGAAGAGCCTTTGCAAGCATCTTTGCACTCATGTCACCCATAGCATTTCCACTAATATCAATTTTTGTAAGAGATGTATTGCTGCCCAATGCATTGATAATGATAGTAATCTCTGTTTTCAGTTTAGAATCTGCTAGGGAGAGAGACTGCAAAGGCTGGGAAATAAGCAGATAATATCACTTTTTAAAATCTCTTTTCAAAATTTCAGATCAGTTCAAAATAAAATCCAATCAGATGTGCATGAAATCCCCAATAATGTCCAACAAATAATATACGAATAAAATACAGAACAAGGTCAAGAAAAAATGGTCATTATAATATTGTGTTATATTATCTTAACACATATAAGACACAGACCTGCTTAACCTGATGAACTGCAGTGTTGTCCCAAAATGTTTGTCATAATGTGTCACATTTAAATGGTTATGGGACTTAAAATAATTAAGATCACCTTTAACCTTGAAGTTAGCAATCTTAATCTCACAGGCAGCTTGTATGACTACATTGTTCAGCCCCAAATATGAGAAGATTGCAACAATAGTAGTCTCATTTGCAAGCTTTATGAATGAATGAACAAACACAAATCAAAAGGAAAAAATATAATTCTTCTTTGTTCAGCTCTGAAAATAACTCATTAACCATTCTTTTAAAAACATGTTTATATGCTGCAGCCTTCCTCCTATACCAAAGCCATAGCTGAGACTTTGTAACTTTTATTTTTCTAATCTGGTGTTCTAATAGGGTCTGCTTTTTTCTCCAAACAAACATTGCTGTTAGCAAAATTTCCATTGTTTTGGCAGTGACCAAGCTGATGCCTAAAAGGCTAGAATCTATCCAGTTACAGGCTGCCTCCTCTTCTCTGGTTGCCTATTTTCTTCTAAGGCTATTTTAGTTTGTTTTATTGTAATAGGAGGAAAGGCACAGCAGCATTTAGCTATATATCACTAGAGAAAGAAGTAGACCAGGACTTGTCTAAAGTGATGGTTGCCAGGGGCCTGAGAAAAAGGCTGCCTCAGAAAGGCCCTGCTGTATCCTGTAGTGACCTACTTCTCAAATGCTGGTTGATGTTCAGGGCAATAACCTTTTGTTTTTATGTGTGTGTATGTGTGTATATTATTTTTATAAACAACTAAACCTGGTGAACATATCTAAAACTCCTTTCTCTTCCTATTTTTCCCACAACAACCTGTGAGGTGAGTTGGGCTAAGAGAGAGTGGCTGGCCCAAGTCACCAAGGCGGAACTAGAACCCACAGACTCCAGGTTTGTGGCCTAGTGCCTTAACTACTAGACTAAACTTGCTCTCTGAAATCCTATGGGGAGTGAAGAGGGCATTTGTTGCCTAGCAGATATGGCAAATGAATAAAGGTCTCTTGATAAAGCTGTACCTTGGCTAAAATAAATGCAGGGTAGCTCTCTAAAGCGACCTGCCTGATGCACTTTTTTTATCTATAGAAGTTTGACAGGCAAGTTGCATCAAAATTGCAAGAACATTACTTATATTTAAAGGTACTGATACACGGCTAAACCTACTGCTTTAGGCGTCTATAAAAAAACTGTGTCCTCCTCCAGTTGAAGCTCCAGCCCTTGTGCAATTGAAAGGTGTTTTTTCCACTGGCACGAAAATCTAGTAATCACTGCATCTTAATCTGTTAAGACATTATACTACTAACTTCCTCATTAGAGATAGAATAGAAACCAGCTATGAAGACAAAGCAAATTAACACATTATGCTGACAGATTTTGTGATGTTTCATGGACTGAAGGAAAGCATATTAGACTGGTTGCCTAGATGTGTTCTAAATGTAGCAAAGTACACTACTTATTGCATAACAACAAATGTCTAAAAATCCAGTGCAAATACTGAAAAATGCAATAGTAATTAAGAGGGGTTCCTTTTTTTTCCACAACAGCACATGCCATAATGATAAAAACTGAATTGGAACCTAATTTTTTTTTTTAAAAAAGAACACCACAAGATTGTTGCAGTTATTTGATAGCTTAAAGATAGATTACTATCTCTTGCTGTCTCCATACAACCTTTAAGTGAGTTATTAGAAACTAACTTGGAACATTATGCAAATTAGAAACCCACTGGACTGCAACTGCGTAATTGAAATGCCTATACTTGGTACAGAAATGCAAACATTTTAGTTTAAATGACGGCAACATTCATTTGCCTAATCTCTAAGTGCTTCTTTGTACATAATTTAGAAAGGATTAGTTTCAGATTGCTATGGTATTTGGGAATGGTAGCCGTTTAACTGAGATGCTTTCAAAATAAAATAATAAGAGGTTCTCTTTCCAATGAGTTCAGTAGAATGTGTTTTCTATATATGGCAAAGCACATTTAAATATTTAAAAAAAATATCAGTACAAAATGTAGGCTTCACCCTCATTATGGATATGTGATCAGTTTTGATTTTTTTCCATATTACATAGATCCTCCAGATATGTGCTCTTTTTTCTACAATCCTTTTAACAAGTTTTCTCTGCTTCTATTTGTCTCTGAACATTAATGCTGACTGATCCACATTTGTTATCCTGAAAGATCATAGTATCCTTCATTATCTGGTTCTCTTTTCCCAACAGGATTAGTTACTCTGGTCACCTACAGGTTTATTCAATGTAAATCATAGTAGGTATTTGCTTGGGCCCGGTATGTATTCTCTGATCATATTGATTTGATACATTAGAGAAGAATGCTAGAGGTTAAAAATGACTCTTTCTGGGGAAGAACTAAAATCAAGATCAGTGTACTACACATCTAAATAAACATATTATTTGGGTTAAGAATATTACTGCTTAAAGAAATTAGCAAATGAACACGGATATCACTAATATAGATGCAGCACATGGCTGGAGGAAAAATGTAGCATTTCAGAATGAATGGATTCCACCACAATGTTTGGATTACATCGACATAATAATAAAACTGCCTCTCATATCAAATCTTTGAAGGCTCTTCACAAGACAGCTATTTGTACATTATTGTTCACATTAATGTATAATAAGCTTTTAGTTTGTTCAAGACTGTACGTCATAGTTGATGGGTACCAAACAGTATCTATATCAGAGAAAATCAGAATTAAATCCCTCAAACTCTCCACTGTACAGTTATGTGAAGATGACAAAACTCTAAACTGTACAGTAACATGAAGATTATAAAAATACAAATTTGTACAATGAGGCTTTTAAGTGTCTTCATCCTTTATTGTTTTGTAATCATTTCCCCCATACCACCCATGTGTCTTGCTCCCTCCTTTGCCATCTGGTGTCAATGATTTTATTTGTTATTGATTTTTTCCACTCTATTCTATGATTTTAATGTTTTTAATGCTTACTGTTTTGTATGCCGTAAGCCACCCAGAATAATTGGATATGAGATGGGCAGCAAATAAATTTCATAAATAAATGTATCCATTTTTAGTTGTTTTTAGTTGTAATAATTTCCAGGCACTTCAATACTTGGGGAACTTTTTCAATGCACATTTATTAAAAAATAAACTGTTTCCATTCAATATATTTTATCAGGAAACAGTTACAGAACATATAAACTATTCCTATGTTAATAAATTTTTATTTTTATAATTACTATTTCAGTTCAAAGGACACTCTCAGTTTCTAAAGATCTCTTTTATCTTTGCTTTGAAAATCCATGAAACTAAACACTCCATCTTCTCTCAACACCCCCTACCTGAGTTTGCAATGAAGGAGACAGATTTTATTATAAACTAAATCTTGACTGACAATGTATTTTGATTATCAGCAATCGGGGACCAAACAACAAAATTCTTCTCACAGATCAGGCAAGTAATACCATTTAATGACAACAAATGAACAAGTCCAGAAAATGAAGTGTTGGTTGATGTTGCAAATTAAAAGAAAGGACAGGAATATTGGAACATTATTTTCTATTAAAGACTGTTAAGATTGTTATGCTATATAAAATGATATACAGACCCTTAAAATTATAAATGTTAAAATAATACTTTTAGAACTGACTTCTTATATTTTATATACATTTGAAATGGTAAATTCATATGAGCAATATTTTCACATATTATGATAGCTTAATAAAACTCAGTAATGTTATGATTCATTAGGTGACATTAAATAATAAAAATACTTACGGAATCTTCATCTTGAATCATCTGTACTAAATTATCAAGTACAGGAGACAGATTTCTGAAGAAGGCAGCAAGCAAGAGAAAAAAAGTGAAATTGCTTACTTGTCTTATATTTTTTATTTTTCAAAAAAAAATGAAAAAATAAAAATAAAAGTCTTACTTGGATTTCATGTTGTTAAAATTTTTGCCCAATGCCAAGTGTCTTATTGATCGATTTTTACTAAGCCAGATTATAAGTGTTGAAAGATCAGACTCAAGGCCTGTTAAGAATTAGATTGAAATATAAAATTAAAATAATGTTTCCATGGAGAATCTTTTCAAATGAATTTGAATTAACTATACTAAAATTAGATCATATGATCCTGTTTCCAACAGTAAAGTTGTTCAGTGATACATAGCAGATAAAGAGAGTTGGAAGCCATTGAGTTGTTGACCTACAACTTCCCTGTATGTGAGTCCAATTGATTTCAGTGAGATTCTTCATCCAGGATGGCAGATTTGAACCCCTATAACATTTCTAAGATGTACAGGATCACACTGGGCATTTTTATAGTATGCTTAATCATAAAATATTAACTATTAGGAAATAGACAATTTTAACATCACATACATAGTATCTAAACTATTCCATGGGCAGCTGGAGTAATGTTGCCTAAAAACTATCGATTGTGATTTATGGTAATTAGTTTAGATTAAACTAGTGCACACTATTATTATCCTACATTTTGATAACCTCTTTAGCTATTTTGCAAACCACAAAAGGTTTTATCAGCTAGAACCATTTTGCTTAATGCCAATACAATCATTTTGTATGATTCATATTCTTTAAACAGTTTTCTCTTCATACAATATTTGAATCACTGTCAATATGCTGCCTTACCATTGTCTGAAATATCAAGGCTGGCAATGTTATGAATTTCTGCTATGCATCCTTCTAAAACCTGTGCACCAGCTGATCTTAGCTGGAGGAAAAAAAGAAAATATTAGATAATTTAGCAGCTAGACAATGTGGAACAATTGACTAAAATGTTACAAATATGTAGTTCATATGTCCATTAATTGTTAATATGTTATTCAACCAATCTGACATTTAATAAGATATATATATATAATACAAATGATAAATGCTGATTAAAAATACTGTAATTATTGTCTTCTTAAGTAACATCCTTTTAAAAGAAAGTCTCTAGCAGTTCCCATAGATAGTCCAATGGTCTCCTGATCTAAACAACATTTAGGTTTGTGCCTACATACCAATTCCCAAAGTTTTACAATCTCTTTAATCAAGACTTAATTATACTCTACATGACTCTTGGCCCCCAAGCTGCTTACCTGACACTCAGTCAATTGAAACAAGAAAAAGAGAACAAGCAGAGCCATACAATATTGTGATGAATTCTGAAGTGCAAGTATAAATCTGTACTTCAGTATACAAAATAAAGGCCTCTCTTGCATTGGGAAATATTAGGGTTCATGAGACCACCATCAGAAGAACAGTGAACAACAATGGTGTGCATGGCAGGGTTGCAAGGAGAAAGCTATTGCTCTCCCGAAAGAATATTGTTGCCAGTCTACAGTTCACAAAAGACCTTGTGAATAAGTCAGAAAGCTATTGGAAGAATGTGGATGAATGAGACCAAAACAGAACTTTTGGCTTGAATATAAAGTGTTATGTTTGGCAAAAGGCAAACAATGCATTCCAGCATAATAACTTTGCCCCATCTATGAAACATGGTGATGGCAGTTTTATGATTTGGGCTTGCTTTACTGCCTCTGGACCAGATCAGCTTGTCATCATTAACAGATGTATTAATTCTGAATTGTACCAGCAAATTCTATACAAAAACGACAGGGGATCCAAACAGGAATTGAAGATCAAGAAAATGTGGGTCATCATGCAACAAGACAGTGACCCAAAATACACAAATCATATGACCAAATAAAGGTTAAAGTAGAGGAAAGTTAATATTTAGAATGGCCAAGTCAAAGTCCTGATCTTAATCCTGTAGAAATGTTGTAAAAAGACCCAAAGCAGGCATTTTGTGCAAGGAAATCCACCAATAACTCCGAGCTGAAGCTGTTCTGTAAGGAGGAATGGGCTAAAATGCACGCCTGATCAATAGTTATGGAAATGTTTAGTTCAATGTTCCAGTTATTACCAAAAAGGCTATACCAGTTATTGAAAGCAATGGTTTGCCTATTCTTGCCACACTCAAGCATTAGCCTGTATAATTTTCCTCAATGAATAAATGAACAAATAACAATGCTTCTGATTAATTTGTTTAGTTGGATTTTCTTTACCAATTTTTAGGTGTTGTGTGTGGAAAGCAGATCACATTTTAGCTTATTTTTATGTAGAAATATTGAACATTCAAGAACCTTTAACCACTCTTTAGCTTCCCAGCTCTTTCCTGTTTCTCTGATCTTGAAAAAGCTATGCAGGATTAGATGTGGTTAGTACTTGGATGAGAGATCACAGGAAATCTAAGGGCTGCTGATTAGGCTGGGAATTTAAAAAAAAAAAAAGGTGCCAATGGACAGTTACATTAAGATACTATCTTCTACCTAGTAAGGATAGGATGAAGAATGAGGACAACTAACCCCAAATGTCACTCTTTCATAATTTAGATTCACAATGAATGAAGGCAAATATATGTGTCCCAGGATAATGGGATAGAGAGAAATTCCCAGAAGATGGGCTCCAGCATGAGTCTGAAAGCTCGGAAGACAAAATCTATGGTCCTGGTGACCAACCCAGATTGGACCCTGCTAGAATAACAATGAACACTACAAAAGTTGTTGTGGCTTCTTTGGAATTATGAAGTTTTCTGCAAAAATTTCATTCCACTTTGGAATATTAAACAACGAAAGCCTGTCATTTTTAAATAAATAAAATTGTACATATACACTTGGGAATTCTCAGCCTAGTAGGGATTCCTAGAAAAAGGCAGTTTAAAAATTGGTATATTTTCCAGTTCTATCACAGGAAATAGCTGGCAGTGATCATAACTATTCTTTTGCCTATAACTGTTTTTTGACCATTCATTCTAAACCCATTATGCTGTGGCCAAATATCAGCATCCAGATCTTTATCAGCTGAAGGCATGGAAGAAAAAACTGTGTAATGGGTAGGCAGGAAGTGAGATGCTTAAGGGTAAATAATTAAGAGGTTGCTAATTAAGCCATGATGTGTACTTACACAGTGACCAAGCTATTGGAAGCAGAAAGAAAGAAAGGAAAAATGTTAGCACTGAGGAACTAAAATATTTTATATATTAAAATTAACAATATACAAAGGAATGAAGCTTTGGTTCAGAGTTAGTATGCTAGATATTTGTTGCTGGATATATTTGAGATGAAATTTTTTTTTGTACATTTCAGTGATGAAGTCCTGAGAATCTGGACAAAGAAATCTGAGCTGCTGTGCTTTCTGTTTGATATGCGTGCAATCCTCAATAAGGATTGGATTTATATCAATAATTAAGTGTACTTTGCCATTTTATCTGAAGACACTAATTGCACCTGTGATAAAAAGGTTTCACAATAACTTAAGGAGACCTTACACGTAAGAATACAAGAAACAAAACAGATTTATATTAGCCAATAACTGCCAGAAAGATTTTAGTTTTGCCCATGAACTTCTAATTATTTTTTAGTGCAGATTTACATGTAGAATCAAATTTTCTATCTGAATCTTTCCTATTCCATAACAGAGTGCCATATCTTGCTGCTGTTCATGCATGCAGTTGCACAAAGACATTCAGGTTTTGTAAATTCAATGTACTTTTAAAGACTAAATAATAATAATGATGATGATGATAATGTCGGAAGGGACCTTGGAGGTCATCAAATCCAACCCCCTGCTCAGGCAGGTAACCCTATACCACTTTGGACAAATGGCTGTCCATTTTCTTCTTAAAAACTTCCAGTGTTGGAGCATTCACCGCTTTTGGAGGCAGGTTGTTCCACTGGTTAATTGTTCTAACTGTCAGGAAGTTTCTCCTTAGTTCTAGGTTGCTTTTCCCCTTGATTAGTTTCCATCCGTTGCTTTTTAATACTTTTTAAGCATGATGACATGTACAAAGTAAAAGGAACATATATCTAAGCAAGGCAATATTATTTGACATGGATGCCATTTGTAAATATTTCCTACCTCACAGTTACTCAGATCTAGAAACACCTCCTTCAAATTTTGATTACAAGCAAGACCAAGTAGGAGAGCTCTGAAAAATAAATTGGAATTATATGGAATACCGCTATAAAGTTTACTAAATCAGCAAATCAGAGAAGTCATTTCAATTATATTGCTGTTCTTTAAGACTATAGTCATTTGGTGTATAATCCCTTATTTGTAATCTGAAAGGAATATGCTAGATAAATAATGCTATTTCAGGGTAAACCATGCAATGGAGAGCTAGAGAGCTTCAAATGCACAGAACCTCAAGCTTTGCTCTGCACCCAAATTTTCTTCTTTATTTCATGGTTTGAAAATTGAGGACCATAGCAAGCAAAGTCTTGTAGGTTGACATAATGACAAACAAATGCTATGAAAACATCATTCTGCAATGTGTTTAATCTTCTAAATAAAGCCAAAACATTTAATATTAATTTAATGAAGTGTACTACACTTAAACTATTAACAGTACAAAAATATTCAAATACTTAAAAAAAAATAAGCAACTTAGGATATAAGATGGAAAAACTGCTATATTTTATAAAATATAGAAAGAACAAACAACCCTGTACAGTAGGCATGTCAACCCACAGCCCTGGACAGCTAGTAATAAGGCCCTACAAGATCATACATTTTTAACATTATTATGTGCTTTGTATACATTAAATATATTATATATTTTATATGCAGCCCAAGACAATTTCTCTTCACTCAATGAGGCCCAGACAAACCAAAAGATTGGACATCCATGCTGTAAAGTATTCTATAGGGTTTTTCCAATTTGAATTAAAGATTTTTACTACATAAATAATATGTTAAGTTGTCATATTCAAATGTAGGTATAGGACTGCTTAAATCATAACCCTTTCTCCTGTGCACGAGTGAAGATTGGACATCAAAAGTCAAGTCAAAGCAAATTCATACTGAATATTTCACTTCTGACATTAACTCTCCATGTGAAAGCCAAATAACTTTTCTCAAGCTCACAAAATACATGGGTCATTTTCCTAACCACAGTAAAGTTTTCATAAAACACTTTGCCAATGAAATAAAACAAAGTCTTGAAAGAAAAAAATGTTTACTTACTTTAGAGGCTCAGGTGCAAGTTTAGTTCCTGAAAGGTTGATTTGCATTAAAGCAAGTGAACTGCTGAAAAATTGCTTGAAGGATGAGGGAATTTCCTTGCTCTTTCTTTAAAGAAGATAGATTTTTTTTAAAAAAACAGGTCATATTCCACAAGCTCAAAAGATCTTCAAAGCAGGGATAAGAATCTCCAGTTATTATTATTTCCCATAAAAAGGCAACGGTAATTATACATAAGAAAAAATTAAAGAGCTACATATATTTTATACAATATTTGAATAATATTCATTAACCACTTTTAATACCTGGATCAATGATCATAGTTGGATGAATGAATTGAAAAGAAACTTAAACCACAACTTTTCATGTAGCCATGTCACTATGTATAAACACTGCAAGACATGCCTGCCATGTCAGTGTAGGAAATTAATATATTTGAGAAAATTCAAATTGATGAATCTTAGATCCAGTATTCCTAGCTTTGTGTTATGGAAAAGTGGCAATGTTACTTTACCATCAAAACTAAAATCCTCCATCAGTCATCACAGAAAGATGATGTATCCATTTTGATAAAAGATGCATACTGGAACTAAAATGCTCCATTAAATTCAGTACCATGCATTAGAACACATATTATAAATTCAAAAGTAAATTCTCTGTACAGATAGTCTTTGTCTTACAATTGTAATGGAGCCTGCCCATCAAATCTGTAAGTCGGGATGTCATAAAATAGGTGACTGACCCAAATTTATGACCTTTTTTGCATTAAGCAAATGCTGCAGTTATTAAGCAACCACCACAATCATTAAGCAAACCAACTGCTTGCTATGGGCTGGTTTTGCCAAAAACATCATAAAATGTTATCATATGACTGTGGGACTCTGTAAATGGCCCAAACTGCATGCTGGTTGCTAACTGTCTGACATGCAGCCATATGACCGTGGGGGAAGGGCGGTTGTCAAAATTACAGAACTGGGTTGTAAGCAGCCCTGGAGAGGTCCATCATAATTATGAATGGTTGCTAAGTGACTGGTCGGAAGTCAAGGACTACTTTTACAATTAAATATGCCCTTAATCTATATTTTGAGACTGAACTAAAAGTTTAGTTTCTCATTTCAATCAAATCCTCCATTGTTTGCTTTTTCAAGCCAGGGGATGCTTTGAATCTTAGTGTGGGGTATGTGCTTCACAGTTATACCTGTATCTACTAAAAAAGACCTCTGTATATGTTTGTGTCTGAGTGTGTCTGTGTATGTTGATGTGTTGATAAGTTGAACTATGGATTACTTGGTGTTCTCTGAGCTTGGTTGTTCTCTTGCAGATGTTTCATTGCCAAGTTAGGTAACATTATCAGTGCTGTTCATAGTACTGATAGTTCTTGGTAAAGAAATATCTGCAAGAAAATAACTAAGCTCAGAGAACACCAAGAATTCCACTTATAGCACCAAATTCATGTCAAAGCATAATATTTTGAATGCTGACCTGTGTGAAAAAATTGTCCTTGACAGATTTAGGATGGCAAGATGCTGAAGGCAGCCATGAAGAAGTGCTCCAAACACCTAAATCAGAAAGGAATAAGATAATAAGTATGTACGTAAAACAATTTGGAATATAAAAGTGGGGATTCTCTATAATAAATTAATAAATATTACCATGTCTAATGCACATTCTGTATTTGATAAATCCAGATGAATTATGGCATTTGGCTGAGCCAAAAAATTACACAGGGACTAGATGTGTGAAAGAGAAAGAAATAAGTTTAGCTTTCTTATTACTTCTATCTTAACTCTATGAACTCAAAACAGTAGATAAATAACTCATTTTTTAACATACGGACATTACAAAATAGCTTATTTTGGAAGATCAACAATTTCAGTGTTAAATAATCCATCCACCTTCATTTTCAACTAACAATGATTTTTAATTAAAATAAAATATTAAAGTATTATTCATCTTTCTTTTTTCTTTTTATCTTTTGCCTTGTATTTATTTACTAAACCAATAATGAAAGAAAAAAATAATTGTCATACTGTCATACTGTATCATCCATCTTTCCATCAAATAGCATAATGTTCCCTTATCATTTAAAGCCAAACATTTGCAAAAGCAAACAAGAGTGCCATTTATTTCATCTGCAACAAATATTTTTTTTTTCTGGCTAACATGTCCTTTACTATGTCCTTCACCTAGGTGAAATATAGCACTTTATCAAATTTGAAATGTCCATGCTTGGCAGAAATTCTGGAAGTTGCAATTTTATCACAACTATTAAATAAATCAGATGGAAAAAGTCTGATTTATAAAATATCAAAACTGGAACACTTACTGAAAGATCGTCACCTCGAAGAATATTTCCTGAGAGATCAAGGTGGGTGAGAGTGGTAGCTAACAGCTGGTTGGCACTCAGTGACTGTGAAAGGCTGTTCACCCCTGTAACAAAATGATCAAAATTGCTTCTTTGTCCAGTAATGAATTAGTGTATTTCCTGCAAATTTCCATGACAAACTGATTGTTTTGTTCTGAACTGCATCAAAAGACTACTAGACAAAAGACTATATTATTAAAGCTATCCAAGAGTAGGCTCCAAAATTATGTCAAAAAAAAAAAAACCACAATTCCCAATCTCCTACAGAAGGAAAATGATATTGTTATACCTTATAGAAACAAATAATAGTTTGTGTGTTGTTTCTGCAAGCAAAGTGTAGCTGCTTCACACAAGCCTATTTTAACAGTGCTTTGAGAAGAGGCAATACTTTCTGTACAATCATCCCCTTTCAATCTCGTAAGTACAAATATTAATTTCAACTGTCTTCAAAGTATGTGTAACTCACAAATGGAGTTGGAAAACAATAATTAGATGACAATGTCAAGACTAATCTGTAACTATGGGTCTCTGAAAAGTCATCAGTGAATTTATAGACATGAATCCTTTTGCATCCATGTCCATTAAACTAGTGGGAATGATCAGAGTAAAGGTGTTAGAGGAAACACAAATAATGGAGGGTAGATAAGTAAATATTGTAAATTTACAAATTCACAAATATTGTGAATTTACAAAATTTACAAAGAACCATAGTTATAGGCAAAATGATCTGTGTGATTATTATCTGTGTGATAACTGATCATTTATCAGTTATCAGATTGGAAGTAGAAAGCTAGGTATATAGCAAAGATAATTCTGCTACCCTACTACTCGGCTCTGAAATTAATCAAAGATAAACAGTTGTGACAATAGTGGAGCTTAGCAAATGTTACTCCTCTCAAGAATGCTGCTAAGATCACAGAGCTTTCAGGTGGATGGAACTTAAACGTAAAAAGCAGGCCTCTGGAATAATAAAAGTGTAAGACGATAGGTTCAAACTGTTTGGAAAATAGAAATGGCACTCATTTTCATTTACAGAAACAGGAGAAGCTCAAAGCATGAAAATAGAATAAATATAGGAATTCACAATTCAAGAAGCAGAAAAATTATTAATACTATCTCCTTGTGCCTAAATGAGAAATCAAACCAAAGCTGGCATGAATACATAAACAATAAATACTGATTTTGAAATAATCTTCATTAAGATTATGATACACAATGGGAAAGACAGGAAGATGTAGAGGGTGTGGTCTGAGTAGCTCAAAGAAGCTAGAAGAGTGTTCTGCCTGGTGATATGAGATGCCTATGCCTGGCTATGAACCAATCCCATACCTATACCAAGGAAGTAGAGTTGACCCTCTCTGGCTGTAACTGGAAATAATAATCACAAATTACAATGAAGGAACCCAGGTATCTGTGGAAGTCAACTGCTGAAGTGACAAAAATGGAAAAGAGATAATCCCGAAATGGAGTAAGACACTTAGAATGCTTCATACCGTGTTTCCCCGATAGTAAGACACCCCCGATTGTAAGACGTATCGGGGTTTTCAGGGGGTCGGCTAATATAAGCCGTACCACGAAAGTAAGACATATTACTCCTGCCCACTTCCGCCTCCTGCTTAAAATACTTAAATACTTAAAATACTTAAAATACTTAATATACTTAAAATACTTAAAATAAAACTGACAATTGTTTTCCAATCAATATAAGCCGTACCCCGAAAGTAAGACATAGTGGGCTTTTGGGGATAAAAGGAAAGTGTGACCCTGTCTTGCTTTAGGGGAAACACGGGTAGATAGATCTTTCTGCCCTGTCAGTCTTGGAACTAAGGAACTGTTTGCAACAAATGTTACGTTTTCCATATGGATTTGGATGTACTGTATTAAATCGAGGGTTTACAAACTTAGCAGCTTTAAGACTAGTGTACTTCAACTCCCAGAATTCCCTAGCCAGCCCTACTGTCTGGGGAATTCTGGGAGTTGAAGTTGTCAAGTCTTAAAGTTGCCAAGTTTGGAGACTCCTGAGTTAGATCAGTGGAAAAAAGCTATGTACTGGAACAGAACAACAGATGGTCCCATTTGTGAGCTAAGTCACCTGCATGTACATAACAGTGCTTATTTACTGCTTGCTGTATGGCTTCAGCTTAAAAGATCTTTTAAAAATTGTGTACTTATTCTCAAGTGCTTAAAAAAATAAATTAGCTGATTTTTTCCCATAGAAAATTTCAGTATCCAGTGAGACCGTGTTAGCTAGCACAACTGAAATCCAAGCCACTGTAGAATTTTCTGTTATTGCCTCCCAATTTCTTGCCTTTCTTATTCATACAGGAAATCCATAACTTACACCTAGTTTCTCAGCGACCATTTAACGCTGTGACGGATTGTTCCAGGGCTACTTATTACCCAATTCTGAAGTTTTGATGGCCATCCCCCCATTCCCATGGTGATGGATTTATGTTTGCAGCATTCCAGTAGCATAACTGTGATTTATGACAATTTGCATTTATTTCTAGTTTTTGCCAAAAATGCCCCATAGTGAACAATGGGTTCACTTAATGACCATGACATTCACAACTGCAGTGTTTGTTTTTAACAAACGGGTCTAGTCATGTAATGTCCCACTTCATGACTATCATGACTTATGACAGAAATGGGCAGCCACCATTACAGTTGTAAGTCGAGGACTACCTGTATTATGGTAATGCTTCAGCCACAACACACTGCAGTAGAATTTGGAAGAAGATGATGAAAGAGAAACAGATTTCTTTAGAATTTTTGATATATTTGAAAATGGGAAATGCAAAAGATGGTTTCATTGATGTACTGGCATGGACAAATTCAAAGAAGAGATCCTAAATTGGTAGGCTAGGCTATACAACTTCCAAACAGACTGTATTATACCTTTCATTACAGATGTTTCAAAGTTGAAAAGTGGACTGATTGTCTACTTCTGTATTAGGTAAGGACAATGAAGGGGTGTTATATACAGAGCAATAGTACAATTACAGTCATCTAAAACTCTGTCTTTCAAATTATAATGCCTCACATAAGAATTCTTGTCCGGTATACAAGCCATTCCCAAGATTATCTGGTGCATGAGGAGACTATAGTTAAGTCAAATTGTGGATAGTCGAAGGGGGTCCTTTGGAACGAGCTACTGGAAGAGGCTTGAGATGAATGGAGTGACAGTCTTCTCAGGTATGGGAGTGCCTGGGAGCTTGATACAACTATTGAACTTGGTGAACAGAAATGTTCCATTTAATGTGGAGAGGTATGGAGAAAGATGGGTGTCTCTTGGACCTTATGGACCAAGAAAATAACACACCAAATACAGGATTCTTATTGTGTCATAATGATGTGCAAAAAGAAACTGATCACTTTGAGCCCTTCAGGGAAGGTGTAATTGTGCTGTTCAGGATGTAATAAAAATAAACTGAACTTGGGAGGACAGACAAAAAGGATCCTGAAGAAAAATGCCTATGAGAACAGTTACTCACATTTTCTCTCTTTAACGTAGAGTTGAATATCATGTGTATGGAACAGATGATTAGAAGTGGAAAGTCTAGTTTTACTGGGCAGTGTCAAATCTTGTGGAGAAAGAATCGGTGAAGCAGACTGGAAAACTTCTCAAGATAAAGTGACCTGAGTAATTATGCATGCTTGATTTACTACTTAAGATTACAGCTTAAAATAACAAATGGCTTGCCAGAGATTGGAGGATCTGGTGGTGTTGCTATGATGAGAAATTCAGTGTGTACTGTCCTGGTGTATGTAGTGAGTTGACTATAGCCAGGTGTTGGAAATGGTAAAGAGTCTGAGCAATAAAGCCTTTAGGTCAGGGGTTCTCAACCTTGGCAACTTTAAGACTTGTGGACTTCAATTCCCAGAATTCCTCAGCCAGGGAATTGAAGTCCACAAGTCTTAAAGTTGCCAAGGTTGAGAACCCCTGCTTTAGGTGCTGAAATCACCATGAATCCAGTCACGTTATTACTGCCACGGAAGAAGCAATTTTTCATGGACTTGTTTAGTAAAAATCTACATCGATAGCAAGATTATACAATATGCCCACCTGTCAAACATATCAAGTAGAAGGAATCCAATGGTGAAAATGCATTGCATAATTTTGCATTGCACTGCATAATTTTGACTGCCACAGACAAACAGTGATGTGATGCAGGATACTGTTCAAGCTTATTATTTATCTTACCCTTGGAAAGCTATGAAATAAATAAATATTCAATAGAACCTAAAAAGAAATATATTTCATTATAATTAAGCACAATTATGTTATATACCTTTAGGTGATAATGAGGTTTTAGATAAATTTAAATGCTTCAGTCCCTTTGGTAGTTTGGCAAACTGAATACTTAAGGAAGATACTCCTGTAAAAGAATAAAAATGAGGCCCACATCAAAAGTGAAAACATATTTGCAGAATAATTACTTTTTACCTTATTTAGTTTTATTTATTTATCTAATTTAGTCACTGTTCCAAAGTGGGGTGGGACAGAAGAAGAAGGCTATTTTCCTGTACCCCACCAGTCTACAACATACCCGTCCCCTCTTTCTATGTTGATATGATTCTATTGTACCATTTGAGCTCTAAATGGTGAGTTCTCACCATTTAGTCTAGTTTACTGGAAACTCAAGTATATAAAAACAAAACAGCAGCCTAATAGCACAAAAATTGGGCTGTTTGGCCAATTAAAAATAGCAATAACGATGATAATTTGTCCTCAACATTTAACTTATCTGCATATTTGTGTTTGTACATACATATACATACATGCATATCTCCACAACATAGGCTTTAATAAATATTTTCTCCTCACTAGAAAGGGTGTCTAATATAGATTGCTCAGCATACTAACTACAGTATAAAGTCTTTAAACTATATTGGTAATAAAAAAACAAATGTATGGACCTGAAGTTAACTTGCCAATATTCTTTTAGGCCCTTATGTTCAAAATATGATTATGATCAGATTTTACAGAAAATATTTTTGAATTAAATCAGTGGAACAGTTTGTACATAAATAAGTTTTATTGTTATAGCAAGGTTTCAATTTATTCAAAATGGTTGTTGTTCTGAACTTAACAGAATAAGTGCTAGTAAAAATAAAATACATGTTTATAATATTTCTATTTCTATCTACTATTCACAGAACCCATAGCTAGCCATCATGACCTGAACATAACAAAATGTCCATTATGACACAAACTTTATCCTTTCAGATTTGCATCGCGTGTTGCACGCTGTTAGGTAAGGATTGAAGACTGTATCACAACATACATTTTATTATGTATGTTGTGATACAGTCCCTCTACTCCCATATATATTCATGTCCCATGTAGTTATTAAGCATCATCTGTCAACAAACTACCATAAGACATTATATATATATGAAAGAGGAAAGGTTCTTCATTAACAATTGTAAGTATTTACAATGCAGTAATAGAATCCATAATATTGTTTGATTTCAAGAAAAAATGAAAGAAATATACTAATCCTCCTATTGGGCTTGTATTATGAGTAGGAAATGAAAGTGTTACAGTACCTCTGTCCTCTAGAGGATTGTTAGCAAGATTAATTGTATGAAGTCCTGAGGTGGGATTGTGGGATAGAGCATTGGCCAACTTCTGTGCAAAATCTCTAAGAAACAAAAGAAAACCATAAAAGATTATACTGTATTTTGAACTATACCATATTCATGAGTTTTATATGAGCTGACTATATTACACTGAACTGAAGAGCCTATTTAGAATATTACATTCGAGTACATGGATTTGCACATATGTTGTGTTAGTTGAAACAATTGATTTATATGTGGGATGTTGCACTAGGTATGGCGAGAAACATACCTAGTGCATTGGGCAGGAAAGATGCCATGTCTACTTTTAATATCCTCCTGTTTTCCACTATTTTTGATGAGGTAATAAACATTAGAATTATACAGCACTTTGGAAATAATTCACACCCGGTATTTCATGTGATTCCAGTACAAGATGCAGCTATTTTGAAGACTTGCAGCCAAATGCTACATTCACCCATCACCATTACTCTGAAACATCTTTCTAGAACCAAATCATTGCATACCTCTAACACACATTATTGAGTGATTGAGTGATTCAAAAGAGACATGGTATTTTTATTTTATCTATGCTGCCTAATGGCAAGTAAAAATATATTCATACATATCAGCAAAGTTGCTCAACATCAGATGGATTCTCCAAAGGAGTAGCCCACTTAGCCTAGATTGCATTTGTCCATTAATCTTTTTTTAAGATTGCTAATCTCATTTATAGACACATGCATTTGAATGTTATATCTTTTTAAGCTATGTTGCAAAAACATAATCTTGATTTTGTATATTTTGTACAACTACTTAGAAATAGGCCTTATTCAATACAATCACACAGATGAGCTGCTAGCAACAATTGTTTAAGTTATGAATATATGGGGGAGGGTCCTTGGTGCTCTCTGAGCTTGGTTGTTTTCTTGCAGATTTCATTACTTAAACTAAGCACCAAGGACCCCTCATTTCAATCCCTGAGCTACAAATATTCTCTTTTATCACTGTACATAATGGCTCCTCCCTACTAAAGCCAAGTGGATAAGGGCAAGCATCCCATCAGAGATTTATTTTCTAAAAGGCCAAATCCTATATATACTTCTAGTATGAATAAGCCAAAAGGGTAACCCACAAAATTGTAACAAAAAGTAATGTTAATGTCATATTTGCATATTATGACTCCTAAAAAATAAACCTCAAATAGTTATTTTGCAATTGTTAACAAAGCTATCCACAGTAAAACTATGGTTGGAAATAACTGCAATAGATAAATATGCCAACACAGTTTAATGCTGTTAAATGCCAATAAATATATTACAATACTGCAGATTCAGACTTACAACTTCCTCTGATGTTATTGGGTTTTATTAAAAATGTTAGTGTTGGTTAATTAAAAAGAATGACTTACGTCCTAAGACCAGCGTTCTCTAGTACGAGCTCTTCCAATCTACTGGATCTGCTCACAACTCTTAGGATCTGCTCACAAACATCAGTGGACTGTCATAAGAATAATGGTACAACATTAAGAACCAAAGAAAACATATTAGCAGTATAAGAAATTGAGAGTCTGGTGAGGTCATACCTCTTAAAAGTCTTAACAGTGGTGCAAGAAACCAACAGCATGAATTACAGAAAATTACAGACAATGAATTCATTCATGTTCATTCAGAAATCTAGTCACAAAACTCTACAAATTCAGTTTGGTGCCCCCTACTACACCACAAAGAACCAAGTTTTGTCAGCAATGTTACCATGTAAAGTAAGAATATCACACATATTTTTTTCTAGCACAGCTTAATAACAAGAAATGATGGCAAGTTCATGAAGAGTTCAGTGAACTTATTGATATACTGTTTCTCCTGCCTTATTCGTATTAGAACAGTGATTCTAACCAGTCATAAGGAAAGTTATGTCCATGACAAAACAAATACAAACCCAGATGTATTTTTAAGGTATTTAGTCTTCTATTCCTTTAGTTTGATGTTGGATTAAGTAGCCCAAAATGCATCTAAAGTTTAGTAAGACTTAATTTTCTGCAAATATTCTCCAACTTTATCCTACTATCTATATAAAACTGCCTCATTCAAAATTAAAAATGAATAAAGCGCAGGCAGAAACCTGCAGAAAATGTTTTCTGAACTACACTCCTATAGCTTCTAAAAATGTCAAATAATTAAGATAATGCAGAAACTGAAATACTTTTTCCCAGTGTTACAAAGTTATATATATGTGGATAGCGGCTTTAGGAATCCTACTGTAAGCTTACTTAAGAATCATACTCAAAATACAAATTATTCTGCTGATTCTGGTAACTCCATTTTAAATATGCACACCTACTTGTAAAATATAATAGTTACTTCCATCTAAACAAAATAAGTTCAGTGTAAGTTCAGTTTTCAGTGACATCTTAAACAACAGTACGCTTTGGTATAACTTGGTTTTTTGAATATAATTTTTTTAAGTTTTCTTAGACTAGAAAGCCAATTTCCTTATAAAGGGCTGTTTGATTTCCAGACTGTTTAAACAAGGCATGTTCCACTTCATCCTCTGAAATATTTGCTATGGTTAAATGCTTGTCAGTAATATTTGCACAATTTAGTTAATTTAATTGCAGCAGAGTTATTTCTCAAACAGATCTGCTTACATTTTTTTTCTTTTTATTAGGACTATAGTGTTTTAAGAACTCTGGATCAATTTTTTGGGAAACTTTAAAAATGTCTCAAAATACAGTAAGCAAACAAAAGTGATATTTCTCACTCTCAGTTCTCTCCCCTCCTATTCAATGTCTACATGAAATCACTGAGTGGAGTCATTTGCCAGTTTGAGTTTGTAACATCAGTATATTTATAATAATGGATAAAGTAAAGCCAGACTGCTCACTAGAAGTATTAATAACAAAACTTAAGCTAAAATACTCAGTACAAATAATAAAAAGCAAATGCCATTGATTGTGATCCTTCGAAAAAAGGGGCCAATATAAAACACAGTGGGGTTAGATATTATTTGATGATACAAGGATAGGTTTAGAAGAACTAAAAGAAGCAGTTTTCTGACAGATAATCCTGGTGCAATTGTGTCTATCACAGATCTGGTCATTTTATGGCCTGCAGGCCACATCCAGCTTTTGGCTGTCTCTGCCAGCCTGCATGAGATTAATTGGAAATTAGAAATCAAATGTAACTAAATGCACTGCATGGGGCAGGAGAAGAATTCGTGCCGGGTCCAGCTCGTGCTCTTTCATGGCAGCTGTGGAAGGGCGAGGAGAGAAAGCCCCGCTCCTTCCCTGAAGCAGCCTGAAAAGTTGAGGTAACAGAGTTTGAGGACATCAAATCAGGTTACATTGGTTCAGCCCTCCATAACAGTCACAGTTTCTCCTGTGGCCACTTGGGATAATTAATTGTCCACCTCCAGTCTATCAGGTCATAAAATGTAGAAGGCCTTCTAAAATAATTATATATTCTACACAACAAGTTTCCCCCAAAAACTTTGAATCAAGATACAGTCATTCTGCATCCTAATACTTACTAACTTTAGATCCTTAGAGGAAAGCTTTGTAAACCACTGATTGTATTCCAGGGCAGCAACTATTGGTATTAAATCTCTAAGGGAAGAAAAAAAACCATACATTGAAAGAAAAATTTCTAGACAGAAGTAATTTGGGAGGTTGTAGGAACTTTTTTTTTAAATTATCATTTTTCTCCTGAATTAACTCCTGAACCATAAGATGACCTGAGTTTTGGCATTTCATTCCTCTCCAAAATAAATGCCTGCTTAAGAAGTGATTTCAGCAGTCAAGTTAAAATGTATTTTTTTATTTCATTTAATCTCACATAGAGCATTTTAATTTGATAAATGGTTCCTTTTATAAGTTCTTCATTCAATTAGAATGAACATATACTAAATGTTTCCATGCTGACCACAACAAAGCGAGGATTGGTTTCAAAGTTTCTTTTTAAATCACTGTTGTTAACAGTAAATGGTCATTAAACAAGGGAGTCACTAAATGACTACCTGTAATATGTTTTAACGTTTCACTAGCTCCTTTGAACAAGAAGCTATTTTTCTGATTATGTGAAAATCTCAGCGAGTTCCAATTCATTTCCAATACAATTTTAAGTATTTAATGTCAATGAACCCCTTTTTATAACAATATTACTTCTGACTGATAAAATACATATACTTAAAACAATATTTTACATATGAACCAATAGTTCACAATCTATAAAGATAGTCAAGATCCACACTAGAGGCTTTTAAGCTCTTGTTTAAGTCAGCTGTTTGAATCAAGGAGCAACTCCACCCCCTCCTTATAAAACTGCATTCCGTAAAGTATGAAGAGCTGCAACTAGAAGGAATACTACTTCACCCAATGATGTATGAATGAAAGTATTTTCTACTCATGTATATCTCATCTCATAATTACAAACTAATGAAAACCCAGAGCAAGATGAGCCCTTTGCAGCCGTTACAATCCTGCTGAACAAAAGGTTCTTCTGTTAGCCCCCAATGAGATCAAAAGATTATTACTGGACAGATAAGCTTTCACATTAGATGACTACCATACACTTTCATTTATTCAGGATCTTAGTATTTACCTGTGGTCAAGATGGCTAAAGTCTTGCAAATTTAATTCCCTGGTATCTTGAGTCAGATAAATGGTATCAACATCCTAGTTAGATTAAAAAGAAGAACATAATACATTTTAGAGAAAAACTATTTAATTTCTTAGCACAAATTACTTATATAATTGATAGGCTCTAGTAAAGGCCTTTTTTGTTTCTTTTTGCCTCAGTAACTACAAGATTTCCCAATCTTATTTGTATACTTACCCACTGCACTTCTTCCCTATACGGAGAGCCCAGCCAGTCACAAACGCATGCATACATTTGAGAAAAACCACCTAAAAACAAACAAACAAACAAAATCCCACTAACCATTTATCACTGTGGGGAATAATTCTTAAAACCACTGATACACATAGCCTGATGGTAAGTTGATTTTATCTCTCTTTGGCACATACACTATCCTCAAGCACAATATGCAACTAACTGAACCTACAGCACATTCCTCTATAATATACAGCAGGCAGGATACAGCATAAAAATAGCATCTTCCCACACTGCTCAAAATGGCTCTTCATTCTAACTACACCTTAGGACTAATTATATTTTCCCCCAAAGTGAATCCTACACCAGAAATAGAACTAAGCTTCCGTGTACTGGTGATGCCAGAAACTCCATATTTCAGCTGAAAAAACACACACTCACCACATGGGCCTAATTCTCCTACAGTTTGACTGTCCCACAGAGTCTGCAGATTAGCCAGCCTGTCTGGGGGCTCCATAATTACTTTCTTCATTATTCTCCTAGAAGCCAGAAGTAAATGCATACATAAATTAGAACATCAAAATGTAGTTTGCTATTTCGTACTTATGTACTTGAACTGCAAGCTTCCATTGGGATTGTGTCCCAGATCTGAAATTTGAAGGAATTATCCCTTAGCTAACATAATGGTTGACATTCTGTTAGATTTAAGAACTATCTCAACCCTATGTATTTTATCCTTATAAATCTCAAAGCACTCTACAAAGCTACTTTGCAATCTCAGTGATCTCGTCTCTATAACATTTGCAATTATCATACTATACGGTTACATATGATTCTTTAGAAAAGCTATTTGACACTGTTTATTTGTCGGCTATGATAAAATGAAACATCTAGTAATTAAGATTACACATAATGAACTCTTAAAATCTTCACTGAAACAGCACTGATATTTTTGAAAACTCTAAACGCTGAATATCACCACCAGAAGCTGCCAAAAAGGTATTAACTAGTATTCTGCCAAAGAAATTACTGTACTGGTATCCTGCAAAATAGCAGCAACTATAATAGCTGTACAACTCAAGAATGTCAGTTGTTCCCTAGGCAGATATTATCTCCCACTCACAATATTAAATCTATTAAGTTTTCATAAGGATTGTGCAGTGCTTTGGATTTGAAAGGGAAAAAATGCTCTGACTTGTACATAGTATACATACCGTAGTACTTGCCACTACTTCTTCAAAGCAAACACCTTTTTTCCTGAAAAAATGCTTAACTTATGAAGGAAAACAATACAATTCTGGGAAAAGATAAAGTTGCTTTAAAAAGTAGCCAACAGATATTACACAAGTGCCCCTCCATGCTACAAAACATCTTTTTCTATTTGAATCTAAAATGCTGCATAGCCTTTCTGTTCTACCATTTTTAAGTGGTTTGAGGTATATTATACTAAAGTGGTCTGGTATATTATACCAAAGAATAACTTGCTCTATGTTGTCCACAGGGTTGATACAAAATGTATGGAAATCCATCCCATTCTATCTCCTTTGGATAAATTTAATAAATATTCTCAAAAATGTATTTAGAAACGTGGAGAAGACAAATCAGCATCACTGATACACCCAAATACAACAGGTGAGAGGAAAAGAGAGAGAGAGAGATGGAGTCTATTTTGGTAAACATTTATACCAAGATGTACCTACACTGGAGACAGACCAGGGAATATTCTCCTAAGGCATGTTCCAATATGTGCCAACACTTCATGCACATCTTCAGATGAAGTTAACTTCATAGAAATGTTGCACTTTTCAGTTTCTATAATCAGCTGCATAAAAAATGGGGGAGACATGAGGTAAGCCTTTATATAATCTTTATAAAATCCTTAAAAATTACAAATCAACAGTGAATAACAGTGCATTCAAAATCAGTTAGAATCTATGCTCATCTGTCTGAAAGGAGGAAGGGCTGCTGACGCATAACACAGGCAGCTACATGATCTGCTATGTCAAGCCAGAATCAGTTTTCTGCCCCACTCTAATCCATGGAAAAACTGCAGTTGAATAGCTCCTGATATTATCAGGACATATAAATATGTGAATAAACCGGTTATCAAAAGATCTCTGATTTACACATCCTGTAAGTGGCTTTTTCAACCTACAGCACTGTTTTTTCTGAATCTTTTTTTTTTTTTACAATGGCAGACATCACAAAGGATCTGTGCATCTATATGCTTATTAGCCCTGTGCAGTACCTTCGATACGATTTTTTTTAAAAAGGGCTTTGGAACACACATGAGTGTGAACTGACCATCTGTCTGCTGCTCTTTAAAGCAGCTCTTTTCCCCCCTGGAATCACATGATGGATCTCTCAGCTGCCATGTGAAAGGTTTAACTGCTTTACAGATTCACAGACAGATATGATTTATGCTTTTAGTGCCAACCATAGTGTTGGGGTCTGTGAAGGAAGAGAGATTGGTGCAGCAACCCATCTCAGATATATCTGAAAGAGGAAAATGTTCACAGATGAACACTGCTAATACTTTGAAAATGGAACGAAATGGAGAAGAGTGCAATGAACTCTTGGGTCATCTCAGGACAGAAGAAAATATGGCAATCTGTCCCAAACCTTAGTATGGCCTCCCACTCCTAAAGAAGATGGAAGAGGAAATGCTTCCCTTTGAAGTAAATATTTCAGTAACACTCCTTCTGAATTTAAGAACAATTTGTAAGTAATTTGCTCTTATAGTTATCTCCAACTGATTCCATTAAATATGCAAGATCATATCATCACAATACTGCAATATCAACTTAAACCAGGGATCTCCAAACTTGGCAACTTTAAGACCTGTGGATTTCAACTCCCATGGCTGGCTGGAGAATTTTGACTGAGGAATTCTGGGAGTGGAAGTCCACAAATCTTGGAGTTGAAATCCACAAGTCTTAAAGTTGCCAAGTTTGGAGACCCCTGACTGAAACACAAAGGTATTTTTCTATTGATTAACTTCTTGCACTTTCTGCTTTTTAGTAGTGGTTTGGGAAGCCCTGGTTTACATAGCTCATATGAACAGTAATAGTAAGCCACAGACAGTTATGATCTAGAATGTTAAGAGGCTATCCAAATAAGTAAATTAGGAATTTATCAAAGCCTGGGGTTTGAGCACAAAGTATTCTTAAATATTATATCCAATCATGCTTTTTGCTAAGAAAAACATTTGTAGAAGATGCATATGCATAAAATAAGTCCCAGATAAACCAAATACAAAACCATGGGCTGTTTAAAGAAAGCTTTGCAAACAGCAGAATGGACGTCTGCTGCCTCCCTCTCTTTCTAATTATCATGTAATATTTTTGTTTTACATTCACAGCATTTTTAATACCTTCTTTGAACATGGAAACTACAACTACATTCAAATTGATCCTTATTTTTTCTTGTGAAGAGAAACATTACTTTTTTTATAACCAAAATCTAATTTGTTATATCTATACGGCAGAAATATGCAATTTAACTTCCTATGAATATTCCTCTCAACGTAATCCAGAATTTTTTTTTCATATTACTAATTTAGTTCATCTGAAGGATAAAGTTGTGTAGAAGAACCACCAAAATGATTAAAATATTCTGGCATTATGTATTTCTGTGGCTATTTGTAACTAAATATTCACCTGGCCTGGCTTATTGCAAGTGATTCCTTGGATTTCCAAGTAGCTGAAAGTTAATTCTAGCTGCAATTCAGAGAGAACAAGAAAATTATTTCAAAATATCAAAACATGGATTAAAATACATATTAAACAAAGATTAGACTACTTACATATAATTTATTGTTAATGGTTTGCTCCTTGAGCGTCATTCATTTGCATGGCATAAAACACACATAAAACAACCCAGGTTTAAGGGGCTACAATTTGAGGCCTAGGTAACAGAGGAAGATGGCAGCAGAGATAATTAAGGAAAAATGTACATTTTAGAGTCTGTCTGCATAAATATATGCTTTGTTCTATCACAATCTGTTTTGTTCACTATCAAGCTTCATCTTCCAAATAGGAATGAAACACTTAGGCAAGTTCACAAGAAAGCCAAGAAGTTCAGAAAAGTATTAGTTAATCAAGAAGAGATACACCATAATCAAAGAATTTCAGCAATTGATGTGACTCAAGAATAACCCATCATCTGAGATCTCTTACAAAGGGTTTTCTTTGCCGTTCAATGTAACAGATTATCTGCTCCCCATCATTTTTATAACCGATTTGCCATAATTTTATTTTCCCTTGACAGTACAAATGGAAAATGGTAGGCAACTTCATGTTTTTCATCAAATCAACAGTGTGTCCTTGCCTAATCAGAAGAGGAAAAATAGCCTTCTGCTGGCAATGAGAAACAAAAATACAGATGAAAAGGCAGAATCTGCAGTATTAACATGCAATTCTTTTTGGCTTTGGGCTTCTGATTGCAAACAATCTGATATGCGGGTAGTCCTTGACTTAATTGAGCCCAAAATTTCTGTAGCCAAGTGAGACATTTATTAAGTAAATTTTGCCCATTATATGACCTTTCTTGCCACAGTTGTTAAATGAATCGCTGCAGTTGTTAAATTAGTAACATGGTTTTTAAGTGAATCTAGTTTTCCCATTAACTTTGCTTGTCAGAAGGTCACAAAAGGTGATCATATGATCCCAGGACACTACAAGGATCATAAAAATGAGTGAGCTCCCAAGCATCTTAATTTTAATCATGTGACCATGGGGACGCTGCAATGGTCGTAAGTGTGAAAAACACTCATAAATCACTTTTTTCAGCGCTGTTGTGATAAGTTGAGGACTACCTGTAATAAGATCCTCCTTACTGGGTGCATTCAAATGGACAAGTGCTAATTTATAGCAGTACTTGAAGGACTGGAATAACAAGTGAGCACATTTCATGTAAAGAGCAAACTTATTTATTGCTTTGAATTAATTTGTATGCCATCAATTCATAGCAGCTAACATAAGAATATAAAACAAAGGACATGCTAGAATAGACAGAATAGAAATCTCTAATATTGGAAAACAGGAAAACATTGTTGCATAAGAAAGAAAAACAATTAAAGAGGCCAATCTAGTGGACAAGTAGGAACAAGAGACAGAGATGATGATCTGCACAGCTGGAACTCTGAAACATTTTTCAGGCTGAGAGAAGAAATAGACTCTGAGTATCTGGCAAAAGAAACGGAGAAGCTGCCAAACATGAGATTACAATTAAATGAATGGCTGGTCTGAAAAATGTACTGAAATGGTGTTCTCGTTGAAATTGAGAGTGTCAAATGGGGCACCACAAGATTCAGTGCTACATCCCATACAACATTTTTATTCATTGCCCAATGAAATAGAAGAAATGTTGATTAGATTTGCAGATGATACAAAATTTAAATGGCTGGAAAACAGAAATAAAATTGAAAACCTAATCAGAGAAAGAGCTCTGGGGGGAAAAATAACAGAAATAAATACAAAGTTCCTTGCTTAGGAAACAGAAATAAAATGCTCAGGGCTGGGATTATGGTTAGGAAATCCTGGCTTAGTAATGAATGGTAGGTGGAAAAGATTTTGGAATAGCAGTTATAATCAACTGAAAATGATTCAGTGGTGCTATGTGGCAGCAAACAACAACAACAAAAAAGGCTACAACTTCAGAAGTAAATACGGTAAGAAGAATAAAATTTCTACTTTATTTTGCACGGTTCAGATCTAGATGAGGGAAACAAGGATTACCAGGGACTAAAAAGCAAAGTCATATTTAGAGAGATTGAAGGAATTTGGAATGTTTAACCTTCAGAAGAGAAGTTGAGAAGTTATAATACCACTATTCAACTATTCTTTCAATAACTGAAAGAGAGACAGTGAATTTTGCCTCATTTTACGACCTTTCTTGCCACAGTTGTTAAGTGAATCACTGCAGCTGTTAAGTTACTAACATGGTTGTTCAATAAATCTGGCTTCCCCATTGTCTTTGCTTGCCAAGAGGTTGCAAAAGGTGATCACATGGCCCCAGGACACTGCATGCATCATAAATATGAGTCAGCTGCCAAACATCTAAATTTTTATCAGGTGACCATGAGGATGCTGCAACAGTTGTTAAGTGTGAAAAACAGTCAGAAATCACTTTTTTTCAGTGCTGTTGTAACTTGGTCAGTGAATGAACTGTTGTAAGTTGAAGATTACCTGTAATAAGATCCTCCTTATTGAACGCATTCAAATGGACAACCCACTAATTTAAAACATTCACACCTTGGACACTGCAACAAGAAGAAAGTCTTCTGTATCTGAATAGAAATTTGCTGCAAGTCATTTTTTAAAAAGATTATTCTGTGTTAATCATGGTTTTCTATGGAGCTCAGTCCCCCCCCCTCAGGATTCACTACTTTACAGATTTTAAATTTCCAAATATATTTTTAAAGCTCACTATATCCTCTTATTTCCTGATGTGGCACATTTAATTTGGCATGTTTGCCACAATTCAAACTTTGGTAATGTTACTCCACTACAGCTGACTAATGTTTCTATATATGATGCATATAATTAAGAAAGGGAAAATCAAGTGCCACTCCTATTTCATTTTGTTAGTCTTTCTGAAGTAGTTGTTGCCAAAGCAAAAAACAGGAACGTATGCCAACAACATGTTAGCCAGAGTGCCAGAATGCATTGGTCATGTGACCAACCTGATTTTACAATGGTTTTTGTGGCAGTCTTTAAGTGAACTCCATGGTTGTTAAGTGAATCAATGGGTGCAGTTTGGCTGAAAATTAGAAGTGAATTTTTTGGTAAAGAACATCATAAAACACGGTCAGATGACCATGGGATGCTGCAAATGGCTATAAACGCAGCTGTGTTATCAAGCATCCAAAGTTCAGTTATGTGACCACAAAGGGAGCCTGACCTCTGAACTTCAAATCCAGGCCATAAGTCCCCTTTTGGGGGGTCAGTTGTAACTTCAACAGTCACTAAGTGATCAGTTGTAGGTTGAGGACTGCTTGTATATAGCAAACTACATAACATTCCTTTACACCACTCATTTTCAAGTTGTAAATAGAACCAATTCTAGAAAAATGAGAAATCAACTATGTTGTAGGTCAACCCCCATTTCCTCCTTGCTCCCACTAGTGAAAAATACATCCCTGGCAAATTCTACAATGAATTGCCATTATTATCCCCTGTTATGGGAATATGGAGCAGAATGAGGCTAGAAAGATATTGGCAAACTCTCAAGTCTTCATAGTGAAAATGGCAGTAAGATTGGATCAGGAAGTAATACTACTGAAATCAGCATTATGCCCCAATGTTTATATTCAGACCTGCTAAAGCCCGCAAGACAAAAGAACTTAACAAGTTCTGGCCAGCAGAATCAAAATGATTTCAGAATCAGTTTCCTTCATGTCCTGTAGAATAATACATCTCCAAACTCCACTGCAGAAGATTATTTCAAAGAATTTTGTTTGGATAAGTCTCTCCAACTCTGAATACCATCAGGGTGGCCATTATAAAGAGAAGCTCAATTATAACTTATGTCTCAAGAATTCTGCAGAGACATAACGCTAATTAGTGAACCTACTTAAAATATTGATATATGTAAATGAATAAGAGGGGTTTTTCATTTAAGAATCAAGCAAGGGGATAATCCAGCCATATGATCTGAAATAGTCTTTACATAAATTTTTATACAACTATTTGTTAATTGTCCCAGAAGGCTACTATAATAAAAACTGATTTCTACTCATTTGGATTTTATATCATTCCAAAGCAGTAATCTGAATGTTCCTTTATTAGTTTCTATGATGGAATGTAGTAAGGAGGTGGATTCCCAGGAGGGAGGGAAGAGTTAAGTGGCAACAGTCTCAGGCAACTCAGTTTCAATCTTATGTGTGAGACAAAGAGGATGAAGACAGCTCCTCCCTAATAGTTCACACAGTATATTGTAGATGCAGATAGCAGAGTCTAGAAAGATTTTGTTTTTAGGTCTTAAACAATAAAGAACTAAGTTTGGAAAAATCACCATGTGTCATTCTTGCTTCATATTATCAACAGCTTAGAACGGAAAAAAACATCGTGAAGTTAAATTATCTTTCAGACACATGGATAGCTTCACAAAATTTCACATTCAACAAAAAGAAAAAGTAAAGTGTGCCCCTATACGTTCAAGAAGATTGCATAAATTTGTTCCAGTCCTAAAAGAGGAAACAATGCACAGCATTTTCTCTTAGAACAGTGTTTCTCAACCTTGACAATTTTAAGGCATGTGGACTTCAACTCCCAGAATTCCACAGCCAGCAACGCTGGCTGTGGAATTCTGGGAGTTGAAGTCCACATGCCTTAAAATTGTCAAGGTTGAGAAACACTGTCTTAGAAGTATTCTATTAACTATTCTCAATCACCTTATTATATTCCAAGACTATGACGAAAATATTATCTTAAAAATAAGTGAACTTTGCTAGATTACAGGAAAAAAGTGGTAAAATTCAGCCTTACCTTGGTAGGAATACGGGAAGTTAACAGAAAGGCCCGACATGATGTTAGCACCTGCAAAATAAATAACATATATTTACTTTTTAAAAAAAAATAAAAATCCTGAAGCATTTATATTCAGAAATGCTTTCATGCTGTAATTTCTTAATAGCTACATACAGAAAAATCTATAGGAGTTTGTAACTCTATTTATATTCCCTCAGTATCCACTGAATGTTAACAAATAATTTGCATAAAATGATAGAACTGGAAGAATTTACTTTGACAAAACAGCTTGTACTGATTACATCTTATCCACAAAAATTATGGAACCAATAGAGGTGCTAAGTTGCACAGCAAACAGCCATATAATTTTCAAGGTTTCCAGAGATGCTACTCCTCAGATAACTGGACATAAGACCTATGTAAAGTTCAGCTCTAGGTAATAGATGGGTTTGCAGCTAGTGTACTGACCTTCCTGTTATGTAGTAGCTTCCTTGCCTGAGCTGCTGAACACCCTGATTGGACTGGCAGTGGAGTTTCCCAAACTTACAGTATTGGGAGATAAACAGCTTTGTGAACATCATTGTAACCAAGGACCTGAGCCAAGCCACCCAGGATCTAACATACAGTATGGGCCATATGTTGGATTTGATTTTTCTTATGGGGCAGTGATGACATGACCCAGACTTGTGGAATATTTAGATTAAAATTTAACTATTGAAAGTCAGTGGAATATCCCTTTCTCGTCCAACTTTAAACTCCAAGGGAATAATTAATTTTATTTTTGGGGGTGATAAATGTCACACAAATCCATGTATCATTTTCAAGATCACGGCACTGTAAAGTTTGAAAACCGCAACCTAAATCAAAGGATGCTATCAGAAATGTTATCCCAGCCTATGACGTTACATGCTTCAGAATAATCCATAACAAGAGCTAAGAGAATTGGACAAATAACATGATGAAATATCAGATAAAACCTCAAAACATTAGGGACAGAAAGCGCAAAAGGGATGAAGATTTAGTTTAAGTTTGTAACCGCCTTGTGGGCTGCCAGACCTAAATGGGAACTGAGAAGGAATGATAGATAGCCTTTTATTTAATCTGTAATTACTGTTTGTTATATTCATGCCATTCTCTTGACTGTTTTAACTTTTAATTGTAACAACTTTGAAGACTATGTGGGGAAAAGAATCCCACAAATGAAAATATTTGAAATAGATACTATGTGGGGGGAAAAGAATCCCATAAATGAAAATATTTGAAATAGATACAAAGTTATAGAACATGCTGAAGAGAAAGTTTATATTCACAAGGGAGAAGATGGTCATTCTGGTGCCCTGTTTTCACATATCATTGCTGGAAGGGTAGAAGTGAAGAACAAATCCTTTCTGTATGAGCCATTGTACAACAACAACAACAACAACTTCATGATTCTTCAATGTAACTGACTGCCAACTACTCCGTACAAAGAGAAATATATAATTTACTGTATTGTTAAACTATAATAGCATTTTGGACATTTGTTTTCCTAACACATCTGGAGGCATTACAGTGGGCAAAGCTGAATTGCTGAATTCACTAAAACAGCGGTTCTCAACCTTTTCCGGGGCTCGACCCCGGCCCGCATCGCGCATGTGCGGCGCGACGGGGCGCATCGCGCATGCGCGGCGGCCCGCATCGCAAAGGGGAGGAAATGGCCGACCAAAATAAATAAATAAATAAATGACCGACCAAAAAAAAAGGCGGACTACGGTGTTTGGCGACCCCAAATGGGGTCGCGACCCACAGGTTGAGAACCGCTGCACTAAAATGACAAGATACCCAACCACATCAAAAAGCAGAATACCATACCTTTGCTTTCTTATGGGCTTGTGGCTGACTCCTCTAAAAAAGTAGAATGATGAACTATTTTTGGTGCGATCAAATAGCACAATCATGTTTTTTTATCATTAATTTTGTCTTATTTTCCTCAACTGGCAGAGAATAAGTATGAACAGTTATTGAGCTATGTATACTTTTTAATTATGTTTTCCTACACTTTGGCCCTACTTCTCTCTAAAATTCAATTTCACATAACATTTAACATAAAATATTGCCTGTAGGTACATCTTAATGAAAGTTGTTGTTTTTGGTACAATGAAATTAAAGTGAGGGAATTGGTGGAAAGTTTTCTGAACATAGGAAATTATGGAATTTTAAGAAGTACAGAAAGACAGTATGTAATATATGGTCTGTTGCAAGGCATGAATGTGAATGAATGTGAAAAGAATATATGTAACTTAGCATTCAATTTATCTCCCTATAAAATTCAAAGATCCCTATACAATATTCTCCCTGTATCAACGCCCCGCCACCAGAGACAGACATCACTGGACAGGGAAAATCTATACCTTTTATCAGATTTATAGCTATTTATTGTACTTTATTATTTCAATTTTGAGATTGTCTAACCCCAGAGAAATTCTAGATGGCTTACAGATAAAAATCCAAAGAAAGCAAAATATATTGAGACAAAAAGAGAACTGATTTGCTTCAGAATTAAGTATTTTAACTTGAAAAAAATCCATCTCATTTGATATGTATATAAAGATGAAATAAGTAGTCATTAATATCCTGTGATATTTAATGAACGTTCACTTATAGTTTTATCAATCAAGGTACTGTATCTATAACACTGAATAAAAATATCAGAGAACTTGGAGTTTTTTTTTATTCTTGTATGTCAATCAAGTGTTTTTACAGTTTATAGAAAGGATAAACTAATGTCATGCTGTCATATTTATTACAAAAAATCCAAAACAATAAAAACTCCTGATTTAAAGCATTACTATCTTATTACTTATATTCTGAACCTCATTATTGGTAGAAATTGTTATTGTTTTATCATTTGAATCCATCAATCTGTCCAGTTCTCCTTGGCACATAACCAAAATGCTAAATATACTAAAGCATTGTCTACTCTAGACTAAGGATTTGCCTTCATATGTGCTATTACAGTGGTTCTCAACCTTTTTCAGGTTGAGACCCCACTTGCGCCGCCCATGCGCGCCACGACCCCGACCCGGGCGCGTGCGCCCATGCCCAAGCAACGGGCCAATCCGCGCATGTGGGGGCACGCGCAACGAAAAATAAATAAATAAATAAAATAAAAAACAAACAAAATGGCGGACCGCAATGGCCCAATCCGCACATGCACGGTGCGTGCGCGACGGCCCAATCCACGCATGCGCGAGGCCCGCGTGAAAAAAAATTAAAGAAAAAACAAAAACAAAATGGCGGACCGCGGTGTCCGGCGACCCCCGCGAAACGGTCGTTTGACCCCAAATGGGGTCGCGACCCATAGGTTGAGAACTGCTGTGCTATCAGGACAACTGTCCAGATTTTTACTATAGCACGCATGCATATAAGTGCCACTGGCATTAGTACCAATCTTCACTCAATCAGGATAAGTTATGTCACATTAGAATGAGACAATGAAATTATGCTACTTAAAATAAAGCCTATTTTCAAATTAACAACTTTTCTTGAATGAGTTTAGAATTAAGGTGACATCTTAGTAACATGGAACTCTATAAATATAATACATATTTACTTGGTGTACAGAGTTCAGTCCCTATAATGTGAGTAATAAGAAAATTTATGCATAGTGCACCTTTCTCCAGCCTAGTGCCCTAGATATAGGATTACAACTCCCAAGATATCAGAATCAAAGCAAACTTTGGGGAAGATGACAGACTGAGTTGATCTCAAAAAAAACCCCACCAATGTTAATCTAATCAGATTTGGAACTGTTCCAGCAATTTAGCTGATACACTTCAATTCAAAGTAGACTATCAATCTGTAGGCAGCAATACAATCCAACAATATCTCATCAAGCAAATAAGAAATGACGCATGTGGTTTATGTGGAACTTTAAATAATTTTCAATTATTACCAATCTCCAATAATCTGTAGATGAATTTGTGATTTTATAGAATAGCAGGTTTGAGGTCCAACATTTTTATTTTGAAATTTATATTCAATACTGTCTTGATTGTTCTGTGAGGGTAAAGGAAAATAGAACAGTCTTTCCAATGGTACAATTATATGAATATCTTATTAAATTAAATGGACTGAGAAAATTATGTTTGCCTTACAGGAAGAGGTTAGAGAAGTGATAATAATTCAACCTAGCCCTAGAGGTCCTGGTTCTAGAGGATTGCAAAACCATTAAAACAAGGAACTTCTAGATCTTTGGAAAATATTATCCTTCTTACATCCCAGAGTTCTGAAGGAGCTGACAGATGTTATCTCAGAACCATTATATCGTATCTTTAAAAAATCTTGGAGCACTGGGGAACTACCAGAGGATTGGAGAAGAGTTGATGTGGTTCCCATCTTTAAAAAAGGAAAAAATGTTAATGGAGACCTAACGGACTCATTCAACATAGAAAGAGGCACGAGACAGGGCTGCCCGCTGTCACCCCTGCTATTTGTCCTAACGCTGGAGATTCTACTGAACAAGATAAGAGCGGCAGAGGACATAAAGGGCATACAGATTAGACAACAAGACTACAGACTGTGTGCCTTTGCAGATGACTTGCTGGTGACAGTGTCACAACCAGTACAGTCAGCAAGGAGATTGATGGAGATAATGGAAGACTATGGCAGGGTGTCAGGCTTCAAAGTAAATATATCAAAAACGAAGATGCTAGTTAAAAATCTAGACAACAAAACAAAACAGGACTTGGAAAGAATAACGGGTTGTGAAATAGTCAAGAAAGTTAAATACTTAGGAGTGGACATAGAAACAATGAACGCGAAACTATACAAGAATAACTACAGGGTGCTGTGGAACAAGATACAAACAGATCTGGAAAGGTGGAAAACACTACGACTGTCCCTGCTGGGCAGGATAGCAGCAGTAAAGATGAACGTCCTGCCAAGATTTCTATTCCTCTTTCAAATGCTACCCATACTAAAAAAGGATGTGGACTTGGACAACTGGCAGAAGGGCATCAACAGATTTATTTGGGATGGCAAGAGACCGAGGGTGAAACTAAAAATCATCCAGGACACGAGGAAGAGAGGGGGACTAAAAATGCCTAATCTAAAGCTATACTACTATACAGCGACGTTGGTGGCGTTGAGTGACTGGATCAACATGACGAATGAGAGAATACTGAATGTTGAAGGGCATGGTCTACTATTCGGCTGGCACGCATATTTGGTGTACGACAAAAAGGTGGACAAGAACTTCAAGGAGAACCCACTACGAATCCCGTTGTTGTGGGTCTGGAGGAAATATAAATACCTTCTACACGATAAGATCCCCATCTGGACGATCCCCGGACACGCAATAGGGGATGTAAACATAACCCAAGAGCAGGGAGTAGTGCCCTACAGTAAACTGGTACTGGAAGAAGAAAATGGGTTCTCCTTAAAGTCACAAACAATGCTAGCAGATGAAGGAATAGGAGGTACCTGGCTATCATACCTACAACTGCAGTCAAGGTGGCATAAAGACAAGAAGAAGGGCTTATCCCAGACTGACGAGACTTTAATTGAACAGATTAGAGAGCAGGGGATCATGCATATCAAACGAGTGTACAGTGTACTAATAGAAATTGACTCTGAAATGATGCTAGTCAAGAACTGTATGGTAAAGTGGGAACAAGACTTTGGACATCCGATCGCGATGGAAACGTGGGAGGAAATCTGGGTGAGAAATGTAGAATTCACGAAAGCGCAACAGCTAAGAGAAAACTTCTACAAGATGTTCTACAGGTGGCATCTAGACCCGAAAAAACTATCATACATCTATCCGGACACCCAGCCCAAGTGCTGGAGGTGTGGCGATGGGGAGGCTACATACTTTCATGTTTGGTGGACATGCAGAAAAATCAAAGCCTTCTGGAGGAAGATATGATGGACACTCCAAACTATATTCAAAAAGCGTATTGAATTTCTACCTCAGGTTTTTCTGTTAGGGATCATAAAAGATTGCACTACCTCAGAGACGAGCTTATTTCTGAACTTGATCACAGCAGCCAGATTGTTGGTGGGACAATACTGGAAGAATACAGAAATACCACCTATGGAAGAATGGACTTTGAAAGTAATAAATTTGGCGGAAATATCGGCATATTTGAAAGATCGCTCAAATGAACAATATTTGACAGACTGGAAACAGTGGATAGACTATATACAAGAGAAACACCAATCAAACAAAATGTATCTGGCGTATAGTTGAAGCTCGACGTGAAGAGTGAAGAATGTTTACCAAACCAGATGTTTACAAAGACTAATACCTAATGTTGTATTTTATGTTCTATGATGATTGCCTCTTAATATGATCTTATGCTTAATGTTGTTTGCTTTAATATTGAAAAAGCGGATTGAATTTCTAACTCAGGTTATCGAATTTCTCCCTCAGGATCTTTTGTTAGGGATCATAAAAGATTGCACTATTACTGAGACGAAGTCAATTCTGAAGCGCGAATGAACAATATGTGATAGGCTAGATACAGTAGATAGACTATATATAAGAGAAACGCCAATCAAATGAAATGTATCAGGTGTATAGTCGAGGTTTGACGTGAGGAGCGAAGAATATTTACCAAACCAGACGTTCACAAAGACTAATATATCAGGCTGTATTTTCAGGTTTTATGAGGACAGCTTCTTAATATGATCCTATGTTTAATGTTGATTACTTTAGTATTGGAAAAGCATACTGAATTTCTACCTCAGGCTATTGAATTTCTACCTCAGGATCTTTTGCTAGGGATCATAAAAGATTTCACTACTACTGAGACTAATTTACTTCTGAAGCTCGAATGAACAATACGTGATAGACTAGAAACAGTAGTTAGAACATACATAAGAGGAATGTTTACTAAAACAGACGTGCACAAAGACTAATCCTTAGTGTTGTATTGCAGGTTATAAGATGATTGCGTTCTAATATGATCTTATGTTTGATGTTGAATGTTTCAATAAAATAATTTTTATATATAAAAAAAGGAAAAAAACAGGAAACTACAGACCAATCAGCCTGACATCAATACCTGGAAAGATACTGGAAAAAAATAATCAAAAAACCAGATCTGTGAACATCAAGAAACAAAGTTATAATTAGTAGCCAACACAGGTTTGTTAAAAATAGATCATGCCAAACCAATCTTATTTCATTCATTGACAAAGTGACTAAATTAGTAGACCAGCGAAAAGCTGTGGACATAGTATATGGACCTGCAGATGCTGTTGGACAGAATTTCCTATATTCCTCATCATTGGCCATGCTGGTTAGGACTGATAGGAAATGGAGTTCAACAAGATACACACATTGCCCTTACCTATCCTAGAAGTAAAGTTAAGAATAACAACATATACTGTAACATTAATTAAACAGCAATTCTGCCTCCGTTTGTCTCTCTCTTCCCATATATATTTGTATCCATATATGTGTGCATATAGTTAGATATTATCAATAACTTTCTCTTTAAGAAAGCATCATAAATAATTGGTCTGAACACTTTCTTATTTTGCTTTCAGGATCTTAATTTGAAACTGCAATTCTGCTAATTTGATACGTTGAAACCATAATTATGTTTCTTATAGACACAGATTTTACCCATGGTCTTGCAGATAGTTATGACAGATTTACATTTTTTTCCAGAGCAAGTTGGTCAGCCTTTCTTCTAAATTAAAATAAATTAATGAATAGTTGATAGCTTTTCCAGCAAGTCTGAGTACTCTCAACATATTATGTGCTATTTTATTTCCACACAAAAACAAACACGACAATAGCTTTTGCTTGTTCAGTGCTTTTCCTTTATTCCTTATTAGTGTCTGATTAAATATGTCAGTTTCAATATTTTACAAAGCACAGCACTGTCTAAGTTGCATACATGCTGAGTTTTAAATATACAGCAAGCACGGAACTAGGTTTTGCTTTTCTTTTAAATGGAAACAAAATGTTCAAAAAGGGATGGATTTATTAAATAATAAGTAGGTTATCTGCTTATTTTTTTTCTGACATCTTCATAAAAATGGGTGTAAAATAATTAACCAAATTTACCAATTCTCAATATGTAAATTGTTAGTCAGAGAACCATCAATCTGTAATTGATTGAGAATAGTCAACAGATATAATCCACCACTTCCAGACCACCCCTCAACAGAGTATATATCCTAGTTTTATAATCTCATAGGAATTAGATGAATGTAATATTTTTCTAACAGCTGTCCTCAGATCCAAGATTTACTTCTTTGCTTTACAGACTAGCTCAACAATTAGGAAAGTGCTACATTAATACTTGAAGAGCATACATTTTCCCACTTTAGAATGTAAGAATTTAATGTACATGAACGGACATGGGAAAGTTACATCAACTTCAGAAATAATTCTCCACTCCAAAAACAACTAATTGCTACAGGAAGGAATGCAATAAAAATCTAACATTCCTTACTTATTACTGTTTTCAGAGGAACAATCCTTAACATGAAAACACAAAAAAAGCAATTGGTTCCATGAAAAAGTGTCTCTACAATGTCTAGTACAGTGGTAGGCAACCTCGGCTCTTTTTATGACTCATGGACTTCAACTCCCAGAATTCCTGAGTCAGCTTACTCTGGAATTCTGGGAGATGAAGTCCATGAGTCATAAAAGAGCCGAGGTTGCCTACCCCTGGTCTAGTAGTACTAGACATTGTACTCTATTTGTTTATTTATAGCAGCTGCATAGCAGCCCAGCAAGATAATTTTTCTGGCACACACACACACACAACACAACACAACACACACACACACAACAAATTTATATGGCCACCCGCCTCATTGACTGACATTCTGCTGGCGTACCACACACCCACCCACACCTTTAGGCAACATAAATATCAAATATAAATCTAACTAGCTGATTAATAATGGCTTAGCAGTCTGTGCACAAAAAGCTCAGTTGTACAGTTTTCCTCTGGCTTGTTCCAACAGTTTCCACTGTTTTCCATTTACCTAAATCATCCACAATCAAAATAACTCATTTCCCAGACAAACCAGGCATGATTGTCAAGGAAACTTATCTTTAATATTTTAAAAAATGTGTCAAACTAATTGTTGTAAGCATGGTAAATAACCAGAGGATATGCTTGTATGCTTAGTTTTCCCAAATACAATGACCTGCCTGTTGCTGCAATCGAAGAATTTCCTTGACAAAACTGTTCCAAGAAAATACTGGGGATTTCCTAGGTTGTTTTACAGCTATAGCCTCTAATACTAAACTGAAGATTATTCTAAAAAGTCCCTAAATATTTAAAGTTTGTCATACACAATTAAAGACTGAATTCATAAAGTGCTCTTCTAATCTTGGGTTCTTTTCATGACTCATAAAATCCGGGCCGAAATGATTTCATCTTCCTAAGAACGCATAAACTATTCTGAAATATGTCCAGCCCACATATCTCCTGAATTAAATCTATATATCATGGGAATAATGATACCAAAATATTGAAAAACCGTGCAATTTCAAAGAAAAAGAAACATGGGGGGGAGACATACGGGGGGGGACAGCATTCAGTCCTATACTTCTGATGCTAGCCCGCTGTTCCTATAACCACTGGCAAAAAAGGTCACAAAGGCTCTACATCTGGTCATAAATGAGCTGGTTGTCAAGTGCTTGAATTGTGACTATGTGACTATGATGGTGTTGCAATAGTTGTAAATATGAGTACAGGTCATAAAGCATTTTTTCTGAGGCCATCATAACCTCAAACCATTGTTAAACAAATAGTCATAAGTTGAGGACTATCTGTATATAAGTAAGAAATGTTTTCCTAGTTTAAATCAAGAATTTCAAAATAAAGATCTCTAACAATGAGCACCACAGACTGATGGTTCTGTCAGCAGTAACAGTGTTGATTATTGCTTAGTAATAAAAATAAACACATGGGACAACAGGATTAGCACAACTAGCCATCTATTTAATTAAATTTAAATCACGACTAACTTGTCTCACAGATTTCAACAAAACCCAGGACTTTTTTTCTCATAGAACGCCCAGAACGGAGTTCCGGCACCTTTTTTTCGATGGAACCTTATAGGGTAGGCAAGGCGGGTTGTATGACGTGTGTGAGTTCCGGCACTTTTTTTTTTTTTTTTTAAGCACTGGCAAAACCTATGTTGAATTCAATTTGGATAAATCCCAGTATCATTAGTTAGTTTAATAAAAGGTCTTGCAAAGAGGTTTGGGCAGCCTATGGCTTATAGCAAAAACTTGGTAAATTTATCATTTAAAAATGGTAATAGAAAGTGCTTAATGGGGATTTATAAAAGCAAATAGGTTGATTCTCTGAACATTAGTAACATTCAAAAAGTAAAACCAGGAACAGATAAAAGCCCTATTGAATATTTCATTATGATATGGCTGCAGCTTATCTTTTTCAGGCTTAGCAGTACAGGTCCATGCTTGTTTTTTTGAGAATGCAGCCTACTAAAAAAGGGAAAATGAAGATGAAAACTTCACTTTAGAAAATGGCTAGAATTTTAAATAACTAGCTCGAAAAACTTTTTTGATTTTATTCTGCACCATCGTACCAATTAGATTTGTGGGGGAAGGAAAATAAAATGTATTTCAAACCCTAAAATGAAAGTAGAAATCTATCCGTCTATCTCTGTCTATGAAAATGAAGTATCAATTATGGAAAGTATTTGAGAAAACAGGGACATTTTCAATAGTTTTGTCTGACTCAGGATCTTCATTTGCTTTCCAGGACAAGCATACACACTTGCAATTCTATTCATAATATAGCAGCTAAACATTAAACTCTTTCTATATTGCCTGCATTGTTGTGTTCTCAGTTGATAATTCACAGGACATGTTTACCTACTCCCACAAATTACTGGATTTCATGACTCCACACCCTCAATCAGTTCCATTATTTCTTTTAAAAATGGTCATATTTTGTGATGCATCCTGATCCTAAAAGAGATTGTGTACTGCAAAACTGTCACCTAAATTGATATTCTGAACTACTTTTCAGATTATCACATGCTGTCCTCTGAATTACTGTTAGAATTAGAATCAGAATAGAGCTGGAAAGGACCTTGGAGAACCCATACCATCCCAAACAAGTGGTTGTCCAGTCTCTTCTTAAAAACCTCCAGTGATGGAGTGTCCACGATTTCTGGAGGCAAGCTGTTCCACTGGTTAATTGTCCTCCCTGTTAGGAAGTTTCTCCTTAATTCCAGGTTGCTTCTCTCCTTGATTGGTTTCCATCCGTTATTTCTTTTCTTGCATCAGCATTTTTCTGCCTGAATACTGCAAGGAATTGAGTTATGGATTGAACATTTGCAGACTAGATGGGCATGGCAGAATAATGTTTAGTTAAAATTTGTGTAGGAATTGGCAATGTGGCACTTAGTAGTGCTTCCAAAGCCCATAGATGGCATCAGTGGAGACTACAGACTAACACGAAGAATCACCAATCTTACAAAATTTCAGATACAAATCTCAAAACCTCAGAGATCTGATAATCATTGCCATTTACAAGTGTTCATGATTTGGGGAGGCAGCTATGCCATCTTACATTGTGAACTAGAGCTACAAGCAGGATTAATTCTCAGCAACCGAACAGTTGTTGCAGCATCTTATCCAGTCTTATCCAGGATGGCAGTGAAGATGCTTATAGGGAAGAGGTGAAGGCTCTGGTGGACTGGTGCAATAAAAGTAACCTGGTTCTAAATGTTGATAAAACAAAGGAGCTCATTGTAGATTTTAGAAAGAGCCGGCATAGTCTTACTCCACTCAGTATGAAGGATGCAGCTGTAGAGGTGGTCAACAGAATTAAATATCTAGGGATGCAGATAACTAACAATCTGAATTGGTCTCTCCACACGTCATTCTTAGTGAAGCGTGCAAATCAGCATCTGCATTTCCTGCATCGGATGAGAACACATCTTTCTATTCTATTCTATTCTATTCTATTCTATTCTATTCTATTCTATTCTATTCTATTCTACTATTTCAATAATTATCAAGGCCTTTATAAACCTGACAAAACTAAGTCATTCCTTAGTTCAATCATGGCTTGCTGTGCCATGTAATTGTAAAACTAGTAATTCAAGTTTTTAAAAGTCCAAGGTCCTTTCTGATACTTCAGATTCTGCATTTAAGCAGGAGAGAAATTTGGTTACAGCAATTCTCATTTCATGGTGTACTAACATTGTTAGAAACAACTATTACAGCCATTTACAGTGCTTCAGAAAGTATTCAGACAACTTTCACTTTTGTCAATATTGTTATGCTGCAGCCTGATGCTACAGTTGACATGTCTGCAATGATCAAGAGAAATGGCAGGCACAAGAGCTAAATTTCACATATTGTTGCAAAGGGTCTGAATACTTATGCCAATGTGATATTTCAGGTTTTTCTTTTTAATAAACTTACGGATATTTCTAAAATTCTGTTTTTACTTTGTCATTATGGGGTCCTGAGTGCAGATTAATGAGGAAAAAAATAAATTTCAATAACTACAGAATCAGGCTGCAGCATAACAAAATTGACAAAAGTGAAGGGGGTCTGATATCTTTCTTTTGATGATGATGATGATTTTATTATTTTTTATGGCTGCCCACGCTAACCAACTCTGGGCAGCTTATAAAAGCCAAATTAAGGTTATATAAGCAAATTGTATTAAATTATAGCAAATGAATTTTCTCCTGGTTTGGAAGTTATTAATTCTAGTTTTTCGAACTGTTTATAACATGGCAATATACCGGTACTATATATCCACTGCCTGCAAAAGATATGACTATTCTAGATCTTTGATAAATCAGAAAGCTATTTATACACTAATTTTCCATCCCATTACATGCTGAGCCATTACTGTATATCATGAATCATTTCCTCCTTTTTTGTTTTGTGGTACTCATGTTTATGCATATCAGAAAGACATGGTTGTATTGTAAATACTGTCACTGTCCTGTTCATTTCCTTGACTTCCCCTTGATTCTTAGAATAACACTCAGACTAACATACAATATGTTGGTGTGTTGAGATAAAGTTTAACAACAGAGTAGTGCACCCAAGTGAAAAATCCTCACATCTTAGGTCACACAGATATTTTCAACAAAAAAAGCACTGTTATTATAAAAGAAAATTATTAAGTTGGAAATAATAGTTATTCATAAATATTTTAATATATAAGAATTGTAATTATCATGCTGTATGCATGTGTACACATTCATACACAAACTTAAACATACATGCATGCATGCACCTCTTCATAATTACAGTATCTTCCTAAATAAGCTTTTTTAATTGGGGCTGGGATGCTACTCGTACTTCTAGCGATAATTTAACAATATATATTTATATGATTTTTGCAGCCTGAAAGCTATTTAAGCTACCCGGAGCCCTTATTTGTTCCCAATTACCTGATGTTATTGATGTTACAATTCTTCTCTATAACATACACTATGGATCAGTTCCCTAAACTGGAGCAACAGGTAAGGAGCTTTAAAGAGATGGAGTATAATCCAGCAGGTATTGCTCTGTAGCAATACATTCCATTTTGCCCCTATGGGATTATTCAGGTAAACTTATGCTTTTTTACTTATTTGCTTATACTTATTTACTACATAATTATATTTATTTACCAACTTATAGGAATGAAGGATAAAGTAGAACCCCTTACAGCAAATTCTGCTGAGCCTATAGCTATCAGGTCAGCTAGAACTGGGAAAGAGAGCTGTCGTATAAAACCTTTTCAGCCAGCACCTTTATCTTTGAAACTCTGCCACTAAAGAATAGCACTATCGGGCTATGAATTAACCAGGAGTAATAATGTTTCTTCAGAGAAGTACTACAGCAGCAATTCTCCAAAAGGCACTGAGCAATTTCGATTTTTCATCTATCTCTATCCTGGGAAAGCAGGGTAAGAAGAGCTAAAAATGATTTTGTTTCAGAAAAATAAGCTAATGCTGTACCTTTTTATGGTTGTACAAAAAGGTTGGAAACAGGTAATTGGGAGCTGAGACAGTCAGCTTATCAAACAATTGGTTCCTCTATTTATTTGGGGGGGAAATTCCACTGTTCCTTTTTGTTCAGCCCTATCAACAGAGTTGTCTTTTTGTACGATTTATAAACTTACAAGAACTTTGATGATTATAGACCAGGGGTGTCAAACTGCTGGCCCACGGGCCGGATGCGTCATCGGGAAACCACGCCTACCCCATTGCCAGCAATGGCGAAAAAGCTCCGATACGTTGTGTGACATCATGTGACATTGTGAGTTTGACATGTCTGTTATAGACCATCTGTTTGCCTCCAATTGAAGTTAACATATTTGTCCCAGGAGGCTTTATACACCACCAAACCTGCTCATATCACTGGGAATGTGTCCAACAAATTGAATACAAGTAGTCCTTGACTTACGGTCATTTGTTCAGTGACCATTCAAAGTTACTGAATGAAGAAACAACTTGCAACCCATGCCAAAAGTTACAGCCACTGCAGCACCCCTGCAGTCATGTGATCAAAATTCAGACACTTGGCAACTTGCCCATATTTTCAATTACAAGGCGGTGCAACTTCCCACCCGCCTATCTTCTTCCCCCTATCTACATCCTTTCAGTCCCCCCTGCCATCCTGCACTCTGCCAGCCCAGCTGACCTCTGCAATCTTCTTGCTCCCACTGCTGATGAGGCATGCCCAACTGTTGCTGATCTTTATAGGGCTGGCGTCAGCTGCTGAAAAAGGAATCAAAAACACAGTGCTGTCCTTCCCTGAGCTGGAACGTACCAACAGCTATCTTTGTTCCTTTTCTGCAGCATGAATCCAGCCATGTACAGCTGAGAATAGCATAGTGAAAGGGGACATTTGACATGCTGTGGGCCTCTTAAATTGCTGTATGCTTCCCCCCCCCTCTTTTGCTGCATGAAAACAGACTCATATGACCTAGCAACCATATGGGCCAGGCATACCTCAACAGTAGCAGCAAGAAGATATCAAGGAACGTCAGCTGTGGCAATGAACTGCAGAGGTGTTGGAGTGCAGTATGGCAAGGGACTGGGCTGGGACGACTGCTCTTTCCCAGGGCATGGTAGGCAGGCCTAGAGTCATGCAGTTCTAGGACTGATTAAAACCCTGCAAGGCTGGGCAGCCAAAGGAGCAGAGATAGGGGGGGAGATAGGTAGGTGAGAAGGGGCGTTGTCTTACCTGAACGTCTTTTCTCAGCACGGAGATGGAGAATCCACCAATGGATTTACTGCGTCTTCCTGCTCTTGAGACCAAGTCAGCCAAACTTGCCACTCCCCCTGTTGCTAGGAGAACCCAGTCTTGACGAGGGTGAAAGCGGCTGATGACAGTCTGAGGAGTTGGCTCTCAGACCCCTAACCCTGGTCTAACTGACCCTAAGGGTGGGAGTGGATTCTCCATCTCTATGCTGACAAAGGGCGTTCAGGTAAAACAACGCCCCTTCTCCAGCACAGGAGATGGAGAATCCACCAATGGGACATACCAAAGCCTCACTGTCCCAATGGGAGGGAAATAGATAAGGCCAGGTCCGCATCCCCAGACACCACTTGCTGAAGGAACCTCCGACCAAAGGAGGCGTCCGTGGAAGCAAAGCGGTCTATTTTATAATGTCTAACAAATGGGGAAGGCAAAGACTATGTCGCGGCCCTACAAATCTCTTCGATGGATGTCTGAGTGGCCCATGCCGCAGAGATCACAGCGCTGCAAGTGGAATGAGCCATGACATGACTTGAAGCTGGCAGGGAAAACGACTGGTACGCCTCCGCAATGCAAGCCCTGATCCACCTGCCTATAGTGAAGGCTTCTGTCCCAGAGAGGCAGGGTGAAAGGAAATGAAGAGGGCCTCGGACTTGCGAGCCAGGTCGAGGGAACTGTCTGACTCTTTAGGAAGTTCACCAAGAACCCATGCTGTTGGAGGACCTTTATCGACAAACTCAGGTCCAACTAGGCCACCCGAAGGGAGGACGACTGGATAAGAATGTCGTCCAGGTAGCATTGAATGTGTACCGGCACCTGTCTTAGGTGTGCAGCGAGCACGGCCAGGATCTTGGTGAACACCCTGGGAGCCGAAGAGAGGCCAAACGGGAGAGCCCTGTACTGGAAGTGACGGCCCATATAACAGAACCTGAGAAACTGCCGGTGGTCGGGAAGGATGGGGATGTGGAGATACGCTTCCGTGAGGTCTATGGACGTCAGGAAGTCTCCTTTCCTGATGCTCCCTAAGATGGACTGGAGCGTTTGCATTTTGAATTTCCGGTATGCAATGCGGGTATTCAGACCCTTGAGGTCTAGAATTGCCCTCCATCCTCCCGAGGCTTTGGGAACCACAAAGAGAATGGAATAGAATCCTCTTCCCTGCTGACCCATTGGCACCGGGTTCTATGGCCCTGATATCTAGAAGATGACAAATGGCCTCTTGCATAAGACCCCGTTTGATTGAATCCCGTGACTGGGGGCAAGGGATGAAGCGCTCTGGAGGGCTGGACACAAAATCCAGGGACAGGCCAAACTGGATGGTTTGTAGGACCCAGGAGTCCGTGGTGGTGAGCTCCCACTGATGGAAAAAGACGGATAGCCTGCCACCTATGGGAGGGACAGCCCGAGAGTCACTTAGATCGCCTGAAGGAGCAACCTCCCCCTCAAAAAGGCCACTTGCTCTGGTGTTGTTGCCTGGGTCTAAAACCTGATCTGTTGTACGGATGGTCCTGTCTGGCCATGAAGGGGCGGGGAGGCTGTGAGGCTCCTGAGCCTGTTCCTGGCCGAAAGGACTGCCTGCATGCATAAGGGTTAGTGCGCCTGTCAGTCCGCCTGTTGAGGTGGGACATGACCTTCCACTTGTCCTTATTCTCTGTCAAATAAGGATCCAGAGCCTCTCCAAACAGGTGACCTCCTTGATAAGGAGCCGCAGCCAGACGCCACGTAGATTTGGCGTCGGCTTGCCAATGTTTAAGCCATAGCATCCGACGTGCTGTGATATTGGATGCTAAAGACCTAGAGGAAAATCTGGCCGACTGCAAGGTTACATCAGAGACATACTCTGTCAGTGCAACCAGCTTACTCAGATCTTGATGAGTTCGAATGTCCTCCGGAGGGAGCCTGGCCTGAAGTTGGCGAAGCCAGAGGAGAGAGGTCCTGACAAAAAAGGAAGCGCAAGTGGTCGTTTTTATTGCCCACACCGCTGCCTGATGAGTTCTGCAGAAGGCCAGTTCCCATCTCCTGTCTTCCGTCTTTAGCGCCTTGGCCATATCTCCCGACACTGCGGACGAGGACAAGAGAGGGGCAAAGGCTTCGTCCACCTTTGGTACATCCAGAGCATCAGTTAAATCTGGTGCAGTACTGAATAGCTTTTTGTCCGTTTCTCCCAGAGAGGGAAAGGTCCCAGTGAAACCCATTGTTTCTGAACAGCGTTCAGAGAGATGGGCAACGGACGTGATGTTGAGCCGCAACTGTTTCAAAGAATACCGGATTCAGGTCTGAACCAAACAGGGGTCCGGTTGGGGAACCCGACTGGGCCCTATGTTGGCCGTCGTGCTAGCCTTGCGTAGCAGTGGCAAGAAAAGGGCCGGGCTGAAGAGACCTCCAGATGGAGAAGAGTCCGGAGGGGGTCCTCCTCCTCCGACCATGGGAAGTCCGGCTGGTTGTACTCCGCCGGGGAAGAGGCCCCACTATACGACAAACGGGAAGGTGAGGAGGGACCATGATATCCGGAAGCCCCTGATTGGGGAAGATAGGATGTAGGTACGGGTGGGATAGCTTCTGGTCCAGGCATGCGATAGGACCAAGCAGCGAGTGCTCGGTCCACCGTCCGAGAGATCAAAGCTTCAAGTCAACCCTCAGAAGGGATATCTTCAGGTTCGACCCCCCTGAGTCCAGCGGCTGTAGGGGTAAAGGTGGCTTCTGGACCCAAGTGCAAAATCCGCGAGGAGAATGCAGTTGAGTGGACACTTGTGTCATGAGCTGCCTCAGAAGGGGGAAAGTGTGCGGTGGGAGCCTCCTCCAGAGACCACACCCCATGGGCTGAGGTCGAAGGTCCCAGAGGAAGGTCGAAGTCTGGGACCCCTGCCTGTTCCACCTCTGCCCTGGCCTGCCTCTGCACTCTGAAGAACTCCTTCTCTAGAGCCTGGTGCCTTCTCCTGGCCTGCTTCTCCGCCAATTTGGAAGGCTTTTTGAGGATGGCCTTCACCTTATCCTTGATCCTGCCTGCTGCCTCCTGTTTGGAGGATTTATGCCTTTCTTGGCTTGTGGATGGGGAGGTGGTGGCCGTAGGCTGGGACACCGTGGACTCCTCCATCCTGGGGCGAGCTATCTAAGGAGTACTGAGAGGGAACTCTGGCAGGGGATCGATTGGCGGTTAGAGTAGTTGGAGAGGGAACTGTGGACTGCTCCCCTGGCCACCTGACTGGTAATACAGTGCCTCTTCAGAGTCCGGTCACGTTCTTCTTATATGTGACAGAGGCTGAAGCACAGTATGGTACCAGCTATCTGGCACCTCCTGGTAGGCCTTAGGTGGTCAGGCCAATACTGAACCAGTTTGGCCCAAGGTTGGGCGCAGAGGGGCCTGAATCCGAGTCTGTTTGACGAAAACCTTAGCGTAGGGTACAGCGCGTAGGTGGTCTGTGTGGACTGCTTTCCTGGCTACCTTCATGTGCTCAAAATGGCGGCTGTTGAAGGCTAGGTAGAGGCTGGGCCTAATGAGGCCTATGCGGAGCCCCCAACGTAAAGCGGTAACAAACCGGACAGGCTAGACTAGCAGTGACAAAAAGGGTGACCGCGCTGGAGAAGTGACTTGAGATGGCAAGAGGAGGCAAAAAGGCCCAACATTCCCCTCAGGCGCAGCCAAGATGGCGGCCGCCCCAATCGCCCGGAATAGAAACGGTAGCCAATAGCCCTGCGGTGGGTGCGCGAGCCTTTTCCCCGCTCCGAATGAGCTGAGGGCAGCGTTTGGGGCAGCAGCTCTTGAAAGTAACCCTCTCCCCCCTCGGAGCTTCTGTTGGCAGCCACGGCTTTTTTCACAGCAACCAAAATGGCGGCTGTGACTGTCCAACGGTTTTGCAGATTGACGGAGGCCAAGGAGCCTTGTGCAGCTTCCCTGGGAAGCCGAGGGAAGAATCAAGTTGCACGCTGAACGCAGCACTGCTGAAGGTAACGCAAGGGCTGAGGGAAAGGAGCTAATTAAGAAAATTCCCCAGAGTCTCTTTCTCTCTATCTGGAGATCTAAGGATCATGCGGCCCATTCGCAGCAGCCAAAATGGCTGCTGCAACGAACGAGGCGAGAAGGGATGAAGTGGAAGCCAAGGGCCTCATGTGTCTTTCTGGAAGGCCAAGGAGAGATTCAGGCCATAGTGCTGAGCCCAGCACTGAAGCCACTTAGGAAGAGAGATTGGGAGAAGACAACTGAAGCCTCAGCAATACGAGCTGCAGCACTGATCCCAGTGCTGAAGCACTGAAGGGAGAAGGAGGAGAATGAAGGCTGAAGCCTCAGCAATAGTCCCCAGAACCCTGGGGTGAGGAGAATGGGAAGGAAAACCACCACCCCCCTCAGATTTCCAATGGACTATCTGGAGCAGCACTGTTGAGATAGTTTTGGAGGTGAGGAAATGAAGAATCCACTAATGGGATAGACTCACTACCTATCAAGACTTTTGAGAGCCAAACCTGTCACGTCTCTTAGAGCTGGAGACCAAGTCAAGACTGGGTTCTCCTAGCAACAGGGGTCGTGGCAAGTTTGGCTGACTTGGTCTCAAGAGCAGGAAGACGGAGCAAACCCATTGGTGGATTCTCCATCTCCTGTGCTGGAGAAAAATGGGGGGGGGGGCAGTGCCTCCCTTTACAGAGGAAAGACCAAGCCTGAAATGGCTTAGATTGAGATGGGTCCTCAGCTAAAAACCAGTAAATTTGCTTAATGATGGAAACGGGATTGCTGGAAGTGCAATCACTAAGCAATGTGGTCATGTGATGTTTCCCTTTGTAACCACATTGCTTAGTGACCAAAATTTCAGTTTCAATTGTGGTTGTAAGTTGAGGACTACATGTAATATAATGCACATGCAGCAAATGAATCAGCACTACTAAGCAATGATCTCTGTGATTTATTTTGGAAGCTGTTTGCAGGTACCTCTTGTGTTATTAACTAAAGAAACTTCCACGGGAGTAAACTCTAGTTAATGAGGTCAAAATAACTCTCTGTACATCAGAAACTGCCTTGCACTTACAAAAGAAAATACATCAATCTAAGACTGGGAATTACCTTCATACATCCTAACAGTAGAACTATATACGGTTTCACAGTGCTTTATCGTCCTCTCTTTTACAGAGTCAGCATATTTCCCCCAACAATCTGGGTCCTCATTTTACCAACTTTGGAAGGATGGAAGGCTGAGTCAACCTTGAGCCGGTGTGGATTGAACCCCTGGAAGCCAGCAGAATTAGCCTGCAATACTGCATGCTAACACTGCTTCATAGTGCCTTACAGCAGAGGTCCCAACCTATGGGCTGCGGCCCACTACCGGGCCATGGCCTCTTGGCCACTGGGCCATGTGAGTGGCTGGCCAGTGCACGTGCCTGTGTACATGCACTCACCTCCCCTTGCGGTGGTGCTAGCCTTGCCATGAGCTGTGATTCCCACGCTGGCGCTAGCCTTGCAATGACCCTCATACCAGCGCTAGCCTCATCGCAACCGTCACGCCGGTGCTAGCAGCCCCATTTGTGGAGCGCACATGCTTGCGGCACATGTGTGCGCAATCATATTTGCGTGTGTGCACATGCAGGCATAAAGGTGCCTGCCCCTCCCTTTCCCACTGATCCACCAACCCAGAAAGGTTGGGGACCTCTCCTTTACAGCCTTCTCTAAGCAGTTTATGGAGTCCCAATAATGCCACCAAAATCTGGGTTCTAATTTTACCAACCTCGGAAGCTGTGGGATTTCTGATCATTTTAGGAAACTGCCCAATTAATCCTGATCTAGAATACATGCTGCAGTGACAGTGTCTCAATAGAGTATTTCTTTGGAAGTGTAACTCTGTAATGGAAAGTCCATCACAATACGTTTCCTGCTTCTGGAATTTCTCCATATCTCCAGAAGCTAAAGCACTCTGGTGCCTTGGCTTCTTCCACACTTCCCTGCTGAATAGAAGAGCAACTTTGCCATTTTCCCACAAAATTCTAGCTTCCCCCCTCTTCATGTTGCAAAAAGTTAGTACAATGAGATAAAAAGAGATAACAGGGCTAGGCTGCCTCCTGTTTCTGATATTTTCTCACTAATTGGAAACATTGCCTATTACTCCAAAAGGGACACAATTACCTGGGTAATAGAGAGTGGCATAAAAATAATTAGAGTGAAGCAAAGGCAGTGGAAAAGATCATGATCAACAAAAGACAGGAAATAAACCTCTGCTCCCACCCAATGGAAGAAACTATAAGACACACCTGTAAACAATAATTGAGTAGTTAATGTGACATTGAACACATGTATGCATTTTTTAAAAAGACACATTTAAAATATGCTCAAATGTAATGATTTTTAAACCAAACTGATACGTAATAACATATTTCACTCCGTTTCTTTCCAGTAAAAGGCAGTAATCTAAACCAGGGTTTTTCAACCAGTGGTACGGGTACTACCTGTGGTACATTGGCACCTGACAGGTGGTACAGGACCATCCTAGAAAAGTGGTAGCAGGGGAGGAGAATGAGCTGAACCGGTGGCAGCACCGCACAAGCCTGAGTGAGAGATGGCTGGAGCTGCAGGGCTGTCAGGGCTCAGCGGAAGCGCCAGGATCAGTGCCAGGCTCCAGCTGGAGCTCGGCACTGATCCTGGTGCTTCTGCTGAGCCCTGAAGAAGCACCAATCAGCTGGAATGTTGCCTTATCTCCAGGGTTTTGTGATTTACATTCAGATGCGTGGCAACTGATTCATATTTATGACGGTCACAGTGTCCCAGGGTCATGTGAAGTGACCAAAATCTGCTACAACCACCCAGCAGACAGGGGGAATAAAAACCACATACACCCCACCCCATCTCCGCTGCCAATCCCCAAACAGAAATGTTCGAACAATGAAAACCTCGAACAGGAGGAAGAACGCTGTCGGGTGGGCAGGCAGATGTCTTGCTCGGCTGTGCCTTGGGGGGCACTTTTTCAGTTGTAACTTTGAACAGTCACTAAGCGAACTGTTGTAAGTCGAGGACTACCTATACTTCATCACTTTTTCCTTTTTCAGGGGGGGTCATCAAATTTTTGACACCTTGCTAAGCGACTGGTGGTACTCGGATATTGCCATATCCTAAAAGTGGCACAGTGGGTGAAAAGGTTGAAAAGCCCTGGTCTAAACAAACTATCTAATATGACTCATACAAAGGCCTTACTAATCAAAACACTATGAGATTAAATTTTGCTGTCTTGAAATTATTTATTTATTTATTTTAATTAGATTTTTATGCCGCTCCTCTCCAAAGGATGGAGCGGCTAACAACATAAACAAAAACAACATCTCAGCATTTTAAAAAAAAATCTAAAACCAAATCTACAAAGCATTTAAAAAGACCCCCCAAACACATTCATCATTCACACACAATCACAGTCATTCCCAGGCCTGCCGGCATAGATAAGTTTTTAGATTCTTCCGGAAGGCCGGGAGAGTGGGGGAAACGCAGACTTCAGGGGGCAGTTGATTCCAGAGGGTGGGCGCCACAACAGAGAAGGCCCTCCCCCTAGGACCTGCCAGACGGCATTGTTTCGTTGACGGGACCCGGAGGAGGCCGACCCTGTGCGCTCTCACCGGTCGAAGGGAAGTATGTGGCAGAAGACGGTCCCGTAAGTATCCTGGTCCAATGCCATAAAGTGCTTTATCACATGAATTATCTCTTTAAAAGCACCTCAATTATCCAAGAAAAAGACTGATAGAGAGCATTACTCAATTTTTTTTCATAATTTCATAATTCAAATTTGCTAAAACATTTCTGCTGTTGAAGGGAATGCCTGCTCTGTTAGCAACAATATAATATTTTGATTTAATCACAGATGGGCACAAAATGTACCATCATATAAAAATGTCATTAAAAATCCCAACGTACAGTGATTAATAAGTGAGAAAGAACATTATGGTGATCTATATGCAGGATTTCTTCCTGGTGCGATGGATCATTATGTGATTCACCTCATTATTTATTTTGGTGTAGTCCAGAAAGAAGTTTTACACTTTAGAGAATTTTATTTTATTATGAAAATTGTAAGAAACTCCATTATTTACCCAACTTGCAAAAATAATTCTTGAAATGCAAATTTAAAATTAATAAAAAACATTAAATTAAAATATAATAAATACAAAAAAAACCCAACATGGAAAGCAATCTCAGAGAGTTTGAAACAGAGACAGCCTATATTTTAAATTGGACCTGAAAAGGACTGGAAGCCAGTGAAGCTTTGATTTGATAATAAATCAAAGTGCCAAATTCCGGTAAATACCTGTAGTCCTATTTTACGCCAAATGCAGTGTCAAATTATTTATAAAGCTGTCCCATACCTATTGCATTGTACTAGTTCAATTAAACTATTGTCAACAACAGATCCAAAGTGTTCTATTTGTTTTATAGTTTTAAAAATGCATAATTTTTTCTTAAAAAAACATCTTTCATCCACAAGATCTCAGGATTGTTGTAATTATTGTTACAAAAATAAGTATTGTATAAAAATACAAACAGGCGTAAAAATTATCAAACAACACAAAAATAATTCAAAAGTTTTGGAATACATTGGGAAAAATGAGTGCAAGTAAAATCTACACCTATGGCCTTTTCCTTAAAGGGCATTTCTAAATAAAGATGTTAGCACAGAGATCTTTTTCTCCATGTTGCTTAAAAGAGCTTCCCTGAAGGTTTTAACATATGAGTAGGAATACCTAAGAGGAGATGCTTCTTTAGATAACTGAACCTCATATAATTAAGAGCTATAAGGATGAGATGATTTGATCGCAGCTAGAAAGAGAATTCAGTTTATTAAAAAACATGTTTTCATCTAGGTAAGTCAATCAAACTAATACCTTAAATTCTGCACATGTTGAAGTGCCAATGTATTTTTAAGATATATCTTAACAATGAAATGTGTTCAGATGGAACTAAACTGAATATAGTTAATCCTCAATGTATGATTGTAATTGAACCCGCAATTGTGACAATGTGACAGTCATTAAACAGGACAACTGATTGTACCTCGTTTTAACATTTTTTGCAGTGGTTGTTAAGCAAATATAATGACCATAAAGCAAACCCATTGTTTGCAGTGGGTGTTTTTTGCAAAAAAAAAAAAAATGGAAGTAGATGCTGGTTTACGGCAAAAGCATTGTTAATTACAGTCATGTGGCCATGGGATGCTGCAAACAGCTATAAATGTGGACCACTGGAACTTTGAATCTATTTTGGGATCTGTTACAATTTCAAAGACACACTAAATGACCAGTCGTAAGTTGAGGACTACTTCTAATTGATACAAGCAGAGAGTGGAAACTCAAGTAAAGCAATGATTAGGGAGTATCTGGCTACCATTAATGAAGTTCCAGACTAGACTAATTATATTCATGAGACTTGAAGGAATTTGTGGCTGTACTATCTCAAAGCCTTTTCTGTGACCTTTGAGATTAATATAATGCCACAGTATTGGAGAAGGGCAAATGCCTTATCTTAAAAATGGAGACTCAAGTAACTACACATTAACAGTGGGCAAAACTTTGGAATAGCTGATTAAGGAATGAGTTGTTAGCAGTTAGTGAAAAAAATGCACTATTTTGCAGGAGCTGACGTGGATTTATCATGCCAAATTAGTTTGCTCTTCTTTTCTGGTAGAATGATTACTTCAGTTGACCATGGAATTGTAGTAAGCATAATGCATGTTGATCTTAACAAAGCATAAAAACAAAGTGTAAGATCCTAAGAGAAACTATGCTTCTGTCTTGTTTCAGTCCACATGCACAACATGCACAAGGGTTTTAAGGACCTTATTGAGGGTCCAAGCCCTTAATGTTAATTACCCTGGTTCCCACTTGCACTCAAGACAAAGCCCTATTGAAGTCAGCAATGCTCAGTCTAGGCACAAGGGTACCGGATTCAAAAGCAAAAGAGTCGACAAAATCTGCAATCCAGGTTCAGTCCAAAGTCCAAGGAATGAGTCCAAAATCCACAAACAAGTCCGAAATCCAAATGCATGGTCAAACACAGCACAGTCCAGAATCAAGGAAACCAAGATCACAAATATGAGAGATGCACACGGCAAGAGAATGGAAAAAATAATCTCTGCCCCTGGGACTATGTACGACGGATGGGGAGGAAGCTAACCACCAGATTGCAAGAACACAAGTGAGCAATCAGACAAGGAGACTTGAACTTATTGGTAGCCTCACACTGCAATGAACAAGGACATACATTCAATTTTGCAGCTACTAAGTTTGTTGGATGAGCAGGCACAAAAACAACAGGGAAGTGATTGAAGCCTTGAAAATGGGCCCTTCATCAGTCATCAGGAGTGCTGATTTACCACCAGCTTATCAAGTACTTAGAAGGCCAGGGCTAGGCAGCAAAACAAACGACAGCCAACGACTTAATAGCCAGCCATCAATACACCCCAATCAAGATCTAAAAAAGCCACATATAACAGGCATCATATAAATACCACACTCAGAACAGCACACCCTCTGCTAGAGAGATGTTTCTTGAGGATGGGCTCCAGCATGAGTCCAAAAGCTCGGAAGACGAAAACCTCTGCTCCTGGCGACTGACCCATATTGGATCCTGCGATATGAACTCTGTTATCTCTCTCTCCTCAACAGTACCCAGTGGTCCAAGAGAACGCAATGGATTTCCCGCCCCCCCAAATTATTCTATCTTCTAGAAATATTTGATTCTGAGCAACAGATTTCCTTTTGTGTCTGCTTATCAAAGCTATATATTTACCAGACCCAATTTCCACTCAAGTTTCCTCTTGCAAAGGCTATTTAAATCTGCTATATCTCCAACACGTTTGCTCAAAATTCAAAACACAATATACAACATTTCATTGAAAGTCAACATTCATAGACGTTAAAAGCACAGAAACCACCTGAATGAATATCCCAAAAACCAGAGCATAACTAGATTTTGCAGATATAGCAATGTAATATTATAAATGATATTAGGAATATATGTTTCTTTAAAATCATTAGTAGAATGACAAGTACTAAGCTTCCTTATGGAAGATCCCCCATTTTGAAAATCAACTGGCTGTAATAGTTGAATGGGTCAGACAAAAGAACAAAAATGCTTTATGCACTTCATTTATATGATAACCTATTATTTTTGCAAACTTAAAAAAGTAGGATGGACATTTTAAATAAATACTTTGCCACTGAGAGAATAGTCAGTCCAACTTCCATAGAAATTAAATCCTATTCATATTATAATATAAAAGGTTGCCAATTTTTACAGTTCTACTTTTCTTCTATTTGAAGTCAATTTCAGAATACTTTAAAAGCCAGGCTCCAATATTCCATGATGCTTGCTGGACGATGCAAAAATGAACAAGCCAGCAACTTCTACCCAGTTGAATGGACTGGGAGGCAGAACAAAAGCACTATGCATAAAATGTTCCTATTATTACGTTGTGATGACACGGGCACATTTGGTAAGGAAAAAAATAGCCTTGTTTTTAAAAATCCATCAAATTTGCTGGTTGGAGATACAAAGCTTTAAAAGGCCTGAGTGGGTTAGGACCTGACAGTCTGGGAATTTGCTTTATGACAATCTGTTAACAAGTCCTCCATTGAAAAAGTAATCAGTCAATCAATAAACATTCTCTAAGTCTGATATTCTCAGGTATGTTGGGAATACTAGCTAGGTGTGTGTGTGTGTGTGTGTGTGTGTGTGTGTGTACACAGTGCTTTTTTTTGTCATAGAACGCATCAGAACAGAGTTCCAGCACCTTTTTTCAACGGATTTTCCAAGTTTTAAAAGTAACTTTTGAAAATTTGATGTTTGGTCCACATGAATTTGAATTGCCCTGTCGAGTGTAGCACATCAGCGGCAAAAATCATTAAAATGGTGCATGCAGGCTACTTGTTTGTCAAGTCCGATACATGCATACTTCGTCCACACTGATTGTGATGGCACTGCTCGGCTTGTGGCACTGCTCGACTTGTGATTGGTCATGTGGTCACGTGCTGAGTGCTTACTGCAGGCGGTGATTGTTATGTTTCATTACACAACTGATGTGTGTGGATGAGTGTATATATATTCCCAATATATCTGAGAATACCAGACTTAGAGAATGTTTGTTGATATAAATATATTCCTAGCTAGTATTCCCAACATATCTGAGAATACAAGACTGTCTGTCTGTCTGCCTTTCTGTCTGTCTGTCTCTCTATCCCAGAAGTCCTTATCTCAATGATTTGCTTTCCCAGGTTCCTATTAAGGAGCCTTGGATAGGTTATTCTGACAGCTTTATTCTATCATCTTTATTTGCAACATTTGGATAATAATACTGATCTATCTTTTAACAAATAATAACTGTAAGAGAATGTTCTACACATTTCTATTTGCATGCCAAGTAGCCTCATTATCACACTTGTAACAATCAAAGCTATGCTGTGATACCACTAGAAGTTGATATATTGTCCCATTTTTTTTTGTTTTGCTCCTTTCCTGACTACTGCTCTAATTAGATAACATTGTTTAAATATGGAGAAAAGGCATGCAGCTTTTTATTATCTGATGTGGGGGTTATTCAACCAATTGTTACAAAAGCTGCTGCATTAATGTATGGCAAAAGGATTACTGCTCTTAGTTCTTAAAATTACCATATGTAGGCAAAACAGCTGAAACTGTCATTTAATGTGCAAGAAAGGAGAATGAAAGTTATGCATACATGAACAGGAACACAGGCTGTTTCCCTACCACTAACCTTTAGTGTCAGAAAGTGCCTAGAAAGAGTACAGAGAAGAGCAACAAAGATGATCAGGGGACTGGAGGCTAAAACATAAAAAGAACGGTTGCTGGAATTGGGTACCTTTAGTTTAATGAAGAGAAGGACGAGGGGGGACATGATAGCAGTGTTCCAATATCTCAGGGGCTGCCACAAAGAAGAGGGAGTCAAGCTATTCTCCAAAGCACCTGAAGGCAGGACAAGAAGCAATACATAGAAACTAATCAAGGAGAGAAGCAACCTAGAACTAAGCAGAAATTTCCTGACAGAACATTTAACCAGTGGAACAACTTGCCTCCAGAAGTTATGAATGCTCCAACACTGGAAGTTTTTAAGAACAGACTGGACAACTATTTGTCTGAAATGGTATAGGGTTTCCTGCCTGAGCAGGGGGTTGGACTAGAACAGGGATCCCCAACCTATGGGCCATGGCCCACTACCATGCTACCTTTTAACTATGAGATAACCAACACATTACTACAGTTTTTTGTTGTCACTGTAATATGCAGATCAACAAAATCTCTCCAAAATATCTTAAGTGACCTAAAGACTACAGAAGAAAAAATGTACAACATACAGTTAAGGATTATAATAGCTACTATGTAAGGACAGAGTGATAGAAGATTCGCAGAACTCATTCATGAGCATCAACTGGCAGTCAAGAAGACATGGTGAAAACCTTTTAGCCTCTCAACACATAAAAAAAATCAATTACAAATTCACTTGAGAAACTGTTGATATTTTAGCCAAATCCAAAAATGCTACAGAATTCCTGGAAGCTTGTCATACTGACAAATCAGCCATCAACAGACACACAGGGATAATTCCAATCTGCGTATCGTTTAGCCAAAAGTCAAGGAAGGAAACAAATGGCTCAGAGTACATCCTCTCTAATAGCCAGCATGCCAATAAGAAGGAAACAGCACCAGATAAATAATTAAGCAAAAAACGATATCCAAGTCATCAAAAACTATGGATTGATGATATTACCTACCTTAGAATTGAAAACAACCAAGCTCAGAGACCACCCAGAACACATCTGTTCTATGCTTTCCTTCTATTCAACTAGAATCTGCCTTCCATATTATGCCATATTCTGAGCAATAGAACAATAGAAATATATCTTGATCTTTTGTCTTGAAAAGTGCGCTAAGGATCAATTAAGTCTGACTAAGTGAGAAAGGGTTGCATTTAGCCTGTGGCTGGAGGAAGATAGTTGGGTCCGTGCCAAGGTTATGGATTCTTTTTTTAGGGAAGGCTGATGACTTAGCACAAGACCAAGAGCCCCCCCCCCAAAAAACCAACCCAGAAAAGTCTCAAATGCATCTGTAAAATGCATGCATATACCTCAGATATAAAATCTAAAAAGAGTGAGGAAAAGCAGAGAAAGGGAAACTATGATATTTCAGATGTTGCAGAATATCCTGTTGGAGATGACACCACTTGTGGAGTGGAGGCTCTGGGACAAGAAGGAAGACCAGGAGCAAAAGCCCCCAAACTGTGAACTAGCTCTTTCTAGGAAAGTACAATTTTCAACCTATCTGCTGCAAGGGTCTCCAAACTTGGCAACTTGTGGACTTCAATTCCCAGAATTCCTCAGCCAGTCATTTTGATGGGCTGTATTTTTTGAGAGGTTCAATTTTTTGTCCAGATATAATTTCAACTTGTTCTCCATCAATAAATTCATTAGGTTCAAGGTACAGATCCCTCCCTTAGAATCAGGCGATGAAGAGAGGTAAAAGACTATTCAATTGTAAGGTTATTTACAGAGTCATTGTACGGCTCCAAATTACCTTCCCTAGTAATTTCATATAGATATTGAACAGCACAGGAGGAAAGTCATCATCTTATGGGATAAATTAGTCAACAACCTAATTATCAAACTCTAATTCCCCATTAGGGACTGCCAGGAACTTCAAACTAATGTAATCTTTCATGCTGTATTAAAATTATTGGTTGAAGTTCTCTGTTTCCTGAGCAAACTTCAGGAAAAAAAACAAGGAAGTAGCCGGCAGGATCTGCTCAATGAAATGATTCAATGCTGGCAGGAAATGCCACTCATTTCATTTATTGCTAATAGACATAATACAAACTATTTCCTTATCCTTTTGTTTTCCAATTTAGTTAATAATTATCAGACTTTTAAATTAACTTATGGCCAGCTGTCTACCAATATTGACAGCTTAAAAAAGAATCCTAAGAATCTTTGATATTCGCAAGTATCACTGGCCAGAAATGTAGACTGTATTATACCTCTTAAATTATGTTACATAATCCAAATCAAAAAGACTGAGCTGCTAGCAATGAAAGTACATCAAGAAAGTAAAATTTCAGGAATCAAACTAGCAAATAAATCAGTACAATAAATTGAAATAATATGCTGATTATGTCACACTTATTCAGTTGATGCTAATACAATATAAACAGAAGCTTGGCTTCTTGTCAGGTATTCAGCTTAATAAAGACAAATGTTGAGATGGAAACTGATAAAGGTATATAAGTGACATTTATATGTAAAAATGGGGTTCTTAGTCAATCTTGGAATTAATTTTGGAAAAAAATAATGATGATCTTTCTAAAAATAACTATTCATAGATTTGGAATATATAATAGATATTCAAGATGGAGAAATCTGAAATTCTCTCAGTTAGAAGAACTGCAGTTGTTAAAAACAATATTCTATCAAGATTTAGCAAGATGAATTGCCAGCTCCAAATTTTAAATTTATTGCTAAACTGGTTTCCCAACTTGGCTTACACACACTTATTGCTCAGCTATCTCTATGGAGGGATAAGAACTTCCAGATGGTCTGCATAAATAACTCTGGATTTATACAAATAAAACCAAGCAGTTTATAAGAGATTATGCAATAATAAAATAGTATACTGAAATTTTGGGATATAAACGGGAAAACAACCAAATCAGGTTATCCATTCTTGCTTTGCTCTTAAATGTTTATTTTTATAAAAAGGAAAACACAAAGATTTTTGCTCAGTGGAGATAACTGTACAGATTACAAAATTTGACAATTAATAGGACAAAGGTTTCTCTGAACTATCATTGCATATGCTGATTTCTGCAAGCATTCCCTAGCTTCTTATCGGAAAGAATATTTGGTCCCTTTTGTGGGAGAAGGACTAAGTTGTGGGAGTATGCCTCAATGCAGACTAAAATAACATGGCAACTTAAAAGTAAATCTGAGAAAGAATTTATATTTCTGAAATTAATATTCAGCTTAATACTGATTACTATTGTTTTTAAAAGATATATATCCAGTTTTTACAATTAATCAAATAAACTTGAAGCACTTCAATTTCTATGACACTTATAAATTTACTGTTTAACACGTTAACTACTTTTTCATTCCTTTTTCTTTAGAAAAGCACATGAGAGAGGTTAAGCATGATCAGCTAACTTCCATATCACTATAGGGTTTCCAGTCACAGTGTTTCCAGTAAGAGAGAATAGAACATTTTGAAAATGCCATTCAGGACTAGAGGAAAAAATTTTTTCCCCTAGATCAGTGATGGTGAACCTTTTAGAGACCGAGTGCCCAAACTGAAACTCAAAACCCACTTATGCATCGTCAGGTGCCGGGTGGGTGTAGCCCATTGGCTGGATGTGGCCCATTGGCTGGATGTGGTTGTGGTGGTAACAGCAGACTGGCTGGGACTAAAAAGTTCAATCAATCAATTCCAACTTTGCTAGATCTTTTTTTCCCCCCTGCAAGAAGTTGAAATTGACTGATTGAACCTTTTTTTTTTTTTTTGCACAAGGCAGCGGAGGCCTAAAGCGAAAAGGTTTTATAAAACCCAACTGAAGGCCTAGGACTGGGGTGACGACCCGCGTGCCCACAGAGAGGGCTTTTAATGCCGCCTCTGGCACCCGTGCCATAGGTTCGCCACCACTGTCCTAGATCTATTCTTGATTTTTTTTTTCACCTGTACATTTCTTAAAAAGACAAATATCTTTTGAAAGCACCTTTTAAAAGAACAAAAAGTAAAGAAGAAATTAGAAAGTAGATTACAGGAGAATAAACAAGGAAGGAATTAAGCAGTGAATATTTATATCAGAAATGTAAGTACCAGGAACTATACAATTACGGTGAATGAATGCTGAGTGAATATGGACCGAATTATGAAAGTAAATAATTAGTATGAAAAGTATACATTGAGGAGGTTTGGTTATACAAAGTGAATGAATGCAAATCAAATTACAGCAGGAAGAACAAATGGGTTTAGAGAAACTGGAAAACTCAGGAAGTCAGAGATGAAGCTGATGAATCATTAAAAAAGGGTGAAAGGTTTAAAGAACAAAAGGCAATTGTATAAAGTAATATATTCAATGTGCTGCAAGCAAGGATGGTTCGTTTACAAGGTTAGAAAGGCAGCAGTGTGGCAAAATATTTGGGTGATGGGTGATCTTAATTAGATTTGTTTTTCCCTGTTAAAATGTTTTCCCCTCTTTTCCCAAAACAAATTTGTGGCAGAAACACATTCCTCCTGCTAAATTAGAATCTAAACAAGGTCTGGAGAAGTGTTACTTCCATAAAGAGGTGGTATTAAAATCTTCATTCGGCACATGGAGGTAAGCCTCCCCGTTAAGTAAGTTTACAACAACAACAAAAATCACCTGTGAAGTATTCAAGTGTAAATGCCATTAAAATATTTTTGTGAAGTTTCCCTTCACTTATTTTAATGGGTTCAAGATATTCACAAACCCTTAAGAGATCGTTTATAAAGATTATACTCTCTGCTCTTGATATTGCACAGCTTCTTTGTAAACAGCCTTCATGAAAGTCAATCAGTCTCATTTTCAACTAAAGCGTCTTAAGAGAAGGAAATCCCATATTCACAAGTGATGAATGCATGGGCACGAATTCCCTGACAAAAAGACTCCAGTACTCTGAAACTTCTGGGCTGCATACTATGAGACAACTAAATGGATAATTTTGCAAAAAAAAAAAAAAAAAAAATTCCACAGGATTGATTTAAACACCAAAGTACACCCCACCCCAACACACAAATCTGGTTAATTGTAGTTGAACATCAGAATTCTGATGCCAAACAATTTTGGATTATGAGTTCCGGCTTGACAGGTTTTTAGAAGATTAAACTTTTCAATGTTGTTTCTCTCTCCCTTTTCTTTTATCTACCCATTATCATTCTGGAGCTGATTCAAAAATTAACAACCCAACTTAAAAAAAAATATTAAACTAAACCAGCCGAAACATACAGAGAAAAAGAAAAAGGGATTACAAGAAATATTAGGAATCCAATTTCTTAGTAGGGTTTGTAATTTTTGAGTGACATTTTTCTCCTAGACCAGGGGTAAGCAACCTTGGCTCTTTTATGAATCGTGGACTTCAACTCCCAGAAATCCTGAGCCAGGAATTCTGGGAGTTGAAGTCCACGAGTCATAAAAGAGCCAAGGTTGCCTACTCCTGTCCTACACTGTTAACAGATAAGAGGGCAGTTGGGAAATAAGAAAAGGATGATCAACCCTCCTGGATAATTTATGAGAATCAAGAAGCACATTGAGAAATACGCATTTCAGAGTTCCAACTTATCTTTTTGTGATAAGATGAGAAGGAAGGAAGAAAAATAGAAAAGGATACAAAATCAAGCTAAAGTATTGCAAAGAACATTTCTATCCTTCCTTCTACTGCTTTCTTTCCTCTCCAGAATCATACTCAGGACTGAATTAGAAATGTAGAAAAAAAACCATGTGATATCACTATAGTGCTTTCAGGGGCTTTCAGGACTGGGGTGAGCATGGTAACTATAGCAACTACAAAAATTGGCCGTTCTGAGAAAGAACACCTTGAGTTCCTCAAATCCTGCCCTCGCCTGCCACAACCTATATAGTTATTGGTGCTTGCTGTTCTCATCTAGAGGTGGAAAAAGGAAGGAATCTACCAATCCCTGCTCTGAAACTGTCCCACATTAAAAATGGTAAGGCCAGGAATCCCACCTGGTCTCATGACTAAGACTCAATAAAGCTCATCTGTATTGGCAACACAATTTATGTCAATATACTTTTCCACCAACGCGTTGTCTAATCGAGTTCCTGATCTCGTCACTGGCCTCAATATGTTGGATCGTGGGTTCCAGGGCCACTACGAAGTCAATCGCTCAAGTTATGTCCTGTATCGCATTCAAATAGGGTGGTTTGTTCACAAGTCAAGGGTTTGGAGGACAGGTTGTGGATCAGCTTGTTGGTGTGTCCACGGTTGTCCAACGCCCGTAGGATGTCCATTTTGCGTTGGAGCACTATTGATTTTTGCCGGCTTGCCCTTTCAGTGGCCTGGTGAATCTGTTGGTGGAGGGCCTGGTAGTGCTGGCGTGTTAGTGTGGCATCACAGAACTCACGGCATTCTTGGATTCTGGCCATCACTGCCCCTCTACGCCTATGATCGCTTGGATTGTAATTTGGGGACTGATACCCAAAATAGGCTCAGAGCGAGGGGGGAGGGAGGCGAGGAGCAGAAGCAATCGGACAGCGTGTTTGTACGCGCGCCAGAGGAGCGATTGCAAGCAGGAGGTTAGTTTTTGAATCCTCAAATAGGTTGACAGGCGCTGGACAACTCAATGCAATATGGCCAATTGAAATGAATGGGCTGATGACACGCTCAAGAAGCAGGGCGCAGAAGCAATTGGCTACATAAGCGAACTCCCGGATCTCCTTTTATCTTCAATCTGACGATGTCGGCAGTTTGGCCGACGAAAGCTAAGTGATTTTATAGCAAACAGGCTTGTTTATATTAAACAGGCTTGTTTATACTTTTATCCTATGTTCGTCTTTCCTTTTAGGTTTTGCTGACATGCACATACCCAGGATTCTCAGACACACACACACACACACACACACACGGGTATCTATGGGGCAGCAAGGAGAATACATGGTATCACATGTGTAACTATGTATGTTGTCATAAAATGATACAAGGTAGGTATTTGCTTTAGTTGTTGTGACATAAAATACATGAAGGTAAACATTCATATAAGTTTGGTATCATTGTGGTTTCAGGCTGTCATGTGTGTGTGTATACATGTGTGCGTGTGTGTACAGCATTATTTATACATTCTAAAAACTATTCTTATTAAGCCAAATAGTTTATTTTGATGTGGGTTTGCTGAACAAGCCAGTCAAACAAAACATCCATGACTTTTTTCTTTCTTTTTCTTTACAGATTTCTTGTTTGTTTTCTCCTTTTTAAAAGTTGTGCTAATTCTGCAATCTATAAAGCAACAACATACCTCAATTTCAACTATGATTTATTGTGTCCAAGCAGATTACAGTTTAGTTAGTAAACATTGTCACCCAGGTCTCATTTATACTGCCAGGAACTAGTAAAATATGCTATGGCTTGGTGCAAACTATAAATCCATTTAGAATAAATAAAATTTTCTTTGGACCAGTTACATGTCCATAATTATCCAAACTTTATGATCTTATAATATGCATCTGAATGGGCGACAAACTACTTTGAGAATGTCTGAAATATTAAGTAAAATATAATTCTGTTTAATTTCAAATTCAGAACAAAAATGTAAATTAATTTATTGTATCTACCTAACTGGCTACCTCATCAATTATCAATCTGAAAGCAGTTGTGAAACAGGAGAAGTTACAAAAGTGACAAAAGGATACTCTTACTCCTTTTCAAAGTAACAAAGAAGCCTCAGTAACAAGCAATCCCATCTGGGTAGTAAATGTAATAAATACCTTCATGACTACCAATCTCCATGTTAATTTCTCTAAAGTATCTCTACTGGAGCATACAGTTTCCAAAGATTTCAATTACAGTCAAAAGGAAACAGGTTTGGTTACTGGAAATCTAATGCCTCATCACCAAATTACCTTGCTCTTCATTTTCCTTATTGAGTTTGCTGGAGCATTATACTTAATAAAAAGTATGTATTGTAGAAACTACAAAGCATGAGTATTAATGAATAGTAACAATAGTAGTGGTATTTCTTTTGATTAACCATCAACTTGAATAAATCCTGTTTTCAGAGTTTAGATATACGGGTAGTCATCAACTTATAACGATTCGTTGTAAGTGAAAAACTGAAAAATGTGACTTATGACCATTTTTCACATTTATGACCGTTGCAGCATCCCCACAATCATATGATCAAAATCCAGATCTTTGGCAACTGATTCATATTTATGAGGTTTGCAGTGTCCCAGGGTTACATGATCAGCTTTTGTGACCTTCTGACAAGCAAAGTCAATTCTTGTAATTCTTGTAATGATTATAATAAATGCTATGTTGTATCTCCTGTTCCATTTTTTAAAAAAAAAACTTATATAACAGGCTATGACAATACAATTACAAAAATCTAAATGGAATAATTTTTAAAATATTGATTTAAGGATAACCCAAAACTTACAATAAGGTGCTTAGCACCAATGATTTATTCTTTTCTGTTTTGAATATCATTGGCATGACATGCTGTACTGCATAATAAAATCTTTGTGCCAAATGCATCACTGCCAACACATACAGAAGTTTTATAAGTGTGCAGGTGTATGATTCAGGGGAATTAAACTTAAATAATATTGAGTTTACCTCACAAGAACCTTATTTGCAATTCTCACCTGTGACTCCTAGATTATCTTGCTTTGATTTAAGAGAATTATTGTTTATCTTGAAGGAATCCCATTTCCTGTTGTGAAGGTGAATTATATGAGGCTACTTAATCCTTAGTGTTAGGTTTAAGATTATATAAAATTAAACTTAATACACAAGCTCAGCACTATATAATTATGCTAGAAATTACTTCATATTCAAGACATCTCACAGAGAAAAGTTTTTTCAAGAACATTGTATGGACAACCATTGTTTTCTTGGAAACTAATCAAGGAGAGAAACAACCTAGAACTAAGGAGAAACTTCCTGACAGTTAGAACAATTAACCAGTGGAACAACCTGCCTCCAGAAGCAGTGAATGCTCCAACACTGGAAGTTTTTAAGAAGAGACTGGACAGCCATTTGTCCGAAATGGTGTAGGGTTTCTTGCCTGAGCAGGGGATTGGACTCGATGACCTCCAAGGTCCCTTCCAACTTTACTACTACTACTACTACTACTACTACTACTACTACTACTATTATTATTATTATTATTATATTCCCCAAGTATTCTGCAACCAAAAACCCACACAGTTATGAAAACCTGCTTATGCAATCTGGTGCATCTGTATTCACTGGGAAGAGTCAGTTTAATTGCTCGATCATAAGCATATTACAACTTTAACTTGAAAATATTCTACTTAGAGCAAGTTTCACTTAAAGATAATACTGAAAAGTATGAGCAAGTGAAAAGAATTTTCCAATTCCAAAGGTTTTTTTTTAATTCCTGCAGAAATTTGGAAATTTTCTTCCATTCCTAGCTAGCTTGATAGCAGCCTATCTTTCTGTTATTTTCATATTTGCATTTTTAAAACTATGGATGAAAAGTACCAGCACATTATTTAGACATTCTAAAACAGCCTGATCTCAAAATGCTTATCTTAATACTAGTTATCAGAATGTTTGTATTTCCAAGGTATGCGGGACTTGTTTTATTATACATGAAGAACACTCAGTCCAAACTTTTATTAGTCTGTCTCTAATCTTTACCTTCGCTCTTCTTGAATCAACATGATAACTAATATTCTGTAGCCTGAACTTTTATATTTCCCAATTACCGACTGTGCCACACAGCAGCATTGAAAAAAATGGAGCCGACAATATATTTGATACACTTTTAGGCTTTCAGAAGGCAATCAAGACCTGGTATTTTTACCCATGTGCAGGGTTAAAATGAGGGTGTCTGGAGTTGGTTGTGGGGTATCCCAAAATAACTAAGGCCCCAGGTTTTGTTCTGATTTTGTTTCATGATTTTTATAGTTCTCAGTTTTATTATTGTGTTTTTAAATAGGCAGCCATGCAAATCTTTTAAATAAATAAATAAATTTTATGTGCAGCATTATCACTATTTACAACAATCCTGTTCTGCCTTCACATTCCCCTGAGCAGGCCTTCTTTCTTGTTCCTGGTGTCTCTTTTGAGCTTTCGTAGACCTAGTTTTATAACTCTAGAATCAGCTCCCTCCTTCCCTTTATCTTAGTGAAAGTCTGATGGCCTTTAAAAGAAGTTAAAAATCTTTTTATATGATGAATGAATTCATGTAGAGCTTGATTATTCCACCCTGCTCTCAATATTGTTGTATGAATACAATTAATTTTTAAATTTTTATTGTATTGTTGTTGTAAGCCGCCCTGGGTCCTAGGAGAAGGGCGGCATATAAATTTGAATAATAAATAAATAAATAATAAATATTCTTGTGTATTCCCAGGATTATAGTTTTAATTATGAATGATACATGCTTGGTCATATCACAGGTTGCTTTAAATATGTATGTTTGATTTGATTTGACTTACTTATTAAAATTAGTCTAGTTTAGGCTGTTTTATGAAATTTTATTGGATAGAATTTTGTAAATGATTTATTACAGTGGTTGTTTTCTGTATCTTGATAAACGCGCATAACAAATAAATAAGATTTTGTACTTGAAGAGAAACGAATGAGGAAAGACTGCTATGAATTGGAGAATCCATCAGGGGGCAGGGGCAGAAACAGCAGAGCAGGAGAACACTATCCTAAAAGTAATCCTGGAAAAATTAGGAGGGCAACAGCATCTTCAGCCCTCTTTTTTATTTTACTCTAGTTGCATTTGGGTAAGCCAGCCTTATTATATATTTTTCAATCCTCAGCAGCAGAGACTTAGAAGTCCTCTGCAGGAGCTGGAGGATTCAATCAATTTCTCAAACAGAGGTGAGCCAGGTAATTTTTGAGAAACAGTAGGTGGCTTGAGAACAGCTAGCAGCTGTATATCTAGTGGCTGGAATTGCCTACGTGTTAATCATCTTGATAGTGTTTCCACCACTGAGTTTGAACTTTAAGATCTTCTTCATTCTTCTGATTTATTCACTACTAATCTTCTTTACTTCAGTGTGCTTAATGTTGTCAGTCTGAAAGATGCTGAAGTATTTGTAGTGATCTTTATTTAGACTCCGGATGTTAATTCCCTAGGGCAGTTTGATTCTTTCAGTTTTCAATATTTTTCCCTGTTGATAATATGGGTAGCACATTTGCAGTATCTTGGCTGTATATTTGGATAGTGTGGAATAGCAAATCCATTTCAAATGATGCTTTTTTCATATAGTTTCCATATAAAAGAGGTGGGAAAGGGCGTTGTCTTACCTGAACGCCTCTTCTCAGCATGGGGATGAAGAATCCACAGGATGGGTTTATTTCCAGTCCTCCTGCCCATGTGACTAGGACTCAAACTTCTAGCTCCGCCTCCGACCGGGGCTTCCTGTCCTCTGACCGGACTTCCTGTCTCCCAGTTTTTTCCTCGGGCGAAGCTCCTTCAACGTAGTTTGGTCCTCGTGGCTCCTGTTCACAATCCTGTAAATCAACATCTGCCTAGACTGTTAGAGGAGGGTGTGTGGATTCTTCATCCCCATGCTGAGAAGAGGCGTTCAAGTAAGACAACGCCCTTTCTCCAGCATGTGGATTTCGAATCCACAGGATGGGACATACCAAAGCCCTCCCATGTCCCCCCGGGTGGGAGTCTAGGCTGGAGTGTCATTTGAGGCAATGACCTGTTGCAGTGATCGCCTCCCGAAGGAGGCCTCTGCCGCAGCGAAGCGGTCTATCCTGTAGTTTTTAACAAAGGAGGACGGGGACGCCCACGTCGCCGCCCTACAAATCTCCTCCACCGGCGCCTGCGTGTACCAGGCTGCTGAGGTCGCCGCACTCCTGGTGGAGTGCGCCGTTATTCCCGCCGGGGCCTGTAGTGACTGTGCCCCGTAAGCCTCTGCTATGCATGCCCTGATCCACCTGCCAATGGTCGATGAGGAAACCCTGTGACCCCTGGTTGCTGGTTGGAATGAAACGAATAACGTTTCCGATTTCCGGAAAGCCGAAGTCCTCTTTATGTAAAGGAGTAAGGCCCTGCGCACGTCTAGGGTGTGCCATCGCCGTTCCCGGGGATCTGAGGGATTCGGACAGAAACTTGGTAATGCTATTTCCTGAGCTCTGTGAAACCAGGAATTGACCTTCGGGATGAAGGATGGGTCTAGACGTAATGTGACTGTGTCCTCTGAAAAGATCATCAGGTCCGCTCGAACCGAGAGAGCCGCCAACTCCGAGATCCGCCTAGCTGATGTGATGGCCACCAGAAAGGCTACCTTCCATGTCAGATGACGGAGTGAACAGAGTCTCAGGGGTTCGAACGGAGGGGATGTCAAGGCCTGGAGCACCTTGGGGAGATCCCAAGTCGGGTAGCGATGTACCGCCGGAGGTCGCACTGCGGCTGCCCCCTTCATGAAGGCCTTTACTGCCGGGTGCTGTGATAGGGACTCCCTGTTGTCGCAGAAGAGCACCGTTTGTATGGCTGCCACCTGCCTGCGAATAGTGTTAAGAGCCAGGCCCTTCTTAAACCCCTCTACAAGGAAATCTATGACTTTAGGGATGGTCACAGCCAAGGGATCTAATCCTTGCTTGCCGCACCAGCTGACAAAACTCCTCCACGTAGCCTCATACACTCTGTTAGTGGAAGGGCGACGGGCAGCCTGGATGATCTCTATGGCGTCCTTCGAAAAGGACTGTCTGGCTAGCCCCTCCCTCTCAAGTGCCAAGCGGCTAGTTGTAGCCACTGTGGGTCTGGATGTTGTAGATTCCCCTGGGTGAGGGACACCTGATGAGGGGGAATTATCCAGACTGGCGAGATTGAAAGGTCTACGAGGTCTGCAAACCATGGCCGTCTTGGCCAATGTGGGGCAATCAAGATCACCTCCGCTCTTTCCAGGATGACCTTGCGAATGGTCGCCTGAAACAACGGAGGGGGTGGGAATGCGTACATCAGCCCCCGAGGCCATCTGCACCTGAGAGCGTCCGTTTCCTCCGCTCCCCAGGTCGGGAACCTGGATATGAAGCGGGGGAGCTGCCTGTTCTTGGGGGAAGCGAAGAGGTCCACTAGTGGACGGCCGAACCTGTTCGAGATTGCCTTGAACAAGGCTGGATCCAGCTTCCACTCCGTGTGATTCACTGTGACTCTGCTCAGTGAATCCGCTTGGCTGTTTGCCTCCCCGGATATGTGCTCTGCCTTTATTGACCCTAGGTATGACTCTGCCCAAAGTCCCAGTTCTCTGGCTTCCTGCATGAGAAACGCTGATCTCGTTCTCCCCTGCTTGTTCACATGTGCTTTGGCAGTCACGTTGTCCATTAGGACCTGCACGTGTCTTCCCTTCAGGCTGGGGGAGAATTGGCGGAGAGCTAGGTGAATCGCTCTCAGTTCGAGCCAGTTGATGCTGTGGACCAGGTCCCGGGGTGTCCATCTGCCCTGCGCTATCTGATCCTGGAAGTGAGCTCCCCAGCCGAACTGGCTGGCGTCGGTGGTCACCGTCAGCCTGTCTGGTTCCCTGAACAGTGTTCCCCTGGCCGTGGCTGCAGAAGTCCACCATCGGAGGGATGACAGGACTTGGGGAGGGAGTCTGACCTTTCGGATGGATGCGCCCTGGTTTAGTCTTTGGTAGGGGAGGAGGAACCATTGGAGCCTCCTGGAATGGAGTCTGGCCCATGGGACGATGCCCAGGCATGAGATCATTTTCCCCAGAAGTTGGAACAGTTGCACTATTGTGGCTGAACCCTTTCCCTGGACGAGGCGTGCGAGCTTTCGTACGCTGTCCCGCCTTTCTTGAGAAAGGTGTACTAATCCTGTTTCTGAATCTATGATCGCCCCTAAATGTAGTAGGCGAGTTGATGGTGTGAGGTGGCTCTTTTTGTAATTTACTGAGAAGCCGTGTGTCTGTAGTGTGCCTAGCGTGACCCGTAGATCTGAGAGGGCCGCTTGTTGTGAACTTGATAGGATCAGGATGTCGTCTAGGTAACAGAGGACGCGCACCGGTAGCATGCGCAGGTGCGCCGCCAACACGGCCAGCACCTTTGTGAATACCCTGGGTGCCAATGAGAGGCCGAATGGTAGTGCCCTGTATTGGTAGTGTCTGTTTTTGTGGCAGAACCTCAGGAAGCGTCGATGTTCCTGCCTTATGGGTATGTGTAGGTAGGCCTCTGTGAGGTCTATCGATGACAACTGATCCCCCTTTCGGATGCTGGCCAGTATGGATCTGAGGGATTGCATCTTGAACTTTTTGTATATTACGAAGTGATTGAGCCTTTTGAGATCTAGAATTGCTCTCCAACCCCCGGATGGCTTGGGTACGACGAACAGGATGGAGTAAAACCCCTGTCTTTCCTGTCCTGCCGGGACCGGTTCTATGGCCCTGATTTCTATCAGGTGTTCTATGGCCGGTTTTAGCAGTCTTGCTTTTGAGGGGTTTCGGGACTCCGGGCACCTTATGAATTGACTCGGGGGTGGAGCGTAGAACTCTAAGGCTAGGCCCTGAGTCACTGTGTCCCTTACCCAGGCGTCTGTTGTGGTGTTTTGCCACACTTGGCTGAACAGCGCCAGGCGACCCCCTATGGGGCTGTCCCAGGCGTCACTTGGAGCGCCTGTAAGGACGTCCCGTCCCTCCTCTGGCGTTGCGTTTTGGGAACTGGCCCCTACCTGCTGCCGGGCGGTCCTGGAAGCGCTCCTGACCTGAGGGGAAGGTGCGCTGATTTCTGGGCCAATCCCAGGACTGCCCCCCTCGAAAGGGTTGTCTCCATTCTCCGGACCCGCTCTGGCGGGGCCCCTGCCTGCGGAACTCTTGGCCTCGCCTCTCTGTTCCCCTGGAGGGATGTGCGAGGACCTTTCTCTTATTTTTGTCCTCAATCACATACGGTTCCAGGATGGGGCCGAACAGCTTGGTTCCTGAGTATTTGGCGGTGGCTAGTCGCCATTTGGACTTAAGGTCCGTTTTCCATGTTTTGAGCCAAAGGAGCCTTCTGGAGGCTATTGTTGACCCTATGGCCCTGGCTGAATATTTTGAGGCCGACAAGGTGGTGTCCGCCATGTACTCTGCCGCCAGTAACAGTTTCTTTAACGTTTGCTGTGCACGTACCTGATCTGGTGGTACACTTGCCTGTACCTCCTGAAGCCACAGGATTGACGCCCTGGCCACCAGGGAGGCTGAGACCGCAGCTCTGATCGCCCAGGCTGCTGAGTGGTGCGTCCGGTGGAGGGCGAATTCAAATTTCTTGTCCTCGGCCTTCATGGATTCCGCCATGTCTCCTGGAATGGCGGAAGATGCAAATAGAGATATTAGTGGTTCATCTACCATTGGTACTTCTATGAGGGAAGCCAAGGCATTGCCCACGTTTAATATCTTTTTATCTGTACTACTTGGGGACGGCGTGGTCACCAATGAGGCCCATTGTGATTCCAGCGTGGTGCGGAACACTAACGGACATGGAACCTTTACCTCATCCGGAGCAGGTGGATGTAGCACCGGATGGACCTTACCTCCCTCCTCCTCGGGGGAGGAGGATTTTGTTTCCTTATCCCTTGCCGGCAGATTAAGGGTGGCACAGGTTTTGAGCATAAGTACACGGAACTGAGCCGAATCAAATAACCCTGAGGTTGAGGCCTGTTCTGGAGTCTCGTCCTCCTCTTCCGACAGCTGGCGTCCAGATGTCTCCCAGTCCTCCGGCTCCTCCTCTGCCATCTGTGAAGAAGACTCAGAATCCTCGGAGGCTTGGGTGAGTGCGTGTCCCCTGCGAAGCGGGGGCGCTGGCTGTTTGGTGTGTTCCTGAGGGAAAGAAGAGAGCTTGGAAGACATAAAATTGTCAAATGCTTTTTGCATAAATGTTTGTAATTGTTCCGGCCACCCTCTTGGGAGGCCTGTGGTTTCCTGTTCCGTTTCCGCCTGCGTGTCTGCCGGCTCGGCATGCTCTAGTGTGGACGGAGTGGATTGGGGAAAATCAGCCTGCTCAGTCCCTCTGGACTGAAGCCTCTGGGCCTTGGCACACTCTCTCTCTAGCACCTGGTGCCTCCTTAAGGCCTGTCGCTCGGCTGCCTTCGATGGCTCTTTGTTTAGGTGCTTTGTTTTTGCCTTCTTCTTGCCCCCCCCCCGGTTCCAAGTCCGCAGCTTTGCACTTTGGGGAGGGAGGGGGGGAGCTTGAGCCTTGGCACACCTGAAGCGACGCGCTGTCTGCCATCGTGCGTCTGAGATCCCTGCCGGGATCTCCAGACAAGTGGGGGAAGAGGGAGACTTGGCTCCACAGGCAGGTGGGGCTAGGCCCTCTTCTGCACAGATGCACTGGCGGAGACAGGCAAGCAGACCTAATCTGGTAGCATCTGCGAGGCTCATTGTCCCTAGGGGTTGAGGCGCCCCAAGTCCGCACACCTTTAAATCGAGGAACCCACTTCAATACAACTCCCCCTCTCGGCCTGGCTCAGCAGGCTCTGTGGCGATCGGGCTCGTGGTCGCCTACGGCTGCGATGTGCCGTCCCACAGGCTTCCCGTTCTCTGCGATTAATCACAGTAAGTGAAGGGCCCCCCGCCTATTCGGCCCTCCGGCCTAGTTCCGGAGATTCGGCCTACCGAAAAATGGCCGCCTATGCCGCCCTTGGAAGGACCGCCCCTTTCAAGATGGCCCCTTCGCGCCAAAACCCGGAGGCCGGCAGGCCAAGATGGCGTCCGCCTCGTTCCACACGGTCCTTAATGGCCGCCGGAGATGCCTTCCTGGCCTTAATGGCCGCCGGAGACCCTTACTCGCCGCCTGCGCGGCCGCTATAGGGCCCCGCGCCGCATGCCGGCTTAGTGGCTAAGCGGCGCTTTCCTCCCCCCACCGCAATCCCACTTGCGATTTCGCTGCGCCGTCCGTCGCCGGGTTCTTCGACCGCTAGCATCCCACGCCGATCGCTGCCGGTTTTCCGGGGGGGAGGGATTCCTTCCGCAGGGAGGATTCAGGCCGTGGGTCTGAGCTGGGGCGTTACTCCCCTCCTGCTCCCTCGGTGTTCCCGAGAGACCCCGAGAGGTCCCCTGGACCTGTTTGCCTCCGAATCCTCCTCTTCTGCTGTTGGTGAAAACTCTAAAGGAAAATCTAACCTAAGCTTCTAACTTTGCAGCTAAAATTAAATCCTACTCTGGAGCCTACACCTGGAGATGTTCTCGGGCTGAAGACTAGGAAAAAACTGGGAGACAGGAAGTCCGGTCAGAGGACAGGAAGCCCCGGTCGGAGGCGGAGCTAGAAGTTTGAGTCCTAGTCACATGGGCAGGAGGACTGGAAATAAACCCATCCTGTGGATTCGAAATCCACATGCTGGAGAATAACCTGGCAGATGCTTTTGGTGTTTGATAGACATGACCTGACTTCTTCAGTATTGTTGACAGAGGAATCAATGCAATGACAAACTGTAATGGTGATAGTGAATCTCCTTGTAAGATATTAACCTTTCCCAGGCTATCACCTCTGACCAACAACTATGCTTTCCATTATGCAATTGATCTTTGCACAAAGCTTCTGACATTTCCAGGAAATTGTGTCATGTGGCAAGGAGTCAAATGCCTTCTTGTAATCAATTATTATGGTTGCTTGCATAGTCAGCCAGACGTTTGGCATTTTTATCTACCAAAGGACCTGGGATAGGCAGATGCTGTTGTCTGATGGTGTCAAAGATATTGTTGCGGATGTAAGCTGTTCCAAGTAAAGCTGTATTATTATGGCTGGTCGCACAGTCAGACAGTTGTTTAGATTGTATTTGCCATTTTTGTCCACTTATCAAGTTTGGTCTTACACACAACAATGTGAAGTCACAGTTCTTTAATTGATGTTGGCCCTCATACACATCAACCTCTTCCCAGGAACCTAGGATGTCATAATGCAAGGGTGTCAAACTGGCAGCCTGCAGGCCGGAGGCATCATGTGCAGGCGATGCCCACCCCAGCTCCACAAAGGGAAACAATGTCATGACACATCACATAATGTGATCAAGTTTGATACCTGTGTCATAACATATAGGCAAAGCGTATGTGCTGATCCAAGCAGTATGACCTTTTGTAATCGACTGACGGAAATTTTGTCAATATGCAAAAAATTTAGATTTTCTGAATGACATCCAAGATTTATTGGATAATATTGTTTCAAATTCAAGATCACAATGTAAGTATAATAAATTTGCAATTTTAGTATGTTTTCAAGAAACTGAATTTATTCGTATATACCAGTGATGGCGAACCTTTTAGAGACCAAGTGCCCAAAAACTGCCTCGTCCCTGTCCCAACCCTGCCTCTCCTGCCCGCAGGGCCACCCACCACCTCCACGGCCTGCCACAACAGATCGCCCAGGCGGCCCAGCAGCGTCATGGCGGCCACGCCCTTTGTCTGTGCCCTGCAGCATCATCTGTACGCAATGGGGCACGAGGGTAGAGTCTTGTCCCCGCTGCCCGATTGCCATGCCCTTGGTTGCACTGCTTTGCGCAGGCTGCACCCAGGGTGAGTCTCCTCCGGGGGGGCTGCTGGTGTGGAAGGGGCCATGGGGGTGGCGGGGCTGGGCGATGGTGTGCGTGCCCACAGAGAGGGATCTGAGTGCCGCCTCTGGCACCCGTGCCATAGGTTTGCCACCACTGCTATATATTGATTGTGCTGAATGCATTCACATGCTATTAATATTAAATAAATATTTAATTTTAATCCGTGTTGTTTAAATGCTTTTCTCCTGTTATTGGGTATCTAGGCCTTGTAAAATACCAATTTTAAAAAAAAGCACAGAGCAAAATCTATGTATTGCTAAGGCTATTGTTCATTTCTGTCAGATATCTGACAAAGCCTAAACCACTTTTCCCTTTTTATTCCCTTTTTAAAAAGTCCCAATAGAGTAGCCCTTCAAAAATGTAAGGAAGTACTTTTCTTTCTCTATTAAATGAACACCTTCTAAAACAAAGCAAAGAATGTCAGAACGTGTTATTCAGGAATGACAGCATTAATTTTCTTTTACCTGCCATACTATTTTAGCTGGGTTTTCTTAATTTTCTTTGATCCTTCTAAATCAGACATGTTAAACACAAGGCCCAGGGGGCCGGATGCGGCCCGCAAAGCCATCCTGGAAACAGTGAGGGAACAGCCCCTGCTGCCATGGCCCTGGCCCATGCCGGCTGGGAGCCAATGTACAATTTTGTGGTGGCCATCTATGCTGAAATGCATTCAGTCTTAGCTCCACAAGGCCGTCCAGAAACATGAGGAACCAGCCCCTGCTGCGTTGGCCCCGCCCCCTGGGTGCATGCTGGGAAGGTGTCACCCTTTGTGAGGAATGAAGAAATGCATCATGCCTTGGCGCTTGCCCCGTCCCACCCCCTTCTGCCAGAGACCCTCAGATCTGTCCCACTCCTGCCCAGGCCCCCACAGGCACCCTTGATGTGAACAATGTAGAGCTGGCCATGCCCACCCAGTAGGCCACACCCTCTCCATCCACCCAAGGGAAACTGCAATGCTGATGCGGCCCTCAATGAAATTGAGTTTGACATCCCTGTTCTAAATAAAAACTAAGGAAAACAGAAATACAGAATAAGCTAGCAGAAGAGTAGACAGTCTTATTAGTAAGTTATTAGAAAATCAAAATGCCCTAAGTGAATTAATAATGCATATGTCATGATCAGAGTTGCTTCACAGCAAGATGGACAGCAAATACATTTAATAAATATATTTTTATGTGGGAAATCATTGTCCAGTATCATTTTGGAAACATAGCTAGTGGAAAGACACACCATTGTCTATCTGTATCATGCTGTATCATGCTAATTTAAAGTTACAGGTAATATTTTAAAGTAATTATCAATGAAGCTTTCAACAAATACAGAATAGCCATTATCAATAATTGTAAAAATCATACATTGATAAGGTTTTAAAAATCCATCTTTTTGATATGTAAAGAAAAGTCCAGAATCTTTGGGGGGAAAAAATATTCATAGACTTTTTTCACCACTATTAACAGCCCAAAATCTCCTCTTATTTGAAAATATATTTCCCTTTCTCACATTAGCAACTACTTAGGTATCTTAGAAGGAAATTAATGTAAAATTAAACATTTCTAAAAGCCACAAACTCAGCAAGCTAAATATCTGAAGAAGCTCCTGTAGTGCCACCGTCTGTGTACGCTATGTAGGGGGCTGGAGCAGCTTCCCCTTGATCACCATCTTTTCCAAAACAGGGAAGTAAATGGTGACAACTGCCTTGCTTTTTGTTTGATCCAGTGGGCAGCAGAAACTTTAATGGACAATCCCAGAACTCTGCTTCAGGCTTCATAATGCAGTATGAGCAATAAAAAGTGAGGAAAAGTTAAGTACAGGTAGTCTTTGACTTACAACAGTTCATTTAGTGACCGTTTGAAGTTATAGCAGCACTGAAAATAGTTGAATAATTTTGCTAGCTCTAACTTGCACAGCTGAAACTTGGAACTGAAATGTAACAGAAATCCATAATATGATATAAACTGCAGCAAACTCTTTATACTTTAAACTGTGCAGTTTTAAGTACTTAAATTCCAGTTTGTTGGCCTTTTGATGCACGATGAGTGGAAATGGAATGAGCTTAAATTGTAAGCTAAAAATATGTGGCTTTTAAAAAAAGAATTTATGGAACCACATCCCAACTGCAGCGTTGTTAAGTTTTCAAATGTCTTTGAAGCCTGACTGGATGTTAGTATAGTACGTACCATAAATCACTAAGGCAAACTTTATCATCAATGGGCATAGCAACAGAGGCTCCTAAACTAAGCTTGCTGGCTACCATAGTAATTTGAGGTTCTATTGTAAATCTCCATCCAGATTAATTTCTCTAGCTACAAGAGGTGTCTTGTCTTAAGTTTCTACTTCTTCAATTTCATTCAACTCCAAACCTATATTCATATAGCTTTCTACATAAATAACCCCACCCACTGAACTGTGAAAATTTGATAGGTTTTAATGAACCTTTGCAAACCCAGTCACTTTATGTCACACAAAACAAACAAATAAAACTCCTAATTTTGAACAAATCTGTTATTTGACGTATGTAATCTATGCAACAGATTTGCTTGATCTCATCCTCCAGTATGATATTGGATGTAAACAAATGGCTGAAGTACACAGAAATACATATATCAAATATCTTTAATAGTATATGTGAACTTACCACATTTTACATTATATTGGCATTTAGTACGGTACTACCAGAGGTTTGTATATTTGGGCATTATGCTTCAGATCAGTGCACAGAGCACTGATTAAAAAGAGAAAGAAGTTGTTGTAGCATTTTGTGAAAACCATTCTTTTCTCTTTCTAAAGCTACTTATTAAATCCTAAACTCATCCTCAAACAAACAGAATACTGTGTCAAATTATAAGGTAAGACAGATTCTCCCATCTATTGCGAGATTATAACAAAATAATTTTCTACTGAACAAAACAGGTTTCACAGGCATGTAATGCATAAAGCCAGGACAAAATATAAATGGTATCATCCATTTTCTCTCTGACATCCCCTCCTCTCATTTGCCAGCCAAAAGCTGCTTTGAACCAATCTTTTGCAGAAAATGTGAAATTCGGCTGAATTGTACGGTTCTACCTTTTTTGAAGCTTTAAATAACCTGAGACCTTCCTCCCATAATCCTTCTCTTTGTATCCTTTAAATTTTGGGCTTTACAACAGATTGACCTCATTATTAGCAGTTGGAAGAATGCCTAATAGAAGCAAAGTAGTTATCAGTAGTTGTGCCAAGTTTATGCAGTTGCCAGTCTTATGGTAGCAGACCATTTGTATTTACTACACGTAAATAATAGCAATGAAAAATATATTGGGTCTGAATATCAGAACAGAGTGAAAAGCTAACAAACAGACTATGCAAAGAGACTCAACAAAACAAGATATAAAGTTTAAGAACATTTAGATTGGCCTTCTACTAGTCATTTCCTGAATACCCAGAAAAGACCAAGAAAAAATGCTACTAAGACTCTGATACTGCAAAATTGGGAAGGGGGCATGTAGGATAGAGATAACAAAAAATTAACCATCACATTCAAAATATGGAAAAGGGGCAGTAAAAGTTGGATATAAAGCTACAAGACATTAAAAAGATATTTAAAATTCCATCTCCTGTTTAGCATTTCCTTATGATAAAGACAGACCTCAAGAGTATCCAAGCAAAGCACAAAAATTATACAACTAGGTCATGAAGTCTCCCAGTTTTGGGTGATTTTTTTCCCCCATCTTTGGTGGACATGTAACAAAGCTAGAAAATTTTGGGATGAAATATGTGTTTTGATATAGGAGATTTTAAACTGAATGTACAATTGACACCAGAAGCTTTGGGGGGGGGGGGCTTAATGGACAAACAAACGGAGACATCTTATGGAACTTTGCTTTTATATATGCTAATAGCCGAAAGACTTTACAGGTAATCCTCAACTTACAACCACAATTGAGCCCAGTTGTTAAGTGAGACATTTGTTAAGTGAATTTTACCCATTTTACGACCTCTCTTACCACATTGTTAAGTGAATCACCGTAGTTGATAAGTTAGTAACACGATTGTTAAGGGAATCTGGGTTCCCCATTGACTTTGCTTGTCAAAAGTTTGCAAATGGTGATCACATGGCCTTGGGACACAGCAACGTCATAAGTATGGATCAGTTACCAAGCATCTGAATTTTGATCACATGATAATGGGGATGCTACAAAGGTCGTACGTGTGAAAAACGGTCTTTGTTCAGTGCTGTTGTAACTCTGAATGATCACAAAATGAACTGTTGTAAGATGAGGACTACTTTATATGCTCAAAGGCGAAAAGACTTACAAATAATAGTTGATTATTTATTTATTATTATTAAAGTTGATATAATTGATAGAGATGATGAAATTGAAAGCCTTGATGAAAGAGAAGATTGACAAATTTTATTTCTACTTGGAAACTTTTTTGGGACTTTTTGCAAGAAAGGGAAAGAAATTAAAAGTTAATTTTGGGATTTGATGATAGAATTATATTGGTTTTTGGAAATAATGTAAACTAATGTTAAATTTAGAATAAGGTTTGATGTAATTTTTTTACTTATATCTGTACCAAAAAGTCAGAAGTCATTTTTTTCTATTTTTCTCCTCCCTCCCACCCCCTCTCCCCTTAATTTTTACTTTTTTCTTTCTTTTATTTTTTCCAAATCCTTTTCTCCTGTTTATTTTTTAACTTTGTATTTAAAAAAAATATATAAAAACATATACTCATGCATTCAGGATATATGTGAATGGGGAAAATTTGCTTTGAACCCAAAAACAATCCATAGTGTTCCAAAGGTTCTGAGAAATCATTTTCAATTAACCACACTTTAAGGTAAAACAAAATCCAGAGGAGAATGTAGAGATAGGATAATGTAGACTGTGCCCCCCCTCCATTTCCCCTCTGTTTTTTCAAGTGCAGCATAACCCACTGGCCCATGTGCCTTAAAATATTCATAATGCCCTATATTCATTAGCTATCACCAGCCTCTCATTATGATATATCCAATGGTCACTTGTTCCACAATCTTCCCAGTGACCTCCCTCCTCTCAACCACCAATTTCCCAGAGTAGTCTAATTCACTGGGCTGTCTGCTAGATCACTTAATCTTGATCATCCCTTCCCCTTCCTTCCATCTCTCAGGGATTGAGGTTCTTAGCTTCTTCCATACTCCCACCATCACAATTCCACTTCTATCCAGAACAACCCATTTTATTCCATGCATGGATCCAAAGATCCCAAACAGACACAGATCACCCGAAACAAACAATTCCATGCAAACAGTTCATGCACACAACATTTTGCATATCTCTACAAAGCACTTTTTGCATATCTCTACAAAGCACTTTCTGTAACATAGCACAGTACTGAAGCAGGACTCTTAACGGTTAGAGATAGAAATAAGAGTATTTTGTTGTGCAACTTTGGTTTTAATAGGCCTTAATTTTAACACATTAATATTTTTATTTGAATTTATGAATCAGAGTAACAAATTTTTATGGCAACACATAGGCCTCAGCTGAATTTTATGTAACTCAATTGTAAGAGATCCTTTGAGAAAAGCACTTTATCCCTTTATTAGAAATTGCTATAAGACAGAAAGAGCAAAGCAATGGATATCAATCCTAAGAAAAGTGTGATCTTTTACAGAAAAAAAATTCTAAATAAGCAGAGGTCTCAGGATTTCATAGTACATGCTCTGTACAATCAATTTTATATTAATCAAGTCTCTTCATGGGAATATGTGGATGTGACATCCTGACAGATGCAAAAAAACAAATACAAATGTATGCATGTCATATCTTGATATTTTAATGTTGCCCAGAAATCTTCCATCTGTCTGTTTCTATCTTGTCACAGGATATTGTGAGAGCTTTGAAGACTGGATAGCAATGCATGTTCAAAGATTCTTTGACCCAGTTCAATATTTTTCTTTATTTGTAACAGTGTAAGATAGAAAAGCATTGATTTCTCTAAGAATCAGAGTCCTTCACTACATACCATGTTTCCTTGAAAATAAGACCCAACCGGAAAATAAGCCCTAGCATGATCTTTTTCAGGACGCTCGTAATATAAGCTCCACCCCAAAAATAAACCCCACTTAAAATCATCAGTCAGATGGATGCATTTAGTACCGTATTTCCCCCCCCAAAAGCCCTAATGCATCTTTTGGAGCAAAAATGAATATAAGACCCGGTCTTATTTTGGGGAAACACGATAGCATCAGCTCTATTTTAACTGATAGAAAGCACTACCAGCTAAAGCAAATAAATCCATTCATTTCCCTATTTTTCATTTTAGAAGACAGTAGAATGCACCAAACTGATTTTTGATCTATGCAAATTGTTAAGTAAGCTGTTGTTTATGGGGAAATTAATTAAGAGCTTTAATTAAACTCCGCTACCAGAATGGTAATTTTCAAATCTTCTCCCTGTCTGGAACCTGCGTCAAACAGCCATCATCCAATGCCAGACTGCCTTCATCTCTACTCAGTGATCTCTATGTTGTCTCCTCTTTGGTGATCTTGAATCCTCCCTGAATCCAGATCTATTCTGTAGTCTAAATTTGCTTAATGCCATGTTTCCTTAACTAGCCATTTTCTCCCTTCCTCCTCTAGATTCCAACAATAACTCTCTCTGTTCTTGCAAGCTCCTTAACAAGACACTCTGTGCATGCATAAAAAAACTTTAATTTTCTCCCAGCTCTTTCCCAGCATCAGTTTATCAACTGAAAGTACAGCTTCTATGTCTGGAGGATCATATCTCAGGATGGTAAACAGTATTTATCTACTCCATTCTTTCACTCTTATATTTTAACCTCTTCATCTGCAGATGGAAGAAAATATCTTTGAAGATTACCAACAAATACCTCACTTTACCAACAAACACCAGGCCTCACTTTTAAAATAAGAATCTGTAATGGTCAGAGCCTAAATTAAAGGTAACACATCTCTGGATTTCATGTGTATTTTGGATCATATTTCATAAAAGAAGAAAAAGGAAAAATACCACTGTTTTGCCATTGAATCTACATAGTGTAATCCTGAGACTTTGAATGCCATAAAAATAAAACTGTAGCTCCCTCCTACAAGAATAATCAAAACTAGTATATTGGAAAAGCCCAACAGTTTCTTTACAATGTCTAAGTGCATTTCAAACTTAAATCAGACATAAACCTCAGTTATTCAAAACTGATGCTAGGATATAATCTTTGAAAAAAATGTGTTATACCTCTTAGAACAGAGGTCCCTAACCTTTTGGGCACCAGGGACCGGTTTCATGGAGAAAGGTTTTTCCGTGGACTGGAGAGTGCGTGGTTTTGTGTGCTGCCTGCATCCCACAGATGGGACTTTGCTTGTTTATGTGGACCAGTTACTGTCCACGAACCAGGGGTTGGGGACCTCTGTCTTAGAACATCTATCGTATATAAATTATTTAAATAAATAAATCATGTCAGTATAAAATAACATTCATAATAAGAATGTAGTACTCTATATCAAATATCAGCAAGCACCTGTCTTTAAACATACACTGCATCTAATTTTATGAATGGAAGCCCAGGACACAGCACCTGGCTTTGCATATAGCGTTTTGGTCTCTGTGGCATCTGTCTGTTTGGACAGACCAAGAACTCGAGACTTTCTAGCCAGATCAATTCTGTTAACTGTGTGGCAAGGTTGGGCCACTTCACTTGGTTAACAAAGTTCTTATTTGTTGGCACATGTTGCCATTGTTCAGGGCTTAAAGATGTTTCAATCCCTTTCACTCTGTTGCCTACATAGACGTAGAAATGTCTGCTTTGCTTGCAGATGTAGCTTGACATCCTCTTGCTGTCTGCATAGAACAGCGGTTCTCAACCTGTGGGTCGCGACCCCTTTTGGAGTCGAACGACCATTTCACGGGGGTCGTCAAAGAACACAGTCCGCCATATTTTTTTCCCTTTTTTTTAGCTGTGCTACTCCCTCTTATTCTATTGGCTTTTGAAAGCCAATAGAATAGACTCTCTTGAATAGAGTCTAATTCTATTGGCTTTCAAAAGCCAATAGGAATTGTCCAGGCTGTCTCCACCCTGCTGAGCCCACCAAAAGTCCTAGTCTGCAAACGGTGCTGTAAGTTGTCTGCAGCGAAGGCGAGTTTTCTTGAAGTTTCCACCCCTCCCTGCTGAGCAACTACTAAAAATGTAAGTAAAAGAGGGTCAGGGGTGGGAGGTGGGAGGCCGGCGGGCGCAGGGATGGTAGCTGGCGCGCGTGGGGCCTGGCAGGTGGCTTACCTCCCTTGGGCTGGGCCAGCTGGTGACCCAGCCGGTGGTCGGCCTGCAACGTCGCTGCTGCTTGCCATGGTTGCCCAGGAGCGCCTGGGCCGGCCTGCCACCACCCCAAATGGGCGGTGGCCAAGGTAAGGCTAGCGGGGCAGCAGCGGGCGCTGGGAGGGCAGCTTGCGTGCGTGGGGCCGACTCTCAGCTGGCTGTCAGGAGCTGGGCAGTGTGTAGCAGCCCCACCAGTTCCCCACCGATGTCCGGACTCTGACCCAACTCCCAGCTGACTGTCGGGAGTCGGGCTGTTCTCCTGGGGGCCATGTGGACGTCGGCCGGCTGCTGGCTGCGTCCTCCCTGTCTCCCAGCTCATGGCAAGCCCTGGGGCTTGAAACGTGCCCCCGACACCGCCCCAGGCCGACCCAGCTGCGTGGGCATCCGGTCCGAGCCGAGCCAGGTCTGGGCCGCTGCCTCCACGCCACGCCGGAGCTTCCCCCTGCACTGCCCACCTCCCTCACCATCGGAGGCCGCCTTGGCCCTCTGGTGCCCGGCGCGGCCCTGGGGCTGGTGAGCAGGAGCAGCTCCTTCCTGGCTTGTCGGGCTCCGGGCCTCGGAAGCGGCCAGGCAGCGGGGAAGAGGCAGATGCCCGCATGTGCATCGGAGGCCAGCTGGATGGGCCGGGAGGGGAGAAGCGGCACCTTCTGAGCAGGAGCTTGCGCTCCAGCCGCACCCCTCTCGCATCTGACGAATTGGGAAAGGCTTTGGCGGTGAAGGGCTGTGCAGTGTGGAAAGGGGCTCCCACGATCCCGCCGCTGCGATGGCACTCAGGAGGTTGGAGAGGCAGGCAAGTCCCGGGGGGGGCGGCTGGGAGAGGGCAAGAGGTGTCGTGATGAGGGGGCTCCAGACTACCATCCCCAGCAGCCCTAAAAAGCACTGTGGAAGAGTGGGGAATGCTGGGAGTTGCAGTTCATCATCATTTGGGAAAACATGACTTTCCAAAAATCAATCCTCCCTCCCTTCCTTCCTTCCTTCCTTCCTTCCATCTCCTTCCCTTCCCCTACAATCTCTCCTTTCCTTCCTTCCTTCCTTCCTCAATCTCCTTCCTTCTCCATCTCCTTCCTTTCCCCTTCAATCTTCCTTCCTTCCATCACAAATCCATCCCTTCACCTTCAATCTCCCTCTCCTTCCTTCCTTCCTCCTTCAATCTCCTTCCTTCCATCTCCATCCCTTCCCCTTCAATCTTTCTCCTTCCTTCCTTCCATTTCTTCCTTCCTTCCTTCCTTCTTTCCTTCCTCCTTCAATCTCCTTTCTCCATCTCCTTCCTTTCCCCTTCAATCTTCCTTACTTCCTTCCATCCATCTCCATCCCTTCCCCTTCAATCTCTCTCCTTCCTTCCTTTCTTTCCCCTTCAATCTCCTTCCTTCTCCATCTCCTTCCTTCCTTCCATCTCCATCCCTTCCCCTTCAATCTCTCTCTCCTTCCTTCCTTCTCCCTTCAATCTCCTTCCTTTCCCCTTCAATCTTCCTTCCTTGCCTTCCTCCCAGCATTTTTGAACAAGAAAGAGTAAGCTTCTCCAGTGAGCATTGCTATATTGTTTTTGTGATTAATCACTATGTTTTAATTATGTTCAATTTGTAACAATGAAAATACACCCTGCATATCAGATATTTACATTACGATTCAAAACAGTAGCAAAATTACGGTTATGAAGTAGCAACGAAAATAATTTTATGGTTGGGGGTCACCACAACATGAGGAACTGTATTAAGGGGTCGCGGCATTAGAAAGGTTGAGAACCACTGGCGTAGAAGGTGGTGGACTGTAGTTCAAGGCACAACATCGTCACTGTCGAGTTGGTGAGCTTTACAGCCAAAGTGGTACCACATAGCTCTAACCTTGGTATGGTGTGGCCTTCTTGCATTGTTAGTCTCGCTTTTCCAAAGAAGACACCGAGACTGCAGCACTCCCCGCTGTAGACTCTGATGTATCTTATGGTTGCAAATAAGACGACGTAAGTGTGGCTCTCCCCGCTGTGGACTGTGACGCATCTTAAGGCTGCATTTATCTTCGTAGACACATCTAAGGAAGCGTATAATTCTTTCTTCTGCACTGTGGCGGGTGAGCTGGAGACATACGTGCGCTGCACTTGCATGCTTTGGAGACATCTTGGGACTACGTTCCACGACTCCCAGTCTTGGAGACGTTGTTTGTCTTGTTTGTCCTCTATGGACAAAACTAAGTTGTTGTAATTCTTGCTTGTCTGGAACACTGTTGCTTCCAAAACAGGTTTGGTTGTCACAAGCGGGCAGTGTTCTAGGTGTGGTTTTAGGTGAGGTGCTGTTCCATTACTGGGAATGGAGATTTTTGAGATGCTCACCTGGGTTGGGATTTGCCATTGATCAACACAAACTGTCCCTCCTATGGCCCATCCGAGTTCCGTCTTAATGGCTACTGGGGTTCCTGGTGGACCTTTGATTCTTTCATCGGAGCCAATGGATTCTGGGGCGTCTCTTCCCACCATGAGTAGGATTTCAGCTTCAGGATCTAGAGGAGGGATTAAATCGGCTATGTGTGCTAAGTGAGGTATTTTTCTTGCTGCCTCTGGTGTTGAGATTTCGCTGCGAACATCTGGTAAGGTCTCCCATTCTAACACTGATGGTAACCGGAAATGTGAACTTCCATCTAGCGTAGACCAGTGATTTTCCTCCCCGCTGTGCGCTGTGGTACTGTGCATGTATTTATTGCAAAATGCTTCAGTTCACTTGGGAGGTCAAAGAGGTCAAAAAAGGCGGGCTTAGCTATAGTAACTTTGCTGTGTGGGTCTAGTATGGCGTACATCTTAACTGTCTTTTCAGGTTACCCATCGGGGTAGACTTTTGCAAGACAGACGGGTGAGCATAAAGGAGGGCATAGTGAGTCGCTGCTTATAGCTTTGTAGTACATCCCGTACTGTTTTGGCTGCTCTTTAGCGTCTCTGTCGTCGAAGTCTCTTGTTGTGTCTCCTCAGAACAAGCAATCTCTTGTTCTGGCCCCTTGAACCTCTCCCGGGGTACTGGTAATGAGCGAAATCCGGACCCTGGACTCAGGCTGCTTTATTATTATTATTATTATTATTATTATTATTATTATTATTATTATTATTATTATTATTATTATTATTATTATTATTATTATTATTTAATTAATTAAATTTTTATGCCGCTCCTCTCCTCTCCTCTCAATGCCAGGTCGGTGGTAAATAAAGCTCTCCTCATCCAGGATTTAATTCTGGAGGAGGCCGACCTGGCATGTGTGACTGAGACCTGGCTGACCCCAGAGGGAGGAGTTCCTCTCTCTGAGATGTGCCCAGCTGGGTTTCAGGTATGGCATCAGCCGCGACCCCAGGGAAGGGGGGGAGTGGCAATTATAGCTAAGGAGACACTCGGGCTGCGCAGACTCGCTGCTACTGAGATATCAGGTTATGAGTCCCTCCTTATGAGGTTGGACCCAGGTGTACAGGTAGGCCTGTTGCTTATGTACCTGCCTCCCAGCTGCGTTTCTACAGCCTGCCCACGCTACTCGAGGAGGTAGCTGGGTTGGCGGTTGAGTTCCCCAGACTTATTGTCTTGGGCGACTTTAACGTGCCGTCACTCGGTGAGTCCTCTGGGTTGGCGCGGGAGTTCATGGCCTCCATGGCAACCATGGACCTGACACAAGTAATCGAGGGCCCAACCCATGAGGGGGGACACACACCTGACCTGGTTTTCCTCTCGGAACAGTTGAGCTATGATCTGAAGCTAAGGGGCTTAGAAGTGTTGCCCATGTCATGGACTGATCATTTTCTGCTGCGGCTTGAGTTTACGACACCAATCCTCTCTCGCAGGGAGCCGGAACCGATTAAATGGTTTCGCCCCAGACGCCTGATGGACCCTATTGGCTTTCAAAGGGCGCTTGGGGAATTGCCGGATTCGCTCATACACAGTTCGGCGGAGTCCCTAGTGATGGCCTGGAATACGGCCACTACGGGGGCTCTAGACCGGATTGCGCCATTGCGACCTCTCTGTGGTAGCAGACCCAGGAGATCTCCTTGGTTTACCAAGGAACTCAGGGGGATGAAGCGCCAGAAGAGATGTTTAGAGAAGCAATGGAGGGAAAGCAGATCCGAATCTGATCGAACCAAATTGAGAGCTTATATTAAGACCTATTTGGAAGCGATCACTACGGCAAGATCTCAGTATCTTTCCGCATTGATTGCATCTGCGGAATCTCGTCCAGCTGCCCTGTTTAGGGTGACTCGCTCTCTCCTTGATACGCGGAGGAGGAAGGAACCTTTGAAGGACAATGCCGAAGAATTTAACATCTTTTTCGCAGACAAGGTCGCTCAGATCCGGGCTGACTTGGACTCCAATTGGAATGCAGTGTCGGCTGACAATGAGTCAGTCGAGATGACAGAGGCCCGTCTTAGTCCTGTTGAATGGGAGGAGTTTGACCTGGTAACTCCTGATGATGTGGACAAGGCCATTGGAGCTGTGGGTTCGGCCACCTGTTTACTGGACCTGTTCCCCACCTGGCTGGTTTCGGCTAGCAGGGAGGTGACACGGAGCTGGGTCCAGGCTGTTGCTAACGCTTCACTGAGGGAGGGGTCCTTTCCAGCTCCCTTAAAGGAGGCACTCGTGCGCCCCCTCCTCAAGAAGCCTTCCCTGGACCCGGCAGTTTTAAATAATTATCGTCCAGTCTCCAACCTTCCCTTTTTAGGGAAGGCTGTTGAGAAGGTGGTGGCACTCCAACTCCAACGGTCCTTGAATGAAACTGATTATCTGGGCCCTCAGCAGTCTGGGTTCAGGTCCGGTTACAGCATGGAAACTGCTTTGGTCGCGCTGACCGATGACCTCTGGTGGGCCCGGGATAGAGGCTACTCCACTATCCTGGTGCTTCTTGACCTCTCAGCGGCATTTGATACCATCGACCATGGTATCCTTCTGCGCCGGTTGGAGGGGCTTGGAGTGCGGGGCACCGTTTTACGGTGGTTCACCTCCTACCTCTCTGGCTGGTCGCAGTCGGTGTTTGCAGGAGGTCAGAGATCGGCTCCGAGGTCTCTTCCATGTGGAGTGCCTCAGGGGTCTGTTCTCTCACCTCTGCTTTTTAACATCTACATGAAGCCGTTGGGTGAGATCATCCGTCGACACGGGGTGAGTTATCATCAATATGCTGATACTCAGCTTTATATCTCTACCCCGCGTCATTACAGCGAAGCAGTGGAAGTGATGAACAGCCTGGAGGCTGTTGAGGTCTGGATGGGTGCCAACAGACTCAGACTCAATCCCGACAAGACGGAGTGGCTATGGGCTCTGCCTCCCAAGGACAATTCCAACTGTCCATCCATCACCCTGGGAGAAGTTTTGTCCCCCTCGGAGAGGGTTCGCAACTTGGGTGTCCTCCTCGATCCACAGCTAAGTCTAGAACATCATTTTTCGGCTGTGGCGAGGGGGGCATTCGCCCAGGTTCGCCTGGTGCGTCAGTTGCGGCCCTATTTGGACCGGGAGTCACTCCTCACAGTCACCCATGCCCTTGTCACTTTGAGATTCGACTACTGTAATGCTCTCTACATGGGGCAACCTTTGAAGAATGTCCGGAGACTGCAAGTAGTCCAGAATGTGGCCGCGCGAGCCGTCTTGGGTCTCCCAAGACATGCTCATATCACTCCAGCTCTCCGTGAGCTGCACTGGCTACCAATTGGTCTCTGAACACAATTCAAAATGTTGGTTATGACCTATAAAGCCCTTTATGGCAATGGACCAGGATACTTGCGGGACCGTCTTCTGCCTCATGAATCCCAGCGACCGGTTAGGGCACATAGGGTTGGCCTCCTACGGGTCCCGTCTGTCAGGCAATGTCATCTGGCGGGGCCTAGGGCTAGGGCCTTCTCCGTTGCTGCCCCAGCCCTCTGGAACCAGCTTCCCTCAGAGGTTCGTACTGCTTCCTCCCTCCTAGCTTTCCGGAAATTGCTAAAGACGCATTTATGCCGACAGGCTTGGGGCGTATGAACTGTGCTCTGCCCCTGGGCCTAGGAATGTCCCTCCATGAGCGACTGTGACTTGACTGTGCTTGTTTGCTGTATGAATGTGATTAATTTTATTGTATAATTTTATTGTATTGTTTTGTAAGCCCCCCCTGGGTCCTAGGAGAAGGGCGGCATATAAGTCTAAGTAATAAATAAATAAAATAAATAATAAATAATACTGATACATGCTCTCTAGTTACATAGAGCTATATGAGGTCACACAGAGCTATATGATCCAGAACATAAGCATATAGGCTTCATGTATCAGACTGGATGATAAAGAAAGGACATAGACATATACACCTTTGTATTCATATATTATTATTTTTTTACCCTTCAAATTAGACTGGCCTCTAAACACTTCAGATTACTATAGCCACATTCAGGTTGAAACATATAGATATACTGCTATACTCTTTATGACCTGCAGTTTAAAATGCTTATTATTATTTAGTATTATTATAAATATTTATTTAAAATGTTTATTATTATTTAAAATGCTTATTATTATTTCAAATTATGGTGACTGGAAGGTTAAGAAAACAGATGGAGGATAAAGTAATGAGCACTTATTAGTTTAAATAACATTATTTTTCCCTTTTTTTGGTCCTTTTTACGGTATTGCTAAAATGGCAGAAATTATTTGAAACATTAAAGTGGGGCTGAGAGCCCAGAAGAAGTGACTATGATGTAAACCAAATAAGTCATGTGATGTGGAGCTGGGATTTTTCAAGATTTTTTTTGGTCCTGGACGGGAGCTATTTTAAAGGTTTGGGTGCTTATACTACCGGTTTCATACACCTGTTTTTAAATGATGGGAGAGCATGGCAGTGATTTTTGCCAGGTCTTAGATGCCATAAAAAGGGGAAGACTGTGTTAAAACGGCTTGGCCTACAGTATACTACAATCTCAAATCAAGTTTAACTGTTACAATTTGGCAGTTCTTTTATGGAGATGTTCACCCTATCAAATCAATAGCACTGCAATAGCTACCGGTAACTCCCTATGACTGGTTTGTTCATTAGTAAGAGTGGTCTTACTTATATGGATTATTATTTTAAAATAAATTACGAATTGGGAGAACCATCTTCTAGATTTGTATTTTAAATAGAACATATTATAGTTATCTTCATCTCAAATAGAAGTCTAAGAAATTATACTCATTTGTATCAAGCCATAAGAAAGCTAACATTTCTAAGTATGTCAGTAATCTGAAATAATTGGATTACACTAGATTACACACACTGTTAAGTGATTATGCCTTGTGGTAATTAAGTATTTTACTTTATATGAAGGCTTGAGAGTCGATTGAGTTGAGCAGCCACAGAAATAGAATGAATAAACAAACAAACGTCAGTGACAGAGAAAGTTGCTTTGTAAACCAAGCAAATATTTCATAGATCCTTAAGAAAAGTAATAATTGTTGACTTAATGAAGCAAGATGTTTGTAGTTACTATTGCTACTCAACAATTACCTTAAATGTCCAAAACAAAAATGAAAACAGTTACAGATTTGCAGATGAGGTAACTGTTCAATTTTTTTCAAGCAAGTATCTCTGGCTGGGTTCATTTCTCATGTTAAGTCATGCTTCATTTCAACCATGATTTGTTGATTAACCCACAATATAACAACACTTAGCCACAGTAAAACAAGACATGAAATCACCTTCATTTGCAAACTATCTTTTATGCTTTGTTTCTATAAATATAGCAACAGTGATAAATTCAGTCAACCACGATTACTCAAACGAGAACAATTACTCAGAATACTGTTATACTGCAGGCAGTCCTTGACTTATAACCACAACTGGGGCCAGAATTTCTGTTGCTAAATATGGTGGTTATTAAGTGAGTCATGCCTGATTTTACGACCATTTTGCTATGGTTGTTAAGAGAATCACTGTGGTTAAATAAATCATGTGGCTGTTTAGTTAATTTGGCTTCTCCCATTGACTTTGCTTGTCAGAAGCTGGCTGCGAAGGTCACAAATGGCAATTACATAGCTGCACAATGCTGCAACCATCATAAATACATGCCGGGTTGCCAAGTGCTTGAATTTTGATCCCATGGAGATGCTGTGATGGTTGTAAGAGCAAGAACCAGTTGTTAAGTCATTATTTTTACTGTCACTGTAACTTTGAACGCTTGCTAAACAAATGGTTGTAAGTCAAGGACTACAAGTATAACATCTGCTTTGTTGTCTCTTCCCCCTCCCCCCCCTTGTTTTTCAAAATTACAGTGCCGCATTCTGGAAACAGGTATTATTAAGACCAGAGACTGTCTGCTCTAAATTCCAGCACTGTTTTAGATCTTACCTCCCTTTCTTCCCCCACATTCACATGTAGAACAACAAATTATGGCTCACTCAAAAGGTCTTATTCTACAAAATGTATGGATGTAAAATACAAAACAACCACTCTCATATTTTATAAAAACAGCATCTCAGATTCACTGTGATATTATTGGTGTCTACAAGTATTGTAATTGTATTTTTATTCTAAGAAACCTACAAGAACTGTCTCTTTTGGATAATGTTTGTATGATAATATTTTTTTCACTTGACTGGACAAATCAAGTTTCTCCCTTGGATACATTCTGTATTTAATTTTTCACCCAATCACATTAATATTACGTCCAGAAATGCTTATGCAAAGTTTCTTGTATAAGAGGAATAAAATTTAGAAGAGAACAAGTATTTAAATTAAAGTATTTTCATTTATTGGAGAGGGGGAGATTAAATCGAGAAATAAAATGTTTGAAGAAAAAATGGAATGTACTTACCAATATTTTATTATCTACTTTATCGCTCTTGACTTCAAGTTTGACTTTCTTTTTCACAGAAATCTTTATCTTCCTTCCAATCACATCCTTGACGCTTTCTGAAATAATAGAGAGCATAAAATACTTTCAAGTGTTCAGGATCTGAAAAAAAATCTATATTATTATTTTATCCCCAAGTAAAAAATTTTCAACATAAATAATAAACAAACAAACAACATTCTTCCTCTCTTATTAACAGCTCCAAAGTGAAATATTACATGAACTCTGTTTTTAAAAGCTCCCCTGTGTTTATGGGTTGATTGTAAAGCAGACATGTCAAACTCGCGATGTCACATGACGTCGCACAATGTATCTGAGCTTTTTCACCATTGCCGGCAATGGGGTGGCCGTGGTTTCCCGATGATGCGTCTGGCCCGTGGGCTGGCAGTTTGACACCCCTGCTATAAAGACTAAGGAATGGTAAACCAAAATAAAATTACTCCTTATAACATACTTGGCCCCTTACTGTCCTGTGAAAAAATAAGTATACCCCATTTAAATCTTTTATTGTTTCAACACATTTCAACATACAGATATTTTATTTTCATTTCAACACTACAGAGGGATATATTAAATACCACACATCATTTTCATTTTGTAGTCCGCTGTGTAATTTAAATATCAATGCAAATTTGGAATATGAAAATGTAAGTACATACTTACATAAAGCATTACTTCAGAGAGCCTAAAATTAGAATCAGATGCACCAGATCAGATATAAATGTTTAGAATATTATTAGGGAGGATCTGGGAGGAACCTATCAGACTTTTGGTTTGATTTGTTTGTTGTTGTTGAAATGCGTGGTATCACCATTTCTAGATTGAAATTGCCTACAGGTGTCTACAACCTTCAGAAAGAAGGTTATAGACACCTATAAGTCTGGGAATGAATTTCAAAAGATTATCAAACAATTGGACATCAATGATTCTACTGTCTAGAAAATACTGATATGCCCACATTTGTTAAAAAAACTTTAAATGGGGTGCACTTTTTATTAAACTAAATGCTTGATCTCGTTTATACTCAGATATTCTACATAACAGCCATTTTCACTGTATACGTAAATGTAATTTTTGAGAAATGACCATCACTGTCCCTCCCATCCACACATCAGAATACCACAATAGTTCCAAATATTTTTATCCGACAGAATTAAAATAGGATCTCAAAATATATAATGACACTCCCTCTAGCAATCAAATCTCTGACTTATGGCCTATCAACATAGTTGTCCTTGAACTATGCACAAAACAGATTACAGTGCTGGACTCTTAAGCACAATAATTTTCTCCTGTAATATTTTTGTATTCTAAGTATTCCAGTTTAATACCAAAATACTGAACCAAGAGCATGAAAAGCTGCCATTCCAAAATGGGCTTCACAGAACTGTTACTCAAACTGCTGTCATAGTTTGATGCCAAATTTTCATTCAATTCTAATACCATCTGTCACAGGTCACAAACAACTTCTTTCTCAAAGACTTTTCATGCATTTTTTTTCTTTCTCACGCTTTCTCTGCATAAGAAGTAGAGTAGAGATCATAGGCAGAACTATATTTAAAACTCAGACTTAGGGAGTGGGGATTTATTGCACAGGCTAGCTACCGGTAGCTCTTTAGCAGATGAAAGAGGTTACATCATTCATCTTCACTTGTGCAATAATGTTCTACTCGGCCTGCCCTGAAGCATTTCATTTCCCCTCCTCCTATTTACAATATCATGCAAGTGACTATGGTCATATCTATACTAACAAGTTTGTCATCTTATATAAGGATAAATCATATCTACTAATTTGTAAGCTGCTCAGTCACCTTGCAGGAGAGACGGGCAGCACAGAAATTTAATAAACAAATAAATAAATACATAACTTGTGAAATAAGATATAAATAAAATGAAATAAACAAATAAAATACAATAGTAAAATAATAGCATAGCAAAATACCCAAACCAGCCCTAACTATTGTTCTAATGGAACTGGTTTGGTCTAGTGCAGAGGTCCCAAACCTTTTGGGCATCAGGGACCGGTTACGTGGAGAGAGGTTTTTCCGCGGACCAGAGGGAGCGTGGTTTTGTGTGCTGCCTGCATCCCGCGGATGGGGCTTTGCTTGTTTGTGCGGACCTGTTACTGGCATGCCGCAGTCCAGTACCGATCCACGGACCGGGAGTTGGGGACCCCTGGTCTAGTGGTTAAGGAACCAGGCTAAAAACCAGAAAACTATTCTAGTCCTGTCTTATGAATGAAAGATGGCTGGGTGACTTTGAGCCAATAAGTCTCTCTCAGCCCAACTCAGGTTGTTGTTGGGGGGGAAATAGGAGGAAGGAGTATTAGATATGCTTGCCACCTTTTGTTATATAGATAGGGTATGTGATTGTGTGGCATTTATAGGCCTTCCTGGGGAGAAGAAAAAGAGAGACAAAAGCAGTGACGGCCTGGTAGTTTCTATCAATCTGGAGGACAGGAAAGGTGGCTGGAAGCTGGCAGGAATAATGAAAAGAGATAATGGATGACCTAGAAGAAGGTGGTGAAATGCTAGGAGAGGAAGAGATACAGAAAAGTTCCATCTGTCCTAGCCAGTGTGGTTCTCTTAGACTGAGAAGCTGGAAACTAGCAGAAGCAGAGGAATATGTGGATTAATGTGGAAGAAGGTACAGCAGGACAGGGGACTTCTTGAAGTCTAGATGGCAGGATAAGAGACTATGAATGTCATGAAGGAGAACAAAAGAGGCAAAAAAGAACATGGAGAAAAGGACAGGTGGGTAGAATAGGGATTGGAATAGGGGAGGATTGTGCAAGAAAGTGAAGTTGGGAATAGCAAAGAGGAGAAATGGAAAAAATAGAGAGATGAGATTATGGAACTTTGGAAGGGTTATGGAGAAAGAAATAAGGATTAAAGGAGAATGCAGATGAGACATGGGTACATAAAAGACAGCACTATTTTGGAGTGTATGTGTTAGCAGACAGGGCAAGTGGTAAGCAAGGATGAGTACCTGAATTGGGGCTAGTGATGATGGCAAATTGCAGAGAAATGAAGGCATTAGGTTAGCAATTCTGGGGAATGGTGACTGTCAATTTGGTGTAAGTACTCTCTTCTAGTATTTCAGGATTATTCTTTGATCAAAGGATTAATTGGCCTCAAATCATTATTCCACTGTTCCATAAGAACATCAGCTCCTTATGGTCACATTCATTTACAACTTCATTGTTGATGAGACAGCAGATGAGGTAGTGTACAAGAAATAAGGAATGGCTTTAAAGCAAAAGGAACAGCTACTATCAAGACAATGCTGTGGCTTGAGCCCATTCCAAGAAATTTAAATTGGGCAAACGTATCAGACAGGCCTGTCCCTAATTCATAAAAATAAAATGGAGAGAAGCACTTGCAAGACTGAAATGAAGGAAAGTGTCAGATCCTTTAATAGTTTAATTCAATGGCTGGCTGCACAGAGGCTGGAAGTGTGGTTATGGTCGTTGAAGGTACTTTGGTTGCGACTTTGTAAGCTGGAGGTTGTTAAGTCCCTTAAATTTGAACTCAACAGATTCCTTTTCTGAGTCGAATCTTGGGGTTACGCTGACAGTGAAATCTCCTTGGCTACTGATGCTGGGAAGAGGGAGTTTGGGAGGGGAGGAGTTTGTGGTGTTCATGAACCTGTTCCCAGAAAATCTTGGGCTTGACTCATGCTGGTGATCACTCATTAAACCTTATTTTTTTACAGCAGAGCATTTGGCTTGTGATCTGAAGATGAAGGACATTGTTATTAGTCCTTCTGATCTGATCTGATCTGATCACTGCCTGGCTCGTATAAGCCTTATTATCCCTGGTGACCCACATAGGATGATGGGCCAGGTTAAAACAATGCTTTCACCCCCAGCTACCTCATGCCTCTAGAGACTGAAGTAGAATTATGAGGTCCTTGGTGTTCTCTGAGCTTGGTGGTTTTCTTGCAAATGTTTCATTACCAAACTAGGTAACACATCAGTATGGCACTGTCATATAACAAAGTTTGATAGTATTGGTTTGTTGCCCAATACTCTAATTTAAGGTGCCTGTTTCCTACTGGGGGAGACCATCCATAATTAATGTATCTTTATATTAGGTTTTTACAATGCATTAACTTATGGAGTACAAAGACTACCAAAGCAATCCCATCTGCAAACTGATCTACTCAACTGATGGAGGTGGCCACAGAAAGCGAAACTAAAGGAAAATTTACTCCATTCTAAAAATACAGAATGACCCCCCCAAATCACCCAGATATACTTTTAAGCTTTAATTCTAAATATTAAGAGAGGTTAATATAAACTTCAAAGCAATTAATTGATGCTTCCAACATTAGATAATTCAAATTTATTCTTCAGGATATACAATATACTAATGCTTTATTGTATATTAATTTGTATCGTAAGTTTATCTCTCTCTAGAAGTTGCCAAGAGCAAAACTGAAGTATGTTGATGGATTAAAATAAATTATATAAAGTGCTAATTTTAATCAAAATGATTCTATCTGGCTTGGGCCAAGGAATCTGCATCTCTTTTATCCAGGATCAATCCATTTGATCATGTAATTTAGGAGAAATTGTTGATAGTAACCCTTCCTCCTGAAAGATTAAAGAGACTGCATTGTGAAATAACTATTTACTGGAGGTCATGCTTGCTCTGAACTTACTGGCCTTCCAGAAGCAGTTTCTACCAGAAGCAGTTTCTACTAGAATTTGTCTAAAGGATCTTTTTTAATTACTTAAGATAGCACCACAGAAATTGTTTATATTCTCCAGTTTTAAGACAGTTAAATAACTGTTGCCACTGTATTTATCTTTACATTATTGTAGTGTAGATGTTTTCCTTTGTATACTGACATGCACGTGATTACAATGGTCTAAAAATCTAATAAATATGTAATTATTTCTACTCCAAGTTCTCCAGTCAATTATTCTGAATATATCCAATTACAATATATATATATATAAAGTAACTTTTCTACAATATTCACTTGGAAATGGTTTTTTTCCCATCTGATACATTTATAAAAAGAGCACATTTTCCTATCTGATCCATTTATTGTGTATTTAACTACATATGTATTACCAGATTTTCAATGAAGCTTATTTAGCATCATTTACTCATTATACCCATTCAGTGTTCTTGAGATATTTTGAATGTGTTTCCATATCAGCAAATCTGCTTACAGAATGATTTACCAGTATATGGTTCAACTAATAACACAGATATATGACAAGCTCAGTTTTTGCATTACGCTAGATTCCACCGAGTTCTACGAGGAGGTAAATGGACTACAGTACACACTGCCACACAACTGGAAGCTAAGAAAATTGCCCCCAAGTTCTGCATGTGTGCCTGCACAATCAAAATTCAGTCCATTTCCTGGGCAGTGTTCCGTTTACTGTTCTGAACTGGAATAAATTAAACTGTGCCTTTGCACTACTACCATGTTTTATATAAATATATTTCAAAACCTTTTGTTGTAACAGTCGGACTAAAATTTAACATTTGCAGGTAAATTTAGTTGGAGAGCTTCCGTTAAGCCCACCTATTTCAAGAAATAGCCATTCTACATCTATTAGCATGAGTATGGCAAAAGTGGAAAAGGAAGAAAAATAGCAAATACTGCATAGCTAGGCAAAACAATGTACTGTATTTGGAAGGTGAAAAACCGTCCTTTCACAATGTCTGAAAACCTATACTGTACATATTTTTGCTTGTGAAAGCTCCACTGAATCTGTGGGACTTCTTCCCCCAAGTAAACATAGAAATGAATAAGGCAATCAGAACACCCTTCTGAAATATTTAGCCTGTACACATATCTGAGTGGAGTACGGAAAAAAAAATTTATTTGTATGACTCAGAATTTAGTAAGGTTTTAATCTGTTCGACAAGCATTCTCAGAATTTAGCATAACAAGAGCAACAAGCAATAAGAAAGTAAATTACAGTAATCAGTACAGGAAAAGACATGATGCATACTTAAATTATTTTGTCAGCATTATATATTCACCAGCTGCCCTGATTTTGGACTACAGGAAAGCATATGCAAGCCTACAATAAGCAAAGTGTGTATTCTTCAAAGGTTTTAATACAGCAGATCCTTTTCAAATAACAGAGGAAATATTTCCTTATATTAAACAAGATTGAAACAGCCAAGAACACCGGATCTGTCCATCAGCAATTCCTTTTCATAATAAGATGTAGCCCCCCCCCCGCCCTTCCACAGTGGGATCAGCAACAGATGCTTTGACAGTCTTCCTTCTTGGCTTTTACACCCCCTGAAGCGTTGCAACCATTTGCCCCAAATCACGATTTGCCAAGCGGGAGAAGTACATCCAGGATTCCTAGTAGTTAAGGAAAACCTCTGCCCGCCTCTTCTGTGGAGAAAGCTCCCAAGGCATTCAACTGAGGCGGGAAAGAAAGATACCACCAGCAACGGAAAGCCCCTCTGGGGGGCAAACATGAGCCTCGGGGCTGTTGGTTTTCCCCCTCTGACTGGTCGCCATTCCGACGTGAAAGAAAAGGAACTCTTGGCCCGAAGGAGCAAGCCGCGTTCAAGCACCGCCTCGAGAGGTTTAACAGCGTTTACACTTAGTTTGCCGTCCATTTGCCTATTATCACCGAGGCTTGCAAAGGCTGCGCAACCTCCCCTCTGCCCGCATCTCCCCCTCCCGTCCACAAGTAAATCTCTTCCAGGAACAGAGGAGCCAAAAGGGCGAGCGAGAGCTTCAGCCACCCCTTATCTTTCCCGCCACGCCTTCCTTCCCCCATAGAGGAGTTCACGCAAAGGATAAGAGACTGCGGGGCTACCGAGGTGAGGGGGCCATTTCATCCCTCACCTCCCTATCGCTGTCGGGAAAGGGCTCCTCCTCCTCCTCCACCCTCCACCCCCCCCACCTTCCAATCTCCCGCGCTCCGGTGTCCACCATTCACCCGAAGAGGGGAAAAAGAGAGGAAGTGCACATGCTTACCCAGCAACTCTTTGGGAACGTCAGCGCTCTCTTCGGTCATCCTTGCTGGGGCTTTGCCTTCCCTCTTTGGAGCGCGAGCGAGGAGGTGGACGTGTTGCTTGCTGGTGACAATTAACTCGCGCTTCCCGCTCTCCGCCCTCACCTTCCTAGGTGCCCCCCTCGGGCGACGCGAATGAATTCCAATCAGCTGTTTAGAAAAAAGGGAGGGAAAAGGGCCCCGCAATCCTGCTGGTGCTAGTCTCCCCGCCGCTTTCGGAGGAGGAGGAGGGGATTTTAAAAGGCTGGAAAACCGAGGGAGAGTTACAAGATTATTGCTACACGACACCTCTTCATCTCAGCTGCAGGCGGAGCAGGCTTCGCGAGCGAAAAGACCGCAGCCCAGACCGCCTTCACACGGCTCGATTCTCCTTCTCCTGCTGCGTCTGCGCTCCTCACTTTCGCTTTTTCCTCTTTCCTCCTTCCTGGCCGTGGACGAGCTTCGCTCTCTTCTGCCCGGCTCCCCTCCAGCCTCAGGCGGCCACCTCCCGGCCTGAGGTGCAAGCGGAAGGCGTGGGTGGAGGCGGCGCTGGCGGCATTCCTGGCTCCAGCGGACCCCAGCCCGGCCGGGGGCTTCCCTTCAGGCACACACAGCCCGCTCCAGCCAAGCGGCGGCCTCCTCTTCCCCCTCGCGAGAGCCAGCCGCGGTCTGAGCGGCTGCCCGAGAAATGCTTGCGAGAAAGCTCGTCTAGGCAGAAGGGAATTTACCCTTCGCCAGCCCTGCGTTAGCTCACAGATTCCATGCGCGCAACCAGGCAGGGAGCTGGAGCTTACATATAAAGGACCCTGGCGGCTCTCCCTTTGGTCCCTCCTTCGTTCCCACGAATTGCAGAATCTACTGTAGCAGCCAAAACGACAACGACGGAGAGAGATCGGGAGCCATCTACTGGTTTCAGATTTACTAAGCCTGGGGGAAAAAAGATCCCTCCCTTCCCTTGTGCTCCCTTTCCCACCATCTTTTTTTTTATTTTTATTTTAAGAAAAGCTTTTTAAGGTTATTCGCGCTTGTTGAAAAGGAGCCCCGACCCATCAAGCGAGGTTGGATCCGAATTATCCGAATGGTCGTTTTGTAATGCAGGTTTATTTCATTTAGCCACGTTCACAACCCAACTCCAGTTCACTGAGTCCTTTGACAAGATGTTTACAACTTACCCAGCTGGAGCTGTCGTCCACAGAAGAAAAAGGCTTTATTAAATACGATTCCATGCACTTATCTGAGACTGCCTTAAAGACTGGACTCGAATTCTTATAGGGGGGAAATGCATTAATAAAGTAGGACCAGTTCCAGGAACTTGGGAGACACTATTTATTTATTTATTTATTTATTTAAATCACATGAAACACCTCAAGCTTTCCTGAAGTATTGTTAACAATATGTAGTTTGAAAGAATTGCCTCAAACACAGCGGCGTACTTTCAAATTTATTCTGTCTCTTAGTTTCATTAGGAAACATGAAATGAATTTATTGAATTGCTTTTTTATGTTGGTACTGAAACTCTTCTACTTTTGGCTGATTCAGAAGTAGCTTGTAAATACTATTTTCACAGACAGACAAGTAGCAATTTGGTGATAGTTGGTAATTTAAGACTTAGCAAATATCTTCATTTCGTTGCCCATTGCTGACACTTAAAATGCTTTACTAACGCTTTTTATAAGCTTACCTTCATTTCGTGTCCTCGAGGTATGATGCACTATGATATCACTGATAATGCCTTAGAAAATATTTTATGAATTTGGGTGAAATTCTAGCCATGCCAAATTTGGATTTTAACCTTTCCCATTACATTTTTTGAAGGCAAGGAGTATCAGTTGCTTCCCTAAAATCTATAGCTTTAGTTGTTAGTAACAGGTCAGTTTGTAACAGGATTTTTAAATTATGCTAAGGAGTGGGGTTTTATTTGGGTTTATATATATTTTTTAATTTAATGAATGTATATAACTGCTCATTTAAGGGGACGTATAGGTGGCATAGAGAAATAAAAATACTAAAAACCAGTACAAAAGAAAATGGATCAAATTACATTTCAGCCGCTAAATTGTGTCTGATTCTCCTTGATCCAATGTACCACAGCATGCCAGGCTCCCCGTCCTCCACTGTCCTCCTAGGGCAGTGGTTCTCAACCTTTTTAATGACGCGACCCTCCAACCGGTCGTAAGTCAAGGACTTCCCAACCGGTCATAAGTCGAAGACTTTCCCTGCCCGGGAGCGCCGCACATGTATGGTGCCGCCCCCTGCGCCGGCCGAGGTGTAGCTGACAAGTGGCAGCGACGGCGCAGGGCGACCACCGGCTGGGCCACCAGCTGGCCCAGGCCAAGGGAGGTAAGGCACCCGCCAGGCCCCACGCGCGCCAGCAACCCTCCCTGCGCCCGCCAGCCTCCCACCCCTGGCCCTCTTTTACTTACATTTTTAGTAGTTGCTCAGCAGGGAGGGGTGGAAACTTCTAGACAGCTCGCCTTCGCTGCAGACAACTTACAGCACCGTTTGCAGACTGGGACTTTTGGCGGGCTCAGCAGGGCAGAGACAGCCTGGACAATTCCTATTGGCTTTTGAAAGCCAATAGAATTAGACTTTATTCAAGAGAGTCTATTCTATTGGTTTTCAAAAGCCAATAGAATAAGAGGGAGTAGCACAGCTAAGGAAAAGGGGGAAAATGGCGGACTGCGTTGTTTGGCGACCCCCGTGAAATGGTTGCTTGACCCCAAATGGGGTCGTGACCCACAGGTTGAGAATCGCTGTCCCAGAGTTTGCCCAAATTCACATTCATTGCACCAATGACAGTATTTAATGATCTCATCCTCTGATATCACCTTATCCTTTTGCCTTCAATCTTTCCCAACATCAGGGTCTTTTCCAATGAGTCCTCTCATTAGGTGGCCAAAGTATCTGAGCATCAGCTTCAGTATCTCTCCTTCTAAAAAACAATCAGGGTTGACTTCCTTTAGGGTTGACTGATTTCACATCCTTGAAGTCCAAGGGACTCTCAAGAGTCTTCTCCCACACCACAATTTGAAAGAATTCTTTGGCGATCAGCCTTCCTTATGGTCCAACTCTTCACAGCCATGCATTACTACTGGGAAAGCCATAACTTTGACTATACAGATCTTTGCCAGCAAGGTGATGTCTCTGCTTTTTTAATATACTGTCTAGATTTGTCATTGCTTTCCTCCCAATATATTATCAACATATAACTAAAATGGCAGTTGCAGTAGAACTCCACATCCTGGCACCACTGTCTGCTGGAAAAGCTGTGTCATAGATCATAATCAGCTTCCAGAAGCCAAAAGGTTTGGGGTGTCTCTATCTTGGGGAGGTTGTTCTACAAGATACGTTCCATGACGGAGAAATCACACTTCCTGTTACTTATGAGACTCAAGAGCATCTCTGTTTCTCAATACATCTTGAAAAGCTTTCTCCAATCTTGGACTATCTCCAGATGTGTTGTAAAATTCCTGACTTTTGTGGTCCTGCAATAGGAACCCAATCTGAGTGTAAAATAAGATTAAATGATTGTGTGAATGAATTTGAAATATATAAGCATTCTTTATAAACCTTCATATTTATTGTAATCTCTTACGTGATGATCTCAATCTAGATTGAGAGCTTGGTGTTTGCTGCACTTTTCTTCTTACAAACATTTTATTACCAAACTAGATAACTTTGCCAAAATATTTGAATCCATACATTAGACATCATATTTGTATTTTTTTTCTTAGTTCAACCTTTGAAGATTAATCTGGTCCCCTATTATCTGAAAAAAATACCTAGATATATATCAGATCACTATTATAATATTACACCATCTGTTTCTGTATGTAGTTTTTTTTACTTTATTAGTCAATATTATCAACCTTATAAAAATCTTTGTTTTTTAACAAGTTGCTGATTTATGCTTTTTTCTTATAAATGATTACATTTATAATGTAATAATTATTAATGTGATCAGTGAATAATAATCCTATGATTTACAATTTTATATTAGTCCATTTAGGCCAAAATGTGTGTCTAATGGAATAGACAGCAATTCTTGTCAAAGATGCAAAAAAAATTTCCAGTCCATGAAAGCTGGAACAGATTGCGCATGAAGTTTTAAAAAAAATGAACAAAAGAAGACTGCAATCTGAGGGTCCGCTTACTGCATATTACAAGCTTAAAGCATCAAACATAAGACACTAACAGAAGAACTACTCATGTCTACTTAGATATAAACCATAATTAAGTTATTACGGCTTATTCTCAGATAAATCTCAGCTTCATGATTTCCTAGACCAGCGGTTCTCAACCTGTGGGTTGCGACCCCATTTGGGGTCGAACGACCATTTCACGGGGGTCGCCAAACAACGCAGTCCACCATTTTCCCCCCCCTTTTCCTTAGCTGTGCTACAGCAATTTTTTTCCCTTTTCCTTAGCTGTGCTACTCCCTCTTATTCTATTGGCTTTTGAAAGCCAATAGAATAGACTCTCTTGAATAGAGTCTAATTCTATTAGCTTTCAAAAGCCAATAGGAATTGTCCAGGCTGTCTCCGCCCTGCTGAGCCCACCAAAAATCCCAGTCTGCAAACGGTGCTGCAAGTTGTCTGCAGCGAAGGCGAGCTCTCCGGAAGTTTCCACCCCTCCCTGCTGAGAACTACCAAAACTGTAAGTAAAACAGGGCCAGGGGTGGGAGGTGGGGGGCCAGAGGGTACAGGGAGAGTTTTTGGCACCCGGTGGGTGGCTTACCTTCCTTGGGCTGGGCCAGCTGGTGGCCCAGCCCGTGGTTGCCCTTCACTGTCGCCGCCGCAGCCGCCCAGGAGCACCTGAGCCTGCCTGCCGCCGCCCCAAATGGGCGGCGGCCTACGCCTCGGCCGGCGCAGGGGGCAGCACTGCGCATGTGCGGGGTAGCACCGCGCATGCACGATGCAGGTCGTCGCGCCGCGCATGCGCGATGCAGATTGTGCTGCGCATGCACGATGCAGGCCGTGCTGCGCATGCACGATGCAGGCCGCACATGCACAATGCAGGCCGCGCCGCGCATGCACGATGCAGGCCGCGCATGCACGATGCAGGCCACGCCACGCATGCACGATGCAGGGCGTTGTGCCGCGCATGCACGATGCAGGTCGTCGTGCCGCGCATGCGCGATGCAGATTGTGCTGCGCATGCACGATGCAGGCCGCGCCGCACATGCACGATGCAGGGCGCGACACGCATGCGCAATGCAGGCCGTGCCGCGCATAGGCAATGCAGGCCGTGCATGCACGATGCAGGCCACGCCACGCATGCACGATGCAGGGCATCGTGCCACACATGCGCGATGCAGGCCGCGCCGTGCATGCACGATGCAGGCCGTTGCGCTGCGCATGCACGATGCAGGCCGTTGCGCCGCGCATGCACGATGCAGGCCGTTGCGCCACGCATGCACGATGCAGGCTGTTGCGCCGTGCATGCACGATGCAGGCCGTTGTACCGCGCATGCACGATGCAGGCCGTTGCGCTGCGCATGCACGATGCAGGCTGTTGCGCCGCGCATGTGCGGCGCAGGTCGGGGTCGCAGCCTGAAAAAGGTTGAGAACCGCTGTCCTAGACCAACTTGAGTTTTTCATGTAGCACTTTGCTTTATCCTGAACAATTTGCCTCACAGAATATTGGCTTCTTGATCTGATTCTGCTTGATATCTCCTCTAACTTCACGACATGGATTAGAAGAAAATTGGATAAATCAAGTTTCATTATTTATTTAGTAAACTTATATGCTGCTCATCTCACCTAGAAATTTTATTTTCAATATATTTCAATCTATTTTCAATGTATTTGTTATCCTATAATTACTGTAGGAAGGTAAGTATGTATTGGTGCGACTAAGCTACATTTGGAGGAGGAACTGGCAGACTGAATTGAAATTAGTAGCTTGTGTTAATTTGTGGCAGATATATCTGCCACATATTTATTTGATTATTTGATTAATGTCTTTCTTGAAACATGAAGTGGATCATTATTATAACATTCTGAATCTGAGTGTTCCCGTCAGCTGTTTCTTGTGGCTATTTGTGCAAGTATGTAATACTGGAAAGGAACATTAATCTAAAGCAGTATATTTTATATTTATTGTCTGTTGGTATACCTCTGAAGATTTTTTCCTCCAGCATCTTAATTGATACCTTGGTTAAATAGATGACTAATCCATGAACAAAGTGCCTACTTTATCCTCATCCAATGGGTTTCAGCCAGGATCAAGTTTATATTATTGATCATAAAACAGCTAGCTGTATTTTATTCTTCCATTCCTATCTTTCTTGGCTGCACCTATCTATCATTTGCCTTTCCTTTGCAACTTTATTCTTCATTTTCCCTCTCTCCCATGCATAATCAACTAAAGGCACAATTCTAAGCTGTTCCACTGACAACAAAATTATAAGGTTTTCAACAAACAATGACAGTTCTCTCTTTCTGGCACTAATTCATTTGCACCGCTGTCAAGGAAGCATCATTAAATTTTCAATGTATTAACAGTTCTTTACTGGTAGCAGACATTGGCACAAGTTCTTTGCAGGAGGTCAAAATGATTTTGCAATGTCCTGTTGAATTTTCTACTCTAGGAAATTCATTTATTTTCTGATGTCAGATATTTGGCGTGCCAGCACGATTAGCACAGCAGAGAGAGACTTTAAGCAGAGTGTGAAATACAAATAGATATAAACCGATCAATCTTTTCACTAGGCAATGAAGTCTGGCATTTGTGATCCAGCTAGAACTATACACGTTAACTTTAAAGTGGGTTAAGAAAATTTTACCTGAATCACTCAAAGCCTTTTGAACAGTTTCAATTTTACTTAATCGCTGTCAGCTCTATTTCTCTCACGTACAACAGTATCTGCATCATTAGGTTGTATACACTCCATAAGTACCGTAGAGGTCATGCAGCTGTTCTTAAATACATGTTAATGCAGCTGTTCTTAAATACCTCAATCATACTATATGACAAAGTTTTAGGTGAATTTTCTTTGGCTAGATATTTTGGGCTATATTACATGCTTAAAGACAGTTAATAGGAATTCCTTGAGTTGTTTCTTTCGGGACAATCCTTTGTATATTTATTTGGAAGTAAAAGTTCTGTTCAGTTAAAAATGCATTCTAAGTAAGTGTGCATAGAATTGAACAGCTTTCTAAAGAACCTACATTTTATGAGTGTGTGAATGCTATCAATAAAATTTGGAATGAAAATAGAAATTCCACTTAGAATATACAAGCGTCTATTCATATCTACTTAGTTTTAAGGTGATGGTATATAGCATACTTGCATTATAATATACTAGAATACAATAACAACAGCAAATTATAAAAACATTTAGAGCTGGGAAACCAAAAATTGATTAGTAGTTCATTTTATTTGTTTTTACAAAAAAATTATTCAAGCTCAAAAAATCTGTTTAGAAAAGTCAGATCATTTTTATCAATTATTTGTTTTATTATCTGTTACAATTTGCTGCAATTATCTGCTACTCCAATGGGAGTAGCTATCCCCAACACCAGAAGAGGTCTCCTATGGATCCTGTGTACTAAGGAATTCCAGCAGGTAGGTTCAAAAATATTCTTTTCCCCTGTGGAACTCTCTACCACTGGAGGTGAGAACTGTTCCCATCCTTTTGACCTTCTGGAAGGATATCAAAACTTAGCTTTGCTGCTTTGCCTGGGGCCCCGATGGGGTGCTCACCACTTTAGGTAGCTGACAAGGTAAGAAGACCACATTCCTGTCCCATCTATTTTTTGATTCTGGTTTTAGTATAGTTTATAATTACAACTTGTGTAATTTGAATGTTTTAATTATTATTTTTTACTTGTTTTATAACTTATATCTCTCCCGGAGTCACCTTATGGGTAGATGGTGGCATACAAATTTAATAAATAAATGAATAAATAAATTCATTCTATACCTTTTTATAAGCTTTTGCTTTTCTATCTTCAACTCTTTTTATTTCTTATAGACAAAAAATGCTAATTAATATTTCTTATAGATTGGCATTCCATTCATACCTACCTACCCATCATTACATTGCATATGGGAGTTACGTTAAAGGTTAGAATTATTCAGGGGGGGGAAGGTGGTTAACTATCACCTACCTCCTAGGACCTAGGCTAGAGCATAAAGTTAGCTTCATTAACTCATGGCAAAAGAGGGGAAAAGAAAAACTGTAAACTGTCACACATATAAAAAGGGTCTCCATTTTGACAGAAGGCAATCAAGTGTTTCAACTGGCTTAATCCTAATGCACAGCTAGACAAGAATCTTTATTATGTCAAGTCAAAGAGTTTTGAGTTTGCAGAGTTTGAGCTGGGAGGCTTAATGGGGGAAAGAAAGAGGAAAGTTTCCACCCTTCATTTGCCTAGCCCTCAGAGAACAATAAATAACAACACAAAAATCAGATAACAATTCAGCAATACCACAGCCTTCCTGGCATACCCTTCCTTCCTCGGGCAGCTATTTTGTGACAAAACATCTTCCCCTAGCAGTCATTCTGTGAGAGCATCCACAATGTGTTCTCAATATGTCACATTTTGCTGGCCAATCTTTCTTAACATGGTACTGTTTACTAATACTGTAACTTGGGATACCACTGAATTTTATATAGATGTTTGTGGATTTTTTCCCCCAATATCAAATTGAGGCAGGTGGTAAGCTCAGGATGCGCAGGAACACAATTAGACTCTTGACAAAGCTCATTAGTATTTTTATCAGCAATGCTGGTTGGATTATTCAAGGGGGAGGGAAGGCTTTTACAAATTTCTTGGCTATAATTACAAGAGAAGAGAAAAGAAAAGAAAAAAATGCCTTTCTTGAGTTTTCAATTTTCAGAGAACGGAGCACACCTGACAAATCCATTAAAATAACTAAAATGGATTCAGAATTTGATAAAAGGTTACATTAAAGCAAATATAAATATTCATCATTTTGCACTGCTTAAGGAGTAGCCATCTTTTGGGATGCAGTTGGAGATATTAGGAAACATATTCTTTCTAAAATAGGGAGGGGTTGGACTAGATATGTGGGATTTCAGCTCCCATCATAGTTAACCCTTGAGTGATACTTCCACTTTAAACGTTTAGAGATACCAGGTTGTTTATGTATCCCAGCAGAACTGATTTTTAAGGAATATATTTTAATTTGGAATAGACAAAACTTGGATTGTAGGATATTACAGCAAAACCTCAATTTAATGGACATTGGAAGGAGGCGTGTCCAATCCAAATGCCTATTGAATCAGCATCCATTTTGCACATGTATAAAAATTCCATTAGTTATTTATACACGTGCAAAATGGAGGAAGAGAAAGCATTAGAGAGGTGGCCAATCAAGTGGACTCAGCAGCAGATGTTTCATAAGTATTCAGCTGTGTTGCTGGGAAATGGAAGGATGAGAAGGAGACATGATGACGGCCTGGTAAGATCTTGACAGGAATCTTAAAGGCTCACAATAAAATACAGAATAAGCTTTAATGGAGCACAGTCTACTCTACCTTATCAGATTTACCTATAAGTACATATATAGTAACTTGGAAATTTTGGGTTATGGTTATACTAGGGTCAGAGGAAATGGATCATAGAAAGTCAAGCAATGACAGTCCTGTTATCAAGGGACAATTGACAAAAACAGTTGTAGTAGCTTAAAGTACTAGATTGTGATTAAATGTATTTCATTAGACAATAAAGTCTTCAAGTTCTTGCCAACAGATGTAGCACAGAAGCTATTTGTCACTGTCTTTACCCCAATACTTAAAAACAAAAACAAAACTGACTAGCCATGCAGTTTTATGAATCTAATCAAGACAACAGCTTAGCATGGTTAATTTAATCTGCATTTCCTGAAAGATGATAAACCTTAATGTTGAATTATTATAAAAGAAGATCTGTGCTAAGGGTACAAATTATTCATATACCACCCGATCAATAAAGACTACCTTATGTAATATAAACTATACTTAAATGCTTTCCAAATATGTTGGGATTGGAACTTCAAGTAATTCCCAACAATTGCACTCTTAGCCGATCTGGAGACCCATAGGTTGGGGATAGTTGGAGGTTAGCACATTGTCTCTCTTGCAGGTTTGGGCTATAAATATTTTTTTAACTTCCACCCTTTTTTTGGCAACAGTTGGTATAATATTGTCTGATTTTTAAACATATTCTTTTCTGAGAAGGAAACAAATAGAATGTTAAGGAAGGATTGACATCTAGTGGTCTAACAGTGTCAAAAGAAAGAAAGATGTAATCGTCTATGCAGGTAGTTTATTGGTTGAGAAACATTTAAAATGGATCTAAAAAAATATAGCTCCTAGTTTTAATATTTAGAATATTATCTTTTAAAGTGAAGGTGTATAACATATGTTGATTATTCAAAATTAGCTACTGCATTTGATGTAATGTATTCTATTTCATCTTTAAGTAATATATGTTTCTGTCTTGAAATTTTGAAGGGTCTTCTGAAGATCAATGAGATTGATTTGTACTATATAATCCAATGAGAATTGCTTCTGCATACTTACTGTTATGTCTGGCCTCTCATAACTCATTAATATCCACGTAAATATATCTTTAAGAGGTTTATTTAATACATTTCAAAAGAATTCGTTTCAAAGCAAGCTGCTGGCATTATGTTGGCCTGAACGGCCAAATAAAATCTATTTACATTTAGATAAACATGCTCTTCTCCTACATCCCAATTAACTTACTTTTCTTCTTTATCACATTGTCCAAGAGCTCATTATCCTTCGGTAGGTTTTCAAAACACCAGAATACTGAGTTCCAAAGCACTGCCAAAGTTTTCAACCCACTCTTTGATCAACGTTGCTCGTGACAAAGGCGTAGTCATTCTTTCCCCTTCTAATATAGTGTCCGATACGTCACTTCCCCAATTACTTCCTTTTTCCAGTTAACTGACACCTTCGCTTATCAAACCTTCGGAACCTCGGATTAATCCATTTATCTTCTTGTTCTAAATCTGACTCATCATTTTGAGAATCTGATTCAGAAGGCATACAAAGCTCTTCATTATCTCTCTCAGCTGCCGGGAGGGGAAACCACCCAGAGGGGCCTGGCTGCTGATCCTCGGCTGCCGGGAGGGGAAACCACCCAGAGGGGCCTGGCTGCTGATCCTCGGCTGCCGGGAGGGAAACACATTCAGAGGAACCTGGCTGCTGATCCTCATCCTCTGATACTTCCCAAGCTGGTCCAGGGACACTCACAACACTTACATACACTGCTGCAATGTAAATAAAGATATGTTATGCTTTATTTTTATAAGAAACTTTTCATTAAACAATTAACCAAAACAATACAATGTTCTTTTTGTTGTCTATATAGAACTTGCCATCCATGGGAGTTTGTCTTCTTTTTTTCCTGCTGCATATTCCCAAACCTATTGAGTTTTAGAGATTTCCTCTAAACCTGCTAATGACATTGCATGGACATATGTAGGAGACTGTTGTGTTGACAGCATTTGTATTGTATTGTATTATATTTTGCCACATTTTTTGAAGTTTACAGAAATATGTATAAAATAATGAAAATATATATCTAACATAAGTAGGATGTATAATGTACAATAACATTAGTATCCTTTATTTGTATTTGTATGCCCTTTATTGAGCAGTAAATTTGGGTGGCCTATTTTTAAAGATACCAATCAAAGACACCACATAATTATTCCTTTTTTCCATCATTATTATATAACTTTGTAGATATAAAAATCGAAGAACTGGGAGAAAAAAAGAGGAGCATTACAGAGGAATTACAATGTCTCAAGACGTCCCACTTCCAATAAAATTCTATGAGCAATGCAGAATGATTGACAGCCCCATTGATTGCTTTCAAGAAAAAAAGTGAATACATGTTGTGCTTTTAAAAACTTCTCTGGAATCATTATTAATAAGATTATTGTGATACTAATTAACAGATGTAACATTGTACTTTATAGGATATGTAGTTCAGTTCTTTTTAATTAGTACTAATCATATTGGCAGTTACTGAATTAATAATAAATGTATTATTGAATAAAAGATTAAGAAATGAATTCCAGTGATTAATCACGGAGGAAATCTAAATGATGCCCCTGCTTGAAACAGCAGTAGCTGTATATCTTACTAGATACTGTACTGTGCATGTTAGTGAGTATCTAAGGGAGCTCTACTTCTATACTGAAGTGACCACATCAGGGAAAGCCGTATTTCTCCTGAGTAGGCCTAATATTATGATAAAATAACCTTTGTATTGATCTAGCCCTATTTTATAGGCAACTCTTCTTCAGATGAGTTGGTCTCCAATTTACAGAATTCCCACTCTGCAAATCTATTGGAAGGAGATTTATTTATTTATTTGTATCCCACCTTTATTATTTTTTATAAATAAGGTGGTGAACATATCCAACACACCTTCTTCCTATTTTCCCCACACCGTGAGGTGAGTTGGGCTGAGAGTGAGTGACTGGCCCAAAGTCATCCAGCTGGCTTTCATGGCTAAAGCCAGACCTAAACTCATGGTGTCCTGCTTTCTAGCCTGGTACCTTAAGTACTATACCAAATTGGCTCTATATACATTATATATACATATAATCATGCTATCGGGCATTGTCCTTGGACAGACTTGGTACTAGTGTGAAGCTAATTATACACAGGTAGTCCTCAACTTATAATTACAATTGGTGGTCATTAACTGTGATCACCTCTTTTAAGGACTAAAAACCCTTCTCTCCCACCCATTGTGGTCTTTAAAGAGAGCTTATCCAAATGATTTCAAATTTTTGTATTTTCTGAATTAAAACATTTTATTGACTACACAGGGATATGTGACTGACTACTGGACATAGTATTTTGAGGGTAATTAATAAACAAAAGAAAAGGTTTAAGCGTTTGCCAAATATTAACTGTCTTCATTCTTTATTCCTGGGAAGGGCACTGAAACTTCCTTGAGTGGAATGATCTTGGCCAAGAGAGACAGTGTGATATCTGGATTTTTCTTGGACTTCTCAGTAAGTTTCTGTCCATCTTATCTTTCTGGAAAGATTAGCTAAGTGCAAGTGAATCAACTCTGCAGCAGATAACTGGCAGTTGGAGCAGTTATGCTGCAGCTCCATTGAGCTCCCTGTGTAGTTTAACATATACATGAAACTACTGAGATCATTCAGAGAATTAAAGCGTAACTAGTATGCAACTGTCTCTCCTTTTCATGTGGTTGAATCATGATAGGACTATTATTATTATTATTATTAATTTAATTTCTATGCCGCCCTATTCCGGAGAACTCAGGGCGGCTCACAGCATAATAGAAATTACATACATATAAAAAACCCTTAAGTTAAAAAAAACAAAAAACAAAAAAACAAAAAAACAATCATTCCACGAACATACACTGGCTAGGGGCAAGATGTTAGCTGCCCCAGGCCTGCCGGCAAAAGTGTGTTTTAAGCAATTTACGAAAGGCGGAGAGGGTGGGGGCGACACGGATCTCCGGGGGAAGTTGGTTCCAGAGGGCCGGGGCCGCAACAGAGAAGGCTCTTCCCCTAGGCCCCGCCAGGCGACACTGTCTGGCTGACGGGACCTGGAGAAGGCCCACTATGATAATGGGCTAGGTAAGGCCAAACAAACTACAGATATAGAGAGATGGTAGGTGTTTTATCAGGTAAGGTGAGTGTCATTTAACTTTCTGAAAGGGATTAAGTTGTCTTTAAAGACTGAAAAATCTGGTGGTGTTTCTGGTGCATTTCTGTTATTTCGAAGCAACACTTCAATTGCTACACTTAAGGCTACATTTTTGTCTGCAATAAAGATTCTAAACTACTCAAGCAGTATCTGGGACTCTTGCCAAGTTTTGTTGAGAACTGAATTTCATCTAAAAATATGTGATTTACTGTTATTTATGGGTTTGAATTCTAAAATTTATCTTCATTGCATCCCAATTCATTTCTGGTTACAATTCAAGGTAGCAATACCACTTAGACTTATATACCACTTCACAGAGCTTTACAGCCTTCTCTAAGCAGTCTACAGAGTCAGCAGATATTATAAAGTCCTCTTCAGTTTGAAACGACAGGAGAAATGCTTCTTTGTCATATATGTAATCTTCTTAATGATTGCCTTGCTTAGGGACCGTTTGCATTTATGACAATGATGGAAAACAATCCTCACATTTACAGAATTTGCAGGCCTCTAAAGCAAAGTAAGATCATAAGCATAGCCACGGTTTCACCTAGCGACTGCTTCACTTAACAATCAAATTGCTGTTCCCAATTTTTATCACAAAATGAAGACTAACTATAGCCATATCCAGAGCTCTTTTGATGAATTCTTACCCTAAATGCTCTCCTACATTATCACAGAAGCAAGAATTCTGACTCAGCCTTTTCAGTAGGAGAAAATTATTTGCTAACAGATAGCCTAAATACCCTTTGAAACTTTATGAACGTGTATTACATAATGAAATAAGAAAATGATATCATTTGCTGAAAGGATGAAAGAGTTTCTTAACTGCAAGTGAATTCAACTTGTAGTGCTTTGGAATAGCCTGTCTGGTGAGGTCTACCTGGTGTCTACCTAGTTAGATTGTATTGTCTTTTCAGCACCAAAGAAAGATGCTTTAATTTCTCCATGCACTTTAATCAATTTATACACTGAATTTTAATATATTGGGTTGTAGAAATGTTTTCATCCAAGCTGCTGCTTTTATTCTATTGTTATGGATTTAGTGTTTTGCTGTATATTTCAGTTGATGTAATGTTTTATTTGATTTATTCTCTTGTTGTAAAGTGCTTTGGGAAATCTTAGCTTTGAAGAGTAGCATGTCAATTTAAAAAATTAACCAACATATATATTGATTTGAATTTTCAGCCTTCCTAGGTAAACAGTCGGGAAACCTGACTAAATGAGCTAATTCTATTTTATTGTAAGGTTACATTAACAGAATTTTGCAAGCCTGAAGATACAAATCTCCCACTATCACTTTTAATTGCCTAATCAATCAAGGTGGGGCCTTCCTAGGTTTCTTCCTCTGATGGTTAAGCCACTGGGGCCTCCTCCCTCATCTGATTGTTTCCTAGGGAACATGTCTTCCCCTGTCCAGTCTAGGACATTCTCAAATACCAAGAGAATGACAACTAATGATCGTTATCTTATCATGAGATCTTAAAAATGAAACCCCTTCTGATTTAAAAATATTAGAAGAGATCATCCGTTTTTCAATAATGTGACTATAACTCTCTCTATATACAATTAAAAATTTTATTGACCTAAATGCTGAAGTATGCAAATAACTTCTTTTATTTTTTTAGTTCTTCAAGCTTCTTATTGTACTTCTCTCCTTGCTATGGTCTCATCAATTTCATTCAGCTCTAACTTTCTTAATCTTTTCCTTTCTCTAAACCAGCGGTTCTCAACCTGTGGGTCGCGACCCCATTTGGGGTCGAACGACCATTTCACGGGGGTCACCAAACACCGCAGTCCGCCATATTTTTTGTCGGCCATTTTTTTTGTCGGCCATTTTTCCCCTTTGTGATGCGGGCCGTCGCGCCGCGCATGCGCGATGCGGGCCCGCCATTTTTTTTGGGTCGGCCATTTTTTTTTGGTCAGCCATTTTTTTCCCCTTTGCGATGCAGGCCGCTGCGCATGCACGATGCGCCCCGTCATGCCGCACATGCACGATGCGGGCCGGGGTCGAGCCCCGGAAAAAGTTGAGAACTTTTAAACCCATTCTCTAAACCCATTCTCTCTGCCTGACATATAAATGGTTACCCTTGCAGGATGCTGATAATGGCCTCACAGAAAGAGGAAATAGTTCACTTCAGCTTTGGAATGCCTGTTCCTTGGATAGCTTTGTGGAATGAATTTATTCTGTTTTTTTTAATCAAGAGCCAGTTTGTTGTAGTGGTTAAGGCACCAGGCTAGAAACCAGAACACCATGAATTCTAATTCCGTTTTAGGCACAAAGCCAGCTTGGTGACCTTGGGCCAGTCACTCTCTCTTAGTCCTAGTCAATGGCAAACCACTTCTTAAACCTTATCAGGGACTTGTCCAGGTAGTCATCAGGAGTTGAAAATAAAATAAAATAAACCTTGTTTTCTTAGTAATCACATTGTATGCCCTAAATCTAGACAATCCATGTTTTAGTCCCATGACCCTACTGCTTACAATTTGTTTTAACATTTAATAAATGATTATAAGATTATAATATGTAATAATTGTACATATTGATGTATTCAGCCATAGAAGCTTATTGGATATTTTCATCCAACTACTTTCTGTTAGCCAAACATAACTCACAGGATTCCTGAGAAAATCTGAGGGAATACTGTGCATGCTGCCTTAAATTCCTGGATAAAAGCAGTATATAAATTAACCAAGCAAATAATTCCTATCTTGCTCTATGAGCATTAAAAAATCTTTTGGTTTTATATTAGTAATTAATAACTCACATTTTATAAAATATACATTATTTTTATAGCTGTACAGTAGTTGTAAAAATGAGTTCCTTATTTTCATAAACTATCTCAAGAATTTCTGTAAAGAGAAGATAAATATTTGGTTTCTGTTAAATCTAATATAGTAGTAACTAACTCCAAGCAATCAAGTTCCCATAATATAGAAGGTGATAAGTTTTAAAAAAGTGTTAGTAAAATCAAAACAAAAACGCAACTAGTGCATGGAATTATGGAAAATGAAACATAACTAGTGCAAATAATGAATGGTTCTCCTGCATGAAGAACAAGTCTGAAGCAAATAAGATGAAAACCATTCATTTAAAAACTTTGCAGGTTTTTCAACATTTGACCACCATGTGGAAGAATTTGAGATGTTCCTGCAGTACTTTAAATTTCCTCAGAGATTGGTTACTGAATATATACATAGAAAAGGCAAGGAAATAAAATATGAATCTTTGAAGACTAGTATCTTAGAAAAAGGCTCAAGAAATTTAACTCATTAACATTTGGTGATTGTAATGGTTGCCTTAGTTTCACATCTAAGCATCTACCTCCAATATCTATACCTACAAATACCAGCTAGCTAATTGAATTCAACTATGTCATTTGCCAATTCTCTGCTGCTGGGTTAATTGTACAAAGTACTGTGAGCTACAGATCATTCCTTTGCTCCTGTATTTATAAAAATGAAGGTTGGCAAGTACTGTAATTACATTTTTTATGAATCCAAGCTAAGAATGATTCATGTAATAGGCACTTCTTTGACCTCTATTAATATATATAGTCAGTCAGTCATTGGAATTGTTCGATAATGACAAATTGATAATGACACAACTCATCTTTGACACTATTTTCTAAACCTCAAGATACTTTATTTATGTGTTTGATATCAAACATGAGTTTATTTTTAAAATAAGCAACAATTAGGATTATTTTAGACTAAAATTCAAGTTGAAGTGATGTACTGATTTATTTACAGTATCCACTCAGAGTTGCCTCAAACTGTGAGGTGGGCAGCAAATAAATTTAATAATGATTATTATTTGATATATAACATTATACAAATGTATAATATTATTGCAAAAAGGTTAATATTAATGCAGTTTTGACATGGTACCAACAATATAGAAACTGGTCACTAGGTGGCAAAAGAATACCATAGTATGGTTACATAAAATCCATGTCAAGAGAGATCTGACTTGTTTCAAAGTTGTCTTATTTTAGGTATTATGTTATTTTACAAGTCAGACACCTCACATTTAAAATGTTATTTTGCATTTCTATATCATACAATATTTTCTGTCGGTTTTGCTATGTCTACTCCCCCTCTCCTTAGCTTTTAACTTTTGAGATTTTTTAGCTTGAAGTCCCTCTGTATATACTAACTATGCATAACCAGCCTTTATACCAGGGGTTCTCAACCTTGGCAACTTTAAGACTTGTGGACTACAACTCCCAGAATTCCTCAGCCACAAGTCTTAAAGTTGCCAAGGTTGAGAACCCCTGCTTTATACACAAAACAGACTTTTGCTGTCAAAGAAGTTCTTTTCTTCCCCCCTTTTTAATGTTTATTTATTTAATATATAAAACACAAAGAAAAATAGAAATAATAAATTAGGACAGTGGTTCTCAACCTTTTTAATGCTGCGACCTCCAACCGTTCGTAAGTCGAGGACTACCCAACCGGTCGTAAGTTGAGGACTATTTTCCTGCCCGGGAGTGCCGCACATGTGTGGTGCCGCCCCCTGCGCCGGCCGAGGCGTAGCTGGCAAGGGGTAGCGACGGCGCAGGGCGACCACCGGCTGGGCCACCAGCTGGCCCAGCCCAAGGGAGGTAAGGCACCCGCCGGGCCCGACGCGCGCCAGCAACCCTCCCTGCGCCTGCCGGCCTCCCATCTCCCACCCCTGGCCCTCTTTTACTTACATTTTTAGTAGTTGCTCAGCAGGGAGGGGTGGAAACTTCCAGACAGCTCGCCTTCGCTGCAGACAACTTGCAGCACCGTTTACAGACTGGGACTTTTGGTGGGCTCAGCAGGGCAGAGACAGCCTGGACAATTCCTATTGGCTTTTGAAAGCCAATAGAATTAGACTCTATTCAAGAGAGTCTATTCTATTGGCTTTCAAAAACCAATAGAATAAGAGGCGGACTGCGTTGTTTGGCGACCCCCGTGAAATGGTCGTTCGACCCCAAATGGGGTCACAACCCACAGTTTGAGAACCGCTGAATTAGGGGAAGTAAAAAGAGAGGAAAAAAAGTGAGATACAAGGGGAAAAAAGGCATTTTTCTTGTTAGCACAATACAAGATATAAAAACTCCAGCTTCAACTGTTTGCTTTTACACATTAGTATATAACTAGCCATTTCTATAATTACAAATCTAACTGACAAAACCAAAGTCAAAATTTCATTTTTGTTCATCACAAGCACAAAATCCAGAAGTGATATCCAAGTGAAAAACGTAAATATATTCTCCTCTTTGAATAAAATGGTCAATTTAACCATTCCTGCTTTACCTTCCTTGCTATGGAAATAGTGTGTATTTCTATTTGCACCTAATAATCTTTGTGAACTATCACCATTTTTATTAACCAGGTTTTTTAATCAGCCTTGGAACACAGCTGCTCAACAAACTGTTGGATTTTATTTAGAGAATTTTCAAATATATCTCTAATAATGTGCTCTTCCATCTTGACTGCCTCTTTGGTCAAAGAATAGTTTTTATTTTTTGTAAGTCACTTAGGAATTACTAGCAGTTCAGGAATCATAAAAATCAGAAAGTTTTAGCCACCTACAGCGAAATAGACCAAGCTACAAGTTATTACAATAATAAACTAAAACCACATCTTTCAGTCTTTATATTTCTCCATCAGCTTTTCTTTTTTCTTTGCTCTACACCTCATTTTGGCTTGCCTCAGCAACCTTCTTCATTGTTTAACACTAAAGAAATCCCCAAAATGGCACAGTTGTTCAAAAAGGCATAGCAGGCTGTGACAAAGGAAAGCCTCTTTTAACCTAATTTAGTAAAGATTAATAGTCCTTAGAGGTGATTAAGAGATGAAAGGCACAACTTACTGTCCGTTTCAAAGATAAATTTCTGAACTGCGGCTTCTTTAAGTCCCTCCCCCCAGCATTTGGCATGCAGCAGCTTCGAAGCACAGCTCCTGAAGTTGCTTGCAGGCCTTGGAGGCTCTTGGAAAGGTAATTCTTACTCTCCCTGATCTGGGTGGGTCATAAAAACTGAAAGAATGCCAGTCCCTTCAGTTAGTACTTGAAGAGTTACAGCCCAGCGAAAAACCCTTCAGAGTTGGCCATTTCATCAGAATCATAAGGGGTTTTTTTCAAACTAAAGGAGGGGAAAAGGATGAAGGAAGAAAAAGTGCTATACTGCTTCTTAGGCAAACTGTTTTCTGTTTATGATGAAAGCAAGTAATAGAATGGGGGGAAAGCTAAAGAACAGATCTTCAGAACTCCTTAGGATTGATATATTGCGTTACACCATGGTTTACTTATCACCATATATACATTTGAAAGTAACAATAAGCATTGGAATCCTTGTGCTATTATTTTAACTTTCCCCCCAATCTTACTTGACCAGATATTAGATCAGAACTTGTTAGTTGGTTGACAGGTTGTTTCCAGCTGATTGCTAATAGATAGTTGTGCCTTCTGCTTAGGCATCCATCACTGAAGGTCACAGAGATGTGCTATCCTGCTTGCCAGATTGGGCAGCACCCAACCATGCTACTACTCCGTTGCCAATGGAGAGTCTGAGAAGGTGTGGTCTTCGAGCCTCTTGCAATTTTTCACAACTGGTAGGACTATTAGCAAGTCCAGCAGCAACAGCTTTAGCAACAAGACAAATTCCACTTTTCTCTGTTTTGTTTACTGCCTGCCATGCCTGGACATTATTTGAGTGTATAAAGGGACATGAAGGTAAAGGTGATACAGTTGACCTGTGCTCAAGTCCTTTACCAAAGGCTATTTAGTAACCTTCGATGTGGATTTAAGAGTACCAGTCCTTTCTGTGTTGATAGCTGGCAAAAGGACAAGAAACATAAGGCAGGAATAAATGGATATCAAGATATAATTCGCAGAAGTAGCATCTGACAGACCCTTCCCTGAAAAAATCTGTTATTATAACCTCATAATAAAAGTAGCATTAGCAGGCATAATTTTGGTTTCCTAGTCTGGTTTCGGCTTCCAAAAAATGGTAGAGGACAGGAACGCCTGGAGGAACGTTGTCCATGGGGTCACGATGGGTCGGACACGACTTCACAATTAACAACAACAACAAAAGTCTGGTTTACCATGGAAGATCGACCTCAATCTTGAAAGTCTGAATGCACGTCCCCCCTTCCCTCCCCAGATAGGGTTTTGTCTGAGATGCTTTCTCATATTACAGCTCTGGCCTGGACTTAGATTTTTTTGGTTGCGAACATTGAGAACATTGTCTTGGTTGCGGCTCTTTCACCTGTTTCTCAAGGTTATTCCTTCTGCCCATTACTTTCCGTGGGTGGGTACTGTTTCCTTTTTGTAATTGAAATTGAGACTGAAATTGAAACAATTTAGAAATTTAGATGGTAGAAAGCACTAAAAACTAGTAATATTAAAACTAAATCTGAGGTAGGCAGAATTTTAGTTGTTTTTACTCACAGCTATCCATTTTGCTTAAAATGGCAATAAAACTATTTTTTATTAGATCTGGCCAGAACCAAACCTAGATAAGAAGCAATTGTGGTAAATAAATAAATATTTCATAATATTAATCATAATATACTTACTTCTGATAACTGCCTTTGACTGAATGCAACCAGGTTTCTGTGTATTTCCCCTTATCTCTTCTACTATCTGCCATTTCCCTCAGTTCTTGCATTGTGACCTCCAGCTTTTTATGGAGTCTGCTGAGGCACTCCATTTTGTCAGTTGGAAGATTGGCAAACTTGTGCATTTATCCAGGTGGCCATGAAGACAATTTAGCCAAAAAAACCCAGATGTATTTATAGGCACTTGCAAATAAATACTTACACATATTTTTTTAAAAAAAATTACTTCAAACCTTCATAGTCTGCCTCTCCTTAAAAAAGTTCTTGAAAGAGATTAGGAAAAAGTTGCTGGCAATGACTTCAGTTGTTCTGATAACTGTCATATTCAAGAATGTAAGGATTAGAAGAATCCAATACTTGCTCTGGTCTTATAAATCCTCAGAAATAAAAATGTAATGGGTATTAAATAAGAACATAAAGAACCAAAAACTAGAGATCTGAGTGTAGAGATAAAAAAAATCCATAGATGACTCCAATGTATGGTATTTTAAAAAGCAAAAAATATGAAGATAATATGCAGTACACGGAAGAATTAGTTCATATGTGTGTAAGCAGTAATTGTTTTACTTGCTATTTTTTTCTGATAGACATTTCAATGTGATAAAACTTTTAGCAGCTGGCAAGTTTAAAAAGCACCACTATTAGATTATTCAGTTTTCTAATGCTTACTTAAATTTCACAATAATCTAGATGGTGTAACTTGGCTCAGCAGTTTGAATTTTCACTCTGTGATTAAAAGTCTCATTTGCCACATATTTTAAAATAAAACTATAATAAGTGAACACGATGGTATTTCTAATCTTTTTTTCTCTTTACATTTTATTATGGAAAAGTGAGTTGGTAGAAGTAAAAAATGGAATGATATACTGTAATTAAGCTTTTCTGAAATTGCCTTTTCAATCTGGAACTTAAATATTTAATACAACGTGCATCAAATGTTTTACATGAAAAAATATGGTTTAGAGCCAATTACATATAGAGTGAGTAACATCTGCCTACACAAAACTAAATATTCCTCAGCATGATTAACATCTATTACAAAAACAAAAATAGAGAACAACCAAAACAGTTACCAAGAAAATCTTTTTGCAAGCTGCAAAAAGAGATACATCAATATACATGCATGTATTCTCTATAATTTGTACTCAGTGTGAAATTTGTTGGAGAGATTGTCTGTTCCCTTCTGATTTGGGGTCTTAGTAGATAGTGAAATAATTTATTATCCTTATTCTACAGCAGCGGTTCTCAACCTGTGGGTCGCGACCCCATACGGGGTCGAACGACCGTTTCACGGGGGTTGCCAACAACCGCAGTCCGCCATTTTTTCCCCATTTCCCCTTGGCCATCGCGTGCGCGCTGCGCATGCGCGATTCGGCCCGTCGTGCCGCGCATGCGTGATTCGGCCTGCCGCGTGCGCCGCGCATGCATGGTTCGGCCCGTCACGCCGTGCATGCGTGGTTCGGCCCGTCACGCCACGCATGCGTAATTCGGCTCATCGCGCCGCGCATGCGCGGTTCGGCCCATTGTGCGTGCTGCGCATGCGCGGTTCGGCCTGTCGTGCCGCGCATGCATGGTTTGTGCCATCGCGCGCGCCATGCATGCGCGGTTTGTGCCTTCGTGCACATGCCGCGCATGCGCAGTTTGGCCCATCGCGCGCGCTGCGCATGCACGGTTCGGCCCATTGCACCGCACATGCGTGGTTCGGCCCGTCGTGCGCGTGCCACACATGCGCGGTTTGGGCCGTCGCGCGTGCCACGCATGTGCAGTTCGGACCATCGCGCTGCGCATGCGTGGCACAGGTCGGGGTCACGACACGCATGGGCGGCGCAGGTGGGGTCTCGGCCTGAAAAAGGTTGAGAACCGCTGTTCTACAGTGTCCAAGGTTTTCAAGAATATACGCACCAAAAAACAAATGAGCACTTACTGGGGAAATGTAGAATTACAGAGAAAAATGCAGTTCCAAAATAACTTTTATGCAGTTTCAAAAAACAGGGTCATACAAAAATTATTTTGGTTGATATAAGAGAAGAAGTAATTGACAACAGGAAATCAAAGTGAACTATGTGGGTTCCTTGGAACAAAATTTTGTCAAACTTATCCAATTCTCTTTTTCCCACCAAAGGAACTCAGTCCAAACCTAATAGCCATTCTCCATTAAACATTCACCACTATTTTTTTTTTAAAAAGAAATTAATTATAGAACAAGGTGACTCCTTTCTGATAAATCATGAAAAATTGTAAATGTTATAAGTGAAATAATTTCATTGAAAAATAGCAAGTATTTTTATGATATTCTACCAGAGACTTTATTGGGCAAATTTGCATGAAACATCTGCATCCCAAAATATCAGTTCAGTAGATAGTGTAATGTGATCTTCAATTTTTTTTTAAAAAGCTATGTTTTCAACTATAATACAAATAGGCAATATTACTAAGCTATTTATAGTAAGTCAAATAACGTTTAATACAATCATAGACTAGCATAAGAATTGGGCACATATGAGCTGAAGGTATGGATTAAGATGCTGTACAGAATCAAATTGCAGTTAAGCAAAACTATGTGTCTACAATTCCTTTAAATAGAAGCACAGATTTTTTTTATATGATGCTAAACTAAGTGTTAACACCATGAGTTAATGTGGCAAGATTAACAAGATTACCAATTACCTGCTGATTGTTAACAAGATTTTTTTAAAGTGTGAAATTACTGTAAGCACTGGAGAGATACGTAAATTAGGTAATGCTTATGAATAATTTTACTTTAAATGTTACAAGAATTACTCCTTACAAATGTTATGAATATTGCTCCATACTCAAAAGGATTTTTTTTCATTAGTAAAAAGGAACATTCTTTTCAAAACTTCACACAGAACTTCAGATTTACCCAGTTTATAAAAATCTTTGCAAAATTTCAAAAGCTTAAGACTGACAGGATAACTGTATATTTTGACTCTTTAGGATACAAGGATAATAGAAAGCTGCCTTATACAATAACAAAGTAATAGAGTTGGAGGGGACCTTGGAGGTCTTCTTGTCCAACTAACTCCCTGCACAGTATTATCTCTAACTATTCCATTTAGCTTAGTAATGTGGGGGGAGTAATCTTCCCACCTAAAGCTATGTCCAAACTAAGCTTAAACCTATCATTAAGATAGATTTATTGGAGGGTTTTCCGGTTCCGGTCACGAGGACCGGAGCCTTTCCTTGCGAGCTCCGGGATGGGGCTCACGCGAAATTCAAACTAAATAAAAAAAAAGAAAAGGAGAGCGACGAAGAAAGACGTCAAGATTAAAGAGGAACCTCAGACCTCTCAAAAGAAGTAAGACTTACCGCCGGGAGGTCCCGGGAAGCAGCGGACGGAGCAGCGGAAGCCGGCGGCAGCCGAGCGACCGGCAGGCCCGAAAACGCCGCACCAAGCCGTAAGTCAAGCAGAGCCAGAGAACGGGCAAGAGACGAGCGGCGGAGCAGAAGGAGGACACCGGATCGCCGCCGAGGGGGCCTGCCGGCCTGCGGAGGACCTCCAGAAGAGTCGGAAAGCGGAAGGAAAGGCAAGAGAAAAGCGGAGGAGGACTGGAGCAGCGAACGGAGGCTGAGGCGGCCAGAGCCAGAAAGTAAGAAGCCGACAAGAGCGGAGAAGCGAGAGGCGGAACCAAACAAAGCAGACAGGACGCAGACAAGAGAGGAGGAGAGCAGAGGGAGCAACAGGCCCGAAGAAGCCAAGAACCCATGCAGCTGCAGCCGAGGACAGCCGAGGAGAGCCGGCTGGAGCGGGAAGAAGACAGCAGAAGGCACCGGTAAGACCAGCGGGGGCCGATTAGAGCACCGAGGGACAGTAGACGCAGGGGGAGCCCAGCAGTAGGGGGAGGACCCTCACAAGACCCCCAGAAGACCCCCCAGACCCCAAAAAGTCTAGTTGTACTGCACCTGGAGAAAAGGGCCATCTGCGCAGGCCTCAAGCCACAGATCCTTCCACCTTGCATCATCCCTGCCAGCACAGCGAAGCTTACTTGAAAGCAAATAGCACCCCCTAGTGGACAAAATTTTTTTTTCTGCTGTCAAAATATAAACTGGGGGGGGGAGGAAAAAAAAGAATTTGATCCAACCTATCCTAGCAGCTTGATAATCTTGCACAGGAACAATCCTCCCACAATTCTTTGCATCAAGGGGTGGCTTTAAGGGTGGACAGGCCAACAGGAGGAGAAGCTCAAAATGGCCGCCAAACGGATGAAACAGACCAAACTGCCACACCCGAAGGGAGCTGCACCCTCTCCGACACAGCCCTCCAATCTGCCAGGGAACACCCCACCCACCCACACACCCTCCCATCCAAATACAGGCCCTCAGACCCAAACGCCATCCCATGCCTTCACAACAGCACACATGATCCAAGAACTAAAAGAGACGATAGAGACGCTGGTTAAAAGGATGGATGGCATGGATAGAAAATTGGAAGAAATGGGCGCGAGGACGGAGAAAAGATGCATAGAAGCAGAACAGAAGATGGAGGAAAGATACAAAGACATAAAACGGATGCTGGCGGACCAAGGTAGAGACCTAGAGAGAAAGTGGGAAGAACAACGCAGAGCGACGGCCACTGACCTGGTACAAATGAAGGAGGCACTGCGAGCACACTACAAGAAGGGGATGGAAGAAGTGGAGAACCGCATAGAGGGACAGATTGCAGAGGTGAAAAGAGAGGCTCAAGACCAGTCCACCATGATGCAATTCTGGCAAATGGCATTTGCAATCAGGTTCAGAGGGTGGAAAGAGAGAACAAACGAAACCCAAGGAGGCCTGCTCAGGACCTTTGTAGGGGCCCTGGCGACATTCCTGGGTAAGAGCACCAATGAGATTGGGTGGCAATTCGAAAGAATCTACAGAGTTGGCGCATGGAGGTCAGTGAACAGGCATCAACCAAGGGACGTGGTCATCCACTTCGCAACACAGGGGCTCAGGAACCTCATCTCTGTCACTTCCTATAACAAGGCATTCTACATAGAGGAGCAGGAGGTGAAGGTACTGAAAGAGATCCCCCAGGCGATGCTGAGAGACAGAAAGGACTACAAATTCCTGATCAATGAACTGAGATCACGTGCACTGCAATACCGATGGGAAACCCCAACAGGGGTGTCACTTTTCTATAGAAACAAGAGATATTACTTGACCTCGGTCCAGAAAGCCAAAGATTTCCTCGAGAAGGAACTGAAGTCGGGAGGCCCTCAACCCACCGCGAGAGAAGATGCAGATGGACCACTGGAAAGCGGGAGGGATCGAGGCCAACGAGCAAGCCGCGCAGAGGCACAGACCGGGGCAGTGGCAGAGGAAAGGATGGACCACCTCGAGATGCGAGGGCTCAGAGAGCAGAGGGCAACAAAAACAAGGAGGCAGAACAGTCTACAGAGGACAGGCTACCAGGCTCCACTACCAAACACACAGACCAGCAAAGCAAGACCCCACAACCCAATATGAGCTTCAATCCGGATATCATGGGAACGAGACCAAAGAAGACAACAAGAGAAATAACAGAAGTGGTCTTGCAAGAGTATCCTGCAACAGATAATGGCAACTAATTATTTGACTTGGAATGTGAACGGACTGAACTCCCCCCAGAAAAGGAGAAAAATACTCCACTACCTGAACCAAGGTAAAAGCGATATAATCTGCCTACAAGAAACACACATCAGAGCAGCAGACCAGAAATATCTGATCAACTACAAACTAGGCGCGCACTTTGTGGCAGCGGCACCAAGAAAAAAGAATGGGATTGTTATATATGTAAAGAAACATGTAATGGCTAAGCTAATAGAGTCTGACCCCCAAGGTAGATACCTGGCAATTGAAATAACACAAGAGGACAAGAAGATTCTAGTAATGGGCGTATATGCACCAAATCAGCAACAAGGCAAATTCTACAAAAAGCTACACAAGAAAGTAATACAACTTAACTACAGATCTTACATTATCATGGGAGACTGGAACGGGGTCATAGAGACTGCTCTAGACAAAAAAAGAACTGCACCTAACCCGCAAAAACACTCCAAGTTGCCTAAATCCTTCTTTGATATGAAGGAGGACCTCGAACTGACAGACGTATGGAGGGAAAGGCACGGCAAAGAACAAGAATTCACTTTCTTCTCTGGCAGACATCAATCATTCTCCAGAATTGACTTTATATTAACTTCTAGCGACTTGCTAGTTTGTCTAAATGCGGTGAAAATCCTACCCAAGGTGCTAACGGACCACAATCCTATGAGGATGGAATTACGACACGGCTCGAAACAGAGGAGATCCTGGAGAATTAATGAAAACCTGTTTAGACACGAAGAAAAGGTGGCAGAATGCAAAAATGCTATGAAGGAATTCTTCAACATAAATATGAACAACGAAACACCAATAGAAATGATCTGGGACGCCAGCAAGGCGTACATGCGCGGGATCCTCATGGACATGAATAACAGGCACTGTCGCAAACAAGAACAAAAAAGAAAAGAGTTAGAAAACGAGATAAGTAAAAGGGAGCGGCTATTAATAAAAAGGCCAGAGGACAAAGTCACCAAAGAAGGAATCAAGATCTTAAGAAAGCAATTTGACATGTTGATGGCAGACCAAGTTGCAAGGAATATACAATAAGCAAAACATAAGACATTCTGCAAGGCCAACAAACCGGGCCGCTGGCTAGCATACGTCATAAGAAAGAAACAGAAATCCTGCATAATTGAAAAGATAGAATACAAAGGCAAGGAAGAATTCCGACAAAAAACCATCAAGAAAGCCTTCACAGAGTTCTACTCGAGATTATATGCCGAGGAGAAGACACAAGACAAAGAGATAGATGAGTTTCTACAAAACGAAAAGATACAGGCAATTACCGACACACAAAGAGAGGCCCTGAATGCCTTAATCACAAAGGAGGAAATATACTCAGCGATCACACAACTGAAAACAGGAAAATCGCCCGGGACGGATGGGATAACAGCGACCTACTACAAGCATCTCCAGGAAGAGATGTTAGAACCCCTCAGAAAGCTATTTGTCAACATTCACGAAGGAGGCCAAGTCCCACCATCCTGGAAAACAGCCTACATCTCATTAATCCCAAAGGAGGGGAAAGACAACGCACAGCCCGCAAACTACAGACCCATCTCATTACTAAACACGGACTACAAAATCTTCACAAAAATTTTGGCCACTAGACTAATGACTGTACTACAAAAAACAATACACCCAGACCAAAGGGGATTTATACAAGGACGCCAGATGAAAAACAACGTGAGACAGCTGTTGAACATAATAGAGTACCTGCAAAGGCACAACCAGGTACCCGCCGCTCTTATGTTTGTGGATGCAGAAAAAGCTTTTGACAGACTGAATTGGCCGTTCCTGACGAACTTGGTCCGGAAGATGAAAATGGGAGTACAGTTTCTCAACTCCATAACGGCAATCTACCAGAAACAAACAGGCCAGATCATTGTCAATGGAGACTTAACGGACTCATTCAACATTGAGAGAGGCACGAGACAGGGCTGCCCACTATCACCCCTGCTATTTGTCCTAACGCTGGAGATTCTACTAAACAGGATAAGAGCGGCAGAAGACATACAGGGTATACGGATCAGACAACAAGATTACAGACTATGTGCCTTTGCAGACGACTTGCTGGTGACAATGTCGCAACCAGTACAGTCAGCAAAGAGATTGATGGAGATAATGGAAGACTATGGTAGGGTGTCAGGCTTCAAAGTAAACATATCAAAAACAAAGATGCTAGTCAAAAACCTAGACAACAAAGCAAGACAGGACTTGGAAAGAATAACGGGTTGCGAAATAGTCAAGAAAGTTAAATACTTAGGAGTGGAGATAGAATCAACAAATGCGAAATTATACAAGAATAACTACGAGATGCTGTGGAACAAGATACAAGCAGACCTGGAAAGGTGGAAGACACTACGACTATCCCTGCTGGGCAGGATAGCAGCAGTTAAGATGAACGTATTGCCAAGATTCCTATTTCTCTTTCAAATGCTACCCATACTCAAAAGGGATGTGGATTTGGACGACTGGCAGAAGGACATCAACAGATATATTTGGGATGGCAAGAGACCGAGGGTGAAACTAAAAATCATACAGGATACAAGGAAGAGAGGGGGACTAAAAATGCCTAATCTAAAGCTATACTACTATGCAGCGACGTTGGTGGCGGTGAGTGACTGGATCAATATGACGAATGATAGAATACTGAATGTTGAAGGGCATGGTCTACTATTTGGCTGGCACGCATACTTAGTATACGACAAAAAGGCAGACAGGAACTTCAAGGAGAACCCACTACGGATCCCATTGTTATGGGTCTGGAGGAAATATAAACACCTCCTACACGACAAGATTCCCATCTTGACGATCCCCGGACACGCAATAGGAGATACAAACACATCCCAAGGGCAAGAAGTGGTGCCCTACAGTAAACTTGTACTGGGAGAAGAAAATGGGTTCCTCTTGAAACCCCAAGCAACGCTAGCAAACAGAGGAATAGGAGGTACCTGGCTATCATATATACAACTGCAATCAAGGTGGCGTAAAGATAAGAAGAAGGGCTTCTCCCAGACCGACGAGAAACTAATTGAACAGATTAGAGAACAGGGGATGATGCACATCAAACGAGTGTACAGCATTCTGATAGAAATGGACTCTGAAACCGAACTAGTCAAGAGCTGTATGGTAAAGTGGGAACAAGACTTTGGGCATCCTATCACCATGGACACGTGGGAGAAAATTTGGGTGAGAAATGTAGAATTTACAAAATCGCAACACTTAAGGGAAAACTTCTACAAGATGTTCTATAGGTGGCACCTCGACCCGAAAAAACTATAGCTCATCTACCCAGACTCCCAGCCCAAATGCTGGAGGTGTGGGGACGGGGAAGATACCTACTTTCATGTATGGTGGACATGCAGAAAAATCAGAGCCTTCTGGAGGAAGATATGGTGGACTCTCCAAACCATTTTCACAAAGCGTATAGAATTTCTACCTCAGGTTTTTTTGTTAGGGATTACAAAGGATTTCACTACCTCAGAGACGAACTTATTTCTGAACTTGATTACAGCAGCAAGATTGTTGGTGGGACAATACTGGAAGAATCCAGAAATACCGCCTATTGAAGAATGGTCTGTGAAAGTAACAAACTTGGCGGAAATGGCGAAAATATCAGCATACTTGAAAGGGCGCTCCAATGAACAATATTTGACAGACTGGAAACAATGGATAGACTATATCCAAGAGAAACACCAATCAAACAAAATGCATCTGGCGTTTAGCTAAGGCTCGACGTGAGGAGAGAAGAATGTATAACAAATCAAATGTTTACAAAAACTAACACCTAATGTTGAATGTTTATGTTCTATGACTAATGCCTCTTAACACGATCTTATGTTTAATGTTGATTACTTTAATAATGAAAAAGCAGACTGAATTTTTTTACCCCCCCCCCCCAAAAGATAGATTTATTGCCCAAAGGGATGATTAAAAACAGTATTTGGTGCATGTCAAATTCTAATTCTGCCGACTGCCAGCAGTTCGATCCTGACCGGCTCCAGGCCTTCCATCCTTCCGAAGTTGGTAAAATGGGGCCCAGATTGTTGAGGGCAATATGCTAATTCTGTAAACCACTTGAGCATTATAAAGAGGTATATAAATCTAAGTGCTATTGCTATAGTAATCCAAGTGTCTGTATTTACTCTTTCCACCTCATAGGTAGATGTTTTTTGTGTTGCTACAAAACAAAGTTACAGGACCACGATTATGTCACCTAGTGGGTCCATCTGTTGTAATACATGGACATGCATGTCTATGATATGTCTTGCACATTCATATATGCTGTTTTTACTACTTTAATAACTTCTTCCATATTGGTTCTACGGCACTTTTCTGCATTAGATTCACTCTCCGAGCAAGACTAACTACTCATCTCTTCATTGCATGCTGTGATTGAAAGCTTCTCCTTCTGATTTCTTCATCTTCTGATTTACTTAGGTTACATAGGTTCATAGCCATAGATCTCTGCTGGTATAACTATAGCATTGAAAATTATGTACTTTTGCTTTAGTTTTCTCATCTATTGTAAAATTGGTTTTATGCAGTTAAAGCTGAGCCATGCCACTTTTCCCCTGGGAAGTACCGGTATATGTAGCAATTGGCATCCTCTCTCATCTCATCTACTATGAGTGAAAATCATTTCACAAACATTGGGGTTTTTTTTTCAGTTCATGTTCAGTCTGAACATTAATTCTGGGTGCTTCACAGATAAAATCACAGAGAACAATAAAATAATATAACATTGGAAACAAAGTGTTTAAAAGTTGGCCAAAAAATGAGACAAACAGCATGAAGGAGGGGGCTTCAATTACTTTTGCCAAAGACCTGGGAGAAGAGCTAAGTCCTCAAGGCCCTTCAAAAAATTAGCAGAGTGGAGCCATCTGGATCCTGGGGGCAACCTCAATCCAGAGGACAGGCTCTGCAGAAGAGAAGGCACAATTCCAGTGTCCTGATAGTTGACATTATTTAATCAAAAGAAACTAGACTGCTGGATCAACACTGCTGGATCAAATCAGCTAGGCAAATGTTATGGGAGATACAGTAGGAAGTTCCTCAAATAACCAGGTCCTATGCTACATAAGCTTTATAGATAGCAACTAGCACCTTGAATCACACTTGGAAACAAATTAGGAATCAGTGTGGAGTAGAGGTGTTATATGGGCATGCTAAGGCATGGCTATCACAGCCTGTGTCACTACACTCTGGACCAATTGAATCTTCCAGGTGGTCTTCAAGGGGAGCCATATGGAAATTGCACTGCAGGAGTTAAGGGCATGACTGCTTTCTGATTTAGAAGACTGCAGCTGGCACACATGAAGTTGTGGACAGGAAGGCCTTTCCATCTGCTCATTGAGCAAAGACTCTGAATCCAAGAAGACCCTCAGATACTCACCATTTTTCAAAGAGAAAGTGGAACTTCCACAGATCTGGAAGGGGGAGCAATCTTGGTAGGATTAGATCAGAGACAGTTCCTTACCATCCACATCTGCACAGCCTCCAGTATCAAAAGAGATACCTAAGAAAAAGAAGAAGACATAGAAAGAGAGCAAAATAATAAGGAAACTAAGGAATTAATGGTCATGTACATGTTAAAACATTATTTTCAAATATTGTTTGAAAACAACTGCAAAGACTAGGAGTCAACAAGATCATTAAAAATGTTGGCAAGAAAGACAAATGGGATCAAAATGTGAACACTGTAAATAAATTAAGATGAAACTAAAACTGGCAGGAAGGCAAAGAAAAACATAGATATGGTTGAGCCAAAGAATGAAAAAATGGAATATTTGGATATTGAATATTTGAGCTGGAGGTTGACAAACCTAAAGATTTAGTGAGGAAATGGAAACCAATAAAAACACTACAACAAAGGACACATACTGTATAGGTCAGGGGTGTCAAACTGCCGGCCCACGGGCCGGATACATCATCCAGAAGCCGTGCCCACCCCATTGCCGGCAATGGCAACCGTCTCCATACGTGGCAGCGCGAGTTTGATATGTCTGGTATATGTGTATCAAGGTTGAAAAAAAAATAAATAGAAATTAAGAATGAAGAGAGATGATGGTGAGGTGCAATTTAGAAAGAAAATAATAGTGTGGTGCTACAGTTATTTTTCATTTAATACCAAAATTCAATGCCCTCTTGATGCACTGTTGTTCTTACAGTTCCTCAGTTAGCATTTGATATCACATCTGAATGGTGAGATTGGAAAAGACTCCTGTACTCTATGAACAGGGTAACTGGAGTCTTGTGATATAATTTAAGATAAATGTGCAAGCCAACCAACGTATGTTTGTCACTGTTTTTCTTCCTTCCCATGATTTGATAGAAATATTATGATAATATGAGAAAAGAAAGAAATCATTCCTCTCAACAAATATACCGGTAATTAAGGATTCTTTTTTAATCCCAACTCACACAGACCTGCTGTTGCATTTTATTAATGTAAATGTTTTATTCTGAAAAAAACCAACCTGTGAATAGTGAAAGCAACAGCGGATGTCCACAGTTCTTGTTACCATAGATAAGTGGGACTTCATTAATAAAGTGAGGGGCCTGTTATGTTTGCTTAACATCTAGATCTCAGATTAAAACTGCTGAAAAAGCAAAATGAGCTATTGTAAATCTCAGTCACATACTAATAAAAATTGCTATTTATGTAAAGCTATCAATTACATAAAATTTTAAAGATCTAAATAAACATGGGAGAGAAAGCCTATAGAGTTTGACCTCTGGATTTTTAAAAAAAAAATGCTTTACCATTAATACCCATATTAGTTCTTCAGTGTGACAAAATAATATTTATTAAATTTGTTTATTGCCCATCTCACCACAAGGTGATTCTGGGCAGCTTACAACATTAAACACATTAACATTAAACTCACACGTTAAATATGTGTTTAGGTTCTCTCTTTACGTTCCATATATGTATGGAACACCTGTACATATTGGGAAGTTATGGGGCTGTGGGCTGCTTTCTAGCTACTTACAGATCATCCTCGAAGTTACGGCTGCTTCCCTACCACCCAAACTTTAGTTCCATGGTAAAAATCTGCTTCCCATGTAGCAAATTCCAGTTTCAGTCCTTGGCATCTACAGTCAGCATAGCTTTTTAATTCCGTTATCTCTGAACAGTCATTAACTGATCAGTCATAAATTGAGGATGACTTGTAATAAGCTTTGCTTCTTTATACAAATAGCTAGAGTTATAGCATTCATTCATCTTAATTCATATAAACTAGTTTAAATGACTAAAATCAAAATTTGTGCATTGGCCTGAATTTTTGTAAAGTCCCTTAGTGCAGGGGTCTCCAACCCCTGCTCCATGGGCCAGTACCAGGCCGCAGCATGCCACCAACCGGTCTGCACAAACAAACAGCCCCATCCGTGGGATGCAGGCAGCACATGAAACCACACACCCCCTGGTCCGCGGAAAAACCTCTCTCCACATAACCGGTCCCTGATGCCCAAAAGGTTGAGGACCTCTGCCTTAATGATACTGTTAATAGGCTTCCTGGATTTCAAACTGTGCTGACTGTAGATGCCAAGGACCGAAGCTGGAATCTTCTTACATACCGGTAGGAAGCAGATGTTTATTGTGGAACTAGATTCTTCAGAATGCAGGAAATGTATCAATTTGTATCTATTTAGCTCAATCTTGCCAATGCAGTAACACCTCAATGCTTCTTCAAATCTGGAGATATACACAACAGACATATTTTACCACTGAGTTAAAGAAAAGGTGGAATAAAACTCTTAACCTGCAGCATTTGGGCTAGGACAGAGGTAGGCAACCTTGGCTCTTTTATGACTCGTGGACTGGCTCAGGAATTCTGGGAGTTGAAGATTAAGCCAATTCTGGGCTAGGAGATTAAGCCAATTCTGCTGGTGACGTGATCATCTTGATTTGAAGTTGTTTTTAAGTTGGCATTATGAGTTATATTTTCTTGGTGTTGGATTGTATGCTGCCTGGAGCCATTGTTGACAGATGGAGAGCTAAATAGGTCATTTAAATAAACTAATTTAAAAAATAAAATCTTTGCCATATCATTTGGTTCAAAGCAAAACATGCTCATTTAAACACAGAAACAGCAGCAGGACAATGGATCTTTTAATGAACCAGGTATTAGATTCTTGAAATGAAAACTGTACCCAGTAAAGAGTCTGTGATATTCTCAAGTTTCATCAGAAACATTCTGCTCAGCAAAACAGTTTTAAATGACGGCGAAACAGAAGACTGAAAACTTTCCAGTAAATGGTCTTGAGAATTTTCTTCATTGATATCTATAAATTAGGTACCAAGGAAGAAAATTCTCAAGGCCATTTAAATTAGGTTTTGTTACAGAAAAGGGCATTCAATATATCAAAACCTATACTTGTTAATAAAAATTACAAGTAAAATGCTTGCAGATAGACATGGAAATAAAAAGAGTGTTCTATTCATTGAACATCTGGGGCAGCTGAAGAAATATTTGGAGTATCCTGTTCAGTAGGCATGACACATATATTGATTTTCCCAAAGCTCAACTCCTTCAAAATACAAACCTTGCCTGGCTGGAAATAAGACTATTTGTGAAAGCAAGGCCAACTATTACATATATGATGAAATTCATATCATTCCTAATCATACTAAGGTAAAAGTGTATACATCTATCCTGATGAACATCCAATTACAAATTGCACAATTAACACAGGGATTAGAGCCACCAAATTAGCTTTCAATGAATAGATTCTCACTTGATTTAAGAAAATTCTGAATATGCTATATCTCGTCCACACTTTGAACTTATTTAAACTGTTTCAACTCATTCCCTGAATTAGTAGAGATGGATCAGGGTTAGTAGACTGTATGAATTCCAAAAATAGGTTAATTTACCTAGTCAACTAACTAGCAAGATTACATTGGTCTCCAAACTAGTCCAAAATAAATTTCCATAAGGTGACTGCTGACTTTGCCTCCTAGAGATGAACTCCTAAGAAGGTGAAGGATGATCCTACAAACACGATTTCTCATTGAATAATTCTACGACAGCCTTAAACTGCTGGTCTCCAACATTAAAATCATTTAGAAATGAAGCCAGATTTCAGTCTATTCTTCAGCTCTGGCAATAATGCTGATGAGCTGTCCTGTCTAAAGAGAGCTTACCAAGCACTCCAATTGGTAGATTCTCCCATGATTTACTTACCCAAGCACCAATCATTTTCCTCTCAATCTTTGAGGACACCACATGTCCTCAAAGACCTCAAAGTCCTATGTAATAATAATAATAGTAGTAGTAGTAGTAGTAGTAATAATAGTAGTAGTAGTAATAATAATAAGAAGAAAGGGACCTTGGAGGTCATCTAGTCCAACCCCCTGCTCAGGCAGGAAACCCTATACCATTTCAAAAAAATGGCTGTCTAATCTTTTCTTAAAGACTTCCAGTGTTGGAGCATTCACAGCTTCTGGAAGCAGGTTGTTCCACTGATTAATTGTTCTAACTGTCAGGAAGTTTCTCCTTAGTTCTAGGTTGCTTCTCTCTTTGGTTAGTTTCCATCCATTGCTTCTTGTCCTGCCTTCAGGTGTTTTGGAAAACAGCTTGACTCCTTCTTCTTTGTGGCAACACCTGAGATATTGGAACACTGCTATCATGTCACCCCTAGTCCTTCTTTTCATTAAACTAGACCAGTAGTGGTAAACCTATGGCACTCGTGCCAGAGGCAACAGAGCCCTCTGTGGGCACGCGCGCTATGCCCCAGAGATGGCAACTGTCCCTCTTCAATCAGCCACCCTGTAACTTGCCGAGATCCCACATGGCCAGATGCATCCCAGCATGGCTGGTTTCCCTCCCCCATCCCATCCCTCCTGTCCTTGCATGCTCTCCTTTTTCCAGGCACAACCCACTGCATGTATGTTTCTCTGAACTGCTGGCAGAGGGCTGCGGAGCCCCAGAGTGTGCCGGTCGAGGGGCCAGCAGGCTGGCTGCTGATGGGCACCATTGGCCCCCATGCGCTCGCTGGCCTGTGTGTGGGGGGGCTGAAGGTGTCAGGCAGCAGCCGCCCCGGCCCCTGGCCTGCCTTGCCTTGCCTCACCCCGCAGGACGAGCCTCCTGCCCACCGCCCCACCTGCCAGAGACCCCCTGAATCTCCCCCAACCCTGCCCGGCCCCCACAGGCATCCCTCCCCACAAGCAACATCGAGGTGACCATGCCCACCTTGGCCACACCCACCCAGTCTGCCATGACCACAGCCACACTCACCTAGTGGGCCACACCCACCTGGCACCCAGCGATAAATAAGTGGATTTTGGGTTGCAGTTTGGGCACTTGGTCTCTAAAAGGTTCACCATCACTGAACTAGACATACCCAATTCCAGCAACTGTTCCTTTTGTTTTAGCTTTCAGTCCCCTAATCATCTTTATTGCTCTTCTCTGTACTCTTTCTAGAGTCTCAGCATCTTTTTTACATCTTGGTGACCAAAACTGGATGCAGTATTCCAAGTGTGGTCTTACCAAGGCATTGTAAAGTGGTATTAATACTTCATGTGATGTTGATTCTATCCCTGTTAATGCAGCCTAGCACTGTGTTGGTTTTTTTGGCAGCTGCAGCACACTGCTGGCTCATATGTGGTATATTCCCATCCATCAGTGGAGTCCTGAAAAATAAAAACAGATTTACCATTCTTCTTGTTGCTTGATTTAGAAGGGAAAACTGATTTCTTGATAATTCCACCAATCTTGCCTGTTCTACAAGTGAACTGGGGGAAAACCCCAAAACACCTCTCCCAACTCACAGCTTTTCCAGAGCTCCACTAGTGAACTTGTAAAAAGTGTGGGGTCCAGATAGCCCATCACAAAAACAGCTACAAAGAGCAGTGTGAGGATCACACTGTATCAACAATATGGACTTTGTATCATTGTACTTGCAAGTGACTATTGACTGGAGGGAAGGAGCACAGCACACAGTAAGTAACTGGCATAGGCCAATCAAACAGAAGCAGAGAATTGCTTTTGATGTGGAACAAGAAAAAACAAGTGGAGATTGCTTTGTGTTATGAAGTATTTATTAAATTTTCCTGCATTCTGATCTTCAAGAGACAGTTGGGGGCCATCCTGACACTAGGAAAAGCAGAATGTGCTCTGAAGAACTGTATGTGCTCAAACTTCATTGCTATTTTGTCTTCCAGTCTCTCCACTACTTTCCTCTGGCATTTTTCCTCCCTCTTTTCATTCAGACTTTGCAAAAAGAAAAAGGAAATGGGCCAGGAAGTAATAGGCTCTTTTCACCAGCTGAGAAGTCTCTTTTAAAAAGGCACTGCACAATAACCCCAAACAGTTCCCAATCCAAAACTCCTGAAACGGTAGACTGAGTCCATTAATCGTCATCAGAGGGGATGGTTAGTTGTTCCTTTTAGGGCCATTAACTGGGGGAGGGGAGACAATTAAATGTTTCTTTTGCTTTGACACTAAACGTATTTGATTGCATATGTACTTTTTTTCTTGCAGAAACGGATATATGCAAATAATAAGGCACATTTGTAATCATGACATTGCAAACTACGATGCAACGGGAAAAAGGACAGGGAAGATGCTCTTAACAAAACAATTCAGGATCTGTCTCGGGAAGGCCAGATGCCATGGCCTCTCTAGGCCGCTGTCTTGGGTAAATAATTTGTCTCAGCTCACCAGAGAAACCTTGAGATCTGATCTTGGAGCTCGATCATCCGGTCCTCGACCGGGATAACTGCTGTTGTTTTAAAAGCCCATTTTAACGAACATTTCAAAAACACTGCTCGCAGTTTACCACCGGGGGACAAGTCGCAGGCAAATGGCAACTACCCAGAAAGATATGCTTAGGCAGCTGCTATATCGTGCCCGCCATTCGCAAGAGGAGAAAAAACTGTTCTCTTTGGAACGACCTAAGAGTCCGTTTCAGAAGCCCGGGAGAGGGGAAAAACAAAACAAAACACCACCCCTTTCCCTCAGAAACGTCTTCTTTGAAAGGGCGGCCGCTTTCAGATTGCGCTGGTGTAACCCACCGGGCGAAACCTGAAAACTGCGCTCGCGGGCCGGGCTTTTGAAGATGGATGAAATTACGCGCCTCTCGCCCTCATGCATAAAACATGGCGCCGGAGGCGGTAGAAGCTAGGCTCCCAGAGAGCAGAGCCAGGTAACCGGCACGAATCGCTCTTGTGTTTCCCTGGAGCTGTCGGTGGCGAGCCCTGCGCTCCACCATATCCGAGAGGAAACTGGGGGCCAAAGCTTCTCGCTGGGCGCCGGCCTCTTCCTCCTCCTCCTCCTCCTCCTCCGCACGTGCCTCCTCGCCGCGACTTCCGCGCGGCTTTTGGCGCCGCCGTTTTAGTAGACCCTCCGCGCTTCTGCCCATGGAGCTCCGGCCCGGCCAACGCTGTCGCTGCCTTCTGAGGAACAGACTTCGGAGGCGCAGAAATGAGCGCCGGCGTTTCTGCAGTAAGTGGCCCCTGAGGCGGGCATTTTGTTGCCTCTCGCAGAAGGCGGGAAATGGTTTTTCCTTTCCTCATAAGGCCAGTTGCGACCTTTTGGGGAAAGTGGTTTTCGCTCCTCAGTCCGATTGTGAAGAGGAATGTAGCCCCGCCTTACACGGCCACCTAATTTAAGCCATATTAAGGCTCCTCAGAGCTTTAAAGTAATTTAAAAGAAGGGCGCAGCACAAAGGTGGAGGGATATTGGGTTCCTCCTCTGAAACAGATATGGCGCCCATACCTCTAGGAGCCCTTCCTTCCCGTTACTCTCCTCTGCTACTCGGCTGCTTATCTGTAAAGAGATGTGGCTTTGTGCCAGGCTTCCGTTCCCATGGCCTTCTTCTTTATCTGTAAAATTTATAAGCCGGCTATCTTACCTCATGGTAATCTACCTCTTCGTTTCTCTCCTGTGATTGAGAAGGGGATGCAGTGGTTGAAACTGGGGCTATTAGCTAATCTAATCTTTGGTAGAGAGAAGTTGCTGAGGCGGGCCTTAGGACAATTATCGATGCCATTGTTTCTATGTGGAGAATTCTGGGAGGTGAAGTCAACAGATTAAAGTTGCCAAGGTTGAGAAACACTGGTCTGTTCAACTGTCTATTGAGATTCTCAATCATCTGTTGTGGTTGTTCCAAAGGTGCTTTAATGAAGAAGGTTCTTGGATGAGGAGCAAAACATTTTTTAAAAAACCCAAGAAAGTCCAGTTGCCTTTTGGAAAAAAGCACCTTTGGTCTATGCCAGGGGTAGGCAACCTTGGTTCTTTGATGACTTGACTTCAACTCTCAGAATTCCTGAGTCAGCATAGCTGGGTCAGGAATTCTGGGTACTGAAGTCCACAAGTCATCAAAAGAGTCAAGGTTGCCTACCCCTGACCTGTGCAATCTTAGCACTGTGGTGGCGCAACCTACTAACCTATAACTCCCACAATTCCTTGTCATTGGCCATGCTGACTGAATCTATGGAAAGAAAGCTGAACCCATTTGATACCAGCTATGCTTGCACTGCAACTGTGGTTAGTCAGCACTGGCTTCTGAAAAATGTAGTGAACCAGTCCAGCAGCCAAAGATACCACATTGTGCTTGTACAACCTATTGAATCCAAAAAGTCAGGTTAACAAAGATGCATGATGCTCTTTTTATTATATGAGCTTTTTTAAAGTGTAGTGCCCTTTAAACCCAGAGTAGCCATGAATTTAGGTGCATCACATTTATGTCTCACAACAGTCAAAAGTGTCTTGATATTTCAACTATGACAAGCTTTGCAAGCTCTGCTTATTGTAAATTTCAAATGCCAGCTGCTTTGAGTTTATATGCTAGTAAACTAGGACTTTGAGTAAAAAGCCCAAGAAAAAGGCAGTAAGTTGGCAATGCATGCTTGTTAACTATAATTGTTGACTTAGATGTATTGGGTAAACATAGGCAAAATGTTGGAGGCAGCAGCCAATCCTTGTGGCTGTGATATTTCTTTAATCATTGGTAATTTCCCCTTGGGCAATGCAATAGTTAAGAATAATTTGCTGCACTACTTACAGAAGAAATGTTGGATTCATACATGGCACTAAGCAATGAAGTTGTTGATAATGCCACACTAAACTGTATTTACAAATCATAATGTTTATATCTGTATGATTTGATTTTATAATTTAATATAAATATCTGGAATTACACAATTTATTGAACTATATATTCATCATGTGGTCTGGGTTCATATCGCACATAGGGTTGCGTGCTTAGCCCCTACCTGTACTCATTGTACACATATGATTGTGTAACATCCGACCCATCCACTGCGATCATCAAGTTCGCAGATGACACGACCGTGGTGGGTCTCATTACAGGTGGAGGTGAGACAGCGTACAGGGGGGAGGTACAAAAACTATCCTCACAGTGCCTAGAGAACAACCTGCACCTGAACATTGGCAAGATGAAGGAGATGGTGTTAGACTTCCGGAGGAAAAGAGAGGAACCTGCCCCACTTTACATCGGAGGGGACTGTGTGGAGAGACTTTCCTCCTTCAAATTCCTGGGAGTCTACCTCTGTGAAGATCTTACCTGGAAAACTAATACATCCCAGGTGGCCAGAAAGGCCCAACAGAGACTCCACTTCCTCAGGGTTTTGCGGGAGAACAGGGTAGAACGACGACTCATGACCTTCTTCTACCGGTCTACTATTGAAAGCGTTCTCACATATTGTATTGTGGTTTGGTATGCTGGCCTGACAGCCGCGGACAGGAAGGTATTGCAGAGGGTGGTGAGCAAGGCACAAGACTTTGTGAGCTGTTCCCTGACTCCACTGGATGACATCGCCAGGGCCCTTTGCCTTGGCAGAGTGAGGAAAATTCTCAGGGATGACTCACACCCTGGTTGGTACCTTTTTACTCTCCTACCATTGGGTAGGACATACAGAAACATAGCCAGCCGTACCAACAGGCTGAAGAACAGCTGTTATCCATAGGCTCTTAGGCTTCTGAACGGGACATAACTTTATAACTTTATGCATGACAGACTTGTGAGGCTGGCGTGATGTGCAATTAGTTCACAGGGTGAAATAAATTGGGTTGTAGTCACCGTGAGTTTGTGGTCGGGGGCACAGAGGGAGGCTCAGCCAATTTCACTGTATACATGTTATACTTTGATAATAAAGGGTTTATTATTATTATTAATAGTTGGCTAGTTTTGATTGCATGAGGTACAGACAGACATCAAACCTTAGTCTAATGAATAAGTTTCAGCTGCATGAGAGGTACATTAGAAACTATTTCTTGTAGCTGATCTCTGCCCTTAGTTTGCTCATCTGCGTAGTCTCTTTGGTTGCTATATTACTATATGGTATGATGTAGCATTATGTATAATACTAGAAGTGATTAGAATAAATGATTTACCCAAATCAGATAATTTAACCCACTAGATTAAAGATCAATAGGAGTTACACAGAATTTGAAAGATTGGTTATACTGGAGTCTCATTTATTTTTCTCTGGTCAGGGAACCAGTTGTACAGAAATTGTTATTGGGCACTGATCAAAAAGGAATGTACACAATAGTGTTTCTTGGAAAGTGAAGTTGTCCACATCTCACAATGTTTTAGTTTGCTAAGCTGGACAACTGAAATAAAAAATGGTTTTAGATTATAATTAGGGTACTTTACATGTAAATAGTTTAAAGGCAAGTATTGTGTTTTTAGTTTATTGGGGGGGCATAATTCCAGATATCATCAGAATTTAGACTAATGGCTAGCTTATGTTAAGCACTCATTAATCTTCATAGAAAATAGTACAAAGTACAGTAGAGATAAAAAAGGAAAATAGGAAGCCTTTTGTAAGACAATCTTGTCTGTGTTTTGCTTTTTATTTTCTCCTCAAGGACATATGAGACTAGAGGCATCAAAAAAGGGTTTAGGAACATATCAGTTTGCTCCCTCCCCCCCCCATAGAGTCTGCCTGTGCACCTGTTTTTTTTAAAAGAAAAGTGGGGAGCAGCAGGGTTTATAAATTACTTTTTTTAGCAAGCAGATGATGCAGGGCAATGATGTTACATGAGGGGGGCATGCTAGATTTTCAGCCTCTTTACAGAGCTTTTAAAGTGGACTAATACTATTTTAAAATAGGATTAGATTTATTAGAGGCTTAATGCAACAGCTTCTTTTAGATTCCTGCTGAAAATTGGAATCTTACAGTCTCAATTTGTGATGAAATATTAGTTTTGCTGAATTTTGGCAGTGCAGTCTTGGAAGCCTTGCATGGACCAAGAGTAGAAAGCTGTTTAATGTACCATATATATAGGTTGTCTTTGCTTACTAATAGTATTTGGGACTGGGAATTCTGTCATTAAGTGACACTGTTATAAGGCATGGTGTCACATGACCATGTTGATGTACAATGGCAGTTCTGGCAGTTCCAGTTGCCATCAGTAGGTGAATTCTGCAGAACTTTAGCATCTGGTGGTCATGTGATCACTATGTGCAATCTCCTATCAGTTTCCCCATTGACTTTGCTTGTTGGAAATCAGCAGTGAAGGTCACAAATGGCATGGGATACTGCAACATTATGATTGCGGTCCGTTTGCCAAAGCGATGCTATGGTGGCTGCATTTATGAGGATCCATTGTAGGTCCCCTTGTTTAGCACTTTTGTAACTGTGAACAGTCACTGAACGAGAGGACATTAAGTAAGGATTACCTGTAATGTATAGATGACCTATTTTGTTTCCTATGGCAAAGGAGAATATGCAGATAGCTTGAAAATGCATTTTAATATAAAAGGTTAACTTTTAGAATAGTTAAAGACTGATTCTCAGTCTTCATGCAAAATTAGTTAATGAGACAAGTTTTCATTAAAGAGAGGTTGTGCTTAGAATAGCAGAATTTATGTCATGAACATTTGGTTTATCATAGAACTATAGAAATTAATACATAAAAGCTAACAAGAGAAACATTTAATATGAGAGCTGTACTGTTCATCTGTAAGATGACACAAGAAGTGGACTACCTGATCTCAATTCTGGAACAAAAAAAGAACTAAGGTATTACAAGAAACATATTATTACTCCCCATAACATAGGCAGGTTCAACAGTTACAGTAATGAATACCAACTTCCTCCCAATATTTACTTCAAATGAATGGTAGATTAAAGAAATATTATAGAACAGTTCAATGGTAGAGGATATTTGTGGTTGCAGAAGATTCCAGACTTAATCCTTGATATTGCAGAAAATATTGGCATCTACCTATTTATGTGTGATTAAATACAATGTTGAAAAGACTTTGGGATCTTGCAAACCTTGGCTATAATAATAGAATATTGCAAGTCTTGATTGTGCCTATAGCAAATCCCCCTTTTATACATTAGTGAATGAGGGAGGTATCTGTCTGAGTCAATTCTGGATGTTATTGGTTTGTTTGTTCTAGCAACAATCCTGCATATCTCCGTCAAGGTCAACTCCCTTACTATCTATAAAGTTAGGAAGCAGAATCCAGTTAGTTTCCCATCAATAGAAGATGACCTGCCCACAAACTCTGCAGAGTTTCAGTTTTTAAAACGGAAAAACTGCCTTTGCAGTTATTCTAAAAACACCACTTATTTGCCAAATATAGATGACAGTGGGAGATCAGGAAGGTGGGGAGATTTTTTGGAGCAAAGACCCAACATTGAGGTGCCCTCTGTTCCATTATAGTTTTTTCTACAGAAACATTCCATTCTTAACAAAGCTGCTTATATTCATTGACAGGCTTTGTTCTGGATTGCCATGTACCTCAAAGGATTGCATATGCTAGTTGCTATGGTAGCTCAGTCTTAACTGTTCTCACCAATCCTTGGGTGGCTAATAGGATGAATGCGTGTGTATCTAAAAAGAAACTCATTTGCAAAAGCAGCCACACAATAACTTTCTTCCACCAATATAGCTTAAGCTTCTCTAAAAGAATATTCATTTAATAGACATGTAGGAGAAATATATGGACAAATGTTGCAAGCTAAATTATAGTGGAATCTTTTCAATATCTTTCTCTTCCCATAGCAGCTTGCCTTTTTTCAATTGCTTGTTTTTTTTATTTCTCATACACCTGCCTATATGCCGGGTAAGGCAGATACATATTTTTCAAACATGTTGCTCCCCTGATGTTTTTCTAATTGTACTGCTGAGTCAGAGAAAGAAAATAGTGAATGAGAAAAGTTCAATTGTTCAATTGTTCAATTGAGAGAGAAAGAAGGCGGGGCGGGGTGAGGTTATTGTATAAGGCTTTGATACTGTTGTGCTTATTTCCTGCCTTGGAAGGGATCAGAGCTGGAATTCCAAAGAAGAAGGTAAGGCCTGGGCTGAACAGCAAGCAGAATATATATTTTGTTTTAATCCATAATATATTCTCTCACTAATCTTGAAGTTGGCAGGAAGAAGCTTGGAGGGTTAGGCCCAAAGGTGGTGCCAGAGGACCACTATTTAGCATTTGTTCAACTATATGGAATATTTTGCTTTTGTTTTCATTTTCCTTCTTGGACTTTCACTGTATTTAAAGTTTTTGATCTGTTGGCTTGAAATACTTACTTGGAAAATCATTTTGTTGGCATATTTTCTAATCTGAACCTGTTAAGACTTATTGGAGAAATGAAACTGTTTTGTAAATTTACTGTACTATAATCACTTCCAATATTCACTTCAAAGGAGCTGCAGGATATAATAAGTTTAAAGAAATCTTATTATAGAACAGCTCAGTGGTAGAGGATATAATTTGCATGCAAGAGATTCCAGATTTGATCTTTGGTACCTCTGGATTTTCAGCCATTTTATGACTGGAAAAGATTTGCCATGCTTGAAATGCTAAAGATGCTTTCTCTATTTTGGTACCCTTTCAATGTATTGCGTCCAAATATTCCCAGAGATCTATGGTTTTCAGTGTTTATTTAGATTCAGACATTGATCCAAATCACAAAAAAATCAAACTGCATTACAAGTTAGCATTATTTATTTGTTAAAATTTGTTTGCCACTTATTTCCCCATAGGGCTATGCTAGGTGGCATACATAATGGACGAGACATCTGATTGGGTACCTTCCTCTCTTTCCATTATTAAATTTGGTATGAAGTGAGGTGACCAAAGAAACTGGCTATTGTGGTAAAATAGCATCTAACTCTTCAGAGAAGCAGACGGGGCAATATTATAGTATTGGTATCAAATGAAAACAAGATGAACTAGAGATACAAAACAGTATTTGAATTTGGATCTAAAGGCGTTGCATAGGAATGTTGTAGATGAGATGAGAAGATAGGAAAAGAAAATGTATCAAACTCGGAATAATTTTTTAATTCAAAAATTTGATGGTATTTAAACACTTGTACCTTAGTTTAAATTGTTTGTGTTATCAAATTTTAGTATGCATATGTGTGTGTTTGTAGGAGTGTGTGTATGATGTATGCACATACATAGTAAATGAAATAGAAATTACAGTTAGTAGTTTTCCTTAATGCATCTGTATTTTAATAAAGCTTGTCCCTTAAAATTAGTTTATAAATTAAAGTATCTAATACGGAATGCTAGATTTTCACAGTATTTCTAAATTCTAGACAGATATTTTTAATTCACCTGTGAATAAAGCCTCAGCTCAAAGTGAAAAAAAAATATTGATAATTCATTATCGTATAATCTCAAATAAAAACAGTAGATCATACATTGCTCCCTAAACCTGTCAGCTAGATATAGTCTGGCCTTTCTTGTTGTTGAAAACTTCTGTCATAAAAGTTTATGTAAAGTAGTTGATATACATAAATATATACGTATAAAACCATCTCTAATTTTATAGTTATATAGCTGTAAAAAGTGGCACAAGTTTTATTGATATGCATATTATATAATAAGCATTGAAACATCTATAAAAGGATGACTGAATATGCAGTACATATATCAGATGTTTAGATATATTAAGCATATTAAGTTTTCAATTGAATTAAAATTCTAAAAAGACAATCCTTTGCCCAGCTTATCTGTAACAATAAGCATCTGGATAATGTGTACATATCCTATAATTCAACCAGAAACATCAGTCCAAAAGTAATTTAGTTTGAAATAAGATATAACATCACCCAATAGTCTCACAAAGACCATAAGTTTATTGACAGTGTCTTCTCCCCATATTAATGATGTGCAGGAGGAGGTCAGGGATCATATGATAGAATAACCTATAACAATTATATGCTGGCACACAGAGCCCAGAGACACAAAAGTAGTAAGTACCTATGATGCATCAACCTTGAAATTCACATATTCTGAGGCTTTATACAAATCAAACTGAGTGTTTTAGAACAAAAATAATCTTGCAGAGAGGCAATTTTCATTTTTCTTAAAATGTATGTGGCACTTTACAAGGAATGGGTTTAGGTTTCTCTAGTCAAGAATGTGGATAAAGAACTTTATTGTTTCTGGATATTTGAGGCTATAGATTTTTACTTTTATTCGCCACCGACTGCAGGATAGAGCTGAACATATCTGACAACCACCATTTGCCTATTTCAAGTTTATAGAACATAGGCAATTACGGGAGGGAAAAGGGGGAGATGCAAGCTTGCTGTAGTTGTTATCTGTGGTCAACATTGTAGTGGGGACAGATATGTCCTTCACCTTGTTCTTGTTTGGTGGGCCATCAGGTTTCCTTTTAGAAGCAGGCATGGGAAGAATGATGAATGAATAGTTCTCAACAACCTCAGTAGCTACTCAAATCTTAGATGCTCTGAGTTGAATGAGTGAGTGACTGAGAGGTAATGCTGTCCCTCAGAAAGTGGTCCAGTTTCCACACTGTCCATTTCCTCCACTACTAAAGTTGATATCTGCATTCTGGATATTCTTCATCTGTGGTAAATGGGGGGGGCATGGTGACTGATCAGTTAAGATGCTGGACTTGTGGACCAGAACGTTAGCAATTCAAGACAAAGCACCATGAGATGGGGTGAGTCCTGTTCTTTCCCCAGCTCTTATCCACCTAGCAGTTTGCATTGTAAGCTGATGAAGTGAGTATTATCATCATTATCATTATCATCCTGGATAAAATTAGTCATAGAAAAGTCACATGTGCAAATGCATTGTGATTTAAATAGATTGTACTATTAACATACTGGTAATACCTAGTACTAGTTTCTGTCACACTGTTAGATTTCTTTGGAGCTAGTGTGATTTCTTATATAAATTATTGCATTAAATAAGATGTGAAGTATGAACAAAATATTAACCCGATTTTTAAAAAATCTATATTCTTTATCAAGTGGCAGACTGCACAAAATTGATTTCCTTCTATCTATCCATTATAAAAGATGCAAAAACTAAAAAGGAAGGGATAGAGCAGACATGTCAAACACAAGGCCTGGGGGCCAGATGCAGCCTGCAAAGTGGTTTCATGTGGCCCGTGAAGCCATCCTGGAAATAGTGAGGGAATGGCCCCCTCTGTCTTGGCTCTGGCCCAGGCCGGCTGGGAGCCAATGTACAATTTTGTGGTGGCCATCTATGCTGAAACGCATTCAATCTTAGCTCCACAAGGCTGTCTGGAAACAGCGAGGAACCAGTCCCTGCTGTGTCGGCCCTGCCCCCTGGCTGCATGCTGGGGAGGTGTCACCCTTTGTGAGGAATGAAGAAATGCATCATCGCCTGGAAGTGACCAGCAAATGGCCCTCGTCTACTTCACATATCCGGCTTGATGGACTCTGGGGGAGGGGTTTCGGCAGGCAGCGGGGCGCTCTCCTCACAGCGCCAAGAGCTGAGCTGGGTGGCGCGAATCTGATGAGAAGTGCAATGCTGCCTAGCCCCCAGTCTGCCCAGTTTCAGCAGGCAGCAAAGTGCAAAGCTGATGAGCTTCGCACTGCCCAGCTCAACCTCTCAGCGCTGTGAGGAGATCACCCTGCTGCCTGCTGAAACCGGGCTGGCTGGGGGCCGGGTGGTATTGCGCAAGTAATGTTGACTCTCACGCTGCTCATGGCATCCCCTGTCCCAGAGCCCACCAAGCCAGATATGTGAAGTAGGTGAGGGCCATGTGCTGGCTACTTCCAGGTGATGGTGCATTTCTTAATTCCTCACGAAGCATGATACCTCCCCAGTTGCATTTCTTGCCTGTTTTTCTCCCTCACCTCAAATATTTTCCCACCACTCTGTACTTAGGAAGGAAAGAAGGAGAGGGAGGGTCTGAGGGAAGTCCTGCCTTAGTCCTGCCTTGCTGCCCTTTCACCATCCCCTTGCCCCCTCCTCCTGGCCTACCCTGCCGGTGTCCCATCCTATTGCTAAGGAAGCTTTGGATACAAAGCTGGGTCTACTTCCATGGAGAGGGAATGGGCCTCCCTCTGACTTTGCCCTCATATCCATCATGAGCAATCTGGCTAAGGAGAGCAAGCACAGCAACAGCAGCCTTGAGGAGGAGATAAGTGCAGCTGGCACCCCCTTGGGGAAGTGGGGCTGGGCTTGGTGCCGTGGGTGCTTGAGGGCCAGGCTGGGCATTTGACCTTTGCTGCCCAGGGCTCTGGGCAGCCTGCACCACCATCCAGCCCCCCCCCGCATGGCCTGAGAGGAACAGTAAGACTCCTCCAGTGGACCATGGCTTGGCACTTGCCCTGATCCCATCCCCTTCTGCCAGAGACCCTCAGATCTGTCCCACTCCTACCCAGGAGCTGGCCATGCCCACCCAGTAGGCCACACCCACCCAGCTCCCCAAGGGCAACCGCAATGCTGATGCGGCCCTCAATGAAATTGAGTTTGACACCCCGGGGATAGAGTAATGATGGTTCGCTGTAACTCTTGTTCACGAATTTTTAACACACCCAGTGCAGCTGCCCTTTCTCCTTAGCATTTTACACATAATTGCACTCTGAAATTAAGTGTCCTCAAATTTCCTCTTCATTAAAAGAAATAAGGAAAAAACACAAAATAGGGCAGAGTGAGGAGGACTAAAGCATACTCGCTCTAAGGGTACCTTTGCATATTTTTTGCACAGTTTCATAATAGTTCTGCAACAGTTAATCTCATATTGTTATGTATGTTCAGCAACGGAGTCAAATATAAAAATGGCATGTTTGTAATCACAACAAACATGGTGATGATGATTCACAATAGATCAGGGAAATTTACATACGTATTGGAAACTTAAATTGATGCATTTACTTTTTTTTTTTTTTTTGCCTTTTTGGAGTAAAGTAAGTTTAAGGGAATTTTATGCTTCTGAATTTTACTTATTTATTAAACTTGTATGTTGCCCATCTTGCCAGAGGTAACTAGGTGGCTTACTGACATCCAATTAAAATGTACTGTAAAACATTAAAACAATAAATAAGGATCATAAACTTTAAAATTCAATTAAAATAAAATTAACCAGGGTGGAGAGGGAGGGAGCAAAGTACGTATTCCAGAAGGAGATGGGCTGTTACCTACTCCATTAAGCACCTCCAAAGTGCCACACTCCCATTGTATCAATGTATCTTAAGGAATTAGATTACATTCTTATCGTTAAATTACTAGATTGCATTCTTATCCCTCTCCTATTGACTAATTACCTTATTTACTGAGTCCATAATTGGTGAATGGCTTGTAGCCATGTCACTTGTGGAAGCAGTCACCAGGTGTATTTGTAACTAACCTGTGGGTTGGTGATAAATATGCCAGGTGAACATACCCACTGACTGACATTTCCTTTCCTAAGTTAGCTATAACTGGATTACAGAATGAAATGAACATGCTGGTAGAATTTCAGTGCTGAAAACATGTAAAATAAAATGGTATGAACTTAAAAGACCTCAAAGTAACAGGTACTGACAGATAATCCTGGCAAGATGATGTCCACTGGATATATAAAGAGTCAGAAATTGACAGTTGTAATGAAAATGGATGAGTTGTTCCTGGTACTTGGGAGAAGATTTGAGAAAGACCAATCCACTTGACACGTAATATGGGGTACATGCTTACTATGGGGAACATCAGCAGTAGTGAGCTGAACATGAGAATGAGTCCAAAGAGGAATATGTGTGAGAATACATTCACCTGATGATTCTTCTCCCAATACTAACAATAGCAAGATTTTATAAAACTTTGAGAAATGCATTAAGTTTTTGAAAATAATTAAAGGGGTCTCAGATTAGAGCCCCACTTTTATTCTTAAGTGTTCCACAGGAGTATCCTGTGGAAGAACAAGAATTTTCTTAAGAAAATTATTATGAGCTATTTCTAAGTGAGTAACCATTTGTTATTTCATACTCAGCCCCTTGCTCCATACAGAAGCTGTGTGATACTCTGAAATCATTTAAAAGTGGGAGACTATTAACTCATACCTTTCAGTAAAAAAAAAAAAGAAAGAAGAATGACCCCCTTACTCTAAGACAAGCAATTAATGAACCTGTGTTAAGATATGCTTTCCAAGCTAAAGACTCCTGGAATGAAACACCAGATATTTAGAAATCGCTATCATTAGAGATCCTTTGTTTTTCATTTCACAGTAATTAGGTGTCAATCTAGCCAGCATTCTTCTGTTCTCCAGCATGGTGGATGTAGAATCCACTTGATTGGGTTATTTCAGCCTTCCTGCTCAGAGAGACTAAGTCAGAGCTTTAGTCATGCCTCCCTTTTCAGCGGAGCCTTCTCCCAAACCGCAAGTTTCTCTCGACGGGGAGGAAGCGGGCATTTCCATTTAACAGCCCTGGCCCGAAATTTGTCTTCCTTCTCCCTTTTGGTCGCCCTTGTCGTTGTGGGGAGATACGGGAGTTGCGGCCGCCATTTTGACCATGTGGTCACCAGGCGGTCACCATTTTGAGAGGCCCATAGGTGGACGCCATTTTGGGCCCTTAGGTATCCAAGGCCTACTAGGCCGATAAATTTCTTGCAGTTTGCCTTGACTTGTGCTGACAAGTCCGAACGGGGGGGATTTTTTCTGTATTCACAGTTAAAACTGTTTGAGAGGCATAGGCGGATGCCTCTTGACCTCTAGAGTACTTCAGGCCGGCTAGGCCGGATTCTTGTTGTTTGGCTAGGCCCTTGCTGACAGGGCAGATCGGATTTACCCATATATATGTGGTTATATTATTGAAAAGAATTAAATAAGACATAATTATTATAATAATTGTTGATTAAGGAACAATAGTTAGTGGATTGGTATTGGATACAGCTCTCCAGACCTGCGATTGGAGTGGGGAGTTTGCTTGACCACCTATTTCTGTTAGCTGTGGCCTTTAGCCACCGGGCCTATTCAGACAGGATTAGACTACTGTCTGACTGTCCCTGCCATTGCCAAGGCTCAGTGTGAGGATCGGTTGCGCTCCATCTCTGACCTTGATCTGCGTGTTGGGTTCCCCCCCACCTCTAGATAACCTTGGATGGCTCTATCTAGAGGCCCTTCGCCTCAGCCAACACAAGTCTCTGGTGCACCCCCTGCACAGCCAAAGCGCAGATCTACTGAATTGGAGGCAGGGGGGAAGAAAAAGGCCAAAACCGAACATTTGTCTACTAAGGAGACTTCAAAAGCAGCTGAGCGAGAGGCCTCGAGGAGACATCAGGCACTGGAGAGGGAATTCTCCAAAGCACAGCCGCTCCTATCCAGTGGGGCTGAAGCGGTTCCCCCTGCCCCACTGGATACTTCCTCCCTGGAGCCTCCTTTTACTCCTGTGCAACAAGCCTCGTGGATCAGTTCTCCCCTGGGGGTAACCGAACAGGTTGGTCCTCCTCACTCCTCTTCACCTTCCATCCATCAGAGCCCTGTGGTTGCTCATGCTCCAATGGTGGTTGGATCCTCTGGGTTGGCGCAGGAGTTCATGGCCACCATGGCAACCATGAACCTGACTCAAGTAGTTCAGGGACCGACTCACGAGAGGGGACACACTCCCGACATGGTATTCCTCTCAGAACAGTTGAGTAATGATCTGAATTTAAGGGGCTTAGATATCTTGCCTATGTCATGGTCAGACCATTTTCTGTTACGGCTTGTTTTCAAGGCTCCAATCCTCCCCTGCAGGGAGGCGGAACCGATTAGGTGGTTCCGCCCCAGACGTCTGATGGACCCAGAGAGTTTTCAGAGGACGCTTGGGGAAATACCGGATTCTCTCATTCTCGGTTCGGCAGAGTCCCTGGTTACGGCCTGGAATATGGCTGCGAAGGGGGCTCTTGACCGGATCGCGCCGCTGCGACCTCTCTGTGGTAGCAGACCCAGGAGATCTCCTTGGTTCACTGAGGAACTCAGGGGGATGAAGCGCCAGAAGAGACGTCTAGAGAAGCGATGGAGGAAAAGTAAATCCGTATCTGACCGAACACTTTTAAGATCTTATATCAAGACTTATCAGGTGGCGCTCAAGGCGGCAAGATGCGCGTATCATTCCGCCTTGATTGCATCTGCGGAATCCCGCCCAGCCGCCCTGTTTAGGGTAACTCGCTCCCTCCTTAATCAGGGGGGGGTTGATGCACCCTTGCAGGGTAGTGCTGAGGACTTTAATAAGTTTTTTGCGGATAAAATCGCCCAGATTCGGATGGACCTTGACTCCAATTGGAATGCAGTGTCGGCTGATAATGATTCAGTCGAGATGACAGGGACTCGTCTTGATCCTGTTGTGTGGACAGAGTTTGACCCGGTGGCACCCGATGAAGTCGACAAGGCCATTGGAGCTGTGAGCTCCGCCACCTGTTTATTGGACCCGTGCCCCTCCTGGCTGGTTTCGGCAAGCAGGGAGGTGACGCGGGGCTGGGTTCAGGAGATTGTTAACGCTTCTTTGAGGGAGGGGTCCTTTCCGGCTCCCTGCAAGGAGGCAATTGTGCGCCCCCTCCTCAAGAAGCCTTCCCTGGACCCAGCTGTATTAAACAACTACCGTCCTGTCTCCAATCTTCCCTTTATAGGGAAGGTTGTTGAGAAGGTGGTGTCACTCCAGCTCCAGCGGTCCTTGGATGAGGCCGATTATCTGGGCCCTCAACAGTCAGGATTCAGGCTCGGCTACTCCACGGAAACTGCTTTGGTCGCGCTGACGGATGATCTCTGGCGGGCCCGGGATAGGGGATTTTCCACTATCCTGGTGCTACTTGACCTCTCAGCGGCTTTCGATACCATTGACCATGGTATCCTTCTGCACCGACTGGGGGGGTTGGGGGTTGGGGGCACTGTTTTGCAGTGGTTCACCTCCTACCTCACTGGTCGGTCACAGTCGGTGTTGGCGGGGGGTCAGAGGTCGACCCCTAGGTTCCTCCCTTGTGGGGTCCCTCAGGGGTCGGTCCTCTCCCCTCTGCTGTTTAATATCTACATGAAACCACTGGGTGAGATCATCCGACAACACGGGGTGAGATATCATCAGTATGCTGATGATACCCAGCTTTACATCTCCACCCCGTGTCATTTCAGTGAAGCAGCGGAAGTGATGTGCCGATGTCTGGAGGCTGTTAGGGTTTGGATGGGTGCCAACAGGCTCAAACTCAACCCCGACAAGACGGAGTGGCTATGGGTTCTGCCTCCCAAAGATAATTCAATCTATCCGTCCATCAGCCTGGGGGGGGGAGCTTTTGACCCCCTCGGAGAAGGTCCGCAACTTGGGCGTCCTCCTCGACCCACAGCTAAACTTGGAACATCATTTGTCGGCTGTGGCGAGGAGGACATTTGCCCAGGTTCGCCTGGTGCACCAGTTGCGGCCCTATTTGGACCGGGAGTCTCTGCTCACAGTCACTCATGCCCTTATCACCTCGAGGCTCGACTACTGCAATGCTCTCTACATGGGGCTACCTTTGAAAAACGTTCGGAGACTTCAGGTAATGCAGAATGCAGCCGCGCGAGCAGTGTTGGGCCTGCCCAGAAATGCCCACATTTCAGCATCACTCCGTGAGCTGCATTGGCTGCCTATTGGTCTCCGAACGCAATTCAAAGTGTTGGTTATGACCTATAAAGCCCTACATGGCATCGGACCAGGTTACTTACGGGACCGCCTGCTGCCTCACGAAACCCAGCGACCGGTTAGGGCCCACAGAGTCGGCCTTCTCCAGGTCCCGTCGGCCAGACAGTGTCGCCTGGCGGGGCCTAGGGCAAGGGCCTTTTCTGTTGCGGCCCCGGCCCTCTGGAATCAACTCCCCCCGGAGATCCGTATCGCCCCCACCCTCTCCACCTTTCGTAAACTACTAAAGACCCATCTCTGCCGGCAGGCCTGGGGCGGTTGACATCTTGCCCCTAGCCAGTGTATGTCTGTGTGTACGTTTGCTGAATGAATGGTTCTTAATTTAGGGGTTCTTCTTTTTTATATTTTTATATATGTACAGTTTAGTTTTTATTGGATTTCTATTTATGTTGTAAGCCGCCCTGAGTTCCCGGAATAGGGCGGCATAGAAATTTAATAAATAAATAAAATAAAAATAAAATCAGGGGGAGATGTGGTCTCACAGCCAATTTCAGGCATTTATGCATCATGCCTTTGTTCAATTCATGTCTTCCTCCAGGAGTTCCCAGGTTCCTTCCCAACAATTGCCTCCCCCTCCCAGTCCCTCGGACATCTCTGAATCCTCCTCTCAATTAGGGGAGGGAGAGTCTGTGGATCTGGCCATAGCCGACACGCCCATGTCAGAGGATGAGGAGGCAGCACCAGAACAGGCCTCTGCCTTGGGTCTGTTTGACCCTTCCCTCTTCAAATTCCTTCTCATGAAGGCTTGCAACACCACCAACCTGACCTCAGTTCAGGAGGAGAGGCCTTCTACCTCCGCCAAACAGGAGTCTAATCCTTTATTTGCAGTGAAGGTTGTTGAACAAAAACAGATTCCTTGCCCACTGGTTTTTCGGGATGCAATGGAGACTCATTGGTCCTCTCTGGCCTCCGCTCCAAAGCAAAGCAGTATGGAAAAGAAGCTATACAATGTTTTCTCCTTCTTTCGCTTCTTTGTTGGAGGTTCCATATGTTGATTCCCCTTTAATTTCTCTGTTTTCTACTTCCGCCTCTCCAGGCGACACTGCAGAGGCTCTCAAGGCGGAGGACAAGAAGTTCGAGTTCTCCTTTAGACGAGCTCATCAGGCCTCGGGGTTGGCCATAGTCTGCGACATCTGCCTCATTCTTCGCCAGGGCAGCCATCATGTGGCTTCGCGACCTTCAGGCCTCGGTTCCCCCAGATCAGGTCAGAGTACACCAGTACATGGCCGATGCGTCTCTACATTCGGCCAAGTGTTCGGCCAGATCCATCGCCGCCACAGTGGCCTCTCGTAGACTACTGTGGTTAAAACAATGGAGAACCAATCTAAAGGCAAAATGGCGTCTTTCCACTGCCAAGTACGTCGGCAAGGACCTGTTTGGCCCAATCCTCGATCCTTTTGTGGTCGAGGGTAAGGACAAGCGCAAGGTCATGGTTCACCCCTCTAAGAAGTCTGACAGGCGCCCTCAGCAGGAGTTCTGCAGGCAGTCCTTCCGCCCTTCTGGCTCTTGGGAATGGCAACAGCCCTTTCGGGCAGGGCAGCCATGGGATTGGCCCAGGGGCTCACATTCCTTTCCTCAGAGACAGGATCGTCAACAGGACCGCCCGAACAGTGGAGCCAGGGGTCAGTCACAGGCCAAACGTCCCTTCAGAGGTTCAGGAGGTCATCCCTACAGACACTCCAAGTGACGCCAATGGGGACATTATTATTATTATTATTATTATTATTATTATTATTATTATTATTATTATTATTATTTATTAAATTTCTATGCCGCCCTATTCCGGGAACTCAGGGCGGCTTACAGCATAAATAGAAATCCAATACAAACTAAATAGTACATTTATAAAAATAAATATATAAAAAGAAGAACCCCTAAATTAAGAACCATTCATTCAGCAAACATACACACAGACATACACTGGCTAGGGGCAAGATTTCAACCGCCCCAGGCCTGCCGGCAGAGATGGGTCTTTAGTAGTTTACGAAAGGCGGAGAGGGTGGGGGCGATACGGATCTCCGGGGGGAGTTGATTCCAGAGGGCCGGGGCCGCAACAGAAAAGGCCCTTCCCCTAGGCCCCGCCAGGCGACACTGTCTAGCCGACGGGACCTGGAGAAGGCCGACTCTGTGGGCCCTAACCGGTCGCTGGGTTTCGTGAGGCAGCAGGCGGTCTCGTAAGTAACCTGGTCCGATGCCATGTAGGGCTTTATAGGTCATAACCAACACTTTGAATTGCGTTCGGAGACCAATAGGCAGCCAATGCAGCTCACGGAGTGATGCTGAGATGTGGGCATTTCTGGGCAGGCCCAACACTGCTCGCGCGGCTGCATTCTGCATTACCTGAAGTCTCCGAACGTTTTTCAAAGGTAGCCCCAAGTAGAGAGCATTGCAGTAGTCGAGCCTCGAGGTGATAAGGGCATGAGTGACTGTGAGCAGAGACTCCCGGTCCAAATAGGGCCGCAACTGGTGCACCAGGCGAACCTGGGCAAATGTCCTCCTCGCCACAGCCGAAAAATGATGTTCCAAGTTTAGCTGTGGATCGAGGAGGACGCCCAAGTTGCGGACCTTCTCCGAGGGGGTCAAAAGCTCCCCCCCCAGGCTGATGGACGGATAGATTGAATTATCTTTGGGAGGCAGAACCCATAGCCACTCCGTCTTGTCGGGGTTGAGTTTGAGCCTGTTGGCACCCATCCAAACCCTAACAGCCTCCAGACATCGGCACATCACTTCCGCTGCTTCACTGAAATGACACGGGGTGGAGATGTAAAGCTGGGTATCATCAGCATACTGATGATATCTCACCCCGTGTTGTCGGATGATCTCACCCAGTGGTTTCATGTAGATATTAAACAGCAGAGGGGAGAGGACCGATCCCTGAGGGACCCCACAAGGGAGGAACCTAGGGGTCGACCTCTGACCCCCCGCCAACACCGACTGTGACCGACCAGTGAGGTAGGAGGTGAACCACTGCAAAACAGTGCCCCCAACCCCCAACCCCCCCAGTCGGTGCAGAAGGATACCATGGTCAATGGTATCGAAAGCCGCTGAGAGGTCAAGTAGCACCAGGATAGTGGAAAATCCCCTATCCCGGGCCCGCCAGAGATCATCCGTCAGCGCGACCAAAGCAGTTTCCGTGGAGTAGCCGAGCCTGAATCCTGACTGTTGAGGGCCCAGATAATCGGCCTCATCCAAGGACCGCTGGAGCTGGAGTGACACCACCTTCTCAACAACCTTCCCTATAAAGGGAAGATTGGAGACAGGACGGTAGTTGTTTAAAACAGCTGGGTCCAGGGAAGGCTTCTTGAGGAGGGGGCGCACAATTGCCTCCTTGCAGGGAGCCGGAAAGGACCCCTCCCTCAAAGAAGCGTTGACAATCTCCTGAACCCAGCCCCGCGTCACCTCCCTGCTGGCCGAAACCAGCCAGGAGGGGCACGGGTCCAATAAACAGGTGGCGGAGCTCACAGCTCCAATGGCCTTGTCGACTTCATCAGGTGCCACCGGGTCAAACTCCTCCCACACAACAGGATCAAGACGAGTCCCTGTCATCTCGACTGAATCATTATCAGCCGATACTGCATTCCAATTGGAGTCAAGGTCCATCCGAATCTGGGCGATTTTATCCGCAAAAAACTTATTAAAGTCCTCAGCACTACCCTGCAAGGGTGCATCAACCCCCCCCTGATTAAGGAGGGAGCGAGTTACCCTAAACAGGGCGGCTGGGCGGGATTCCGCAGATGCAATCAAGGCGGAATGATACGCGCATCTTGCCGCCTTGAGCGCCACCTGATAAGTCTTGATATAAGATCTTACAAGTGTTCGGTCAGATACGGATTTGCTTTTCCTCCATCGCTTCTCTAGGCGTCTCTTCTGGCGCTTCATCCCCCTGAGTTCCTCAGTAAACCAAGGAGATCTCCTGGGTCTGCTACCACAGAGAGGTCGCAGCGGCGCAATCCGGTCAAGAGCCCCCTTCGCAGCCATATTCCAGGCCGTAACCAGGGACTCTGCCGAACTGTGAATGAGAGAGTCCGGTATTTCCCCAAGCGTCCTCTGAAAACTCTCTGGATCCATCAGACGTCTGGGGCGGAACCACCTAATCGGTTCCGCCTCCCTGCAGGGGAGGAGTGGAGCCTTAAAAACAAGCCGCAGCAGAGAATGATCTGACCATGACATAGGCAAAATATCTAAGCCCCTTAAATTCAGATCATTGCTCAACTGTTCTGAGAGGAATACCATGTCGGGAGTGTGTCCCCTCTCGTGAGTCGGACCCTGAACTACCTGAGTCAGGTTCATGGTTGCCATGGTGGCCATGAACTCCTGCGCCAACCCAGAGGATTCGCCGAGCGACGGCAGATTTAAGTCCCCCAAGACAATAAGCCTGGGGAACTCAACCGCCAGCCCAGCAACCTCCTCAAGTAGCGCAGGCAGGGCTGTTGACACGCAGCTGGGAGGCAGGTACGTAAGCAACAAGCCCACCTGAACCCCTAGGTCCAACTTCACAAGAAGCAACTCACAACCCGCAATCTCAGAAACAGCAAGCCTGCGTAGACTAAAGGTCTTCTTGGCTATAATAGCCACTCCTCCCCCCCTTCCCTGGGGTCGTGGCTGATGCCATCCTGATAGGGGGACGCCTGGAACAGTTTTGCCAGGTCTGGGAGCAGATCACCTCTGACTCTTGGGTCAGAGACACCATCAGACGGGGTCTGGCTCTCGAGTTTCAGTCGCTTCCCCTCGACCGCTTCCTGCAGTGTCCGGTATCACGAAACCCCTCAAAAGCACGATTGGTCACCTCTGCCATCACACACCTTCTAGAGATCAGGGCCATAGAGGCAGTCCCAAGGGATCAAATTGGCAAAGGCTTCTACTCCATCCTGTTCGTGGTCCCCAAATCATCAGGAGGATGGAGGGCGATACTGGACCTAAAAGGCCTGAACCGATTTCTGGTTTACAGATGGTTCAAAATGCAGACCCTAAAGTCCATCCTGGCCGGCATCAGGAAGGGAGATTTTCTCTCCTCCATAGATCTCACGGAGGCTTATCTCCATATCCCAATTTCCCAGGAGCACCGCAGGTTCCTGCGCTTCTGTTACGCACACCGGCATTATCAATACAGGGCTCTTCCGTTTGGCCTGTCTTCGGCTCCAAAGGTTTTCACGAAGGTCCTGGCAGTGTCAGCGGCCCACCTGCGGATGAAGCCGGTGCACGTACAGTGTTACCTGGACGACATCCTTGTCCAGGCCCGGTCCCTACGATTAGCAAGGTCAGATCTGGCTACCACCATTCAAGTCCTACAGGATCACGGCTTTTCTGTGAATTTAAAAAAAAAAAAAGTCACACAGTTTCCACAAAGCAGCTCCTCCATCTAGGAGCCCTGATATACTCCGACCTTTGCAGGGTCTACCTCTCCCTGGAACGCCGGGTCAGTATCCGGAAATTAATATCCCAGATTCGGGGGGCAAGGACGGTTCCTCTGGTCCAACTGTCCCAGCTCCTGGGGGAGTATGGTATCTTGCATGGGAATAGTCCCGTGGGCAAGACTGCACTCGAGGAACCTTCAGTGGTTCCTTCTCCCCTTTCAGAAGCGAAACCTCAGTGCCTCCACCAGGAGGGTCCAAGTTCCACCCCATATTCTCTCATCCCTCCAGTGGTGGACTTCTGCAGTGATGTCCAAGGGCACCATCTTCAAGGAGCCCTCCAGGCTCGTCCTGACCACAGATGCCAGTCTGTTCGGCTGGGGGGGCCCACCTTCAGAACTATTTGGCACAGGAACGATGGTCCAGGGTGGACCTCAAACAAAACATAAACTGGCTGGAACTCGGCGATTCATTTGGCTCTCCTTCATTTTTCCTCCCTAGTGTCAGGGAAGCACGTGTTGATCCTGACGGACAACGTGGCAGCCAAGGCTCATGTCAACAAACAGGGAGGGTCACATTCCCGGGCTCTCCGGTAGGAGGCCATGGAACTAGGGTTATGGGCAGAGGCCAACTTGGGCTCAGTCAGAGCAGAACACATCTCGGGAGAGGCAAACCGACAGGCAGACTCCCTGAGCAGGGCGACTGGGGACGCCTGGACCCAAGACTGTTCGAGATGATCGCGAGCAGGTTCAGCAGGCCATGCCTGTATCTGTTTGCCTCCACGTCCAATGCCCAGCTCCCCAGATTCTTCACCAGATATCCGGCAAGGGGGGGCCGAGGGGACAGACACTTTCCGGTGCAAGTGGCCAGAGGGTCTGCTTTATGCCTTCCCTCCCCTTCCCCTATTACAGGTCATCATTCGCAGGCTGATAGTGGAGCAGGCGGAAGTAATATTGGTTGCTCCATATTGGCCGTGACACCCGTGGTTTGCATATCTAGTGGATCTGTCCCTGTCTCCTCCGTGGAGGTTTCCTCCGGACCGAGTAGCTCTCAGCCAGGGGGAGCTCCAGCACCCAGACCCCCAGTGGCTTCAATTAGCCGCTTGGCACTTGAACGGGAGAATCTAGCTAAACAGGCCTATTCCTCGGGGGTGATCTCTATGATTCAGGCTTCTAGACGCCCTTTGACGAACCGGGTCTATGACGCCACATGGAGAAACTTCTGCCAGTGGTGCATCTCACACAAATTGGACCCCCTTTCAGTACAGTCCCTAATATTTTAGATTATCTGTTGGAGGGCATTTCCAAGGGCCTGTCCACTATCACCATCCGTAGGCAGGTTGCGGCCTTGTCCTCGGTCCTCAGGGGGTCCACTTTCACATCACCCAGCTATCTCTGCCTTTCTCAAAGGGGCGGCCAATTCTAGTCCTCCCTCAGTACATAGATACCCTTCTTGGGATCTACCTACTGTGTTGCAGGCCTTAACCACCGCTCCTTTTGAGCCTCTCCAGTCTTGCTCTTTGCATTTTCTCTCCTTGAAGGTTGCCTTCTTAGTTGCAATCACTTCGGCCAGAAGGATTTCGGAATTGGCCGCCCTCTCAGTCAGAAATGATCTCTGTACCTTTCATGAGGACAGAGTGGTCCTTAGATTAGACCCCTCTTTTATTTCCAGGGTGAACACCGGTTTTCATAGGTCATTGGATTTAGTTTTGCCAAGTTTCTGTCCAAATCCTTTTCACCGTCTAGAACGCCAGTGGTATAAGCTAGATGTACGCAGGGCTCTGCGTCTTTACATAAAGCATACTTTGACCTTTCGCAAGTCGGAGGCCCTGTTTGTCTCTTTTCAGTCCTCTGCTATGGGCAGGAAGGTCTCTTCTTCCACCATTGGCAGGTTGATCAGGGCTTGCATTGCTAGGGCCTACGCGTCCCAGTCACTTCCGGTCCCGTCTTGTATCACAGCTCACTCCACGCGCAGCGTAGCGACCTCTGCGGCCTGGTCTACCCAGGCTTCTGTGGAGGAGATTTGCAGGGCGGCATCTTGGTCGTCTCCATCTTCTTTCATTCACACTATAAGATCGATAGGTTTGCCGCGGCGGACGCCGCATTTGGCAGACGGGTTCTTCAACAGGGCGTTTCCTCTAGGGAGCCACCAGCCTAGACCTTCCCTCCCTTAGGGACATTGGGGGGCTTTGGTATGTCCCAATCAAGTGGATTCTACATCCACCATGCTGGAGAAGGGGCGTTGTCTTACCTGAACACCTTTTCTCAGCATGGTGGTGTAGAATCCACACCCTCCCTTGGATAGTTGTCTAGGTTTGTGTATTGTCATTTTTTATTGTGTATTTTGGAGTCATTGCGTCAGACTTTGTCAGGATCCTTCGCCTCGTCAAAACTGGGAAGACACACCCAAAGGGAGGCGTGACTAAAGCTCTGACTTAGTCTCTCTGAGCAGGAAGGCTGAAATAACCCAATCAAGTGGATTCTACACCACCATGCTGAGAAAAGGCGTTCAGGTAAGACAACGCCCGATCTCAACACAATATAGGAATATCATGTCATTGGGAAATGTTATTGTGTGAACCAAGTTGACATATGGAGGAAGCAGTTTAACCAACAGTGAGTTTCAGTCCCCAACGTAAACAAAAACCCTCTGTGGTTTGCCTGTTTGATATAATATCTGTAAAGACAGTTGATCCAGATAGAAATCGTTATGATACTAAGCATTTAGAAATGTTTTTGCTTTATAATATATTTATAAAAGCAAGACATAGAGAAAAAGATGTTTTGGTTGTTTACATTTAGCATTTCCTAGTGAAAATATATTTTGTATACTAAATCTGGGTCATCTTAATTAGTTCCCTTTGTTATTTCAGCTCTAGTTGCTATTACAAACAAATTAATCAAATTTCTTTGGTGAAGTGAATATTGATAAAAATCCATTGTGATAGTTCCCTTCAGCAGCAGAAGAGATTTCTAGTTAGAAAAGCCAGAGGTTCTTCCCTTTCTGTCTTGGATAATTTATTGGGGAAATGAATGTTTTGCCTGGAAAATATATTTTACACAGTTCTGTGTTTTATACTGAACCAGTCAGCTTTAATAGTTAAGGCATTGGGCTGGAATCCTAGTCCCGCCTTAGGCACCAAGCCAGCTGGGTAACTTTGGGCAGCCATTCTCTCTCAGACATAGAAAGGAGGCAATGGCAAACCACTTCTGAAAAACCTTTCCAAAACAATTTCAGGGATTAATCATTCTAGGCAGTCACCCCAGTCAGCATGGACTTGAAGACACAAACCCACTAGGTGTTTCATACTAATAACTTATTATTTATACTAGTTAAATTACCACATTACAATATTTTTGCACTAACAATGGTTAACAGTTTTATTTTCTGCTTCAAGGTAAATTGTCAATTACAAAATTTGGAATTTGCTGCAGTGTATATTTTTAAAAGAATCTGTTGTATTTTTTGGTGTGTGTGTGTTTGTGTGTGTGTGTGTGTGTGTGTGTGTGTATTATACAGTGAATATCTGAAGTTGATATTTCCATTTTTTCCAAGGGTAGAAATACCTTACATTCCAAGTTGATGGTTTGACATTTCAGCTTCCATTCTTATAAACCTTTGGCAATTTTTAGCTGTGCTATATACAGCATACGTGTGGGAGCCTAAGAGTTTCAGATTCCTGAGGGCAAAAGTTGCTATCCTGTAGTTTCACGTCAGCTTTTGTTCTTCATGTATGATTTATGATTTATATCTATAAATATTTTATATAAATAGAATAAAACTAATATATTTTAAATTTTTCAGTTGAAGATCCTTATTCTCGTGGTTTTATTTCTTTTTTTTACAAATTTGAAAAAGTCAAAAAATACCAAACAGAAGTCAGTATGTGCATTATTGATTAGAAAAAAAACCCTTAGATTGTGTTAATCAAGTCAAAGTATGCAGTATGCTTAGAAAAATGGGAATCCTGAAATTTGATCATGTGATGGGGAATTGCAATGGCTGGAACTTGAAGGATGGGTCATAACTGTCATTTCAGTGCCATTATAACTTGGAACAATCACTGAACAAATGGTAATTAAGCAGAGTATTTGTATAAACCCATTGGAAAAGACCCTGATGTTGGGAAAGAGTGAAGGCAAAAGGAGAAGGGGATGGCAGAGGATGGGATGATTAGATAGTGTCGTTGACACAATGAACATGAATTTGGTCAAACTCCAGGAAACGAGGACCTAATGTGCTATGATCCATGTGATCACAAAGAGTTGGACATGAGTTAGTGACTGAACAACAACAATCTTATAGTTAGGTTTAGTCCAACACATTGATAAAAATTATGTTGTCTAATCAAAGTCTGTATGTCCTATATGTAGTTATATTGCCCCAATCTTTGCCAATAAGGTGTTAACTTTTTGTCTACTTGTTTCTCCTAGACAGGAATTATTACGTTCCTTGAATCTGGCTGTTTTTAACTCCATTGAAAACATTTTAAGTAAATTGAATCAATGTATAATTATTGTCTGAATAAAGTATATTTTTCAGTTTTACAGACCAAAATATTTCATAAGAAAAATTAGGTACTGTTTATGTTTCAAACCCCTCCTCCTATCTTATATATGTGTGTTCTAAAAACAGATAAAATGGCTAGAGGATATGTATAATAAACTATGACTAGAATATTCTCCAGCACAGGAGATGGAGAATCTACCAATGGGTTTGCTCTGTCTTCTGCTCTTGAGCAAGTCAGCCAAACTTGTCACACCCCCTATTGCTAGGAGAACCCAGTCTTGACTTGGTCTCCAGCTCTGAGAGAGGTGACAGGTTTGGCTCTCAAAGTTTTGCAAGTAGTGAGTCTATCCCATTAATGGCTTCTTTATTTCTTCACCTCCAAAACTATCTCAGCAGTACTGGGAACAGCGCTGCTCGAGATAGTTTGTTGGTAATCTGAGGGGGGTGGGTGTTTTCCTTTCTCCTTCTCATAGCCCCAGGGCTCTGGGGACTGATGCTGAGGCTTCGGCCTTCGTCTCTTTCCCCCTTTAGCTGTTGTTTGTCATTCTCCCTTCAGTGCTGGGATCAGCGCTGCAGCTCGGATCGCTGAGGCTTCAGCCTTTCGTCTTCAATTCCCTCTTCCTAAGTGGCTTCAGTGCTGGGCTCAGCACTCCGGCCCTAATCTTTCCTCGGCTTCCCTGGAGAGATACACGAGGCCCTTGGCCTCCGGTTCATTGCTTCTCTCGTTCATCGCGGCTGCCATTTTGGCAGCCGCGAATGGGCTGAACTATTTGCTGGATTCCCGGAGGGAAACAGAGCTCCTCGTTCGGCCATTTCTTCAATTGCCAGCAAGGAAATAGGCCTCGCATCAGCGCCAAACACCTTCGTTCCCTTTCTCGCAATTGCGATCCATCCCTGATGATTGTGTTTCGCCCTGGGCAGACACCATTTTGAGCGCACCCGTCCTCCTTGCCTAAAGGAACGTTGGGCCTTTTGGCCTTTTCTTACATCAAAAGCCACCCCTTTGTCACGGCCGCAGCTGCTAACAGCCTTACCCTTTCGTGGAGGAGGTCGCCCCTTCAGGAGGTCCAAGTGACTCTCAGGCTGCCCCTCCCATAAGTGGCAGGTTATCCCTCTTTTTCCACCAGTGGGAGTTCACCACCACAGATTCCTGGGTCCTCCAAACCGTCCAATTCAATCTGTCCCTGGAATTCGTGTCCAGCCCACCGGGGCGCTTTATCTCTTGCCTCCAGTCACAGAATTCAATCAAACGGGGCCCCATGCAAGAGGCTATTGATCATCTTCTAGACATAAGAGCCATAGAACCGGTATCAGTTGGTCAGAAGGGAGAGGGATTCTATTCCATCCTCTTTGTGGTTCCCAAGGCCTCGGAGGGATGGAGGGCGATTCTAGATCTGAAGGGTCTAAATTCCCACATTGCATACCAGAAATTCAAAATGCAAATGCTCCAGTCCATCCTGGGCAGCATCAGAAAAGGAGACTTCCTGACGTCCATAGACCTTATGGAAGCGTATCTCCACATCCCTATCCTTCCCAACCACCGGCAGTTCCTCAGGTTCTGTTATATGGGCCACCACTACCAGTACAGGGCCCTACCATTCAGATTCTCCTCGGCTCCCAGAGTATTCACCAAAATCCTGGCAGTGGTCATGGCACACGTAAGACTGGTGACGGTATACATTCAATGCTACCTGGACGACATTCTCATCCAGTCCTCCCTTCTGGCGGCCCAGTAGGACCTGAGTTTGTCAATCCAGGTCCTTCAACAGCACGGATTCTCGATGAACTTCCAAGAGTTACACAATTTCCTCGACCCGAATCCTACATCTGGGCACCGTCATAGACACAGTTGGTTGCCTGGTCTATCTATCACAAGAGCATCGGGACAGTATTCGGGAACTAGCACTCAAGGTATGCAGGGAACGTGTAGTGTTACTGGCCCTACTTTCTAACTCCTGGGAAAGATGGTTTCTTGTATTGCCATAGTCCCTTGGGCCAGACTCCATTTCAGGAGTCTCCAATGGTTTCTGCTCCTCTTCCAGAGGTTGGGAACCAGTTCATCCAACCAACAGGTGAGGGTTCCTACCCAAACCCTAAGATCCCTCCGCTGGTGGTTCTCGCCAGCGGTAGCCAGAGTGTCACCCTTCAAGGAACCCGTCCGTCACACACTTACGACGGACGCCAGTCTGTTCGGTTGGGGAGCTCACCTTCTGTCTCAGTTTGCTCAGGGCCAATGGTCCCGAGCAGACCTGAGCCACAACATCAACTGGTTGGAGCTCAGAGCAATACACCTGGCTCTCCGCCACTTTTGCAACAAAGTTGTGAAACAGCATGTGCTAGTCTTATGGACAACGTGGCGGCAAAGGCCCACGTGAACCATTCCAGGTCCCTCATGGCCAAGGCCCAGTTATTGGGCTCTTGGGCAGAGACCAACCTTTCCTGCCTCAGGGCCGAGCACATTTCGGAGGAGGCGAACCGGCAAGCGGACTTCCTGAGCAGGTCGACCGTGGATCACTCAGAATGGCGTCTGCATCCGGATCTCTTTGCAGAGATGTTACAAAGGTTCGGCCAACTGGTCCTCAATTTGTTTGCTTCACTGGTGAACGCTCAGCTCCTGAGATTCTTTTCCCGGTTTGAATCCCTGGGGCAGAGGGGACATATGCCCTTTGAGCCCCATGGCCGGAGGGTCTACTCTACACATTTCCCCCTCTCCCATTGATTCTGGCAGTCATTCGCAAACGAGCAGAGGTAATCTTTGTGGCCCCGTACTGGCCTCGGAGACCCTGGTTCGCCGACCTGGTGAACCTTTCCCGCTCTCCCCCATGGAAAATCCCACCGGATCGCGTGTCTCTTCTCCAGGGGGTTCTACGACACCAGGAACGCCAGTGGCTACATTTAGCCACCTGGCACTTGAACGCCGGATCATGACCCAGGAATCGTTCTTGAGAAGAGCGATTTCCATGCTCCAGGCCTCTTGAAGGCGGGCGACCAATTGCATCTATGAGTCCACATGGAGGAATTTTTGCCATTGGTGTGGAAGATGACAACTGGATCTCTCGGACTTGACAATTCCACAGATTTTAGAATACTTACTTGAGGGCCTTGATAGGGGCTTAGAGCCTAACAACATCTGTAGGCAAGTAGCGGCACTATCAACCTTACTTACCTGTGCCAATTCGGTCCCTTTGGTCCAGCATCCTAGGATATGCGCCTTTCTCAAAGGTGCCACCAACACAAAACCACCTGTGGTACATAGGTACCCCTCTTGAGAATTACCTCGGGTCCTACGGGCTCTCACCAGACCGCCATTTGAGCCTATCACAACTTGTGCTCTATGGTCCTTGTCCCACAAGGTCGCCTTCCTGATCACTATCATGTCAGCCAGGCGCATTTCTGAGCTTGCGGCATTTGGTCAGGGACGACCTCTGTATCTTCCACCGGGACTGGGTGGTCCTTCGATTGGAACCCACATTCGTGCCCAAGGTCAACTCCTTTTTTCATAGGGCCCAGGAGATTGTTTTGTCAGATTTTTGTCCTAATCCTTCCCATGACTTGGAGCAGCAGTGGCACACACTGGATGTCCTCAGGGCACTACGCCGATACATCAAACGAACGGCCTCCTTTCGCAAGTCCGAGGCTCTCTTCGTTTCCTTTCACCCTCCTCTATGGGACAGAAGGTGTCTGCCTCCACTATAGGCAGGTGGATCAGGGCTTGCATTGCGGAGGCGTACCAGTCTTTTTCCCTGCCAGCTCCAAGTCGTATCACGGCTCATTCCACTTGCAGCGCTGTGACCTCTGCAGCATGGGCCCCTCAGGCGTCCATCGAGGAGATTTGCAGGGCTGCGACTTTGCTTCCGCGGACGCCTCCTTTGGTCAGAGGGTCCTTCAGGTGGTTTCTGGGGATGTGGATCCGGCCTTGTCTGTTTTCCTCCCATTGGGACAGTGAGGCTTTGGTATGTCCCATTGCTGGATTCTCCATCTCCTGTGCTGGAGAAGGGGCGTTGTCTTACCTGAACGCCTTTTCTCAGCACGGAGATGGAGAATCCACTCCCACCCTTAGGGTCAGTTAGGCTAGGGTTAGGAGTCTGAGAGCCATCACTTTGGACTGTCGTCAACTGCTTTCGCCCTCGTCAAGACTGGGTTCTCCTAGCAACAGGGGACGTGGCAAGTTTGGCTGACTTGGTCTCAAGAGCAGGAAGACAGAGCAAACCCATTGGTGGATTCTCTATCTCCGTGCTGAGAAAAGGTGTTCAGGTAAGACAACACCCCTTTTGTTCCTAGTGACTGCGTAAGATTTCAAATTGAACTGTATGATTCAAAATTGCCTTGACTCCCAATATTTATAAGCCTTTCTAAACCACATGTTCCTAGTCTCATTGCTTTATATGAACCAGAGATCATGATAGCTGATATTTATGGGGGCTGTAATCATCATACATAAGAATACATCACTGGAAAACTCTAGTGAAACATTTGAGAGATAAACATATGCATACAGAGCCGTTGAATTTGGGTAGATAAGAAAATGTTTGGATGCCTGATTGCCATTGGAAAAGAAGAAATTGTATTGTCGATTGAGCTCCTGCTATACAATCCATACAATATACACATACATGTCAACTTGCAAATCTATCAGTTTTAAAAATTATCAGTTTAAAAAAAATGATAAAATATTTTTATCGTTTCAATCCTTTAGTATATTCTCAGAGATCTAGACTTAACTGGAAACAGTTTTGCATTTCCAATTATATCATGAGCATTGTTCCTATGATTGTAGCATGTCATACAAGAAACAGAGTTCTTCTATTTGAAGTTGTCTCCAGAATTATTTAGTCAGTTGGTAATATTTCCAAAACCACTGCTGTCCTGATGTTTTGGACTCCACTCAACAAAGTTTCTTGCTATTGGCCTTCTGGCTGCAGTTCATGGAAAGTGAAGCACAAAACATTATACTGTGTTTTGTTTTCACTGTATTTAGTTTTCAGATTTGTATTCACATGCTCCTGGCAAACCCAGCCCTTGCATTTTACATTATTGCATAATAAGATGGCATAAAACAAATAGATCCGTCGTAAATAAATAATATGCAAGCAACCTAATAATGTTAAAATCAGACAATAAATAACAATACAAGTAATCATATAACAATTAAAAATAGCTATTAATACAAGCATAAAAGTGGTTCAGGAGGAGAACACTAGTTATAAAATATTTGAGATTACATTTTGAAGGTACTGCAAGAGGAAAAGAATCTGTGGGTGCCTTTCATTTGGAAGATGGATTCCGTCTTCTAAAAGAATGGCAGATCCCATAGATTCACTCTCTACTAATAGTGTCTCTTCTACTTTGTATCCATTAATATTTCATTACTTCTTTATATTGACTTTTTAGAGCAATAAAAATGATAGCTACGTTTTACTCTATGTACCTCTGTTAAAAAGCAGGGGGGGGAAATAAAAGGGAGGAGGGGCAGAGGACATTGATGAGATCCTTCCAAGGATGTGGGGGGATCAGCAGATGCTCAGTGGTGGCATTTGCATACAACTTCCTCCTGCTCTTTAAACCAAACATGTCTTTTTCAAGGCCAAGAGGTGACATAAAATGTAACAGGTATATAGTTGAGGCTTGAAGTGAGGAGTGAAGAATGTTTACCAAGTCAGACGTCTACAAAGACTAATACTTAGAGTTGTATTACAGGTACTATAATGATTGCTTCTTGATATGATCCTATGTTTAATGTCGATTGTTTTAATAAAAAAATTTATATATATATAAAAAAAAGAAATTGGCCACAGTTACGTGAGCATAGAGCTCCTAACCCCATACTCAAAGTACCTATTAATCCAAAATGCTGTATGTTAACTGCTGTGCTCTGTGTAGAAGCTGGGTAAGCTTTATGATCTATGAACCGTCCACAAAGTACTCATCAAACATTTCTTTATTGTTGAATGCCCTTCCTGTGAAAGATTTCTGTGCCTACTGAACTCTTCACTTCAGAAAGTTAGATAATTCTTACAGTGCTGCTATTATTGTTTTAATGCTTGGGGGGGAACGGATTATTAGTTATTGCTGTTTGATATTTAATCTTACTTTGAATTTATAGTAAAACTATCATTTTGCTTTTTGTACGAACATTTCAATATTTTAGAGTAACTGGTTATGGATGCGTTTGCCTTCTATTTTTTTTCTGTCAACATAAACCTAAAAAAGGCAATTTAAAATGAAACCACTGTGAGCTTGCTGGTATAAGAATTGAGTAGATATCTGAACAAATTTCACTATTTGAGCCAATTTTAGAATAAATTAATGTGGTACTTGGACTTATATGCAAGTAGACCTTTTCCAGATATGATGTAACAGTTTTATTCTCCTTTCTGTTTAAGCACAGTTCATAAAAATGCTGCTCACATTTGTAGAAAAATGTTTTTTTCTAGTATTCTTATATACACATCTTAATTTTCAGATGTCTTTAGATGAAAGGTATATAATAACAAGGTATAGTAAATCTTATTAGAGAAGCTATCACTATGTTAACACATTATGTTAAGCCATAATAAGATTTGTATTTTTTCACTTAGTATAAATTGTGAAAACAGCTACATAATGTGTGACAAGCAAGCTGTGGTTTGTGAATAACATGATGTGTAAAGCCCTATAACCTATTAATAGAATGATCCAACTAGGCTAGGTTATAACTAGGCTATGCTGTGCTTAGGCATTGTAATTTTCCTTTAAATCAGTCTCAGTCTCTGTTTATATCACTTTGGCATAAGTTAAAATGTTTACTCCTGGGAATTAAACAGACTAATTAAATATGGATTCCCCCACTGTTATCTTTTATCAATGGCAATGTTTCTCAAGCTTGGCTGGGGAATTCTGGGATTGAAAGTCAACACATCTTAAAGTTGTCAAGGTTAAGAGACACTGATCTATGACAACATATGTATAAAATTTATTTTGCTTCACATTTCCAAATATGTAATGTAAGAATCAGTTTTGCTGTTCAACCTCTTGAATCTGAAGCAATCCGGCTTTAGGATTGCAGTAGTTCCTGAAGTTAGAGTTTCTTATTCTGCACATTTGTTTCTTTCAGAGGTTTCTTTTTCCTTTTTTTTTTGTCAGAATGGAAATTGAGCGGGGGGGCATTACTTGTGGTTGGGTTCCCTTACCACAGGTTCCGTTCTCATGTGTACTCCTTATTTTGTGGTTCATAAAAAAAGGAAACAACAGCGCTGTTGAAATTATTCAGAAGATTCTGTGGACATTTGATGTAGCAATCATTGGTAAAGGGAAAGGACATTTTGCACCACAACCATTTTGAAGTTTGATACAAATACTAATGAAAGTGTTTAAAACATTTATTCCCTAGTTACTGTCATTGAAGTAATGGAACTACTTCAAAGATTTAGGGAAAGGTGCATGTGAAAATTTCCATTTACCTAGGTGTTACATAGAGAAAAAACAGTGTTTAAGAAGATTAAGGCTTGGCCTAATAGCTATAATGCAGGGTTTTGCTTATATCTTATGAAACTTCTTAAAATGTACAAAAAATGTGAGGCAGTTTCCCCTTTTCAACCAGAGCATGCATAGAACAATAGTAGGGGAAAGTGCCAGTTAATTTGAAACACATTTTTTTAAAATATAAACTTTATTTGGTTTTTAAGAAATGTATATATGCTATTTCCATTATGAAAAGTTGTGTGATATTAAGAGAAGGATCAACAATAAATTTCAAGGTACTCTTCTACAAATTGCTATGATTTTAGGAAATTATAAATGATATGTTATGATAGGTAATCATTCTCCATCCCACAATCTGATTTATTTAAACTAGTTATATAGCCATCCATCTCATGACAGGAACTCTGGGAGGTGGAGAGAGTATTAAAAATAAACAATACAAAAAGAACTTAATAATAATAAAAAAGAGAGTCTTTCCATATACCTTGCTGACCATCTCCATTTTACATACTTGTGATTTCCCAGCTCTATTTTCATATAAAATCTATTTTTGCTTGCTTAGATATATCCATCTGTCAATTCTTATATGATGCAAATTATTTCATTTCAGTTTCTATATGGTGTGCTTTTCCCCCTTTCTCTTTCTGTGGGGGGGAGGGAGGGAGGAAGGAAGGAAGGGTCTTGTATGGTATAGCTCTTTTCTCCAGAGAGCTCAAAAATTCCCTATTAATTTCCACAACAATTTCCAGAACTTCTCTGAGAGAATTCCCAGTGAGAAATCAACCTTTTGATGCTTTTTTTTAAGTTGTGAAAAAATAGCAACAAGGCCTGTCAAGAGAATAGATCTCTGGTGCTTTGAAAGGGATGTACATAGAAAACTGGTCCAAATCCAAGGGAGAACTAGTGTAATAAGAAGGAAAGAACTTCCAAGACTTAATTCATTCTTTAACATTTTAAGAACAATGTAAAATGTGTAAACACTCCTGTGCTTTATTTGAAAATGATGCATAGTGATTTCTGTTCTGCAGCAGAACAGAGAAGTCAAATTTAAAAATTAAATCAGAAATACAAAAACTAAAACTTGAAGAAAATATATTTCAAAAGGAAGATGCTGGAAGTCATCTAGAATTTTGAATGCCTCTGGACTTTTCTGTGCCATGCTATAACATAATGTGGCTGTTTTGCTTTTGGTCTAACTTGTTGCGCTAACCCAACCATGAGTAGTTTTAAACTGTATTATATAAGTTGTTATATGAATCCATTCAACCAGGGTTCATTCAGTAGGTGACTAATCACAGCTCAATGGATGTCCTTGATGCTCTCTGACCTGGTTATTTGCTTATAAACTTTTCATTAGCTGACTAGGTAACATCTTCAATGCTAGAAGAGAGAGGTGTTTGCTCCCTGTTTATATACAATACCTTGCTGTCATTGTAGGAGTGTGTGTGTTTCTCCTTGATAGTTCCTTGATTAGGCTGTTGTTTACTGCTTGTTTGTCTGAGTTGATAGTTCCTTGATTAGAGTATTGTGTACTGCTTGATTGTGTGTGTCTGGTGTTAATCCCTGGATATTGATTGCTCTTGAAGAGGTGTTCTGGTCTTTTTATTTCCTTCTTAGCTTTTTTTATTATCTCTTTGCAATGATGTGTAAATGTGGTTTATTTCTATGTGCCTGTTGATGGCTGATTTATTTGAGTGCCAAATTTCTAGGAACTCCCTGGTCCCAAAAGTATTTTTTTCAGGAGGCAACTGGTCTTTCTTGTTTTTCTTGAAGACATTTTGCTTCTCATCCAAGAAGCTTCTTCAGCTCTGTCTGGATGGTGAGGAATCATCCATTGTTGCATGAGAGGCGAAACATCTTCAAGAAAAATCAAGAAAAACAAGAAAGTCCAGTTGCCTCCTGAAAAAAAGCACCTTTGGGACAACCATGACCTGGATGACTGAGAATCTCCATAAACATTTAGGAACTCACTAGCTTTTTTGGATCTTTATAGTTTCCCAGTTGAAAGTATGATTATGTTTGTCCATGTGTTTTGAAATTAAGGAATTTTCATTGTGTCTTCTGACAGTTGGTGTTCATGGATATACTCTGCTAATTTTCTCCCTGTCCTACATAATGGGTGCTATAGTCTATATAATATGTTGTAGATGACTCCTGTTTTTTTCCTGACCTACTGAGTTTTTTCTATTGATAACTACCGTAGTATCCAGCCAGTTTAATGTAGAAGTCCAGCTTAGTTTAGAAAATATATTAAATCATTAATAGTCAGTTTAACAGGGTTGATCTTTGTGATCATTTGCTCCAGAATGAATATATACTACTGATTATTTCATGAGGAAAGGAATACATAATAATATCTTTTACCCCAAACCAGCCCATCAGGAAAACAACCTCTACCCTTTTTGTTCTACTATATGTCAAACATAGGGGTTTTCTCACACGTGCTAGCATGTGTTTCATTGCTGGTGAACACCCACATTCTAATTGGTTAATATGCATGGTTTCTCCCATTCAATTACTGATTGCTGTTCTCCATGGCTATGTTTTTACAAGTCCACTAGAGGAATGATAAAAATCTGGCGGCATCATCATTTCCTCTTCTCCTTCTTCAGATTCACTGCTAGAACAGTTAAAGTATGGCCTGTGCTTGGTTTTCATTTTGTGAGTTCATTGATATAATAATGAGAAGATGGATCAGTTTTGTTAGCCTATGTAATCTTTTTTTTAAAGCGGCCATGAGGGAATATGAAAGATGAAAATCTACTCTTCATAAACATAGTCTGGAGAGAACATCAAGCAAACACTATAGCCAAAACACAGGAAGAGGTTGTAATTTTGGAAGCAGTTCCTTAAACCATCTTATTTTCAGTCAGTTTAGAAGTGGGGAAAAAACAGCTGAAGACAGTATTGGAGAAAATTCTTGGTCTAGGTGGCTGGCAAAATTAACTAAAGTGGCAGATCATACCTCCATATATCAGATTTTGATTACTGTTTGGTGGGGAGAAATAAAACAAAATTAACTGCCTTCATATCCTACTTGGAGGCCTCAAAATTAAAAAAAATCAAGAGGCTCCCAACCAAATAAAATTATATATAGTCCTCGTTTTACTGTGCTAATCGGTATCATCAACGTCATTGTTAAGCAACCCGGTTGTAAGTCGAAAAAGCACATGACTGCACCACTTAGTGACAGCAGTTCTGGCAGTACTGGTTGCCCTCATTAAATAAGGATCACATAGTGATTAAGCAAGGATCTCATGTAACCATGTCTTCTGATTTGCTGCCAGCTTCCTCGTTGACTTTGCTTGTGGAAAGCCAGCAGGGAAAGTTGCAAATTGCAGTTGTGACTGCTGGATGCTGTGAGGGCCAGAAGTACAAGGTCCAGTTTTAACTAACATTTATTCAGCACTGTCATAAGTTTGAACAGTCGTCAAACAAGTGGTTATTAAATAAGAACTATAATCAAATATTCACTAGCTTTCTGAAAATTCATATTTAATTTCTCCAATAAGAACATGAGAAAACATCCAGATTGCCATAAGTTGATCATGATAAATTTGTTCGACACTGACTTCCCAACTTATGCACAAACGATAAACTGCAACCTGTTTATACATAAAGGCTTACATGTATATTGCAAGTTATATCTCAGGTTGAAATCTTTTCTACATAACAATATTTAGTTATAAGACAGTTTTATATATAAGATTATATATTTGATACATGTGTAAACTGTCATGGTTCCGACAGATGAAACTCTCCAAAGAACTTTGAGGCATTGTTTACCTTAAAGAATCTTTATTGGAGTAGCATAGCTTCGACACTAACATAGTTGAAGCCAAAAACTGGATTCCCTTCCCCTGAGCACATAGTATCAAAACATAATTCCCTCCTCCAATTAACAGTCATAAATCACATTCTCCAATTAGTTTGAAATGCAGGCTTTCCCTCCTGTTCTCCAGCCTGCCAATTCTTATCATCTCTTATTTCAAGCTCCGAATTCACACACTACTACAATGTTGTTATGTCTAACTAACTCCCACCATATTCCATCTCCTCCCTCAGCATCATCTAATTCTAAGAGTAAAGCATAAGAAAGAAAAAGGCTGCATCTTCATATGTTGTCAAAGCAAGAACATTTAATGATAGCAGCATTGACGTAAACATTTAAACTTTACAGATTTGTGGGGTGAAATATTCCTAATTTAAAAGAAACAGCTAATTAATATAACCACTCTTCTTTCTCTTTCTAATAATCTGTTAATTTTGGGCTCGACTCGTTTCGGTGCTGGGACGCCGCCATGGCTTCGCTTTTCAAGAAGAAGACGGTGGACGATATAATTAAAGAACAAAATAAGGAATTAAGAGGTACGCAGAGGGCTATAGGAAGAGATCGAGCAGCTTTGGAGAGACAAGAAAAGCAGCTGGAATTAGAAATAAAGAAAATGGCTAAAACAGGAAACAAGGAAGCTTGTAAGGTTCTAGCAAAACAGCTGGTGCAATTGAGAAAACAAAAAACTCGAACCTATGCTGTTAGCTCAAAAGTTACATCCATGTCAACTCAGACAAAACTGATGAATTCCCAGATGAAGATGGCAGGAGCAATGTCAACAACAGCAAAGACAATGTTGGCTGTCAATAAAAAAAATGGATCCACAGAAGACACTGCAATCTATGCAGAATTTCCAGAAAGAAAACATGAAAATGGAAATGACCGAAGAAATGATCAACGATACCCTAGATGATATCTTCAATGATTCTGATGAAGAACAAGAAAGCCAGGATATTGTTAACCAGGTTCTTGATGAAATTGGAACTGAAATATCTGGAAAGATGGCAAAGGCTCCTTCAGCTGCGATAGGCATACCGTCTGCATCTACATCAAAAAATGCTACAATTTCAGATGAAGAGATTGAGCGGCAGCTTAAAGCCTTAGGAGTAGATTAGCTTTATGCTAATATGAAGCCTGACTTCTACAGCAGCTCCAACATTGGCATATGCACAAACCTCCAGTACAGGTTTCAATAAAAAAAACCAGATTTCATTGCAAATCTCGCCTAAGCCATTATTGGTAATGGTCATTTCTAAAGACAGCTGGAAGAACTAAACTTGAGAGAGAAAGAGAACAGAACAAATATATGTGATGAAGAATTTGTATATCTTTTATTAAATTGGGATATTTTGTTAACAGGCCATTTATTACATATGATTTCAATTTTAATTTCTTCAGTTTAGTTTTTGGACAAAAATATTTAACTTGATAACTATTCCATTCATCTTTAGATTTCTACATTTTGTAAAATTATTACAAGCAGCCTTTCTGAAAACATTTCTGTTCTGTTTCAATTGTAAACACTTCTTAAGAAATAACATTACTTAAAATGAAGCCTTTTTTTCTGAATGGGAAGAGACAGTTGCTATCTTCAGCAGAATGATTACAAAAATTTCAGTAAAAATTTAGGGAGTCTTTCAATAAATACTTTTTAACAATTTAGTTTAGTTTAATGTTAAAATGATACATGTGTTTCCGTTATAAATTCTGGAATGGTATTGATACCCAATTAGTGAAACTTCTGGAGACAGGGCTCTGGTCTAAAATAATTTTCTGTTAGCAAAAATATTGAATAATTTCCATTGTACTGTAATATAGCTGACTTGAAGAGGAGTCTGTGCCTTTGTGTATATAATGCTTGGTTTCTTTTAACTAAGTTTTGAATTGTGAAAAAAGTAATGTAAGCCATTAACTTAAGTTAGCACTGAAATTATGTGAACTCCATGATTGGTGTGGAGTATGTAACTCCTGAAAAAGATAATCTTTTTCCTGCAATAGCATTTGTACATAAATACCATGCAGCATTTTTCATTAAACAAATGTTACTTTGCAAAAAAAAAAATGTGTTAATTTTGTAACAGAGCTCTTTAGACTAGAGTCTTTTAGAAGTGGATTAGCAGTGAAATGGATTCATTCTGCATTCTAAATCCTGGGGTTTATATTCTTAGCATTAGAGGAAATAAGTCACTTCAAGTCTCAAAAGCTACATAAAAGGGGGAAAGAAAACAGAAACTACCATATGTATGTAAATGAGACTGCTCTAATAGTGATGAGGAAGCTGTTACAGCCAACAGCAGAGAAGGAGCTCATGCAAGGAAGTAGATCTGTTGTAGTATTGAAAGCAACCCAAACATTCAGTAGCTGTTCAGCTTACTCATGATCATGATGCATTTGGAAGAAGATCCATTTGTGCTTGATGAAGCAGATGATACCATCTGTGAAGGTAAATTACATCCTATAACACTGTTCTTTTAGCTGTTACATGCTGGTCATCGGTTGATGGCATATTATTGATTTCTTAAAGGTCCAAATGTTGAGTATCAGAAAGCTAAGGATAAACTCTTCACAAAGAGAAGTTGTCTTGGTTAAATAAAGTGCTAGAAGAATATGCATAACAATAAATTAGATTTATATTAATAAGTACAGGAATGAGCTCTGAAAGTATTTTTGCAAAGAAGTATTCATTCAGAAGTAGGACCCAATAGGGGAGTTATTCTCTATTAAGTCTACACAAGATTGCAGCTTAATTTATAATCCCAAATCAATTATAATTACATTACATAGTAATTATATTAATATGAACTATCTGTAATTGCAGTCAACTATTCCAGTAACTCTAGTTGTAACTCTTGCACTAATACAGTTTTCATTTTCAGCAGACAGATAAAAAGAATTACAGTAGTTTCAATACAGTTCTTTTGACTTAAGCAACTTGTTAATCATGTCTCTTCAGTTTCAGAATGAAAGACATCAATTTTCAGATAATTACAAAAATAAAGACAATGGATATAATATTGATAGTTTATCATCTTTTGCTCTCTGAACTGTCAGCATGTATAAAATTTAATGTTCACTTCCCAGTTGAAATTTTAAGTTGGTCATGAACATTTTGTCTTAGACAATCATATTGCTACCTTTTAACATCAGTTTCTTATTTATTTTATTGAGCTCATACAACACAACTACTTTGTTTATATATTTCCCCTTAGAAGAAAAAATGTATGTAGATAACTCTTACATAAATAATGTCTGGCTTTGTTTGTATAGTTGTTAAACGTTTGTGTTGGATAAATTAAATTTAAAATGAGTCTTTAATTCAAAATGTGATATCCTGGAAACTCTTACGAAAAGCAAAATTGTATGAAGCATATTGGTGAACACCAAAGCAAGTGCAAGGATAATGCAGTTGTGAGTTTCTCAGAACTTTCTTACCTCGGGAGAACATGAATTAAGAAGTGGCATAGAGTTTTTAGACTGCTGCAGTGTTTTGCTCAGGTATAGTAGAAAATCAGAGGCAACATACACATTATTTTCATGTCCTCATTGATGAACATTACAATCAGAAGGACATTTGTACACCTCTTGTAGCATAGATTTTGTGGACTCTTAACAGCAAGCTTACTAGAAGACCAAGGGGGTGTGAACTGGAGTAATGAGCACTGATGGAGATTTATTTTTACAATATAAAAATAAAGATAACATATTTATAAAATATGTATACTACTTCACTGTACAGGTTAGTCCTTGGTTAACAATAGTAATTGGGACCAGAATTTCCATTTCTAAACAATGCAATAATAAAGTGAGATGTCACATAACCACATCTCTTAGGGCAGTGGCCCCCAACTTTTCCTGCTTGGCTGCCTGGCTGGTACAGCCGGGGGAGGGGCATGTGAATGGCAAGCACACGCGCATGCACACAGCTCCATTGGTTGGAGCGGCGGGTGGGTGCACCTTCCACTCGCGCATATGGAGCTTCACACACAAGCACAAGCGCTCTCCACTCAAGCGCCCTCCGCTTGCTATGTGTGTGAGCGAGTAGAGCTTTGTCCGTGCGCTTGCCCGCCACTCTTGTGAGTGGAACTGCTTGAGTGCACACTTGCCCATTACACGCATGGCCCAGTTTCCAACAGGCCATGGCCCGGTAGTGGGCTGCGGCCTGGGGGTTGGGGACCCCTGACTTAGGGACAGCAATTCCAGCAGTCCTGAATGCTGTTGTTAACCAAACCCCATTTGGTTGTTAAGTGAGGACTCGCCCTGATGGAAGCCATTCCAGCCTCAAGCCTCAGTATGGTAATAGACTGCCTCCTCTGCATCTCCATTCCCCATCTCTGCCCTTTTGGCCACACTGTACTCTGCTGCCTTTGCCAGCCCTGCTCTCCTCTGATTTTTGCCATCATTTTCCTCCTGCTGCTGATGAGGGGCATCTGGTTTGCAAGGCAATTGCTGGATGTGCCAGGCCTTCTTTCAGAAGCTTAATTCACCCTTATCCAAATTGTGTGTGATCCTGAAACAGCAGCAAATATTTGCACATCAAGAATTAAAGAAACTGCAGGAGATAACTTGCTGGATTTATTTACTTTGACATAATGAGGTTACTAAGTAATGTTCTACTTTTAAGAGCAGTAGTATTTTAATTCTTATTGTAAGCGCTTCAGTACTTTTCTGCTATCATGTAACTAATTTGCACCTCTTCAACTCAGAGCACCTTCCAATATCTATAAAAATGTGTTGAACAAATTTGCATTTGCTCCTGTATCAGATTTTTATATACATTCTACTTTTTGTAGCTGGAAATTTTGTGAAGATACTGTTCTCAGGTATAATATACTGATTCAATGTACTGTTGTAAACACAAGTACTCTATGTTTTTCACTGAATATACTTAAGCAAATACTGAGGTGCATTGTTAATACCCCAAAGGTTCCAGTCACTTGTTCGATGGAAATAATTAATGCCTTTGAAAATTAATTTAAATAAGTTTTCAGTATTTCTTCACTAGAATTATAGAAACGTGTACATTAAAAAAAAACCAATTTCCTTCCTCCCTTCCTTCCATACCAAGATTTTGTGGTGAAGGTGGTAACCAAACTGTTGCGTGCCAGAATAAAATATCTGATTCATTTTGCTACACATTAGCCAAATCAAACAACCACATTTGATTTAATGTTGTATGTGAACTAGTTTACAGTACAGATGAGTATTTTTTTCAAGAGAGAAATGAAGAGCAACGGGCAGAAAATAATAGAAAAGACGTACAAAAGAAAAACATCCAGGAAAGGAAGTTTAGAAGAGGATTTGGCTCAAGAGAGTGACTAGAAATGAAGATAAAAACATATATAAATGACATTACTGATGTTCAACCAGTTAAATTTGTGGCTTCATGCTTCAAACAATGTCTACTAAAATTCATTTGTTAAAATGCTAACTTAAAACTCTTTGTGGAAAATTTATATAATTTCCTTACCACTTAAGGAAGGCTGTCTGTTCTTCAAATATTCCATTCCAAATAGTAAATGGTGAAAATGGAAGTACTTCTATGAAAATGTCAAAAATGGAAGAACTTTTATGAAAATACCAACCATATGTAACAGTGTACATAAAAAAAACATTTTTGTGTTGAATCTGGGGTAAAAGAGAATTTCTTCAAGTATTTTGTATGTGGTAGGGTGTGTCCCCGAAAATATAAGTGCAATATATTTTACTTAAATTGCAATGAAGTTCCCATATTCGGTTGCATCATTAGGTGATTCTTCCTTTCTATGTTCTTCCTGTATGCAAGAGGAAGTAAGGAGATGGCAAATTTCTGCAACTAAGGTTAGTGCGGGGCCAAATTTTAGTAATGAGCTTTTGCAATTAATTCTTCCCATCTATCCTCCCTCTGAACCATTACATTCTCCAGCATGATGGATGAAGAATCCACCAATGGGTTATTTCAGTCCTCCTGCCCAATCAGACTAGGTTGTCAAAGTTGTCACGCTGGTCCTTGCCTGGTACCTCCCAGTTTCAACTTAGTGTGTTCGCCCATGAGGACGTGACAATTTTGACTCCCAAATTCTGACTTCTGACAGGTTTGATCCAGGGGAAATATTTTTCCTTACCCATTAGTGGATTCTTCCTTTAGGAGGAAAGACACAGAAGCTAACAGCTTCTGTCCCACTCTCCTCTTAAAATCCTTAGGTTTCTGTCATCTGAACCCCCCCTCAACTGTCAGCCCCACAGGACTGCTGCTTCCACTGGAAACACTGTCCTACCAAGACATTCCTTAGTGTTTCGGGTATCCATTTGGATTCCTTTGACAGGGCAGCCAGAAGCTATTTAGCTTCTATTCAATTCCCCTCTGTAATCCTACAGGCTTCTGCTCATCGGGTCATCACCAACCTTGATCCCTGCCAAAGTCCTCGTCAGTGCCAACCGCCCAACACGACCACTGCTTGACCACCCTAGTGCTACCTCCCCCCCTTCATCTGAATCCGATTCTTCCAGCTCCTCTGATTATGAGGGGACTGTAGATCAGTGGTCGGATTGTGAGGAGCCTCCACAAGACTCCCATCCCATGACAGAGCTCTTTAACACTTCACTTTTTCCATCCTTACTTCGCAGGGCATGCGAAGCGGGTAAGATCACTTCTGACCCTATCCCCACCCCAGAGGCCTCCACTGGACAAGACACGAATCCGCTGTTCTCAGAACCGGTAATTCAGCATCAGCAAATCCCCTGTCCCCCTTTATTCCTTAAGAATGTTCAGAGACAATGGGAATCCCCGGCCGCACAACCTCCCCAGGGGGGAAGTTGAGCGTAAGATAGTAGATATGGCTCAAAATTTGACTGACCTATTGGTGGTACCGAAAGTGGATGAATCCCTAGCCCCACTATTCTCAGCCGCCAGGCTACGAGCAGATGTATCTGATGCCCTTAAGGCGGAGGATAAGAAAGTTAGCATTTCACAAAGCTCATCAAGCATCTGTGTAGGCAGTGAAGGCGGCAACCTCCACTTCCTTTTTCACTAGAATTTCCCTCACTTGGCTTAGGCAGCTTCAGGAGAGGATTCCCCTGGAAGAGGTCAGAGTCCACCAGGACCTAACCAAACTGATAGCGACCTATCAGTGTTCCTGCATATTCCATTTTCATCACTCAAATCTGTATTTTACTAGTCACTAGAAATTAAAATGGATTTCAGGAAGAACTCATATTTTGCTCCTAAACAAGTATCTGCTTCTTGAATCACCACCACCACACACTGACACAGCACTATTTTCAGCCATTGCTAATGAATTCTAAAATACTTGAAATTTTGGATTCTGAGAAAATAATAGTTGTACCAGTGATAAAGTACTAGGAAAAAGTACTAGGAACAAAAGTTCAGAAGAAAATACGTTCCAAAGAGTGTGTAGTCACTTTTCCACTTTCGTAAGGGAATAATAAACAATATATTCACTTCAGACAAACTGGTCTGTTAGTTTAACAAGCCATGTTGAGTATAGAATTTTGTATACTGTATTGCTCTGGTTCTCAGAAGCAGTGTGTACTTCAAGACAAAGGATGCTGGTTTAAGATTAAATGATTTAAGAAAATGGTTTGTTCCAAATATGACGGTTCTGAAGAAACTAGGGAAACAGCATGTGATAAGATCTAAACCAGTGTTTCTCAACCTTGACAATTTTAAGGCATGTGGACTTCAAATCCCAGAATTCTGGGAGTTGAAGTCCACATGCCTTAAAATTGTCACGGTTGAGAAACACTGATCTAAACATTGTATTGTTCAGAACAGCCTACTTTTTGACAAAAAAGCAAAGCAATATTGGTACAGATGTTTTTGCATAATTTTTCCCATACCATTTTCATTCAGAAATGTCTATGGAGATTCTCAGTCATCCGGGTCATAGTTTTCCCAAAGGTGCTTTTTCACGAGGCAACTGGACTTCCTTGTTTTTCTCTGAAGACATTTCGCTTCTCATTCAAGTAGCTTCTTCAGCTCTCACTGGATGGTGGGGAATAGAAGGATTTATACACCTTGCACACAGCTGGTCATTTGCATTCTTTTAGAGAATGGTTGAGGCCACCTGGAGATTTGTCTGTGTCATCAGGGTCACCTGAGTAGTGCAAATGGGTGTGGAGCCTTCTTGGAAGTACTGTGTTGTAGACTGGAGATAGATGATGTCATATCCCTTGGATAGAACAAACCCATCAGGACAAGATTCAGCAGTCCATCTGCATTCAAAAGACAAAGGCCACATTTTGGACAGGGAGGAGCACTGGTTTGAAAGAGGGATCAAAGAAGCCATCTATGTCAAAATTGAACAGCTCCCTCTCGACAGAGGTGGAGGGATCTGACATCATCTATTTCTAGTCTACAACACAGTCCTTTCAGCAGTTCCAAGAAGGCTTCACACCCATTTGCACTACTCAGGTGACCCTGATGACACAGATAAACTTCCAGGTAGCTTTAAGGACTCCTAAAAGAATGCAAATGAACAGCTGTCTGCAGGAGTATAAATCTTTCCATTCCCCACCATCCAGTCAGAACTGAAGAAGCTTCTTGGATGAGAGGTGAAACGTCTTCAAAGAAAAACAAGAAAGTCCAGTTGCCTCGTGAAAAAGTATCTTTGAGATAACTATGATTTGGATGACTGAGAATCTCCATAGACATTATACCCAACAATTGAAATAGCTTTCATAGTTAGATTTTATTTTGCCATGTAACAGCTCTTATTGCAGAGACTTAATTAATGCAGCTGAAATGACAAAAAGTGTTTATCATCATCTTTTCTTTTCTTTGTGAGCAAAATAGTTGCAGTTTGTAAGTGACTTGCACCTTAAAAACAATATAGGAACAATTGACTTCACACTGTTTGTGTGTTCATAAAAATCCCAGAGCACTATCTAATCTGTCAGATTTTATGATACTTAAAGCACTGCAAAACCTGTTCGTTAGACATGACATTGGAATGAATGCACACACCATGAGGATATTTCATATCTTCTTCAATAGTCTGCAAATCTGCTTCCTGTCTCCAATCTCTATTTATCCACCCACACTAATATTTCCAGACATATATTGATAAAAAAGTCATCTCATACATACCAGCTTAGCCAGAAAAAATGTTGTGGCCTTACTTTATATAGCTTACACTGATCACAAGGAGGGAGGGTATTATTTTACTAAGCATTTTTCATCATCTCTGTTTTAAGAGTATTGGCTTTGGTGGTTATGTTATACATGCTGCTTTAGTTACCCAGGTCTGACAATCTTCCTATATCCATTTGTTTTCTAATAAAATAAAGCCAGTCTCATAAAGTACAGTTAAGTTTCTGCAGGTTAGCATATTTTATTGAAGCAAGACTCCGGATTTTCTAGTTGCAACATTAGTAGTGCTCTACTAGCCTTGTTTCTATTTATTTATTTACACTTTTGTTTTCTGTACATTCTTGCAGACTCTAGATAATTATCAATAAAGACATATAAAATATCCCAAGAAACCATATGCACGTATAAGCATAATGTTTAAAACAAACAAACACCAACAAATCCTATAAGGCACGAATCCCACTCAAAGACCACCTTCAAAACTTTCCCCGGAGCTTAGGAGGAATAAAGCTGACTTCATCCCTACTGAGAAGAAGTTCTAAAGAATAGAGACAGCCATTGAGACTGCCCACTTCCAAAGTTACAATCCCATGGGCTTTGTTTGATCTAGTTGGATAGGCAGTTGGATACAGAAAAAGATGAATCTTCAGATAACCGTGTCTGGAGTTACATAGGACCTTAAAGATAACATTCAGCACCTTGAATTGCACTTGGCAGTTGACTAATAACCAGTGCAGTTGCCAAAGCAGTGAGGTTACCCAGTCACCCAATTATATTGAGGTGCGTCTATCATTGTCCAAACCATTGCATTTTGCATCAGCTTTATCTTTCAAAGGTTTTTTGAAAACGCATAGGGCACATTGCAGTAATCCAGTTGGGAGGTGACTACCGGTAGAACAGGAGTAACTGTGAGCAGTCTCTCCTAATTGAAAAAGTTACAACTGTCACACAGGATGTAACTATATGTAAACCCCTTTAGCCATAGGTTCCATGTCCTCCCAAAGCAGGTGCTGTGATTTAGAAGGATTCCCCAATAGCGGATGGTGTCTAAACAGGAGAGCCCAGTCCTGTTCAGAGTCAAGGACGGAATTTTCCTGGAATCATTCTGGCCACAAATCCAAAGCTTCTCCATTTGGAAGGGATTCCATTGAAGTCCATTCTTCAAATAAACAGCAAAAGGGCGATTAGAGTTGATTTTGGAAAATTATAGATGGACTAATGGATTTGAAATAAGATTTTGAAAGTAATTGTGAGAATCTTTTCCGTGAGAAAATGCTGTTATTTCAATACTTTAAAAAAAAAATAAGATGGGATTTTACAGGTTGGCTACTAGAGGAAACCAGAAGGAATTAAAAATTACAATTAAATAAGAAGAGTACTTAAATTTTGACCTACTAATAACAGAATGGAAGAAAATATTTTAACATTGGACAGTTACTAAAATGTTTGTTATTTATTGTTATGAAAGGGAAGTTATTTCTTTAAGTTTTTTCCCTTCCATTTTTTCTAATTTTTATTCATTTATTTTACAGTTTGTCTTAGTTCTTTTGTATGTAATGTGTAATAAAATTATTATAAAAAACAATACATCACTGTGTACATGAGCAAAGAAAATAAAGCTAGTTATTTCAGAATAGTAAAAGTGAATGATGCTATTTAATATTATTTAATCAGGTTTTTCACCTCAGTTTTAAGTATTATCCTTCATAAGAACTTAGAGGTTTTTTAAAGTCAATTTCTTTATTACAGAATTCTGAGTCTATTTCAGAATGCTGGCTTTGAGGTATAAAACTCCTCATGGCTTTACTTCAGCAATGACAGTGATCATCACCTCCTAGTGGATTCTGCCTTTCTGGATTTGTTTCCAAGGAGGAGATGCTTAGGATCCACCCACTTGCTGAAATCAAGGCAATTTTTCTCTGGTGAATTCTTTGTGATAAACACCTTGTCTTTGGTCATTACTCCTGCAAGGTTCTTTCTTGGCCCTTTAAAGGTTCATCATCAAAATGATTTGATGTAATTGAGTTTTTGGAAGGCGTTTGGGATTCACTGATTGGTAGGATTATTTTCTTTTTCTTTTAGACATTTATAGTTAAATCAGGCTGCCATTGATATTTTTTATTATAATTTTGTATTTTGATATAACTATTTTGTAAGTGATTTGAGGTGATGGATTTTGGGGCTTATATTAGATTCTATTTTAAGATTCTTTCTTATAAACTGCACAGTCTTGTGAAGTGGGTTTATAAAGATATGTAAGTAAGTAAATATCTACAAACCAAGACCAATAATTTCCAGACAAAATTTCCAGATGACAAAATAAAAATTTGCACTACATTTGAGAAGCAACAGATTTAAGTATGTAGTTATCGTACCTGTAATATTATTTACAATGCTTTGAATATGTGATTTAAATACACATGGCCCTGGCTTATAATTTCACTGATGCTGAGAGATATTTACATCTCTATCCAAAATTGCCTTGCAGATTTATTTTTAAACACAGGAGAATGGGGAAAATAAAACTTAAGAATATATTTATAAATAGATCTCAGAAGTATGGTTGCATACATCATCTTTGGACATCTCCTTTTTTTTTAAATTTTAAACCGTAACTGATTTCCAGAAATCATTCATGTGCATTAATTATACTAGTACAGATCTCTCTCTCTCTCTCTCTCTCTCTCTCTCTCTCTCTCTCTCTCTCTCTCTCTCACACACACACACACACACACACACACACACATACACATACAGAATCCTCTTGCTTGCTCTGGTTGCTAAGCGTTAGGAGAAATGGGAATGTGCAGTTCTGTGAAGCCCTCTTGTGAGTTCTTTCCTTCTGCCATAAAGAAAGGAGGGAGAAAGGAGACAGCACTACAAATGACTCTCATCATAAATGCATTATTTGCAAGGCTATAGAGCTAGAAAACCAATGCCTGTGGGGCATAGAAAAGTAAGGTTGCCTTTTCAATCAGAAGGATCATGTTTTTATCAACTGCAGTCCATGTTGCTGTATCTTAAAATACATCTTATTCTAGATGACAGCCGGTAATAGAAATCAGAACTGATTTTAAAGAATATGACATTTGGGTAGTGAGCTTGTCAGCTGTGTGGCCAAGATAGATGTGCAAGGAGAAGTTGTGCTTTCCATAATGGCTTGCTAGCTTGGCTCATTAATACCTTAGAAAGAAGCCATACATCAATATAATTAAATAACATACCACATGATAGAATTTTCTAATACAAAATATTTAATGAAGCAAAATTAAATTTAACACCCCTCCCCCATTTCTTAAAGTCCACACTGGCTTTGGCAATCTTGCTTTCTTTCAACTGCTTTAGAGCAAACTTTCTTCTTGTATTTGTTCTTTCACTGACAGTTGATAGTATTGTTAATGACCTGATTTTTATACAGTAGCAAATTACTCTTCAGTAGAGGACATAATTTCATAAGGACAGAAGAACAGTGGGGCAGACAGAATTGACAAGATGGTGGATGGAGCTTTGCAATGAAAGCTCTGCCCTACATTTTTATGGAAAAGCAGGGCATAGATCAGAAGGCTCCATCCAACATGTTGCCAGTTTTGCCCCACACCCTTAGAGGTGCTGCTGGCAGCATAGTCCTAGCAGCTCTGTAAGACATGTTTTAGAGTGGGTTGTTGTAAGGACAAGCCTTCTCCAGGATTGAAGAGATAATGTGAAACAAATTTCTTCAAACGCAGGGCAAACAACTAGAATAAAACCTTCATTTAATGGATTAGTTTGGAGAAAGGGTCTCTGTTGTATTTCTCTATGTTCATTAAATGGTATGTAGTTGGCATAAGTTTTATCATTTGTGTAATAGGGTAATTATCACTTTGATGACATTTCCAAGTGCAACACTAGGAATGACAGAAGGAAACAAAAGACAGCTCTACACTTGGTACTGGAAAGTCTACCCAGGAAAATCTTATAGGTCATACATTAGCTGTCATAAAGATAAGCAAGTATTAGCAGTACCGTTATAGAATTTATCTCAGAATATGCACTTCATGAAAAGTTTATGTACATTGTAGAATTTACAGTGCAGATGTATAAGATAAGGTACTCAAATAACAAATTAAAAATGGGATCTATTTTCTCGTCAGATCAGCCAACATTCTGATAGTATGATTGCATATAGTTATTGGATAAAGCAAGCCACCTTTAATTTCTTTTTTCTAATGCAAATGATACTTAGAAATTTAGGATTAGGATCCTTTCATGAACAAACAGGAGATTATAATGGCAGGATGTTGCTGGAGGAAAGGGAATATTAATCTTTACTAGTAGTACAATAGTGTTGAGCACTTCTGTAGTCAGATAATGTGGTCAGGCAGGACACTACATACATACATATATACATAAAAACTCTTATTACTGCGGGGTCAAAAATGTGACATTTTTGACATATTTAAAATGCATGGAATGAATGAGGTGGTCATTGGTTTCTGATCAATGCTTTAGTGCTTTTGTATTTTAGTTTTTTTGATATAAGTTCTGAATATCACTTAGATAGCCTCATGCCAGTTGGCAGAGCCAGACAAACAGGTTGTTGTGGAGTACACTTTTTGTAGCTTAAACATATTTTAATCCATCGATGGAATTAAACTGCTATGCATTTTTGGGGAATTGCATCCAAAGATAAATTTGATGCATGCTCAACATTGTGCTTCCACCACAGAGTTCAACACCATGACCATCACCCCAACTCAGACACCATGAGACACACAAAAAATGGCTTGGGATAACTGCTGTAACACTGCTTGTGTTGGAAATTAAACTTGGTGGCTTTCTGTGGCATCACCTCTAGCACTGTGTAAAAAATAAACTCCAGGCTCCAGTAAGTTATGGGGGACATGCATTACCTAAATATTTGTAGAGGAAACAAGAATGTTAGAGTGATCAAATGAAGGGATAAGGAAAAGATCTTCTCACTGTACAGTAGCTAGTTAAGTCTCTGACAAACAGCTGTTTCAGTGATCCTTGAACTCTCAGCACAGATGATGCTGGAGTCAGACTGCAACAGCCTCACACTCCACACACACACATACATTCTTTCTTCTCTGTAACTTTACCAGGGAAACAGAACTCCTGATGCTTCTGCTGGCAGCAGAGTGAGTCAGAGCAGCTACTGATTGAGCCCAAGCTGGTAACTGCTGCTGCTGCTGCACTCTCTCACTCTCACACTCTCCCCCTCCCCCTCTCCCCTCCATCCCCCTTCCACAGTATGGTAGTCTTTTTCTCCTTTTAAATGAGGAACACTCAGCCTGGATTAGCGGCATAGGAGAGACAGCAGTGCAAGCAAAGCTAGTCTTCTGTTTTTTATGACAGTCAAAAGTAGAAGAGGAAATTGCAATCCATTGTTTTCAACCACCATACTATGAGTGTGGATCAGTACATTTAGGTGAGTGACGTTTCCCCCTTTGTTTAGTTTTTCTCTGTCACGTGGATTATTTCTTGTTCCTTTTAAATATTGTAGTGCTCAGTGTGCAGCTATACTGTCATGGTATTTTGTGTCAAAGGTGTTTCCGCATGTTTTGGCACGGTATTGATTTTTGTGATGTTCAGATGTGAATTGCTTAATAAAACATGCCCCTGTGAAAATATCGTGATCAATGAAGAATGTTCAAATGGAATTTCACATTAACAGCACTATATTTTGCAGATTGAGAAGTCATTCAGTTAATTGCAAAACAATTGAAAAGGTTTGCCTATCAAATACAGCATAATTGTAATTCTCTCTAGTGTATGGATAGCATCATGTCTCTATGTTTGTGTATAACAGCTGTTTAAAACATTTATAATGTAAGTAGTCAGTGATGTGAAAAGACATACTGAGTATAGCAAAGTTGCTTTTCATATTAAATGGTAGGTAGCCCATATTTGAAATTGATTTCATGAGTATTAATCAAAATAATATTTTCAGTTTTGATTTTATTTTTTCCAATAGCAAAGTCAGTAACTGCATTTATAAATCAGTTGATGTTTTAGCCTGCAATGCACCTTGTTTTAAGAGGATTTTTTAACTGAATAGACTTGCTTCAACTTTAGAATAAATGTGACTGATAGTTCCTATTTTTTATTTTTTGAAATTTGTAGAATAGGCACACAATACCTCACAAGAGCCTGTTATTATTAACAGAAAATCCATAGGATATGAACGAAAGAAATCCATTGCAGTGTTACACATTTTTAGTACAATTTGCCAAAATAGTTTCCAAATCAAGCTAATTAGTTTTTAGGTTTCTTATGTTCTGGCCTGCAAAGCTAGGATATGGATAAAATCCTTTCATACACTCACACCAATTTCTAATATAAAATCATATAAGTATGTGACTGTTACCATTCTTCTACTCTGACAAAATGCCTTTGCTGATTTTGAAGAAATATTTATGTGACCTTATTGTACTGATTATAGTCCTATGTCTGTCTATCGTTCCACTTTCCACCATTTTTTCATAATGTGTATCTTGAAGTACTTTGTGATATTTAATTATGGCTAGTTTATTTATTTATAGTTTGTGTGTGTGTGTGTGTGTGTGTGTGTTTAAGGAAATGAACAGGATCATTGGAAACATTGTCATTTGCCCACTGCCCACTGAATTCAGAAGCAGATTTTCTAAGGAAACAAAGCAGAGATATGTTTCAGTGACAATGGTTCCCCAGAGTTCCAGGAAAATAGCTTTAATGCTAACTTTCTTTTTCTTTTCCTCCTCTGCTGTTGCTTCAGTCACATTTGCTCAGTTTCATAATCTGAGTACACACATTTCTTTGTAGCTTTTTAAGTACACGGAGAGTGGTGTGGTCGCTGCTATATTTGGTAAGGTGATTTGGAAGAGAATATACTATCTATCCCCACCTAGCCAAAGTTATGTCAAATTATGTCAATATGTTCTTCTCTAGCCACAATTCTACAATGAAATGTAAACTATCAAGCAGTATAAGAGACAGAGCATTTCTTTGGGTAGCTGAAAGGCATCATGTTATGAAGAAAATGTCTATTTCTTCCTTTTAAAATAATTATATACAGTGTGATATGACATACTAACTCTAGTACAGCATGTTTTCCTTGGCCTCTTCCCAACTTGTGCATTCTATATATGTTGAGACCATAACTGATTTTTTCAGGGAGGGAGTGCTGGAACTTCTTGTCCGGACACATTGGAAGGAAACCTGGTTGATGGAGATTAATTAATAAAGGTACCCAATCATTTCATATCACAGGACAGATTTAGAAGTTGGAGAGAATGTTTTGGGTGTCCTTAGATATTGGCTGTCCAATGAAGTGGCCAGTTACAAGTCATCCAGTTACCAAAAAGTAGATTTAAGTAACTGAGGCCTAGAATCTGATGACTCCAAGAGCACATACTCACAAGCACATTCGTTTTCTTTGGACAGTAAATCATCTGCCACTGCCACTGTCATAAACCAAAATTGGTTCTAGTCTCAAATGCTAAGCCATTATTTGCTTACATATATTTTACTAAAGATAGTCTACACCAGGGGTGTCAAACTTGCAATGTCACGTGATGTGTCGCGACGTATCGCGACTTTTTTGCCATTGCCAGCAATGGGGTGGGCGCGGTTTCGCTATGATGTATCCGGCCCATGGGCCGGCAGTTTGTCACCCCTGGTCTACACCATAAGCTACAATGCCTAAGTTCATACAGTTCATGCAAAAATCGAAGAAACCTTAGTAAGGATTAATGTGATTTATGAATCCAACCAATGGTTGTGTTAATAATACACCAAACAGTATAACTATAGTTAATAAAATACAGTAGCTAAATAAAACCAAAGAAATGTGTTGTGTGAACAAGGCAATTGTATTAAGCGGTGATGATAGGATTTGCATAATGTGTTTGGTTAAAATGTGGCTTCCTGGTTTGTCTTAGATTTGTCCATATAACAGTGCTGCCAATGAGCAAGAGTACCAAAGTTGAATCAGTGTTCTGGTATGAACTACCCTTGAGTTATAGTCACATTTGCTCAGTTTCATTACTTAAAAGATTATCCAGCAGAAAGTAATCATAACAAAAAATGGAATTTTCCTTTTGTAATTTAATCCCATTAAAACGCATGTTGTTATGGGCTATATTTTTTAAGTCTGAGAGAAAAAAAATGTATTTATGGAGTGCAGTAAATGGGCTGTTTCTTACTTTCCTGATTAGGGGAGACATTCTTACTAAATACCCCTTCTGAATGCAAACCATTCCGCTGGTTGATTATTCTCACTATCAGGAAAGTTAGTTCTAGGTTGCTTCTCTCCTTGGTTAGTTTCTAACCATTTCTTGTCTTGCTTTGTGGTGCTTTTAAAAAGAGGTTGACCGCCTCTTCTTTGTGACAGCCCCTCAAATATTTGAACACTACTATCATGTCGCCCCAGTCCTTCTTTTCACTAGACTAGACATATCCGATTCCTGCAACAATTCTTCCTATGTTTTAGCCTCCATCCCTGATTGGTCCATAGTTTCCTGGATTTGTTATTTTTTCCCTTTTTTTTGAAGATGGGAACCACATCTTCAAAAAAACGTAAAAACTTAAAAGTATGGTTAGGATTGAGTTAAAACTTAACCCTAAAACCAATTTGCTTAAGTTATTGACCCTACCTAAAATACCAGTGGATTTGATTCCTTCTTGCATCCTCGACAATTTCAATTTGGGGACAGGGTTTAGTCTTCTTTTCTTCCTTATAGTTAGCTGCTTCATCCAAAAAAAATTCAAAAGAGAAAAGGTTCTTCACTATATAATCTCAAAGAGAAGGGAATTTTTCTTGCTGGCAGATTTAGCCATAGACTTATTTTTTCTAGAGGCAGAATGGATCAATTTATAAACCCACTGGAGAGTATTCTAATCTAGTGGAAATTTCTAGAAGGTTGTGTTACTCAAAGTGCCCATATGTTTGTCCATCTAATTTATTTCACCTATAGGGGCTTGATGATAGTTTAAACTGGATTTTTCCTGTATCCAAAACCTAATTTTAAAAAGGGAATGTTTTGGGGGCATTAAGTGTTGCTGTTATGACTGTGTGTTCCGTGTGTTATATGTGTTCTCGTAATGAATTTCCTTTCTATTTCCTCCTTGCGCAAAGTTGGCATAATAGAGAAAGGGGGTTTATGTAAAGCTTTTTCTTCTCATATCAACAGCAATAGCACTTAGACTTATATACCTCTTCACAGTGCTTTACTACCCTCTCTAAGCGGTTTACAGAGTCAGCATATTACCCCCAACAATCTGGGTCCTCATTTTACCAATCTCAGAAGGATGGAAAGCTGAGTCAATCTTGAGCCAGTCAGGATCAAACTCCTGGAATGAGCAGTGAGTTAGCCTGCAATACTGCATTCTAACCGATGCGTCACCACGGCTCTTATGCTGTAACAATACTCTGCTCTTTGCTGTTCTTATCAGCATATAGTAATTTTTTATTTAGACTGTTATCTGTTATTCATTCTTCACCTTGCTCCAGCAAGGCATTAGGTGTTCTTAGGTATTTGTTTTCCTGGACTTATTCTGAAAACCAAGAGACTGTACAGAATCCAGAAATAGGGAGAAGCCAATATAAGAACAATCCAATCCTAGGCTATTTTCATACTCTCTATCCAAGTGACGATGAAGGCCTTAGCCAAACAGTGCATCAGAACCTCAGAAAAACCTCTGAAACCCAAGAGATACTAAGGGTGGACCAGTCAAATGAGTCCTACCTCCCTGTGGCAGGGAGAAACTGTAGGAAAACTGTAAGGTAATGTGACAAGGGTTGATATTAGCACCTCTCACATTACCACTGCTCCAAGACAAAAAGAGATCTAAATGCTACCGTATGTGTTCAGCCTTTGATGACTTGGATGAAGTCCATGGTTGCTGTGGTACCATGAACCTTCACGATGCCTCTGATCACATAGCCAGAGGAAGTATCTTAAAGTCTCCCAGTCTGGGAAACTTCACCTGCAACTAGGCCACAGAATTGAGCAGTTAAAGCAGGGAAGCCAGGATGTTGGTACAATAGCAGCAATTAGAGGGCCTCCATACAACCACTTAGATGACAACAAAAACAAACAAGCCCAACCAGATGGCTGATCTGGCTTGTCAGGTCACTTTTAAACTGTGTCCAGAACTTAGCAATGTTTAGTCCCACTTATTTAGTCCTCCCCCACACACAAACACATCACCCTTCACTTTAGCAATAAAGCAGATACAAGATAAGGACTGCAGGTAGGATAATCTCTCTGCAGATGCTATGAGGGATCTGTTAAGATTTTGCCAGAAAATTTGCTTCTATTCACATGAACATTGTCTGAGGAGGTGGTAACTTTCTGTGAGGATACCAGGATTTTGTTTTGAATTGTGGATTTCACAGAAGATAAGCTTCAAGGAATAAAGTAAGATCATTTTTACCCCCCCCCCTTACTATATTCACCTTCAGGTTTTTGGGTTCTATAATCTCCTAAGACTTGAAAAGGACATTTAATGTCAGAGCCATCATTAAAAAGGCACAACAAAGAATGTTCTTCCTGCATCAACTCAAGAAGTTCAGACTTGCCCCAGGAGTTGCTGATACAATTTTACAGAGGAATTATTAAGTCTGTCATTTGTATTTTTATAACTGTCTGGTTTGCACAGCAACCAAACATGACAGGTGCAGACTCCAGTGGCTAGTCAAGACTGCAGGAAGAATAGTTTCAAATAACTGCCTTCCACAGAAAACCTGTATGTTGGGTGGATCAGAAGAAGGGCCGAGGAAATATCTGCCAACCCCTCACAACCTAGACACCAACTGTTTCAACTCCTTTCCTCGGAATGGCACTGTAGGGTATTGCATGCTGAGACAAACTAGATACAAGGACACTGTTTCCCTTGTGCCGTCACTCTACTGAACACCTAATTCTTGCAGTTCTGTCTAATGCATATGTATATTGACCCACAGAATATGGCTGTAGTATTATTATTCATTCTTTTTATTATCTTCTTTATTTCCCCTTTTATTGCTACTATTATATTATTATTTTCTCTGTTTCCTTGCAAGTACACTGAGTGCTTCTGTACTGAAGATAAATGCTTTGTGTGTCTAATCACACTTGACCAAACGAAATATTCTGTTCAATTCAAGCATGACTTTAGCTCTCTCCCTGCCCTTTCTGGTGCTTTTGGGTGGCTGGTGAGTGTGAGCAGTTGTATTTCAGGTGTGATAAGCGCCTCTTCAGCACCTGTTGACCTGGAAGAGAAGGTGATGTATCCCCTCAGAAAGAGAGCATCTCTCAGTCCAACCATCCAAACTTTTCTTTTTGTGAAAGTGAATGAACAACAGTAGTTGCGAAGCAGATGCATTTTATTTCTAGGATAATGAGACAAATTGTTCCACATTTTAAAATGATTCTATCCTTAAGTGTTGCTCATACAAGCACACTGGGTTTTTTCCCTATTTAAATTGTATGTAAATCAGTTTTGTTTTACACATGCGGTGATGCTAAATCTGCTAAATTCACATGTTTTAGCACTTACAGTGCAGTATTCCTCCTGAGATTTTCACCCCTTTCATGTTTGCACCTGTTTTCTGCATCACGGTTAATTCTCACCTATTGTTTCCATATTAATTTTTCTTCAGTATCTACGTGAGAGAAATTCTTAAGAGTTAAGAAATGATGTACAGGATTCCAAAATCTAACATACTAGTATTATTCACAAGATCAGTTACAATATTAAGGCAAAACAAATAATAAGAGTGTTTGACATGCATTTGAAGCTGGTATCTCTTGATATTTTGGGGTGTCATTACTTCACCATAACAAAAACTATGGTATATGCCCGTGGTGGCAATCTATGGCACACGTGCCACAGGTGGCACACAGAGTCCTCTCTGTGGGCACGCGCACCATTGCTCCAGTCCTAGGCCTTCAGCTGGGTTTTATAAAACCTCTTCACTTTAGGCCTCTGCTGCCGTGTGCAAAAAAAAAAAGGTTCAATCAATCAATTTCAACTTCTCACGGGAAAAAAAAAAGATCTCGCAAAGTTGGAATTCATTGATTGAACTTTTTAGTCCCATCCAGTCTGCCATTACCACCGATGCCACGCTCACCCAATGGGCCACAATGATACCTAAGTGGGTTTTGGGTTGCAGTTTGGGCACTCGGTCTCTAAAAGGTTCGCCATCACTGGTATATGCTATATAGTTTTTAAAAATAAACTTTTAGGACTGCTCAAAATATTTCCGCTTGTTTGATAAATAGTGTGCTTCTTAATTGGCAATAGCATATTCTTACATAAACAAATGTAGTGGACAAATTCATTGAAATTCATTGAAATATCCTTTTCCAACAATAATACAGTTATTACTCACTATATTTGCATGTTTCATAGGTAGCAATTCTTCTTGGATGCAAGTTACTACGGTAACCCACATGCATTCCCTCAATGCCTGCCATTGTTATATTTCTTCATTATAATATTATAGAGAACAGATTGATTTGTTGCAACAAGGTAATTTCTCCTGGTCTTAAGCAACTGGTAGCCTTAAGCTAATCCTCAAAAAGACAAACATATTGTAAAAATGTACAAAATTGGATGTGTATACTCCATTTTATATGCTGGCCAAAGAGTTGGTGGTTGCATTTTGGATCAATTGAAATTTCCATACATGCTTAAAGGCAATCTAATGTACAATGTATTATCATGTGACCATGGCATGAATAAAAATGGCTAATTGTGATTTCTAGAAGAAGGTATATTTAGCACAAGAGGTTGTTAAAATAGTCCCTTTAAAAATGTAATTCCGTATACAGTAAAGAACAACGACAGATCAGGATTATCCCTTTCAGGAAAATGCCTTTAATATATCTACAGTTATACAATTGAGGACTTCCCAAAATACTTCCATTTTATTTGAATTAAACTTACTTGTGTTCTTCCAGTCAAGTACTACAATTCAAGATCTCAACTAGGTCTCCAAATTCAAGATAGAAATTAAAGAGGAAGAGAAACTCCAGACTTTGAGATGATCTTACCAGCAACTTCATTGGAAATATAGAGAACAAGGTAGCACCCAATCCAAAAGAAAGAGCATACATCTCATCTTTTGGGGTCACTTTTCTAGGTATGACCAAGAGAAATTTGAAAAGAGTCTCTTTAGCCTGGCTTTTAGATCTAATATGAAATCAGTTTTAGCTATTACATCCCTCTAAATATTTTTTTTATTTCAAATCATTTTGAATTTGCGCAGCAGTTGTTAAAGTAATCTTGGGAGCCATGTACTTAAGTTATAGAAACTCGGAGTCTCTGTAAAGTCAGATTGAGAACATTCCTGATACATAAAAAGGCTGTAGTGGAAAAATTCAGAAGATCTTTTCTAAGACCTGTTCTACTGCTACTTAAATGTTTATTGAAAAGAACACTGATTTAGTAATTTGCATAATAATAAATGTTTAGGTAGGATACAGTTATTTTGCTACTCTTTCAGGAAAGTGTATTCAGTATAAAAACTTCTTGAAGGGGTTCTTACCTTCAGGAAATGGTACGAGAGAGAGAGAGAGAGAGAGAGAGAGAGAGAGAGAGAGAGAGAGAGAGAGAGAGAGAGAGAGAGAGAGAGAGAGAGAGAGAGAGAGAGAGAGAGAGAGAGAGAGAGAGAGAGAGAGAGAGAGAGAGAGAGAGAGAGAGAGAGAGAGATCTACAATTCTGAACCACCAATGTTCTTTTTCCTCCTTTTTTTCTTCTTCAGGCATGTGCAATGTCATTCAGTTGACTTTTATGGAACTGTTTGTTATAGTTCTGCAGTTTTAGAATTCTTGGGGTACTTTATAATAAGGATATTTTGTGAACTTGGTCCAGTGTTTCATAGAAATTGTATTATATGATCCCTCCGAACCAAAAGTCTGAAAAGATGCCAGTATGCATCTAGAGATATTTTTCTAATTGGTTCATTTGAATTTTCCAGTCTGCTTAAACAACCTGTTGTGCATGTGAAATTAACTATTCTGCAGATCACTAATGTTTTCATCCATAAGGGATTTTTTATTAGAGCAATTATTGAGCCCTCTTTAGCATTTAACAGATTGTGTGGGGGCAAACTGGGCAGAAAAAAAGCAAACAGGTGTACATGTTCCCTTCAGCAAAATGATTGGTAGCTGGGATGGAACTACATCAGTACTCTGTGCAGTTTTAACTCTCCATGCATTTATCTGAATATCTCAAGGAGGTTTATTAAAACATAGTTAAATTGAATTTAGTGCAATTTTATCATAATAAAGGGTTTCTTAGTAACTTAGATGTTGAATTTACAACCACTGCCATTTCTGATCAGCATTGTGCTACATGGTATAAATGGGAATGTATGGGACTCTAAGACTAAGAGCTTCTTTGCCAGACTGCAAAAGAATATTCATTTCTAGTAAGTGAATTTAAGTGTATGTAATATTTTCAGTTCTAATCATTTAGAAGGATTTTATTGCTCTGACTTTTACAGTTGTAATTTCATTAATTAGCCAGTAATCAACAGAATATAAACATTGGCATAATTGATAGGACAGAACAGTTGAATATCTTCAATTTCTTACATTCAAACTCTCCAAGGGAAGAAATAGAATTAAACAAATATTTTATTCAAGGTCTTCATTAAATAGAGGCACTAGTGTAGAAATAACAAAGAATTAAGAATGAATACTATTTCAGGGAACTTCGTAAATTGGAATATCCTCTGTAAATGAAAAATGGTGCTATTAATTAATTATAGTCATCAACCCTTTCCTGATATTTCTGATTTTTGTACTGAAATATTTGTGTACTTATGGCCATATAAGATACAATGTTATACCAGTGTGAATGCTTCTGCCCATGTGGAACTGATTTCACTAGATCAGTGGTTCTCAACCTTTTTCAGGTTGAGACCCCACTTGCGCCACCCATGGGTGGCGCGACCCCGCGCCGCGCATGCGCACGTGACGGGCCGATCCGCACGTGTGTGCGACGGGCCGATCTGTGCATGTGCGGTGCGCGTGCGGTGGGCTGATCTGCACATGCGCGTGCGATGGGCTGATCTGCGCATGCGCGTGCGACGGGCCGCTCTGCGCATGCACGTGTGACGGGCCGATCTGCGCATGCGTGTGACGCACCGCGCCACGCCGAACTGCACATGCGCAGAACCGCCGGGCTGGCCGGCTCCACACCAGGCCGGCCTCGCCTCCCACCGCTGCCTCAGAGACTCCGGCAGGCACACCGAGGAGCGGTCTGGAGCAGGCGGGTGCAAAGCTGCCTCCTTCCCGCTCCGCTCCGCTCCGCCACGTCCCAGGCCCGGCCTCCTCCTCCCCTCCGGCAGCCGGCCAAGCGGTCGGGGTAGCCGGACCTCGAGGCGGGCCCGCACTTCACCGAGATTGGTCCGGCTGTGGTGAGAGGCGCCCGGCGGCCCGAGAGAAGCGAAAGGCGCCCGGCGGCTGCCTCTGACCCCCAAGTCCGCGCTCTGGACTGGCGTCCAGGTCGCAGCGCACTGCCTGCCAGGCTCATCTGGGACTTCCGCACCTTCCGCAGGGCCGGCAGTGGCTGCAGGTAGGTAGGCGGGCGGCAGGACTGGGGAGCCCGCCCAGGCCAGCTCGCTCTCGGTGCCAGTCCCGCTCGGGTCGGGCCGGCCAGCCGGGCGGGGGCGTCTGGCCAGGCTCCCTGGCTCCTTCCCCGGCTCGGCCTCCCCCCATGCTCGGCAGGGACTCACCAGGTAGTTCATCTTGCCGGTCCACTAGCTGGGCGCCTTACCGCCTGCTTCGGCCACCGAGCGAGGGAGGGAGCGAGCAGGGCAGAGCCAGAGCCAGAGCCAGGCAGGCAGCCCCCGCGCACCCCCCCGCCCCCCTCCGTGACGCCTGGGAGGAGGAAGGGGAGCTGAAGCCCCGCCGCCCCCATTGGCCACCGCAGAGAAAAGGGGGCAGCGCTGGCGAGGGCCGGCCGGGGAGGAGGGTGAGGAGAGGAGCACGGACTTGGGGGCTGGAGGCGGCCGCCGGGCGCCTTTCGCTTCTCTCGGGCCGCCGGGCGCCTCTCGCCACAGCCGAGCCGGTCTCAGTAAAGTGCGGGCCCGCCTCGAGGTCCGGCTGCCCCGACCGCTTGGCCGGCTGCCAGATGGCGAGTTGGAGGCCGGGCCTGGGACGTGGCGGAGCGGAGCGGAGCGGGAAGGAGGCAGTTTTGCGCCCGCCTGCTCTGGACCGCTCCTCGGGGTGCCTGCTGGAGTCTCTGAGGCAGCGGTGGGAGTCGAGCGGCCCGGTTGCACTGCACATGCGCAGTTCGGCCCGTTGTGCTGCGCATGCACGAATCGGGTCATGCGCGCCGAACTGCGCATGTGCCGGCCGAAAAAAATGGGAAAAAATGGGGGAAAATGAAAAAAATGGACAAAAAATGGCGGATGGCGGCGTTTGGCGACCCCCGTGAAATGGTCGTTCGACCCCAAATGGGGTCGCGACCCATAGGTTGAGAACCGCTGCACTAGATGTTATGGTTGAGAACTTGAAAATAATGTGGAAATTGATATACAATGAGGTCTGAGTAAAGCTGTAATCTATCTGAAATGATTCCTTCAGCAATTTAAAGGTGCATCTGGATTCATTGCTGCTCCTGCATAATATCAGATAGAATGCTGGGTTTTTTTTACAAAATGTACTTATTGTGCTATTTTTAAAAAGAGGGATTATTCCTAATTTTGGTCATTTATGCTCAATTTGATTACTGTTATCTCCGTATAAGGCTGGGGTTACTGTTGGTGAATGATTCTCCCTGCTAAAAACAGTCCCCTTCCATGCTTGGAGTGGTTTGGGATTCCATGGTGTCCATAACTATCATGGTCTTATTTCACATCAGCATGGGCCTAACATCTACCAAAGATTACAGACTTGATCTGCTTTTAATTTGGAGCAGGGAGAATGTAATATGAAGGTACATACCTTAATCATGGTCAACATCAACTTCTTTGGGATATGGTCCACGTTAAGCATCAGTTTGCCAGATTGTGGAATACAGAGGAATATATCCCTGGAATATAGAGATGACAAAGATACTAGACTGGGTTCTCCATCTATGGCTTTTCTTTGTGTGCTGATACTGGGATGCTCTTTGATTTACTGAGAAGTTTCTGAGAAATGAAACTCCAGAGAAGCTCCCTGGACTGTGGTTAGTGTAAATGAACAACCAACCATACACAGATAAGCTTAGAGGCTGCACCAATGATGGTAAGCGTAGTGAAGCGCCAGGACTTTTCCAGACAGATGAATGCCATTATTTCCCTGTAGGGAACTAATCTACTAGCTACTATGTTTCCCTGAAAATAAGACCCACCCAGAAAATAAGCCCTAGCATGATTTTTAGCAGGCACCTAATATAAGCCCTACCCCCAAAATAAGCCCTAGTTAAGAGCCTGCCCACTCTGTCCCACTATCTGGTTGCTCGCTGCTGCAACAGGGCAGGAGGCCACTATTGCACGCTGGGGCTCTCACACGAGGTGAGGAAGGTAGGGGGTAGAGCTGCCCATGCACCCCACACCCACACACCTCAGGGCTTCCACAGCCAGGCCACTCCTCGCTCGGTGACCTCCTCCTGCCTGTTCAATGACCCGGTTGCCCACTCGCCTCTTCCCTTTCACTCCCCTCCTGAGCCAGACTGCCACACTATGGAAGATGGGCAGGGGAGGCTCAGTCCCCTTACCTGGTCCCCCTCCGCCATTTCAGAGCCAGGGGGAGTGACGGCAAAAGGCCTCCACCGCCACTGCATAACAGCTGTGTCAACTGCTGTAGGGGCTTTCTTTGGTCCCCGCCACCCCCGTTTCACCCCACCCCACAGATCACCTGCCTGCTGGCCACCTCCTCCTCCATCTGCTGTTTGGGTTCTACAGCGCCGCCTCATGCTGTCTGCTCCCCATTCACCACCAGTATTGTATGGTTTCAATGGCAGCAGCTATGGAAGCCGGTGGTAAGCTCTCTGCATTATCCCTGGGTGGGTGGTTTCGGCCCCCTGGCCCCCTTCGTGGCTCTGCCCATACAGGAGAGTTATACCAGGGCTGGCAGTGGGGGCGCTTCAAAGACCACATTGCCATGCCTCGAGCTGCCAACTCTCCCATGGCTATGTGGGCAGAGCTGCGAAGGGAGCCAATTTGTAGATCAATTATGTTCAAACTCTGTTCCTATGATTTGAAAAAAATATTGGAGGTTTCATCTAAAAAAATTAAATCATGGCAACTGGAACAATATTTGTTAATCTGAGACATTTCGTTATTCATCCAAGTAACTTCATCAATCAAAATTAAAAATTAGGCAAAGAGTCAGAGAATCGTTGGAATGTACTACTAACTGCAGGGGTTTCTCCCCAAAATGTATTTCAATATGTCAATGAAGACTCAATCATCCAGGCCAAAAGTATCTAAAAATGTTAAATTATGGCAAATTTTAATCTGAGATGTTTTGTTACTCATCCAAGTAACTTCATCAGTCTTCATTGACATATTGAAATATTTTTGGGGGAGAAACCCCAGCAGTTGGTATAGCAAGAGTTAGTACATTCCAACAACTCTCTGCCTAACTAATTTTTATTTTGACTGATGAAATTACTTGGAGGTTTCTATATTGGAGATTTCTTTTCAAGAGGAGGTCTTGTCTTTATGAAATGACTCCTTTAACTTATTAGATTACCAAGAATTTAAGTCTTGAAAATTCAAAAGATAAGATTTAATATAATGACTAAGAAAAAATAAAAATTAAACACTTAAGTGTAAAGTTTGTACAACAGCAATAATATTAATTTTTTAAAAAAAATATTAAGACTTAGATGAGATAGGACATTATATGTATGCAAATATATGTATGCTCTTGTCTTTTTTATGTTTTTTTCTGTTGATGATTACTTCAATTATTAAATCATTTTTATTTTTATTAAGTTCCTTTATTTTCCTGTACATAAATTATTCTAATGTTTTTTCGCTGATTATCTTGCAACCATCTCGCTTCATTTTGGCAGATATCCACTTCATAACAACTATGAGCCTCTTGTTCTTTATGTGCTTTAACAAGAACATGATGGATCACACGGTGTTGGCATTGTTTTATTTTATTTTGACAGGAAGAGGCTTTTGACTGTGAAGCAGCTTACCATATGCAATTTAGCTCTTCATGACTAACAACCTATCCGTCTGCTGTTTTATGTGCTGTAGAAGGTTCTTGCCATTGAACTTCTATTGCTGACAATATTTCTAAGCTCTTTTTTCTTAACAAATCCATGTGCAGTAAATGTTTAAGAGTGTGCGCTACAAATAAGTCAGGCAGCAACTCAGTCACCATTAATGTGACATACTGTGACACTAACTTACATTCATATTCGGAATCTGTTGGGAATTCAAGTTGAGTAGATATAGGAAACTATAGTCTTACAAATAGGATAGTTTCAAAAGTTATCCATTTTGGTCTATTTTAAGATCAAAAGTAGATTGTAAATTTGAATTTACATGATTAATGGATTTATAATATATGGTAAGTATATTATACGGTAGTAATATGCTAATAAGAATTTATCTATTATACAAATAGTAAAAAATAATGTTGACAATCTCAGAAAAACCTAGTGTCAGCTGTCCTAGGAACATCTTTGAGTGATATCTTACATAATTCATTTTAAAATGCTGCTTCTGTCATAAAATTTGCATTTGAATTTTAGAACAGTCACAATGGTAATCAGGCTTATCCTTGATGTCTTTAAAGTTCCTTTGAAAATATACTTTTAGGAGTACAGCTAAAGTAGCTTGAAACACTAAGAAGCACACTACATTCTATAGGTTCTTTTAGATTTTGCATTCTTACGTCTCTAAATGAATATGGTTTGAATGATACTAGCAGTGCCGTCTTTACAAGGTTCCAGTTCTATTTTTTTTATGCCCAAAACAATCTAAATTTGCCCAAAGAAATATGTATTCAGTACAGGTACTTTAAGATTTTATTTTATTTTCTATCTATAAAATCCCATTACTTCTCTGCTCTTCATTGAGGAATTATCTATGCGCCACTCCTTGTGCAGAAACACGTAGCATCTTTCATGTTGCTCTGACACAAAGATACCCCTCTAGATTGTTTTTAGGAGTTCCAGGCTAGCAGAATCATCATATTTCTCCATCATTTTTCTTTATGAATACTATATCTTCTATGCCAGGCAGAGCCAAATAGGACTAGATCCCTGTCATTAGCAACAATTGTGAAGATAGAATCATTAGAATTCCATCTCAGTTGCCAAGATGGCAGTCATGACCAAAGCGCTGCCCCTTTTTTCATGCATGCAATGTACATGAAAAAAAGGCTGGGCTTTGATTCCATGGCCTGCTTCTGCCATCTTAACTTTGTTTGGTCATGCCACACTAAGGAGTGATTTAGTTTTTTCTTTCACAGCCTGTGGTTAGAAGTATAGATATATTGCATGGAAAGAGTTCTTGTCTGATGTTGTTCACGAGATTAATATAAATTTTGTGTCAAATGGGAGTTAGTTATCAATTGTTTGGGAATTCTGTATTGTTTTTTTTAAAGTTTGGTTAAGTTCTCTCCATAATTTTTTCCTCAGCAAGTATATAATTAGGTTTCTTTCTCAGCATATTCCAGAAATGAAAATGTTTTATAGTTTACTAATGTCTTAGTCCTATATATACGTACCATGATTGTTTTCTTTTAAGTAAGCATGTAAATAACTTCTGAAAGTCACTATTTACTTTTAATGTCATAGTTCTAAGTTTCTAAAAAAGAGAAGAATTCTGCTTTCTTTCTTTTTTTTTGAACGTTTATTTTTTATTAATTATATATTTGTAAATGTAAACATAGGAAACAAAGGAAAAAATCAGGTTGAGTGCAATTCAACTTAATACATTCATTTTGTACTTGTAAACATTCTTCACTCAGTATATCATGATTTAACTATAAACTAGATACATTTTCTTTGATTGATGTTTCTCTTGTATGTAGTCTATCCATTTTTTCCAGTCCAACATATATTTTTCATTTGAGTGATCCTTCAAGTATGCAGATATTTTGGCCATTTCCGCCATATTTATGACTTTCAGGGTCCATTCTTCAATAGATGGTAATTCTGGTTTCTTCCAGTATTGTCCCACCAACAGTCTTGCTGCTGTGATCAAATTCAAAATTAAGTTCGTCTCCCGGATGGTACAGTCTTTTGTAATCCGTAACAAAAACAACTGAGGTAGAAATTCAATACGCTTTTTCAAAATGGTTTGAAGTGTCCACCATATTTTTCTCCAAAAAGCCTTAATTTCTCTACAAGTCCACCATACATGAAAATAAGTAGCATCCATACTTTCGCATCTCCAACATTTAGGTTGGAGAATTCTGCTTTCTTAATACCAGGGGACAAAAAATCCTGTTGTACATGGTTCTGTGTTTAGCACCTAGGTCTACGTTTTATCCTAATCTTGTTTAGGGTGGTTTGCCTTGCCTTTAATGGTTGTAAAGATTCTTAAGCAAAATAATCTGCCAAGTTTGAATTTCTAGTTTATGGTTTCTTAATCTAATAATGTAGGGACTTAGTTTTGATTCTTTCTAGGGGGGAGGACATTGGATATGCGATTGATCAATAATATAAATGCTATTGAACAACTGAATGTATTAATCCACAGAAATAAAATGATATATTTTCACACATTAATACAAACACATTTTTGGTTCCAGGCTGAATTAGACTATGGTAGTGTACATATAGTGTACTATGTTGCCAACATTCAGAGACTTGAATATAATATCAATCCCTAACAATTATTATTAAATTACGTGAATGTTATATCATTTCTCTTTTTATTAGAGATAGTTAGGACTTGATTTAAACCCACTTTGTGCCTTACCATTGTGGCTGACATTCTTACTGTTGTATCTTCCAGAAATATCTTCAAGATCCCCAGAAATCATGTCAATAGGATCTCATTCATTCTCCCCAGGAGGCCCTAATGGGATCATTAGAAGTCAATCCTTTGCTGGTTTCAGTGGTCTTCAAGAAAGACGATCCAGGCAAGTATCATCTCCAAAGTCCAGCTGTAAACTGAAGAAAAGCTCACATATCTCAACCACTTTGGCTCTGGAGATCTGTTCTCATTTCGGGGTTATCTTTGCCTCTGTTGTAAATCTGACAATCTGTTTGTGATCAAAATAGCCATTTAAACAACTAGTAGACAAGCTTTATCCTCTTTTACTCCAGTAAGTTCCATCAGTTCTACAGGATGGAATGGAAAGGAGGGGTGAAAACGAAACAGCTTCTTCCCCATCCTCCATAGTAAGATAAATAATAATAACTTAATGTTGAATCAAATCATTTGCTTTGTTAAATATTTTGATTCTTTTTACGATTAGTCATGCAGTAGGTCCTGGTAACAATTTACAGCAATATTTCATAAAGCTGAGATGATAAATACATTAATATGAATAAGTCTCCATTATTAAATGTAATTCTCTATTTAATACTGAGCATATTAGATTTCCCACAATGTGTATGCATTAGGGAAATATGTAATGATTATTAGATTCAGAAACATGGCTACAGCCTGTTACAGCCAATCTCTTTGCAAGGAAGTCCTAATGAATTTTCAAACCTGCAAACCAGCCCTGTCTTTTGAGGGACGTCTATATTGGGGGGGGGTTTTGTTTTGAGAAATTCAATGTTTCATGTACTGTGCTTTTTTAATATAAGTGATCCTCCATTAATACTAAAACTGTTTCGCTATTTTTGATGGAAGTATTATAAATCCTTGTTTTCTTAGGCTGCATTTTGCAGCAAGGATTAAACTTGATGCTGGCTAAAGCTGCTAGGGAATGTCCCTGTACAAGTTTAATTCAAACGAGATAAGCAAATTCAGAGTTGCTTAGCTCACTGAAATCATGCTGTTGTTTTGTAATAATTTACATTTTGCCTGAAAATTAATTAAAATGGCTAATGGCTGCTAAAGCCCATGGTGCTACTTACTGTTGTAAGTGATCAAACAAATAATAGCTAGTCATCAAGCTTCTTCATTTTATTGAATATGTATGGTGTATTTTAATTTTTTATTACTTCCACTAAATCTTTGCAGTAGGTCACAGTGCAGATGAATAAAATTGAATGATAAAAGCACCGGACTGGTTAGCAGATTAAATATCTGTTGCTGACTAGCCAGTTACCACAGTGGCTTCATAACCCATCACCTTTTACTTCTCTGGCAGGCAACGTTAAGTTTTTTGCTTAGAAACATTAAGAAATGCTGCTGGGAAAATATTATAATATTCCACATTTAATATATTTGTTTCCTAGGCAAAACTGTTTCAATTTTCATTTTGCAGATGTAATTCCTTTATTGAGAATTCCCCTGCACTCAAAAAACCCCAAGCCAAGGTGAAAAAAGCACATCATTTGGGGCACAAAAGTAACAGCTCTGCTAAGGAGCCACAGCCTGAAAGAATGGAGGAAGTTTACAAGGCCTTGAAGAATGGATTAGAGTAAGAGCTTTTATTACTGCTGAATGTATTGCTCAAAAAGGGGGAAAATCAGTTCTATGTGATAAACAAGAGCTTATCTACTGATGTCAAAGATAGCTAATCAGTTTCCAACCAGCAAAAGTACCTGGTTTGTTGATAGCCTAAGGACTGATTTGCACAACCCATAGGTGTTTAGTCATCTGGATTGTTTCAGTCCAACAGATGCCTTTTATCTTTTGTGCATAATAGCTACCAGAATTTCCACCTTTTGTTATTTCAGCTGATGTCCAAATTATTCTGTGTTTAACTCTGGGGGCTATGGCATGCTATGTTAATGTCTTGCACTTAGCATGGTTTCTAATGATAATGAGGAAATTCTGTTTCTAACAGTGGCATGTTTCATCCCAGTGATATTAATTAACTGTTGGTCAACTTACTTTAGGGATTGGGTGAGAGTAGTGTTATGTAGGGCTTTTATCAGTTGTCTTTGAAAACTAGAAAGAATGGCATGGCATGTCCATTGTGTTAATTATTGTGTTTTTTTAATAGTGAAACCTATAAAATGTTTCTGTCTTTTACATTCATATGTTTGTGTTGTGTGTATAACAAGGAAGAATACAAATTTGGGGGGACTTAAGCTGCCTGCTTTTCAAAATGTCTTACTTTCATGTTTCATATCAGTTCTGAGAAAGTTTTATGCATATCAGTAATTTTTATTTACATTTTATAAATCACATCTGTAAAATTTGACTTTTCTGTCTTCCTTTCCACAGATAAACTGCATTGAGTAAAACTGTCTATTTCAGACATATTTACTTTATAAAAATAATGCTTCATCTTTAAAAACTTGTGTTTTATTTATTTAGATTTATATGGGAATATAACATTGCTGATGTTTCAATTTTGGATTTTCTTTACAGTGAATATTTGGAAATACATCAAACAGAACTGGATAAATTAAGTGCTCACTTGAAAGACATGAAAAGAAATTCACGGCTGGTATGCTTGTCTACTCAGAACAGTAGAGAATTCTGTGCTAAGCAAGGAAATTAAAGAATTGGGTTTTAATGTTGGGATGCTGCATATGAAACTAAGGGCTAATTATGCCTTATAACAAATATAATGCATATTCTGCCACTTCAGGCATTTGATTGTAAATATCCCCATATTGCCAGGATGGTGATATATCAGATCTCTGTTTTCACAAATATGTTTCCCCCTACCCTCCCCCCCCAGATCTGTATCATACTATTTCAGCATTTACTGCACAAGCCATTGTTAGTGAACAATGCATATCATTTTTGTATATTAATGACTTTTGCAAAGTGAGAGGAAAAAACTGGGAAAAAAGATAATTAATCTAGTTGTAAAATCTAAGTACAGTACTCCAATCAGTTATTATAACCACTTTCCTCAAAATAGACAATTATGGTTGTTGTTTTTTAGATTAAATATGTTTTAGACCAGAGGTTCTCAACCTATAAGCCATAGCCCACTACCAGGCCATGGCCACTAGGCCGCATGAATAGCTGGGCAGTGCATGTGTGCACATGCTCACCTCCCCCCATGCCATTGCCATGAGTTGTGGGCAGCAGCACCACTAGTATCACGCAGGCAGTGGCATTGCCACAAACCTTGTGCGGGTGGCGGCACGCCACACGTAGGCGGTGGCATTGCCACGAACCTTGCATGGGCCTCAAACAATAGGCAGGCTGCGGCATAATCCTTGTGCAAGGGCAGTAGCTCGATCCTCATGCCAGTGGCAGCATCGCTGCAGGCTGCAGCACAAGCCTCACAGAGGTCTGGCGTCACTGAGACCCTCAGCGCATGCTCACAGCTCCGTTTGTGTGGTGCACATGCTCACGACCTGGTTGTGCACTATGCGTGCATGCGTGTGACCACATTCATGTTTGCGCATGCATGCATAAGGCACCTGCTCTTCCCCTTCCCACCGGGCCACCAACCCAGAAAGGTTGGGGACCCCTATTTTAGACAGCATGGGCCAGAGTTCACTCTTTATATGAGTGATTACAACAATGTCATGAAGCCATTTTATCTGTTTGTCTATGCCAGTGGTTCTCAACCTTTCTCAGGTTGAGACCCCACTTGCCCCACCCATGCGCGCCGCGACCCTGACCCGGGTGCGCGCGCACGCAAAAAAATTTTAAAAAAAAAAACAAAATGGCGGCTGCAACGGGCAGATCCGCGCATGCGTGGATCATCCCATCGCACGCGCCACGCATGCGCGCATCCGCCCATCGCGGGTTGCCATTTTTTTTATTTTATTTTTCAAAAAAATTTAAAAAATAAAAAAAAACAAAATGGTGGCCGCGACGGGCGGATCTGCGCATGCGCAGATCGGCCCGTTGCACGCGCCACGCATGCGCGTATCTGCCCGTCGCGGGCCGCCATTTTGTTTTTTTTATTTTTTTTTAAATTTAAAAAAAACAAAAAAAAACAAAATGGCGGCCGCGATGGGCGGATCTGCACCTGCGCGGATCAGCCCGTTGCACGCGCCGCGCATGCGTGGATCCGCCCGTCGCAGTCCGCCATTTTGTTTTTTTTTATTTTTTTATTTTTTAAAATTTTTTTAAATTTTTTTTTAAAAAAATTTCCGGCGCGACGGGCGGATCTGAGCGTGCGCGCCGTGCGCGTGCCAAAAAAATAAAAGAATAAAATTTTTTTTAAAAAAATTAAAAAAAATAAAAATTAAAAAAACAAAATGGTGGCCGGCGATGCCCGGCGACCCCCGCGAAATGGTCGCGCGACCCCAAGGTTGAGAACCACTGGTCTATGCCTTTGCATGTAATTTTTTCTGAAAAATTTAGAACTGAATTTGTGTTTCCCTATTTCTTCTTACCCTGGACTGTCTGAAAAAAAATGTCACTTTTAAAATGATACTTATTTATTGCAGTTGATTCATTTTGGCTCAATTATATTAGGGCACTACATTTAAAACCATCATGTTTTCTTCATTGAAAGAGCATCTTATTTTTAGTAATATATTCATTTCATTCATTTCAGGGGGTGCTATATGAACTTGACAAGGTAAGTGATTTGTAATAACTATATTTCAGTAGACAAACAACCTCAGTTCTGTATGGTAGCAAAGAAAAATCTACCTGATAATTGGAAATTGTGGATGTTGTAGTCCCAACACATGTTAAAAGCTGGAGAAGGCTGCAGCATGGCATCACATTAGTCAGAGGACTCACAGGGCAAGAAATCCTATCTATCATTTGTCCTCCATTTATTTTGCAAACACCACTTTCAGTCCACAAAATCAATTTCAAATAAAGTGATTTGAACATTCTTGCCTAAGGTGATTGTAGGGACATCTCAGTATGTGCATAAAATATTGATTGATAGTGTGGTTTGGAACCCTATTACCGGTATATAGTAACTTGAGATACATCTAATGGAACTGGGAAGACTTGTTTTGTCCCAAACCATTAGTGATTATTTTGTAAATTTAGAATGAAATTAAAAGCACTTTAATTCTGGTCTCTTCTTGGTCCAGATGGAGCTGAAGCTTCTCGCTTTTCAAGGAAAGTCTGAATTCCTTTTGAATATCAAATTGGTCTTATATGAGTATTAGACATTACGGAAAAGTATGCATTGATTCAGCTAAATTCAGATATCTGTTCTTATTTTGATTGTTTTATTTTTCAGCAAATGAAAGCAATTGAAAGATATATGAGAAAGCTCGAGTTTCATATCAGTAAGGTAATTAACTTCCTTTCATTCTATTTCCAATTTTGTTCTTCAAAAAAGCCTGTCCAGCAATACTGTATCTGGTGGTCTAGAGAAAACATCTCACAAAGCAATTCTTTAGATTAAGGCTTAGAAGTAATCTTATGCAAATGAGCAGAAGACACTAGTCTAGCCTGTAAGGGAAGTTGTTCCCCCGAAGGTGTTCTCATTCTTACCAAATCTGTGTCAAACTGACCTGGAACAAGAGGAAATGAGGTGAGATAACAGAATTAATGTACTATTAACAGTCTTATCTTTCCCTGCCTAAAGGATAAACACATTTCTAGATGGAACATTTCTTTTTGACAGAAACCTTGTCTTCAACTGAACTTTTAATTTCTTTTTCCTTAGGAAAAAAAAATCCAATTCTGTTTATTATCAGAATATTTACAATACTTTATGAATGGTCATCCCCTATTAATAATTCTTTATCTCCCTATCTGTATTTGCATGATACATAATATTTGTGCGTGCATGGAATCACATAGGCATATTCAGAGATTCGTTACTCCTTCATTTGTACAATAAAAATTTTCACACCACTAAGTGCAATAAAGCAATAAAGCACTTTATTCAGTCATGCTGAGTGCCTATTGCTGAAGGCCATATTTTAGGACATGAGTCTCTATTGCTGCCATTTGTATTTTGAAAATGGTGCATGTAACTGAAATGAAGTTAGCTGTAAGGCTGCTGCATGAGGCTGACCTGCACTTAGATTATATTCTCTTTTTCTATAATAGTAGAAGTCAAACAGTATAGAATTATCTTGTGACATTTAAAAAATTCTACCTTTTATGGGACATTCAGAACATAACCTCTTATTTATTTTATGCTCATAAATCAAATATTCATCAAGAAAATAAATCTGAAATAATATGTTTCCTGCTAGCAAGCTCATGTGGTGGGTACTTTGTGTTTGAATCCCTCCTACTCAGAACAAAGTGATTTCAATGTTTTACATAAGACTTGAGTTGCTACAGAGCTAAATCCACATCCAAATTGCACAGTATGTTAGCTTGTTGTTCTGTAACCCATGGTAACAAACATGGAGAACTTTATGTGAAGCAAGGTTTTTAGAAGAAAACACGAACTATTGTAATTGAAGACATTTCAAGGAAAGTTGCACAACTTTGATCACTATGACAAGCAATGTGCATTAGCCTGAGTTTAAGTTTTGAAAGGGAAGTAAAGGAAGGAAATGTGGTCATGACAGCTTTTGAATGTCACAGATGGGTAGATCTGCTCACATTGAAAGGGGAAAAAATGTACTGTTTTGTAGTACATATACAGCAGTCTTGTTAATAGACATAAATACTGTAACATGACAAATATTATGGTCAGGTACTCTGATCTTCAGATGCCATATTAGACCAATAGATAATAATTTTGGTAGTTACAAAGAGTTTATTTATAGGCATCTGTATCTTATAAGAATCTACACATTTTTCAATAAATATATCCTGCTGCTGGATCTGAATTTTTTCTGGCTACCATATCTGAGCTGTTAAAATCCAAATGGCCATTAGACAGCACCAGAGAGTTAGTGTTTCTATATTGAGAAGTCTAAATTTTTGCAGCCCATTTGATAAGTGTAGGGCTGACATTTTATAAACTGAAGAGCCTTTTCATAAATGGAAAGCATTAGCATGTAATGTTCCATCTATTTAAGTAATTTTTCAACACAAACGTAGTAGGAGAATCACAACATCATTTCCTTGATCTTTCTCCAGATCTGACTCTAACAGAAGCGTTCCTCCCGTCTTTTGTCAAAGTTTTTCTTCATGCAGGTGTTTTATATGTCTTTATAGGTTTTGTTTGCCTTTTCTATATCGGTATCATATTGCTTATTAGATAGATAGGCAGGCAAGCAGGCAAGCATTGTTTATTTATTACGTTTCTACCCCACATGACTGGCTGGGGAATTCTGGGAGTTGAAGTCCACATATCTTAAAACTGGCAAGATTGAGAAATGCGTTATATGATATATGTTATTATATATGGAACTATATATCCTTTCATTTCTATTGAGCTGGTACAGGTAATTTTTCAACATATGGCCATAGTGGAGCCTGCCGTTTATGGTTGTAAGTCATAACAGTCATAAAACTGAATGGTTGAGTTTTTGTTATTTGCGGTGGTTGTTAAGCAAATACCATGTTCATTAAGTGAACCAATAGTTCATTATGGGTGCGGTTTTGCCTAAAACTAGAAGTGTCAGTTTTTGGCAAAACTGTTATAAAATTTAGTCATGTGGTGGTAGGATGCTGCAAATGGTCTTAAATGTCTAGTGCCCAAAGTTCAGACATGACCATCAGAACTTTGAATCAGGTCATAGGCAGCCCCGAGATGGATCCATCGTAACTTCAGACGGTCACTAAGTGACCAGTCGTAGGTTGAGGGCCTCCTGTATTCATTTTTTGAGTGGTTTCTTTGGGTCTGCCTAGTATGTAAAATCTGCTGATACTGGTAAGTGGATTCTGTGCCCTTACATCTAGTTACTTTTTTTATTTGTTCCTGGAAACTACCACTTCATAATGCTTTGGTAAAGCCACACTTGGAATACAATTTTGGTCACCACGATGTAAAAAAGATGTTGAGACTCTAGAAAGAGTACAAAGAAGAGCAACAAAGATGGATTAGGGGACTGGAGGCTAAAACATATAAAGAGCGGTTGCTGGAATTGGGTATGCCTACTTTAATGAAGAGAAGGACAAGGAGGGACATGATAGCAGTGTTCCAATATCTCAGGGGCTGCAACAAAGAAGAGGGGATCAAGCTATTCTCCAAAGTACCTGAAAGCAGGACAAGAAGCAATGGATGGAAACTAATCAAAGAGAGAAGCAACCTAGAAATAAGGAGAAATTTCTTGACAGTTAGAACAATTAATCAGTGGAACAACCTGCTTCCAGAAGTTGTGAATGCTCCAACACTGGAAGTTTTTAAGAAGACAGTGGACAACCATTTGTCCTAATGATATGGGTTTCCTGTCTGAGCAGGGGGTTGGACTAGAAGACCTCTAAGGTCCCTTCCAACTTTTTATTATTATTATTATTATTATTGTTGTTGTTGTTGTTGTTATAGCTACTACATATTTTTCCCTCATTGCATATCTTCGTGCTATATCCTACAATGTTTCGGAAAGTCTTCTAATCATTAGAAAAAAAGAAAAAGGTTAGAGTACAATAGGGAATCAATAAAAATCAAACCCCTTGCTTCCTGTGAGTGGAAGTGTTTTCTACTTGTATCGAAGTGTCATTGTACATAGTGTACTATAAGAAGTGATAATTGTGTTATTTTGTCTTGCAAGAAATATATTGTACCTATATAGAAGGAACAAAAGGATTTTTTTGCTATTTAAATGGCAGAACAATTCTATGCATAGTTCTTGGAACCACATTTCTTTTTATTTCTTGTCTGGAAGTTAGTTCCACTAAACCTAGTGGGCCTCTGTTCTGAAGAAACAAGCATAAAATTAATCTGTAATAATTTGTCTTGTAGGAATGAAACATTTGGGCTTTGATTTCCAGTATTTGCTCAGTACTGTGAATGAGATCTTATATTGTTGTAATATTATTCTCCTTTTCTTCTTAAATAGACTACAGTAGCATATTGCTGTCTTTTACTTATTCTGAGAATGAAATCACATTATCAGAATGGGAAATTATTAAGTGCAGCTATTACTATTAGTTTTGAGAGAAACTTTAATGAAAAAAATGTTTGCATAAAATTCAAATGACTGACCATAATAATAGTTCATTATCCTCCATTATTCACGGGGGAAGTGGAAGTATTGATTTTAGAAAAGTAGTTGTTGTGAGACAACAAGAGAATAGAGTCATTTACACAGATAATTTATTTTCAGTACAAAGACACCATCATCACTGAAATTGTTTGCTCGCTTTTTTCTATGAATCACCATAGTCTCACCTGGATAATTCAAACATCTTTTGATCCCCCCCCACCAACATCTCAATTTTGCTGTTTTTCTTCCTATCAGGTAGATGAACTCTTTGAAGCCTACTGTATCCAAAGGCGGCTCCGTGATGGTGCCAGCAAAATGAAGCAAGCGTATGGGTTGTCCCCTGCTAGCAAGGCAGCTCGAGAGAGTTTATCAGAAATCAACAAAACCTACAAAGAATATACTGAGGTATAAAATGATCTACTTTTTGTTTAGACTTCCTAAATTGAAATTTTGCAATTACTGCAATAGAAAGATTCAGTTGTTGTGGAAAAAATAGATTATGGATTTTTTTTTTAAAAAAAGTATAGAATTTATTTATAATAATAGTTATTACATTTATGCAGCATTGTGTATTCTGCCATAAAAATAGTAGCCTGTTTTTAGCACTTGAGGACTGATTTCAAAAAAAGTGCTTTAGAGCAAACTTAAGCAGGACTATAGGAGCCATTTGGGACTTATTAAAAATACTATATCTTTTTTCTAGAAGAATGCTTTTGCATTTTGCAGATGCTGCACAATCCCAGGAAAAGGCACCATAGTTTTAAAAAGCTGTAGGCCACTGCACCATTTTAAAATCAAATCCAAAACATTGCATTGCAATTCACTGCACTGTTAATAGTTTGTAAAGCAAAGATCCCCTTCCAGAATACAGAATTTTAGGATATTTGAGTAACTCAAAGTAGAATATTAACATCTCTGCAGATATCGGCCTTCTCCAGGTCCTGTCAGCCAGACAGTGTCACCTGGCGGGGCCTAGGGGAAGAGCCTTCTCTGTTGCGGCCCCGGCCCTCTGGAACCAACTTCCCCCGGAGATCCGTGTCGCCCCCACCCTCTCCGCCTTTCGTAAATTACTTAAAACACACCTCTGCCGGCAGGCTTGGGGCAGTTAACATCTTGCCCCTAGCCAGTGTATGTCTGTGTGTATGTTGAATGATTGATTTTTCTTTTAAATTAGGGGTTTTAATATATATGTATTTTTAATTGTTGATTTCTATTATGTTGTGAGCCGCCCTGAGTTCTCCGGAATAGGGCGGCATAGAAGTCAAATAAACAAATAAACAAACAAACAAACAAACAAACAAACAAATAAATAAATAAAATAAAAATAAAAAAATAAATAAATAAAATAAAATAAATAAAATAATTAGTCAGGATTTGCTTTTGCATCAATCACGACTATTTTAGTAATTTTGATTAAGATCAGTTTCTTAAAACTTTTGGTATAGAATTGATCAAATATATATCTAGGATACATGTTTGCTTAATGAAGTTAATGTTTTATAATATGTGATGGAAATACAATAATTTATAATATAACAGGATTACCAAAACTAACGCCACTTTGATGTGAAAATTAATGCAAATGCTTAGTCCTACCGTATGTATGAAGAGTGCCTGTATATGTATTTCATTGGGTATCTTTGCAACTGAAAGAAACTATTCAGCATATTTTTCAAATGTCCTGCTACGGTAGAATATTTGAACCCACGGACAGAAAAAATGGTTGCTATATAGTTCATTTCAATAAAACTCAGTGATCTTGAAGAAACTAATGGATTTTGATCCCTGGGTAACCAGGAAGGCATAATTTCCAAGGGAACAGTCCAGTGGTCGAATTCAAATGTGTGAACAACCGGTTCTCTGTGTGGATGCCGCTTCCGGACGTCCATTCTGGCCTGGGCAACAAAAAATTAGCTACCGGTTCTGCCGAAGTGGTGCGAACCGGCTGAATCCCACCACTGGAACAGTCGAATATACTGATATTCATTCATATTCTCTCTCTCTCTCTCTCTCTCTCTCTCTCTCTCTCTCTCTCTCTCTCTCTCTCTCTCTCTCTCTCTCTCTCTCTCTCTCACACACACACACACACACACACACACACACACACACACACACACACACAACTATTATTGTAAACTCAACCAAGGCCTACTTCAGAAATCACTACATTATAATTAGTGGCAATAAAGACAGGTCTATGTGTTTTTAAGGTAACTTTATATAGTTCATTTGGAATAGTTGATCTGATATTAGTCTTCTGTTTTCCTACATAGAACTTGTGTGCCATTGAAGGAGAGCTGGAAAACTTAATGGGGGAGTTCTGCATCAAGATGAAAGGTAATTATCTTGCCTCTCATGTCATTTTCTACACAAACATCTCAGCAAGAGATCTTTCTGTGTGGTTTCTGACAGCCACAGAGAGAACAGTTGAATTCAGATAAGAGGTTTGTTTTCTTTCGCTCACCTTTTGGGATATAAAGTTTTCCAAATAATTCTGCTTTGTTTCTAAAGCAATCAAAATGTCTCATGTTCATTAAAATGGCAAGCATTTACAGCAAATGTTATAAAGTTTTTTGGCTTGCTTAATGGTTAAAAGGTTAAAATATCTTTTAAGCTCAAAACTAAATTATACTTAAAATGTTATTATTCTTTGCATACATTTTATTACACCCTTGGAGGATTAAAAAAAAGTCCCATCGCTAGAAACTGTAATTATTGATATTTCTTGATACATGACATCAATATCTGACTAATTAAAAATATAAAAACCTCTGGAACATACTGTATATTAACAATTGCATGAATAAACAGTTGAGTAGGTTTTAAAGATATCCACATTTCTGTTTCAATTTATAGGTGTGAGTGGAACAGAAGCATCTTTAGACAATATCGCCTCTTGAGAAATTTGTGAATTTATAATTTAACATTCTTCTTCCTTTGAAAGTTGCTTGAATTCATATATACGCTCAATTTCATACATCAATAGAAAAGCCTGAAGATTGTTAACTAGGAGCATCTTAATAGACCCTTGTATATCTGTTGATATTTTGAGGGTTCTTGTTTTAGACTTTGGCTATTGTCTTCCCTTCCCTTTTTTTTTCCTTTTTTCTTTTTCTGCATATGGGGAAAGAAAATGGAATGCCACCCCAAAAACAGAAAAGAGCACTTTTATCTCTATTTTAACTTTCCAAAATTAAAAGTGCTGATCATCCTTTTGCTGTTTATTCCAAAAAAAGATTTAAAATCTAAAACATGTACAGGTAGTCTTCAACGTATGATTATATAACTGAATCCACAATTACGGTCATAAATCGTGGAGACCCCTCATCTTAACTAGCCCTTAATTAACTCATAATTGAAAAGCTGTGGAAGTCCCTATTGCAATGCATTTCTTATAATACCGGTAGGTATCCAATTACGAAATGTTGATTGTCCAAAGGGAGACATAGATTTATTTGATACTCAATTTAATGCCACCAAAATAGTTACTTCTAATTGCAGACAAGGCTGTAAAATTATTTCTTTTTTTTAAAAGAAGCTTTCTCGCTGAAGTATTTGTCTGTGACACTTCTTGATGTACTAGAAAAGAGAAGAACGCAAAATATCAATTTCAGCCATATTACTTATCTTTGATGTTTTCCTTTTTCATATGGTACTTTTTATGTTTACCGTAAATGAAATGCAATGATTTAGGCTATATTTTCTGATATCTGTTTCTCGACATCTGAGTGGCCTGTTCCCACAAGAGGATGAATAATTTTCTTCTCAGCATATTGCTATTGTAGAGGATTCATTTTTCTTTCAGCATTATCCTAAATCATGCATTGCATTAAAGATAACATATATATTTCCACTGAGAATAGGAATGGATATCAACACTAATAGCAGGCACAATTGCAGGAGTCTAGAAACTAGAGGTTTAATCCTAGCAATACCCAGCATGGTTTAATATGAAATATAAAACTTTGAATGTTAACCTGCTAAGGCAGCGGTTCTCAACCTGTGGGTCGCGACCCCATTTGGGGTCGAACGACCGTTTCACGGGGGTCGCCAAACACTGCAATCCGCCATTTTTTTCCCCATTTCCCCTTGGCCGTCGCGTGCCGCGCATGCCAAGCATGCGCAATTCGGCCCGTCACACCACGCATGCGCGGTTCGGGCCATCGCGCGCGCACCGCGCATGCGCGGTTCGACCCGTCGCACCGCGCATGCGCGGTTCGGCACGTCGCGTGCGTGCCACGCTTGCGCGGTTCAGCCTGTCATGCCGCACATGCACGGTTCGGCCCGTCGCGCATGCGCAGCGCAGGTCGGGGTCACGCCACACATGGGCGGCACAGGTGGGATCTCGGACTGAAAAAGGTTGAGAACCGCTGTGCTAAGGTATGTTGGAGCAGTTCCATATCAAGCTAATGCAGTAGCATTTCTAAAGCCAGTGTTCCTTAAGGAAAAATTCCTTATAATTCATTTGAATTTGTTTTCCCCCACTTCATTCAGAAATATATATATGCTTAAAGGCAAGTAACAAAAATCAGACTGTAACATTAAAGTATCAAAAGGAAAAGCCACCTGCAGAATATTAGTAAATGTTTAAAGTCTATAAATACTAAACAAATCAGAATGGGAATGGGGATCTTAATCCAAAGGAGAATAATTTTGTTCTGGGATTTAGAGTGCTGCTCAAAGACTTAAGATATGATAACACAATGATGGCGAACCTTTTAGAACCCGAGTGCCCAAACTGCAATCCAAAACCCACTTATTTAGCACCGGTTGCCAGGTGGGCGTGGCTTACTGGGCAGGCATGGCTGTGGTCATGGCAGACTGGGTGGGTGTGACTAAGCTGGGCATGGTCACCTCAATATTGCTTGTGGGGAGGGGCGCCTGTGGGGGCCGGGCAAGATTGGGGGAGATCCAGGGGGTCTCTGGCAGGTGGGGCGGTGGGCATGAGACTTGTCCTGCTGGGTGAGGCTCGGCAAGGCGAGGCAGGGTGGAGGTGCCATTGTTGCAGGGCAAGGCGAGGCACGGGCCAGGGCGGCTGCTGCCTGACACCATTGGCCCCCACACATTGAAGCCAGCAAGCTCATGGGGGCCGACAGTGTCCGTCAGCAGCCACAGCCTGCCATCCCCTTGACTGGCGCACTCTGGGATTCTGCAGCCCACCACCAGCAGTTCAGAGAAGTTGTCTCTGAGCTGGATGGCCGGCCGACAGCTGAGGCAATGCAGTGGGTTGTGCCTGGGAAAAGGAGAGCACGCAAGGCCAGGAGGGATGGGATGGGGGGGGAAGGAGGGATGCATCCAGCCACGTGGGAGCTTGAGTTAGCGGGTGGCTGGTTGAAAAGGGATGGTTGCCATCTCCAGGGCATGGTGCGTGTGCCCACAGAGAGGGCTGTGAGTGCCGCCTCTGACACGTGTGCCATAGGTTTGCCACCACTGTGATAACATATTCACAGATGGAGGAAGCGTATCTTTTTAGCTTTAAAAAGTAAATAAGAATCTCATTTGCTCTTAGTATTCTTGTTTGAATAAATACGATGTGACGTAGAAAGAAAGTCAGTTCACGTAAATTAACAATTCTTGGTTTCAGGAAAGCTGATTCTTATTTTTGTCTGTGATCTAGAATTTCTTGATGAATATTTCTTGGCTGAAATAGAAACTATTTTTCTACTGCTGAATAATTAGAAGAGTATTTTTTGTTGTGGAGAGGAACTAGTTCATATTTATGACTGTTGCTGTGTCTCAAGGTCATGTGCTCGCTTTTTGCGATCTTCCAATAAGCAAAGTCAATGGGGAAGTTAGTTTCACATAACGACCGGGTTACTAACTTATCAGCTGCAATGATTCACTTAACAGCTGTGGCAAGAAAGGTTGTAAAATGGGGCACTTAACAAATGTTTCACTTAATATCAGAAATGTTGGGCTCAATTGTGGTCGTAAGTCGAGAACTACCTGTATTCCATAACCCTGAGCCAATTTTGACAGTAGTAAGGATTGGTGGGAATATATGTTAGAGAAACAGTACACTGTCTATTAACATGGTAACTATTTTAACTATATGCTTATGAGTCACACATGCATTTTGTGCTTTAAAAATGATAACAAAAAGTAAGTATCTCATAATAACGTAACTAAAAGACCTAGTAAAAGAGTAGACTTACTTCAGTTTCTCCAGTCGTTACTTTCTTTGATGCAAATATGGCACTCTTTTAAATCCTTGTTCAGTTAAGAAATTTACTATGTTTTAAAGGACATCTTGATCCAAATTTAATGAAAAATCATGGTTTCCAACTCTGACAATTAGATTCATATCCCAAGCCACATGTTTGTGCCAAAAGAATCTGAAAACTTTTGTGTATAATTCAAGTTAATTTTCCACTGATGCCAGATAAGGAAAAGTAATTTGTGTAGGCCAGAGGAAGATAAGCTGTAACTACTGGCTACATGTCCAACTGCTCCCACTCTTCTTTTCTTACATATCCTCTTGCTTATTAAAGACCTCAATTGCTGTTACCTCTGCCATTTTCTTAAAAGGCCCCATTTCAGGTGGATGTATAAACCATTCCATCTGATTCTCTTGTTTGGCTTTAAGCAGATTCTATACTTCTATACTAGACAGCATTCTTTACAAGGAATAGGAATCCATAGACTTGAAGTAAGAAAGACAGGTTGGTCTAGTGGCTAAGGCACCTGGCTGGAAACAAAAAAAAAAAAACATGGGTTCTAGTCCTGCCTTGGGCACAGAGAGAGCTAGATGGATGATCTTGGGCCAGTCACTTTCTTTCAACTCTAGGAACCAGGCAATGACAAACCATTTCTGAAATCTTGCAAGAAAACTGTAAAACTGTCCAAACAATTGCCAGGAGTCAACATTGACTTGAAGGCACCCTCTTCCTCCCCTAATAAAAAAAAGCCTTATTACAAGCTGGCACTAAAAATTAAAGTGGTTCCAATAACTGCAACATTGAGGGTCTGGGAAGAAGAAAAATCTGAACCAGGTTTACATCTCACGATTGCTGTGAGCATGGGAAAATGGTTATTGAAACAATTGGGTATTGGTTAAGAATAAATGAATGGTGCCTTATATTGTATCACCATCATCTGTACTGTTTGATTATCTACAGTACTAGGGTCATTCACCTATTATCATACTTTTTAATAGACTTCCCCTAAAGCATTTGATTGAGATTAAAAAGTAGTTGTAATTAATGAAGATTACAAATATTTTAAAAAACTAAACCAGTAAAAAAAAATATTGATCAACAAGAATTTATGAGGCACTGCTGCCACCTAGAGATCAAAAAGTGTGTTCCAAGGATTTCCTTGTTGCTCCATACAGCTAAACCCAGTCCCTTCACTGTAGCATTTGTATTATATATGTGTGTGTGTGTTTGAGAGAGAGAGGGAGAGACTTAGATGAAAGTTTTAACAGATACTTAGTGTTAAGTCAAGAAAATTTTTTTCTATTGCAGCTAGAATATTGAATGTAGTTCTAAATGCCACATTTCAGAAAGACATTAACAATCTAAAGCAGGGGTGTCAAACTGACGGCCCGCGGGCCGGGTGCATCACACACAGGCCACACCCACCCCAACTCTACAAAGGAAAAAAAATGTTGCGATACGTCACAATAAATCACATGATGCGATCAAGTTTGACACCCGTGACCTAAAGCATATAGGAACTATACTGATAAAGAGACAGGAAAGAAAAATCTGAGGATTGGTCAGAGTATGTGGGGTATATATAATATGTTGGGAAGCTGAGCCAATTAACTATAGAATCAGTTTTTGCTTCAGAGAAAAAACTGTGGTAATAGTTTGCAACTCAGAAATTGCAAATCAATGATTTTTAAATTAGGAGAACTCCCAACTCTTCTTCCCATCTCTTGAGGTTTCTCTTCATCTCTGGAGAGTCCCCCAAGTTTATATAAGGATTTCACACCTAGAGTTCTAGGACTTTCAAAGAAATTAAATATATCTTTAAAAGTAAAAGAAGGTCCATATTTTAAATATGTATTTAAAAAAATAGGCATAGTAAAAAAGTTTCTTTTTCTGCTCACTTTAGATCTATATAATGACATCTATTTCCAGGGACAGAGTTGCCCAAAAGTTAACATGAGAAAAAGATAAAGCGAATGATATTACTTTAAATGAGAAATAATAGCTAAAGCGAATGATATTACTTTAAATGAGAAATAATAGCTAAATGCATTCCTTATTTGAACAGAATTTAGTTTCTTCATATGAATTAGAAAGTTATATTTGAAAGAGATTTGTGATTTTTTAAGACATTAATACTCAGACTGTGCCAATTGGGCATGCAGAATTCAAGAAGTTAGATCAGTGGTGGCAAACCTATGGCACGGGTGCCAGAGGCGGCACTCAGAGCCCTCTCTGTGGGCACACACGCCGTCGCCCCAGTCCTAGGCCTTCAGCTGGATTTTATAAAACCTTTTCGCTTTAGGCCTCCACCGCCGTGTGCAAAAAAAAAAAAGAGGTTCAGTCAATGAGTCAATTTCAACTTCTCGCAGGAAAAAAAAGATCTTGCAAAGTTGGAATTGATTGATTGAACTTTTTAATCCCACCCAGTCTGCCGTTAGCACCGCAGCCACGCCCAGCCAATGGGCCACACCCAGCCAATGGGCCACACCCACCCGGCACCCGACAATGCATAAGTGGGTTTGGGGTTGCAGTTTGGGCACTCGGTCTCTAAAAGGTTCGCCATCACTGAGTTAGATACTGATAATTTGATGGTGTTCTCATGCATTATATTAACTCTTGCAATAGCAAACAATCAGGTTTCAGGCATTACTATTCTCAGTCCTTCAGAGAAAATGAATGTGGAAAACAATCATTTTTATTAATGAAGAGAAAAGAATAAAATGAGCTCTGAAAGTTGGTCTCTTAGATTTATAAGTACTCTGGCAACATTGTAGGGTTTGTCATTAACATAAAAGGAGACAATGCAAACATTTCATCTGAAACACTTCTCAAACATAAGCATTTTATCTGAAACAGTTTTTAAATGTTATTGGCTTCTAGGTCTGGCTGGCTTTGCTCGACTTTGCCCTGGAGACCAGTATGAAGTAAGTAACTTTGTAAATGTCATTTTTCATCATGCTTTTCTTTCTGTTCTCATGTCCTGTACAGCAAGAAAGGTCCCACTATTCTCTGTTTATGGATGAATGCACTCTGAACAGTTCCCACATAAAGACTATGAAATTGGTCCCAGAGAGCTGATTGATGCCTTGCAAGATAACAACAGATCTTTCTTTAGTTTTGTCTTGGAAGCATGTCAGCAGTCTCTAAATATTTTATTCTTGGCATAGGTTCTTTCCCTCTTGTGGCTCTCAAATCTAACTACGACAGGCTGAGTAGAGCAGATCAATAGTTCAAGTCGGCTGCCCTTTTTTTCTCCAAAGATAGATATTTTATCTTACCGACAAGTAATAAGGTGGAAATTTAGAACAAGAACAAAGTCTTATCTCTAGTCTGAATACTTTGTGATTCTGCATTTATGCATCATGTTGTAATGCTTCATAAAATAATATTTATGCTAACCTTGTGTAATTTTATTTTTTATTTACGCATTAGATTTGTTTGTAGCCCATCTCACTTTGAGGTGACTCTTTTCTTCTTCTTTGTGATGTTCTAGAGTGATGTACTAAGAATCCTCTTCAGTTTTTTCTTGGAAATATATGAATTTGTGTTATTTTCCAGTCCAAAACATAACCAGGTTCTGTAATACATTGTAGCAAAACCATTAATTCTGTTGGGATCTTTACTCATTGTGATCGATTCAGAATGGTAAAATGAGAACAAAGTATGTATGAATATGATCAGTAAGATCACATTTTGTTTTCACAGATATTTATGAGGTATGGTCGTCAAAGATGGAAACTAAAAGGCAAAATAGAAGTCAACGATAAGCAAAGTTGGGATGGAGAAGAAATGATCTTCCTCCCCCTTATTGCTGGGCTAATCTCCATTAAGGTATTGACGTACCGTTTACTTATTAAATATATTGCCTGCCTTTCTGTTTACAATAGTTAAAACAAAATGCAAAAATAAAAGATGACCTCAAAATCAATGGAGTTAAAATCAATTCACAGTTAAAGGCTTTAGAAAAAAAAATGGATTTTCAACTTTCCTAAATATAATTGTAATGTAACTGTAATATTGTCAGCCCTCCCAGGTAAATCAGACAGGAAGCAGGACTAGATGAAGTAATTCTGTTTATTGTAAGGCTACATTAACAGAATCTTGTAAATCTGAAAATACAAACTTCCCACCTGCCATTTTTGACTGCCTGAGCGATGAACGCAGGTCTTTTCTCAGTTTCTTTTTGTGCTCTTAAGTGATTAAGAAGCTCCTGTTTCTCTTATCTGAATTGTTTCCTAGGCAGCATCTCTCCTCTTTCCTTAAAGCCACTAACGCATTCCATTAGAAATATTGATCTATATGGAGAATAAGCAATGGCATTCTGGTTTGCTTTGATTCACTGAATGTATTGACAATATTTTGCATGCATCTACATATTTTATTGTGAAATTCCACTGAGAAAAAAACTAGTCAGGCAAGGATATTAGGTGCTTTGTAGCTTCATTTATGTGGATCAGTTTACTGTAATTTTCAAAAGGTTATTTGCACTTGGGAATTTGCTTTTCTGTACAGATAATCCTTGACCTATGACCATAATTGAGCCAGAATTACGGTTGTAAGTCATTGTGGTAGTTAATTGAGTCACCAGCCCTATTTTTTTCAGCATTTTTTGCAGCAGTCATTAAGTGGCCATCATCCTTTTAAAATGGGGAGGGGAATCCTCGCTAAGTGACCCACCGTAAGTCAAAGACTGTCTGCATTAGAGAGCACAATTAGAAGTTTCATGTATTATTTCAAAGATGATGTTTTTCAGTTGAATGTTTAAATGAAGTATTAAATGTTAAAGGATCAAGTAATAAAATGTTAAATGTGCCTTATCAAGTAAGCCCTTTCAACTGAATGAATAAACACAAACTTTCTTCCATTTTTTAAAATGATACTTTCAGTGCTTTTTATTTCAGTATAAAAGAAACTATGCAATTTATACTTTTTTTTCTTTCAACCTGTTTGATTGTATCAGACTAATTAATACAGTGGTTCTCAACCTTTTTTAGGTTGAGACCCCACATTGCACCGCCCATGCGCGCTGCGACCCTGACCTGGGAGCGAGTGTGTGTGCGCGCCAGCGCGCGCGCGCGCCCCCGAATAAAATGGCGGACCGCAACATGCCGATCTGCGCGTGCGACGGCCGATCTGCGCATGCGTGTGCGACAGGCCCGAACCACGCATGCGCTTGAAGCGCCGAACTGCACATGCGCAGAACCGGCGGGCCCGCCGGCTCCAGACCAGGCCGGCCTCGCCTCCGGCAGGCACACAGAAGAGCGGTCCGGAGCAGGCGGGCGCAAAGCTGCCTCCTTCCCGCTCCGCTCCGCCCCAGGCCCGGCCTCCAACTCGCCCTCCGGCAGCCGGCCAAGCGGTCGGGGCAGCCGGACCTCGAGGCGGGCCTGCACTTCACCGAGGCCAGCTCGGCTGTGGCGAGAGGCGCCCAGCGGCCGCCTCCGGACCCCAAGTCCGCGCTACGGACTGGCGTCCAGATTGCAGCGCTCCACCTGCCAGGCTCGTCCGGGACACCCGCGCCTTCCGCAGGGCCGGCAGCAGCCGCAGGTAGGTAGGCGGGCGGCAGGACTGGGGACCGGCTCCTTCCCCGGCTCGGCCTCCCCCCATGCCCGGCTCCCTCCCCGGCTCGGCCTCCCCCCACGCCCGGCTCCTTCCCCGGCTCGGCCTCCCCCCACGCCCGGCTGGGCGCCTTACTGCCTGCTTTGGTCGCCGCCGCCAACCGAGGGAGGGAGCTGGCCCGGGCGGGCTCCCCAGCCCTGCCGCCCGCTTACCTACCTGCGGCCGCTGCCGGCCCTGCGGAAGGCGCGGGAGTCCCGGACGTAGTGCGGACTTGGGGGCCGGAGGCGGCCGCCGGGCGCCTCTCGCCACAGCCGAGCCGGTCTCGTTGAAGTGCAGGCCCGCCTCGAGGTCCGGCTGCCCCGACCGCTTGGCCGGCTGCCGGAGGGTGAGTTGGAGGCTGGGCCTGGGATGTGGCGGAGCGGAGCGGGAAGGAGGCAGCTTTGCGCCCGCCTGCTCCGTACCGCTCCTCCGTGTGCCTGCCGGAGTTTTGCACATGCGTGTGCGGATCGGGTCGTCGTGCGCGCCGCACATGCGCGGTTCGGCCCGTCGCGTGCACGCGACAGGCCGAACTGCGCATGCACCGGCCCCCCCAAAAATTAAAAAAATTAAAAAAATTAAAAAAAATTAAAAAAAAAATAAAAACAAAATGGCGGCCCGGGGTGTCCGGCGACCCCCGCGAAATGGTCTCGCGACCCCAAATGGGGTCGCGACCCCAAGGTTGAGAACCGCTGAATTAATAGAAGAAAAAGCTACATGTGTATTAACAGTATAGCGGAACATCACTATTAATAATTGAAATAATACGTTTATGAATTGTTGTTCGGTGACAATTAAAAGAACAATGACTTTTAATGGTGCCATAAGAAATTAAGGTTTTTATTTGCCAACTATATCATCTGCATGTAAAGAGGAATATTTTTATATGCCATTGTTCTGGTAGATAAGTCAGACAGGGTTAGTGAAAGAGGAGTCAGAGATTTGTTTTGGAAATGGTAGTCATTAATACAATAATTAATGTCATATTCACGACCATTTATTATTATTCTGTATAAAATCCAGTTTTTAAAAACAGTACTTTTTGGCACTCTTTACTGATATTGTAGTCTTGTCTTACATACTAGATTTTTCCCCTAGTCTTATTTCCTCATCCATTCATCAAAATTTCCCAGAAATAAATTATTATTAGCTTTTATGACTCTGAACTGTGTAAATAATGCATCATTAGTAATATATTGTAAGAAAACTGAGCTAAATGTATCAGTGGTTTGCAGCTTTCTGTTTTATGACAAAATAAAATACCATCCATGCAAGTATGAAATATAAAGCTGAACCATTTTAGTATCCTTATAATTTTCACATAATTGTACACAATAATAACACACAAGTCCAAGTATTTCTTACTCTACTGAACAAACAGTGTGGTCTTAGAAGGATTAGAATTCAAAAAAAGTGAATATTTGATATCTGGAGATGCTACTGAAATAATGAGCTGTTAATTGACAATTATTTTGTTCCTAATTATTAACACTAATAATTTATTCCAAAGGTCACAGAAGTTAAAGGTCTTGCCACTCATATTTTGGTTGGAAGTGTTACTTGTGAAACAAAAGACTTATTTGCCACTCAGCCTCAGATTGTTGCTGTGGATATCAATGACCTTGGCACAATAAAGCTGAATCTGGAAATCACTTGGCAGTAAGTAAAGCTGGTTTTCTGGCGAGCCATCATCATTTCAAATCACCTATTGTTCCAATAACAACAGCAAAGAAAATAAAATTATCAGATATACCTCTACTGAACTGGCACATCAGAGTTTTTCAGGAGCTAGATTGTATTTTAGGTTAACTTTTGAGATGGCACCCACAGAATACTGAATATGCATTCTTCTGATATGAAAATGTGAAATGAGAATATATACAAGGATGCTATTTTGTGAATCAATTTTACATTGTGCAGAACTTCACTAGAAAAAAGTTGAATTGCTTGTGCCATAATATCTTAAGTGAAAAGAAAACCTTGTAATTCAGCAGAATAATGGTTTAATGATGATTCAGTCTAATAATAGATTTATACTTTTGCAGTCCATTTGATGTGGAGGACATTACCCCATCAACAGGCAACACAAACAAAGTGTCAGCTATTCAAAGAAGGATGTCCATTTACAGCCAAGGCACTCCAGAAACACCAACTTTCAAGGATCAGTCATTCTTTGTAAGTAATAGCAAAAACAGTTAGTGGCTAAGTAGCATGGTTTGGTCAATTTTGTTTGAGATAACAGAAAGAGAGACAAAGGAAAAAGGGAGAATAGGCAAAGGTTATCTTTTCTATCCCTAACCTATTCCTTGATTCAGTGGGGAAGATACTATAAATGAAAAGAACTTTCCATATGTTATATGGCTAACGTGGATCCCACCAACTTCTTTTTTTAGGAAAGAAAGTGTAATATTTTCCCCTTATAGACAAAGGATCATTTAGGTGTGAGAAGCTTCCATAAAAACTCATTTAGTGTGTGCTTGGGTTCTGAAGAATTGCACTAAATTTTCTTATCAGTCTATACTTTGTACACTTACAGTATATTTAAAAGATGATGTCATGAACTAATTGCCCCATTTTTTGCCTTAACACTTCAAGAAATGGCGACATCCTCCACAAGAAAGTCTCCACTCTCCCATTTTAGAGACTCTGCAAGACGCTTTCTTTGACAAACTACGTTGCAGTCGCTCATTTAGTGATCTGCCATTTCTCAGGCTGAGGTCTAGAACAGGGCTAGAACAATATGTGAGTCCAGATGGTGTGATAAAATATCTTACTGCATTTCTTAAGCAGTTCCTCTATTTTTATGCATGTCCTAAATCCGATATTTTTCTTTAAGATCTAGCTTGTTTGCTGACTATTTATGTAGCAAATAACTATTGGCTCAAGTTGCTTATATAGTCAAATAAAACTCTGACTGGCTTTAGTTTTGCAAATTCTTTTTAGAGAAAAGGCTAAAATAAGAAAGGACTTATTATTTGAAATATTTTATGAGCATATTTATATATGCACATGGTTTGATATTTGTCCATAAACTATTTTTTGGCAGGAGACTAAGAAAATAAATTGGATGCAGTCTAAAGTGAAAAATTCGCACTTTATCTTCGTTGATTTCAGGCTGCAATATTGAAACTACTTAATTATCTTTGAGAAATTATGTTTATCTTCTATATTTCAGCATTGCTGAATAAAAGGACAAGATAATCCTCAATATACTATATGGTATAATCCACTATACTGTAATACCAATTATATAATGACATATGACGGTGTGCATTTTGTTTCTTGAGCCTATTTTCTCTACATAAAATCTGGTCAGCAAAATAAAAGACTCTAATTTGTTCATAAAGATAATGAGTTTGCAATGCTCAAAAAGCATCGTAATTGTTTTAGAACTTTTCTGTACACATTCTGGACTACTTCTGATCCTTCTTATTTTCTGGTTTTTTGACAGGTTTTTTTAAAAAATATCTTCCTATCACTTTAGAAAAGATCAGTAGCATAAAAGCTAAATGAATTTATTTCATAGTTCCAAATAGTCTAATTTCACAGAAGCAAATTGTGTCTTTTTTTAAAAAAAAGCTTAACATCAGCTTTGTTTAAAACTTGGTGAAATTTTAATTTTAACTGTTTTTATTATATTTGCAGTTAAATTTACCAGATGATGTTTTTGAAAATGGGACAGCAAAAAATGAGAAAAGCTCATTTTCTTTCAGTTTCAATGACATTACCAGTGGACATTGTATTACATCATATAGTTCAACAGATTCATCCTCTACCGTAGATAATTCCAATCCTGAAATTATTGCCACAACCCCAAGCATAAGTTTATCCAAACCTGACACTGTGCACAATATTCATTCAAGCTGTGAGGACTCCACATCTGAATCCAACAACTTAACATCACAAGTGCATAGTGAAAATATGACCACAAATCTAGATTCTGAGCTTTGCCAAAGTTCTCCTCATTTGAGAGGCAACAGTGTGATTTTAGCAAGTAATGTCTCCAAGCCACTTCTTCCGGATACAGATGAATTATCAGACGTCAAACCTGTAGAGCTGGATACCTTTGAAGGCAATATCACGAAGCAGCTGGTTAAAAGACTGACATCTGGAGAGGGGCCAATGACACCTGAAAAATGTCACTGTGAGGGATCAATTAGTGGAGAATCTGAAGGCTATAAATCATGTGTTGATGGAAGTCTAGAAGAAGCATTTCAGGGGCTTCTATTAGCTCTTGAACCTCATAAAGCACAGTTTAAAGAATTCCAGGAATTGGACCAAGGACTTACACATCTAGATGAGATCCTAAAAGTAAGTTCAGCTTCAAAAAAGAAATCTCATTGTGAATAGAAGAATTGTTATTATGTAATCTTCAGTAATAAAACTAGTGTTTAGATCAGGGGTTCTCAACCTTGACAACTTTAAGACTTGTGGACTTCAACTCCCAGAATTCCTCAGCCAGCTTTGCTGGCTGAGGAATTCTGGGAGTTGAAGTCCACAAGTCTTAAAGTTGCCAAGGTTGAGAACCCCTGGTTTAGATAGTAGCTTTCCTGGTAGCAAGCATCAATTCAGCGTTTACATTCAATATAAGAATGACCAACAAAGAAACCACAAAATGAAAGGGCCAGTTCAAGTCTTTGTCTAATGAAATAATCTCAGAAAGATACTGCTGAATTTTACTTTTGGCTGTTAAAATCTACAGTATAGATGTACTTTCCATATAACCAAAAGAAAGAAGCCTTAAATGGAACAATCATTAGATAAGCTAAAACAACAAAATTGTGGGAACTCTGATGCGTTCTGCCCTCCCATTCCAGTAATATGTAATGAGGTACTATGAGGAGCAGATCCACCAACTGAAATCTCAAAATCAGTCAGGTACGAGTGGTCAAGCTGAATTGAATAACAGTTTTCTTTCCCTTGTTTAATGTAAGTTGGCAGGTGGTTGGATAAACTTAACCCTGGTAAGTTCATGGACATTCTGATATAGTTAATTATAGTACAGAAATGGTTTGTCAGTATTCTCTACTGGAATGTTTTTCAAGTATCTGTCCACAATTCTGTAATTTTTCTCATGGCCTCTCATCTAAATATTAACCAGGTCCAATCCTACTTATTGTTTACTGCTTTGCTTGTTTTTAAGATTAATTATTCCTCTGCCCATAGAAGAATAGTTTGAATTTGAAGGAGATTTTATATTTTCCTTTCTCCTCCCTTTTATTTTGATGTAACATAACTGACAGTTAAGTAATTCCATGTTTTCACATACAGCAGTATATACAACTAAGTCTTGGTTCCATGTCATAATAAATTAGCATGCCAAATGAACCAGTGCCAAATTGAATTAGTGATGTCATTGTAAAAACGCTTCTTATATAGTAGAATACTACAGGGAGCACAATAAAGTGCCACTCATTATCATATAACTATTTTATTACGGTATCTGTTTGTAAATTGAATAGTTTAATTATAGATGTTACTAGAGAAATATCTGGAGATAATTCCTGGCATTTTTTTTACATGTCTATAAATTTAATTCATTTATGTAATCCATTTAATCCCATTTAATTGAAATGTATATTTATTTTACAATATAGTCAGTCACTGTCCTGTTATAATATTGCAGTATTGCTGTTTGAATAGCTCCTGAACTTCATTTTCAGACTAGTGTTACAGAAGCTTTTCAGTGCACATACTTTTTCCAGATTTATAATTGTCCACTTTGATTGAAATACATTAGCACTTCATTGGATAATCTTGGGTTAAATTTGTACTCATGTAATATAGCATTCAATTTCAACTAAAATGTACTACAGTAATTACCACAGAATATGACAGCTCTGTTAAAGACCATTAAGTGTTACATTTACACTCTTCAGTTTATGTTACCACATAAAGTGTTGTTTGTATAGGAAATGTAATTTTTTAAATTACCTTATTAAATAGTTTTAAAACACTAAATAATTGAGTTTCTGCTCTTCATTTTCTTCACTATATTTATGAGCAAAGCTAGTAAGTTTCATTTTTTTTTACTTACGTCACTCTTTTAAAGACTATTTTCTATGGATAGCTTACAATAATACTAAATCACAATTTTAGAATTCATTAAAAAGAATTAAAATATACAAAGAATAAGAGAATATACATTCAATATTTAATAAAGCAGTAAGCTGTCATTTTGACAGGAGTCACAGCCCTAAGCCAGCGTTTGTTTAATAAAGTGCATATACCCATGTATAAACAGACAAATTAGCATATTTTCAATCTCTCTGACGCTCTCTCTCTCTCTCTCTCTCTCTCTCTCTCTCTCTCTCTCTCTCTCTCTCTCTCTCTCTCTCTCTCTCACACACACACACACACACACACCTTGTATGTGCGTGTGTGTATGTGTTTGAAAGCGAACCATTATAATTTTGGAAATAATAGTGATCAGATTCAAAATGTTGACAATTTTTTTCACTTAGTTGTGGGAGTTCTTAAGTCTTCTATTTAAAATGTACTGTAAAATGTATTAGATTAATGACATATATAAAAGAGGGGCTTAATATATAAGCCTATCAATTTCAGTTTCAAGCCCATCAGCCCACCAGTTTCAAATGTGGATAAGGTCACATTTTCTTCTAAATGTATGATAATGGAATTTCCTCATCACACTAAATATACACCTCAGTTGACCCAGTGAGCATGTCAGGGAAGTGAATTACTTAATGTTTTCTCACGGTAGGGCTTTTCCAATAATTGAAACCTCAGTTCATTTAGATCTGATTTTTCTAAATCTCATCATAACTGCATCTATCCTTTAAATAAATTTCCATAAATTAAGATCCTCCTCTGTTCTCAAAATACATAAAAAGCGAAATCCTAAAATCTGGAAATTAAGTGATAGGAGAACAAGGCCAAACAAGCCAACAAAATATGCCCACTGTAGGGGATCATTGGTGGATTTGAAGACAACTCTCACACCCAATTTACTTGGAATTTTCTTGAAACTAAACCATTTTGAATGGCTAAACTGTTCTTTATGTATTGTTTTGGTTTTGCTTGCAGTGCAGACTAGTAGTAAGTCACAGCAGGTCATCCAGCTTAAGCCTAACAATTGAGAATGCACTGGAAAGTTTTGATTTCCTCAACACTTCTGACTTTGAAGATGAAGGTGGTACTGATGAGTTTTGTGGTGATGCTCATGGTGCAGACTCTGTGTTCTTAGACACTGAAATCGAGAAAAACAGGTAAGAATGTCTGTACTGAATGCTTCTCAAGTTTATTCCTTTCTGCCAAGAATAGTACGTAGTGATCATTCAAGAAAGATGAAATTAAATACAAGAGCCCCTAGATTAGTAATTTTAGTACTGAGAATGTTGTTAGCAGAACAGATTAAAGGGGTTCTAGATAAGTTCCTTTGTACTTGTAAACTGGGACATTCTGCATTCATTCAAAGAGATGTACTGAAAATGAAAAAGAATATGGTAACGTTTTTCTGTATTTATCAGATTATATGTACATAATCCTTTGCCTCATCTCTTATAATGTAGGATGTAGAATCAGGTTTCACTTACTTCATAATCCCTATGCCTGGGAGAACAATGAGGTTTTTGACATTTTCTGGAAACCAGTAGGCTCAGAATCAATTTGATCTCAGAGCGTAAGGTGTTCCAAGGGGCAGGTACCATCACAGGAAGGGCACATTTTCTGGGTTCCATAAGATGACATAACTGTTGGGGATCAAGGCATGGCCCTCCTGCTTGATTTAATAGAGTGGATAGAGACCACTCCCCCCTTCGTTGAAAAACATCACTAATTGCTCCTGGCCCTGCATTCTGGGCTAATTGCAGCTTCCAGATGTTCTTCAAGATCATTAGATCTTATAGTAGATCCAGTGTAGTAGAATGCATTACAGTAGGCCATTCTGGTGGTGACTAAAACATGTATGACCACAAACAGTGCCTTCCAATCCAGGAACGGTGCAATTGGCATACAACATGAAACTGTACAAGAATACTCCCCCCCATTTTTGAACAGGAGTTACGAGACCAGAGGGACTTCCAAATTGTAAACTATTCTGTCTTGGGTTGTGCAACACCATCCAGAACTAAATGGAATATCACTGGACCCACCTAGTCCTACCAGGCTTGATCTAAACCAGTAAGACCATCGGAAAACACATAATTACATATAATGCTTTAATTATGTTCAATTTGTAACAATAAAAATACATCCTGCGTATCAGATATTTACATTACAATTCATAACCGTAGCAAAATTACAGTTATGACGTAGTAACAAAAATAATTTTATGGTTGGGGGTCACCACAATATGAGGAACTGTATTAAAGGGTCGCGGCATTAGGAAGGTTGAGAACCACTGATCTAAACTCTACTCCTCTCTATTCAGATGCCCATAGCCTCCAGATACCAAGGCAAGATCTCCAAGACTTTGCAAGGCTTGGTCAGCCTGGGATGGAGATGTGTAACCGGCTATCATTTGCATACTTATGATACCTTACCCTATGCCATCAAATGGATTCATCCAGCAGTTTTGTGTAAATGAAAAATAGAAATGGAGAGAGTGTTGAGGCATTTGTAGCAGGTCACAAAAGCAAGCATTGCAGGCTATACCTCCCCTATCAATGTGATGGGTATTTACCCCATGGGATAGAGGAACATGAGAATAAAACTTTGCCCCCACGTGAACCCCGAAAGCTGATGTAGAAGGATACCATAATTGATGATATGGGAAGCTGCTGTGCGGTCAAGACTTCATTAAAGTTTAAACATTTCCTTGACTTAAAATAGTTTGGAGAATGAAAGATTTTTGTATGCTATGAATAAAGGAAACAGAAACCTGGTGTTTGTTCTTTGTAAATCAATTATGATTTCCTTTCCAACAGATTCTCTCTCGCTCTTACTTTTTAATTTTGTTTTAGCTGGACAATTAATCACATGTCAGGAAAGGACTGACATATTACATCTTAATTGTATAACTTTTGAAAACCACAAATCTGTAGTTCAGTTATATCCACAGAGCAGTTTGGCAAAGGATGTTGTTAACAAACCAAGGTGAAAAGAAAAAAAAAGGAAAAGAAAAGTTATAGCAAAAGTTGATTTCAAAGACTTCTTAGGAAGACTTCCTTACAAAAAAAAGATTGTTTCAAAGAAACAAGTAGGCTAGTGTGGTAAACGATATATCTTTTAAATGCAGACACTTTTTTGGCACTTTTTACCTAATGCTACTGCCAATTTGAGATACAATGTATTCATTAAAAGGTTACTGGCCTATGAAGAGCTGTTTGGTTACAGGAGAGTGCTTTCAACAATTTCTCTTGTCCACTGCTTACATGAAAAGAAAATCAAACTGCTCACTTACCTCCCAGCTTGAACAGTTACAGGTCAGAACACCCAGAAGGCAGAGGTCATCTCAGTGAAGCATTGACGGAAGACACAGGAGTTGGAACCAGTGTGGCTGGAAGTCCTCTGCCATTGACCACTGGAAATGAAAGCCTTGATATCACCATAGTCAAGCACTTGCAGTACTGCACACAGCTTATCCAGGTATCCCATAGGGTTACATGCTTTTTCAAAAAATAATATTGAGACCCATCTGCTCTTGTTTTCTGTGTTGTGTACACAGCCTTGTTTGTTGGAAGTTAATTTCCTTTGTACTGGTAGTTCTCTTGTATAAGGCAAAAAGGACAGACTCTGCTGTTGGGGGGGGGAGGGAACTAGCCAATGTGCTTGTCCAAAGAAGCCACAGAATGCGAAAGGTCTTTTATCCAGAAAAAAAAACTTCTCTTCAGATATTTCCAACAAGACATGAAAGCCCAAATTTTATTGCTACTCTCTATGTCAGAAGTGGGGAACTATGGCCCTTTAATGACTTGTAGACTTCAAATCCCAGAATTCCTGAGCCAGCATGGGTGGCTCAGGAATTCTGGGAGTTGAAGTCTACAAGTCATAAAAGAGCCATGGTTCCCCACTCCTGCTCCATGCCAATTTCCATTTTAAATCTCATCCCATGTTCTCCATATATGATCTTACTTTATCATGATCCACTTGAACCTGAACAGAACTTCTGTTCATTCTTTGCTGTTCAACCATGCCATGCTGAACAACAAAGAATGAACAGGAGTTCTGTTCAGGTTCAAGTGGATCATGATAAAGTAAGATCATATATGGAGAACATGGGATGAGATTTAAAATGGAGATTGACATGGAGCAGGAGTGGGAAACCATGGCCCTTTATGACACTATAGGAGACAACATATTCTCATCTGACCCGGACTTCTTCACACAGTTTGAGCTGTCATAAGTTGTTTGAAAAACAAAAACAGGGTTTTAACTATGCAGAAAACCTAATGAGATGTCTAGGTTTTAAGTTCAGACTTAAATTGAAAATATAATTTTATATACTTTGTAGGGTTAAAGTACTACTCAAGTGAATGAGACATAAAAACAATGGGATTTTACAAAGAGCTGACTCCACTTGATAAAATATTTTTAAAAACAGATGAACATTTGATTAAGAAACTTTATAAATACTTATTAAATTGGAAAATGGAAGAAGAACAAGTAAAAGAGACAATGATAGTATGGGCGAAGAACTTTGAATATTCTATCGAATTAGAAGATTGGCAAAAATTGTGGGATAAAAATATTAAACTTACTAAAGCAGTAACATACAAAGAAAACTTATATAAAATGTTTTATAGGTGGCGTATGGCACCAATTCGTTTAGCAAAAATGTTTAAAAATTTATCAGATACATGTTGGAAATGTAAGCAAAAACCGGGTACTTATTATCACGCCTGGTGGACATGTTCTATTGCAAAAAAATATTGGTCTAAGATTCATAGATGGTTAGTAAAGATGATGAAAATTCAGATAGAATTTAAACCAGAACTCTTCTTGTTAGGTATATTAAGACGTAACTATGGTAAAGAAAATGATTATTTAATACTACATGTATTGACAGCTGCAAGAATAGTTTTCGCCCAGTTTTGGAAAAATGAAAACCTACCATCAGATCAGATTATAATTTTGAAAATTCTAGATTGTGCAAAAATGGACAGATTAACGTTAGAGATGAAGGAGAAAGAGGATTCAATCTTCTATAAAACCTGGGGAAAATTTTATCAGTGGGTTGAAACACGTTAGAATAAGAAGAGATATTAGAGATTTATTATATTAAGTATTAAGCTTGATGTTTGAAAATAGTTGCTATGCTATTAACTATGCTAATTATTTAAAGGAATATTACTGCTTTACCAAAAGTTTGTTGTAACTATACCGATCTACTTTTATAAATGTTTAGTATTATATAAATAATAATATTCAATATGAAGACCTGGGCGACAGCTTGTTCGCTGAATCACATATCTACTGTTACTATCCACACCCTGTCCCCTTTATCCCAGTTTCCCTGTACCCCTCCCGACCCCATATTTCCCTACCCATATAAAAATCTAATAAAATACATTTATATAAAAAAAGTGAATGAGACATATTTCCAAATAAGTCAGAATTGGGCAGTTTGATCTAGTGGTTAAGGCACCAGGCTAGAAACCAGGAGACCGTGAGTTCTAATCCCACCTTAGGCATGGAAGCCTGTTGTGTGACTTTAGTCAGTCACACTTTCTCAGCCCAGTCCACTGCACAGGTGTGCTGTTGTGAGGAAAATAGGAGGAAGAAGGAGGAAGGAGCATTACCTATGTTCACTGCCTTGAGTTATTTATAAAAATAATAAAGGCAGGATATAATTTATTTTTAATTTATTTTTAAATATTTATTATTATTATCTGTTTTAATTGGGCTGTAAACCGCCCCGAGTCCTACGGGAGAGGGGCGGTATAGAAATTTAAGAAATAATAATAAATAAATAATAAAATATTTATTTTGGTCACTGATCAGCCTAAAATAATATAAAAAGCATAATTCTCCCCCTCCCTCCCAGGAATTATTCAGATGGATTAGTGTGCATTTTCTGAGAATGCAATAATGAAAGTATTTTCCCACTTTTTTGTATATAGTAATCATAAACTTAGTGTTTTCTTCCTCTGAGGTAAATATGGCATATTCAAAGTAATCATAATGTAATAAATCTGTTTACTGTGCTTTATCTACTTTGCTGAGAAAAGAGATCACTACTAGAGAAACATACAGTACCAAGTCCTCTATATAGATAAAAGGCACATATTTTCTTAATTTTTATGAAGTCAAAATAATACAATCCAATACACAATCCAATATAGCTGGTTGGCAATTAACAGAAGCACATCATATTTGAATCACATTTTTAAAGTGTATGATAAAGATCATGTTTGTAAAATATATAAAGTTATAACATTCTTTGATAAATTGGCATTCATTCACATTTAGAATTGTGGCCTAATTAATGTTGGATCTGTGTAAGGAATATTTACACTGTTGTTTTTCCTTATTTTACCAGCAAATTGTATTCTCTAGTAGAACTCCATTTGTCACAAGGTCTCTTCTGGATAAACTATCCCAACAAATTTTAGTGATTGAAAATCTTGCAGAGATCAGCAGTGAGACTCTGGGAAGCTTCAGACCTGTAAGTGAAGGTGAGAAATAGCGTAGACAATGTTCATATGAAAATATGATTATGTATTTCTGTTTCTTACCATACACAATGCAGTACTTTTCTGTGCATGTTCAGACCTACTTTCTAAGGCTACTGTTGTACAATTATTTATTCAGTGTAAGCCTGATTAAACACAGTACCATGAACTTTTTTTGTATGTAAGCCTATGTGGGAATAGGCTAAATCAGCCCTCTGCAGATTTCTTTGGGGAAAAGTATTAATGAAACCAGGGGAATTTCTTTCTGAGAAATATGAATAGATTCCAGTTGGATGAAAAAGAGCCGTAGATCAGGCACAGAACAGTGGTCAGCATTCCAACTATCCTGGGCATAGAATTCCCAATTAGTACAAGGAAGGACATGGGGAAAAAACAGTTTAAAACCACGGGGAGTTGTTGTCTAAAGAGCAGCAAAGGTGGGCAACCTGTGGCCCCTCTCCTAGTAAATGTTCTTCTAACATGAAATCTCAATATCTTAGTTTACATTTATCTAGAACAATGTTTGTCAATCTCAGCAATGTTAAAATGTTTGGACTAGATATTAGCCTAGATGTTAACCAGGCTAGGGAATTCTGGAAGTTGAAGTCTACCCATCTTAAAGCTGCTGAGGTTAAGAAACACTGATCTAGATCATGTAAATGATAGACATAATCAATAAATTGTTATCTTTCCAGTCAAAGAACGTTGTTTTTGTTCCATTTTCCAAGTAAATACAACCATTTATTAATTTCTATCCATTTCCTTTCAATATAGAGCTGGTTATTGTCTGATTTAAATTTATACTAATAATTTACTATTATGGTATTCTTTTCCATTAGCAATTCCAGAATTTCAGAAAAAGATATCCCTTCTTTCTTTCTGGAATAAATGTACCAATTCTTCTGGGTTGTATCATACCTCTGCAGACAAAATGATCATACAATTGGATATCACTTTTTCTACAGTGGTGAATGGAGAATATCCAGGACTTTCAGAAACAGGTACAGTTACCTAATGTGCTTCCAGAAAAAAGTGTTTGCAAAGACCACTATTGCCAGTAATTAATCAGATATTTCAAAACATAGTAACTGGAACTTTCTGCTGAATATCTGGTCTTTCAAGATTCAAATATTAGGGCTGTGACACAATTTGAGATTGAAGTCCTACATTTAATCTTAAAGTAAATCAGTGCGGGCATTAAACTCTGTAATATCATGTATGCCATTGCACTATTATTGTATAATATGATGTAATATTAGTATAAACAAGTAAATGAATAGATTTCCAGAGGTATAAAATTAGTTTTGATTGAAAACTGTATATATAGGAAATGTATATATTACAGTCAGAACCATTTCTGTATAGAAGGCACAATGAGCAGGCAGAGATAAATAGCTACAATAACAATATTTTTAGTATTACTGAATTCCAAAAAACCTTTTGTCAAATAAAATACATTATCTCATCTTACAGTACTAGCTAGTTGACTAAATATTACTGTATCTAGCTAATATTGAAATAATTACATATGTGCATGGGCATGGACCTTTAACATTCTTATAAGATTTTATCCAAAATTTAGCTAAAAATCTAGTTTTAAAGTTGCTACTTAAATAAATTATTTTGAGTTCTTTAAGCAATAACATTTTTGTGTGCAATTCCAGATTTCTTTAGACCATGCCCATAATAAAAAATGAATATATTCAACCAAAATCAATCACTTTTAAGGTGAATTCATGTCATATCATAACAGAAGCCTATTTTCTTTCCATTTGTTTATTTGGGTCTGATAGAGATATAATGACTTTTGAATTGAGTGTCATTGTAGAGAAAAGGTACCAATCAGTTTCCCCAAGATTGCCAATATTCTATGGTTTTCATGATCTCTAATCATTGTCATACTGATTCTTTCTGGAAATTATAGCTCTAAATTTCTAGAAAGTATGAAGTGGTCTATTTTTTCTAAAACTGATTACCCTTTCTAAAAATGACTTGCCTCCAGTAATTTGATATTGCTCTTATTAATGAGGATTTATTTGCTAACTAATACTTTTATCTGGTTGTATGCAGTATTCGGAAATTTGATTTCTCATATCTTGGACCGTGCAGAACCTCTCCTCTCCTCCAGTCTGTCCTTGGAAGTCATAACAGTTTTTCAGTATTATAGCTATTTAGCTAATAAAAATGTTAGTGATCTGGCAAACTATTTGCTTCAGCTTGCAAGAGAAGGTAAGAAACAGGCTCTTCAGAAGTTCAAATTCTATAATGCAGCAATACTTTTAGGAACAACTAAAATGGTAGAAAAGCATCTGAATGTTGTTGAGGATTCCAGAACATTTCATAATTGTTCTTTACATAAGACAGATTTTTTTTTGTAGAGTGTTCTTCATCATTTTGCTCTATACAAAAAAGAGGATGTAACAGGAATGAACAAGTACACAAATTAAGCCATGTGTTTCAGCCATGAGTTCTACAGTTTGATGTTGGAGGCTGTAGATAGAACACTGTAGCTATGGTCAGCAGTGGTAGTAATATGGATAGCTCATTCTCACATATTTAAAATTATTTTACACTTCACAGATACTGTTGGATGTTTGCATGCATTTCAAAGTCATCTATTAGTCAAATCTATTAACTTTCTAAAAAGGGACAAATTGTTAAATGTCTTTGTGTTTTAGCTTTAATGGCACAAACTCTACAGTCTTTAAGAGATGAAAAGTTCTTGCAGAATAAGGCCAATTTAACCTCCATTAGTCTCTCACCTCAACAAGAAGTGCTGAAATCTTTGGCTGTCCTTCTGACTGAAAATAAAAGGGAAACCTATGAAGCTGTAGTAACAATATTGTCAGCTGCTGCAGCAGAAAACAAACACTTCAGGGAAAAGGTAAGTATTAGAGAAAACCTATTAGACAAAAGTAGAATTACCAGATTTTAGTTGTTTTTAAACATCATACTAAATAATAGTTTAAACCTGGTTAATTGAACAATTGCAATTGGCTGGATTTATATTGACTTGCTGAGAACACTACAGGGTTCGATTAGATTTTTCTCCCCCTCAGTAGCTTAGGTTTATTCTTCTAGTTAGCACAGAATTTGGAAAAATAGGAGCCACCTACTGCATTTCTGACTCTCAGCTAGATTTCAGATGGTGCCATTAGGAGGCATATAGAATAGATAAAACGGCTGTTGTTATATATTATTATTTGCTGTCTCTTGTAGCACTACTCAGATTTTCAGTAGCTACATGAAACTGCTGAGTATCTACCAATATGCTAATAATACCCAATTGATTTCTTTATAATATCTTGAGATAATTAATGGCACTTCTCTAAATGCCTATGTGCAATTGGTTCTGGACTAGATGAGAGATAATAAATTGAAGGTGACTACCAATAAAAATAAGATCAAATTGCTAGATGTCATTGCTCATTGCTCCAGGAAGGTGGTAGGTAGATCTTTCAGTAGAAGAAAGTGTGATTTTAGATCTGGTTCCCTCTGGGTCTTTCCAGTTGATGTGACAGCCAGAAATGTTTTATCAGTGGTATCTCTGCACATGCTGCTTTTTGCTCTCGGCATCGCTGAGATGCAGGCCAGGTTGCCTGAAATGATGGGAATATATTCTGGAGCATGGCCAACATTCTTCTGTAGAGGGAAGGAAGAAGCTCAGAAGACTATGGGGATGGGCAGGCTGGTGGGTTGTGCTGTTACAGTGAGGGAGGGAGGGAGGGATTACTCTGAGAAGACTGGTGGGGATAGATGGTCCAGTGGAATGTGCCATGCTGGGAGTAGCTGAGGGGAGAGAAACAACAGTGTACAACAGCCTTCTCTTCCCCCAGTTTGCCAGGCTGACCTTTTCCTGCTGTTCAACCTCCCTAACTCTTTTTGCCTAGAATAGCCTGGCTTTAGACCAGGCACAGATCCAAATTTTCAAAACAAATGTTTGCGGTTTGGGCATGAGCTCAAAGTGGCTTTTCCACACGTAGGATGATGCTTCATTCATAGAATATTTACACATCTCTGATTGCATCCTACACAGGAATGGTGGCGGCAGGAAGTAAGAACTTTTGTGGTAATTGGTTGCCCTTTTCCCCCTTACCTAAACAATCCGTGGTCTCCTTTCAAAGAGATGAATACTGCTTTGTTTTTTATTTAGTGAATTTATTTTTTTAAGCAGAAGAAGATTTATTCTATTTTTTTTTTTTTTTGCTGTTGTTCCGAAAGGGTGTTGCTCTGCAGTCTCACGGTCTCTCTTTTTCTTCCAGGCTTTAATTTATTACTGCGAGAGCCTTGCCCAGCCCAGCCTCCCTCTGCAGAAGGCTGCTTGCCTGGCCTTGAAATGCCTTCAGGTAAACTTCTGCCTTCTTCACTTTCCCATGAACTACAAAAGGCCAAGCCAAAAAAAAAAAAAACAAAAAAAAAACCCAACCACCAGAGGTTTCAGTAACCCGACTTGAATACACAACAAGAAGAGCATTGTTCTCTTGGAGTTGGCTGTCCAGATATTACTTTACCAAAATGGGAGGGATTTGTTGCATACAGCCTAACAATATATTTGGAAAATAGGCTATACTCTGATTTATATTATCTGATGATTAGAAGAACATGGGAAGGTGCTATTTGACTGGGTAGGTTTTTCCCATCTGCTGTGTATGCATTTATATTTCCATTACAAAAACATTTCTAAGACGAAAGCATGTTTTCCTCGATATGTGTATTAATATATCATAATATAAAATACAAAAATACAAAGAAAAATGAAAATAATGGGAAAAGGGGAGTGAAAAAGGGGAAGAGGAAAAAGTTTAGGGGAAAGGCAAAAAGAAAAAGAAAAGAATTGACTTCCGACTCCTTTTGGTGCAGTAGAATAACATACAACCTCACCTTTTTACGTTTACATAATATACTACCCATTTCTATAACAACAAACCTATCTAATCAGCAAAGCCCAAAATCAAATATTCATTTTTTTCCCACCCCTAGCACTAAGTCCAAAAGCAGTTTCCAAACAAAAACAAAAATAATTGCATTCTTTTCCTTAATCAAAGCAGTCAATTTTGCCATCACTGCTAACTTCATCAACTTTTGCAGATTTCTAAGACAAATCCTCTCGTGAATAGCTTGTCCTTTCTGTCATGGAAATGTTTCCTGGGCTGAAATTAGGGCCTACGTATAAAGGAAGGCAAATATATGTGAAGAAAATGCAACCATTTAGTGAGGAGTGTTGATGAAATAGAAAAGGGAATAATTCCTCCTTTCCCCGTCCCCTTTAGCGTAGATTTTAGTCAAGAATTATCCTTCACCCCCCCCCAATGTAATGGGTATATTTAATTTGGGACACTGAAAGATAATTGTGTCAAAATAATCTGTCACTATGTCCCTCACTACCAACAAATTATGTATTTTTATAGTTAGCTGTTATTGTATAAATTGTCATAAGTCATTTGAGAGTATGGTATAGGTAGTCCTCGACTTAGGGTACAGTTCAATCCAAAATTTCCATTGCTAAGCAAGACAGTTGTTAAGTGAATTTTGCCCATTTTGTGACCTTTCTTGCCACAATTGTTCAGTGAATCACTGCGGTTGTTAAGTTAGTAACATGTTTGTTAAGTGAATCTGGCTTCCCCATGGACTTTACTTGTCAGGAGGTAATTACATCATCCCAGGAGACTGCAGTCATTATAATAGAATTTTGACCAAGAGACCAAGGGGATGCTGCAATGGTCGTAAGAATGAAAAAATGTCAAAAGTCAATTTTTTTTAGTGCTGTTGTAATTTTGACCAGTCACTAAATCAAGGGTTCTCAACCTTGGCAACTTTAAGACTTGTGGACTTCAACTCCCAGAATTCTGGGAATTGAAGTCCACAAGTCTTAAAGTTGCCAAGGTTGAGAACCTCTGCACTAAATATAACTAATAATAATTATTATTATTATAATTATAGTAATAATAAAGTTGGAAGGGACCTTGGAGGTCATTAAGTCCAACCCTCTGCTCAGGCAGGTAACCCTATACCATTTCAGACAAATGACTGTCCAGTTTCTTCTTAAAAACTTCCAGTGTTGGAGCATTCACCGTTTCTGGAGGCAGGTTGTTCCACTAAAAGTTGACTGTGTTTGTATGTTGTATGAATGTAGTTAATTTTTAAATTTTTGTTGTATTGTTGTTGTAAGCCGCCCTGGGTCCTAGGAGAAGGGCGGTATATAAGTCTGAACAAATAAATAAATAATAGTATCTATCATTCATTCTTGGAATAGGGCGGCATAGAAATCTAATAAATAATAATAATAATAATACACACACACACACACACACACACACACACACACACACACATACATATATATACCGGTAGTAATCAGTCTCTCTACGTGTGTGTATCTTTTAGCATTGCAAATACCTTTAATTTTAAAACATGCATAACTAATAAAACTAAAATGCATTGGAATCCGCTGCCTTGTAAAGAATCTTTGTGTAAACAAAGTATCTGCTGAAATCATGACACCAGCTGCCTCCTTTGGAAGGCCTGGGAAGTTTCTTGGGAGGACTTTTTCAGATGTGTCTGCATGGGCACCCGTAGCCACTGTGGTTGAGCAAAAGATTCTCTGAGCTGTGGAGGCACATCCAGATGGCTTGAGAAAGCACATATGTTTTTATATTTTTAAATTGTGAGAACAATTAATCAGCAGAATGGCTTACCTCCAGAAGTAATGGGAGCTCCATCACTGGAGGTTCTTAAGAAGAGATTGGACAGCCATTTGTCTGGAATGGCATAGGGCAGGGATAGGCAACCTTGGCTCTTTTATGACTCGTGGACAGCTGGCTCAGGAATTCTGGGAGTTGAAGTCCATGAGTCATAAAAGAGCCACGGTTGCCTTACCCCTGGCATAGGGTCTCCTGCTTGAGCAGGGGGTTGGATTAGAAGACCTCCAAGGTCCCTTCCAACTCTGCTATTTTCTATTCTGTATATGCAGGTTTAAAAACCCAGATGTACAATATTATTAATCACTATAAAGCAAGATTTTCTGTAAGAAAGAAAAGAACTGAATTACATATTTATTTCTTTATTGTTCTATAGGCAACTGAAAGTATTAAAATGCTGGTCACTCTTTGCCAGTCTGGCAATGAAGAAGTTAGGAATACAGCTTCTGAAACCTTGCTCTCTCTTGGTAGGTTGGGTTTTTTTTTTTTAAATGATGTTGCTGGTATCTCTTTTTACTCCAGATGGAAAAAGAAACCTAATGAACACAACAAACTATTAGTATGAGAAGGGTTAATCAAAGAACTACAAAAAATAGAAATGAGGTAGTATTACCAAATTTACCATCCATAATCTTCTCCTATTGACATGAACATGGTAGTGTAATTAAGTGACTTGCTGTATAAAAACTTGTACTCCTTTCACCATGACTGGAATTCTCAGGAAGGGAGAAGCCGAAAGTAAGAAGGAGCAATTTCTCCATCTTCCTTTTCCTTCTTCCTCATCTTTTGAGAGGAAAGGTAAGATTTCTTATAGAAAATTCCAGGGCTATAGGCCAGTGATGACGAACCTTTTAGAGACTGAGTGCCCAAACTGCAACCCAAAACCCACTTATGCATCGTCGGGGGCCAGGTGGGTGTGGCCCATTTGGTGGGTGTGGCCCATTGGGTGGCAATGGCTGCAGTGGTAACAGCACACTGGGTGGGACTAAAAAGTTCAATCAATCAATTCCAACTTGCAAGATCTTTTTTCCCGCGAGAAATTGAAATTGATTGATTGAACCTTTTTTTTTTTTGCACATGGCGGCAGAGGCCTAAAGCGAAAAAGTTTTAGAAAACCCAGCTGAAGGCCTAGGACTGGGGCAACGGCGCGCGTGCCCACAGAGAGGGCTCTCAGTGCCACCTCTGGCACCCATGCCATAAGTTCGCCACCACTGGTATAGGCTATACTAGGAAGTAAAAATAAAAATTTGGAAGAAGACCATGATAAAACACTGCTATTATTGTTACCAAGAAAACTTGAAAGGCCACTTCCATGAAGTTACCAAGACTCCAGGTCGTCTCAAAGGAGACCCGATTTTTGTCCATAATCAGAGTTCTTTGAAATGTCAGATATTATATCCAGTCTTGTCATGTCATGCAGCGTGAGATTGGAATTTGCAGTTTAGAACCACAGATTGAAAAGATTAAATTGTTGTTTTATTTTGTCGCTGTTCAGGAGAAGATGGACGGCTGGCATATGAACAGCTAGACAAATTCCCCCGTGAATTTGTTAAAGTTGGTGGTCGACGGACAACTGAAGTGGCTACAGCTTTTTAAGTATTCAATTTACATTTTAATATATGCCAATTTCATCTGAACCACGATGGTCCTATAAAAAAAAAAAGAAAATTCAAAACCCATTATTTGAAAATTGTTTTGTAACTTATGAATTTATGAGCATTAAAAAAAGAGAGGATTTAATATATGGGCTGCTGTTGCCTCTTCTATGTAGCTTATAGTGAAATATTAATTTGTTGAAGATTATGATAATCTTGCTTTTGTGAAATCCAAGTAATTGTTGTAAAGCTTTGGAAAAATGAGAGATGTTTTGAAATTATAACATATGTTAAATATAGAGCAGTGCGTGTTTGGTGGGCATAATTGTGCCAGTTTGCAATATGTGATACTGTGTTGAAAACATTGAAAAGCAAACATTTAAAGACATTCTGACTCCCATCTTCTCTGAATCTCTGTATTCATCAAATATCTGTCTGTCTGATTTTATTACTGGTAATCATCTAAGTTAACATAAGAAGCAATACTCAAAATTAGGCCAAACCAAGGATGTGAAATTCCAGATAGTGTGATTTGTGCCCCGTTTAAATTTCCATTCTTCCTTTTTTCCTGCCCTTCACTCAGAATGCATGTTGATACTAGAATACATTTTTCATTGATAACCAATTGTGGAAGTTGTGTAAAGCAAGCGAAAAATTAAATTTGCTTTTTTTCCCCCCCTACAGAGAAGTATATAGAGTATACTTAATGACAGATAAGCCCCGAATTCCCAAAATTTCAGGGAGGGGAAATTTACCTGTTACTTTTTAAGAACTTGATTTATTTAATTCTATTTTTCAATATGACAGATGATAATGAAGATGATTTCTGGACTGCCTTATAGACCATAAAGTGATCAAGATAGCTTATAGCAGCAGTTCTCAACCTGTGGGTCCCGACCCCATTTGGGGTCGAATGACCATTTCACGGGGGTCGCCAAACACCGCAGTCCGCCATTTTTTTTGGTCGGCCATTTTTTTTGGTCCGCCATTTTTTCCCCTTTGCGATGCGCCCATCTCGCCACACATGCACGATGCGGGCCGGGGTCGAGCCCCGGAAAAGGTTGAGAACCGCTGGCTTATAGCTTAATCTGATGCAGACTTTCTCTGAAGAAAATCCTTTTTGAGTTTAACCTGATTTACTTTCAAATAAAAATGAATAGAATTGTAGCTCCAAAGTATTTAATAAACTCCTTGCCGCTATTTTTGTGGATATACAATTATGAAAGCTACTTTTCTGGTCTACAAGCAGAAAAAAAAACAATAAGCATTCTCTGAATCAGGTAGATTTTGGAGTTTTGTTTAGAAATATGATTTAATAAAGCCTTTTTGCAAATGCATGCTTAAGACATTTTCGTGAATGTATATATCTGTATATTTATAAATCAAATATAAGTATTACCTGATTAAAATTACATTTGTACAGTTACTGAAAGGTCTATTGAAAAAAAACAAGCATTTCTCATAAGATGTGAAAGTATTATGCTTCAGGATTTTATAGCACATTGCTCACATGAGCTTGCTGTCTTTTGTACTGATTCTTGACTTATATATGCCTTCTAATTTTGTGGTATTTGTTATTTCTGGTATTTACTGTTTCCTTTAAGTTATAATAAATATTATTTTTGAAATACAAAATAGCACGTGATAAGGTTTTCTTGCATTTATTGGCAGTCAGTACCTGTAAAAGTATGTGGAAATGACTTTGGGGAGGCAGGAGGAAGAGCTGCAGACTGGACAACTAGTGTATAAAAGATTTCTCAGCCCGTAGCAGGAGGGAGGGCGTAGGAAATGTTTCAGATGAGATTGTCCCTAATTTTCCCAGAGGGTAAAGGGAAAGGAGGGGAAAAATATTTTTCAGTCTTGAAAAATTCTGTTAATGTAACCTTACAATAAAGACAGAGCCTGTACTTTTAGTCCGGACTACCTATAAGGACTCATGGGAGTGTAAGGCTTTCAAAGCAGGATTTAGACAGCTTCTTCCTGCAAATATTCCTGGATACTGAATTGTTAACAGTTGTAACAACGATGGTCCCAGATAATGGAAGCTAAGATTTAATATTTAGAAGACAGAGAACTCTTTCTTTCGGCCTTAAAGCTTCCCTCAGTGCCTTATCACTTTTGGTAGAATGTACTTTTAAAAGGAATTTTAACCATCAACCTTGCTAATTCTAGAACACAGTTCAATTAGCAAGTGCTGTTAAATTATTGGATTTTTCCAAAGGTGAGTTAGAACTTGCTGTTCTGCTGTTTATTGGAATATGGAGCTGAAGAAGGTATCTTTTAATTAATCTCATTTGGTACAGAGAAAAGTTAAAAGGGTGATGCAAAATTAATAGAGAAATATTTTTTTAAAGTAGGATTTAAGTAAACTAGAAAAGCAGAGGAATAACCCTACGCATGACATCATTAAGAACCTGTGCTGTTACATTGTACATTCTGTTTACAGCACTCATTACCTAGTTACCAGTTATGAGTGAGTTTTGTAGTAACTGAACCAATATATTGATTTTTCCAGCCTTTTTCTACTTGATGAAAGAAGTATACTTTTTTAGGCAACATGGGAATTGTATTTAGTACACTAAAAGCTTGCTATAACATCTATAGTGATAGAAGGAGGGAACCAATGATCAAGCCGATAGATCCGATCTTCCACCACCACAAAATTAAAATATATGGCATGAATCTAAGAAATACAGAACTGTCACTGGAAGAAAGAGCCAAGGCTGCATTATATGTAGGCCTGCTAGCTTACACAGGTATGCATGAAAGATTGAGCTAGGTTTGGGATAAGAGACTCAAAAGGAGGGGATTAATGTATTCTACACTCGTCTAAATAATATGTAATACTATTATCCTTAAATCAGTGATGTCAAACTTACGACACATGTCAAAGGTGGCACACTACATTTTGGGTGACATGCCAGCGTTCCACCAACATCCAACAACTATTTTTTGAAAGCAACCCCATTCTAGGACAATTTTAGGTTGTGGATGCGGCATGTAAGGGGGGCGTATTCTTAGATGACCTCAGTTCCTCTGGAATTTATGTGGGGGGGCAATACAAGAGTGGGGTGTACTTTTGCCGGTTTTTGGAGGCTGCAGAGGCTGCTGAAGAGCATTCTTCAAGAACATCTTGTGTAACCTGGAGTAGCCTCAGGCCAGAAGGGGCTGTCAGTTTGAAGTTAAGCGGGTATAGCAGATCATGGGAAATGCTGGGCCATGGGTCCAATTGCACCATTCCCCAAGCTAGTCTTTTTGAGTGTCAGCAGTGGCACTAAGGTTAAAATTGAGGCCCAGGTCTCAATTTCAAGCCCAGCTTTGGCACTGCCAAATGCCACTATTCATGTGCATAGATGCAGGGGAGAGGGGAGATTATTTCCCTTGTTCAGGATGATGCTTCAGCAGAGTCAAGTTAGACACTATGAATTTTTGACACATCAAGCCCAAAAGGCTTGCCATCATTCTAAATATTAAGGAAGCAGGACTGATCAGACCTACAGAGTTCAGCTGGAGATATAGGTATTCTGGGGTCTTCAGCTACAATAGAATCTCTGTATCCTTGCCTGTTAGTTGGGACTTAGAAGAGATGTGGCTCAAAATTACTGCATTCTTAAAAAGACCTGAAAGTCATCACTCCTATTAAAAGTTTCCAATTGCTCAATAAAAATGGTGTTTAGAAGCAAGAACTGTAACTTAATTGATCCTTTGGCTATCATCATACCTCATCTCCTTTTTAATCAACAGAGAATAAACTTTAAAGCCCCTCCTTCCAACTACCCTCCAAGCCAGATATGTAATGGAGTGGAGCCATGCAAAGTAATATTTTTTAGTGCAGGAAAAGTGCCTTCCTCCAGTTTATTTATCCGACTTTTTTTTCCATTCGGGAGGATTTTTTTTTAATTCATACATTTCTTCAACTAAGGTTTTTTATTTTAGAAACTGACTCATGTAAGAACTGTGCAATGTAAAAAGAGCAGCCTACCACAACATAATTGCATACAGCACTCAGCAATTATATACCCATTATGGATCCTTTTTTGTAGCAGACACTCCTGCTCGTGACAGTAACATTTCCAGGTTCAGCTGATGCCTTCTTTGCAAGCATGTCCAACAGATCCTGTGCTGTTCTACCGTGTTTCCCCCAAAATAAGACTGGGTCTTATATATTTTTTTTGGGTCCAAAAGACCCATTAGGGCTTATTTTCGGGGGATGTCTTATTTTTTCATCACAAGGTTTCATTTGGTGGGGAAGGAAGGCTTTGGAAACTGCCTTTTCATTTACATTCATCATCAATAATGTAGCCCATCCCCGTCCTCCAGCTCTACCGCACATGCGGGAGAAGCCTCCCGCAACGACCAACCTTATCCTGCGGGAGCTGGATTTCTTACAGGGAGAGGCTGCGTGTTGCAGGACAACTGCAAAGGGTGCACAGGGATCCCTGCAGCTCCTGGAGGCTCCGCTGCTTGGTTTCCTACCCCACCTCCGCCAGGCTGATCTGGTAGGCAGGATTGCCTTCCCCACAACTGCATTGGCAGCTGATGCTGCCCTCCCGAGAAGTGGCATGGCAATTGGTTGGCAACCACGCCCCAAACCTCAGCCAATCTCTCCACGGCATGATGCAGTTGATTTGAGGTGGCTGGCCAGCCACTGGGGTACTGAAGTGCTGCTGAAAACAGCGAGGCAGATGCGCACAATCTGCACTGCCCGCCTCCCCCCATGCCTCTGCCTGCATGCTCGGCCTGCTAAACTTCACCTCTACAGTACGATAGCCAGCTGATCAATTGAGCAAAGTGAAGGCCCTGGGGGAGGCGGGCAGTTCAGATTCCCCATACTCGAGACCAGGGGTTTTTTTTCCCCGCTACTGGATTTTCACTGCCAGACTGTTTACTTTCTTTAAAGTTTACTTGATGCACAATGGGAAGGAGCCGCATTCTGCATCAAGTAAACTTTAAAGGAAGTTAAACAGTCTAGCAGCGAAAATCTGGCAGCCCTGAAAAAAAAACCAGGTTTTTTAAAAAGTTTTTTATTTATAATACAGTTAAAACAAAGATGGACATAACGTAACATTCCAATGTAAATATTTCTAACAATTTGTTCCTCTTCATACATATAATTCTTAATCTCTATATATACATATTTTTCTATATAATACAGTCTCTAATTTGTTTCTCTATATACTAACATACAATTATATATATTTCTATCTTAACACTAACTTAAAACCCGAACAGTTCTCCTTGATTCACACCAGTAATAGAATTTGTCCCAGATTTCAGAGTAATCTGACTCTGTCTTGTCTTTCATTTCCATTGTGAGCCTATCCATATCAGCACACGATAAAATTTTATATAAAATCTCTTCTTCTGTTGGAATTTCTTTATTCCTCCAGTTTTGTGCATACGCCAATCTAGCAGCAGTGAGAATGTGTAACATCAAGTAAAATATCCCTTTGTCGTATTTCTGCGTAGTTATGCCTCATAAGAAGAGTTCTGATTTTAACTCTACCTCTATCATTAGTATTTCTTCTAGCCATTTTTTTATCTTGTTCCAAAAGTCACGGGCTTTTGAGCACTCCCACCACATATGGTAATATGTCCCTATTGCCAATTTGCATTTCCAACATATGGAAGAAAAAGTTGGACCCATTTTAGCTAACCTTGTGGGTGGGAGGTGCCATCTATAGAACATTTTGTAGATTTTCTTTGTAGGAGGTGGCTAAAGTAAGCTTCCTATTTCTTACCCATAATTCTTGCCAGATGTACAGATCAAAGTTGAGATCAAAATCCCTGCTCCACGTTAACATAGTTTCTTTTACCTGTTCCACATACATTGCCTGATCTAACAAATAATGATACAGCTTTTTAATCATTTTATCCTCAGTACCTAGTAATATTTTATCCAGCCCTGTTGGCTCCAATTTTATGCCTAACTCTTTTTTATCTTTTCAATATCTCGCCTGTAATTGAAGGTATGCCCACCATTCTAGTTCTATCCCTTCGTCTCGAAGAAATTTTCCTGGGTTTCAATTCCCCTTTCTCGTCTAGTACATTTTTATATGTTATAATTTTCCCTAATTGTATAAACTTTGGATGTAAATGCATTTCTAGCTATAAGATCCAGCCGGGGACTTGAATATAATTTGGTTGCCAGGTTTTAACCCATACATCAATTAGAGCTCGTCTGATGTAATGCCTTCGAAAATATTTGTATGTTTTATATTTCTGATCCCATAGCATAGCATGCCATCCTATTTGTAAATCATGACTTTCCAGACATAATAATCTCCTATTCTTCAATAGTATCCAATCCTGCACCCATAATAATACTATGGCCTGATAATATTTTTCCAGGTCAGGGAGGCCAAGTCCACCTCTTTCCTTCGAATCCTGCAGTAATTTTAATTTAATCCTTGCTTTTTTCCTTGCCAAATACATTTGAGCATAGTTTTGTTAAAGTTTTGAAAGAATTTCTTATCTAATTTTATGGGTATACATTGGAACAAAAATAAAATTTTTAGTAGCACATTCATTTTGATTACAGCAATTCTGCCCATAAAGGAGAGCTGTAAGTTGGTCCAAGTATCTAAATCAATTTTAATCTGTTCCATTAGCTGATCATAATTGTCTCTTTTAAGTGTAACACATCTAGCAGTTAGCTGTATCCCTAAATATCTTATTTTATTCGTGATTTGAATACCTATTCTGTCAACCAATTCATTTTTCTGTATTTTAGTCATATTCTTGATGAGCATTTTAGTTTTTTTCTTTATTTATCTTTAGACCTGCTATTTCTCCATCACTTCCATCAATCTTGTCCCCGATTGTAATGGCTCTTTGATTATAAAAACTAAATCCTCTGCAAAGGCTTGCGTTTTAAACGTTTCTTTCTTGATCTCTAAACATTTGATCTGTTCATCTTTCCGAATCACTCTGATTAGTGCCTCTCTAAGGATAGTATAAACAATAACGCGAGGACAACCTTGCCTTGTACCTTTTTGAATTTGGAAGCTATCGGTCATTTCTCCATTAATTATTACTTTTGCTGCCTGTTTAAAATAAACTGATTTGAACATATTTATAACATTTTCCCCGAAGTCCATATACAACAATTGATTGAGCATAAAATCCCATTTCACATTGTCAAATGCTTTTTGTGGGTCAAGGAAAATTAAACCCATTTGCTTTTCATTGTGTATCTCATAATACTCCAATACATCCAGAACAATCCTGACATTGTTTCTTATGTATCTTTTAGATAAAAAGCCATTTTGATCAGAATGTATAAAATCTGTTAGGAATCTTTCAAGTCTTTGCGCCATTATAGCCATAAAAATCTTATAGTCCGAATTTAATAATGAGATGGGTCTATAGTTCTTAATATGCGCCAGGTCTGAGTTTTCCTTAGGAATCAGGGTGAGGAGGGCTTCTTCCCATGAGGCTGATATTTTAGCTTTTGTTAAGACCTCGTTAAATAGTTCCAACAGTACTGGACTTAAAGATTCTTGTACGATTGTATACATTTCTACAGAAAAACCCGTTTTGTGAGACGCCAGACTAGCATGCATTCACGTGCCTCCAATCCCTTTGCTTGCTGCAAAGCCAGATTGCAGCAAGCAAGGGATTGGAGGCACGTGAATGCACTCTAGTGTGGCCCTTTCGGAGCCGGTCCAAATGCGAAGGGAATGGTTTCCACCCCACCCAGTCGCTGTGGGGCTTCGTTCCAAAGACCGTCTGCACAGGCTCTGGACAAACCGAGATCTGGGACTGAAAAAGCAGCAGCGGGAGCGAAGGGCTGTTAAAAGGAGGAAGGAGAAAGTGGGAGAAGCCACTACCGAACAGGCAAGGTGTGACGGGTGTTGGGACGTGGAAGGCCTAGCTATGGGGTCCCTTCAGCACAGTAAGCAGTTGCGGGATGCGTGGGGTAGCTCCCCCCTTCCCCACCTGCCTCATGGCAGAGGCCCCCCATGCCTCGTGTCTAGCAACCAGATGTCTGATGGAATGGGCAATCGGTTGGCACAGGCTTTCAAATAGAGCTTATTTTGGGGGTAGGGCTTATATTAGGCCCATCCCCCAAAATCAAGCTAGGGCTTATTTTCAGGGTAGGTCTTATTTTTGGGGGAAACATGGTATTGGGCTCGGAGGTGATTTCTCTGGGTTTAACTGAGAAGCAGAAATCCCATTTTTCTGGCTGTTGTTTCTTGTTTCAGGCAGCCGTGATAATACCAGCATTCAAATCATCAGTGCAAATTATGCAAGCTGAGTGAGGGCAGGAAAGGGGAAGAATCTGCTTCATCTTACATGCAGATTGCTGATGTCATTTATTGAAAATTTGGGAAATGTTGCAGCTGGCAGTAGTGAATATTTTTTTTGCCTGCATGTATCAAAGGAACTCAGATAGATGAACCAAGCTAGATCCATGTGATATTTTGTGCCTTAAATCAACCATCCATTGTATGGAATAGGGCATTTTAGGATACTAGTGGTCAACAGGCTTTGTTTATGCAGAAAGTGGCTCAGAATTTAAGAACTATGATTGCTTTACAGGTGGTGTTGGTGCTGGAAGTCTTGCTTTACAATATATTCAGGACATGATTGATATTTTGATTATGCCAGATACATCCACAAAAGTCAGAATCTCCGTATTAAAAGGACTATGTAGTGTATGCTACATTAACCCCATAAACCAAAATGAAGCCAAAGCTCACCACCTTCCTGAAATTATGCTTTCTTATCTTGAAGAAGATGAAGACTCTGCAGAAGCTGACTCAGATATAGCTCTTGTGAAGTTCTGGGTTTGTTATCTTATGACTGTTGTCTGCTGTAATAATATGTCTTATATTAAATTATTTCATGAAATTGGTGGCCAAACACTAGAGAAAAGGCTGGAATACCTATCTAATATGGAATGGTTTGGCTGGCCCCAAAACTACGCTACCTTAATGTACATGCTTATGGGATATCCAGGCATGGAAGTATACAAATAGAATTAAGGGAATGTGTGTCGGAACAAATATTCTGCTACTGAGAGGCACTAGGTATTGCTTTCTTCAAATATTTGACACAATAAAATTGCTGCTTAGTGTTTAAACTGAGATTTAATTCTAAGATTCATTCAATCAATAAAGAAAAAAAGGATAAACGTCCAAAGTTAAACTCAACAGAACCGATCCCCATTGCTTACTGCCTGGATGTTCAACTTATTAGTCTAGCATAGGGGTGTCAAACTGCTGGCCCGTGGGCTGGACACGTCACCAGGAAACCGCGATCACCCCATTGCCGGCAATGGGGAAAAAGCTCCGATATGTCACGCGACGTCATGAGTTTGACATGTGTGGTCTAGCACCTAACCCTGGGATCTCCTAGCAAGAACTATCCACATCCAAGTCCGCTAACCTATTTTTGAGTTCAGCCAAGGTTGGCTAGATGATGCTTGTTTTCATTTTACTACATGCTATCAATCTGAAGAAATGCTGTGAAAATGGTTTTAAGAACAATAAACAGCTTTCAAAACACAATTAAGCTGTTATGCCCAATAACACCTCGTGCACTATTACCGTTAAAAATTATTGAAATCTATTATAAATCCCATTAAGCTAAACATTTGATTGGGAAGAAGTCTTACCATTTGTGATGAAGAAAGTTTCAGTTTGATTGATTGAGGTGATGGGGCTGTAGGTTACTTTAGCAGGGGAACACCCAGTTGGAAACAGCTGCAATCCCTATGTCCCATGTAGTCAAAGCATCAAAATAAAACATTTTTTAAAATGATTTGTCTAGTAAGGAAAAATATGAGATCCACAGCAGAAAGGTAACTTTAATAAAACTAATCAAAATGGCACAATATAATAAGCAGCTTTCAAATTTTCTTGAAAACTTTTTATCAGGTAAGTTACAAAAATCAGAAGAAGCAAGGCAAAAAACAGGTAAGATGATGTACAGATTAAACATTTATGCAAAGTGAAGCGGCCAGGGCAATTCATTTCCCTGTTAAATGATTAATCTATTCTGCTAAATATAACCCAATAGAATTAAATATGTTCTCTTACACTGCACTAATTTTATAAAGATTTAACAGTAAATTTGGAAACAAAATATGGTAGTTTTCTTCCAAGTACTGTCTACTCCATGCACAGGGATAATTAGAGGGTAAGATTGAGGGGTCCTAAGCTGTGGATTTAATAAAGTCATTAGAAAAAGTGTTTTACATTTGAAAGATACTATCTTTTATGACAAGGAAAACCTGCGAATTAATCCAGAAAGGCAGAAGCAGAGGCACGTCTGGTTTGGGAAGAATTGAAGAAAAATTACTAATTTCAAAATATTTGGGAGTTGAGCTATAATGGAAGAGGTCTCTAGGCAGCGCTAAAGATACGTGCCAGATAAAATTAGATTGGTTATTATGATGTATCAAGAAATAAGTTCCATTTTGAAAACCATATCATAATTGTGTGGGTAAATTTATTTGGTAATTACAAATGTCATAAATGAATAAAAACTTATTTACAAGCTGAAATACACAGTATTTCCAATTAATAAGTGACAACATACAATCTATTACTTCTGGTAAGACTGTTAGTCACTCTGTAACACATTAGTAGTGCAATCCCATCCTCCAAATGTTTGATAAATCTGTAGTTTTCAGAGGATTTCTTGACTGCTCTGCCCCCCCACCGCCACTTTAGAGCCCAATACTTTCAGAGGTTACTTTCTCAATTTAGAGGCACATCTGCAACATCATCTGTATAACTGTTGGAAAATTGTGAATGTTCCTCTTCAGATTCACCATCTAAATCTTCCTCAGCAGAATCATTTTCTTCATATGCAATTTCTTCCAGATCTAAATTTTTCAAAATATCTAGGCTTTCTGGTACTTTTCCAGTGATTTGCTAGATAAGTGAAACAATGGTGTTAAGAGACAAAATTTCATCTGCTTTTATCTTAAGCAGTAATACTCCAAGTCTATAGAACATTCCATTAGTTCTCCATTTTTAAATTATCCCTTTTTTAAATAAATAACTCAAGGTGGCAAACATAATTAATACTCCCTTCTCCTCCTCCTCCTCCTATTTTTCCACTGCAACAACCACTGTGTGGTGACGTCAGATGGGCTGAGAGAATGACTGGCCCAAAGTCATATTTCATGCTGAAGGTGAAGTAGAACTCATGGTCTCCTGGTTTCGTAACCCTTAACTATTAGACGAAAGAGGCTGCTAAGTTGCTTTTAGCGTAGTGGCATTTAGCCTTAGAACTACACTCTTGTCTGACAAGTCAGTGACTCAGTCATGTTTGTTTGCATAATTGCTACTCACTCTTTAGTACTAAATTGGAGAAGCTCTATGGTGTCAGCTAGGCTTAAGGACCAACCTTGTGCACAATTTCTCTTTGCCCTAGAATACATCCTCTTTTTTGAAACATGGTTGGTACATATACAATGTACCGCTTGGTAGAATCTGAAAGCCAGCTAAACTTTGTAAAAATGTGAAGCGAATAGATCCACTTATCTTCTTTTGACTTAGTAAAATACTCTGAAAATGCTGTTCTATAAATAACCTCAAAGAATACAAATGCTTTTTTTTTCTTCATATGGTGACATACTTGTACTTGTCATTAGGAAGTATATGGCATGGGAGATGGGGAGAAAGGGCCATTTGATCAAGAAATACTAGATAAATCAACGAGTCCTTGTGACCAATGTTTGCCTATCCACAATATCCAAAATGGTGCATACATTCTCCCATCTCCAAACTAACTCCAACCAGTGGAAGGGTGATTGAACCTGTTTTATTATTGTTGTTGGCTACTGTGATCCACAAATACCCAGGGCCTGAACATTTTTTTTTTTAAACCAACTCTAAGGACTCAAAAGAAGATAGAATGAAATGGTCCATTGTGGGGACGAAACCCCAAAAGGACAGCTTAAAGCACAAATCATTTTGTATATCTCGGAAGCTCTGCGGACATTCTCTTTAGTGTGGGAAATGGCACTCACCTACTATTGCAAAGGCAATGTGATAATACAAAATTTGCACGAGGCAAATTCACAGGCTGAAATGCTGCTCTTTTCCTAGTAAGCAGCCTTGTATAGTATTTTACTTCTATTCTTGGTAAGTTTGACTTTACATTTCAAATTATAGCTATTTAAAAGTATAAACACGCTAACTGTACGTGTGGTCCTTGGGCTATGACAGCAACTCTGCTCACAGCAGGATTCGAACCTGAGGGGCCTCGGGGTTGACTCAGCCTTCCATCCTTCTGAGGTCGATAAAATGAGGACCCAGATTGCTGGGGGCAATATGCTGACCTTGTAATCTGCTCAGAGAGCACTGTAGCATGTAAGTCTAAGTGCTATTGCTATTGCTCAACCTCAAAGTTGAAAAACCGAGATCAGGATTCAAAAGATCACATCTTCTGCCATGCAAAATGGACTTGTAGCAGGATACTCCCTGTTACTTCCATCCCAGAGATTAATCACTTACTTACTTTTTAATTTCCCAAAGGCATAAACTCCAGTCAACATTTTATCAACCGAGCAACTTACCTCTATCATATTTGCCATATAATGAACATGGCCAGCTAGTTCTGCCAGTTCTTCGTTTTCTTCTTTTAGACAAGCAATTTCACTATTTTTTAATTCAATTTCTTGATGCAACTAGAGAAAAAAAAAGATTTTTAGATAATGACAGATTTCTAAAGGATGTCTTCTGCCACTTCTAAGAACATTACCTTTTCATTTTCTTGTAAAACCTCATGCAGGGCTTTCCTCCTCTCCTCAGCCAGTTCCTTCCAATATTGGAATGAAGGATTGCCTGGGGGGGGGGAATTATAAGTACTGATATTATAGTCACATAAAATTTGTTGGAATTACTCTAGCAACCTCAAAGCTAAGTCACATAAAGCAGGAGTGGTCAACCACGGCAACTTCTACAACCTGTGGACTTCAACTCTCAGAATTCTAGGAGATGAAATCCACAGGTCATAAAGTTACCATAGTTTGTCAACAGATATAAAGTATTATTTTAATACAAATCATATGAAACACTATGGTATCAGTGCAGTATCATTTTTTCAAAAAAATACATATTCCTCATGATAATAGCAAATAGGGAAAAAGACCACGTCCACCCCCAGACTATTCCAGAGTTATCTTGGAGGCTGATCCAGCTGGAACCACAGGCTTGGCAGCTGGAGTAAAATCTCATTTATTTACCTATCTTTTAATTTACCTTCTATTCTACCTTGTAGCTCAAGTTAAACTCCTGGATTGGGTTGCATGACCATCTCAAACAAGAGAATGCCAGGAGTGTCTCTAGGATTTGTTATATTCAAGCTCAATTAAAACAACTTGCACTTAGGTCAGAATCCCTCCAATATCTGGGTGCCCTCATTTTTCTGTATAATCTTATTCATTCTTTACGTGACTCTAAACAGGACCTTATTTCAGCTCCTCTTGCTAGAAACCCAAGCAGTTATTATGTCCCTACAACGACACGTTACACCTTTGCTCTACATGTTGCACGGGTTGCCAGTGTGCTTATGGGCCCAATTCAAGATGCTGAGTTTGACTTTTAAAGCCCTTTGTGGCATGGAGCCATGTTATCTGAGGGACCACTTGTTCTTGATTGTATCTGCTTGTCCCACCAAAACTGGCAGAGAAGGCATGCTGCAGATCCTCTTTATTAGGGAATTGCACTAGGGAGGTTCCAGAAGGTGAGCCTTCTCTGCCGTGGCATCCACATTATGGAATCTTCTCATCAGAAATGAGCCTAGCTCCATCACTTTCAACATTCTTCAGATTCTCAAGACTTGGCTATGCCATCAGGCTTGGGGATCCCAGGGAGATCCTGTAATGGCTTTCTTATTATGGTTAACATCATCCTCCCTGATCATGTGCTTACAGTTTTTAATGATGACAGTTTTATATAGTTATTTTTTAATTTTTCTGCTGATATGATACATAAATGAAGTAACATCAAATTGGTTTTCATGAGATTAATCACTTAACCATCCACTCTCTTTCATAACAGTCCCAATCAAGTACCACTCTACTTTAGTTCTGTGCCTACACAAACATGCTGAACACAAAAGAATCAGTAAGTGTCAATTTCTCATAGTCCCAATAGCTAATTTTTCTTTTTTCTTTTTGCTATAATAAACATAATGCATGAGATGAGATAAATTCTTTAAAACTGCAGCTCTCCTCTAAATATCATTACTTGATTATAACTCCAATTCAACAGCTCTTTCTTCTGTTGTGGGATTCAGAGGCTGTAGAAAACAAGATGACGACATTCCACCTAATCCAATATGATAATTTGCTATGGTGCTTATAAGTGGAACAAACCTTTCACTGTAAGATCAGAAGGCTGGATCGCTCCTCTTATATTTCTGTGTTCTATTTTATCAGCAGCCTCAGGTTTGGATACATTTGAAATAAGCTGATCATTCCAAAATTTCTTCTTAACTGAAGTCTTAGCCTGTTATAAATTATGAGCAGTTTAATAGTTTAGATCGTTGAAGGTGAAAGACAACCCATCCTTCCATCCATTTAATTAACCTTAAAACAGGGAGTCCAGAAAACAATGCCCTCATCATGAAACTACCAAGGAGAAAACCAAACTGGGAAGCCTGTGTGTAAAAATAGAAAGCAACCCCCCCCACACCTGCACTGATGATGTTACTGTATGTATATGCCGAAGCTATGTTGCAATTAAAAGATTCTTTAAGGTAAGCAATGCCTCAAAGTTCTTTGAAGACCTTCTTCTTTCGGAACCATGACAGTTACCTAATTGGGTACTGAAATGTCTGCAACCGAACAACCAAGCTCAAAGAGCACCAAAATTCAAACCTGAGCTACATATATTCTCTTCTGTTGGAGAGTCCAGTTAGCATTCATATTAATATTACCTTGAACCGCAGTGACAGAAAATGAGTCACTGGTCTCTCTTAATTTAATGTCCAGTTCAAGTTGTTTATTTAAGCCAGGGCAGGAAACCTCTTGGGGTCATGAGAGTGCAAAGTGGACAAGGTGCAGTGTTCTCCATACAGCTTGGTCTGTTTCGTACTTCAGAACTGTTGTTTTGCAGATTGCCCGCCATTTATTTAGGACTCTTATTACCTACAACTTCAATTAGCAGCATAATTGCAGCTTAATTAAAAGCAAACTACAATTCATGTGTCAGCTCATAACTGACTGACTTCTAACTAGATTCTGTTCAAAAGACATACGTACCTCATTTGCCCTGCCCACCAGACAACCTGTAATAGATGGTTGTATCATCCTAAGGGTCTGCCTCTGTGGTGCGCAGTTTGTAATACTTGTAGAAACCTGCTGGGAAACAACACATAGAGGAAGTCAAGTTTTTAAGTGGATTATATTAATATTTAAACACTACCAACATGCTCACATTTAGTAAGAATATTATGCTTGATGGGAACTTTTTCTAAAAGTGTAACTTGTAAGGTTAGTACTTGTAAGTTAGATCAAGGAACCTCCTGGCACTGCCCTCTCATGACAGCAATCATAACTAGACACCAACAAGAAACCATGGATTCACTCAGATGTAGTTTTATTCTACACTTATTTTCAATTCCAGAAGTAGGTTGGTGATCCCTAAGCAGTTATAAACATTCAGGTTAATTTATACGCTGTTAAGTCTATTGTTGCACTTCAATCAGATACTACAAAATTCAGTCTTGTATCAACAGTAGTATTTACACTGTGCCTAGAGTGGAAGTTAACTTCAAAATAGTTCCAGTTATTGTAATTTCATCAGTAATAAAGATGACTAAAGAAAGCTTTAGAGAGAGCTCTACATATACAAGTAAAACACTACATCCAGTATATTGTTCTAAAGGTTCCTATTTGCTTAGTTTGAGACAATACACTGATCTAGCCAGAGCACTTGTTTTTGGAGGTTGGGGAGAAGGGAGGAAGAAAAGAATGCCTGGCACCCTGTCATGTGTAAACAAGCAATATCCTGCATTCTTTTTTTTTTAAGTTACACTGCCACCATGGGATAGTAAACAATAGTAGATAATCAAACAGGGATAGCAGGAACATAATGTCACACTAGCGTGAGAAAGTCCGTGATTCACACTATATTTCACATGACAAGTGCTAACCTTTCCCACGGTAAAGTTTCTGCTGCCAATTAATTTACTGTTGAACTTGAGGACAACTGCCAGCTACTTTGGGAACAAACACCGCACTAATTTCAGATTGTAACAGCAGGTATTGAATTAGATTCAAGAACTATTCACGGACATCACTTGCTTGGATTAACCTATTACTTGCAATATTTTATGTTTAACCAAATAAGTTCTGATGAAGGTTAAAGAGATAGCAAGTATAAAATAAACACTGAGAATATTGAGGAGCAAAGAACATATTGGCCCAATACCCATTTCATCTCAAGACAATGCAGGTCTTCTATATCTATATATTATTCCTTCTTCTGTTCTTTGCCAGTAGTGCCATAATAAGCTTCTGTATACTTAATACCCAAGCTCCAATCAATACCTTTTAGGTCAAGGGTAGGCAACCTTGGCTCTTTTATGACTCATGGACTTCAACTCCAGAATTCCTGAGCCAGAAGTCCAGAAGCCATAAAAGAGCCAAGGTTGCCTACCTGTTTTAGGTGAACAAAGAGAACAAGTTCAGAGGGCAAAGTTTCACCTCTGGTGAAACTGGACTTAAAAGGTATTATTCCACAACTCAACCATTTTTGTATAACTTTGACTTGTGTGCTTTCCTGGATCACAAGTCTCTGCTTACAGTCACTCATACCTTAATCACTCCCCACGTTTATTACTGCGCTGTGCTCTACATGGAGCGACCCTTGAAGAACAGCCGGAAGCAACACCTGGTCCAGAATAGGGTAGTGCAGGCAGTAATGGGCATAATTTTGTGCATCCCTATAATATGCCCAAGCCAAATAAACCTACAAACCTGACAAAATATTCTTTCAAACTGATTATATTTCATTGTTTAGGATGCTCCAGGTGCTGCTCGCATTTTTGAGCCATGATTCAAAACTAGCATTAAGTTTCTTTCAAACTATCTGAGAATTTACTAAGGGACAATCAGCCCCATGAATTTATTATGCAAAATCTGATTTTGGCAATGATATGAAATGCAATTTTTTCTTTCTTTTTACAATTCAAGTCCATTCATAAGTCCAATTTCTTTTTTTCCTTCTACAAAAGTCTGCAGAAGATGCTTTGAGAACAGGGATTTTGAATAACTCTCTTGAACATCAGTCATTTGGAGTTGGGTGGTATCAGCATCAAACAAATATACACCTGATGTTTAATGACATTCCAGATGTCACCCAAGGATAAATGTTCATATATTGTGGGAATAAAATGAGACATGTAAATGGTCTGTTCACTATCTTTCTATCCTTATTTTTCTTGCACTACCATGACAATGGTCAATATAGAAAACTTACCATTACTTAATGGCATTATGTGTATATAATGTTGCTTACTAACTCCCAATTCCATGTTGATTTTCCTACCCCAGCAATGCCTGATAAATTCACAACTAGTACAGTTAAAGTTCTGAAAGCTAAACCCTAAAATCCAGCCCTGGAACAACAAGGGATATCAACGTATATAAAATATTGCTAAGATGTTTTAATCAATAGATCAGTTAGCTAAACTTTTGGAAACTAGTGGGGGGAGGTATTTCAAAAGTGACCCTTGATTTAAAAACAATCTGAAATTGTTATAAAACATTTTGGTAACGGAAAATAGTATAACTTCATGCTTTTAGGATATTGAGAACAAATGTAACATAGCTGATCAGTTGAAGATATACTTTTAGCAATGAAGTCGAGAAACAAAACTTATTCTCTTGACAAACTTATTGAGCGCAGCATTAAGTGCTGAAGTCCTAATTTTGGATATTATACCTTCAGGCTTTGTCCATTTTTCCGAATGTTGAAGCTTACTTTCTGCAAACTTCAAAGGGCTATTTGCATGACACATTTCAGTATCATTGGAAGGTTAGTATTTCACGTTAAGAAGATAGTAAACCCCTTCAAATGATTCAAGAATTTTATTGAGAAATTAAATTAAATTTTTACAGATTTGTCTTCTTTGGGTTAAATTAAGTTTACTCAGCCATGTCAAGTGAACTATTGTTGAGATGTTACATGATTCTAACACAGGGGTTCTCAACCTTGGCAACTTTAAGACTTGTGGACTTCAACTCCCAGAATTCCTCAGCCAGCAAAGCTGGCTGAGGAATTCTGGGAGTTGAAGTCCACAAGTCTTAAAGTTGCCAAGGTTGAGAACCCCTGTTCTAACACCTCCAAAGAGTAATGTTCAGTCCTTTAAACTGTAGAGGCAAACCTCAACTTATGTCCACTTGAAAGTACTGAAAAAAAAAGACTTACAACCGGTCCTCGCACTTACAACTATCACAGCATCCCTGCAGTAACGTGATCAAAATCTGAGCGCTTGGCAGCCAGCTTGTATTTATGTCAGTGGCAGTTTTTTCCCCCAGGGTCACGTGATCTCTATTTGTGACCTTTCCAGGGGCTTCCGACAAGCAAAATCTTTCTGGGAAGTCCGATTCCCTTAATGACAATGACAAAACAGTCATAAAATCAGATGTAACTCATTTAACAAGGGCATCGCTTAGCAACAGATGTTCTGGTCCCAAATGTGATGGTAAGTTAAGAACTATATGTAACTTCACTCTGGATCACATGATCAGGAAAAATGGGACTTGGACCTAAGAGCCAGCCACATTCTGCTTTGCTATCCAACAGCCTTTCCCACAAGAATACATTCAAGAAGCATTTTCTCTGAGCTATTTTCCTCCTTCCCCTGGCTTAAGCTAATCAATTTTCTAGATAAAAATGTCTTTTGTTAGTTGCTTCATCAAACAACAGTCTTGGTCCCATTTTGCTTACTTGCTGTGCTCATGGGTAGAGTTCTGATCTTTTTAAATTTCTTTCAAACACTTGTTAATTGGAAGTGTGACAAGAATTGACCATCTGACCATCTCTCCTTTACACTAGTGGGTACGATTATAAAAGTCAGCCATGTCATGCAAAATTGGGACAAAGAATTGAATTTAAGCCTTGAAAAGATGACTAGGTTGTTCATTGTCATGCCAGCAGTCCTCCAATATATAGAGCTCATTTAGGAAAAATTCTGCATCATATATTGCATGATGCCAAAAGGCTCCTTTTGGACTTTAACTCTCATTCCTATAATCAACATGTAATTGTGCAGGATATTTGTTATTGGACTTCCAATAGATTTGACCAATTTGATCTCAGAAGTATGAAGCAATTAGCCTTTTGCTAACTATTCCTTCCCCAGCCCTTAGTTAAGACATTAAATAATATTAAGGAGTCAAAATTATGTGTCTAATGAGTACCCTGCAGTTCAACAGCGGAAAATGGACTTCAGTAAACTAGTTGCATTTGTGTCTCTTCTGTCAATGCAACTTAACAGCAGAATGATCTCTCTCAAATGGCAATTTAAATTAGAACTAAAGGAAAAAGAAAACAAAGTGTTATCATTTAAACAAGTGTTGAATTCATATAACATGGCACTGGGCTTTGCATATTAAAATGAAATTTATCAGCCCAAGTTATTCATTTTATACACAAAATAACATAAGAGTTATACACAAAGTAAAGTAACAGTTTAACATCCACGTATTCTACGACACATAACATTTATAGGAAATAACAAGAGTATTCAAACAGCAACTGCTATTATTTCTTGATAAGTGTTGACATTAATACTTTGTTAACATGTTACCTTCGCTGAGGCCTTCGCTGAGGGATGCTTTTCAGTATTTGATTGCTGCTTCATTTTAGAATTCATGTTTGTTTTTAAAGCCAAAACCTAAAAAAGCACAATGAAAACATTAACAACCAACATAATTGTTCTGCCCAGCCAAAGCCCCTCAGCTCTTTTCAAACATCAGGCTAAAATTTCATGCTAGTCATTCTGTATTGGAAGCTCACAAAAAAAGAAAAGAAAAAAGAAAAGAAACTTGAGAACTTTGGAACAAGAATTCACCACATCCAAAAGACCAAAAACGGGCTTCTGAAAAGGACAGGCCAGCCTCATGTTGCATCTTGCACCAGCATCCTCTTATTCATGGGTGAAAGCAGGTCACCAACAAAAAGCAGCACTTGCAACTACATGTTTTCCTCCAAGACTAAGCAAAGCCCTCGGGGCTCTTATTTGCATGGATGCCTTTTCTTTTTTGAATGGGCCGAAAGCCTCACTTAAGATAAGCATCTAAATTCCTCATTTAAATGACTCGAGTATCATTTAATAAAAACACAATTTAGAAACTTTAACAAAATAAATTTAAACCCGCTAGTCCGAACTAAGCCCTTTGAGCGCAGCTAAGTCTGAAGCCTTAACAGTTTCAGGGGTTCTCAACCTTGGCAACTTTAAGACTTGTGGACTTCAACTCCCAGAATTCCTCAGCCAGCAAAGCTGGCTGAGGAATTCTGGGAGTTGAAGTCCACAAGTCTTAAAGTTGCCAAGGTTGAGAACCCCTGCTTTAACTTCTGAAGTCCCCGCATCTCTTTTGAACCTGGACTCGCACGGAAACGCCCAGATTTAGGGGGCGATGAAATGGAGGGCAGGTTGCCGGCCCCGATTAGCCAGCCTCAGGGGATCCCTAAAGAGGACGGACTCCAACTCCCATTCTCCCCGGGAAAGATGTTGGGAGAAACTGGGGGGTGGGGGTGAAGCTAGAGAGCGCAGGAATCCCAGAGCGACTTCAAGCCTCATTGGAAAATGGCTCCCCTTCCCCTCTTTAAATCACCCCCCACGCGGGTTGCCACTCCGAGAGAAACGGGAACTTCCGAAAGGATCTCTCCCCCTCCCCCCTCCCCTCCGGGTTCCTTAGAAAAGCGCCTCTGAACCAGTGAGAAGCGCGGAAGGAAAAGGGAGAAACGGCAAACCTCGAATTTGGAGGCTGCCTGAGAGGCCGTCCGCCCGCCCGCCAACGCTCCGCACCCGACTCCCGCGCTCGCTTGAACAAGGAGCCTTTCGCGCGCAGCCCTAAAGTCCTCGCTGCGTCGGCGGGCGGGCCTACTTACGCAAGTGAGCACCGCGCCAATACCCGTCCGACGGTCCAATGTCTCTAGCCTATCGAATCCCGAATTCGGAAAACTTACAGCCAATGAGGGCTTCCCTTCCTCTAAACCTGCCCCGCCCCCCGCCGTCCACCTGAGTTGTGTCTTTTTTGCCTACCTCCCTGATAATTGGGGGGGGGAGGTCGTCTGGGGGGGGTTTGAGAAAAAGGGGAGCTGCCGGAAGAAAAGCTGCTGGGCGCGGCGTAGTCCTTCGGGGCGCAGTCCTACGCATGCCTTAGTGCCAGGGGTTCTCAACCTTGGCAACTTTAAGACTTGTGGACTTCAACTCCCAGAATTCCTCAGCCAGCTTAGCTGGCTGAGGAATTCTGGGAGTTGAAGTCCACAAGTCTTAAAGTTGCCAAGGTTGAGAACCCCTGCTTTAGTCAAAAGCAAACATTCTTGAGCTCAGTGATGGCGTCTGATATCTGAGGCTTGCTTTCAAATCAAGGAAAGTGGGATTAAATCTTCAGCCCATGGGGAGATCCCCCCCCCTTGTTGAACACCCCTTAATAACAATTAATTTATTGATTTCACCTTATTTGCAGGCCACCCACTTCGTAAGAGTCTGGTAAGACGGAAGTAATAGCATAATCAAATCTTCTACAGCTGTAAAACGTAACACTCCGGCAAGGGAAAAAAATGATAATCATCAAGGGCAAGTATTCCTGAGGTCAAAGGTAGGGAAATTCTACCAAGATCCATGGCATCAAACACTGGTGAGAGATCTAATAAGATCAGAAGTGATATACAGGCAGTCCTTGACTAACAACAGTTCATTTAGTGACCATTCAAAGTGACAACCACTGAAAAAAGTGACAGGATTTCTTTTCACACTTAACAACTGTTGCAGCATCCCCATGGTCACGTGCTCAAAATTTAGCCGCTTGGCAATTGACTCATATTTATGATGGTTGCACTGTCCCAGGGTTATGTGATCATCTTTTGCAACCTGACAAAAGTCAGTGGGAATTCACTTAAGAATCGTGTTACTCATTTAACAATTGTGGTTATTTGCTTAACAACTGTGGCAAGAAAGGACATAAAATGGGGCAAAACTCACTTAACAAATGTTTCACTTAGCAACAGAAATTTGAAGTTCAATTGTGGTTGTAAGTTGAGGACTATGTGTACTCCTTCCATCCAGGTTTTTATAAATCTTTTTAAATCAACTCTTCAGTTGACATTAATGCAAACTTAGACCATTGTGTTATCTTGCTCAGTATTTTGTGCATTTAGGACTAGCAAGTTTGGGGAAAGGGCAGTGAGCACATTTAGATTTTTTGTAGAAAAGTGGGTTTATAATCAGGCCTGTCTGTTCAGACTGAGGCAGTCCCTCTTCATAGTCCCAATTTAGAAGCTTTTCCAGTCTTTCCTGGTTTACATATTGGACCCATGTTTGGGTTCATGCTTAGCCACAGACATTCACTGGGTGACATGTGACAATCACTCTCTCTTAGGCCAACCTACCTCACAGGATTTCTGTAGGGAGAAATGGGTAGAACGATCACTATGTTTGCCACTTTGTGTTCTTGAATGATAGTATATAAATATAACAACAAAAAAGGATTCTTCCACCAAGCCTCTGTTATGAATTCTAATGTGAATAAAATCATACAAAGGGTAAGTAAGATGATCACAATCAATCTTGATTGCCTTCTTCAGATTTATGATAATGACAATAAAAATGCTGTGCCTTGTATATCACAGTTCTAGTATACCGGTACCATTTGGGGAAATTAATCTACAGATGTTTCCCCAGCTATCTAACTAACACTTATCAAGCCTCTGTTTTCCTTAAACTGGAAAATAGTGCAAGCTCTTCCTTCAGTTAAAGTATTCACTCAAATAATTTTTCATATGCACTATAAAATAGTACCATCAATAAATAATTACATCAATATACATTAAATCTAAGACAATGGCATTTTACATTTATTTTACACCTTTAATTAAATCCTGAGATAGTTTTCAAGTAGAAAAGAATAGCTATTCCAGAAATTTTTGAACAGGTTTTTAGAACAATTGGAATGATCACGGTAATAATATCATTAGTTATAAACTTGAGTTTTTGTTTATTTTCCTTTAATTTGTTTTTGGCTCTGATGTCTCAGCCAGGTGTTCATAATAATGGAGACACTCCTTCACTTTATATAAAAGGTTTACTGGACATACCATTATGTTTCAATCAGAATTCCCTTTAATTTCTTCAGTCAGGAGGCCTTTGTAAAGAAGCACTTGTTTCAGATATGAAAAGGAGCTTATTTCAATCATTTAGATGACAGTCATTTGTAAGAACTATTATATATTATTACTGTTAACACCAGAAATCCAACAGAAAGGCTTCAAGTTACACCTTTTTTTTAGCTCACTAAGGGCAAAGTTCTAGTATATATAAAAACATGTTGTGACATTTACGTTCATTTAAACATTTTGCCAATCTCAATATTTTTTTCCTCTGACTTTGTGTATCAGAATAGGTTCAGTTTGTCTTCTTCGAGTTATGATTGTTTGCACTTCAAAAGGAGCTTGAACAAATATTGAGGTTTCTCATTGGGTTCAGCCAGCTTGTTTTGAATGTTTTCTGTGCAAAAGGATGTGTCACTTGAAACATGGCATAGAAAATGCCCTCTTATATATTTTTTTAAATATAAAAGTAGAATCACTTATCAAGTACAGGTGGTCCTCAACTTACAACAGTTCGTTTAGTGACCCGTTCAAAGTTACAAAGGCACTGAAACAAGTGACATGACCATTTTTTAGTTGCAACCTTTGCAGCGTCCCCATGGTCATGTGACCAAAATTTGGACGCTTGGCAACTGATTCATATTTATGATTGGTTGCTGTGACCTGGGGTCATGTGATCACCTTTTGCAATCTTCTATCAAGTAAAGTTAATAGAGAAGGCAGATTCACTTAACAACCAGGATAGTAATTTAACAACTGCAGTGATTCACTTAACTGTGGCTTGAAATGTCATAAAATGAGGCAAAATTCACTTAATCTTTCACTTAGCAACCGAAATTTTGGTCTTGTAAGTCATGGACTACTGTGTAATAAAGTATCTCTGTGTGAAAGGTGCATCTCTATGTATTTGTTTTGGGAAATGCATTGGAAACTGTATCATCTATACACAATGCATTGTCCCAAGGCAGACTGTGATCAATCGTGTGGGGATCCAAGGTCATTAAGAAACACATCAGTTTATCCAGGCCTCCAAAAATGAGATTAATATATTACCAAAACTGAGTCTGTTTGTAATCTGCAATTGGGCAAAACTGGAAGGTATAGGACAACAGTTATTGAACCAAGATATCTCAAATGGGCTAGCTTACAGAATGTTGGGACCCATGCCTCCTGTAAGAAGAGAGAGAGAGGCAGGGAAAGAAGAATATACCGGTACTGAAGGATATTTTTTTTTGTATAATGCAGTAATTTATGCAAAGAGCAGCTTTTGTCAGCAATGCAACAAAGCGGCTTTCATAAATACCTCCTAATTTATTGTCATGTATCTCAAATCAAAGTAAAACATTTACAGCCTGTGTATGAAGGAAGCCAGGCCAAAGTTATTTGGAGGCTTCTCTGTCTCTTCTCCTCTCTTCTCTCTCTGTCTCTTCTCCTCTCCTCTCTCCTCTCCTTTCTCTTCTCTTCTCTTCTCTTCTCTCTGTCTCTTCTCCTCTCTTCTCTCTCTGTCTCTTCTCTCCTTTCTCTTCTCTTCTCCTCTCTCTGTCTCTTCTCCTCTTCTCTCTCTGTCTCTTCTCCTCTCTTCTCTCTCTCTTCTCTTTCTCTTCTCTTCTCTCTCTGTCTCTTCTCCTCTCTTCTCTCTCTCTTCTCCTCTCTTCTCTTTCTCTTCTCTTCTCTCTCTGTCTCTTCTCTCTCTGTCTCTTCTCCTCTTCTCTCCTTTCTCTTCTCTTCTCTTCTCTTCTCTTCTCTCTCTGTCTCTTCTCCTCTCTTCTCTCTGTCTCTTCTCCTCTCTTCTCTCCTTTCTCTTCTCTTCTCTTTTTTCCTCCCTTCCTTTCTCTTCTCTTCTCTTTTTCTTCCCTTTCCTTCCCTACTGAAGGATATTTTTGAACAATTGATTCAGAAGTTATTTTTAATATTTTAATAGTGTTAACAGAGACATCTGCCTCTATGGAGAGATGGTGTCCAAGACATGTTACAGAAGAGGAACAAGTTCTACCTGACAAAACTGAGACTGAGTTGAAAGTAGATTTACAGCTGACAGGCTACAAGAATGACATGGAAAGAGATGTTACACTAAGACACGCAAAAGAAGCCAAATGAATAATTAAAAGAGCTATAGAAACAACAAGCTAAGATAATAACCTGGATAATTTCCCTACATTGGATTTAGAACAAAGGCTTGATAAAGCTTGAAGATTGTTATGAGAAGGAATAATAAAAAAATGAAAAGAAATCAAGTTCTAAGACAGTATTTGAATGGTAAAGGTTAACACTGTTAGAAGTAAGGAGGTGATAAGTTACTAAAAAATTTTTATACTTGTGACGAAGATGGGAAGTCATCTGTTTCAATACTTTTTTTCTTTGTTCTTTTCTGCACTTTTTGTTCTTCAATCTTGTTCAACTTGCATTAGTTTTTATTGCTATAATGATAAACTTTATTAAAGTTACTATTAAGTAAAAAGAAAAGATTGCAACCATTTACCCAAGAGCTACGGGAAGCAAACCAGTTGCATGTTTTACTTTGAACCTCTTGACAGTCTCTCCGAAAGTATTATCTTCAAAGTAATTCCTTGTTCCTTGCAGAGGAACCTGTTTCCAACTAAAGCATTTTTGACTGTATCCATTTAATGGATTGAACCTTGAATTTCTAAGAAGGAAGGTGGTTTAATAAAAGATTTCCATCCGCTCTCCTTCCTTTCAGCTGCCCATCTCTCCTTCAAAAAGCCTCTTTGAGGGAGGAGTTTTCTTAGACATGTATGGTAGATAAATTCAGAGGGTTGAGGGAATTGTCTGTAAGTGGGGAATCTTCTGATTTTGACCTTCTCTCTGGCTATTGCTGAGCAGAAAAAAAAATTGTTGTATCCTAACCTGAATTCAGAATAGAACTGGAAGGGATTCTTGGCAGTCTTCTAATCCAAACCCCTGCTCAAGCAGGAGACCCTATACTATTCCAGACAAGTGGCTGTCCAGTCTCTTCTTAAAAGCCTCCAGTGAAGAAGCACTTACAACTTCTAAAGACAAGCAGTTCCACTGGTTAATTGTTCTCGCTGTTAGGAAGTTTCTCCTTAATTCCAGGTTGCTTCTCTCCTTGATTAGTCTCCATTCATTGTTTCTTGTCTTGCCTTCTGGTGCTTTGGAAAATAAGTTGACCCCCTTCCTCTTTGTGGCAGCTTCTCAAATACTGGAAGACAGTTACCATGTCATCCCTAGTCCTTCTTTTCTCTAGACTAGCCATACCCACAATTACAATTACAAGTATGTTTCAGGTGAAGGGCTTCATCTGATTTTCCCCCCAGAATATGATTAGGCAGTTTATGCATGCTATTGTTTGAAAAAGAAGCATGAATAACTTGTTGCAGAAATCCAATATTACCTAGAAAGGAATGAAAGAATTCTAGAGAAGCATGCATAATTTAACCAAACCTGGTTGAAAGACTATCTATTTAAAATTAAGAAGAGGGAGTCAAGCTATTTTCCAAAGCACCTGAAGGCAGGACATGAAGCAACGGGTGGAAACTAACCAAAGAGAGAAGCAACCTAGAACCAAGGAGAAACTTCCTGACCGTTAGAACAATTAACCAGTGGAACAACCTGCCTCCAGAAGCTGTGAATGCGCCAACACTGGAAGTTTTTAAGAAGAGACTGGACAACCATTTGTCCGAAACAGTATATGAGCAGGGGGTTGGACTTGATGACCTCCAAGGTCCCTTCCAACTTTATTATTATTATTATTATTATTATTATTATTATTATTATTATTACTACTACTACACAATCTGAATGTTTATAAATATAAACTAGTAAATGGAAAATATTTCATCACTGAACTTGAATGGAAGTCATTGGCAGCTTCCACTAGATGGCAGTCTAACCTTAATATTAAAGCTCTGTTCTTAGAATGCTAAAGCAGTGCTTGCTGAATTAATTTTATTAACCTTGGCTTGCACAAAATATTCAGTCATAAACTACTCTACCATCTTTTAGCATAGTATGTTGAGGAAATATAGCCAATGAGCATGATCAGCAACGTGTGAAAATCCGCTGTTACCGGTATAACCACCCCATGCAAACATTCATATAACCACTGGATGGCAGCAAAGAGACAGAGGTCATCTGTGCAAGATTGATGTCGGTCTCACTCGGTAGACCAGACCAACAAATCAACTCTATGGGAATCCTAAGACTGCTTTTATTGAAACTGGAAGGATTTATATTCTTTGCAGTCCTCTGTTCATTAGCACTCAAATCCTTCTATTCCCCACCTGTCATTCAGGACTGAAGAAGTTTCTTGGATGAGAAGCAAAGCTTTTTCAAAGAACAAACCAAGAAAGTCCAGTTGCCTTTTGCAAAAGCACCTTTGTGACAATCATCACTTGGATGATTGAGAATCTCCATAGACAATTAAGAGAACTAACTTTTCAGTAAAGACATCTAAGTTGATTTTTCTCAGTTGCACAACTCCCCCCCCAGTCATTAATTTTTTTAATGAAAAAATTCTTTTATTAAAACAATCAGCATTGAACATAGAATCATAGTATGCATCAATCATCATAGCACCTGATATACATCACTAAGTATTAATCTTTATAATCGTCTGGTTTGGTAAACATTTCTCACCCCGCACATCAAGCCTCAACTAAACGCCTGTTACAATTTATTTGCTTGGTGTTTCTCTTTTCTATAGTCTATCCACAGTTCCTAGTCTGTCACATCTTATTCATCCCCCCAGTCATTAATTTAAACTTCCACTGAATGGCTGTTTTGGCAGGTCCAGAACAGCTTTGTGTTTACAGAGTGTGCTCAGAAGACCTCCAATGTCCCTTCCAACATCATCATCATCATCATATTTTTATTATTATTATTACTACTACTACTATTACTATTATTAGTATAATACAATGGAAGAAGGCAATAGCAAATTACTTCCATATGCTGCCAGGAACTGGAACAGTTACACTGGAAGGAGACTTTTCCCCTATTTTATCTGCATTAGGCCAGAAGAGAAAGCTTACCTAAAGGTGATCCTTCAAGTCCAGATGCTACATAAGTCCAGGTTAAACAGGACACCCATATAACTAACATAGATAACATTACCTCCCTCTTCATTTTAAAATATCTGGGTTTTTAGCTGGGACGGGATGCTGGTCTACAGATAACAGATATGAGGGGAAAGTTTTACAGGACTTTGCTACATGTAAAGAAAAACCCCAGTATAGGCATCCAAAATCTTGCAATAATAAACTAATTTACAGGAAACAGCAAATGAAAAACTGCAACTGTAAGCCGTCAACTAGAGAAATATACAGATAAGCCAATATTTTCAACTCTGTACTTAAGAGATAAATCCTCCATGCTGGTAAAATTGCGTCTCATATAATCTGGAGATTGACTGAGTAAATTTAACCATCGTTTATTTGAATCTAGACCTCTGGGAATCTAGACCACTGGTTTTATACGAATGCTGAACTATTAACTAACTAACAGGCGGGCTTTGTACGCTCGAACCACAATTAACCTGTGATGTGAACTCGGTCTCTGGGTAACGCCAAGCAGCCACCGCCTGTGCGCAACTCTAAGCCAGAAACCTCGCCGGGTTAATTGGGGCGTACTTGTCGGCGGGGTTAAGACCGCAGCCTGAAACGCCTGCAATTGCGTAGAATACGCAGTCTGCTGTATTCTGCATACATGGGTGCAGCCCTCCGGTGTAACCGCTCGTCTGCCCTGCGAATCCAGTCCCATCAAGCTTTCCAAACTCTCGCCGAGCCCTCTCTCTCTCTTCCTTCTCTCCTCCCAGTGTGCTGAAGTGGTACGGTCCACCGCAGAGCGCCTGCGCCGCGGCTGAAGGGCGGGGCCTATCCGTGTGACTCAGGCGAGAAGGGAAGGCGGCGGCTGCCATTTTGAGGGGGGGATTTCGGTTCGACTGACGCTTCCTCGTCGCCTCCCGCTTCCTCCGGACCGAGGAACTGCTGCGCGCTATCCTTCGCCTGAGAAGGGGACAGGAGGGGGGGCTTCGCTCGCTCTCTTGCCTCCTGCCCTTTCCGCAACCGGAGCCTCTAGCGCAGGGTCTGCCCGGCCCAGCTTGCCTTCGCCGCCACCGCCACTTCCTCCTCCCTCTCGTCCGCGTCCTCCTCCTCCTTCCTTCCTTCCTTCGCCGCCGCCGCCACCATTTGCCCTCCCCCGGCGGCTCCGGGGCGCCGAGCTTAGGCTATGGGGACCAGGCTGCTGGGGCTGAGCAGCGGCAGTGCGGGCGGCCCGGTCATCGTGAACAGCGCAGAGGGGATGGGGGAGCTCGGCGGCTTCTTGGTGGCTTTATCTTGACATGGCTCCTACCCGTGCTGCTAGCAGCGCCGCCGCCACCACAGCCTCCACTGCTCCGCCCGCGCCCGCCGGCTGCGGATAGCGAGCCCAACAGGCCAGGCCACCCTCTCCGCTCCGCGCTCTCTCTCGCCGCCTGCGCCTCCCGCCGAGGTGAAAAGCAAAGAGAGAAATTATTTTTTATGAGGGAAAGTTGAAAGGAGGGAGGAGGGTGTTTTGTTTTATTTATTTATTTTTTTTTAATTAAAAAAAAAAAGGTGAAATCCTATCTGAACAACTACGAAAGGGACCGGCGGGGTCATCCCCCCTCCTCCCCCTTTTTAATGATTTGATTTCGATTTCGCGATCCTCACCACAAAAAGCCCACTTTTGCTTATCTATCCCCCCCTTTTTTTTCCTTTCTTTTGCAATTGACAACTTCCGGCCTCCCTCCTCCATACTTTCCTTTTCAAAGAAAGAAATTGGAGCTAACTAAAGGCAAAGAGTGGGTCCTGGGCTGTGGGCTGGGTCCCCCTCCCTCCCCCTGCGCTGAGCACGGGCCCGTCTCTTCCTCTTCAGGCTGATTTTAAGGAAGAGGAAAAGCTACGCTAAGGAGGCTTAACCGCACCAGCCATGCCCAGCCCCAACTGAAACAGTGGCCCTTGCGGCAGAGAAAGGATAGTTGATGGGGTTAGACAGCTATTGGAGTATGTAGGTCTCTTTCCCTGCTAGGGGAGTGCTAGATAGGCTGGAGATCTTTAGGCCAGCGACTACCTTTTCGCTTCCCTTTAAGCTCTGATTAATGGCCATCATGATCCCTCTTTTCTCCAACAGACACAGCCTCGGGGTGACCGTGTGCCTGATTATGAGCATGATGAAGTTAGAAATGACTCTGCTGTTTTCCAAACTTCTTGCTCTTCTGCAAACCAGCACTGTGTTGTCTGTGGTTGATGATTTTGTTAGTAGGGAAATGTCTTGCCTCCCAGGACATCCACTCCTCTTCTGCAGTCCTTCCTTTGCTTTCTCCCAAGTCTAATAATTATTGAAAATTAAGCAGACAGTTTAGCAATAGCAGAAATCTTGGTAATAATCAGCAGAGTCATGAACCTGGGTATGATAAAATACTGTCTTTAATTGCAGTTTTTTGTTTTGTTTTTTTGGGGGAGGGGTTGGGGCAAAGAAACAGCACCCAAATGGATTGGGTCCATCCCCTTTATTCCTTTTTTTTATGCATATAAATTGTGATAAGATTTTTCTCCTGTTCTTGCCCCTTTATTCCTGTGGTTTAAACTGTGTATATCAGTGTATTTTCTTCAAAAAAAAAATCTTTTTGGCTTTTGGTAATACGTGCAGACCCTTTGTCCAGTAATGATTGGACAACGACTTACTTTGTTTTATGACCCCTCTAGTAAGACAGTCTTGTAAAACAATTGTCTGAGGTGCACTTTTGGGGTTTGCCTCTGTTTTATTGATTCAGTGGTATAAGCAGGAATAAAATGACTTGTTTCTGTTGCACTTGAGTCTCATGAAAAAAGGGCCCACAGTTTAGTGACAGTTTCAAAAGGCTTTTGTACCATCTGTATTATAAAATGGGGGACCCAAACTCCCGGAAGAAACAAGCTCTGAACAGACTTCGTGCTCAGCTTAAAAAGAAAAAAGAATCTCTAGCTGACCAGTTTGATTTCAAGATGTACATTGCCTTTGTATTCAAAGACAAGGTAATCTTATTTATGTTATTTTGACATATAAGATAACGTATTTAATTGAAAGTCTTTTAGAATCAAAACATGGATAAAATATATTAAAAAGGCATAAGATTTTCTTTGTATAAAAATAGGCTGATTTATTTGTTTATTGAATACATTTCTTAATACACATAACCACTAAGTACCATAACTTAGTGGCACTATTGTAAAGTTCCATTGTGTTTGCTTTTTTGGTAGAAATTACAGATGTTCAAGTATGGAAGGATAATATTTAAGATTTTATATTGTATGGGGTTTGTATGTGTGATACATGAGAGGAATATAGGTACCCAAAACTGAAATTTCAAAAAAAGAACAGCAAATTTTCTTTCAGCCAAAACATCACCTATTTAAAGACCCTGATTTTAACATTAATACCTTTTATTGAATTAAAAGGGATGAATTTTGGCTTCACATACATCCTTCTAAAACTAAGGTTTGAACTTCCTGATAATTAAATTTCCTAAGTTCTGTATTTGAACTTCAACATTTATTTCTTAATAACAGATGTTTCTTAATTTTCTTTTCTTTAGAGAAAAAAGTCAGCACTCTTTGAAGTGTCTGAAGTGATACCAGTTATGACCAATAATTATGAAGAAAATATTCTGAAAGGTGTGCGAGATTCCAGCTATTCCTTGGAAAGTTCCATTGAGCTTCTTCAAAAGGATATTGTACAGTTACATGCACCCCGCTATCAGTCTATGCGCAGGGTAAAAAAATATTTTTCTTCTATTTTCAACAGTCAAATGTTTTTCTTACAGTCCTTGATCCAGCTGTGTTTTTGAATCAAAGCAGAAGGTGATGGATTTACTAAGAGAAATATTTCTATAAGTAGTTTCCGTCTTTTATAATACACTTTTAATATTAATATTCAATACGTCTTTACTGATGTGGAATTTATTATGTTACCTAGTGGAATTTCTTTTTTTTTTAATTTTAATTTTTATTTCTTTTAAAATCTTTGGGTATATAAAAAGACATGCAGCTCTTTGAGATTGTGCTCGTGAAGAATATTTTATAATACAGTAGATGTATAGTTCGTCCCTAGTTTTAATTTTCTAAGTCTTGCCTACTTTATTTCCTTATCAGATCTGGTTTTAATAAGGTAAAACCAACTTATTAAAACATTAATTATTAATAATTCAAAAATATATCTTAATCAACTGCTTTGTCTTTAATGTCTTCAAAATTATCTTGAACAATATTCTGAGTTCTTATCTGTAAATAGGTTATGATCAAATGAAGGATCCTTCTATGATATGACAATAGTACTATGTAAATATTGTCATTAATTGCAGTTGGATGATAATGCCACTATGCACGTGTTTCCATTTTGGCACCATCAGTTTTTCATGTTGCCCCTGGATCCTCCTAAGGGAAGTAAGAGAGATTATTCTCACAGGGTGTCCTCAAGTTATAACCATTATGGAACGTGCCCATCATGGTTGTAACTTGTGATGGTCATAAAATGAATTGGTCATGTGACCAGTCTGATTTTATGACAATTTTTGCAGCAGTTGTTAAGTGAACATCATGGTCGTAAAGCAAATGCCTATGGTTTGCTGTGGGCCCAGTGTTGCCGAAAACTGGAAGTAAATGCTGATTTTCAGCAAAACTGTTGTAAAATTTGATCACATCACTGCAGGATAGTGCAAACAAATACATTTGCAACTCTTGCCAAGTGCCTAAAGCGTGATCACATGACTCTGTGTGTGTGTGTGTGTGTGTGTGATTGGCTGTCGGGACTTTGAATCCAGGTCATAAGTACTTCCAGGTAAACCCTTTGAAATTTCAAATGGTCATTAGATGGTCAGTCATAAATTGAGGGCTACCTATATTATGTCCTTTTTCTTCAGCTTTTTTGTGCTCCTTCGGAGAATTTTTCAGTCAAAAACCTCAAGAAACAAATTTACGGAGGACAAGAATCTATAGAAATCATCTTTATTAGCAGGAAATAAATAAATAAAAACGTTACTTGCAGGATGCTCTCCGAAGCAGGTTACTACTTATTCAAGATCTAAGTCAAGTAGATTGATCCCAACAGGAAGAAAACATTACTTTAATTCTATAAATTATGTGTATTGGGTTTTATTTAAGCAGCAGATAATGCTAAAAATTTTGAACAAGAGATTACTATGATTTAAAACTGAATTATATGTGATGACTAAGTTTGATGCTTTTGTTGGGGTGATTTTGTGCAAAACCTCGTTTTAAAATTTTCATGTTCGGATTTAACAATTGGATGGTATATATCTGGGCTATATTTTAAATTTGAAAGGTTTGAATTTGAGATTTCTTAAATTTGGAAAAAGTGTACTATTTAAGAGCATAACTAAAAAAACTTAATACTGTATGTGTATAAATGATAACATACAATTTTAGTGAAGTTACTGATTAATACATATTCATATGCTACAATGTTGGGTACTATTAAATGATTTTTATCTCTTCAGGATGTGATTGGCTGTACACAGGAGATGGACTTCATACTTTGGCCTCGGAATGATATTGAGAAGATAGTCTGTCTTCTGTTTTCTAGATGGAAGGGATCAGATGATGAGCCCTTTAGGCCTATTCAGGTATGGCATATGCAGATAAAACTTGAGCAGATGGTATTTCAAATGAAAACTACTGCCTTTTAATGCTGATCAAATTTGACTTTTGGATTCTTGAAGCTGCAGTTAGCAATCTGGTGCTTTAGTGTTACTTTGAATACAACTTCCATGTGCTCAAATCAGCATGGACAATAATTGGCTATTATGGAGTTTGTAATGCAAAGCAGATAGAAAACAGCAGTTGCCTACCTGACTTAATGTTGATTGCAGCACAAGATGTATAATTGTGAGTATGCATACAAATGGATCTGGATGACTTTGGTAATTGTGATATATTGAAAGTTTAATTCATAAGGCATTCTGCCATTTTTAAAATAATTGCTTTGTTTTTTGAATCAATCTCCTGTTTGAAGCTAGTTCAATAAGCTTATTTTACTTTAGCACTGTATAACAAATAATAATGCACAAAATGGTTATGAGGATCCCAGTAGTTATTGACATACTGGGTGCCATATCAAAAAAATTTGAATTGCACTTAAAAATATGCACATTGATAAAATTTCCATCTGGATTGCAAAAGGCTACAGTGCTTGGATCTGCACATATGCTTTGCCCAATACATTATAACATCCTAGCTTCTTGGGAAGAACCTGATGCATATGAAGGCCAGTAGCAGCTAAAGACCTGGCAGCTGTGATTTTACATTTTTGGATATATATAATAATACCATATTATGTAATTCTAATATAATGGTTTAACAATAGAAAAAGTTTTCCCAATTGCTAAATTTGTTAAACTTATATAGAATAATAGCTTGTAAATTGGAATGGGGGAGCTAAAAGAATGAAATACTTTTCTTTAGACTCCAGGACTTAGTATTGTTTGATTAAAAAAATAATTTCATTTGTCCACAATGCAGTTGGTGGATCTTAGAAGGCAACTCATGTTCCTTTCTTCTTTTTTGTTCCCCTCTGGATTTAGTGTCTTTGTAATTCTTTCGTCTTGCACTTTGTTTTTAAGTGAGTTTTTTTGTAGGCCACCCACAGTTACTAGGAATCATGTAATCATTCAAAAAATGTCTACAAGACTGCTTAATTTTGAATTAAAATATTTTTTGTTGCATATTTTGAATAGGCCAGGTTTGAATTTCATCATGGTGACTATGAAAAACAGTTTCTGCATGTACTGAGCCGAAAGGACAAGACTGGAATTGTTATCAACAACCCTAACCAGTCAGTGTTTCTTTTCATTGACAGACAGCACTTGCAGGTAAACTTCTTCCAGTATAATAATAGTTGCTTCATTTATTATTTAGCATCTCTGTTTGCTTATATAAAACCAGTTGTCATGCAAAACATGGAAGCTAGATAGATAGCGTGCATACAACAGGCATTAAGCATAATATTGTGAGATATAACAGATTGGCCAATTTTTTTGTGTTTTGGCAGTGTAACGAACAATAGGTAGCATCCTTTTAAACTGTAGAATTGAAAAATATAGATTTGATGCACACGAGCAAATATAGATTTGCCTGTGTGCATGAACAGTGTGTGTTGTTTATGGTAGCACTGAGTTTCTACTGATCTTTTAAAGTGTAACTTATTCTAACCTTGGGAAAAGCACTTTCTGTGAGAGAAAAAGTAAAGTATAGAACTCAGATAAAGTTACATATCCAGCAAAAATATTATAATGTGACAGATTTTTTGGTTTGGTTTTTTTTCCCTATGCTTCCTTTCAAGTTCCTAAATTATTTCTGAAAAGACAAACTGGGAGAAATTTAAATTTCCATGCATAAAGAAACTCCTATCCTTGGTTCTGAAATTATCTATTTTTTACAGACTCCAAAAAACAAAGCTACAATCTTCAAGTTATGCAGCATCTGCCTGTATCTGCCACAGGAGCAACTCACCCACTGGGCGGTTGGTACTGTAGAGGATCACCTCCGCCCATACATGCCAGAATAGGGTTCTGGCCAGCAAAATGGGGAAAAAATCACAGATTGCAGGAGTGTAGTTTCCACTTTTCTCGCCATTTATTCTTTTCGGAATAGAAGAAAATGGACACATGCTCAGAACACTTATCCATCGTGAAACTCGATCATCCTGGATTATTTTCTGTTCTCATTTGTCTCTCAGAACTTTTTTTTAAAGATGTTTTCCGCATGGACTTTATGAAAGAGAATGCTCTGCATATTTCTGCATTGCACGAGCATCTTACCAAAATGTGAAATGAAGGGACTGTTACACACTGAAAGAAATGTTATCTGAGAGCACAAAGCGATCATTTATGGTGGTGTGTCCATTTGTGCTGGTCATGTCCCCCGTTTCAGTATTCATAGGGTGAAAAGTGAATGTAAGGGTGTAAAAGCCTTCTAAGCGTTGCTTTTAACATGATTGTATCAGAGCAGTGTCAGATTCATTCTGATGACTAGTTCTCTGGCTTGCTACAGTAGATGGCTTACTATGGGAAAGAAATCTTTTAAGGAAGAAAAGCATCTCATTCATCGTAGGCATGAATTGCCTCTTATTTTGCTTGCCCATGTTTGAGTTTACTAGCATTTTCATTTTTGGATCTCTTTCCCCAGTTTGCTGTATAACTAAATGTAGAGTGTTCTGTTAAGTTGAATACATTTTACAGACCTGGGGTCTGAAGTAGCTTAAAGCAGCTAAATTAAAAAATAGCAGCTGCAGAAACCTTGTTGGCAGAGGATTGCTTTTTTTCCTGAGAGTGGACTTGTAAAATGGCTGGTGAACTGAGTAGGAAATACTGGTTTCCAAAACATTTCTGACATGGAAAACCCTCTGAAGTTCTTTGGGGTGGGGGCGGGGGGAGGAATAAGATCTAAAGCATTTGTGGATTTAATTGTAAAATATTGTTTGGAGTGTCAAAGTTGGTTTTGACAGAACATATTTTGTTTTAAGATTGTGCAATGAACATAAGAAAGACTACTGTATAGTTTTGGCAAAGAACACTTTGCTTATGGGTTGAGTAATTTTACTGAAGTAAATCTGTATAAGCCAACTCCCTTTGGGTAAATCTAGTGCTTATCTGTTTAAAATTTGTATTTAGCTTTTGTTTGGAATTGGAACAAATGAAAATAAACAAATTAGTTGAACATTTATCTGCTCTTTTATGAAATTCATGATAGTTATAAAGTATGCAGACATTCAATTGATAAAGCAACACAATTCATGACAATATCAACTGATGATGTAAAGTAATTCTAGAATGTTGAATTGGTACTGGATACAGATTCAATGAATCTCACTGGCTGACTTGGACAGTCACTTCGTTATTAATTCAACCTAATTACCTAATGGTAATTATTATACATTTGGACGAGAGTATGCTATATATGCGTATGTATAAATGTGTGTGAAGAGAATGCTAAACCAGGAAACCGGCATTTCTTAGGAATAAAACATTTTTAATAAGCTTTTTTTCTATTCAACTCAGGGTTATTTGCTAATTAAAATAACAGTTTATCTGTTAAAAGGATTATGGAAAAGGAAAACATTTTTTATATTTACTTCATTATGATAAAGTACATATAATTTTTTTTACAGGACTTTACTAAAAGGGGTTAACAGAAATGACATTCTCCTTGCTTCTAAGTTGATGTATCTTCTGTATCTTCTTCAAAATCAGCCAGATGAAATAGAATTAACTATTAATTTACAGAAACCACACCTATAACAATTAATACATGACATGAAGTAACATTGAATGTTTAAAAGGAATGGGAATAGCCGTAACATGCACTTTAAAAAAAACCCTATTATCCTTGAATCCATTGAAATATGTGTAAGGTGTGGAGCATACAGGAAAATGAAGATCATGTCGCAATTAGCTGATTAAATTGAAATTTTCTACAGTTCCTACTCATAGCAACTGCTTAAATTTATTCTTAAAATTCAGTCCTATCAGAGTCTCCTTAGCCAAGACTAATTGCTATAAAATTACAGTTCGTGACTTCCTCGGTTTGTAGCAATAAGGATTCTTTGTTGTAACCATGTCTAGAAACTAAAATGGTCTCAATACCATCTCTGGAATCTTAAGAATTCTAGCTGGTATTATGGTACACTGCATTCATTAATTTGCTTTATTTTACATTATGAAGGAAGAAAAATTTTTATGTGGAATACCTAAAATTTAAAGATTTTTTTTAAGGATGCAGAAATGTAAATTAAAAATTAGAAAAAATAGCCGGTGTTATATAATGTTCTCACATTGCTTTTTCTGTTATAAACATACATGGAACTTTATAAGGGTATCTACAATTTTTCTAAACATGACATGTCTTGCGTAAATTACATCTTTAATCTTTAAAACCTTAACACAGGGGTATCAAACTCAATTTCACTGAGGGCCGCATCAGCATTGCGGTTGTCCTTGGGGGGCCAGGTGGGTGTGGCCAGAGTGGGTGCAGCCTACTGGGTGGGCGTGGATGGAGTGAGTGTGGCCTACTGGGTGGGCGTGGCCAGTTCTACATCATTCGCGTCAAGGGTGCCTATGGGGGGCCTGGGCAGGAGTGGGAAAAGATCTGAGGGTCTCTGGCAGAAGGGGGTGGGACCGGGGAAAGTGCCAAGGCATGGTCCACCGGGGCAAGTGCTAAGATGGCCACCACAAAATTGTGCATTGGCTTCCGGCTGGCCTGGGCCAGGGCCAAGGCAGCGGGGGCCGTTCCCTCACTGTTTCCAGGATGGCTTCGCGGGCCACATGAAACCACTTCACAGGCCGCATCTGGCCCTCGGGCCTTGTATTTGACATGGCTGCCTTAACACACATACATGAAAAATTCAATGTAAATATTTACTTGATTTATACAGGTGATCCTTGCTTTATGACTGGTCCTTACCAACCATTCTAAGTTACAACAAACCCCCAAAAAGGGGACTTGCAACTTGGCTCTGAAGTTATGGCAGTTGCCTCCCCTGCGGCCAAGTTATTGGCAACATGAGTGCATTTACAGCCATTTGAGATTCTCCGTAATCAAATGATCATGTTTTACGATGGGTTTTGCAAAACCACACTATAGAGAACAATGGGTTTGCTTAGTGACCATGGCATTCACTTAATGACTAACGTTTGTTTTAAAGTCACAGCATTTGCTTAATGAACACTGCTAAAATAGGTCGCAACTGACCCATTTTACAACCATTACCACTGAACCATAATGTGTAGGTTCCATTACAGTCATCACTTGACTATCTGTATAAACTACCCATCTCATGGTGACTAGGGGGCCAACATCTAAAAGTGCAATGCAATGAACACCAAAGTGACAGCTTATTAAACCTAGAGAGACGTAAAAATCAATTTACAATAAACCACATCCCCACCATATAGGTTCCTAGTGAACATTCAATCTCTTTGGGGTTTTTGCATATTCCATCTTTGTAATTATGGTTCCCAAAAACAGTAATTTTCTATCTTTGTGCAATTTCATTCCATTTGTTGTTCAACACGCTGTCTTCATTTTAACAACTTGAGTGGCTTTCCTATAGGACAGTGGTGGCGAACCTATGGCACGGGTGCCAGAGGCGGCACTCAGAGCCCTCCCTGTGGGCACGCGCGCTGTCGCCCCAGTCCTAGGCCTTTAGCTGGGTTTTATAAAACCTTTTCACTTTAGGCCTCTGCCGCCACATACAAAAAAAAAAAAGGTTCAATCAGTCAATTTCAACTTCTCGTGGGGAAAAAAAAGATCTTACAAAGTTGGAATTGATTGATTGAACTTTTTAGACCCAACCCAGTCTGCCGTTACCACTGCAGCCACGCCCACCCAATGGGCCACACCCACCCGGCACCCGACGATGCATAAGTGGATTTTGGGTTGCAGTTTGGGCACTCGGTCTCTAAAAGGTTCGCCATCACTGCTATAGGATCTCTTGTATTGTTTCCCTTCCTGCTCAGAATGAGGACAGGGAATAACCACAGAAGTGCAAAAGTCAAAACTGTAAGCAATTGAGTAGTTGTTTGAATTGAAAACAGCCCACTCAGGCAATTCCAGTTCTAGAAGATGTTTTTATTAAGCATGGTCTCTTTTCTGTAGGAAGCACCAAGGGCCTATTTCATCCCCTGCTATTTTACTGAAAGGCTTTATAAGCACTTTGCACAAGCTAGGTGAGAAAGTTGCAACGTAAGGGCAGATGACTGCTTGCAGAATATCATAGAAGAGTTGTTAGTCGATGGCAATAAAAAAAAATCAGGAAAGTGGTGGTACTTTTTCAGAGCAGTGTGAGCTATAGCTCACAAAAGTTAATGCCGTTTAATAAAGTTTGATAGTCTAAAACAGGCATGTCAAACTCGCGACGTCATGCGATGTCACGCAACGTATCGGGACTGTTTTGCCATTGCCAGCAATGGGGTGGGCGCGGCTTGTGTGTGATGCATCCAGCCCGTGGGCCAGCAGTTTGACACCCCTGGTCTAAAAATATACTACAAGGCTCCTGATTTTTGATTTGTAGAATAGTATTCTTTCATTCCATCCAGATCTACTATGGCCATCTATTTCCAGAGTCTAGTCCACCACCTATACAACCCTGGTAGACTTCACTGATGCAGGCATCTAATCTCTGAATAAGATGGAGAGGAACAGTCTAAAAAGACAAACACTGCAATTTGCTGACAACCACAAGAGGCATATTTATCTTCAGGCAAATTCACAATCAATGAAAAAGTCTTGGGACACGTCAAAATGTAAGAGAGTTGGGTGCTGAAATGACCTAAAGAGATGACTCCATAAGAGAGGACCACACTGGAGGTGGCTACAAGATACAGGTGCTGACTAATTAGCTGACTGCACTTTCCCCCCCCTCCGCAACCCCCCCATGCTTTTTGCTTCCCTCCACCTATCTTTTAAAATTCGTATCGTTGTATTTTCCTTTTTTTCTTTTTATAGTTTCATTGCTTTGCTAGTATTATGTTTACATTTTTAAATTATTTTTCCCATTTTACTGTTGTAAGCTGTCTAGGGTAGTCCTGTGGCGAGATAGGCAGTGAATAAATTTAACAAATAAATATATAGCCCACAGCCCTGAGATTTCCCAGTGCTCTGCCATCCAACTACTAAATAGGGCTGGTCCCCTTAGCTTTTTTTTTCAAAATAAGCCAAGGTTGTTAAGTTCTGCCACCTGCAGTGAATAGCCACGCTCAGCTGCAATAAAACAGTGAACCCAAGCAAAATCACTAGGCAGAAACTGAGCAATGCAAGGAGTTTCTTCCTTTTAGAAATCTTTCTAGATATCATGAGCAACGGAAAGAGCAATTCAATGTCTGAAATATAATTAGCCAAGTATCACAAAAAAACAGAGCACCCAGAAGTCCCACAGGCACAAAATCACAAGGACCAAGCCATTATTATTATTATTATTATTATTATTATTATTATTATTATTATTATTATTATTATTATTATTATTACTACATTTATTGACCGCCCATCTTATGTCAAGGTAACTCGTGCACTAGCCTCTGCTTTCTCCTTCCACCACTTCTTAGGCTTTTTCTGCACTCATCTACATTCAGTGTAGCTGATTCTGGGACAGTCTTTGAATAAAAAGGTGTAAGTATGTGTGCCAAAGTAAGGGATAAAATGTTCTTGCTGGTGTTGTGGTAAGCATAGCAGAAATGATTTTACACTGAATTAAAACGTCTAAATCAAAATGTTATTGAATAACATTTCAGCAGCCTTTCTCATCCCACTCAGTACTTTTTTAACAAAACAAATTCTTTTGGAAAGAATACTGCCATTTAAAAGATTTCAGACTTTCACCTTGTTTTATTAGGTGGGCACTCATTCAACACTCTATTAAAAGAAATACATTCAGGTGAATCCCGTGGCTTAAAGGCACCAATACAAAAGCCAATTGGAGCCCCTGCAAACACAAGTAAGTTGAATCCCATGTTACCTTTTTGAAAACCCTCCTTGTAGCTCCTAGCATCACCTTTTATGCTCTTCCCAAAGATGGAAAACCACTTCCCTGAGTGTTTTGTCTTTCCCAGAGCTGCAGGGGAAGAATTACATCTGGGGGGAAAAACAGCTTCTTTTGATTCAATCCAGTGCTTAGAACAGTGTTTCTCAACTTCAGCAACCTGCAGCTATGTGGACTTCAACTCCTACAATCCCTCAGCCAACCATGCTTAAAAATTGCTGAGGCTGAAAAACCGTGGCTTAGAAGCTGTCATCATCTGTCCCTCCCACAACTGAAACTCAAAAGCAAACTTTGAGTTTCAGGAGAAAAACTATTTTCTCTATATCTTTTCTTCAGTGCTTCAAGGTTCACACTTATATTAGCTCCACTGTACTATTTTTCCTAGCAGGAGAAACATTTTACTTAACATGTATGTTCTATTAACAAACAAAAGGCAGACCTTATTCATTCGCCCTAGACATGGTGCACATAAATATAAATACATGTACAGACATGTGTATACATTTATACACCAACACACCTGACCTTGGGCCAACAATTTAATTTAAACAACAGAATTCAATGTTGCAATATTATTTCACTACCCAACGACTGCACCTCAATTTTTAAAACTTGCTGTGGTACACTCCTCCATCCTATGTTCTTGGATTTCTCAGGATTTTATTTTATTTTTTTATGACTGGTGTCCCAGGTGCTTGGTGTGCCTCCCTTGAGCTATCAATCTTCCTGTGGCCTTATCTGTTAAATTCACATTGGCAAAACCCAGAGTTTTTCCTTGCTTCAGAACCTCAGCAGTGATCAGGATTTCCTCTCCAATCTTACCTGATGACATGTACCTAGAATACAGAAGGGAAAAATATTTCTTACATTTACAATGAAAGGCAATATGTTGTCATCCTTCACGTCACTCTTACAACTGTCCTCTAGGCGTTCTGAGGCAGGGCGACAGAAGAAAGAGACTGAATTAAAATCAGCCACTAAATTTCCTGCCTAAGCAACTTTTTGACTGTTTAATAAAAGTCAAAACAAAAAGAGTACTGAATAAATTGTTGGATATTTTTGTATCTGCTTAGCTGATATATTCGCAGAGGGACCCAATCCATCACTTTTAGTCATGCTTATCCAACACTATTTTGGGGAGAGCAGAATGATATATGCCACCCTAAATTTCTTAATTCCATTTTGCATATATAAAAATGTTTCCGTATGACACGTACATTAAAATAGAATGCAGTGAAAAGGATGTTGTTGAGAGTGATAGGTTTGGAGAAGCTTTCAGACATAAGAGTAAAATGTATATGTTGCATCCAGAGAATCCTTGTCCAATCTCCATTTTTTTTTCTTTTAACAATCCTGTAATCCTTGCATTAGGGTGGAGTCAGGGCAATTGAATGGAGCTGAGCGTTCACTGGCTGGATGCCCTTCGTGACACCTACCTGGATCTCAGAGGGAGAAATCTCTGCCACTACCTAGGATCAAACTCATAGCCTCCTGACAGTGAGGCAAGAGCTCCACCTCTTTAAACATCCAAGCAATGTTGTCAGCCAGTCCAATGGTCAGAGTTTCCAGGTTTCCAAGCAGAAGTCACAGAACAAGAGATCACACACACAAAACTCCAAGGAATCAGCGAATGCCTCTCCCCACAGCATCTCCTTAAATCTCAGTCTCCAGGTGTGCCTTGTGGAAAAAGGTGGGAGGCTCTCCTCCCGAGTAGTTGAGCCTGCCTGCATTGTTCCCTCCTCCTCTCCATTCTCCCTGCTCTAGGATCAGGTGAGGGTGGCCCTTGCTCATCGCCTGAACTCTGTCTCTCCTGTTCAACCTGTTCCACTTCAGAAGGGCCCTGGCCTGCCTTGGCCTGCTCTTCCCCACATTCCTCTGAAGCCACAGACACCTCTCCCTCCAGATTGATATAAGGCAGATGGGTCTGTTAGTTCTTGTTTGACTTTCTTACATAGTAATAGTAATGAATAGTAATGGCTTACTACAAAAATAAAGCTAAAATAATGATTTGGGTACTTCAAAACAAAAGCATGACTAATGAATATTTTACTACCTTTTAGAACCCCTGAAGAATCTGGATATAGAAATCTAGTTTTCCAAAAAGTATTTAAATTTACACAGCCAGTAGTATCACAGCATTGGACTGGACTGATGATGTCTTGGAATTAATACAAGTTGGATTTGTCACACTCAGTGCAGAATGAAGGCTCAGATAAAAGGAAACAAGCATGGAAATAACCTTCGCCAAGTTTGATACCTACGTAATGTTCATGTCTACACTGACGCCAGGTGCTCCTCTTTCAGTATACATTAGTGCAGCTGTTGACACAATATCTACTAAAGTTGCTGTCAGGCCCCCATGCAGAGTTCCTCCTTTGTTTGTGTGCTGTTCTTCAATTTTCATTTCACAGACAACTTTTCCAGGGTTCGCGGAGACAACCTTCATCTGGAAGAGAAACAGAAATCTAGTTCCATAATGTCCCAGTGAATTTTATCTGCACCCTATAAGCACCTGCTGGCTTTCTATTGAGTAGAATAAAGATTCCATTCTACTTTACTTCCACTTTCAGTCAGCATTCACACATCCTGAATAACTTTGGGTTACTTTATTTGCAAATTTACTTAAATATTGGGCAGAGGATAAGTTTGTATTTCTTGGAAGTTCTTTCCAAGGAAACTTTTTTACATGGATGATGGTAGATTCTTTTGCTGCAATTGCCCCTGGGTGGCCATAACTTTGCAAACTGATCTGAACATTGTAGAAATTTCAATTCTTGGATTTTTTTATACATTTTTAGAATTAGTACATTTTAAGTACCTTGATTCAAATTTTGTTGCAGTACAATACACCATTTGTACTAACTTGAAGTACAAATAGGGGCACAGATAAACACAAAGGGAGTTTTAGTAGTATATAGATACATATATGAATTAGCCCACTCAATAATCTCTAGGTTGACAATGTAGTTCTCCTGTTTCAGATCTTGACTGATAAAAGCTTCCCTGAACATTGTTTATACGTGTTGCGGTGAAGGGGAAAGTCATTTCTTTATATATTTCTTTTGTCTCTATTTTTTCTTTTCTTTTTTTTTCTTTTCTTCACCTTCTATATTTTCGATTTGCATTGGCTTATCTTTTTAATTGTAACCTTTAATAAAATTATCATTTTAAAAGTTTCACAACTATCTCAGAAGGTCTCAGCAAACACAGTAGATTTTAACACATTATAATTGTGATTGGATAAGGTACTTGTAAGCTGTGTCACACGTCGCCTGCGTGACCATTCTATTTCCCCCTTGCCCCCTCCATCTGAATTTAAATTCTGTATCAGTCCAGCCATTCCATTGTGTCTGAAGAAGTGAGTTGTAGTTTACAAAAGCTTTTAATACCTTTTAATAAAATATGTTCGTCTGAAAAGGGTCTTACCAGACTCCTGATTTTTTAACTAACCCAGACGATTAAGGCGGCTCTAGTCCAACATCCTTGAAAGGATACAGTAGGCCAGGATTTAACAGTAGTTGCTGCAACCTTTCGGTCGATCTGTTCAAGGTCAACCCAGGAAATATAAGCAATATTAACCTTATTCGCCACCCGATCGAAGCCGGGCGACTCCAACATGGCTTTCATCACCTCGCGAAGAGTTTGAATGGTGACGTGAGCCATAGTGGCATCAAACGCGGAATTCTTTCAGAGCAAGAACGATCCCCAAAACAGGCAGCTACGAGCAGCTTCAAATTGCGGCGGTACCACGAAGCAACGCAGCGCTAATATGAGAAAACCGATGTCCGGTTCCAAAAAGAACAGATGATTGGCATATGCAGAATCGCAAATCCCTCCCTCTCCCCCCACTCCCGCGCACGCGCGCGCGCGCTTTTCATCCGCGGTAGTCAGTGCAAAACCTGCCCGTCGAACGTTCAGCATTTTTTTTTTTCCCCGAATCACCTGCCCCGCCTGGGCGCACTTCCGCGTTCCGACGACCTCGCGCCCGCTGGAAAACACAGGAAATTCCGAGCATGCAGATTTCTCTGTGACGCATGCGCAGCCTTTTCGGTTCGACGGGAAGTGACTGGGAAGCGCCGGCGGGCCTCCCGTTAGTCGTTTAAGCGCTGCAGATTCTTTTAGTCCAGGCGAATGGAGGGCGGCCGTACGGACGGGGAGGTGGAGCAGGCGGCCTCCGAGGCGAAGGAGCGGCAGCGCGTCCACTCGGCGGAGGGAGGCGGGCCGCGGGAAGACCTGGAGGAGCAGCAGAAACGGCTCTGCTTGGAGTTTGCCTCCATCAGTAATAGCGGCCCAGCCGCGGCTGAGCGCTACTTGGCCGAGAACGGCTGGGATATGCAGGTAGGTGCCGTTTTGAGCCTTTCTTCCTGCCTCTTTCCGCGACTTCCTGGACCTGCACCACGAGACAGGCAGTCCTCGACTTACAACAGTTCGTTTAGTGACCGTCCGAAGTTAACAACGGCACTGAAAAAAAATATGGCTTACGACCGTTTTTCACATGTACCAACGTTGCAAGCATCCCCATGGTCAGGTGATCAAAATTTAGGCCAGGGGTTCTCAACCTTGGTAACTTTAAGACTTGTGGACTTCAACTCCCAGAATTCCTCAGCCAGCTTTGCTGGCTGAGGAATTCTGGGAGTTGAAGTCCACAAGTCTTAAAGTTGCCAAGGTTGAGAACCCCAGATTTAGGCGCTTGGCCTTTATGATGGTTGCAGGGTGCCGGGGGCCCTGGGACCATCTTTTGCAACCTTTTGACAAGCAAAGTCAATGGGGAAGCCACACTCACTTCACAAACAGGTTACTGACTTAACTGCAGTGATTCACTTACCGGCTGTGGCAAGAAAAGGCGTAAAATGGGGCAAAATGTCTCACTGAACAATAGAAATTTTGGGCTCAGTTGCGGTCATACGTTGAGGACTACTTGTACTAGGTTTTGACTTTTCTTTTGTAGAAGGCGCTGAATTCGTTCTTTGACCCGTCTCCTGAGCAAGATGTCAACAGGATGCCCCACCCAATTCCCGCCACAGGGGCTCCGTAAGTTATGCGAAGGCTCTTTGTGGAGAAAAGGAGGGAAAATCTTTCGTTCCCTCAGTTATATGGCCATGCAAATCCCTTTTATTTGTTATTTATTTGGATCCCACCTTTATTATTATTACGAATAGCTCAAGGTGACAAACATCTCCAACATACCTATTTTCTTCCTATTTTCCTTACCACAACTTTGTGAGGTGATTTGGGATGAGAGAGAGAGAGAGAGAGAGTGACTTTTCACTCTTTCCTCATTTTCAAATTCGTTAAGGGATTTTTTTTTTTTTTACAGCCACTGTTCATAGTTATGAGGTTGAAAGTTGACAGAGAAATGAAACTTGGTGTTGTGTGGAGCAGAACATAGTTCCCCATGCAAAATGACATACCTACAGCCCTGCTTGCTGACTTGGACCCTACCTGATCGTTTTGGTATTTAGGCATAAATTATTTATGCCTAAGTTCTAATATAATGGATTTCTTAAAACAAATATTGCATGCTACTGCATGGAGTTAGTTCAAAATGATTCACAGCAACCAAACTTTTTAGGTCAGCATTGGTTCCAAGTCTTAACAGGGCTCTGACTTTCCTCTATTTGTAGTGAATCCCTATGGATCTTAAAGAGGAGTACTGTAGTCAAACTGATATACTTGAGATGTTTTGAATTTCCCTGCCAGTTGACCAGATGTCATAGCCGTTGCCAAGGGATTGTAGGAATAGTCTAAAACACAGGCATCCAACTTTTGACTTGCCTGAGCTGCACTGAGTTGTCTTGGGCCACATATAAAATATATAACTAGTAATGTATACAGGTAGTCCTCGATTTACAACTGGTTGTTAGGTGACAAAATTCACTTAACTCAGCGGCTCTCAACCTGTGGGTCGCGACCCCGTTTGGGGTCGAACGACCATTTCACGGGGGTCGCCAAACACCGCAGTCCGCCATTTTTGGGGGGGGGTCGGCCATTTTTTTCCCCTTTGCGATGCGGGGCGCCGCGCATGCACGATGCAGGTCCACCATTTTTTTTTGGGTCGGCCATTTTTTTTTTTTTGGTTGGCCATTTATTTTTTTTGGGTCGGCCATTTTTTTCCCCTTTGTGATGTGGGCCATCGCGCCGCGCATGTGCGATGCGGGCCCGCCATTTTTTAAAAAAATTTTGGTCGGCCATTATTTTTCCCCTTTGCGATGTGGGCCGTCGCGCCGTGCATGTGCGATGTGCTCCGTCACGCCGTGCATGCGCGATGCGGGCCGGGGTCGAGCCTCGGAAAAGGTTGAGAACTGCTGGCTTAACTGTTTCACTTAGCAACAAAAATTTGGGGCTCAATTGTGGTTGTAAGTCGAGGACTACCTGTATAAATAACAAAGTTCCTTTTTTAATATATTTTTAATGACCTTGTGGGGCCATATTACCAGCTATCCAGGGTGGGTGGACATGCTTAGCCTAAAATATTTAGGGGGGGGACTCTAGTTTGTCCCTGTCTTAGGTAGACATAGTTGTGGTGCGGTTGGTACTATCCTTTGAATAATTGTTCAAGCCATTGTAGAAAATGAAAATGGTAGCACTGATGGAAAGCTATAGTTAACATTTCTCAGCTTGCTTAAAAGTTATAGCTAGATACATGTAATGTGCTATGCCTTATTTTTCACATATAGTTAAACAAATACAGGTAGTCCTGGACTTTAGTGACTGTTTGAAGATGCAGCAACACTGAAAAAGTGACTTTTGACCATTTTTCAGCATCCCTGTGATCACATGATCAAAATTCAACCACTTGGCATATTTATAATGGTTGCATTGTCCCAGGATCATGTAATCACCTTTTGCAACCTTCTGACAAGCAAAGTCAATGGGGAAGCCAGATTTACTTAACAACCATGATACTAACTTAACAACTGCATTTAACAACTGTGACAAGAAAGGTCAATGGGGCAAAACTCACTTAACAACTGTCTTGCTTAGCAGTAGAAATTTTGGTAGTTTTGAGAACTACCTGTAATTTTTCTGGTTCAGATAGTGTGAAACCAATAAATCATGGCTAATAAATTACACTTGATAAGTTTCACATGCCAAGCTAAAACCTTAGGGAACCATAGGGAAATTGATGCCCACATAGCTTCAAGGCTGATCTCTGATGTGAAAAATTCTAAATGTTTCTGTGACAACCATAGCATTCTATGTACTAAACTGGACCTACTGCAGATGACAATTTTCTAAAATTAGTTTTTAAAGTCTGTGGATAAGTAAATGTTCTGGAGAAAATTGCTTTAGGTAATATGCTTTAATTTGTGTGTGTGCATTCCAGTGTTGAGCTAACTGATCATTCAACTATCAATACTGTAGCTGCTGCAGTGAAAGCTGCAGGCATCTACCCACAAGATGACAGCACTTTTTCTTTAATTACTTGGAATATTGATGGCCTGGATTCAAATAATCTGCAAGAAAGGGCACGGGGAGTCTGTTCCTATCTAGCTTTGTAAGTATCTATCATAGTAATCCTATGGGCATCCAGTAGAAATAAGCCCCAACGATTGAATGAGATTAATTATAGAACAAGCATGCTCTGGACTACATTATGCATTTGTTTTGTACTAGCTACTTTTTAAATACGAGTTGAATATTTTTGTAATACAATGCTAAAATATTTATGCATTTAAGTCTCTAAGTAACAAAAAGTTTTAGGTTCTCTAAGGCTTTGTGGCAAAAATGTGTTACTTTGCCTAATGGCAAAGTTCTTTATTTCTTTTGTATCAGTAAAATATAACTACTCATCTAGAGTATGGTAGAAATAATTATTTTTAATTTGCATGAATTGGAGAGTAAGTTACTGTGCTTACGGGGGTCGCCAAACAACACAGTCTGCCATTTTTTTCCCCTTTTCCCCTCAGCCGGCGCAGGGGGCAGCCGGGCCGTCGCGCCGCGCATGCGCGATGTGGGTCGCCGCGCCACGCATGCGCGGTGCAGGTCGGGGTCGCAGCCTGAAAAAGGTTGAGAACCGCTGTTCTAAAACATTAATCTTAGATTTGTGTTTCTTCTCTGTTTTATTCAGTCATTCTCGATTTAACATTCTCATATTTATAATCTTAGTAATTCTAGAATGCTTATTAAAGCATTTTGGACAAGGCTACAAGCAAATTAAAAGGACCTAAATCAAAATTACTATTGCAAAATTTCTGCCAAAGACAGCCCTCAGATAGCTCCCATTATTTCTAATAACCATTTTCTGTATTTGGATGATGGTATTGCATGATGATTTGGGGATCTGGGTTGATAAATATTGAAGCTAGCTAGCACCCAGTCATTTATGCTATTTAAGGTTAAAAAAAATCTGAAATCTTTAAAGCATGTCATCTATAATACACTGCAGTAATACATAGAGAAGATTATTAAAGAATTGCAGTGCTTCCTCTGAGTAGATGCAGTTGTAGTTAGCAAGTTACTTTAAACTGATCGAATGCATCTTATGCAATCCAATATGTGTATGTGTGTGTGTATGTGTATGTATACACACACACACACAGTATACACAGGCAGACAGACATGGTTAGAAGTGTTATCAAATGCCCACAGACATGCCCACATAGTTTAATATTAGTTTATTAAAATTGCCATCTTAACTTTATTAACTGTATAATTGCATGTTTCTGTAAGCATCTGACTATCTGGTGGAAATCTGAGGGTAAGATCAGATTGCAATATTGTAATGAAATAAGCTATTTTCAAAGCATGAGTTTTAAACTGGATTCATGTAAGAAAAATTAAAGTGGTTTAAGATTTATATATAAAACTAGTTCATGATTAATGAATTAAAAATGTCTGGTCTCATAGCTGCATTGCAGGAGTGCAGAATTCTATGAGACAGAGGTTTGCTTACATTATATAGTTTTATCATATGCTTGAATATCATTGATGCATAAGTAACATTCAGAAATAACTTTTGTGTGAGAATCATCACAAGGTTTTCACATCACATCTCAAGCAACCCAGAACTTTTAGTACCCTAAATAAAACATGGAAAGTGTGAATTGATGCACTGGTTATTTTAAAAAGGGCTAGAAGAAATTAAGTTTGGAAAATTGTGAAATATTCTAGTACCAGTACCATAACTTTGCTTTTCTTCCTATAGTTACAATATGTCTCATTATAAATGCCTCTTTTTAATTTAGATACAGCCCAGATGTGGTGTTTTTACAAGAGGTTATTCCTGTATATTTAAGTTACCTCCAGAAGAGAGCAGTCAGTTACACAATTATTCCAGGTAAATGAAGCTATCAACTTAATGCATGAAGTTATAGTAGTCCCTCCCAGCTTAATGCAACAACTGCAAATACAATGGTATTTTTATGATACTGTATAATGCTACTATATAGAGCTGCAGAAAGTTGATTATACTAGCTTCCTAGGAAGATGTAAACTATGGTTGTGAGTTAGTGTGAGTTAGTGAATTTCATCCTGATATATCTGGTGCAGAAGTTCTTGTTTTTACCTAATTACACTTCATTATAACCAAGACTGAAAAACATATTGTTAACCTTGACATATATAATCCCTTAAATTAAACCTTTGGGGAACTTTCCAGAATACTCCAAAAGTTGTGTATCAGTTCAGTGTATAACTAAAACTGGAAATTATTAAATGCATGGGAAATAATTGGATTAACTGTGCTTAAATCAGTGTTTCTCAACTGTGCTGGCTGTGGAATTCTGGGAGTTGAAGTCCACATGCCTTAAAATTGTCAAGGTTGAGAAACACTGGCTTAAATAATATAAATTAAACCCAGTTTACTTCCTTTTGCATGCACAGCTTTGGGATTGCAGGTTTCAGCTTCTCATGCAAAGTCCAAGTGTAATCTTGGTCCAAAAAAAGGTGAAACTTTGTTTAATGGGGTTAATTTAAAAGGAGAAATAAAAATAAGGAGTGCATACATGTCTGAAATTCCTCCAGACTCAAGGCTAATGTCTTCTATTGTGTGGAAATTCTGAGTGAAATACCATGATGTTGATGTTTCTTTTTTTGTGTATGTTTGACCATCTGTTTCTCCAGGCAATACGGATGGTTATTTTACCGCCATCATGCTAAAAAAATCAAGAGTAAAAGTTTTAAAACATGAAATAACAGCTTTTCCTACAACCTCTATGATGAGAAATTTATTAACAGTATATGTAAGTGAGTTTTACATCAGCTTTATGGAGAAAATTGTTTAAAACATGAAATAACAGCTTTTCCTATAACCTATAGTCAAGATTTTTTAAAAGCAAGTTAATGGGACATTAGTATGGAAGGAAATGGGTATTCTCACTATAAACTTTGAACTGTTATTTTATTTTTACAAGTTAGCTTTGTATATTAGCTCTTTGCATTACAGAACATAAATACATTTGGACAAAATCAAAATATATGAGAACTTTTCTGTAATATTACAAATGGATTGAAAAGCTAAAATTTTCACTTATTGCAATATTAGGTTTAGCACTATATGTGAAGCGATCAACTAGTGTTTTTTTAATTTTCTCTTATACTTGAAAATACTGTAAAAAAGTATGTCATTACTATTCTGCATACTTTGAAAAAACGATGGACTGTGGATTAAAATGTCACTATGGATGTGCTAACTTGGGTGACCTTTAATATATTAATCAACCAATTCCGGGGCTCTAAAACATGACCTCCTAGGACAGTGATGGCGAACCTTTTAGAGACCGAGTGCCCAAATTGTAACCCAAAACCCACTTATGCATCGTCATGTGCTGGGTGGGTGTGGCCCATTGACTGGGTGTGGCCAATTGGGTGGGTGTGGCTACGGTGGTAACGGCACACTGGGTGGGATTAAAAAGTTCAATCAATCAATTCCAACTTTGCAAGATCTTTTTTTTTTCGTGAGAAGTTGAAATTGACTGATTGAACCTTTTTTTTTTTTTTGCACATGATGGCAGAGGCCTAAAGTGAAAAGGTTTTATAAAACCCAGCTGAAGGCCTAGGATTGGGGCGATGGCGTGTGCCCACAGAGAGGGCTCTAAGTGCCGCCTCTGGCACCTGTGCCATAGGTTTGCCACCACTGTCCTAAGAGGTCACAAGGAAATTTGAGAGGGTTGTGCTCATTACTGTTACACTTGAGCATGGTTAATGAGCTGTTGGCAGAGGGACCTAGGCAGAGGGATTTACCTTTGCCACCCATCTGCCACAGCCCAATTCCAAGTGTTTCCCAAGGTGACCCACTAAAATCAAGGCACACTTGCCTGCTTTCAGATTCCAGTTCTATGTAAGAAAGTGAAGCCCCTCTGAAAAACTAAACAGAATTGGGAAGCAGTTGTGAACACCAAATATATCTATGCTAGTGAGTCCCAGTGGGGCTGGGAAGTGGAAGGACCTAGAGGACTGATGGACCTCTGGGCATGATATTCCCTGGCTAAAGGAAAAAAGCAATTGGGAAGTATCTGCCCTTTGGATCAGTACTGCCTCATTGGGGGTTGCATTTGGGACAGACAGACGTCTTGTTTACCTACAAGGATGTGTGAGCGGGCAATATGGTAGGCAATGCAAGGAAAGAGGAAAAGCTACTTCCTCAGTTGTTGGCAAGCATTCTCAGAAGGAATAGCATTCAAATATGGGCTGAGCTGTTTCTGGGGAAAAAGCTATTGAAGGAGAGTCCCAATGCGGAGCAGCTTCTTCAGGTGGCTTGTCGAGGAAAAATGGAAGTCCTGATAGAATTTAGTCTGAGTGTGTTATTTCGGGGGAGAGTGGTTGGTAACAAATTAATTTATTATTGTAGGAGATCACTGATAACCTGAAATAAATACAGCTTGCATCCTTATTTAGTTCCAATTTAAATTAAGGGTAGGTGGATTTACAAGCTTTAAAAGGCTTCATTTTTGTGATGATCAAAAATAAAAGGTGGAATGGGAGAACTGAGTAATGTAAATTATTTTTTTTCATGCTATGCATCTTTTTTAAAAAATCAGATAAACATTTCTGGCAATGACCTGTGCCTTATGACTTCCCACTTGGAGAGTACTAAGGATCACAGTGAGGAACGTTTAAAACAGTTGAAACTGGTGCTTGCCAAAATGGCGGAGGTACCCGAGTCAAGTTCTGTGATTTTTGGAGGTGATACAAACTTAAGAGACAAAGAGGTAAGCTAGGACAAATGTTTTTCTTTTCTCTCAGATCCTTCTTTGCATTTTCTTTCCTAGTACCTACGGGTAGTCCTTAAATTAAAATAACAGTTGGGACCAGAACTTCCATCACTAAGCAATGTGGCTAAACAGTGTCACATGACCTCATTGCTTAGCAATGGCAATCCCAGTTGACATTGTTAACCAAATTCCACCAGTTGTTAGTTGAGGGTCCTCTCCAATCCAAGCCATTCTAGGCTAGGTCCCTCCCGGCCTTGAGCCTCTGTTCAAGGGGCAGTAAGGGACTGCCTCCTCTTCACTACTACCCATCTATTCAACTCCCTCTCCCTCTTTGCCCTTTTGGCTACCCTGTACAACAGCAGTCTCAGAACCACATCACTCTAGGGTTGCAAGAAACTCCTAAGGAGCAAAACAGTGGAAAGCCCCAGTAGTGCGGTGTAGCACAAAGCTCCAGCCATTCTGGGAAACACCAGCCACTCCGGGAAGCATCAGCAGTGTGGGGGAAAACTACAGCCCAGCAGCATGACTCAAATCCCAGCTGTCCCAAGAGCCTTGGCTATCCCAGGAAGCCCCAGCAGCATGGTGTGAAGCTGCAGCCTAGTAGTGCTGCATGAAGCTGCATCTGCCTAAGGAAGCCACAGCAGTGCAGCAAAAAGCCCTAGCCACCCCAGGAAGCCATAAGTCAAGGGCTACCTGTCTAGACAAGGTATTTTCCCCATATATTACATGTGTTTTCCCCCCTCAATGAATTATTCATGATATTCTTTACTGAGCAGGATATTGGTGGTGGTTACAGATCTAAATGTTGATTGTTACATATCTCTATGTTCCCAGTTGTGTATCCCAAAAATTGCTGTTACTAAGGGGATGTGACCTCCTTTTCTCCCGCTCTCAGTCTGCATGAGTGAACACCTCTAGTAAGGTGGCCGGATCACTCATTTTTTGATAGCTAAAAGCATTGGCATACTTTTCCTTAATGTAATATCTGGATTATTTTTCTATAAGAACCAGCCCATACTTAATCAAAGGCAGGATTTTTGTCTTCAAATTGATGCACAATGACCAGGAAAAAACACTGATCTCCAAGTTTATAAAAATCACTTGGATAGAGAAGAAAGAGTGTGATTTACTTTAGAAGATAGATGTTTTTTGCTTTTCTGTAATTTTCTATGGTGTTAGATCAGTGATGGCGAACCTTTTAGAGACTGAGTGCCCAAATTGCAACCCAAAACCCACTTATGCATCGTCAAGTGCTGGGTGGGTGTGGCCCATTGGCTGGGTGTGGCCCATTGGCTGGGTGTGGCTGCGGTGGTAACGGCATACTGGGTGGGATTAAAAAGTTCAATCAATCAATTCCAACTTTGCAAGATCTTTTTTTTCCCCGCGAGAAGTTGAAATTGACTGATTGAACCTTTTTTTTTTTTTTTGCATATGGCGGCGGAGGACTAAAGTGAAAAGGTTTTATAAAACCCAGATGAAGGCCTAGAACTGGGGCAATGGCGTGTCCCCACAGAGAGGGCTCTGAGTGCTGCCTCTGGATCTGTGCCATAGGTTCGCCACCACTGTGTTAGATAATATTCCTCTGACATGTCAGATGAGAACATAATTCAGACTTGAAAGCAACATGATACTCTATTATCGCTTTCTGCTCTTATCTTTATCAGGTTGCTAAAATGGGTGGCTTACCCAACAATATTTTGGATATTTGGGAGTTTTTGGGCAAGCCTGAACATTGCCACTACACATGGGATACAAGCCAAAACAATAATTTGAATGCAAAGTACAAGTGCAAAAGTCGGTTTGATCGTCTGTTTTTCCGAGGTGCAACAGCTGGTGGACAGATTATTCCTCAGAGTTTGGATTTGATTGGTCTGGAAAAACTAGATTGTGGCAGATTTCCTAGTGATCACTGGGGACTGTTTTGCAATTTAGATGTGATATTGTAAGAAGAAAACATTTCACTTTTCTGATTTGTATGTTCTTCAAAATTTTAAATCAGTTCTAATGTTAATTTTGATTCACAATCGTGTAAACTAAGCAGTTCATTTTACTTGTTTGGGGAATTCTTGCTTAGCAAAGATGGAACATTCCATTTAAAATATTAAGATCCCAGGCAATGCAGAAGACATTTTAGTTAATTTGTGCATGTGTGGGAGGAAATTATTTCATGTTGTGCGTATTATTCAAAATAATAGAATAGTTTACTAAATACATCATAATTTATTTTTAATAAAGCATTCTTGTGAGTCCACTTTAATGACACTATGTTTTGGTAGCTGATATGGGGAGATTATAAATTCAGGACGAAAAAGATAGACTATAATTTCAGGACTATTAATCCATTGCTGGGATATCCTCTAATTCCTAGTTCTTCTCAAGAATTAAGGGTTGCTGTTAGTGAACCCCACCCAAACCTGGTCTTCAGTGCTCAGCCCCTAACTTTTCATGGTCCTACTGCTGCTTATTTGTTCCCTGAGCTTTCTAACCGGAGGAAAATCAAAAGCCAAGGAAGCACCTTCTGCATGACATACTTCTTCCAGGAGATGATAGGAACTGGGGCCAAAAGAAGAGACAACAGATTTTTTTTCATGGCAGAAAGGTGGTAGGGACACTGAAGGAGAGAGAGCTAATCTGAGCAAGGGCTGTGTTGCAAAAGAACAGGCCTCTTCTACTTGTATTTCTGTTTTCAAGCCAAGGCTTCGATTAGTGGAATTTATGGCTCTAGTGTTAACCGTGTTTTCAACATTTCCAGCTCTCTAATTAGCCAACTTCTGCTGCTAATATAAGATGTCCTGCTATACCAGCGGTTCTCAACCTGTGGGTTGCAACCCCATTTGGGGTCGAACGACCATTTCATGGGGGTCGCCAAACACCGCAGTCCGCCATATATTTTTTTGGTCGGCCATTTTTTTTTGGTTGGCCATTTTTTCCCCTTTGCGATGCGGTGCGTCGCGCCGTGCATGTGCGATGCGCCCCGTCGCGCCACGCATGCGTGATGTGGGCCGGGGTCGAGCCCCGGAAAAGGTTGAGAACCGCTGTTCTATACAGAAGCTTAGTACTTTATTTCTTAGCCTAACCACTAGATCAGAGGTTCTCAACCTTGGCAACTTTGCTGGCTGAGGAATTCTGGGAGTTAAAGTCCACAAGTCTTAAAGTTGCCAAGGTTGAGAACCCCTGCACTAGATGGATATGAAAGGAATGCATATTACAATTGAATTGAATTGAGTACTTTATTTGGCCAAATATGATTAGACACACAAGGAAGTACAGAAGCATTTAGTGTACTTGCAAAGCAGTAGAGAGAATAACAACAATAGTAATAACAAGTAAAAGAGAGATCTAAACATAATAAAAAGGATAAATAACACTACAGTCATACCATATGAGTTAATATACATACACATTAGACAGAACTGTGAGAATTAGGTGTTCAGCAGAGTGACAGCACAAGGGAAAAAAACTCTCCCTGTGCCTAGTGGTCTTGGCATGCAGTGCCCTAAAGTGCCATCCCAAGAAACAGTTTATGTCCAGGAAGGGTCTGTAGATATCATTTCAGGCCTCCTCCTGACCCACGCAGTATACAGGTCTTCTGTGGAAGGTAGACTGGTTGCAATCCTTTTGCAGTCTTAGCTATCTGTTGGAATCTGTACCTGTCCTGTTTGGTTGCTGTATGAAACCAGACAGTTATAGAAGTACTAATAACAGGCTCAATAATTCCTCTGTAAAACTGTTAGCAGCTCCTGGGGCAGTCTGAGTTTCCTGACTTGATGCAAGAAGAACATTCTTCGTTGTGCCTTTTTAATGATGGTTCTAATGTCAAGCGTCCATTTCAAATCCTGGGAATTTATAGAACTCCACAATTCAAAGGACGCTACTGCTGATACCGTGCTGTCAAATATAATATAGTAATATAGTAAACCACTCCATATTAAAACCACCCAAGACTTGCTGGCTTCCTATTCTGAGCGATATAGCACCACCGGTTTTACAACGGAAAGATGCATTAGTGAGGATATACAGAAAAATTAGGAACAGCTCACTCCTACAGGTGCATGCACTTATCAGTCAGAAGACTCAGATCCAGAAAGTCCCCACTGGCATTTGCAGAACATCTGCCTGACAATTTTAACTGCTATTGCCAATGGAAAGCCAAATGGGTCACTGAACGCTCAGACATAGGAAGACATATAAATGACCACAAAAAAGGTGGTCATTTGAACTTTGAACTACCATGTCAGCAATGGGTAATCCTAAATAGGATTTGCACTTTACATGGAATCTGCCGGGACTCTATAAATGGGGCATGGTATCCTCCCCTCAGTACGACTATGGGGTCCTACGTCAAACCATAGATCACAGGTGAGGGCATACAGCGGTCCAATATCTGATTTTTTTTTAATATAAACGATGCTGTGCTTCAATGGTTATAATGGCCTTGACATTGGTATTTGAACATAGATTGTTTTAGCATTTATATTTTATTGTGTTTTACTAATCTAGATGAAATGTTAATATATATTGCTAGTCTGTGTATGATATGCCATATGTTAAATAATAAACAATTGGAAATCATGAGGTTGCTTAAATATAAAGTTGGTTGGTGCATGGTTTCTATTGTGAGAGTCTTTCCTGCAAAGCAATTTCTCAGCAGCCTTTCCTTTACATTGTGAAAAAATTCTCAGGACACGTGATAAAGAATGCTCAGGAAAAAAATGCTGCAGTCCTTTTATTTTTTATTCCCTTGCTAGCTGAGGAATTCTGGGAGTTGAAGTCCACACACCTAAAGTTGCTGGGGTTGAGAAACAATGGTCTGTTAGAGAGTAGCCTTCCCCAGGTCTGACCCTTGCAATAATCCTGTCTCTGAGCTCTGAAGACAGTTCCTTTGACCTCATGACTTTTGCTTTACTACAGTACGCATTGTCAGCTGTGAGGCCTTCTATAGAGAGGTGTGTTATTTTCAAAATCATGTCCAATCAATTTAGTTTACAACAAGTGGACTCCAATCAAGGTGTACAAACATGTCAGCAATGATCAAGACATCTGAGCTAAATTTCAAGTGTAGTTGCAAAGGGTCTGAGTACTTATGCCAATGTGATATTTCAGTTTTTTCTTTTTAATACATTTACAGACATTTCTAAAATTCTGTTTTCACTTTGTCATTATGGGGTATTAAGTGTAGATTAATGAGGGGAAAAATGAATTTCAACAACTAGAATCAGGCTGCAGCATAACAAAACTGACAAAAGCAAAGGGGGTCTGAATACTTTCTGAATGAATTGTATAAAGAATAGAACAGAATAGAATAGAATAGCTTTATTGCCCAAGTATGATTGGACACACAAGAAATTTGTCTATAGTCTGTGTATGTGTGTATTTCCATATATAGAGGATATCATTTTAGCCATTGTCTATCACTGCAGAATGTTCCACATGTTTCCAACCAATACTCGCTGTCATTGATCCATCTTGTTTTAGGTCTCTTTGGTGGACGCTTTTTATCAAGTGGGATCCATTCTATGACTGCCTTGGTCCACCTGCCTCAGTTCTTCTCGCTGTGTGACCAGCCCGTTTCCATTTCAATTCTTTACTCTCTTGATGACATTGTACACTTTCGTTTGTTCCATGTGCAGGTCTTTCTATCCTGTCTTATAATGCTGAGCATGTATCCTTCCATGGTTCTTTGCACCACACATAGCTTTTGTATCGATTGTGAGGTTAAGTGCCCGTATTTCAACCGGCATCTGTTATATAAATATTTTTTGTTATGGTATTGCTTTTTTTCCTCTTTCCCCCTGTATTAAAATAAAGCAGCAGCAACAACATCCCTAAGGGAAATATGGAGCTTTGCTATTGCTTTCCATATAAATACGAAATCACCAAAGTATCCAGTATAAAATCACGCGTGTTGACTACGTTCTGCCTTTCCGGTCGGTCTCCTGTGTCTGGTGCACAGGCGCCAATTATCCCTGGGACGCTTCCACGGGTGACTTCGGGGGGGGGTCCCACAAGAGAACGGAGGGGAGTGCAAAGCCGGCCCCTGTGGGCGGCGTTGGGGTTGGTCGCCGGACGGGAGGCTGGCGGGTCTGAAAGAAGCCACGCGAGGAAGGCGCCGTCCTCACGCGGCGCGCACGCCCAGAGCCTCCCTCCCACCTTCCCGACAAACATCTCCCGGCACTGAGCATCCTTCACTAGTTGGCCCCTGGACCGCGCACTGAATGGCTCCCCAAGTCCTGGGGAAGAGAAGCGGATGGAGGCGGCTTCGTCCCGCGGATGTCGCCGTCGCTGCCTGATTTCCGCCGACCATCGCCAGGTAAGGCGAAGCGGAGCTGCCCCCCCCCCCGCCGCCGCCGCCGCTTGCTGCCGGGTGGGGTGGGGGGCGGGGGACGGGCGGCTGGAGCGAGTGCAGCAGCGGTGAGTCCAGGGAAAGCGCCGTCTGCTTCTGCCGCGGGTCTTGACGGGGTGCTTCTGGGTAAGATCCGAAGCCCCTTCAGCCGGAGTTTCCCCATTAGGTGTACGGCTTGCCGGGAGGAAATGCGACAAGCCTCACCGATTCCAGGTAGCGCCTCCCTTCCCCCGGGCGGTTGGCCAAAAAGCCTCGCTTCATCTCATCTCCTCTCATCTCATCTGAGGAGCTCGTGGTGCTGCTCTGAGCCCTCCCCCCCCCGATCGATATTCCCTAAAAACATGGCAGATCGCATCGCAGATCTTGCAGTGGCGACTAGACGGGAAAAAAAAAACTCATACAGACCCGCCTAGGCAGCCGTGAGAAGCCCACCGCTCCCTCCCACCTGACTGAAGTTGAAGAAAAAATAAATGTATTAGGTTGATCCGAAGGATGGGGGACATTGACTTGGTTTGGCTTTGTGAAATGATAGGCTCTGGGTAAAAGCAGGCTGGCCAACTGTAGGCTGAGGGCAAAAAGATAGGATTGCTTGCTTGTAGGAGATGATTTATCATTTCCTATGTTGAATAGTTCACAATGTTTACGGGATGCATGGTTGCAATAAGAATTCAGGACTGCTGTCCTCCCTTTAAAATTGACACCAAGGGTATTAGACTGAAAAAAAAAAACACCACCCAAATAAAGCATACATATATATTTTAGACAGCTGCATAGAGTGTTAAAAACTGGCAACTCTTAAACTGGTTGTCAAGATTTAACAGAGCAATCCTATGCGTGATGGGGGAAAAGTAAATAGCGTTGAGTTTAGTGGTGTTTACTCCTTGGGAACTGGAATAGAATAGGATTCACTTATTTTCATATACAGTATTTAATAAGGTCCCTCCTTTTTGCATCCAGGTTTTGAGATAGAGTAGTAAAATCCATATGAGCTAACAAGTATTTTCAATTTCAAAGTGATTCTGATGTGTGATGACAAAGGCCACCGACAGACCTCAGACCATTTTTATATGATCATTTCTTAAAAATATTTTGTGCTGCACTTTATATAGCTATTGTGCAATGAGAGAAAAATATATTACAAGTTATACCAGTGTAATGTATTTTTTCTCTCATTGCACAATAGCTATATAAAATGCAGCACAAAATATTTTTAAGAAATGATCATATAAAAATGGTCTGAGGTCTGTCGGTGGCCTTTGTCATCACACATCAGAATCACTTTGAAATTAAAAATACTTGCTGCATATTCTAGATAGAATATTTTGATTTCAGTTCCTTAACCTCACATCATGTTTCATTCAAACGGTTACTCTATCTGTAGGCAAAGAATGTGTTAAAAGCTAATCAGGACTGTAACTCTGTGATAGAGTTATTGCAGGGGAACCTGGAGTTTCTCTACGGGGAAGATTTTCCCCATTTATCTCAATGGAGGTTTTACATTCCCACCGTAATAAAAAAGGGTGGGTTCACTTGGCAAGAGTTCCATTTGTATTGTTTTAAGGCTATGGATCAGATGTTTCTACTATTTTAAAATCTGTTAAGTTACCTTTGGTATACACTATGCATTTATGTCTAATCATGACATTAATGTCACAATCTTGTACACGTCTACTTGAGCTCAGTGGGGCTTAGCTTGAATAAGGAAGTGACTGAGCTGCAGAGATAGTATTATTTCAGCCAATGCATGACGAGCTGCTTAACCGATTGCATGGTCAATCTTTTTGTAGTTTGGGTTGTACACTTTGCTTGAGAAAATACGGGGACTAAGCTGATTCATACAACCCAGTGTTAAGTAACAAGTCCTTGTTAGTTGTATTTGTCAGCAGAGAGCCAATGAACAATGTTGGTACTATAGTTCCCTAATAATGAGTTTTGTACACTACACATTTTGAATGGGATGGTGTCTAACTCTGTAGGTCTAAGAATAGCAACTCTTCATTGCTGGTGCCAAGGTACCCTCTAGACGCAGTGTTTCTCAACCTTGACAATTTTAAGGCATGTGGACTTCAACTCCCAGAATTCCACAGCCTTAAGTCCACATGCCTTAAAATTGTTGAGAAACACTGCTCTAGGCCAGGGGTGGGGAACCTTGGCTCTTTTATGACTTGTGGACTTAAAAGAGCCAAGGTTCCCCACCCCTGCTCTAGGCTGCTTCAAGAGATCCCCAAGAGAAAATAGTCATTTTTTTTTAAAAAAAAAAGCCATTTTAAATAATGGTAAAATTGTGTTGCAGTGGTCTCAGAAATTTCTCACAGGTGATGACCCTGTAAGTGCTGGTGACCTCATGAGACTTTTCAGATGATTTTTTTTCCATCCGAACTAACATGCAATGATAACTGTTCTGTGCTAGGGTTGCTAATCTTTTTTTTTTCAAACTAATTGTATTATATATCTGAACCTTGGTCTGCTGAAGCCATACTTCCCACTCGTGGTCTTATTTCCTTCAGCTTTTAACCAGAGGCATATATTGTATGCTCATGTTTTGTCTTTGTTTTAGAGCTAACCATCTGGAGCCTTGTCTGGGTGATGATTATCTCAGACCTAATTCTTATGGCAGTTGTTTAATTGACAGAATTACCATAAGTGAGAACATAGCAGCAGCACAGAACGTGCACTTCCTAACCCCCCCCTTCAAGTCAGTGTTGACTCTTTCCTGTTGCCTAGATTAGTTCCTGTAGTTTTCTTTGCAAGGTTTTTTGAAAATAGTTTTCCATTGCCTCCTTCCTCAGGTTGAAAGTGATTGGCCCAAGGTCACCCACCTGGCTTTGTGCCTAAGGCAGGACTAGAGCTCGCACTCTCCCACTTTCTCCCACGTAGAATTTGAAGTGCCTTGGCGACGTTTCAACGAAGTCCCATTCGTCATCTTCAGGCTGGTGCTTTCGGCTTCGTGCTTCTAGGAGCAATGTGTGATTGTAGCTGTTTCTTCCTTTTAACTGCCAGTGGGGGTTTGAACTGATTGGCTGGGAGCTCGGCTGTGTTCTGATTGGGTGGAGGTGTATATATATATATATATATATATACCTTGAGTGTTTTTTTTTTATGCACCCTGTCGGCCCAAATATGGGAGAAAGAAATCTTTCTTTTTCTTTTTCTTTTGCCTGTATCAGCTCAATCCAGAGCCATCCACAGGCAGCAGTCGCCAACTGCTATATTTTTTTAGCAATATATATATATATATATATATATATATATATATATATATATATATATATATATATATATATATACACACACACACACACACACACACACACACACACACATACATACATACATACATGTGTGTGTGTGTGTGTGTGTGTGTGTATAGGCGACGTTTCGACGAAGTCTCATTCGTCATCTTCAGGCTGGTGCTTTCGGCTTCTGCTTCTAGGAGCAATGTGAGATTTTAGCTGTTTCTTCCTTTTAACTGCCAGTGGGGGTTAACTGCCAGTGGTGTGTTCTGATTGGTTAGGGGCTTGGCTGTGCTCTGATTGGATGGGGGGGTTGGCTGTGCTCTGATTGGATGGGGGAGTGTTCTGTTTGGGTGGGGGCCTTTTATGTATGGGAGGAGGGCTTTGCCGTTTTCTTGTTCTCTGTCTTGGATTTTAGTGGTGGGATCTGTGTTTAGGGGTTTGTATGTGGAGTCTTGGAGTAGGTTGGTTAAATAAGATTTCCAACTTAATCCAAAAAGAAACTCCCACTAAAATGCAAGACAGAGAACAAGAAAACGGCAAAGCCCTCCTCCCATACATAAAAGGCACCACAGACAGGATCAGCAAGATCCTTCACAAACATAATATCAAAACAGCATTCTGCACAAACAGAAAAATATCCACCATCCTAAGAAACCCTAAAGACAAAATTGAATTAGAAAATAAGGAGTATATGAAATCCCATGTACTGCCTGCTCCACCACATACATTGGACAAACCAACAGAAGAATAAGTGCACGCATTGAAGAACACAAAAACTCAGTCAAAAAAGAGGAACCAACTTCTTCCCTGGTCCAACACCTCAAAGCCACAGGACATGAAATTGATTTCAAAAAGACCAGAACTATCGCCAAAACTGAACACTTTAATAACAGAATAATCAGAGAAGCCATCGAGATAGAAAAACGCCCACACAGCATGAACAAACGAGATGATACCTCCCGCCTACCAGCCATTTGGAAACCCGCCCTTATTGACAGACGAGTCTATAGCACGGGGAATGACACCAGACCTACACTCACAAAAACCACACAGGATGTCACCACCACACATCCAGGCAAAAAGCAAACCCAAACCCACACTGATGAGGAGGCACGACCACAAACCAGAAGCCAGACCACAGTTGCATCATTAGCCACCTTAAACCCCTCCAATCCATACACGAAGCAAACTGACACCCACCATGAAGATGAGGCACGACCACGAACGCAAAGCCAAACAGCTACACAGTTCACCATCTCTAATCCCCTTGTAACACTGACTAACCTGAGCACAACACAGCCCCCACCCAAAGCCCCCATCCAATCAGAACACAGCCAACCCCCATCCAATCAGAGCACAGCCAAGCCCCTAACCAATCAGAACACACCTCCACCCAATCAGAACACAGCTGAGCTCCCAGCCAATCAGTTCAAACCCCCACTGGCAGTTAAAAGGAAGAAACAACTAAAATCTCACATTGCTCCTAGAAGCAGAAGCCGAAAGCACCAGCCTGAAGATGACGAATGAGATTTCTGATATAGCTATTTCGAGTTTCTTAACTCTCTTCAGTCAGAACTCACCCTTCCGGGATTCGAACCTGGGCAGTCTGCATGCTAAGCAGATGCTTTAACCTATTGAGCCACAAGTTCTCTCCCGCTTTGTCAGTAGTCAGGGAGTAAGGATATGTGCCAAGTGTTTATTTTTTTTAGATTGCACCCTGTAAACCCAAATATGGGAGGAAGGAATGATTCCTTCCTCCCATATTTGGGTTTACAGGGTGCAATCTAAAAAAAAAAATAAACACTTGGCATATATATATATATATATATATATATATATATATATATATATATATATATATATAATGTATGTATGTATGTATGTATGTATGTATGTATGTATGTATGTATGTATATATATATATCCATTTTTTTGTAAAGAACACATTTTTAGATCTATAATGTTCATTTCTCACTGTGCACATTTTTCCCCCATTAGCCTTTTAATTGGTTAAACTCTATAGAAGTTTAACTCTATAGAAATATTGCAGGAGAGTGATTTTTTTTAACCTGTTTCAAATGCCGTTGTCAGTCTTAATTGATTTCATCATTTAGATGAGGCATTGCTTATGAAGAATATTAGACCTTCAAGTACAGATGTTGAGTGAGCTAGCAAAGAAATAGAACTGTTTCTCTTTTGTTAACGTGCTCTGCACTTTGGGGGAAACCGTAATCTGTTTTTTATTCATATAGCAGGTGAATAAAATATTTCATAGTTTAATAACTACGTAGTTTGAAAACAATAGACCAACAATCAAGAAGTAAACAATTCACCAGGGGTAAGCAACCTCGGCTCTTTTATGACTGGTGGACTTCAACTCCCAGAATTCCTGAGCCAGCTCTGACATTCAAGACATTTAAAAATGGAAAAATGGTGATTGAGGAAACTTTAACATCTAGATTGCAAATAAAAACCCTATATTTTGATCCCAGTTTGCCAGCCCTCATTTATAGAAAAATGGTTAATCATGGGCAGATAGCCTGCAGCCTAGTTTTGTATTTAGATCTATGTCTCCAATAATAAGATGCACAGAATCAGAGGGAATCTCACTCACATTTCTCAGCTGCCGCCACTGCATGGATTTCAGGAAAAGCAAGTGATCTAGAATGAGCTTCTGAAAGGAAAGGGACACGGGAGAGAAGGGCTCAGGGATAGCTGCAAATGGGTTAATGTCTTCAAAGTTTTAAAAGTTGCCTTTTTTAAAAAATAAATTGTTGCTTCTCTGCTTGGGCATCAGAGGAAATTTCTGTTAAAAGAGGGGGAGGTTTCAAGCACTACAACTCATTTAATATATCACAGTCTTTGGAGAACGCCCGGGAGGATTATTTACCTAATTAAAATTAAAATTATTTTTGGCAAATGGTGGATAAACCATATCAAATGTGTTGGGTGCAGATGCTTGTAAAAGAGCTAGAGTCAAGGGATATTCATAATCTTTCTATTAGTATTAATAGTATATTATTACTTGCGAAAGGGTGTTACAGGAGTGCCTAAGGTATGAGGGCAATTCAGAAATAAACCTCTGTTTGCTTATCAATGACAGACGCTCGCAGATATAGAACTTTTATTATACACATTAGAAAACTACAACGTTACATTACTTTTCGACATAATCGCCATTCAACTTGAGGCATTTGTCATAACGTCTTACAAGATTTGAAATTCCTCAGTAGTAGTTGCTCGACGCCAGATTTGGGTTAGGGGGGTATGTGTGATCAAAAACATCCCAACGGAACTGCTTCAAAAGTTCTTGGGTGCGTCTAGTGGCATGCGGGTTAGGGTCAGCATGCCCCGACGCTTGTTATGGATGGCTCGTCTGAGTTTTCGTAACGTTTCACAGTAGACTTCTGAATTGATGGTCAAATCACGCTCCATGAACTTCACAAGCAGTACTCGTTTGGCATCTTCACATTTGGTGGGATTTTCTATGGCAAGGTTCATTTTCAATTCATCTAGTGGACGAGTCAACTGCAACACAACCTTCTCCTTCCACTCCTCACTGCCTACTGAACTACTACGCACGACGCCATTGGATGGGCGTCACTATCCCCACCTATTTCTCGCACATGCTCAAACAGAGGTTTATTTCCAAATTGTCCTTGTATAACTCTTCTATAGTTTTATAGGAAGACAGGCCCAAATTATAATCTCATTTCTCATTTTCTTTTTACTTTGTGCAACTACAATTGTCACTACTTCTATAGCGAGACGGTAATAAATATACTTCTTGTTTTTTTTAACTTTTCAACTAATACTTTTACTTTTACTCCTTGTTTTGCCAGCCCTGCAGATTCCCCCTCTTGAAATCAGGCTGTGTAAGATAAAGTTTACGATAAGATTGTATAATTTCCATGCTGAACAGGATTTGGTACTTCCTCCTTATGGAACAGGATGTCTTTTCTGCCAGGTCTGAGAATCTTCTGTTTACTCTTGGTGGCTCTAATAGGTAAGCCCTCCCTCCCACTATTCCTGTTGTCAAGGTCAATTCCTTCCAAAATCATAGGAGAAAAGTAAGGATGTATTTAGTCAAAATTATCCACTGAGCATAGAAGCTGGCAAAGCTGTTAGGAGAGGAAGTGCTTAATCATCCCTGTGCATCTTCCCATTCTGATTCCCCACTTTCTTCATCCATGTAGCCTTGACATTTGTAAACTACATTTGTAAATTAACAATAATAAGAACAGAGATACTGCAGATCCTTGATTAGATATTTGTCACAGAAGCACCCCTGAATTGAACACTTACCGCTTAGAGGTAACATGCAGGCTTCACATGGAGAAAACTCCAGCTGCTCAACAAACAAGACTATCCTTTTTTTTTTTTGATGACTCAGCAAGCTGCTTTGTTATTCATTTTAGCTGAAGTGCCCTACTCTTGGCTTCTGTAGCAATTTAAAAATACATGAAATTTGAGTTTTGGGGTTTTAATTAATGCACACTTTAATAAGTGTGCTCTGCTAGGCAAGAGTTGAGTGTTTTTCTGGTTTTATTTTATAGCTTTCTTGAATTGCTTTTCTCTCTCTCCATATCTCTGAACTCTTATATTTCCAAAGATGAAAGAGAAAGGAAGGAAATAATGATAGAACCATTGAAAAATAGAATGAATATATGAATAATAGCTATCTGATACTGTGATAGCCTAGTAATAATTGTAAAAAAAAATCCATGAAAAATTTAAATGGACATTCATTGAGTTACATTATACTATATAAAATGTAAATTGATGTTTGATGTTTTATATACATGTTGTTAGCCGCTCCGAGTCTCCGGAGAGGAGCGGCATACAAGCCTGAATAAAATAAATAAATAAATAAATAAATTAAAAATAGTAAATTCTCCTCTCCCACCAAAAACCTTAGCGTTTTCTTAGAGGTAAATGCTTATCTTCTTTCTTATACCAAAATCTATTTTTCAGGGTGTTCCTGTCAGCAGTGCAGGGAAGGAACCAAGTACACCGACGCAATACTTCCCAATTTAGAAACAACTAAAATTATGCGGGTCCCACGTGCTGCGTCCATGTCAGATTGCCTGGCAGCCTGTTGTGATCTTTCAGATTGCGACTTGGCCTGGATGTTTGAGCGGCATTGCTATGTGGTCAGTTGCCAACATAAAGGAAATTGTGAGCCCAAGAAAATGGAGAAGGTGAAATCCTATCTGACCTTTGTGGTCAGAGCTCCCCAGAGACCAGCCACCTTGCTAGGATACGGGCAAGTGCCATCCAATGTGATCCGCTCTATGGCATCGGCAAGTGACCCCTCTGAAGAAATTAGTAGCCTCAAGGAGCTCTCATTCCTCAGCAAAGACCACAGTCTTGAGGACTATCCCAACGAATATGCTGAGATGGATCAGAATCCTTTTCACCTCAGCCTCAAGCCTGAGGAGGAGGAGTCTGTTAACTATGCGGACTGGGGACCAGTGGTGACCACTGAAAATGGCTTCAATTCTTCAGGACTCGGTAATGGAGACAAACAGGAAGAGGTACCTCAAAATGAAGAAGTTCATTTGGGAAGCCCTATGAATGTCAACACATCTGAAAGTATTCCTGTCACTGAACATCCTGAAAAGTTGACAGGTGCTTTGGGCTTGCTGGATAAATCTGCAAATGATTTTGATTTTCATCCACCTACCAATGAAGTGAACAGCAGCTGGGAGGAGGAGGTATGTGTTTTTACACACACACACACACACACACACACACACACACACACACATCACACATCCCTAATTATTTGCTGTTACCATTGGTGCATCCTAAGCCTTATGTGTATATACTTTGATGGAAGGTATAATTAGTGTGAATGTGTACATATTCCCATTAGATCACAAGGGTGTCTAAATCAATAATTTTGACACTGACCAACAAGATGCTGTTGGAAGGTGAACAAACAGGCAAAGGCTAAACTTGGAACTGTAACAGCCTTCCCTACTCTGACAGTCTCTGGCTATCTTGGGCCAAGAGAACCTGATAGCAGTTGGAATATAAAATATACTACCAAATAATTAATGCTGGATTCCCTAGCCAGTTTTCCATACGATGTGACAAATAGCGCTTGGCAGATGTAACCTTTATTAATTCAATTGTCATGTTAACCAGTGATCAGAACTGTATCTTGTGGCAGCAAATTCCATAAACTAATACTTTCATAAAGCATTGCATGAGAAGAAGTATTTCTTTGTGTCTGTCTTCACATTTTATCTTTTTGGATGTCGCATGTATCCTAATGACCAGGCCTGAGCGAGTATTGCAAATTCCATGCAATATTTGATGCTAGTCAGCCTCCAGAGGACCACCAGTTCCGCACCCAAATAACTTAGGAGTGGCAAATTTCTTCATTCTTGATGAAATTCTGAGCTGGCATAAAAAAAAGGCAAAGCAGATTTTATTAAACATCCTTTTATGAGCAAAGAAATAAGTGTGCACATGTGATAGGAAAAAGATCTAGTCGCTTCCTAGCATGTAGAAGCTACCTGCCATTCAAGTACATTACCTAAATGAAGCCAATGTAATTATTCAGTTTTGATTGTTCCACTAAGAGACTGCATTAAAACAAAAAGAAATTTTGTTAGAGAGCCATGGTGGTACAGTGGTTAGAATGCAGTATTGCAGGCTAACTCTGCCAACTGCCAGCAGTTCGATCTTGACTGGCTCAAGGTTGACGCGGCCTTCCATCTTTTCGAGGTCACTAAAATAAGGACCCAGATTGTTGGGGGCAATATGCTGATTCTGTAAACTGCTTTGAGAGGGCTGTAAAGCACTGTGAAGCAGTATGTAAGTCTAAGTGCTATTGCTATTGCTAAATCACTAGAACTGCTGCTTGTATCTTATGTTTTGGCTAATTATTAAAATAAGAATGAAAAGAAAAGGGATAAACTTGTGTATATAAGGGTGTTTGTGCAATTCTTGGTATTTTGGAAAATGTAGTATTTTTCCAGACTTTGCTGATAATATTGTCAATTCTAACTAAATTAGAATTTTGAATCTAGAGCTTCCAATACATGCTTATTTTTCAACATTGTATACCAGAATGTGAAAAAAATTACAATAATGATATATTCCTGCATTTTGTCTTGTAGGTGGTAACACCTCCTCATAATCCTCCTTCTTCGGGAATTCTGGAATTTCTCTCCACCATCCCGGCACAAACTGAAGTATCAAACCCAGATAATTTCATACAAACTGAACCCACAACATTTCCTTCCAGTGCTCATAGCACTGCACCTTGTGCTGCAGGTGAAGTTACGTCTTCCACAACGGCCACCAAAGCAGGTAACATAGTTTCATTATGACTGAGATTTTGAGAGCATATTCATAATATCAATCTCTTCCTTTGTTGAGATAGTCTTCAAATTATGGTTGAAGGCCTTCCTGGTTAAGACTGCGATGTTGGAAGAAAAACTAAGATTTTCCCGGAGGTTCTTATCCAGATACAGCTGCTGTTGAAGCAGATGGTTACCATGAAGAAGCCATCATTGCGTAACTTCTTTCTCTTGCTATTGAGACACTTGAGATGTTTTTAATAGGCTAAAACCTATTTTCCCCCTAGATTCCCCCCAAACTTTAATGTCTGATATATTTTTATTTATGCTGTAATCATTGTTAACCTTTAGTTTTACTATGGACAGCCATTCCGTTGTTCTTGTTGGCTTTTGATATATTTTAATGAAAAGGCAGTTCAAATTATTTAATTATTTCCAAATAATTAAAAACAAAAGGATTGGCTTCAAGCAAACAGACAGAAATGTTGATTTAAACATTCAGCCAAATGAGATAGTCTACTGTATGTTCTTCTTTTGGTTTGAGTCTGTATTTGTAGTTTATTTATTTAATGTTTCTCTATATTTTTGTTTTTTTTAATTAAAATTAGCACATAAAGAAGAAGGGTTGTAATCTATCCTGTTTTATTAGTGTGTTTTATTTTGTTTCTGGGGGATGTGTATTTTCTTGCATTTTCGTGTATTTTTTTTGGGTGGTGGTGGATGGGGATATTTTAAAAACATTTATCACCTGCTTGTATTCTGAAGTGATACGCCCAAATTCTCCACAGAGTTCCAACTTAATTCTGTTTCATATGGAAATAAGTCCACAGAAATTGAGAAAAAGTGGAATTATTATCATCCACAAATGATTAGCCTACACTAGACACCAGGAACAGAAGATTGCCCTCCAAAACAGTATCCTCAGCCCCTCCCTTAAATTACTTCCTTTAAAATTTTTAAAATTTCATTAGGTGTATAGGTTTTTGAGAAGTGTACTTGGCCATTAAATAGAAAGATCCTGGACTTTACCAAAACCCTAACACAGAGCTGTTAGAATTGTTTCTTGGCTAATAACTTTTGGTGAGCATTTTGCAAGCCTGATTTAAACAGAAGAGAAACATGAACAGTTAAATTCAAAGTGAGAACTACAATAAATCAGCCATTGTTCCTGTCTCGAAAGAAAATCCCTGCATGTCTATGAAGATTCTCAATCATCCAGGAAACTTTCTTTTTTTTCAAGAAAGTCCAGTTGCCTCGTGAAAAAGCATCTTTGGGACAAAAGACCTGCACGTTGGAATAACCTAGACAGCTACGTGACTCAAAATTAAATCCTATCACTTACACTGAATATCAAATCAAATCAAATATATTTATTATGGTCTTTCACCAGCCTTTACAATAAAAGAGTAGAAAGAGAAATAGTTATTAGGGAATGGAAAAAAAAATAATGGGACAATAAAACAGCATATCTAATTAAAAAAATATGCATTTGTTTAACTTAATGAAAATATACCGTATATGGCCACCTGATATGTGCATATAAGATTAGTGTCCTTTAAAAATAATAAACATAAAATATATCTGAGCTTGGTGGTTTCCTTGCAGACGCTTCATTTCTAAACTAGGTCACATCATCCATGCTGAGAGACCAGGTCTGGCAAGAATGTCTTGTATAGTAAAAGTTGTAGGCCAAGGGGAGAGTTACAATTCCTCTATCCTATGAAAGTTAAGTCGCAGGGTAGGGAACCTTGGCTCTTTTATGATTTGTGGACTTCAATACCCAGAATTCCTGAACCAGCCATGCTGACTCAGGAATTCTGGGAGTTGAAGTCCACAAGTCATAAAAGAGCCAAGGTTCCCTACCCCTGGTAAGGCTATTTCTCTGTTGCATAATAGCAGACATAATTATTTGTGCTATATTTTCTTCTTTGTTTAGAAACAGACTATATTTATGAATGGAGCTTGATCGCTTATCCTGATAGCTACAACGGTGAAATGAAAGAGAAGCACACGCCAACTCTAAAACTTTCTCAAGTGAGTAGGCTCTTGCCCAATCAAACCTGTATGAAGTCCTGGATATCTGAAAGTGTTCACATTTTCTGATATGTGTAATCCTTCCTGAATAGCTGTTTTACTAAAAACAATCATGTTTGCCACTCGAAAAAGAATCTCAATTGATAAAGTAGCTGCTCATATAAGATTCCTGATCTATGGATGGGGGTACCAATATAATCATGGCTTTCATTCGTATAGAATCATGACGTATGAATGTTCAACTATTTGAAAATCATTTGTCTCACTTTAGAAGAGAAATTAATATGTGGTGATGAGCATCCACCCTGTTATTTTTCAGATTCTAAATGTACAGAACATTAGCCAATAACACAAGAAGAGTCCTGCTGAATCAGACCATTAAGTTCAACATTCATTGCCACAGATCTATTAGAATATAGTAATTGCTAAATTGGGAAAAACCAAGAGTTTTCTTAATTAGCTTTCTGCTTTTTTAATGGAAGTTATATTAAGGTTTATTATAACATAAAATGCCATGAAAGTAAAGATTAAAAAAGGGGAAAGTGCAAGATTAAAAACAAGAAGAGAAAAAAGGGATTATTTTGACTCTTTTCAACACAATAAAATACTAACACATTTATGACCTCAACTTTTTACATTATTTATAATTATTACAAGCCAGTTCTATAACTACACAGTTATTAAATCTTCAAATTAAATTCTAAATTTCATTTTTTTCAACTTCAAACCTAAAAACCAGAAGCAATAAAAACAAGACCAAATAAAATCTCTTTGTTAAAAACAGTTTACATCACTATCTTAACCAAATCCATTTTTCCCTGTTGTGGGAAATCATATGTAGTTCTATTTACACTTATTAATTCATGAAAATGACAAAATAAAACCATGATTTTTTAACTGTGGTTAAATGGTGCAGATCTTTAAAAAGGAATAACAGGTTGTGACTGAGAAGAACCTTTTTTTAACCTAGCAAAGATACTGTGTTTCCCCAAAAATAAGACCCAGGTTTTTTTTGCCTCCAAAAGAGGCAGTAGGTCTTTTTTCCTGAAACCTGCCTCGCCTTGCAGCGGCGGCCCACAGGAGGCTGCGTGGCTGCTGGCCCACTTCTGCAGCCGCTCACAGCAGGCTACATGGCTGGCTGTAACGTAATGCCGCCATGAGGTGGGGAAGGTGGGGTGGAGGGGAACTGCCCTAAGTGCCCCATAAGCGCCCAAACACTTTTCCTCTGAATGAAGATTTGACGGAGACTGGAAGTTCCATCTGCTTGTGATTGGGGTGCTTTGAAACAGAGCAATTAGCTCCATCTCCAAGCGCCCCATTTGCAAGCAAATGGAGCTTCCAGTGTCCATCAGATTTCCATTCAGGGGAAAAGTGCTTGGACACTTATGGGGTGCTTAGGAACCGAGTGAATTGCTTCGTTCCCAAGCACTCCATAGGCGCCCAAACATTTCCCTCTGCCTCTGCGCACGGACTTACTTGATCTGTGTCAAGGGGCCAGTAGGCTATGGCTGCTGCTGGACACTGTCAGCCCCCACGCACTCACCGCCGCTTGTGCTGGCCACATCCACTCCTGGGCTTATTTTTGGGGTAGGCCTTATATTAATCCCACCCTAAAAAATCAAGCTAGGCCTTATTTTCGGATGGGTCTTATTTTCAGGGAAACATGGTAATAAAGTGTTTAAAAAGTGAAAGGCATAACCTACTGCCCATTTGAAAAATAAATTCCAGAATGACTGCTTTTTCAACAATGACATGGTTTTAACCCCACCGCCCAGGTTATGGACAACTCACCGGGCTACTTTGGAGTGCCACTCCAGAATCTCCTTGCAGATCACTGCTGTATTGAGGATCTTATCGGGGTGATTCTGGGACTTACCCTAACCCAGGAAAGTCATATGAACTGACAGAATTCAGTTCCTTGTTTATAAATTGAAAAAGCTTCATGCCAGAAAGAGCTTCCCAGACTGGTCAATTGGCCATATTCACTAGGAAGCCAGTTTCAATTAGCTTTCTGTTTATGACTATGACAAGCCAATTGCCTTAGCAGAACTTACATTGAGAAGGTGAAAGTCTGTCATGTCAAACATGCTTCTAGATCTTGACATGGTATTGGTACCGATAGGTTTGTAAATAAATTACAATTTTGTTGACAGACCTGCTTATACTTCCTTAAATTGTTTTCTTCCTAAATAATTTGCTGGTCATTCTGGGTAATAGTCCAGGTCTAAAGCAGTCTTCTCCATCAATACTGATTGGGAATTCAGATGTGCCAGCCTCCACACTTCTGAAAAACAATTGGGCAGGCAAGGCTGTGCTAGGCATATGCTTATTCTGGATTTGATATGAGTAGACTCACCCATCTTGGAGTGATTTGAACTATGCCCTTCAGATGCCCTACATTTATTTAAAATTAATGCACCCATACCAACACACTGTTTCTCTACCAGCTGCCAGAAGGTGCCTATGTCTTCAGAGTGACTGTTTCTGCTGAAAATGCATTTGGAGAAGGATTTCTAAATGTTTCTGTCCAACCAGGTAAAACTGTTTTCCAGACAGTTCAGTTAATTTCTACTTTGGTCAATCTGTATTAAGTTCACTGTTGATACTTTATTATTCCCAAATGTTTTCACATAAGGAATAACAGTGAAAAGTTCCCACCTCATCCCTTTCCCTGTTTCTTTTTAAGGTAGAAGAAGGTTTTCTTGTGAATTCTTCCTGGTAATTTGTTACTTACAAAATGGAAGGCAATTCTCCGGGTGACCATTTAAAGAAATTTTGCGTGCTTTAAACCTCCTTCTTTTACTCTATAGCAGGGGTCCCCAACCCCCGGGCCCAGCCCGTTATTGGGTTGTAGTTTGTTTGGAACCAGGCTGCACCAGTGGCTGTGCACAGCTGTGTGTATGGGTGCTGTGCACAGCTCGACTTGCACAACTGACAGGCCGGTTCCCCTTTCACCCCCCCGCCAGGCCGCCAAGCCATAATGGTTTTGGGGACTGCTGCTCTAGAGTACTTCCTAATTCTGAACCGAAAGGAAGAGTAAAATCAAGTTGCCAAGGATACAGTTTATTTCTAGCTGAATTTAAATGCAGTCTTCAACTCACGGCCACAATTGAGCCCACAATTTCCATTGCTAAGCAAGACAGTTATTAAATGAGTTTTGCCCAATTTTATGATCTTCCTTGCCAGAGTTGTTAAGTGAATCACTGCAGTTGTTAAGTTAATAATGTGATTAAGTGAATGTAGCTTCCCCATTGGCTTGCTTGTCAAAAATTCATCAAAGGTGGGTCACCTGTCCCCGGGACACTGCAACTGTCATAAATACATGTCAGTTGCCAAGCGTCTGAATTTTGATCCCATGATCAATGGGGATGCTGCAATGGTCAAAAATGTGTAACATGATCATAAGTAACTTTTTCCAGTACTGTTGTAACTTAGAATATCACTAAATGAATGGTTGAAAGTTGAGCCTACCTGTATTTGCAGCCTAAGTTAAACACCAGGCATAGTCAATATGTTTGAATTGGTAATATAATTTTTTCCCCTGCATGTATTCCTCTGCCTCATCATTTTTTGGCTATTTGTAACATTCCTAGATAGGACATATAAAATAATTTTGGATTTACAGGTATCTACACACACACACACCGCCCAATGTTGGATGTAATCCTCCTGGGTTTCTTCCAAAAGTTTCTGCTGAACTATTTTTAATTCAGAAGAGAAGGGAAATATTTGGGGAACAACTATATTAAATTGAATGCTTTCCAAATAGAAAGGCAAGATAAAATAACTTCAATAATAATCACAATAATACAGGTGTGTTTAAGTTGATTTAATTAAATGAACAAATTAACATTTTAAGGATATAGGCTTCTTTTTGAAATGCAATTTCTAGCACACTAGTTGAAATAGTGATAGTTTCACTGATAGTTCTTGGCCTCCCAAAGTTGGGCAGGTTTATTGTAGAGTTTGTTCACATAAGGAACAAAGCAGGATATTGAAGGAGAATGATTGATTGGGCTGCTCTTTACCATTAGGATAATCCAGCATCACAAATTCCAGACATGATACAGTTTCCTTCGTTTGGACACAAGGCCTAGTGTGGTCTTTGTTTTTTTTCAAATAGCAATTTGCAGTGATTTTTTTTAAAAATATGATATTGGTCAAAATCTACTTATTTCTCATGATAAGAATTTAATATTTTCAACGGTCAGGAGGTGGTTTCTGATTTTTTTTAACAAGCATGGGTTTGAAATGCATGCAGTGCATTTATTTAATTATACGAGGTATTCTGGTTCTTATCTTTATCCAGCAATCCGAATAAATCACCCTCCTATTGCTATTGTCTCTCCCAAAGTCCAGGAGATTTCTTATCCTGCAACTTCTACTTTCATTGATGGAAATCGTAAGTACCGTTGTTGTTTTGCATTATAATATAGGGATGTGGAAATCAGTCTTAATCTGAGCCATTATGGCATGGAATATTCCATTCCTTTCCATTATTAGCTAATTATAAACATTTTTTCCACACTTAAACAGATAAATGGATTGATAAAGATTGCAGTTTGCCCTAATTGCTACAATGCATGTTATTTCTTCACAAAGACACTCTTCTTCTAATGCACGGGTGTCAAACTTGATTGCGTCATGTGACATATAGTGACATATTGTGACCTTTTTTTTGCCTTTGCTAAGCCGGGATGGGCGTGGCCTGTGTGTGATGCATCCGGCCCATGGGCTGCCAGTTTAACACCTCTATTCTAATACAACTTTTTCCAATTTACTATTAAATGTAATTTTCCAAACTCTGTCCTTTTTATAAACAGTCTGTCATGAGATAGATATTGGCATAGTCTGTGAGTTGCTGGCATGTTAGTGATGTAGAAAACTGGTAATTCTGGTAGAGAACCAATATAATTAGACATTGGGGGGGAGGGGATTTCTAAATCATGGAAATACAGAAACCATGACTAGAAAGTTCTCTCTGGATGGCTTTGGACCTGGTACTATTTCTCAGCCCAAACTACTTCACAAGGTTGCTCTTGTTATGAAGAAAAATTGGGGAGAAAGTGCTTTTTATGAATCTAGCACATGAACACATTAAAAAAAGTCATAGCATAGTATATTAATAAGTACTTACTGAGATACTTGCTTATTGACCTATGGCTCTGATATTTTCCTCAAACACAGAAAGTGTAGATGATATTAAAATTGTGAGTTACCACTGGGAAGAAATTGAGGGTCCCTTGCGGGAAAAGAAGGCATCAGCTGATACACCTCTTTTATACCTTTCTAATCTTATTCCTGGCAATTATACTTTCAGGTAAGTGATTCTGATTATTGCTTTCCCAACAAAATACAAACTAAGCCAAGGAATCCTTACTTCTGCATTTAGAGAAATTACTCGAATTGTTTATATTTAGGGTTAGATCCAGATTGGCCTTTCCATCAGTGAAAGAGTTCCTTCTATTCATGGAAAGCAAAAGGATTGAGTAGAGAAATTTTTATGATTTTTCATTCTTCTCTCAGACTGCTCTAGAAGAAATTCTTTGGAATAAACCAAGTGAGTAAGGTTGGAGTTTACTTCCTTAGCCTTATTCAGTTCTGGTGTAGTCTGAATCTCTGACTTTATAGCTTCAGAGGCAGGTTGAGAGAACTAGCATTTGTCTTTTCTCAAATGTGTCTGAGATTTCACCATAAAATAAATACAAAAGCCTAATTTCTTATTCTTGTAATTGTGGTTATGAACATAATATTGTATCAATATATATTTTGATTCAAATGTATTAGATTAGGAGGAGATGTAGTAGGCTCAGCTGAAACTGGTCAAAGGACCAGATCACATCCAGCAGTCAAAACTATGAATATGTGTTCAGATGCAGTACCATGAATTTGATCGAATTTTCTCCCAGTTAAATATGCATGGAATTATAGCTTGCATACATAGCTAGGAGATGTGATTAGGATAACAGCACACTTTTCAGTATATGAATTCTTCACATATTTTGTTTTTGTTTTTGTTGTTCAGGCTAATTGTCATTGATTCTGATGGAGCAGTTAACTCCACAATAGCTTCCTTGAGAGTCAACAAACTGTTGGATTCTCCTCCTGTTGCCAATGCTGGACCAGATCAGGAAATTAGTTTGCCTCAAAATTCAGTCACATTAAATGGAAACCAGAGTAAGGATGATCAAAAAATTGTCAGCTACGAGTGGTCCCTGAGTCCCAAAAGTAAAAGCACAGTGGTAGCCATGCAGGTAACTGAAGGACATCTTGCTTTATGCCATACTGTTTGTGTTATATCTGAAACTAGTTTTGAAAAGGAATTTGTGGTGCTTCTGAAAACAAGCCCAAAGCCCTGAAATTGGTTGAGATGCTGCATTGGTGCCTGGTCCTATGTTGACTATCTACATACATTTTAACGCTTAAGTTTTACAAAGGAGATTCCTTCTGATTTGTAGAACTTGAAGTTTTGTGAAAATGTGAATTAAAAACAGGGCATTACCTAAAAGCATAGAATAATTAGTCTTGCTGAAGCTAAGCAAGTTTGGGTCTGAACAATGTTTGGATAGGAGCTTCCCTGGAAAACCCACATATATTGCCTTGAGATCCATAACAGAAGAAATATAGAATATTCTGTATTCTATAGAATAAATATAGAATATAGATGAACTAAGTCTGTAAAAGAAATAAGGATGTAATTAAACTTGCCTGCATTTCCAATTCCTTTGGGTAGGGCTGCATATGTATCCTTTGGGTATTACCGGTAGTTCCTGAGTGGCATTACATGACTTACGAGTGTGTTGCCAGCCACGAAAGGTTAAGTTGTATTAACATAGCAGAGAATGTTATAACTCTTCTACTAGAGTAAGGCTAATGGACATGCCTTAACCATAAATTGCCAGTCAAGTATTAAGCAGCAAATTGCACAGAGCACTCTAAAATTTTTTTGACTATTATATGTGAAACATGTTGTGCTTTTAGTTTTGATGCCCATTTTAATTTATTTGAAAGGTAACCTTGTTATAAGTTATAAGAGTATGTTGGGTTTCATGCATACTAAGCCATAATTGATTGGACAAAGCATAATGTGCTATATTCACTCAACCTTCCAAATCATAAATCCTACTTTATAAAACACGATGACTGTATTCTTACACTATCCTAGGCCAGAATTATGGTTAATGATGGTTAATGCAACGTGTACACTCTGTATCAGTACTTATATGGAGATCAATAGCAAATATTTCACATGGAAGAGCACACAGAATTATATTGCACTTTTCCCCCCTCGCCTCTGATTTGTGTTCTCTGTGTGATTTTCTAGGGTGTAAGGAGTCCATATCTTCAACTGTCTTCAATGCAAGAGGGAGAATATAAGTTCCAGCTGACAGTAACGGATTTGGCAAATCAGAAGTCAACAACTGAAGTCACAGTAACAGTCTGGCCTGGTAGGGCATTATATAGCTGCCTGACATAGTAGAACATCTGGGCTCGTGAGCTGATGCATCTGACTTTGATGTTAAAAGTAGGAGAGAACAGTGGCCTGCTTTGCAGTGTCCATTATAGGTACCTGCACTGAATAGAAATTGGACCATGGGAATTGAATGCATATAGCAGGTCTCCTATATGGGAGCAATATAACTGCCCTTGTGGGAGAATATGGCTTGGAAGGATGGAGTCAGGCACAGGACTCTTGAATTAGAAGGGCTGCTCCCCCCACTGCTCTGGATAAAAAACCCAGCAGTGTATAGGAGAATTAGATCAAGTCTTTATTTCAGCCATAAAGCAGCACAGGGTAAGAGAATCATGAATGGAATTGGGGGAGAGATCACTGTTGTCGCTTCTGCTATCTTCTTCCATAACTGAAGGGGGTAGAAATCATTTTCAAGGTGAGGAGGTAATTCCTTACTTTCTTTGTTTATTCTACTTCTTAATATTCAGCTTCTTCAATTTGCTTACATCTTTCCTGCCAATCTCTCTATTAGGAGATGTTTCTTTTATGTTTACATTGGAATGTTTACATTGTCTATAAGCACTTCGGTTAAGAAATGAGCTAGAAATATAAAAATAGACATGAAATCAGAATTGCTTATTGAGCAATCTATGTACAATTTTTTTTTAAAGAAACACGCACTTCAGCTTTCAACAATCTCAGGCTGCCCAGATAGATTGGACTTACAAACCTTCATGGCTATGCTGGTTAGGGATGCTGGGAATTGCAACATAGCATATGTTGGGGAAAGATGGTTATCCTTCAATATATTGTTCTCATTTGAATGTTCCCACAGGCACACAAATAATAAAGCAACAGAAGTAGAAATTAAAAGAAAGGAATTGTAAGTATTCCCAGAATGGTCACCCTAATTTTAAAGATCCTCTCCTCAGTTAATGCCTCTGAAGGCAGAGACAGCTTGGGGAAGGAAGATGACCTTGATACATTTCCTCTTCAACATCCCCAAATAGATTTGTACTCTATATATACTGCATCTTCTCAGGAACCAGTGCAGGAACTGATTTCAGCAGATGGCATGTCTAGAGGTCCAGGATAAGATATTTTAACTGTATGTTCAAATTCTTGAGTTTTAGCTATATAACCTGCTTGTAAAGCAGCCTAAGTACTGCTGTTATGCAGGTATTTTGATGGCCACAATTAAGGGATCTGATTGAGTAGCTATTTCTCTTTTAGTTTTGTCATTGTACAATGGCAGCGGCATGATTTATCACAGTGGAATTTCACATGAAAGATCCTCTGGCACAGTGGTTCTCAACCTTTCTCAGGTTGAGACCCCACTTGCCCCGCCCATGCGCGCCGCGACCCCGACCCAGGTGTGCGTGCGCGCGCTGAAAAAAAACACAAAAAAATAAAATAAAATTTTTTTTTAAAAAAATGGCGGCCGCGACGGGCGGATCCGCGCATGCGTGGATTGGCCCATCACGCGCGCCGTGCATGCACGGATCCGCCCGTCGCGGCCGCCATTTTGGTTTTTTTAATTTATTATTTTTTAAATTTTTTAATTTTTTTAAAAAATTTTTTATTTTTTTTGGCGTGTGCGCGCGCTGCGCATGCACAGATCCACCCGTCACGCCGAAAAAAAATTAAAATAAAATAAAATAAAATAAACAAAATGGCGGCCGCGATCTGTGCATGTGCGGCGCGCGTGCGCGCCAAAAAATAAAATAAAATAAAATAAAAATAAAACAAACAAAATGGCGGCCCGCGGTGTCTGGCGACCCCCCGCAAAATGGTCGTGCGACCCCAAATGGGGTCGCGACCCCAAGGTTGAGAACCGCTGCTCTGGCACTAGGCAAGGATAGGATGTATACTTGAGCTCCTTATTACTTTCCATGAAGACGTTTGGTTCATCTTCTCTGGTCCTGGCCAAGATCAGAGAGATACCATAGAGGCACCGTTGTGTGGTAGGTTGCACTAGGTTAGTTGGCAGGCTGTGTATCGTGGAGGCCTACTCTAGAAATACTTGTTAGTGTTTAAAGACACCTGCATCTAACCTGTATGCTTTCTACCTTTAGTTCTATAAATATAGGAAAGCCTATGGGCTGAATCTGTTAGAAAGAATTATTCCCGTCAAGGGTTAAGGTTAAATTACATGGGATCAATTTTCTGGGGTCTTTTTTTCCATTGGAATATTTGCAGAAGTAAAAGAATTGTTGTAGAAGAAGGCAATAAGGAAAGAATATAAAAGAATCTAACCATCCTCCCTAATCCTAACCCCAAACCGTAATCCCAACTTCAATCCTAGCCTTGACCTAACCCCAACTCTAACCCTAATCCCTATTTTAACTCTAGCCCCAAACCTTAAGCCTAATCCTAACCTAACCCTTACCCCTAACCCTAACCCCAACCCTAATCCCAATCCTAACCCTAGCCCCAAACCTTAAGCCTAATCCTAACCTTAACCCTAACTCTATCCCCAAACGTAATCCTTTCTGTTCTCTTTACTGATGTTAAAGTTTCGGTAATTCCTAAAAGAGGAGGAAATAGATCTCATTAATACATATATAGAAAGAACATTTGGATTGTATTTTTTTTGACTTTGTTACAGGGCAAAACAAGCCTCCAGCAGCCGTGACTGGCCCTGATAAAATGTTGACCTTTCCTATCCGGAGCACTAATCTCGATGGGAGCATGAGCACTGATGACTTAGGGATTGTTTACTATCACTGGGAAAATATCAGGTATTTTATATGGAGGGAAGATGTACTCCAAGGCATGGGTGACCCTGGACTGAAAAAGTTTAAGGAAGGCAAGGAGAGTGGAAAGCTAAAGTAAACAAATATTTCATGTGGGGTGACACAGAGTGTTGGGGGAAGGTTACGTAATAGTCAGGACGGCAGCTTTGCCTATGTAATTATAGCCATCACCTTAACTTTCTTGACCCATGTTATAGATGCCTGTATTTAAATCCTGCTGATTGTATGATTTGAATAGGAAATCTTAATCAGTTCTTAATCGCCTATTTCTAGTTTGAAACATTATCAATGCTGTTTCCTACAGAATTGTGACCTCTTGGAAAAAATAACGTTTCCAGAGCAGTTCATGGTGAAGTAGGTGCCAAAACATGCTACACTTTATATTAATACTTGTCCATTAACTTTGTTACATTGACAAAGTCAGGGAAAGTGATGTAATAGATGTACAGGTAATCCTTGACTTACAACTATTTGTGTAGTGACACGACCATTGCAGCATCCCCACGATTATGTGATTCAAATTTAGACGCTTGCCAACTGACATGCTTTTATGATGGTTGCAGTGTCCCAGGTTCTCCTTTTGCGACCTTCTGACAAGCAAAGTCAATGGGGAAACCAGATTCACTTAACCACCCTATTACTAACTTACCAACTGCAGAGATCCACTTAACAATTGTGGCAAGAAAGGTTGTAAAATAGGGCAAAACTCACTTCACAACTGTCTTGCTTAGCAAAAGAAATTTTGGCCTCAGTTGTGGTTGTAAGTCAAGGATCCCCAGTGTAGTGATTAAGGTACTAGATTAGAAACCAGGAGACTCTGAGTTCTAATCCTGCCTGGATCAAGAAAGCCACCTGGGTGATTTCGGTCCAATCATTCTCTCTCAGTCCAACTCATTTTACAAGGTTATTGTTTGGGGAAAATAGGAAGAAGAAGGCATAATTCTGTGTGCATACTTATCACCTCAAGTTATTTATAAAGTAATATGAGCAGGCTCAGGAATTCTGGGAGTTGAAGTCCATGAGTCATAAAAGAGCCTACCCCTGTCCTAGGATTACAATTTTTTGATGAATCTCTTAAATAATTAGTTCACCAAGTGTTTGTTCAAAATAGTGCTCACAATGCCATTTTAATTTCTAGAATTCTGTGCTTCTGAACAAAGTTTAGCAAGAGAAGATACGTTCATCACCTTTGCTATGATGACATGTAACTGAACTAGTGGCAAATCATGTAACTAGAATATTTGCAACCTAAATTTGGGTTTGCTTACTTAGAGACACGTTGAGGCTTCCTCCCTTATAATTAATGCTGGGATTATTGACTCAAACTCAACTTTTCCTGTTTAGCCATTTTGAGAATGACTGTGCTGAATTAAGTTTGCACTTTTTACTTGGCCTCTTGAAGAATCAGAACACTGGATGCCATTGTTGTTGAGATTTGCTCCATGTAGTTATTCATTTAATAAATAACTATATGGAGCAAATTGAATGCATGTACACTCATCTTAAAACAAACCTCTGGGCAGCTCACAGCAATAATAAAACTACAAACCATAAAACTCTAAAATCATAAAAACAAAACTGAAACAAGGACTAAAATACTTGACACTTCAGTCATCTCCTGGGATGCCCCAGCAGCTTGCAATAATTTTTTAATAGTTGTTCATTTGCTAAGTCACATCTGACTCTTCATGATCCTATGGACCATAGCATGCAAGGATCCCTGTCCTCCATTGTTTCTCAGAGTTTGCCCAAATTCATAGAATAACAGAGATGGAAGGGACTTCAGAGGTCTTCTAGCTCAAGCAGGAGACCCTTACAGAATCATAGAATAAGAGAGGTGGAAGGGACCTCAGAGTTCATCTAGTCCAGCCCTCTGCTCAAGCAGGAGACCCTATTACCATTTCAGACAAATGGTTGCCCTATGTACTGTTCCAATTAGTAATTAATATATTACAGTAATAATGGTCAGTAGGACATTTTCCTTTTCTGCCCCCATTTGCTGCCAGCCAGGACCTCCATCCCCCTGCTTTATAAGGGGGGGCTAACTCCCGCTTCCCCCGGTCAGCCCAACTACTTCTTGCCTTCTCCCGTCACCATTCCCATGGCCGCTGTGTCCACTTAGCAACTTCCTTCAAGGTGACTGGACCCCCCAACTTCCCATCATGTGCTCCCCTTAGCAGCCGGTCCCTCACAATGCCTAGCAACGGCGACCATCCCTCCCCGCCTCCAGGCGATGTCACACTCATGTTAATTGCATCAATGACACTATCCAACCATCTCTTCCTCTGCCGTCCTCTTTTCTCCTTTTGTCTTCAATCTTTCCCAACCTCAGGGTCTTTTCCAATGAGTCCTCTCTTCTCATTATGCTGCCAAAGTATTTTAGCTTCGGCTTCCAAAGAACAGTCAGGGTTGATTTCCTTGCTTGCAATAATGCTTTTAATTTTTGAGCTGGAATTGGATTCAGCATTATGGATTACTTTGTTTTGCCACAGTGGGCCAAGTTCTTTGCATATGGAGAATGCTGATAGCGCAGTGGCAACTGTCTCAGATCTACAGATTGGAACCTATCATTTCAGACTGACAGTCGAAGATGATCAAGGGCTGAGCAGCACCGCCACACTTTCTGTAATTGTTCGGGAGGGTAAGGTTTTCTGTCCCCCGTTTTTGAAGACATTTCCTGACTATATGTTTCTATTCCTCTCCTATATTTTAGATATTCAGGGACTCCATTTTAATCTTTCCAGTCCTGATCCAATTGTCTAACCATGGATAAGCAATTTGGGGCTTGCTAAATAGTTGGGGCTCTTTTGATCCATCACTTCAGCATTTAAATTCAATTATCTGGCATTCTTAGAATCTTCTTAATACAAGCTTTACCTTTGGGCTATGTCTGTATTATCATCCTCTTTTCTTGTTTGAACAAATCTTTCCCTTTGTTGTATTTAGGCAGCAACTCTCCACCAAAGGCCCTTGCAGGGGGCAAACATATCCTTGTTCTCCCCAATAACTCTATTGCTTTGGATGGGTCCCACTCTGTCGATGACCAAGGAATTGTGTCTTATCTTTGGATCCGGGATGGCCAGAGTCCAGCAGCTGGAGTAAGTATTTAAAGTATCTAATTGGATCAAATGGAATATTTGTCTGTGTTTATTTTTATCAGGCTATCTGTTTACTGCTTATAGACGCTAATATGAGCCATCAAATTGAGAATTTAACTAAATTGGGATGGAACAGCTTCAGGCAAATCAGCTGGAGATGCTTGTTTTGAAAACAGGAGTAAAGACAAGATTCATGGTTTTGAGGGTGTACCTGTTAGCCAGTACAGAGAGTCTTTGACTTACCAGCACAATTGAGCCTAAAATTTCTGTTGCTAAGTAAGACAGTTGTTAAGTGAGTTTTGCCCCATTTTATGATCTTTCTTGCCACAGTTGTTAAACGAAGCAATGCAATTGTACATGACCTCAGGACACCGCAACTGCCATAAATATGAGTCAGTTGTCAAGTATCTGAATTTAGATCATGTTACCGTGGGGATGCTGCAATGGTTGTAAGTCTGAAGAACAGCCCTAAGTCACTATTTCAGTGTCACTGTAATTTCAAACAGTCACTAAATGAACTGTTGTAAGTCAAGGACTACCACTAGGTCCTAGACCAATTTTATGACATTCAGGCTGGCTGTCACTGCCAGTTGCAGAGAGAGAGAGAGAGAGAGATACTTGTGGGACTTTATGCCTAGCATGTCCTAGTAACTCAGTTAACTGGGGGCACAATGAATCTTGGTTGGCGTGAGTCTGAATGTGGGTGAGGGCAACTGCTGTTTAATCAGGCAACAACATTTTGAGAGATGGGCCTGGGAACAGAGACATCAAATAATTGGCTTCAGAGAAGAATATATTTGAAAGTGGTCTTTTGAGTGCCAATTTCTTTGCTTTTGCAGGATGCAATTCTTGGCTCCAACCGTGAGGCTGTCTTACAGCTAACTAATCTTGTAGAGGGGAACTACATGTTCCACTTGAAAGTCACTGATGCCAAAGGAGAGTCAGATATTGACACGGCTGTTGTGGAAGTATGGCCTGGTAAGCTGTTTTCTAAGCATTTATATAGCCTAAGCTATTTTTCCCAAAGGTGTTTTTTCCCAAGGCAGCAGGACTTTCTTGTTTTTGTTTGAAGACGTTTCAGTTCCAATCCAAGAAGCTTCAGAGGTGAAGAAGCTTCTTGGATGAGAAGCACAACTCTTCAAAGAAAAGGAAGAAAACCTCGTTGCCTCAGGGAAGAAGCGCCTTTCGGATAACTATAACCTGGAAGACGGAGAATCTCCATAGACACCTAAGCTATTTTGTTGCGTTATTCCCAAATTCCTTTTCTTTGGCAAAATGGTTGAAGATCTTCCCAATCCAGATGATCAGGTCTTGGGTCATATTTTCTTTTGATGCAGAGGTTTTAGGGTACTTTCCAAACTTTCCATTTCAGCTCATAGCACATGCTTAAAGTAGATCAGAAGCATCATCCAATCAGATGCTTTGAACTTTTGTTGACTTATGGGCATTTCAACAGTATGGAAGTATTTGCCATCTTCTAGTTATTATTTTTTTTAATTTCTTAGCTTGAACTTGGAATTTCCTGGCATTTTCTCATTTAAGTATCCAACTAAAGTTAGCTAGGTGTTACCTCCAAATATGACTGTCATGTAGTTAGGCATTATGTGACAGGCTCTCAGGAAAAGCTTTTTTTTTTTTTCATTTGCAGACCCAAAGAAAAATGGGCTTGTGGAATTGATCTTGCAAGTTGAAATTGGTCAACTAACTGAACAACAGAAAGATACCCTCGTACAACAGCTAGCAGTGCTCCTGGATGTCTTACAAACAGACATTAATATCCGGAAGATACATGCTTATTCTGATATCAGGTACAAGGAGATAGGAAAAAAATAGTTTTTACACACACACACACACACACACAGACACACACAGACAGAGAGAGAGAGAGAGAGAGAGAGAGAGAGAGAGAGAGAGAGAGAGAGAGAGAGAGAGAGAGAAATTATTATTATTTTGTACATATCTACTTGGATATTAGTCCCATTGAACTTATTCATAGTAGACATTAAGATTAGGCATTAAACCTTAATTAATTATTCATATATGAATAATTTTATATATAATTTTATATATAAATACAATCCTGTGGTTCTGAAACTTTATACCTTGCAATGTCTCGTTTTCCATATTTTATTTCATGGGACAGAAACTTAGCAACTTTACCAGCAGCCAATGTAGGAGATGACTAGACTGAGCCTGAGGGAGGGGTCAAATGTGTCATCAGTCTTGAGTCCCTTTGCCTCCACAAGAGATCTGAGTCCAGCCCATCTTGAACCCTTATTTACGGCGAATTTCCTTTGGCCATTAGTAATTCAGATTCTTGTAGAGAGCTTAAGCTTGCAATAAAACTTGATACCCATTTGAACAGCCTAGATCTCCTGATTGACCCAGTGCTTGACAGGCAATTATATGTTTACAATTACAGGGTTATTCTAGGAAGAAAGAATCATAATTGGGGTAGGTGGTGCTAATCCTAAAGAAAGATTTCTGATTGCTGTAATAAATCTATTGTTATTTAATCTATGCATCTTCCCTTCAGCACTGCTGTTGTGTTCTATGTTCAGAATGGGCATTCCTACAAAATCATAAAGGCTTCAGATGTTGCCCAAGTGCTGCGTTTGCAACTTTTGAAGGAAAAGCCAAATTTTCTACTTTTTAAAGTGCTTCGTGTTGACACAGCTGGTATGTATTTGAATGCCCTTGTCCATGGCAGGAAAAAAATATGTATCAAGGGGTAGTTTTCACTCTTAAAAGTAGCCCAGTGTTAATTTTAACTACGTAAATAATTTCAGTTGCTTTGTGATTTCCAGCTTGCCTCTTAAAATGTTCTGGACATGGAAGCTGTGACCCCATCACAAAGCATTGTATTTGCTATCAAATGTGGATGGAAAATTTGATACAGCGATACCTAAGCGGTGGAGAGAGCAATTGTGGTGAGTAGGGATATGTTTCCCAGTAATAGCCTATGTCTGTTAAGGTTATTATTTTAATATTGATAATGCACTGTAGAAGAAAGACATGTACTGTGGTAATGAAGTCTATTAAACCAACTATTTGTCAAGCGTACTATGAGAATTCCTGCCCTTGAATTAGATGACCTCAACCCTCCCAACCCGTTTTTCATATTTATATGCCAACATTAGATGCAAGTAAGTCCTAGGGTTTGCATCATAGTGACATAATGTGGAGTTCTTTTTGGTGGATGGGCAGCTATAATGTATTTGTTTAATAAATGAAATGCATTTTATACGTGCCCTGCCTTGCCTCTCCTTGTAGATTAGGTAGACCCTACCTAAATGGGTCCTTTGAGTCTAACTTCAAATGTTCCAATTTTGTCTTCTAGAATGGAGTATACTCTACGTATCAGCATCCGCTTTCATCGTAATTGCATTGGTGGTAGGGTTAATTTGGCTTTGCATCTGCTGTTGCAAAAGGTAATAGTCCTCTATTCAGTTTAAACCAGGGACGAGGAAAGTCAAAGCATTGTTGTTTTTTTTAAAAAAATAAACATTAGTAGCTGCCAGTGTGATAAAATGTCATGCAAATGGTGGCCCTGATTTTCTGTTTTTGTTTTTTTTGTAGTAATAGTATCTTAACTAGCACTAAATCTATCCAAAGCTTACAGCAATTTGAAACTGGTGTGAAATTAACATTGTTATGTCTGATAATTTGCTACTGGTTTGTAGGAATGTAATTATGACAGGCTTTGGGGCCACTTCCCCCCCCCCTAAAAATTGCAAGTTTAGACTGTAGGTTACTCATCTTTGGTTTGTGATGCTCACTAGCATACATTAAACAGTCATATTTAATTATAAAGATGTTTTAAAAGGACAGAACTATTTGCTCTTTAATAATTCCATGGATTTGGAAAGTTAATGAAGTTATTAAACAGATGTGCTGTTTAATACTCCCAGAATTCCTAGGCACCCTGGCCAGTTAGTTCCATCACATCTTGAAGAATCTGATGAGACAATTTAAAAAAAGCTCTCCCCCTATATTTGTGATTATTCATAACACAGTAGAATGGGCAAAATGTGCAATAAGCTGTCTAGCTGGATAACATATTACATGAAGCTATAGTATGATTTACCTAAGCTTTTAAATGTAAAACAGTATTATCAACCATGCTTTATAAATACATTGCCTGCTTTCATAAAGAGCCACAGCCAATTAAACTAGATTTATGTCTGTGAACAGGGTGAACCCAATCCTTTTGGGCTGTGACTATCCAAAGTGCCTTTAACCACACTCAAGACATCCATATAGACTTGGTTATTCGTAAATGGGCACAGGATTATACTGGGTATGGTCACACCTGTAGGGCAGCTGCACTTGCCAAAAGACATGAATAGCAGTTTATGAATGAGGCTTGGGGGTAAAGGTATGCATTATTAGGAAGTTGGTTTCCAAGAACCTAATTAATACTCTTTAATTCATAGCCAAAAGAGGACCAAAATAAGAAAGAAAATGAAATATACAATTTTGGACAACATAGATGATCAGGAAAGAATGGAGCTCAGGCCCAAATACGGTATGACATTCCTTTATTATTTCTTTCATTCTAAAGGATTATGATTTTACAATTGAGGGGAGATTTGCCTCTGATGGAACAAGCTGGTAATAAAACTTCATGCCATAACAAATTAGTAATATTATAAAATTATAAAGATCTTTTGCATTGTTCACAGATAATCACTGTGAAAAAAAACACTGATTTTATAAATTTATTTCAGTCACTTTGAATCTGTTTGCACTGAAGTAGGAACAAGATCAGGGTTTCCCAACCATGGCAACTTTAAGATACGTGGACTTCAATTCCCAGAATTCCTCAGCCAGCCATGCTGGCTGGGGAACTCTGGGAATTAAAGTCCACACATGTTAAAGTTGCCAAGGTTGGGAAACCTTGAACAAGATGTTTCAATTTAACTGTTCCTAGGGGTAATCCTTTTGACTGTAGTTAATTAATTTTGCCATTAATGCAATGGTTTTATTTTGGGTCAGTCTATGAATTCAACCAACCAATTACAATTAAAATAAAACACGAAAGACTAGTTGAACATCATGTAGTTAGAAGGATTTCCTAAGAGGACCGCAGTGCAACTTAATCCTCATGCTTTCCTTCCACACAGGTATCAAACACAGAAGTACTGAACATAATTCCAGTTTGATGGTTTCAGAGTCTGAGTTTGAGAGCGACCAGGATACCATATTTAGCAGAGAGAAGGTTGAAAGGGAAAACTCCAGAAACATGATGAATAGTGACATGAAAAATGGGATCTCCTTCAGCTACAGCTCAAAGGATAGATAAATGGATGCACGGCTTTCTTAGGAAAATGGTTACTTCAGGGCACTGAAGCCTGGACAGCTCTCTATTTTCCTAAAGTACCAAAGAGGCAGACAGACTCATACATTTCCAGCATGGCAAAGGATATTTTGCTGTTTTTCAAGCAGTCTTTTTAAGCCACGTTTTTTAAAGCCTGTTTATCAGAGATGGCATTTACCTCATGTCTTATGGACTTCTAAAAATTTACTAGTAAATCTTAACCAAGGCTTTTATGTTACAAGATCATAGAGGAAAACCTCCTTATATTAGTCTTCTTAGAACAGAGCGAACTTGTCTGTATAGGAAGCCACTTCTATCAATATGAAAACTTATCAGTTATTAAAACTGACATGTAGACAAAACAGTTCTCTTAACTTTCATTTGCTAAATAAATGAGAGTGTATGAGTGTGGGGATGAATAGGGATCAAGTTATATATCTGGTAAACTCTGCTTTAAGAATATCGTGCTGTTAAACATAAAGCGTATTTAGATTTATGACAGGATGAGTCATAAAACATACAACTACTGATTAGCAGTAATAGCGCAATATAAGGTGAATATATGGAAGGAATATATGTTCAGATATGAATATGTTTTGGAATAAAAACTGACTCCGTGCAAAACCTTGCTTTTTGCCAATCTGTGTGGGAGTGAGCACAATGCTTGCTTTTCTTCCTGTTGGATGCAGCAATTGGAAAACTCGTGACAAGCTATGTGTGGCATAATCCTCTCGACTGTCTCCCATCTTCAGGATCCTCTTTTAGAAAGCTAGATCTAGGATTAAAGATTGCTCTGGCTGTTCAGAAAAATAAGTATCACTTCATACAAGGATCTTTCCAGGATAACTTGGATGAGAGCTGTTACTCAGACCTGCACTTTATTCTACCTAGAGGCTCAGTAAAATATAGTTGGGATAATAATCTAGTATTTTCCTTAGTGGTTACCATAAAAAAGCTCAAACTTTTAAAATTTTGAATTAGCTGTTGAATAATTTCTTAGGGATTGTATCGTGTCATCTAAACTAATCTAAATGTGTGTGAAATTATTTTGCAGGACATAAATAGGATGATTATATATGAAGCCAATAGTGGATGTATATGTATGTACATTCTGTACATAAACAAGATTACAAATGAGATGTTTTATTGGATATGAACAATGATGAATGGGAAAGAATCTTAAATGCAATAAAACCACACACATCTCAAGCAAAAAAAAAAGGAGATCAAGCTATTTACACGATTAAGTGATCACAAATGTTATGTGTAACCTCAATTTCCTCAAAATTTAGATCAGCTATAGGAGCTTTCACATCTACTAAACTTTGTTCAAGTAGAAAGTTTATGGAAACTACTTTACCATCAACATCTGTTCTAATAAAGTGTGTCGTTTCCGCCCCTCCCATTTTTTTCTCTGTAGTCTATGAGAACATGACAGAGAAGAAGAAATAGTATTGCAAATCAAATTTGACAATAAATGTAACTGTCCAATTTTTATTACATTAGCAATTCGTTGTTAACCTTCATATCTGGTAAACAATGTAAAAAAAAGTTGATCATGTAATTAAAAAAAATTTAATTCAGATGTTCCCTTATATGAATGTAAACATATACTGTATAGTATTTTCCTTGAAATTAAAATATATAATAGATCGTTACAGTATTCATTTGTGCTATAATCAAACAGTTTGAAATGTCTTCCATACCCTTAAATGGCACAATATTTTATTTATGAAATATTCCATTTGCTAACATTATGTATCAAGCATATTTGGCTTCTACTCTTTTTTAAGAAAAGAGTAAGAATGTTACAAATGATACTTTTGGGAACTTCCAGAACCTGAATTTTTCTAGTTCTAGTTGTTAAGAAAAAAATAACGCACAGTAATGAAAGCTGATTTAAAACAAGTACTCTGTATAATTGAACTTCATGCTGTTCAGGAGACTATGCAGAGCGCTTATGAAACCAAGGGTTGACTCTCAGAAGCAGATGTTATCTAGCAGAGGGGTTTAAGGCCCAAGGAGACCTTAACTGCCTCCCCCAAAAACATGGAACAAAAAAGTAATACAGCATTTCAATGCAATTTGGACATATAAAGTGCACATTCAATTTAATGCAGCACTATGTCAGGTCCATCCAAATTTTCCCATCTCATTTAAAAAATAATCAGTATTTATTACAAAAGAGGATAATAAACCATTCAAGTTAATTCTGCAGGAACCAAACGATTCATCCATAGAACACTGACAAGTTTCCTATAGAAGCCCCATGGATCAATTTTTATTTTAAAAAAAAATGAGCTTATGAACATGTATCAATGAAATCTAACTATTTATATAGCTACTGGTCCCAAGCAGGTCTGAATGAATCTATTATGTATATTAATATTTATTGTTATAATTTGGCTTTCTTACACTGTCTCATAAAATCTATAAGGATTCCATTTTTCTGCCAAATCAAGAGTCTCTGAAGACTGTGTACATTATAGCTTGGCAGGAATGATTACTGATCATCAATCTGTGCTTAACCACAGGCTACAAGTTGCAAATCTCTTCTTAAATAAGCCTAGTCCTATTGATGAATAGGATATTAGAAATGAATATATATCCACCAGGAAACCTATATTTCAGACGATAGCTGAAGAACAACTATTGGTATAAAAACTGGATTTTTACCCAATTAATTAAAAAACAAAGTATTAGAAAAAGAGTAAAATTCAAAATTTGGCACAAATATTTAAGATTCCGTCATTTTTATAACCCTCCACATGTGCAGGGCTTTTTTTCTTATAGAACGCCCAGAACGGAGTTCCGGCACCTTTTTTGGATGGAACCTTACAGGGTAGGCAAGGCGGGTTGTATGACGTGTGTGAGTTCCGGCACCTTTTTTTTTTTTTTTTTTTTAGAAAAAAAGCACTGAACATGTGAGAAAAAATTAGTAGCAATGCTGCCCTATTTGTTCCAAAAATATTAATAAGGTCTTCCAAAGGTCAACAGCACACAGTATTTGTTTCCACATTAGGACCAAGATAGATAATACTAACATTTGCGATCACAATGTAATTATGAAGAACTGTTTTATATGTACTGACATAATTTCAAGTACAGACATTGCTACATGTAAACCTGATCACAGTTATTTTAGGAAAAGAGAAAAAAAAAATCCAAGTTAGCTTGCTAAGGAAAGCCAATGAAAGGCCAAAACTATAGTCCTAGTTTGTCTACTGTGCTAACAACGGCTATTGTAAACCTCCCAAGCAAACATATTTTATTTCTAAGTACTCATCAATACCGTATTTAGAACCTTCTCTTCCTAGCCCTGATTGTTTGACCCCACCAAATGGACACTCCACAGAAGATATAATCCCTTCATTAACGCCGATCATTCCAACTTCCAGCTTCTCAGCGACTCTCCAAATCTGGCCTGGATCTTGAGAATAGAAATAGCCTGCAAGTGTGAGTAAAGGAACAGAAAGTAACTATAATGCCCAATGCATTTGAAAGCTTTACTAAAACACATGCACAAAAAGGCCAAATAAATCTTAGTGACAACCATATGTTCTCACATGTTCCAAATTCCTGCTGAAGAATAGAAAGACTAAAGTACCATTGCTGCCCTTCCTCTTTTTTTTTTTTTCACAAGAAAAAGAAAAGTCCAATTATTTGCAATGTGACAGAATTATAGGTTAGGACCATTCAATTGGTAACCATTCAAGGCCACAATGGACCCCCCCCCTCCCAAAAGGTACTTACGACTCAGATTTGGTCGGTCTGTTCTGATGGCCCCCTTCAGATTTTGGGTGCTTGGCAACTGGCCTGCATTTATGACTGGCTGACATGTTCCATGGTCACATGGCTGCAATTTATGGCTTTTTTTGCCAGAAACCCCTCCCCCCCTTGCTTCCTGACTGTTGTATTCATTGCAGAAAAGTTTGGAAAATCAGGTGCAGTCATGTGATGACCTGGCATTACTTATGGTTTAATTATGGTAGGAAGTCAAAGGAAAAGGTTAACAACTCTCTGTGGATTTTACTCTGCTAGACCTTGATAACTATAAGGGGTGGTGCTCATCCCCCATTTCAAGGCCATTGAGCCAGCACTATCAGAAGACATTTCCATGATCATGTGGCCAGCATGACATCACAGAGTGCTGTTACCTTCCCATTGAAGTGGTACCTATTTATCTACTTGCATTTGCATGCTTTCGAACTGCTAGATTGGTAGGAGCTAGGGGTGGGAGCCCACCATGTCATGTGGTGCTCAGGTTTTGAATCTCAGCCGCTGGCTTTCCAGCTGACAAGCCCAGCATCTTAACCACTGAGCCGCTGCACTGCCAGGTAGTAAGTCAAGGACTACCTTTATTTCACACCAGCTCTACTAGTAGTCTGCATTTTTCTCATGTTTGGGAATTCAGTTAGCTACAACCTCAGAGATGCTAGTCAAAGTATGTATGAGTATGTATCATCTTGGCTTCCTTGAGCATATCAATTTTTTCTATCCTACTAACTATTTAAAAGCACATACCTGCTAAACCCACATTGGCTGAATTTGCAATGGTTAGTGCTTCCTCTTCTGTATCAAATCTGAAAAAGTGGAAATATGACATCATTGGGTGAAAAAATAATTTGTCCTAAAGTAAAGAAGCACACTGTGATATTCTTATATCCTTGCGTAATAGAAATTTCTACAATTCCCTATAAGATAATTTGGAAAAGCATACATTTAGATGAACTTGTTTATTCTGGAAAAGATCTGAAACTCTTGAAAGATCTTTGGCTAGGGGAAAATATCTAGGCCTACTCAAGAAAGTACACAGAGATACCTTCGTCTCATATTCATTTAAAGATAGTTAAACAAATGACAGCTCTGATGTGGTACATTTATATGCAGAATTCCTCTATGAAAGAGAGAAGAAATAGCAACACATGAACATCTTCAGAAAATTATCCCAGCAACATTCATTGATGCAAGATGCTTTTCCTTCCCCTTTCATCTGGCCACAACATTTGAAAAATGGAATGAGCAGCAAAACCTTACTTCATAGGCAAATTTTTCCAACCTTTCCTGGTTGTGATGATTCTAAAAAAATGTAACCATCACAGGACTAACAAAATCATTACGTTTTCTCTAGAATCTTTAATTGCAGAATGGTTGGGAAGGATAATAGAATAACAGAAAGATTTCAGGGGGCAGAATGTGTGTGAGACAGGGAAAAGAACAGTATGCCAACAAGTGATTGAAAAAATATCTATCTCAGAAATACACAGACCCATACACACACAACATGGGCTAATAACAACCCAGTTGCCCTTCCAATATGTTTTGTGGCAAAATAATATGTGTACTGTTTCACTGATTTTATTGCAAAATCTTTTATTCTTGTTAGCTGCCCAGACTCTTGGAGAGTCATGCAGAATACAAGTCTAATAACATATTGTTATTCATAGAGGAAGATTTCTGACAGCAATTTAGTGATCTGAGATGATTACATAGTTATCTGTTTGAAATGGTTAATGACTTACTTGATAACTGGAGCCAAAGGCCCAAAAGTCTCCTCTTGTGTACATAACATATTTGTTGACACATTGCAAAGCAGAGTTGGCTCAAAGAAATTTTTCCCATAACTGTGCCTTTTTCCTCCGGTAATTATGGATGCTCCTTGGGACACTGCGTCATCAATGTGACTTTCAACCTAAGAACACATCAAACTTAGGACAAGTTCTTAATTCAAAGTAAAATGTTGTAGTAAATGTTATTGTATAACAGCAAATAATAAACATGACTTTGGTATGCATTTTAACCATTTTTCTTTTATAAATAATTCTTACTTTTTCTACTGCTCTTTCATTAATTAATGGCCCTTGGGTAGTCCCTTCATCAAATCCATGGCCAATACATAGTTCCCTCTCAATGGCTTGGGCAAACTTCTTGACAAATTCATCATGGATCGCTTTCTGCACCAAGAAGCGGTTTGCGCATACACAGGTCTGGAAGGTAAGCAGGATGGGGTCTCTGTGAACAACAGCTGAAATATCTAGAAATTAGAATTATACAACTCTTCCCTATTCAGCCTCAGTGTATCTCTTATTTTGTTCATCTTTCATCCAAAATATGGAAGCCATTTAATTATTATGGGTTGTTAGCATACGCAAATTGGGAATTAGAAGCTTACAGATAGCAATTTACATGTTTTCATAAAGTTTCTATGTAATTCTTTCATCTGCTTATTCAAAAGATGCTATTTCATCATATCATTCTTATATTTTAGCTTCAATAGCAGTACAGATCAGCCTTTCCCAATCGGGATTCTGCCAAATATGTCAAAATTGCAAAAATGGCAGCCTCACATATAGGTGATTAAGATCTTCCAATTTCTTAATAGTCTGGGTCAATTTTTCTCACAAAGTCAAATTCCAAGCTCTCAATAATTTTTGCCCTAACAATTCTAAGCTGTAACCTCCAAAGAAGATGCAGATAATAGGAATATTATCAAAATTTGATGCAACAATTATTTTCAACAAACAAAGAAGCAAAAGGATTTTTCAGTTTTTAAAAGTTATTTCATTGATAAAATATAAGATCCCCTCACAAACTGCTGGGCATATACTGCCCATTCCTCCACATCTTCTTCATCACACTGGAGAAGATATGACAATATTCTGATAGGAGTTAAATGCTCCTATAGTAATTTAAGCAAAGGCTCATGTAACAAAGCTGAATACAACTGCAATAGCTGGGTTCACATGAAATGCAAAGTAAAAACCTAACAAATCATGCTATTTATTTAATTTATATTTTATTTATATCCCCACCCATCTCATCGGAGACAATTCTGGGTGCTTACAAATATTAAAACTAGTACACATTAAAATAATAAACAATAAATAAAAACAGTATTAGATGCTGTAAATAGATGAGGAGCGGGGCACACAAAACACATGGGGGAGAGGTGGTGTCTTTCCTAATCCAATAGGCGCCTCCACTGTGATACTCTCCCATTGGAGCCCCAAGCTAACTGGCAGACCCAGATCTTTAGGCTCTTATGGAAGATCAGGAGGGTTGGAGCCAACCTCAGTCCAGGGGCCAAGATATTCCAAAGGACAGGAGTGATGGCAGAAAACACTCTTCTGCTGGACCCTGCCGGCTGGAATACTCCGGCTGACAGGGTCTGCCGCATGCCTCCTCTGCCAGTGAGGGTGAAGCAGGCCAATCTCAGTGGGATGAGACAGTCGCTCAAGCAGCCTGGACCCATGCCATGAAGGGCTTTAAAGGTGATTGCCAACACCTTGAATTGCACTTGGACACATATCAGCAGCCAATGCAGCTCGTGGAATGGTGGGCCACCCTAGGAAATGCCTGCGCTGCCGTATTCTGCACTAATTGTAGCTTCCGAATACTCTTCAAAGGTATACAGGCCTATTATACTTGTGCCATTAAGATCCTAGTGAAAAAGTTTTACTCGTTGCCATTAAGTGAATTGCATACAAATTTAAATAAATAATATTACTGATCCTATTTTCCTCAAATGTAAGAAGCAATCAAAACTTAACAAGGTTTTATGTAGCTCCATGCTTAGCAGGAAAAAAAGGTTCACAAGATTAAACAAAATAAGACAAGCTCACCTGCCCTGAATTTCTGTATTTAGAAATTAAAGCTCCAGCAACTGCTTTGTCTACGTCAGCACTGTCAAAGACTATGAAAGGAGCATGTCCTCCGAGCTCCATGGAAACCCGCTTTACCGTGCCAGCAGCATGGCGTAGCAATACCTGTAAGTATAACAGCAGACATGAAAAGCTAATTACTCTAAGAAGAATATTTTCCTAAAGCCAATGTTACAGCTACCAGTTTCTTAAATTACCAGTTTCTTAAATAAATATCGATTTAAATCTTGGATAGACCAGTGTTCATTTTCATATTATAGCTCATATGCTGTGCTTGTGTGCACTTGGATCCCTTAATCTGCCCCAATCCTATTTGATTAGAAAGACATGCTGAGTTTGTAGCTTGCAGGATCCTGAACCAGTGAAAATTTTAGAGGGTGTAGTCTGAGAAACTACTCAGGATGGGGAAAGTGGTCTGAATCAAGATTTTTTTCAAACAGCTACGTGGAACCTTAGGGTTCTGCAAAAGCTCAACGGGTTCTATGAGAGACCAAAAAAAGTTCACTAATGTTCTACCACTAAAGCTTTGCCTCTTGACTGAGGAAGTTCCACTTGTTTTAAATAGTAACTTTTAATCCAGATTAAACATTTTTGAAAACCCCATCTTAAGTCAATCAACAGGAATTATGCTTCTTAAAGGTTGAATTTCAAGAAATGAGTTTAAATGCATGCATTCTGAAATTTTTTAACGCGAATACTCAAAGCCACAAATTAGTTGCTCCAAAATGTATCCGTTAAACCAGGGGTAGGCAACCTTGGCTCTTTCATGACTCGTGGACTCCAACTCTCAGAATTCCTGGCTCAGGAATTCTGGGAGTTGAAGTCCACGAGTCATAAAAGAGGCAAGGTTGCCTACTCCTGCGTTAAACCAAGTCATGAATTTTCTCCACCCTGTTCTCTAGCAGTGGTTTTAGGAGGCATTTATATTTTCTTCTTGTCTGTGCATGTGTGTATTTTTCCTTTCTGCTCATGCTTTGTTTCCCAGCATACATGTGTATGCTGGGAAACAAAGGGCAGAGGGGGCATATGCTATACTCTAATACAGTGTTTCTCAACCTCAGCAACTTTTAAGATACGTAAATGTCAACTCCCAGAATTCTCCATTCAGCATTCTGGGAATTGAAGTCCACACAGTTTAAAGTTTCTTTATTCCAAGCTGCTGCCCAACTGCATTGTGGGAACTTTTTCTAGCAAGATTACCCTGCAGCCTCCATAATTTTTGAATTTAATACATTTTTTTCCCTGGTTTCTCCACTCTCTCCTCTTTTAGTCTTTTAGTTTTAGGAAAGTTATCCTGTTAATGGACAGCGTCCTGCGTTTGTGACATTAAAGGATACATTTAGTCTATTTAAATATACATACTTTCATTTACATATTTTTCCAACTTTCTGTGGGGTTGAAAGGAAGAAAAACAAGACAAGAATAAATTTCGTACTTTAGTAGGAAATCTTAATTAGACTCGATATGACTAATAACATTTGCATAAATTACATTTTTCCTGAGACAAGACTTCAAGTGTCATAAAAGTCTTGATATTAATATACCAAAATTTAAAATTATTCCCTTAGTGCTTTTCCTCCCAAATGAGTAATTCTTTCATATGTGAAAAAAGCTTGATGGCCTAGAGCAGATTTCCGTGATATTTTTTGATATTTTTCATATCCGTGGAACGCCAAATCTCTAGCCAACATTACCCATGGCTTTAAAGTCTGCAAGAGGGGGCAGGTGAAGGAAATGGGCATTGTGACCTTGCAATAAAATGTCCATTTTTTTTATGTTCTTGTGGGCAGACTTGAGACTCAACTATGAAGAGTATGTGCTGTGATGTCGCAATGTATGCTTTGTCATTTGGGCTTCATCATGGCTACCTGCTGCACTATAGTCAAGTATGTTGCAAGAGGTCCATTGCATCTGGAGATCAGCAAGCTGAGAACAGGTGGGGCAGGGCATGTAGAAAGGATGACAATGCTTGAAGAATGAACAGATTCTACAAACCTTTCCAAGACAGCTGAACTATGGAAATTGTTAACATTTATTTAAAAAATGGTTAACTGTGTTCCAAAAATACTTTAGTTACAACTTTGTGAAGATTTAAAAACCTAGAGCAGGGGTCCTCAAACTTGGCCACTTTAAGACTTGTGGACTTCAACTCCCAGAATTCCCCAGCCAGCCATTTGAAGTCCACAAGTCTTAAAGTGGCCAAGTTTGGGGACCCCTGACCTAGAGTATAAAACTTTAAACACGTGAATCTGTATACCTTTCCTGTAGCTGTTGAGCCAGTAAATGAGATTTTGGCTACCAAGGGATGAGTACAAAGCACCTCTCCAACCGCTGCTGCCTGTTGTCTGGAACATGGAACAACATTATATACTCCGGCAGGAATTCCAGCCTGATTTGCAAGCTGCAGTGAGAAATAATTGGTGGGAGAGTCACAGATCTGGATACTTGCACTAAAAACATGTATCCTGTATTAAAATATTGTCACAGCAGCATCCAACAGTTCTTATTTAAGAATTTTATGGTAAAAAATTATCTCTGGCGTATCATATTATTGCTTTTTTATTGTATTTGTATTGGGCTTTTACCTTTATAAGCAACTTACGAGTGACTGAGAGTGAGCTGGGCAGCCATATAAAAGTTTCATAAATAAATAAATATCAGTACAAAAACCTTACCTCGGCTAGTGCTAAGGCAGATAAAGGTGTGTCTTCAGCTGGCTTCACTACTACTGTACAGCCAGCTGCCAAAGCAGCACCTACTTTCCGGGTAATCATAGCGCTTGGAAAATTCCACTGTAGCAAAAAGATACACACAAGTTTAATATCAACAGAATTGGGGCACACGGAAATAACTGGCAAGTCCTAAACATTTCTAGCCAAAATACCAAGAAAAAGATAATAAACTTAATCCTCCATCTACTATTGGAAGTAACAATACTTTGGAAATCATTGGCTATCTTGCCCTGCATAGTAGCTCCCACTTTTTACTGTAATTAATGACCTGTGAAAGCAGATTCTCCAAATATCCCCAAATAGACCTGTTTGAAAAAGTCAGAGATTTCTGGGTCTGGCCTGTTATGTGCGTTTAAAGGAGGCCAAAAAGAATCTGATTCTAAACACTCTTTAAGTTTTGATCACATGACTACGGGGATGCTGCAAAGCGTAAAAACTGGTAAGTCACTTTTTTCAGGGCTGCTGCAACTTTGAACATTCACTAAATGAATGCTTGTAAGTCGAAGACTATCCGTATTTAGATTTATATGAGAAATACGAAGTTCTGAATTGGCGCAAGCTGAATCAGGCTCTATCAGTGCAAGCTGAATCAGGCTCTACTTGAATTCATCGATTCATATCTCTCGATTGCACATCCTGTTATTTAAATCCTGAACAGCTGGAATGAGATAATCTGAGAGTTGCCAGAGATTCTAAGTTTTAATGGTCAGCCTACATTCTCTCTGCCACTCAAGGTTTGTTTACAAAGTACCAAAACTAGACTCTTTTCTGTGAAAGCACCTTGTTTCTGGGATCCTTTCCTCTCTTTAAGTGGCTCCCCAGTTTGATTTCAACAAAGCAGCCAACTCACAGGTGTAATGATGGCTGCAACTCCCACAGGCTGCTTCAAAACAAGGATTCTCCTGTTTTTTGCTGAAGGTGGAATAATATCACCATAAATACGCCGGGCTTCTTCAGCAAACCATTCCAAGAAAGAAGCTGAATACAAGATTTCCCCTTCGGCTTCCTTCAGTGGTTTTCCCTGTGATACATTCAGAACAAATAAATGAACACAATCGAACATCTCTTCTTAAAAAAATAATTATTAACACTTGCCATTCCATTGTGCCTTCATTTAAAAAAAATGTTTATTTTCATTGTTGTCCTCCATATGGTCAATCTGGTACATATTTTAAATAGAGGGTTCTCCCCCTCCCCTTTTTTCTGTACATTGGAGTAGTTGCCTGTCCATTATAAATAACAAGATATTGATGCAAGTATCTGGAGCAAGTAGGAAGGCTTACATGAAGTGGCTTTTTAAATTTTTAAATAAATAAATAATAGCGAATGCAAAATGGACGTTCTTTTTGCTTTACTAGTACCTTACTAACTTTTCTAACCTCAGAACTAATAAACAAGCACATCTGTACCCAATTTCACCTTACATAAGGAAACTTTATCTCAGGACCTGTGATTCTACAGTTTTGTCAGATTTATTTCAATTTTTGCATTTAATCTTTAATTTGTAAACATGCAAAATATAAACAAAATGCCAAGATTAAAAAGTTGAACAAAAAAGGCTTTAAATCTAAAATATGTGATAGAAATAAGAAAAAGAGTATAAAAAAAAATCACAGGGCAAAAAATATACCATTTGCCAAGGTACACAAATTAGAAACCTTGATCTTTGTACCATGGGTTCCAAAGATAAGTTCACACATTGAGCAAGCAACAATTTGCTCAGTGAAAATTCAATCAATGAACTTCAATACACTAACCTGAAAACTATGATTTATAATTTGGGGTGACTGGATTTATACTATATTTATCACCCAAGACCCAAAGCAATCAAATCACATTATAGCTATACAGTATGCCAGGGGTGTCAAACTCAATTTCATTGAGGGCCACATCAGCATTGTGATTGCCCTCAGGGGCCGGGTGGGTGTGGCCTACTGGGTGGGTGTGGCTAGCTCTACACTGTTCGTGTCAAGGGTGCCTGGGCAGGAGTGGGACAGATCTGAGGGTCTCTGGCAGAAGGGGGTGGGACCAGGGCAAATGCCAAGGCATGGTTCACTGGAGGAGCCTCACTGTTCCTCTCAGGCCATGCGGGGGGGGGGGCTTATGGAGCTAAGACTGAATGCGTTTCAGCATAGATGGCCAACCACAAAATTGTACATTGGCTCCCAGCTGGTCTGGGCCAGGGCCAAGGCAGAGGGGGCTGTTCCCTCACTTTTTCCAGGATGGCTTCGCGGGCCACATGAAACCACTTCGTGGGCCGCATCTGGCCCCCGGGCCTTGTGTTTGACATGTCTGCACTATGCAATGAAAGATCCTAGCCCATGGAGTCTTTGTATTCTTTGGCTAGCCAGGTAATTAAATGTCGGTAAGTAAACCGCCAAGCTTAGGGAGCACAAAGGACTCCACTGTTTAGCTTGAGCTATATATATATTCTCTTCTATTAGAACCTAGCCCAATTCTGTTCTGTAAGTATCTTGTCTCTTAGGCCGTGTCCTTCTGGCTGAAATAACCATTTATTTGCCTGAATAGAAAGGAGGAAAAAAACACCCCTTGATGAGATGGTTTGCAAGGAATAACCCTCTAACAGGGGAAGGATTAAGCAAGGCATGCCATTTCTGTGCTGTAAATATCTGGACGATCACCAGATGGCAGCAAAATGACCACATTTTCACCACATTTTTAAACCAGATCTTTAATTCTATGTTTTGCTGAATTTCTGGATAAAAGCAGCAAACTCACTTGTTAAACCCACAATGTAATAAGGTTCCATGTAGGAGGCATTAACATTTCACCAACACTATATAGATAATCTATCTCAGCTATTAATTTGGAAACATTATATGACGGTGACACAAAGTAATTACTAGAAGGATATATAGAAGTGCATTTTCCATTCCTTTCTTTTAGTAGGAGTCACTTCTTTTTCTTACATAGGAAAAATCTGAGGGCTTACTTGCAAATTCTGATGGCTGCATTCCCAAGTGATTTCCAGTTTTGATGATTTCATGGTGGTTACTCATTGGATAGCTCTGTGTGACAGATTATCCACAAAGGTATGTGATTATTGCTACCTGCACTTAATGAAACTAAACTTTAAATACCGGTAGCTATCAATAGATTTCTGATCCAAGAGGTTTTAGCTACTTATTTCTAATAGTCTACACAAAGTTTTGAATGTTTTTATCAGTTGCATATCCTATAGCATTCTTCAAGCCCTTATTCCTATTCAAACTGAAATTATTTTTTAAATCTTAGTTAACCTAAAAAACTGTACAGGTGGTCCTTTTTATTTGTGGTTTCATGTATTTGTAGTTTTGACCTTTTTTTTCTGTTGTTATTTTATTTGCGACTTTTTTTTAAGGCTTAGGTCATCTGATTGCCAAGTTAGAGCAGCGGTTCTCAACCTTTTCCGGGGCTTGACCCCGGCCTGCGCCGCGCATGCGCACCGCGACGGGGCACATCACGCATGCGCGGCGTGACGGGGGGCATCACGCTTGCGCAGTACGACGGGGCGCATCGCGCATGCGCGGCGCATCGCGCATGCGCGGCACGACGGGGCGCATCGTGCATGCGCGGCATGAAGACCCGCATTGCAAAGGGGAAAAAAATTGGCCAACCCAAAAAAAAAAAAATGGCCGACCAAAAAAATAAATAAATGGCGGGCCTGCATCGCGCATGCACGGTGCTATGGCCTGCATCGCAAATGGGAAAAAAATGGCCGACCAAAAAAAAATGGCCGACAAAAAAAATAAATGGCGGACTGCGGTGTTTGGCGACTCCCGTGAAATGGTCGTCCGACCCCAAATGGGGTCGCGACTCACAGGTTGAGAACTGCTGAGTTAGAGCTCTCCTTTTACCAGATTGTTGGAAAAATCACAGCTGGAAAACTCTGGTTGGAGACAAAAGAGTGGGATTATTTATACATTTTCCAAGGTCTGTTATTTTATATTTTACAAGGATCATGCTACGCCCCAGACCACACTTTAGGAAATGCTAATCCAGAGAGCAATTTCAGCCCTATTGGCTCCCAACATGTCACTGTCAGCTCACTCAGAAAACAGATAATATAAGTACGGTAACAGCTATTTCCATTACCTCCCAGTTGCCCCATTTAGGGTTTCCTGGCTGCAAGGCCCAGGAGGTTTTTTTCCATATGTTATTCAGGCTACACTGCCGTTCCTATTTTCTCCTCCACCTATTCAAACAATATATACTGGAGGTGGCTGCTGGATTGATGGCAGACTCCACTCTCTCTCACACCCCCCCCCCCGCTCTCTGCTCTCCATTCCTCCATCTTTTTATTTTATGTTCTATTACTTTATTTCTGTACTGTTTACACTACTTTTCTTTTTCTTCCTTATTATTGTAAACTGCCTAGAATGGCCCCATGGCAAGATAGGCAGCAAATAAATTTAACCTAAGAAATAAATATAAAAGAAATGTTAACTTGGCCCCCTCTTTCTCTTGTAGCATCCATTTATTTCTTAAGCCCTCGGTATTGAATCACTTGGCTAGCAAAATTTGATTCAAAACATTCCACAATATCAGAAGATTAGCTGCTTAGAAGCAATAGGCTTCACTTTTAACACTGCCCTTAATTCCATTGTGATGGTACAGAACAATAACATGGGCTGGAATCACACAAGACTAAATAAGATTCAATGTGTTTGGCAAGCACTGCCACTACCTTAGTACATTGTCTATGTGCTATGCTACAATGTGGTTTGTTTTGGTTTAATGCAGGGGTTCTCAATCTTGGCAACTTTAAGACTTGTGGACTTCAATTCCCAGAATTCCTCAGCCAGCTTTGCTGGCTGAGGAATTCTGGGAATTGAAGTCCACAAGTCTTAAAGTTGCCAAGATTGAGAACCCCTGGTTTAATGTATTGTGGGAATATAGCTGCTATATTTTATGAACCAGGATATATAATTTAGAATATAGTGCAAACACAAGCAAGGAAGAACATTTGAATTCCGTCTGTTGGTTGCTTCAATCTTTCTTCTAAGCAAAACTGTACTCAGCTAGCTAAGTTTCATGCCTGCAGCCTCAGTGGAAGATTTTTCTTCTTTGTATACTTACATTTTCTGCTGTAATGATCCTTGCAAGCTCATCTTTATTCTGTATCATCAAATCATACCATTTACGAAGCAAAACCGCTCTATTCTGAATAAAAAAATAAAATTGTACTGTAGAAGGATCTTTGTAAAATTTGAAAACAAAAGCAAATTTGTCTAAATATAATTGTGACCTAGAGTCTTAATTTATTCAATTATGATCATTCCAAATCTATCAAGTAGATCAAAGTTCAGTCTAATATTATTCCTAAAACTAAAAGCAGATTTTAATACATCAGCCCCATGGTCAAGCATCTTCAGTAGCTATGTTTTATATTATCCCACCTGTAGTTAATTTAAGCACAGTTTACTCAGTTAATTTAAAGTCTGAATTTTTTTGACTCACTGAGTTTGCATCATAAACAATTTGTAATTAAAAAGTCATTGATTAGTACTGTACAAACACAGGCCAAGTGAGGTCTGAAACAATGCAAGAGGTGGAAAGATACTATATGTAAAAAAACAAACAGACAAAATAATTAACATTTAAAAAGCATCCAAGAGTATTCCAAGATATTCAGAGGAAAATGCTATGCATGTCTATGCAGAAGTTAAGTCTGACTTAGTAAAGAATTTACTTGTTTTAGGCTCCAGAATGTAAAAAAAATGCCAAAATATGTCTATAGGAAGTTCAAATCATGAAAGTGTTCACACTGCAAACCCTGTCCCTTTTGTACAAATGTGGTGATACGTATATGAAACGAGCAAGTTTGTGGAACAATGATCCAACATTGCTGATGAAAGACTTTGATCCTGCAGGTATTCCTGGAGAGTAAATGGCTTTTTATTTAGAGATTGGATAAAACACAATTTGAAACTATATAAACATATGAATACATGATTTAGAAATAAGAATCCATTAAAGCTGAAAACTAGGGAAATATCTTGTATTCTTCTAATGGGCCTTTGCAGGCTATCATCACGCTATTTACATACCGGAAACATATAAATATTACACGTGTTCCTTTTATCTTGTACAAAGTACATGTCCCAATTTAGTTAACAAGTAAGCCAAGAAATTGCTATTACAGCAATTTCTTTCACTGACTCTGCAAACTGGATTTTAATCTACTGGTGAGTACTGCATATCTGATTTTTTTTAAATCCACAATCCAACCACAGGACCACACCAGTTTATCTAAAGTTATGGGTGCTTCATCCGTGGAGGCTTTTAAGAAAAGACTGGATAGCCATTTGTTTGCTATAGGGTTTCCTGGTTGAGCAGGTGGGTTGGACTAGAATTCTGGGAGTTGAAGTCCATGAGTCATAAAAGAGGGGAGGTTGCCTACCCCTGGACTAGAAGATCTCCAAGGTCCCTTCCAAATTTGTTATTCTGTTATTTTCTGAATACAACTAGCACAATTTGGGGAAAAAAAATTTTTTAACTCCAGATACCGGATATTATTAAGACTGAATATATGGGTGTCTGCAGGGCTGATAGAGAGAAATGACAACATCTGCTTTGACATCAGCATATACATTTGGATGTTTCCATCAGATGTTCTGACCTAAAGCATAACAGCTGCATTGGTGTACAGTAATGACTAATTGATGACTGTGCCATTGCTTTTTGCGAACCTGTGGTTTGCTATAGAGGCTGCAGATAAAACACAATTAGAAAGTGAACACGCTATGCTGAATTTGAATCAACCTGCAAAGAGCTATTCGGGAAGATTAGGTAGCGCGTGGCTAATTAGAAGCCAGCATTCTGCACACGTGCAGAAACCCGACTGACTGAAAGTATCCCCGGGCTCTCAGATCGCTTGCTTCCTGGGAAGCATTTCTTTCCGCACCCCGCATCCCCCTGCCTTCCCAATTTGCTTATCGCACCCCCCCCCTCTCTCCGGCAGCTTCTCGCTCACCTTGGCAGAAGATGCGCTCCAAGCTGCGCCGGCTTCGTAGGCGGCCTTCACCGCGGCCTCCGCCTCCGCCACGCCGCAGTCCGCTACCTGGAGGAGTTCCGTGCCGGTGGCCGGGTCCCGCACGGGGAAAGTGGCTGCCGCTTGGAGCCAGCGGCCTCCCACGAAGCCTCCAGAGCGGGCCAGGGAAGCGGCCCCAGTGGCGAAGCCTGGGCCGGTACTTCTCAGACGGCTAGGCGACGGGCTCGCCATAGTCGGCCTGGCCTGCAGCAGAAACCGGGGACTGCGGCAGGAGCGGTGGGCCAGCAACCCCCGGAAATGCGGCCACGCAATCCTCGCCGCCATCGTCCTTCCCCTCCATGGAAGGCGGAGCGCGGGGCGGGCGAGCGCAAAGGGCTGGTGAACGTCCCTGAGGAGCGCGGCGACCTCTTTGAGCTCCTCAGCTGCATAGCAAGCAGTGGCCGCAAAGGAGTCGGCTAGGCTGCCACAAAGAGGAAGGGGTCAACTTATTTTCCAAAGCACCAGAAGGCAAGACGAGAAACAATGGATGGAAACTAATCAAGGGGAGAGGCAACCTGGAATTAAGGAGAAACTTCCTAACAGTGAGGACAATTGATCAGTGATGCAGCTTGCCTTCAGGAGTTGTGGGTGCTTCATCATTGAAGCTTTTTAAGAAGAGCCTTGTCTGAAACGGTATAGGGTCTCCTGCTTGAGCAGGGGGCTGGACTAGAAGACCTCCAAGGTCCCTTCCAGCTCTATTTTGATTCTGATTCAGGCTGGAGGAGCCACAAAAACCCAGGAGTATGCTCTCCTGGGAATAAAGGCCTCTCAACTCAGTGGGGTATACACACTTTGATAGAGATAATGCCATTTACATGGTGGTACTCAGGATGGCTTAACCTTTAAAGTCACCCAGTGATCTGATTGTCATGAACTCTCCCTCTGGGGCTGGCAATTACAGTCACCCTACTGTTTTATATGGGATTTAATTATGCTAAGCGGCCATGCCGCTGTAATTTAATCAACACGCATCTGTACAGGCAATTTAGAAGGAACCATTTCTGATGGTCATTGAGAATTTTTCTGGTGGAAGTGAGTCTCCAATATCTCTGCTGAGAGAAGTCTCCACTTCAGAAGAGTAATACTGATCCAGTTACTTTGGACCTGTCATTGGTTCTCAGTGCAAGACTATTAATATTAAAGGGAATCTCTGAGAGAGATGTGCAGTTAAGAAGTACGAAATACAAACAAAACAAGCCTCCCATACGCTATATTCAGCTGTTAGAGAAAGGATGCAAAAGGATGGGGCACAAATGCATACATCTTTAAAAAGTACTTTTATGGCATGTTAACAGCTCATATTTTTTCCTGCCATGTGCTTTTAGAGAATGAAGCCCTCTTGATCAGGACAATCACTTAAATGCGAGCCAACAGTATGGCAGGAGCCAAAAAAAGCGAATTCAATCCTAGATTGAATTAACAGAGGGATAGAATCAAGATCATGTGAAGTATTAGAATAACTTTATAAAGCCTTAATAAAACCACACTTAGAATATTGTATCCAGTTTTGGTCACTATATTATAAAAAAGATGTTGAGACTCTGGAAAGAGTGCAGAAAAGAGTAACAAAGATGATTAGGGGGCTGGAGGCTAAAATTAATGAAGAATGGTTAATAGGAATTGGGTATGTCTATCTAGTCTAGTGAAAAGAAGGATGAAGCAGTGTTTCAATATTTGACAGGCTGCCACAAAGAGGGGTCCATATATTTTCCAAAGCACCAGAATGCAAGACAAAAAGCAATGCTTGAAAACTAATCAGGTAGACAAGTAATCTGGAAAAGAAATTTCCTAACAATAAGAACAATTAACCAGTGGAATGACTTGCCTTCAGAAGTTGTGGGTGCTTTTTAAATGGACAGCCACTTGTCTGGAATGGTAGGGTCTCCTGCTTGAGCAGGGGGTTGGATTAGAAGACCTCCAAGGTCCCTTCCAACTCTATTATTCTGCTATCCTGATTGTAAACCTATGTGGTGGGAGCATTAATTATGAGCAATTTAGTCCACGGAAAACAAACATGCAGAAATACAGATGGGAAAGATTATTAACTTGGCCATTCAAATATAGATCTGTAATAATAGCTGTCCTTATGCATCAGTGAGCTGATTAGTATACATAATGTGATTTAATAAAATAGCAAATAGCATTTTATTTTGCTGTTAAACCTCTTAATAAATTTGCGCTTTGAAAACTTTCATTTGATTGAGAATGCCCTCTTAAATTCCAGAAATTTAATGTCCCCAAGATGTTTAAATGATTCATCGTTATAAGTTGCCGTTTTTTGTTGCCATCGGAGAATTGGATCCAGCATTTCTTTCTGACCACTCATTTGCCACATTGGATCATGGAGTTGGATCGTGACCATGCAATGAGAAGGGGACTGGACTTAACTTCTCTCTGCTGAGTCCTCGCCATCCAAAAGACATTGGTGTGCAAATCCAGTTTATGATTCAGTGTATTGAGCAATAGATGGCTTAACCTTAGGTACATTGGTGTATGAATCCACAAAGAGGAGTGATGAAAGGGTGAAGCAGTTCTGCCATTCTCCACATTAGTTTAAGTGGTCAGGGAGGAAGAAACAATATGGCAGGGTCCATTATATCTCTTATGCTCTTTAACATTTATACAAAGGTACTGAATGAGGACATTTTAAGAATTTGGAATTATAGGACCAATCTTTTGGTCTCTGTATTTAAAGCTATTTCTCTGGGTCAGCACAGACTACTGAAGTGGTATCTAGGTTTGATAATGGTCTGGATAAGGGCCAATAAACCAAAGTTTCAAATGATCTTAGTGGCATGGATAATATTAGCCATGGTTATTTCGCAACAAAAATGATCTTACTATGGTCATCCATGCTCTCATCGTTGCCACAAAGATGACTTAGAAATTCTGTGTAGAATGTTGACAGTACAATACAATTCATTCAAATATTAAAAGAATTCCAATCAGAAGAACTGCACTGTTGCCTTATTTTACTTTTTCAGTCAGTTTAAGGTGCTACTTCTTTCATTTCTAGCTCTTTGGAACAACTTTGGAACCAACTTGTCGTGTCAAGCTTTGATTTAAGAACTTCCAAAATGGCATTGGTCCAAATTCCTCCCGTGCAGGAAGTGCGATTTTAAAGCAAATAATTTCACTTTGGGAGAACCTCAGTTTTGGAACCTTTTCTTCCTCAAAAGATTCAGCAAGTAACACCTTCTTTATAATCTTGTCAGCCTCCAGTTAAAATGAATCTGTATCCAGGCATTTCAACTTATATAATCTCTCACTCTGGCTTTATCATTGTACTTGTCGCTGAAAAGTTTATTGTTCCTTTAAATCATGCTTACTGAATAGTTCTTGTACCATTATTTGTTTTTTAAACAAATTATTGTGCTTATGCACTATGTTACCAATGGTTCTGGTATTACATGATGAAAGTTGTAGACATATTTTAAATAGGCAAAATAAGTGGGCAGAGGCAGCTGCTGATAAAAATTATATAAAACTGGGGGTTCAAATTCCACCCCACACTTGGCAGAGAAAAGCCAAGGGGTGGGGGTGGGGAGGTGAGATGGAGTGAGGGACTTCTTGGCTTGGATTCCCTCCTTCAGTATTTTTCAGACTTTTCTAGCATTTTGAAATGAGAAACAATTGCTGTTTAATATGAATTACTGCATTTATTGCAGAACTGCATTAACAGCACTTAGTTTTTATTCCTTTATTAACCCATGAATCAAGATATCTGTAAGCTGCTATCATGGAGACCTCTTGTTTGTGGGCAGTTTATCTCATAGTGAGTAAAATAAGCACTGCATCATTGCATTAGTGGAAAAATGGAAGGCAGATACAGTCATTTCAACTTTGCTTTTTTTCAAAAAGATGGATATTGTTTGGTAATATTTTTTTGATACAGATACCATGTTTGGCAAGAGAGGCTTCCAGATGTTCATTTTGTTATGTAAACACACAATTCCTAATTTTAAGGCAGATAAGATCTGCCTTTAAGGCAGGTAAGATCTTGTATTTGTAACCTGTTATATTTATCTTTGGCTTCTCCTTTATTTTATATGACAGAAACTCCATTAAGCAATGACTTTTAGTTGAAGCAAAGGAGCTATCCAGCTGAAGATAACTCTTGATTGGCTAAATAATCAAGAATTAGAAGAGAGATTTTTTAAAGTGTTCATTTCAATAACAGTTCACCTCCATTTTAGGCATGATTTGACTCATTACCAATGAATAAGGGATTTTAGGTTTCTTTTAGTCTAATTCTTGTCAGTAAAATAAAATAATCTGTTAGCTAGTTTATAGAGACCTCAGTGCCATTGTCTCATATTTGATTTAGAAATGTAGTCTATTTTCATGATTCAAAGGTTGCAATCTTTCTAATGAACACATCTTCAAAGTTGTGATTTATACTACAGATTATCAGTGGCATGGAAGCTTTCAGGAGTTGGTTGATTCTGGCTGTACTTTGCAATTTTTGTGAAAGAATTATACCATGTGGCCTGTCAACACACATTGAAATAGGTAAGCTAGTAGTAGTAGTAGTAGTAGTAGTAGTAGTAGTAGTAGTAGTAGTAGTAGTAGTAGTAGTAGTAGTAGATAAACAGTAGTAGTAATAATAATAGAATAGAGGACAAAGAATTGGAGAAAATCACAAAGTATCAAGATCTGAAAATCTAAACATGTATTATAGTCTCTGCTTTAGTTGCTTGTTTTGACTACATATTTAGGATCCCTTGGAAGAACATTGGAAAAGCAGAAGCCATTCTGCTTTTCTAGGTTGCTGTAATAATCAACTGCTTGGTTGGCTTTTTTTTTTTTGATACAACTCTTTGGATACCCATTGTCAAAACAAGGCCATTGGTCAGCTAATATGTCTATGAGAGATGGGGCTTTTCCTTATGCAGATATTTTGACCAGATGCTGGGAAGTTTTATTTGAAGACTTAAGTTTAGAACTGAACTCGCTGTCGAAACAGGCCTGCTTGAAAGCAGTCAATCCATGAATTGAGAGGTGCCTGCTTGGCCTCGGCCTAAACCGAGTTTTCAAAACAAGCCTATCAAGCAGGAGAGCCTTTTCTCTCTTAGAGAGACCACTGCCCTGGCTTACCCACATTGAGGATTTTTGACAGCTGACTATATTCATGATTGGCAGATAGAATCCTGCTGGTTGAGGTAATTCAGGAAAAAGCAGCAAAATCAGAGACAATAGTAAATGTTTTGATTGACCTGCCTGGCACACATGAAATCAAGATACAACCATCTGGCAACAAGCCAGAGCGGAGGACAGAGAAGCCAGTGAGGGATCTGTAATGGGGACAGAACATTTTATGTCAGTATAATTTTTATTAGCTGAAAGACAGAGGGGATAACATTTTAACTGAACTGTGGGGAAAAACCCAGCATTTTTGGAAAGCATGTGTGAGTACCGATATAAAATGTGGATATTTATTCGCTGAAAAGCTGTAGCTGATCCCTCCTTACAGCTTCTCTATCCCAGGGGTAGGCAACCTTGGCTCTTTTATGACTCGTGGACTTCAATTCCCAGAATTCCTGAGCCAGCATAGCTGGGAGTTGAAGTTCATGAGTCATAAAAGAGCCAAGGTTGTCTACCTCTGCTCTATCCCATTACAAATGTACATTGCTAAATGTATTGTGATCTTATTTTTTTTTCCAGCTCATAGAGCACTGGAATTTTTCAGCCAGCAAGATGGACAAGTTGACTATCGTAAGGTAGAGGGTTTAATTATTGTAATGTGAATCAGTTGATCACATGACCTCAGGACACAGCAACCTTCTTAAATATGAGTCAGTTGCCAAGCATCCAAATTTTCTCATGTAACCATGGGGAAGCTACAATGGTTGTAAGTGTGAAAAGCAGTCATAAGTTACTTTTTAAGTGCCATTGTAACGTTGAATAGTCACTAAACAAATGGTTGTAAGTCGAGGACTACCTGTATAACAACGAAAATAGAATAAGAATTCAAAAACAATTAGGAAACACCAATAAGAAAAGGAGATGAAGAACAAGATGTTGAAGGTAGCCAAGATGGAACTCAAAAGGGACTCTAGCAACCCTAATCCAAGGCCTGGAAGAAGAGCCAGATCTTCAAGACTGTCTAGAATGTTATCAGAGTTAGAGCCACTCAGATTTCAGGATGAACTTTATTTCAAAGGATAGATACTGTAATGGGTCCCAAAGGTTGACACCACTTAATTGAAAGAACTGAAGCATGCCATCCCTGTTGGTTTATATCAACCAGGAAAACACCATACGTAAATATGGGATAGGTTTTAATTGCATTTTTAACTGTAGTCAGTTTGTTGGGTGGGAGGAAAAAATAAATAATAATTTAAATACTAATCTGTACAGTGTACTTTTTCAGCTACTTAACTACATATGTAAGCTATTAACTACATGTGTAGGAAGCTCTTTCACTGACCAGCATAATTGTTTCCTAAAAGTTGATAGATTCGAATAAGCTTCTGATTTTATGCTTGGAAATGAAGGATAGATATCTACAGAGTGTATTGTTGTTGAATGATATGAGGAGGGATAGTAAGGGTATGTCGAGGACAGCTCTCAGAATTTTCTGTAATCATGTAGAAGGGCATCATATTGAAAAAGGTGGACATTTGGATTCAAGATAAGTTACTTTACTGCAGAAATTACTGTTAATTACCGTAGTTTTAGTCAAGGGAGATCCCTATGAAGAACAACTTTTTAAATAATTTGATACTAAAGATAAATCATGTGGAGTGACTTATCTCTGTCATGCCATCTGTAATCTTTCAGGGGAATGATTTTTATTTTGCTAAATAAACAAAATCTGCAGCATTATAATAATAGCCTTTCAATACTTACATGTTTGTTTCTTTGTTCTATTGTGCAGCTAATACTAGCTCACCAAGATGCATATCAAGCAGGAAGTCTGTATCCTGATGCTTTTTATTCTGGTCTCTGCCAAAATGGTAGGAGACCCTAGGTCAAATATTATTTTTTAATATGATCACATTATTGCAAACGTAGACCAGTCCATTTATTTGTGAAATTGGAAAATACATCAATAAGTGTACAATGAGAACCTGTCTTCTTTATTATTTACTGAGGCGTTCCTCTTCTTGACTAATTGTGGTTTTACTTTATGATCTTGGCTTATAAAGGTAAATCATATTTTAAATAGCCCATGTTCGGATCTAACAATAGTGCGTATCCAGTGGTCGGATTCAAATGTGTGAACAACCGGTTCTCTGTATGGATGCCACTTCCGGAAGTCCATTCTGGGCCTGAGCAACAAAAAATTAGCTACCGGTTCTGCCGAAGTGGTGTGACCCAGCTGAATCCCACCACTGTGCATATCATATTAAAATCAGGGCACGCACAGTGAACAGATAAATTCTATTTTAAATCAAACTTGACGTCTGGCGATTTTGTGGATATACCAATGCAGTGCAGAATTTGCTTCCCAATGCATTCTTCTGGGAATATTTTTGATCTTGGCATGGGATCCTGGACATTTTTATTATTCACATTATTGGGGTTTTATTAAATGTATTGCTGCATACCTTAAAATATTTTCATATAATATTTTGCCATTAAAATGTTACTGAACATTACATTCTGTATGACTAAAATGCAACATGTAATCAGGCATGTCAAACTTGTGACGTCATGTGACATCGCACAACGTATCACAATTTTCCCCCCAATGGGGTGGGCACGGTTTCATTGTGATGCATCTGGCCCGCGGGCCGGCAGTTTAACATGCCTAATGTAGATTAAATATGAGTTGTTATGGTTTTTGAAAAAAGTAAGCCTTGTCCTCTGAATTGTCAGGGTTGTTCCATTATGTTTCTGAAGATACTCACTGGTCACCTTTCCTCAACACAAGTATCCATTACATCAGAAAGAACTATCCTCAGCCATGGGAAGAGGTAATACATTTTCCATTTGTTGTTCCCTGTGAAGCCCTGAATACTCTTTTCAAAAACTGTGTTTCTCTCTCACCTTTTCACCCAAAGATAGAAAGTAAGGGAAAAAATTGACAATTCTTTTGGTGATCAATTAGGCAGCTGTTTTAATTAGCTAAAAACAGAGCTTTAGATCAGGGGTCTTCAAACTTGGCCCTTTTATGACTTGTGGACTTCAACTCCCAGAATTCCTCAGCCCACAATGCAAGTCATAAAAGGGCCAAGTTTGTAGACCCCTGCTTTAGATTCTGCTCTCATTCTAACTGACTTCTGGTGGAAATACGTACTACTTTACTAAAAAAAAAAATGTAGTTGAATATGTAGCAATCAATAAAAGCTACCCCAGGATCATTCAGATAAGGTAAACAAATAGTCTTTTGGAATTATCCTTTATTCTCCTACTGCTGATTCTCAACTAGTCAGATATACCGTAATTACAATGATCATATTTTTCTGGAAAAAATAAAAGACAACCCTGAAAAGGGTGGGGGGGGATATAAAAGAGGTTCATAAGGATAAAACATTTTAATTGTTTATATTTATAACTTTTTACAAATTTACAAATGCAAATTCAAGAGCAAAACTAACTTTAACCCTAAGTGGAATTTCCCCAATGGGATTTTTCCATGTATTTTACAGGAAACATTGATAGTATAGACTCGAAAAGTCAATGCCCTCCTAAACATATCCAAGCACTCTGAGTTTGTTGGCGATATGTATTTTGATCTCCGAGTTCATGGTGACCTAACCTTAACCCTAAATGGAATTTTCCCCAATGGGATTTTTCCATGTATTTTACCAGGAAACATTGATAGTATAGGCTTGAAAAGTCAATGCCCCCCTAAGGATATCCAAGGATTCCCTGTTTGTTGGTGATATCTATTTTGGTCTCTTAGTTCACGGGACCTAACCCTAACCGTACGTGGAATTTTCCCCAATAGGGTTTTCCCATGTATTTTACCAGGAAACCTACATTAAGCAGGCTCGAAAAGTAAACACCCTCCTAAGCATACCCAAGCACTCCGAGTTTGTTGGTGATATGCATTTTGGTCTCTGAGTTCACGGTGACCTAATCCTAACCGTAAGTGGAATTTTCCCCAATGGGATTTTTCCATGTATTTTACCAGAAAACATTGATAGCATAGGCTCGAAAAGTCAATGCCCTCCTAAGGATATCCAAGGACTCCAAGTTTGTTGGCGATATCAATTTTGGTCTCCAAGTTCACGGTGACCCAACCCTAACCCGAAGTGGAATTTTCCCCAGTAGGGTTTTCCAATGTATTTTACCTGGAAACCTACCTTAGACAGGCTCGAAAAGTAAGCACCCTCCTAAGCATACCCAAGCACTCTGAGTTTGTCGGTGATATTCATTTTGCTGTCCGAGCTGACAGTGACCTAGCACTAACCCTAAGTGGAATTTTCCCCAATGGGATTTTTCCATGTATTTTACCAGAAAACATAGATAGTGCAGGCTCGAAGAGTAAGTGCCCTTCTAAGCATACCCAGGCACTGTTAGTACACACCCCACAGTGATTTATTTATCTCTAATTTGATGGTGGATGCCTTCTAAGTCAAATAGGTCTATGGTTTCTACCTTTTCCGTTCTGTAGTTCATATTATTCTTTGGAACCCATCCTTTATATGAAGTTTGAGCATTTCATCTATTAAAACTAAACTTACCTAATTCGTATTTGCAATTGATTTTCATCGCCAAATAGATTGGCTCTGAGGTGTCACATATTGTCTGTCTTTTGTCCGCTTGCTTTTAATAATGTTTTTATGGAGTTACTTTTTTAAAAAAAAAATGGTACTTAGGCTACAGAGAAGCTGGTGGCTTTTCTCTTTGGGATTGCCTCACACATGGTGGCAGATGTAAGCTGGCACAGCTTGGGGATTGAACAAGGATTTCTAAGGGCCATGGCAGCTGTAAGTAGTGTCCTGTTTCCGATGTAGGGTTTTTCCATGTGTTTGTTTTAAAGTTGCATTTATTATTTTGCTTCATCCTCACAAATGTCAATAGAATATTAAAAAAATAAATCAGATCCTTGCAGTCTGCAGTGCTTTTATGAACCACAGCTAAAAACTATATATTTTAATGAATAATATTTCAGTCATATCTTTGAATATCCATATGTTGCTCTTTTAAAGGATTTATATAATTTATAGCAAAAAAATGTTTGCCTATTGGATTTCTTTTTTAGCCTTTTATGGATGAAGGGTGCTCACTGCAGAGCTGTTTATATGCTGGGGCTGAATTAAAGCACTTGGGCAGTTCTGAAGATAGAGATAGACAAGTAACAAGAAACATAAAGAGATTTTTGCAATCAGTTGACAACAGACTATTGGTAGAAAATTCCTATATCCACAAGCTGGGAAAAAGCCACAAGGGAGTGTTTTATCTCTACAATTCGGATTAGTTTAGAAAAAGAAGAAATTTTTAAAAGCAGTTAACGTTTTTTTAGTTGTTAAAGTGATAACGAATTATAAATAATATTGTTCCTTTTTTTATTTAGATTGATTTTCATGGCTCATATTCACAAGCTCATTCTACTGGCGATTTTGGTAATTTATGTACTTATAAATCCTAGAAAACTCTCCCCAAATTTCCTTTGAATGTCTCAAGGTTATGAGACTCTGGAGATGGCATTCTCTAATTTTATTTGAAAAGTATATGTGTATGTGAGTGTCATTATAGTACATATATATCATAGGCATTCTCCATTTTGGTTTCCCCTGTCTCTAGAACAACTTGATGTTTAATATATATCAGCTGCTGTTTTCCATTTCTGATATATTCACATTAGATATATTTTAATGGAACTATAAATTATGGATTTCTATTACATTGTATTATATTATAGGTGGAACTTTATATTATCCACAAGTCTGCTTATAACCAGTGTGATTTTCTAAAGTTGTAGATTCCCATGATGTATCACAAGGTTTTTCTGAAATTTTTTTGAGTTTCACGAGCCTTGTTGCCCAAGGGCTGGCATTTCAAAGAGTATCACTGGCATTCCAGTCTCTTTGATATTGTCCCATTATGGCTATAAAACATGTGTTGCGATGTGTAAGAGAGAGGGAACCCCCCCCAACCCATATAGAAGGGCTACCAATCTTATAGGAAAAGCCCATGTGACCTATCCAATATTACTGCAGTGCTCACAATATGTCATATGAATGGTTGTCCTGTGTCAATTGTGTTAGGTTAAATCACAGGATATAAGGGATTATATTCATCATAACACTTCAACATGAAGCTACATCTTTTGTTGTTGTTAAATAAATTGATGACATACAGTCCTTTCATTCTCATTTTAGGGGGAGATGTGTTAAGCCAATATGAACTTGATTTTGATTACTTGAAAGCAAGCTGGTAAGAGCCACAAATGCGATCGTTAATGTTTGATGCATATGGACATTGATATACACACTCACACAGTGTTGTAAATTGCAGAAGGAGGATGAGAAACAGTTACTGAAATCTATTATTTTTTCTTCTCAGCTAGTCAGGTCCTCAAGAACCATTGTGAATTAGACTCTAATGTTGTACTGGATGAAGGAGATCGACGGTAACTTGTTTAGTTCAGTAGAGGCCTACAACCTTATATAATGGCAGATGGATCATATTAGCCTCTAAGTAAGAGGGTTCACTTAATATAACCCTCATTTCTGGTAATGGTGTCCATACTTCAATTACATTCTGCCCTGATTACTTCAATGCACTCTGTATAGGATTACCTTTACAATGATACAATTGGTACAGATTGTGGGAACAAGGCTATTAACCATTGTCGGGTACACAAAGAACATAGAAAACTTGCATTTCTGAGAATCCTTACACTGTTTGCCAATTGCTTATTTTAATTCAGTTTTACTTTTACTAATCTTTGAAGCCATAATCGTAGGTTGTTGAATGTTTCTATTTAAAAAAAAATGGAGACCAGGGGAAGAATTTGAACAGTTTAAATCAGACCATACTGTATTTACATCCAAGAAAATAAAGCCAATAAATTGGGCATAGTGATGTGCAGTTTAAGTGTCTAGTTTAACTCTGAGTGTTGCATTATAGAGCAGAGTATTGCCTGTATTAATTCTTTTCCATTTATATTTGCTTGTTAGATTTATATTCAACCTTTCCTCCTTGAGCTTAAATTCCTAGTCCTGGGGGAGTCAACAATTTAGTCTGAGATTTTTGGAATACAAAACCTGTGCTCTATAGTAGTGTTTCTCAATGTTGGCCACTTGAAGAGGTGCGGACTTCAACTCCCAGAATTCTCCAACCAGTTTGCTGGCTGGAGAATAGGGGGAGTTGAAGTCCACACCTCTTCACATGGCCACAGTTGAAAAACACCGTTCTACAGTATATCTAAGCTGCATCATTTTACCAGTTACCTATTACTGACATATTGTTTGATTCGTGTTTGATTTATATAATATTACCAATATTTATCAAGGAATCTAGAAAAGGAGGGAAAGAATGTGTTTAGATAATTTATAGTACCATTTTTACCAGTGCATTTTTGTTGGTTTCAATCAAAGTTCTGATATTAATACTTTTAGGTATGTACCTGTTAAAGATTTACTGTCAATCTATGAGGATTATTATGGAAAGGAGGTGATAACTCAAAATACAATTGTCAACTGCACATATATGCAATTCCTTGAACTGTAAGTCAGAGTAAAAGTTAACACATTTTAAAACAAATGAGAATTTGTTAATTACTGATGGGTTTTCAAGCAGGGGTTGAAGAAACACTGGCATATGGTAAAAGTTGGAGAAGATCAGGTATAAAAAATGGGAAATCTTACCATGGGGATATTTTTATATTTTGAGAGCGGGTCTTCAATAAGGTAGATGGACTAGTGGGATGATAAATAGTTTGGTAATTTTATCTGATAAAATACATCTAAGAGCTTAAATAAATTATGAAAGATGTACAGGAGTTTTTGATTTATGATCACAATTGGGACTGGAATTTTGGTTGCTAAACTATGTGGTCATTAAGTGAGTCATCACATGGCCAGTCTCTATTTTATGACCATTTTTACTGCAGTTGTTAAGCGAATCATGCAGTTATTACATCAATCATGCAGTCAATCAAATCAACCATAAACTTTGCTTGTTGGAAGCCGGCTGGTTGCAAATCACGATCACATGAACCTGGGACACTGCAACCACTGTAAATGCGAGCTGGTTGGCAAGCACCCAAATTGTGATCCTGTGACCTTGAGAGTGGACCAAAGTCATAACTTTGAGGACTGTCGTTGGTTATTTTTTTTCAGCATCATTATATTTTCAAACTGTCATTAAATGAATGGCCGTAAGTTGGGGATTATTGGTAGTGAAATAATATATATATATATATATAAAGAAAAGTGGCTAGAACAAAGGGGGAGTCTCTTCCCCAGAGAAATTCACTGATCTGTCTCAATAGACATGGAAACCCTAATCTTTTCAGCTTATAGTTTGATTTTTTTGTTTCATTTTTAAGGATTGTCTTAGGATCAGGGCTTTTTTTCTCATAGAACGCCCAGAATGGAGTTCCGGCACCTTTTTTGGATGGAACCTTGTAGGGTAGGCAAGGCGGGTTGTATGACGTGTGTGAGTTCCAGCACCTTTTTTTTTTTTTACAAAAAAAGCACTGCTTAGGATAATGGCTATTGTTATCTTTTCATTATCTCTTTCCTGGCCTACTTATTAAGGTGTTTTATTGCTTTTATTGTTTTAGTATTTTTGCTGGTTGTTTGATCTTTAAAATAATGTCATAACCAAGCAACTGTAATTATTGGTCGTAGTCGAAAGCAAAAATATACAGACAATATATATTGTATATGATAGTCACTGTACAGAAAATGCCTTTAAAGTTGCCAACTGTATATTGATCTTATTAAATAGGCTGGACTATGTTTATATAAATATCTTCATTTTAAGAGGGAGTCCATAGTATGAGTTTGAAGTCAAGTGTCAGAGAGATGAGGAAATATTTCAACATTTCTAGGTCTGTCAGCAATCATTGCTTCCCTAGTAAACATTTATAATGCACTAGGCTCAATAAACTATAATGAATATTTATGATAGCTTTTTTGGTATATAGGTATAATGCTAAATTGTGGGTAATCAGAACGAAGGAAGGAAAAGAGGGAGATGAAAGCAGGCAGGAAAAAATAAGAGTATGACACTCGTAATTTATCTCATAATGACCTGTACTTCATTCAGAACATTTTAAGGAATTGGCTCATTATGTTCCTAATAAAAAAACATTACTAGCAGTCATTTAAATAATATATAAATGTTAGGAGTTTCAAAATACCCATTGTGTCTTTTTGGTATAGTAGTTAAAGGCAATATACAAAACTTGGTCTTCAAGAAGCATTTTTTTCGGCATTGAAAAGTTCTATAATGATAGTAAATTATAAATAATTGCTTCCATAGCTATGGCGAGATCATCGCTATTGCCAACGTAAGTATATTTTTCTAAAAAAGAAATTTGTTGGATGTGAATGTTGAAAAAGCCAACTTACTAATTAAATTGCATCTTATTCTTCACAGCTTTATCCCATATATGCCAATAAATCCCCATTTTTATTGGACAAGTTCTATGACTATTTCCTTGGCGGAGTGGATGATATGGCATTTTCATCGAATAATATTTTACAGTTAACCAGTTGGATGTTAAACTATGGGACTAGGTGAGGTATTTGTTAATAATTCTAAATGATCATCCTGGAAAAAAACATACTGTTTCAAAAAAAGAAATTCTACCTGGAAAAATGCATTTTTCTTCAAAAGCTTGATTCAACCAAACTGTGATTCAGAATGTGGACAGTATAGAATGTGTATTTCATTGCTGCTTGTTAAGATTTATCTTTAATTTTAACTTGTAGAGTATTATTAATAAGCTAAAAATACAGATCTTACTTTAGCTTTCCCTTGCTTTACAGATCTGTGAAGGTCCTAAATGCATGGATTGGTTGTAAAGTTACTTCATCACTGTTGTAACTGAATGGTCACTAAATGAAACAGTCACTAAATGAGGACTATCTGTAGGGGAAGTTGTGGGCATGCTAAAAAATGAAACATATTAAATACAATTAATCTATTAATGTTTTCTTCAGTGGCTGCTTTATTCCTGAGAATCCTTTGTTTATACGGTGTGAAGTTGAGCAGAAAAACTTTTCCGTGTGAGTATATTAATTAGTCTAATTTAACTAGTGGTATGAATTAACTCCAAGATTGATATTATTTTTTAATGTGGGAAATTAAGACCACATAGCTTTATTTTCTGCCCATGACTTGGCAATAAAGAGAAATACCCATGGCTATGCAAAACCCAATAATACTTCTTTGTTCATTTTTGGAACTACTGCCAAAACATCACTATTGCAATGCAGTTGTTCTTTAGGGATATGTGATACATTTATGCCAATCCTGGTTTCATGGTTTCATTTCAAATTATTGTATTTTTCTGCCTTTAAACAAGATGTATTTAAGGCAATCTTGGAAATGCACAGCAGAAAATAGATGTTGCTGAGATATTATTTTATTTATGCAATTTATCCTCATCAGCTTCAATTTCTTTTTCTTTTATTTTTATTTTATTAAAAAAATATGGCTGCCCATTCACTCCAAGTGGTTTAAATAAAGGGCTGGTATAAACTTTATAATCAAGAACTGTCATTTTAAAAAACATTAAAATACTAAAGTCTCCAGTGTGAAGAACTGCAGAGACAGCAAGGGAATGAGTATTTAAATTAAATACAAACTTGATTCAGCATTATTTAAGAGCAATCATAGTCTCAATTCAGAAAAACAGGAAAACCTTTATTATTTTGTAACTAAAATATTTGAATTGTTTATTTATTCATATATTTTTGCTGTCTGCAATGTGAATTTAGCCAGCCCCATACTTATCTCGTTTTTATCTTCCTATGCAGAACCTTTCTACTTATTGTATCTTATTTCAATAGATTTAAAGAATCCAGAACTCAGTACCACAGGAAGATAAGTTCTGAAGTGGCCAAATCAGTTGAAAAGAATATCAGTTATACAGAAAGAGGAGTTTATTTAAAAATTCCCCATTGGACAATGGTAATTTCTTTTGGGTCTAAACATAAATCGCAGGAACCAAATACATGATTGCAATTTAGACATTAATTGCTGGAGATCTGCAGGACTGGACATCTTTTGTTTGTTTAATTCTTTAAATATGATTCTTTAAATAATACCCTAGCTCAGTGGTATGTACAAGGGAGGTCAAAAAAGGCACAGTGGTGGTTGCAGCAGAATGATCAAACCCTTCCACATTTGCATGTACGTGTGGCATTGGCATACATGTAGAATGGCCTTACTTTGATGTAAGTTTTATTCCTTTGTAAATCTAGAATTTGTTCTGACTCTAAAATTGCAGCTTTGAGTTGTAGTTGGGCAAGATTTGCTGGATGGATTCAGAAGAGGGAGAGAAATGAAAGCTGATGATGGGGAAAAGAGAAAGGGGCCAGGCAGAAAGTGAAGCAGTTTGTCCTTGCTGAGAAAATTGGCAGCTTTGTGTAATCGTTACCAGTTTTTGAGTTGTTTCCCAGGATTTTCTCAGCAACTCTATTGGCTACAAAATGAAACTGAGAATCTGAGGAGGTCTAAGAATCAGTAGATTAGAGCCACGTTTTCTTCCATTAATAGGAGTATACTCTAGCAGTGTTTTACTCAAGGATGGACTACTTGGTGTTTCTTGAGGACAGGAATGTACATGTTCCTCAGCCTGTCTGGACCCACCGTGAAGGCAGACTCTGCCTGTAATTTGTTGCTCCAGTACAAATGTGACAGTTTCCCATTGCTGCTCAGACAAGCTATAAGTGTTTCTCAACCTTGACAATTTTAAGGCATGTGGACTTCAACTCCCAGAATTCCACAGCCAGCATTGCTGGCTGTGGAATTCTGGGAGTTGAAGTCCACATGCCTTAAAATTGTCAAGGTTGAGAAACACTGAGCTAAGTGAAAAGTCAGTGAATAGTTTAGCCATGTGTGGATGTAGGGATGTAGGGGAGCAATTCTTTCTGGTGCTGGGAAAATTGGCACCCAAAAAGACTTTCTTCGCTTCTTCTCTTTTTTTCATTTTTCTTATCCTCATTGTATTGTATATCAGACTAAGTATTGTAGCAATATCTACAACACGAATGAGCACTGTGCTGGTATTTAATTGACAAAATGGACAGGATATATATATTTTTTAATTTCTTCCTGGAAAACTTCTCTAGTTAGCAAACAATTCAAGAAACCAGCACCATGTGTTGCATTGATATCTTTTATATAATGAAACAAACACTAATACATCATTAGCTGTGCCAATGTCATGCCAGGCTTCTTCGCTGCAATAATGTCTCTGCAAAAACGAGAAATGGGCATTTACACCTAATATAAATTGCTACTGCAGCATCCAGTAAATGGTTACGCTGCTTATTGGTCACATTTTATTTCCCAGAATTATCTTCAGCTCCAAAATAGCGACACAACGAAGAGTTCAGTGAAAGTGCTGGCAGTCCCACAGCAACAGTCATCTAAATACATCACCAAGCCCAGTGCTTCATATTTTCTGAAAACTCCATATGCAAAACTTGGATCGTGAGTACTGATTTATACATTTATTTCTGCTATCTTTATAATAGATAATTGCTTCACTGGTTTAGAAATAACCTTGCCAGAATGTCAGTGAATGAATATCTATGGAGATTTTCAATCTTTTTTTTTTCTTTCTCAAAGGACCATTGGACTTTGTCGCCTTTTTCTTTTTCCCTTTCGCTTCTATCCAAGAAGCTTCTTCAGTTCTAGCTAACTGGGTGGGGAATGGAAGGATTTATATTATTTGCAGCCATTTGCAGTATTACCATACTGAGAGTCGTTGAGGCCATTTGGGGGTTTATCCGTATCCCTCAGATACCCAATGGGTATGGAACCTTCTTGGGACTGCTGAAAGGACTGTGATGTAAATAGGAGATAAGTGGTGTCATACCCTTCCTCCTGTGTTGAGGGAGGGCTGTTCAGTTTTAATATAGATTGCGTCTTTGACTCCTCTTTCAAACCAGAGGTCTTCTGTATCCAGAATGTGAATTTTGCCGTCTTCAGAAGAATGACCCTTGTCTTTCAGATGCAGATGAATCTTTTTTTTAATATAAAATTCTTTTATTAAAACAATCAACATTGAACATAAAAAAACATATTGTGCAGCAATCATCATGGCACCTGATATACAATACTAGGTATTAGTCACTGAAAACGTCTGAATTAGTAAGCCTTTTTCCCACCCCTCGCATCTAGCCTCAACTATACTCCTGTTACACTTTGTTTGATTAGTGTTTCTCTTATCTGGTTCCATATTAATGTGGTCAACATTAAACCAAAGATCCTATTGCTAAACAATCATCCTAGAAAATAGCATACAACATTAGGTATTAATCTTTGTAAACATCTGTTTTAGTAAACGTTCTTCCCTCCTCCCTTGTCCTAATTAGTTTGTTCTCCTGTGTTGTGCCATGCATTTTTGAAATGGTTGTTTAGTTGCCCCAGTGGTAGAAGCCTACACATTTCTCACTGCATTGCACTGGACATACCACATTGCTCTATTTGTCTCTTGGTGTTTCGTCCTCAGGGTGAGCAAACGTATGTCTTAATGTACTCCTGGGTTTAAAATGTGCATTTATGTTGTTTTTGTTGAAAATCCTCCTGAGCTTTTCTGATATTCCTGCAGTGTATAGAATGACAACGTTGCTCCATTTGTTGTTCTTTTCTTTTCTTTCTGTTGTGAAGGTGCTCCTACTGGATCTTTTTGTGGATTTGATGAAGGCTCAGTTAGGGTAGCTACAAGTTCTGAGGGCTTCCTTGATGAGTTTTTGTTCCATTTCCCCCCCCTTAAAGTAACATTAAAAAAAAAAAGCAAATTGAAAATGAGATAGATCTGGCAATGTAAAAGGCTGTTAGGCAACTACCAAGAATGTTGTCTGTAAGTCTGTTGGCATTTCTGGGTGCTAAGTTGGGTCCCCTGATTTTTCTTCAGGATTTCTATGGAATTACATCTGTCACTAGAAACTATCCATTTTTTTAAATTTTTTTTTTTGAAATCTGCACAGGAAATGTCATACAAATGGACATTGACACCATCTTCTCTCATATGCAGGGCTATGACTTCAGCTGACCTAAATCAGGATGGATACGATGACCTGGTGGTTGGGGCTCCAGGTTACAGTCTGCTTGGACACATTCAGTTGGGACGTGTCTATATTGTTTATGGCAATGAATCAGGTTTGCCTCATTCCAACCTGGACCTTGATCAAGAAGCAGATGAAATACTAGAAGGCACTAAGGTAACAAAACAAGTCAAACATGGATAATTAAATATGTTTTGTTTTTATTTTTGGATCACTAGTTCCGTTATTATTTTCCCTATGGTAATTGCATTAATGAGGCTTCTTCAACTAACTGAACCTAGACTACTGTAAGCCTTTCCTTCTAGATATGTAGAAACTATAACAACCAGAATTTCCAGCCACTGTGACCTCGGTATGCTCCAAGTCATTTATAGGGCCTAAGGTTGAGGAAGGCTGTACATTAATTGCTACCAAAATCAAATAATTGGGAGACCTAAGTTAGGTTCACAACTGATACTACATTTGGTCATTGTTTTTGTCCTTTACATGGCTTATTCAGGCAGCATTTATAATTTATAAACTATTTCATAGAAATAAAATGAACAGAATAACTAAATGTATAGAAGTGCTAGGAACATACTCATAAGGATTGACAGTTTAAATAAATTCTATATAGATGGCAAACAAACAAGATGTTCTTCTCTTGGTAACTGTGAATAGAGTTCACTGGTGATTTAAATTAAATTTGTAGTTAGGAATACAAAAACTTATATTTAAAGGAACAAAATTTAACAGAGTTTAGTGCAGTATCAACCAAATCCATTTTAGCTCTTAAATGCTTCCTACTTAATGAGTTAAAGAATAATTTGCCATAACGTGTTACTATTGAAAAAATAACACTGTCCAATGTGTATATATATATATATATATATATATATATATATATATATATATATATATATATATATATATATATATATATATATATATATATATATATATATATATATATATATATATATATATGGCATGGCTCCTAGAAGCAGAAGCCAAAAGCACCAGCCTGAAGATGATGAATGAGATTTCATCGAAACGTTGCCAAGACACTTCAAATTCTACGCGGGAGAAAACCCGAAGAACCAAAGACCTATATATATATATATATATATATAATCTAAATGTATCTTCTTTTTAAAATAGCTTTGGCTTCATGAAATGTATTTGAGTGTGTGTGTGCACATAAATGCCTGTATGCCTATGCAATGAATATGTCTATCTTCTATCTAGCCTTCAGGAAGATTTGGTTCTGCCATAGCAATTTTGGACTTCAATGTGGATGGAATATTGGATCTTGCAATAGGAGCCCCATCAGTAGGATCCCGGGAACTTAGTTACACAGTAGGCAACTGTAAAATGCTAATATAAAATATAGTTAGTCTGGTGCAGTTGGCCTAGAAAGCAGGAGACTGTGACTTCCAGGCTTCCCTTAGGCATGAAAACCAGTTGGGTGATCTTGAATCAGTCGCTTTCTTTCAATCCAACCCACCCCTCAAAGTTTTATTGTGAGGAAATGGGAGGAGGGAGCATTTTGTAGGCTGCTTTTGTATAAATAAAGGTGGGTTATAAAAATAATAATAGTAACCTTGCTAATTAGATTGCATTTAATGTAGGCTTATATTTTGATTGTCTGAAATAAAAAAAAAATAATGGGAACAATTTATTGGCCATCTTAGAATTCATCTACATATAGTCCTCACTTAGCAGCTACCTTGTTTAGTGACCATTTACAATTACAATGGTGAAGAAAAAGAAACTTTGTGACCAATCTTTGCATTTGAATAGCATAGCTGCCCAGAATCTCTTTGTGGTGAGATGGGCAGCAAATAAATGTAATGAGTAAATAATAAATAAATTTGTAACTTTTGTGGGACTGTAAGCAAAGATAAGCTGAAATAAGATTATAAGTAGTTGCGGTTTCTCTTAGTGACTGCTTCAATTAACAATCAAATTGCTGGTCCCAATTGTGGTTACTGAATGAGGGTTACCTGTATTTTATATTGACCCATATCTTACAGAGGAATTGATTAGGTTAATCTGGATTACAAAGGTTTGAGTGGTTTTTGTAGTCCAATCCTTTTATGCGGTTTGCTGCATTTTGACATTGTATCATATTTTAACTCACCTAATTATGAGAAATGCAGTTTAATGTGAAGATGAAAAGAATAAAGAATAAAAGAATCTATTACAATGTCATATTTTCTTATTTAGGGTTCTGTATACATATTTTTTGGCAACCGAGGAGGAGGTTTCCACAGCCTTCCAAATATTACAATAATTTGTCAAGTAAGTTTGCTGATGAAAAGGCAAAGCATGGAATTCAAATTTAATCCACTTTATTTTTTTTGCTCAGTCACAAATATCTTGAAAATTAATTTCCCAGATATTCAGTACAATTTTTACTCGGGAACCATTCTTATGTGTCCTTCCTTCAAACACAATCAAAGTACGTGTGTAGGGCACATTCTTCTTTAATGGATACATTTTAAACATATATTCAACCATTCAGGAATGGATAGTGCTAATACAGGGCGGAGCATTTGGGATTCTTTTGATAATTGAAGGTATACTATTGCTCTAATGCAGTGTTTCTCAACCTTTCTCAATGCTGGCTGTGGAATTCTGGGAGTTGAAGTCCACATGCCTTAAAATTGTCATGGTTGAGAAACACTGCGTCGAATGTGTCTGGTAGTTATGCTTCAATGTTCAGTAATATTACCTATTCTATAAATAAATTTTACCGAAGATGCTTTTATTTCAGCAAGCGAGTTGTACATTCTTTTATGTGGGAACCAGATTATTGACAATAGAAGTTGTGGGTGTTTCATCGCCGGAGGTTTTTAAGAAGAGATTGGGCAACCAGTTGTCTGAAAAGATATAGGGTCTCCTGCTTGAGGAGGGGGTTGGACTACAAGAAGATCTCCAAGGGACCCTTCCAACTCTGTTATTCTGTTACTTTTGCAGGAAATATATTGTAATCTAGGCTGGTCCCTGCTGACAGCTGATGTTGACAGGGATGAAAATAATGACCTACTGCTTGGTTCCCCATATGCACCTGCTGGTGGAATACAAAGAGGATTTGTGACTGCTTTTTATTCTTCCTCTTACAGAAATGGTCAAAGTAAGCTTGTTTGGAAAATGTGTTTGTTTCCTAAAGTATCCCATATTGGCACTTTCAAATTCTTGCTGAAACATTGTCAGAATAATATATCTGGATCTTTCTTCAAGAGATTCATATACCATTCCATAAGTTTTTCATACAGAGCGTACTGGATTCCTTCCTGAAGCAGTTGTCTTCATGGCTTAAAATAGTATTTCTCAGCTTTGGCAACTTTAAAATGTGTGGGCTTCCACTCCCAGAAATTCTGGAAGTCCACACATTTTAAAGGTGAAAGGTTGAGAAACTCTGGCTCAGAAAAAGATATCGAGATTCTTTAAAATCTTAAGTCCCTCCCCAAATCGAGCATTATTTACATCCAAATCTTAGCCACTGTACTCAGCCCATTATAGGAGCACTTCAAAATAGATGCATGCACACGCGCGCGCACACACACACACACACACACAAAGAGAGAGAGAGAGAGAGAGAGAGAGAGAGAGAGAGAGAGAGAGAGAGAGAGAGAGAGAGAGAGAGAGAGAGAGAGAGAGAGAAACGGGACATTTGTTTATATAAGCAACACAGAGATGTGCTGGGTTGAACCCTGATATTTACAAGGGGGTTTGTAGATCCTCCATCCACAATCACCTCCTCCTATCTCAAATTTCAGGATACAAGTAGTCCTCAACCTACAGCTGTTTAGTGACCGTTCAAAGTTACAATGACACTGAAAAAAATGACTTATCACTGTTTTTCATAGGACCATGGTAGCATCCTCATGGTTACATGATCAACGTTCAGATGCTTGGCAACTGATTAATATTTACGACAGTTGCAGAGTTCCAGATTCATGCAATTAACTTTTGTGACCTTCTGACAAGCAAAATCAACGGGGAAGCCAGATTCACTTAACAATCATGTCACTAACTTAACAACTGCAGTGATCCATTTAACTGTGACAAGAAAGGTGGTAAAATGGGGCAAAACTCACTGAACAAACGTCTCGTTAGCAACAGAAATTTTGGGGTCGATTGTGATCATAAGTCGAGGATTACCTGTATTCATTCTGATGGGAAATTCTCCTATCTGTATATTTATCTACATGTATTTAAAGTAATGGTTCATGCTAAACAGAAAGATTGAACAAAGCAATGCTTCTTGTATGTAATCTGTTTCAAAAACAGAACTTTCGGATCAGCACTGGTTTTCTCCTTGTTTCTCAGGCCTGCTCTTTGTATCAGATGCTGATTGGATGGTAAAAGGAGAAACAGATTATGCTTGGTTTGGCTCATCACTCAGCAGTATCCAGCTCCCAAATAAAACCTTGCTGCTTATTGGAAGTCCTTTTGGGAGAAATTGTACAAGGTGTATGCATTTATTTTTAAGTACCTATGTATGTGATTGTCTTCTAGGCTATCTTCACAACCTATCTTCTATACTTTCTCACTACAAATATATGCAGCAGATCCACATTTTCTCTAAATATTGATCTGTTACATACAAACACACTGATGCTCTAATAATAGACATTTTTCCAAGTATGACCTTGTTTTCTGCAGCTGAATCAGAGATATAATTCAAGGCCCCAGGGTTATATGCCTTAGCTACAATTTCCAGAAATTTCAAAAGATGACCTCAAATTATAACTTAATGTGTTAGAAGGGGAACATTATTAAATGCACGATCGGAAAATAATCATATTTCAATTAAATATAAACATATATAAAATAAAACCAGTGTCAATTTTACTCTGGCTCTGCCCATGACTTTTAGGATTATTTCCCTGAAGAGAAAAATGGTCCACCTTTGATTTAAAGCAAGACTAGTCACACAAAGCCTGAAGCTTGTCTATCCTAACTAGGTTTTACAACTGATTGTATTATAGAGCGCATATAGTCCTGCATTAACAGGTATATATTAAGAGTTGTGGTGGTGCAGTGGTTAGTATGTAGTATTGCAGGCTGATTCTACTCACTGCTGGCAGTTCGATCCTGACTGGCTCAAGGTTGACTCAGCTTTCCGTCCTTCTGAAGTCAGTAAAATATGGATACAGATTGTTGGGACAATATGCTGACCCTGTAAACTGCTTAAAGAGTGCTGTAAAGCACTACAAAGTGGTATATAAGTGCTATTGCTATATAATCAGCTGCCCACAGTTCTAAATACTGGATATATAATCCATTCATCTGGTTCAAAATATTTTTTTCTGTTAAAGTTGTTCAGTAACTATTTTTCTCCTAAAATAAAATGTTTATCATCTTAAAAGTATTTGCAACTCATTCGGGATCAAGGCCACGAGTCATTTCCTTGTTACAAGTAGAGCCCAAGCCTAAGTATTTTATTTATTTGAAAGTGAGTTTGCTTTGTTTGTCTGTCAAATTTATAACCTGTCTTTGTAAGGAGTACAAGTTAAAAACCATACAATAAAACAGATAAAAGAAGGCAGTCACTTGGGGGCAAAAGTAACCAACACATTAATACAACCCTCTCATAAGGTGCATACTCTCTTAACAGAAAACAGTGTTTATCAAACTTGGCAGCTTTCAGATGTGTGTATTTCAATATACTGGGGAGCTGGCTGGGGAATTCTGGAGTTGAGGTCCACACATCTGAAAGATGCTAAGGTTGAGAAAGACTCAAAGATTGAAAACACTTGAAACAAATCAGATCTTTAAAGCTTGTTTAAAGGACAGAAGGATTGGTGCTCTTCAAATCTCTAGGCAAGAGAAAACATTACTACAGAGGCAGGCACTGCATCAGATAAGGAATGTCTATTAGGTCTCTGTTTTAGGTTGATGACATTGTTTTAAAGATTGAAACTGCAGCATAACCACTCTGTCAAGGGGATAGACGGCTAGACTTCACGCCATGAAAGATTGTATAAGTCACAACCAACACTTTCAATTGCACCTGATAAACACTATAGAGGTTATTCAAACAATGGAGGTGTTATGTGGGAAAAGTGAGATACATTCATAACTGTCTTCATTGCTGCATTCTAGATCAGTTACAGCTTCCAAGTGATTTTCAAAGGTAGAGCCATGTAGAGCATGTTCCAGCATTCCAGCTGTGAGATACTAAGACATGAGTAACTATAATGAGTTCCCAGTCCAGAAAAGGGTGCAATTGGTATTCTGGACAAAACCTCTCCAGAGAGTTATAAATCCATTTATAAATCTATCTGCCTTTGCAAGAAGTAGATATTTAAAAGTAGCACCTCAAGCAAAGAAAATGAGCAATAATCTGGAGGATAATGGGAACTGTAGGCTATATATTTGGGGATCACTAGTCATATTAACCTGACAAGTTGAGATGAATAGCAGAATAGTCCAAAAATTGAGATTCTGAAATGAAACTGATATTGATGATGATGATTCTACAATATGTCTTGCAATTACTATTTTTTTTAGTATTGTTCAGTGTTTATCCTAATTGGTCTGTTTTTTTTTTACTATAACCATTTTGTATTCTAGCCTAGGGTGCCATTTATCCAAAAACAACAGACAAGCTGTTGGAATGGTATATGGCTATATCCCACCAAACACCCAAAGCTGGTTCACTTTAAGTGGGGATGATGTAAGTCTTTGTGCTGTCCTTTGAAATAATATAAAAAACAAGAATGAGAAAATTTTTGATTTCATGAGACTAACTATATATATATATGTATATGTGCTCATATTATAACCATGCAGGAAAATGGGAAATTTGGTTCAGCTTTGGCAACTGGTTCCCTTTCCATAGGAGGACTCTCTAAGCAAGTACTGATAGTTGGTGCACCGACACAAGGTATGCAACTCTGAACTTGGAACAAGACTTGGCAGCATTTTTATTTCAGTATTGCATTATGACAGAGGATAAAGAAATTCCAATAGGCAAAGAGTCATGATACAAAATCTAAATTTACTTATATAGAAAGTTTAATTAAAATCCATTCAACTTAATATAGATGCATTGTTTATATACAATGATGCAGACCTGTTGTGATGTATGGGACTCGTTTGAGTCCTTAGCCCTATACCAGAGGGGTTCTCAACCTTGGCAACTTTAAGACTTGTGGACTTCAATTTCCAGAATTCCTCAGCCAGCAAAGCTGGCTGAGGAATTCTGGGAGTTGAAGTCCACAAGTCTTAAAGTTGCCAAGGTTGAGAACCCCTGCCCTATACAACTTTACATAATATTGCACAAATAATTGTATTAGATTTCTTAGGGGATCTATTTTGGATTGTTTAGGTCTTTTGTATCGGGAAGTAGATCTTGATGTTCAGACATGTGATTTCAGGTACCTCCAGAAAAATAAAAATAAAAGTTGGGGAATGTGGGTTGTCTACTTCTGATGGAACATGAAGATGCCTTCTAGCTGAATCAACTCCTCATGACTGCATCCATGCAGATCTGTTGGAAGTATTATTAAATAGTTCTTCTGGGATGTTTTTCAATTCCTCAGTCTGGCAATTTCAAGTTTCGCTGTAAATGAAAATGTTGATCACAATGGCATTACTATTGGAAAATGAAAATATCTCAATTTTAATCTGTAAAGGATTCCAAATCAAAGATCAAAACACTCTGAAATACTTCCCAATGTTTATTGCAGAAGATGAATGGGACCATATGCAGCAATATACTCAATATAGGGGTTTCCCACTGCGTTAGACGTATACTCTTTTATTGCTGATTTCATTCCTTCCCTTTAACTAGTGCTTTTGCATTTTACTACATATGTCCTGTTTTACTATAGGTGAAGATCTAAACTGAGACATGCTTAATATTAGAGCAATAGCCCAGCACTCATAACTTGCATCTCTGTTCTCCAATATTCTGTTCATTTCAACTTTTTGAATTTTGTGGCTTGGAAATATACAACCATTTAGTGCAACCTCTAGCTGAAAGAATATCTCCCGGCTGAAATTACAATATAGTTTTCATTAAGACTGGAAGCTCTGCACATGATTATTCTAAAAGCAGGTCTTTGTTGATAAACTACTTGATCATTACTTCAAAAAGATTGAGTAGAGCCAGTGTTTTCTGCATTTAAATGTGGATTTGTAACTCAACAATGCTTTCTTGACATTTTTTTTATAGCAACCATAATTTTGTCACCTTGATTGGTTTTCTTCAGACAGTGTCTTCAGGATTTCATTTATATCCTCTACACTACAACAAGCAGGAAGTGTTTTGATGTATGACTTGATGGAAAATGGCAAGCCTTCTATACTTAGCACGTTCAATGGAGATAGGAGATTTTCACGCTTTGGAGAAGAGGTGCACTTATGGGATCTGAACAACGATGGACTTGGTATAGTTAAATTTTTTTATTGTGAAACATCAAAAAAAAAACTGCATAGTAAATTCTACTGAGGGTGAATTCAGCATTCCACCATCCTCTTTTTCTTCCGGGGAAGTAAACTCTTCCAGCAGCAATTTGAGGATTGTCCTCCTGTGTCACTGTAGAACTAAAACAGTAAATCCAAAGACAAATCCCTGTTTCCAAACTTGCATCCTAAGATCACAACTGAGAGCTTGGTTGTATTCTGGAATAGGTGGATGATTGAGGCTGGACTAGATTGCTCCTTTGAGACCTCTGTGTGCACTGATCCTAGGGTATACCTTAGTTTTCTGATGAGCCCCAGAGATGAAGCGCCAGAAGTGAGACTTCTGTTTCTGCAGAAAGTCTAAAGAGTGAATCTGACTGAACATGAACATTTTGTCCATATTTGGTGATAAGAGCAGTGAAGCATTTCTAGTTTTCTGCCCTTATTGTTTCTGCTGATAGCTAACCAGTAGCTCTGGGTAGAGTGATCCATCCATCTGCAGAACTGCAGTGAGTATTCATGCTATTTGGTGAAAAAAAGTGACTCAGATTATTTATTTGGAGTTGGTCTCTGGCTAGATCCAAGTGAGTTGCATAGTGCATTCTTTCTGAAGTTATCTGCACTGAATTCAATTATGTAACACTCTAAGAAGTGAATAAAGTCCTCCAATCTGCCAGCTTGGCCACCTGTTGGTTAAATTCTAGCTCTTTCTGGGCTATCAAAGAAGCCCAGAAGGTGACTATGGGACAGGTCCATGTAGTGTATCATCCTCTGAGGGAGTGAATGGACCTCTGGCAATGAAAAAGATGGGTGGTATGCTTCAATAAACCACTGGACCCCTTTGGTTGCTTCCAATTTTGTGAACTGCAATAGCTGCCAGTTGGATTCTGAATGCAACTCAAGGTTTTGATTGTTACCTATAAAGCCTTTCATGGCACAGAGCCCAAGTTATCTAAGAGGCTGACCGTCTCCAATTGCTTCTCCCTACTCAATATGTTCATGCAGAATGGGTTGCTCCGGGACAACCCCACAAGAAGTCATGTGGTCATCATGCTTAATGACTGCTTTGCTCAACGATTGAGATTCGGGTCCCAATTGAGCTTGCAGGTTGAGGACTACCTGTATAATTTTGCTAATATTTATGGTGTGAATCTTTTGCTGTGCATATTGGCAGATGAAATTATTGTATCATCGCCTCTTCGAAATGAAAAAAATATGGGTGGATTGTTTGGAAAACAAGTTGGATATATTTATATATACAGTGGAAACCAGACCACTTCGGGTCATGTGACAGACCACTGCAAATCATGGACTTCCCCTTGTCCTGAAGACTGGGTAAGTTGTTTGTTAAACTACGCTTAAACTAGTTTTAAGAAAACTAGTTTTAAATTATATGTTTATTTAAATATAAAACACCACATTTAAAATTCCCTTTTAAAGTTAACTCTGATATTACATAAAACTAAGCAGCAATATAATAGCACAACCATATTACTGCTTTATAATAAAACTGTATTATTTCAGAAACATACCTAATCTATTACATATATGTTGTGAAGCTGAAGAATAAAAGCTATACTAAGTTACCTAAAAAGAAACAAAACAAAACCTAACAAAAATAAGGCTTCAAAAAAGGTGGAAAAAATACCTGACTATACTAACTAAAAAAAGCAAAACACCTAAAACATTTATCTTTTTTACACACAAGGACACAAATTGATTAAAACATATGCATGTGTACCAAAAATTGTATGATTGTGTATTGCTCCTGCTCAGCAGATAGTACCATTATGATAGTACCATCAGTTTCTGCACAATTTCCGTAGTAGAAATCAGGCATGTTCATCAACTCAGAAACCCTTTAGAAATATTTGTAATTGATTATTGTACTAGTAAAAAATAATGGTAGCCTTTCATTCTTTTCTTTTTCCTTTCCCAGGCACAGTATGTTATCATCTCTCCAGAGGTATGATAATAAAATGTTGTGATGGGATTATTGCTTTAATTTAACCTGAACACTAAGGAATCTTTAACTATTAAAATTGTCAATTGATTAAAATATTAAAACACCCAATTACTTGAGCTTCAAGGTATAATAAATGTCTTGCTGTTTCTAATCTAACATCATACTAATAATCCATTAGAACAGTGTTTCTCAACCTTGACAATTTTAAGGCATGTGGACTTCAACTCCCAGAATTCCACAGCCAGCATTGCTGGCTATGGAATTCTGGGAGTTGAAGTCCGCATGCCTTAAAATTGTCAAAATTGAGAAACACTGCATTAGAACCAGGAAAATAATCCTTCCATTTTCACTCAACCAGACCCAAGCATTAAATTATCACAAGTAGAAAAAAGGTTTCAAACAGTATGGATATGTAACTTTGGGACCATATTTAACATAGATTTACTAATTAATCTCTCATGATTAGCATAAGATATAGTAATTAAAGTAGGATAACTTTTAACAACTGCAATGTTTAGTAAGTGTAGAGCTTACTTATTGAATCATTGATTTCAATCAGATGTTTGGCTAAGCAAAAATGTTTAGAATCACCATTTTCATCTTATTTTGATCGAGGACAGTGGCTTTTGGAGAACTGAAGCTAAGGCACAGCTAACAGCCAAATAAATCATGTCTTTCCATTTACCTAGCAGGTTGTCAAGAGAAAGATCCTTGCCAGAGAACAAATTACAAATTAGTTTAACATTTGATATTGCTTAAATGTTATGTGACGCAGCCTCAGTGCTGTAACATGTATCTTCATTCATTTGGTCAGTAGAAGCTGTTTGCTCAATAGATATTGTATTCCAATACTGCTGTTCCTCATTGTAGGAACTCGTTAGGAGCAGCATTGAACACCTTAATTACAGAGTATGACATTGGTGGCTATATATATTCTCATTGCAGGAAAAATCAAGATTTGGGAGTGCTCTTCTTACAATAAAAACTGGAGAAAAGGTAATTAAAGCAAGTAGTACTGGTTTTTCTCACAACTGAAAACAAGGCCAGATTGTAAATCATTTGCTGTTTTTATTACTAGTAAAGAAAACTGTACAGAATGGACTGTTTCAACTCACAGAAAACCAAAACCATTTGTAGAACAAACTCCATGCTAGCTACATCTTTTTTTCCTGATCATTTAGCATTTAATGGAAGCTTTCCAATCTGACTTTTTTTTTTATCTTCCGTTCAATGGTGTCTGATTCTTGGATGACTGCCTGGACAAATCCCTGCAGTTTTCTTGGCAAGCTTGTTCAGAAATGATTTCCCATTGCCTGCTTCCTAGGTCTGACGAGAGAGTGATTGGCCCAAAATCACTCAGCTGGCTTTGTGCTTAAGGCAGGACTAGAACTCTAGTCCATTGCCTTAATCACTAGACCAGGGTTTCTCAACCTTGGCAACTTTAAGACTTGTGGACTTCAACTCCCAGAATTCCTCAGCCAGCAAAGCTGGCTGAGGAATTCTGGGAGTTGAAGTCCACAAGTCTTAAAGTTGCCAAGGTTGAGAAACCCTGCACTAGACCAAACTGGTTCTTAAAGCAATTTAGTGCTCTCCAGATGTGCGGAAAGTGTAATTTCCCCAATTCCTAGAAGGCCATGCCGGCTGAAAATTCTGGCTGTCATTTTCCAGTCAACAAAATAACCTTGTCACAAAAATTTCAGGATATAGTTTTTTCCTTAGGATGCAGAGTATTAATACAGGCTTTCTGCCTTGACAGAGTGAAGTTGTTGCAGCTGCTGAAAGAAGTTCAACTAAAGCCCGACTTAGTGGAAGGCTTTTTCTTTACACCTTCTGAGTATCATTTTGTGCTTCAAAGAACCTCTTCAATGAAGTAATCCTGAGTTTTGTGCACCAGTAATTCCTGCATAGCAAATCTGCTCCTGACTTAGTATGTGAATAATACTATACCTTTTTAAGAAGTTAATCATGCCTCTTAAAATTAGTGTATTTTTTAAGATATTCATGTTAAATGGAATAATGAGAGGAAGTTTTTCTAAATCTTTTGCAGCTTTTGGTTCTTAGTTATTTTAACAGTTGCATGACAACAGATATAGTCTTATTTTTTAAAAAATTATTCCAACAGACTTGGATTTGGTATATTGGAGAACAAAGCCAAGAAGAATCCTAAATGTTGAGTTAACAGCATCAATAAAACAGATTTTCTCTTTATCTCTATCATTATAACTATATACATTATTAAGTAGTGTAACAATACTTCTATAAATAAATGAGTTGAGGCTCCAGAACTTTGTGATCTTTAAGAGAAACTGTCTCAGACTAACAGCAGTGGTTCTCAACCTTTTTCAGGTTGAGACCCCACTTGCGCCGCCCATGCGTGGTGCGACCCCGTCCCGTGCGCGCATGCGTGCGTGCCGGGAAATTTTTTTAAAAAAGGCAGACCGTGATGGGCCAATCCGCGCATGTGTGGTGCGCGCGCGACAGCCCGAACCGCACATGCGCAGCGCACGCGTGACGGAAAAAAAACAAAAACAAAATGGCGGACCGCGGTGTCCGGCGACCCCCGCGAAATGGTCGTTCGACCCCAAATGGGGTCGCGACCCATAGGTTGAGAACCGTTGGACTAACAGCTATTTAAAGAATATTTTTTATTACTGATAACTCATTTGACCTCCATTGCATCAAACTTAAGTTTGCTATCTTGCTCAGTTGTTGAAGACTAGCCATGATTCATGATTCATGGCTAATCATATTGACATGACAACCTGGAGAGAATGCAAGGTATTAAAATGCTTTTTCCTTTAGAACAGATAGTTGCCTAGCATATTTCCAGTCCAAATTAATTGTCCAGTGATAGGAGTTTGTACATCCTCTAAGCATGATCCTTTCTAACATTAGAGGACCAATATTTGATAAATTCAGTAAATTTCAGACGCTGGCTCAATATTCCAACTGCATCGTTAAATAATTTCTATAGCTCATGTACAGAAAGGCCTAAGCTTGATCTCTAACACTTCTAGTTAAAAGGATCAAATAACAGATGGCAATACAAGAAAACTACTCAAAATTCAGAGCAGTTGTTGTTAGTCAGTATGGACAATAAGTTAAGACAAATATGCATGTCTCAGGATAATGTTGCAGGATCCAATCTGGGATGGTCACCAGGACTAGGGGTTTAGTCTTCTGAGCTTTCGGACTTGTGCTGGATCCTATTCATGCATTCTGGTGAGAGAGAAGTTCCCCGAGGATAGGGTCCAGCACAAGTCCGAAAGCTCAGAGATGAAACCTCTAGACCTGGTGACCAACCCAGATGGGATCCTGCAATAAATGAAGGACCCAAGCTAATACTATTACAGCTTATCCTCCAAACCAATTCATTCCCAATTTTGCCTACTCTGAATCAGGTTTTCTTGATACTATTTAGGACAGCGGTTCTCAACCTGTGGGTTGCGACCCCATTTGGGGTCGAACGACCATTTCACGGGGGTCGCCAAACACTGCAGTCCGCCATTTTTTTCCCCTTTTCCCCTTGGCCGGCGCAGGGGGCAGCACCACGCATGCGCGGGGTAGCACCGCTCATGCGCAGTGCGGGCTGTTGCACTGCGCATGCACGATGCGGGCCATCGCATGCGTGCTGTGCATGCGCGATGTGGGCCGTTGCATGCGTACCGCGAATGTGTGATGCGGGCTGTCACGCCGCGCATGCGCGATGCGGGCTGTCGTGCCGCGCATGCACGGTGCAGGTCGGGGTCGCAGCCTGAAAAAGGTTGAGAACTGCTGATTTAGGATAATAATTAACATACCATCTTAAGATAAATGATCTAGACAATGGCTGATTTATTAATTTGCCTTTGATGCAAAGCAAGCAGTAAGTACTGTTTTTCTGACTGAGTAGCATTTTGGAACCATTCTGAATAGAGTCATATTACAACAGCTGTCATGAGACTGATGCTGCATTGAGATAAAAGTACAGATAACTCTTGACTTACAACCATAACAGAACCTGCCCATTATGGTGACATGCCATGACAGCCATTGAGTGTCTCACTTAACGAACCCTATTCCTGCTCTCACCAATGCAATCATTAAATGAATGTGCAGGTTGTTAAGAGGAGCGTGGAGTGCCTCAACAATCTGGAAAGCTGTTTTTTAAGGAGGCTCCAGAAACTTCTCAAACAAACGAAGCCTCCTTAAAAAGGGGAAGCTTTCTCCTAAAACAGTACTAGTAACTCTATTTTTGGCAGCTGTGACAGAAATATAAAACTGAGTAAAATAAGCTTTTTACCTTTCGGAATCCAATAACCGAAGAGTTAGCAATAAAACTATCTTTACAAAATACTAAATCTAAACAACAGAACATGAAATTAACATTCTGGTATATTATTTTCAAAAAAAGAATTTGTTATCAGAGATAACACTATTTTTACATAAATATATCTTACTCTTTAGAAATAATTTAGACAACACTTTTGCCTTCTATGAACTATGCCTGTGAAGGAATACATGTAAAACTATTATTGCGGTAGACATGGTTTTCTTATATTGGCAAAAGGTTAAATTTTATCAGAATTCCCACAGAAGGCATTCGTTAAAGAAAAAAAGGTTGTTTTTTTTAACATTTACATGATTTAAATTTTCTACTGTAGTATTCAAAACTCTGAAGCCTTCTCTCCATTACTGAAGATTTTTAACTTCGTACTTTTGGGATATAACACAGTCAAATGGTAAAGGCTGCTACTTTTTTTTTTTTTTTAAAAACCACGAAATCCAGGATGATAGTCTCAAGTTCAAGTTATCCTGGCGTATTCATGTCATTGGCTGGTCATTGTACTTCTGCTTGACTCAAAGGATTCTGTTTTGAAAACATTCTTAAACTCTACTTTTCCATTGGCTGACTGTGCTTTTTTCAATAAAGTTGGCATCTAAAGAAGGAAAAGATAACAGAATGAGGATTGTGAAAACTGGTGGTGAAGGTAGCGTTGTGCTTAAGTAAGCAAAAGGAAGGTTGCTTGTGGACTTGTGGACTTCAACGTCCAGAATTCCTGAGCCAGCTATGCTGAAGCCCAGAGGTCTTACAGTTGCCAAGGTGGACACCTCTGATCTATACCGTACTGCTGTTTATGAACATTGGCAGTATATCGCTATTTATTTGCTTAAAATGTATCAAACGCTAAATATAATATACTATCCTTGGAGAGTGTAAAGTCATATCTAATTAAGGTACCAAGGGGAAGTCTGGCTTGTTCCTTAGTCAACAGCTACGTACACCTAAAATGTGCTCTGAGATTCAAATGGAGGTTTATCAACCGTGTGCATCTCTGCTAAGTTATGTACAACCACCGTTAAGCAGAATAAGTTCTTAAAGGACTACATTTGACTTTTTAAAATTGGAGCCTCCCTTCAAAAGCCTGCCAGAAAGCAGAGGTTCGTTCTGACTGTTATTAAGAATTCTGCCTGAAATTAGGATGCCCTGTCTCAGAGGGTAAATGGTGCTGTGATCACAACAGGAAGACACAATTTAAGGCAGACAACAGCAGCAAAGCCATACTGTAACGAATACTCATATACAATTTTTCAATCCTTAATATCCTTGCAAGCATTTTCAAGAACAAAAAGCTGAACAATAGAAATAAGAATCTGAACAAAGCTTATAGATTAACATCACTTGGATTAAATACAGAGGACAGAAGTAAAAATATGCAATAATTCATTGTCCTGTTTGTTTTACTGATATCCACTTTTATTCAGGAACTCAAGATAAGTGTACAGTATTCCTTTCTCTCATTTCTCTCCCCATAACAATCCTGTGAGGTAGGTGAGAGAGAGTGACTGGGCCAAAATCACCCAGTGGGCTTTTATGGCTAAGGGTGGATTTGAATCTGGGTCTCCTTGGTGCTAGTCCAATATCTTAGCCACTACAGAACATTGGATCTCATGTACTTAAAAATCTAATACTCCAGCAAGATACATGGCAAACTAAACCTCTTCCATACAACAGACACAGAAGAATGGTTCTCTTCCGAGGTCAACACAAAAAAATCAAATCACAGTTGTCCTCTGTAATCTCAGAATGCAAAACAAGGAATAGCACCCTGCAGTTGTAGGAAGACAAGAATCTGATCAAATATTAGAAAAATATTATACGCTACTCATGATTCAAACTGAATTTTGTTGATGGTTTTATTCCCAATATACCTGCATATGAGATTTAAGCTAAAATGTTGGGCAGGAATGAGGTAGCTTAATGTAGTAATAGTGAAAACATACTTACTGGTGGAAGCATTGACGGTTCTAGATGCCGCCCAAGAAAAGTAAGCAGGCGCCGCCAAATTAAACCACTGCCTAGGAACATAATTCCTGTCACCAGCCAAAACATTCCATGGTTCTAATATGGTAAGAGCACAGAATGAATAATTCTCACCTCAGAGCTTTCATTAGTTTTTAAATCTTACTGCATTTTTTAAAATGACTCTTAACTGACAATATTAGATTTATTTACCCAGGGGTATCACTTAATACATCAGTCCTGTAGGAATGTGACATGGAAAGTGAACAGATCCCTGGCATACACAATGGATCCTTTTCTTTCCACTAGGGTTCATTAAACAAAGACAAGGGCTTTAAGCTTTCTCTTTTTTCCTCATTTACTCCACTGGACCTTGCAGAAACTTTTTCTGTCCTTTAAAGAGGACTGGCTAAAGAAGACAGCTTTCGTTCAGATATGGTTCTGATCACTGGTACAAGTTGAAATGCCAGCCTTTTGATGTAACCTCACATAAAACAAGTAAGGCTGCTATTCATCCCATAAAGAAAAATACAACACATAAATAGCTTGAGCATAGTCTGAAACAATGCTCTCATGACATTCCTTAAAAGAACAAATATTCTATTGTCAAGTTCTAATAGCCAATTAGTACAATGCAATTAAAAGCAGCCTTTGTGGCTTTACTGGAATATTTTACAAAAATATCTAGAAATGTTGTTTTTAGTATTGTTTCTCACCTCTTCAAACGATGATTCCAAATTCATACCAAATGCTACTCCTATCAATCCAAAAAGTGAGATTGAAAAAGTACCCATGGTCAGCTGCAGGTTTAACCTCATCATCACATTGCGGTGGCTAAAAAGATAAAATATATCTCTGTTAAATTGAAGGATTAAATGTGACTGTTAACATTTGCTTCAGAGATTTAAACAACTTTAGAGAAGATGCTCTTTCATACTTGCTTCTAGGAGTAGCAACCCAGTTTACAACCAGTTTTTTTTTAAAAAATAAACCACTAGCCACTACCACTTACATAGTTTAGCCCAGACTATAGTACCATCAATTTAATGCTACTGTTGCTCTAGAACAATTTTTTTCCCCAAGCTTGGCACTTTTAAGAATGTGTGGACTTCAACTCCCTGAAGTCCTTAGTCCACACATCTTAAAATTGCCAAGTTTGAAAAACACTATCCCAAAAGGATACTATTCCCCTATTCCCCCTATCTTGCCCATTTGCCCACCTTGTGTTCTGCTGTCCCTGTTGTCTCCAGCTGATCTTCTTCCCACTGCTGAAGAGGTGAGCCTGGCCAAAGAAGCTGCTATTTCTCTCTGAGACCTCACAGAGGCCTATAAAAGATCAGCAGCTGCCATAGCAGGCACATCTCTGTGGCAAGAGAAAGAAGATGGAGAAATTCAGCTGGGGGGGAGGGGAGGGGTGGCCAGAGTGCAGGGCAGAGATCCAAAAATGGGAGGAGAGATAAGTGGGTGGCACACCCTGCAGTTATAAATGTAAATGGGCTGCCAAGCACCCAAATTTTGATCATGTCACCACAGGTGTAACTTTGAGGATTCCTTTAGTGCCATCATAACTTTAAATAGTCACTGAATGAATGGAGTGGCTGTGCAACTTGTTTAAGGTATGTGTGAAGACCGGACTTAACGCAAGCTTAACTTTGTGGAAACTTTTTTGAACATGTACAAAGGTGGCAGATGAACACAATGCTAATAGTAAACCGACATATATGTTGGTTAACTTGCTTACTAGTTTTCTGCAGTGAAAAGGTTAGGGACTGCTTATGTAATCATAATAGCTTATGATAAGTTCATTTCATTATTGACAGAAGACTACCAGTCCATCTCTAGAACCATTAGCTCCATTCAAAAAATTAATTCATCAAAAGCAAAACAGACTTTGTCAAGCTAGCATTGATAATGGAATGTCTACAAAGCAAAGCAATATAATTTATTAAAATAACCAAATAATTTATAGGAATAGAAAATAAATTTATTCATTTCATCTGAGAAAAAGCTTTATAAACAAAACTATTTTATAAAGAAAACTATTTAATCTAAATGTCAAATGAGTTTTAAAAAGTATATGTTAAATTTTAACAATATGTTCCACACAGCTGACCTGTCTAAGTTGATAAAGATGATACTTTCAGAATCATCAATCAGTATTTTAAGTTCCCGGGTTTCATTCATAAGATCTTCTGCCTGCCTATAGTAATTTTCCAACAGCAGTTCCATCTCCTCCACATGGTCAATTCCAGAGAGACTTGCCTCACTGTGAACAATAACCGTAAGACCCATTGCAAACAGAAGCCACAGTGATAGTACGGTATATATGGCAATAATACTATACAATAATGGAAATTCACTTTTTATCGACCAAAGAAAGGTCTTTCTAGCAGTGTTAAAATTAGAGGATCACTATCACTTGAATGACATCTACAATGAATGTTGTATCAAGAGTATTTAGCAATTAGGAAGAACCTTTAGCTGTACATTGGATCAGCAACACTATCATTCCTCTAAGCATGTTCAAATTAAGGTTTTCACTTATGGCAGGAAAAAAAATGTTTCTCTATCCTGGCCATGGAAATATATGCACTTATTGGAGAAAAATCTAACAAACTCCCGATTAACCTGTTTACCTAACAGATCATATTCTGTTCTTATTATGCAGACTTTATATTTCAAAATATTTTTAAAGTGAGATTTTCAAACTAGAATGGCTTTATTAATAATCCATGTGGAATACAAACTTGTAACCAAACTAACCTTGGGTCTTTTTAATGATTATAAATTATCTTTACCCAGAAGACAAAGAAGATAAATGGATAAAAATATCTTTAGTAAGAAGCGTAGAAATGGTACAATGTGGTAAATGTTGTGGATATATAGTACCATATTGGAATAAATATAATATCCTGTACACTGGTGATAAGATAACTACAGCTAACAAAACCCTGACTTCTTTATTGCTTTGATCTTGAGAAAATCCCGTTACGTACATATTCTACAGCTCAAATAAAAGAGGATATTAGGAGAAGGGTGAAAATGCCCTATGAGTTTGTGGGGAAGAATGTATGAAATGAGCATAGCTTCAAGGCTTAAACACATTTTGGGAATATTTGTTGTGTTAATTCTATTTATATATTTTAAACGAATTGACAAGTTAATGATAATTTTTAATTGATGGGGAAAAAAAAACAACCCCAGGATTTTTCTGTAAAACTATAGCTTTTATATGAAAATGGTGATTTCAATGGCAACGAAAGCTCTGAATGGCAATGAAAGCATTATGTTTTGTTACTATGACTCGTATCCTTATCACTCCCGACTTAAGACTACTACAACATGGGACCAGGATACTTACGGGACCGCCTTCTGCCACATACTTCTGTACGACCGGTGAGAGCGCACAGGGTCGGCCTCCTCCGGGTCCCGTCAGCGAAACAATGTCGTCTGGCGGGCCCTAGGGGGAGGGCTTTCTCTGTTGTGGCGCCTGCCCTCTGGAACCAACTACCTCCTGAAGTCCGCGTTTCTCCGACTCTCTCGGCCTTCCGAAAGAATTTAAAAACCTATCTCTGCCGGCAGGCCTGGGGATGATTGTTGATTGTGGTGTGATTGATGTGTATGTATGGGGTTTTTATTTTTAATGTTTCTTGTTCGGATTTGTTGCAATTGTTTTTATATATATGTTGTGAGCCGCTCCGAGTCTTCGGAGAGGAGCGGCATACAAATCCGAATAAATAAATAAATAAATAAACATGTTCCACATGGGGCTGCCTTTGAAGATTGTTTGAAATCTGAAGCTGATCCAGAGCGCAGCAATTCAGGTGCTCACTGCAATTCACTGGTGGGAGCGCATTACACCAGTACTGTGAGCCCTGCACTGGTTTCCAACAGGCTTCCTGGTGCAGTGTTTAAAGTGCTGGAATCAACCTTTAAGCCTTACAACATCTAGATTTCTATTTATCTGCTGGATCTTATTTTTTCCATTGGAATTGACCTGGCCATTTTGATTTCACTGGGAGAATTTATTAGCAGAATTGACTTTAGCAAGTTGAGGGGGCCAAAACTCAGCAGAACTGCTTTTCAGCAGCTGCATCAGCTCTTTGGAATGGCCTCCAGCACACATCCAGTTAGTTCCTATCCTAACTTGGTAAACTGCTCAGAAAAGAGTACGTCAGAGCTAATTTTGGTTTCACCTTCATTTGGCTATATTCTGGTTGGATTAATTTATTATTATTTTATATTTTCATTAGTTGCTGAACCTTTCCTTTTTATTTACTGCAGTGTAAATATACATGGATGTCAACTCCCAGATTTCTGGGAGTTGCATGCATGAGAGTAGGGGTACCCAACCTCCGGGCCATGATTCGTTCAGAACCAGGCCACGGAAGTGGTGGGTGAGCATGTGCCTGCCACTCGCACAAATGCAGCTGTACGCACTTGCTTGACGCTGCTCACTTGGAACCATCCCCCCCACTGGTCCGCCAAGCTGGAAAGGCTGGAGACCGCTACATTAGAGTTACCAAAGGTTGGGTAATACATCTTATATATTATTTTTTCCTTGTATCCATGGAGATTATAGTAGTCTACATATGAAATTAAGGAACAGCAAATATTTTGTTTGATTTGAAAACTAGGCTGATTACAAACAAAATCTTTTGGGCTTTATTGGGCTTCCCAACAGATGTTTAGAAAGGGCTGGCAATCACACTACATGAGAGATTAAATAAATTGGAAGCCATTCTAGCACACATGATCTGGTCACGTTCTCCAGTAAAATATTAATATAATGTTGAACCAGTATTTTGGAAATTAAGGTTTAAAGATGTTAATGTTTATTTTAGTATATTTTCCAAACATAGAATTTGCCTACATCTTGGGAGGTTTGGATATATTATGCCTGGATTAGAATAAAAAAGGTAATTATGCCATTTAGGAAGTTCGGGTTTCAGATTCTAAAGGATGGGTGTCCAACCTTTTGGTTTGCCTGGGCTGCGCTGATTGAGGAGGAATTGTCTTGGGCCACACATAAAATATATAATAGATGTATATAAATAGCAAACTTTCTTTTTTAAAAAATATTTTTTATTATATCTTGTGGGGCTGCATTATTCCAGGGCCGCATGTGGCCAATGGGCCATGGGTCTGCTCTAAAAGATTGACTTAGTGATGAACTAGTTTTTTGCCAACAGAAAAGGAAGGTCTTGATTTACCAAAGTGTAAAACCATGTTGCAGCAATTTGAGGTTGTAGAAAAATAGATAACATTTGCCACTACTATATTATTTGATTTTTATTGCTCATATATTTTCTCATCTTTTAATTTTTTGCTTCATTTTTCTTCTGCCGTTTTGCTTTTTGACTTGCTAGTTTTACAGTATTCAGCTTTTTTTATTACACAGTTCGGGGTGAATTATCTGAATGATATTCAGGGTTCTGCTTTTTATTTATATTACACCTGTACTCAAGAAAATCAATTAGAATATTTTTAAAAATAATGAAACCAAACCAGTTTTGACTAAAGTATGCCATGTAACAAAATTCTATTGGAAGTAGATAATCAAACAGATTTTGATGACAGCCCACTGAAATGCACTTGTTATCCTCCGTATTTTACAGAAACCACAAATTTTCAAAGGTCACAAGTCATTAACTAGTAGCAATAATAATTGTCAGACAATGGTTAATTGGTTTCTGATAAAACAGCATTTGATGTGCTTTTGAGGGGAGCAGTATATGTTCTTGGTACAGCTATGCTGTGCAGTTGTTTGTGCAGTGGAAAATTAAGACATTTGGAAACGTAACCAGTTTAAACAAACAAAGGAACTTATGCTTCCTCCATCTCAAAAACTTTGAAGTATAATTTGGACCATCAGAAACACTCTTTTACAACCTATACTTACAATACTTCTGGATCTGTCCATTTAGTCAGACACAGTTCTTCCATGACTTCTTTGTCATCTAGGATTTCCAATATTGTCTCTTTGAAAACTTTAAGATCAGTTTCTAATTCTGACAAACTAAAAAATAAAAGCGTAAGAGATATACCGGTATCACAAAACACACTATGTTTTTCCAATTAACCAATATTTCACTGAAGTTGTTTGTACATATGAGCTTGCTGTTAGACCTCTTTCTGGGTCAAGTCAAAATCCAAAGTGCAAGTCATTCTTGAAAACTCTTCACAGCTGAGCAATAATGTGGGTCATTTATGCTTAGACATAAACATTTACAGCAGCTTCATGTTATATGAAGCCACTGAAATTAGAATCTGTTATCTGGTTTCACAGATACAAAAATATCTTTCATTTAAAATGTAATGAAGTTGGGACCTGTTACCTGAAAGACATTGTTGCCTTTATGAATCAGCTGGGATTTGTAAGAATCTGGTTACCTCTCTAATGTAGCAGAAAAGGTTAAGTGGTAATAGCTTTAACACTATAGCTTTAATACTACTATAGTGGTATTAATATTTTAAAATTTGATTATTAATACACCAGTTTCAAACAACTCTGTTAACCAAGACTTTTAAAAATGACTATTAGTTGATTTTTCTGCGATCGTTAGTTCTTAGATTTCAAAGGCATTAAAACATTTTCTCTTCATCACTCTAATAGATTTGTAATACGAAACTAAAAGAGAAATTTAGGTAGTTTGTTTTTATATCGGGCTCAAAATATTCAGATGTTTCAGCAATGGTTTATGCTGTCTTATTTCCACAACCATGAGGTGTTAAACAGTTGCCTCAAAAAGATTATTAACTGCATCAAGTAGAACTGAATAAGTCAATTCAGCATTCAAGGCAACAATCTACAGTGCTTTTATCCATGCCTAGTATTTAGTTTTTAAGGGATCTGTTGTAAAATAAGTGTAGTTGTTATATAATTCAAGAAAATGGCTGACTACAATTGACATTAACAAGGTAATAGAAGAGACGGAAGGTAGACTTGCGTACCTCTTTCCATTTTGCAGTAAGATGTGGACTTTAGTCCTATCCAGGGACAAAAGCTTAGGATCCACCAAAGCATTCAGCGTTTCAAGAATTTGAGGCTGCAGATGGCTAAGTTTGCCCGTCAGGTAGCTGATCTAGATAACAACATGATCCTTTATAAGAATTAAAACAATTCTTTTAGAATGCCTTCTAAAAAAGTCCTTTTGTCCAGCAAAACAGACATATAATCTTGAAGTTATAGCAAAATTGATAAGGCAGGCTGAAATATAGGCAGAACATCCTTCCACTGGAACGAAAACCTATACCAGTGATGGCGAACCTTTTAGAGACCGAGTGCCCAAACTGAAACCCAAAACCCACTTATGTATCGTCGGGTGCTGGGTGGGCATGGCCCACTGGGTGGGTGTGGCTGGGGTGGTAATGGCAGACTGGGTGGGACTAAAAAGTTCAATCAATCAATTCCAATTTTGCGAGATCCTTTTTTTTCCTGCGAGAAGCTGAAATTGATTGAACCTTTTTTTTTCCACACGGCGGCGGAGGCCTAAAGCGAAAAGGTTTTATAAAACCCAGCTGAAGGCCTAGGACTGGGGCGACGGCGCACGTGCCCCCAGAGAGGGCGCTGAGTGCTGCCTGTGGCACCCGTGCCATAGGTTCACCACCACGGACCTATACCAACCTTATCAGTATACGGTGATGCATGGTGAAATCTTTTTATTATTTGATTTCTCATTGCCACTGATTTAAATAACAAATTTAACGTTATTATGATATTGACTTGGATATGTATGCAATAACATGCAACATATATATATTTAAAAGTAAACATTCGTGCTCAAAACGGCTTCTGATACATGCCAGTTATTACACTGCACAAAATAAGCGATTTATTGGTTTTTTTTAAAAAAAAATGAAAACCAGAATATCTTCACTTGTGGTCAAGTCATCCCTTTTCACTTTCCTTCAGGGATCTCACAATATCCTTTGATTATTATTATTATTTGCATTACACTACGGTAGTTACAGGAGTTGTCAGGAAACTAGCTCAGAAACACAATCTTTAAATACAGAATACTTTAATAAGGATAGCCATTTGAAGTAACCTATAGCAGGGCTTTTCAACCTTTTCACCCATTGTACCACTTTTAGGATATGGTAATATCCGAGTACCCCCAGTCTTCTAGCAAGGTGTCAAAAACTTGATGACGAAAAAAAAGGAAAAAAGTGATAAAGTACAGGTAGTCCTCGACTTACAACAGTTTGCTTAGCGACTGTTCAAAATTACAATAGCACTGAAAAAAGTGCCCTCCAAGCCACAGCCAAGCAAGACACCTGCTGGCCCGCCGGGCGGCGCTCTTCCTCCTGTCCGAGGTTTTCATTGTTGTGAACATTTCTGTTGGGGATTGGCAGTGGAGGTGGGGTGGCGGGTATTTGGTTTTTATTCCCCCCATCTGCTGGGTGATTGCAGCAGGTTTTGGTCACTTCACATGACCCTGGGATACTGTGACCGTCATAAATATGAATCAGTTGCCAAGCATCTGAATGTAAATCACAAGACCCTGGAGATGCTGTAACATTCCAGCTGATCAGGGCTGCTTCTGGGCTCAACAGAAGCGCCAGGATCAGTGCCGAGCTCCAGCTGGAGCCTGGCGCTGATCCTGGCGCTTCCACTGAGCCCTGACAGCCCTGCAGCTCCAGCCATCTCTCGCTCAGGCTTGTGCGGTGCTGCCACTGGTTCAGTTCATTCCCCTCCCCCACTACCACTTTTCTAGGATGGTCGCGTACCACCTGCCAGGTGCCAATGTACCACAGGTGGTACCCGTACCACTGGTTGAAACGCCCTGACCTATAGAAAAGGACTGCCTTTTAGCCATGATTCTCATACAAGTAGTCCTCCACTTACAACTATCCATTTAGTGACCATTTGAAATGACAACAGTACTGAAAAAAGTGACTTATGACTGTTTTCCAACTTACGACCATTGCAGCATCCCTGTGGTCACGAGATCAAAATTTGTATGCTTGGCAACTGACTCGTATTTATGATGGCTGCAGTGCCCTGGGGTCATCTTTTGAAGCTTTTCCACAAGCAAAGTCAATGGGGAAGCCAGAGTCACCTTACAACCGTGTTACTAACTTAGCCACTGCAGTGATTCACTTAACAACTATGGCGAGAAAGATCATGAAATGGGGCAAAATTCACTGAACTGTCTTGCTTAGCAATGGAAACTTTGGGCTCAATTGTGGTCATAAGTTGAGGAGTATCTATATTTATCTGCCGCCTTCAAAAAATGATTATAATGTTCTCAACCCAAAGTCCTCCATATATGTTAGATCTCTTGGGAATTTGGAGTTCACCATGTCCAGAAGGCTCCAGTTTGGGAAAGGCCATAACAATCGCTCTCAGCACACCATAAGCATGCTCACCCAAAACTGCAGTATTGCTTCTATAGCTCTGAATTCAAAAGGCAAAGAATATGTAACTAGTTGACCTTCTCCAGCTAGTTGAGATGCCAGTTCTTGGAACAGCCATTTTTCCAGATTTGAATTGCGATAATCTAGGATCAGAAGATACTCTGGTGTTATCACAGCCTTCAAAAACTAGAAGAAGCAGAGAAGAAAATTAGCCAACACCTAATACTTGTTACATATTCTTCAGTTGTTACACTTAATACTATCTAATCACAAGCCCAAACAGATTTGTCTAACATGCCCTTTGAACATGCCCTTTAAAAAAAAATCACACTATGTGTAGGGATTTCAAGAGGATTTTCTCCAAAGCAAATAGGTGTAAAATTCTCGGCTGTTTCAGTGAAGATGTTTCTTTGGTAATAGCTTTGGATTTATATGACTTGTGTTTTGTTTTCTTTATTGCTGTGATCCTAACCTTCAAACTGTCCCCTATTTTTATTTGTTGCTTTTTTTTATGGTTTTGCTCATTTAACCTTAGTTGCACTTTTGTTTTTACTGTACACCTTCTGATTCCATCTTTCCCCTGAGTTCTCCTATCACATACTCTTTGAAGTCGATTAGGCGAAAAAAAGACTGTCTCAGGATTTTCAACCAGGTTTCTTGATAAAATAAAAATATGACCGTAGGTCTCTTTGACATAATTTAGAGTTTTTGGTTATGACCTATAAAGCCCTATAAAGCCCTTTATGGCAATGGACCAGGATACTTGCGGGACCGTCTTCTGCCTCATGAATCCCAGCGACCGGTTAGGGCACATAGGGTTGGCCTCCTACGAGTACCGTCTGTTAAGCAATGTCATCTGGTGGGGCCTAGGGCAAGGGCCTTCTCCGTTGCTGCCCCAGCCCTCTGGAACCAACTTCCCACAGAGGTTCGTACTGCTCCCTCCCTCCTAGGTAGCTTTCCGGAAATTGTTGAAGACGCATCTATGCCGACAGGCTTGGGGCGTATGAACTGCACTCTGCCCCTGGGCCTAGGAATGTCCCTCCATCAGCGACTGCGTGTTGACAGTGATTGTATGTTGTATGAATGTAATTAATTTTGTTGTTTTGTTGTTGTAAGCCGCCCTGGGTCCTAGGAGAAGGGCGGCATATAAGTTTAAATAAATAAATAAATTTTGTATTGGCTCATCTCCGCTGTACTTTTTCTCTCCCATTTCTATCATGTTTTGCTATTTTAAATGGCACTATTCAACTCCTAAGTTTACCTCATGTCACCTCATTTCCCATTCTAATCTTTTCTGTAACACTGGCACAGCACAAACTCAAAGGCAGAAACTCCTTTGTTTTACAGAAGGAGGAGATAAACAATATCTTACTTATCAGTAAATAAAAGAAAAAAAATACGTTGCTTCAATTAGCCACGTGTAAATATTTCAGAGGTTTTCCAAATAATTAAAAGCTGCTAAACCAACATTTGTATATTCATATGTTTTTCTTACCTCCATTCTCATAATAATTTTGTTGTTCCTAGGTGTTATATTTACTTGATGTTGAAACCGTAGATCCCGTGCTTGAAGACTTAGTTCCTGATGTAGTTCTGTTTTCTTTCTTTCTGCCCCAAAAAACATTTTGTATAGAAATATGAAATGAAAATGTAGACCACTTGAAACAAGCAGATTATTTCTCAAAGTTATCGCTTCAACAAATATCTGAAATTTAACCAAAAGTATTGATGATAAACTGCCCCAAAAATATTAATGTTGCAATTACCTATTTAAAAAATTCTAACATGGCTGTAAAATATTTTTCTTGAAGTCGTAAATAAAAAAGAATTCTACATACCATAGGAGGTAACATTGCCTTCTGTATCAAATTTCATCTAAAAGGAAGGAAACGGAGAATTTTTAAAGACAATAGCACTGAAATTAAATAAAATTTGTCCTATTTAATATGGGTGGTATTTCCACTATTCCCTAAGTATCAAAATAATTAAGACAGATTTCTATTGAATTTTATATATTCAGAAATAGGGCAATAATTGTAAAATGAATTTTACAATTCACGTAATAAAGAGTGCTTTGAAAAATGCAGTTTTCTCCTATGGATTAGAATAGTAGATGTGGACATTGTTTTATAAACTAAAATATCCAAATGTCTTAGCATAGTGGTTAACAGTATGAGAATAAATCAGTTGTGTAAAAGTTTTATTGCAGTTTAATTCTAAAATGATAGACCTCGAGATGTCTCTGGAAGGATTGGACTTCAACTCCCATAATCCATAGCCAGCAGGTTATCTGGAATGTCACGACTGGAGAAGGCTGCCTAAAAAAGTGCATTTAGATTTGTCTCTCAATTCATTTATTGACAATTGAGACATGCATACTTTCTCCTAGCTAGTGGCCCAACGCAGGAGGAATTATTTTTAGCCCTTCCAATTTTTACAAACTATTCTTTTCTACCCCAACTGCAACCCAATGTTGTAAATGAACTCTGCATTTCATCTATTACTTTACATCTCTATTCCTGCAGCATTTTTTTTCCTCTGTGAAGCGTGAGTAATCCTTCATCTATGCTTTCCACTTCATGGCCTTGCAGGGGAACACTTACCACTGAAAACACTGGTGCCACACTGGCTAAAGTAGCCTGAGTCACCTCTGTACTGCAGTGTCGAGAAAGAGCATCTAAAGTGAATAGAGAGAAGCAGAGGAGAAACACTATGAATAAAGAGTAGCTAATATGAAGAGTCAGCAGGAAACTTGTTCAATAGTAAATACCACCCACCTTGAGAAAAGATGCCATAGAATAAAAGGAATTTTTTTCCCCCAGCTCAATTCCTGGTTACATTACAGGTACAAAGCAGTTTTATTGGCAACAAGATAGAAGCGACGGACAAGGTCTTCCGAGATGTTTTTTCAAATTCTCAGCCCTGGTAATCCCTGAATATCTCCATCCAAGTACAGCTAGTCCTTAACTTACAAACAGTTCATTTAGTGACCGTTCAAAGTTACAACGCCACTGAAAAAAGTGACTTATGACCATTTTTCACTTATGACCGCTGCAGCATCCCCATGGTCACATGAACAAGATTTGGATGCTTGGCAACTGGTTCATATTTAGGGCAGTTGCAGTGTCCTGTGGGCATGTGATCCCCTTTTGCAATCATCTGACAAGTAAAGTCAATGGGGAAATCAGATTCACTTAATAATCATGTTATTAATTTAATAACCACAGTGATTCACTTAACAAATTGGAAAGGTCTTAAAATGGGGCAAAACTCACTTAACAAATTTCTCACTTAACAACATAAATTTTGGGCTCAATTTATTTATTTATTTATTAAATTTCTATTCCGCCCTTCTCCTGTAGGACTCGGGGCAGTTTACAACCCAATAAAAACATATAATAACAATAAATATTTAAAAATAAATTAAATTAAATTAATACAAGGCTGTTACTAAAAACCAGTTTAAAACCCCAATTCTAAAACCCAAACAGCCTTGTTTAAAAATTTAAAACCCGAGGAGATCTAGGCCAGGCCGGCTTGATTGAAGAGATGAGTCTTCAGTTCTCTTCTGAAGGTGCGAAGATCATGACATGTCCGGAGTTCTGGGGGGAGCTCGTTCCACATCGTTGGTGCCCCCACAGAAAAGGCTCTCAATTGTGCTCACAACCTGAGGACTACCTGTACTAACCAGGCTCACCCTACTTAGTTCCCAAACCCAGCAAGATTAGCCAGGCTATGCTACAGAATACAGATACTCTATTTTTGGCACAATCAGCAATTGTATAATATTAGCAGCCTTAGCTTGCAAATCTATTACTGATCAAAACTTTCATGGGTCTTGATGACAGATTAGGTTGCTCTCAGAAAGTAAAACAGTTTGATGATTTCTAATGAATACCTTGAGACAGCAGAGGACAAAAAATATTTGTACGTGCAAAGGTCTCCCATCTCTTCAAGGTATGTATCTTTTTTTTTGCATAAATTTTATTAGTTTTTATAGGGTTAGGAATAAGGTGGGGTTGGGATTTGGGTTAGGATTAGGGTTTTTCCAAATAACGTTCTCAATATTTAGCAAACACCATAATGTCTGGGTTCGTGTGTTTAACAAACAGTAATAGATAATAGTTAATTATCATAAACAACATGTTAATTAATCACTTAATATTCTTCTTGCTAATATATATTCAAAGTTACATATCATATTCCTTTCTCTCTAACTCGTTTTTCTAGCCATTGATAGAAATTATCCCATGTTTTAAAATACACTGAGTCTTCTTTCTCTTTTATCTTTAAAGTCAATCTATCCATTTCTGCACTCTAAAATTTTCTTAATTAGTACTTCTTCAGCTGGTAAATTTTCATTTTTCCAATGTTGGGCAAATACAATTCTTGCTGCCATTAGTACGTGTAGTCTTAAATATATGCAATCTTTCTCATAATTTGCTCCTATTATTCCTAACAAAAATAATTCTGGCTTAAACGCTATTTGTTTTTTAGTCATTTTCTCCAACCATAAATGTATTTTAACCCAAAATCTTTTTGCTTTAGGACATGTCCACCAGATATGATAAGTACCTGGTCTTTGTTTGCATTTCCAACAGTTGTTTGAAGTATTTTTAAACATTTTTGCTAATCTCACTGGTGTCATATGCCATCTGTAAAACATTTTATATGTTTTCTTTATATGCCACTGCTTTAGTTAATTTAACATTTCTTTCCCAAGATATGCATCTTCAAAACTGCCCTCAAACTGTCCGGTGAGCGAGACAAAGTAAGAAAATGAGCTCCTTATATTACAGCAAATTTATAACACTTGTGTTTAAGCTAAAGGAATGATTTGGGAAGTCATAATAATTTATACACATGCAAATATATAATTCCTACTGAACATGGCCTTTCTGCATTAAAAGCTGAAGAGCTCACTCATCTTTAAGTCAGCATCAAAATGAACTGGCTTGAGGTCTGTGGCCAATCTGTATCTTGACTCTACTGTTCTAATCACTGTAGATCTTATTTATTTATTTATTTATTAATCAAATTTCTATACCGCCCCTCTCCCGAAGGACTCGGGGCGGTGTACAGCCTAAAATTTAAAAAACATATAAATATACAAAATTTAAAATAATTAAAAATAAATTAAATCATTTGGCCAAAATCCCATTTAAAACCCAAAACATACAAAATTTAAAATCTTAAAAAATACTCAGTCCCCCTAAAACATTTTGACCCTATTGGAACCGAAGCTTCTATGCCAGGCCGGCCTGTCGGAAAAGGAATGTTTTTAGTTCCCGACGGAAGGTGCGTAAATCTGTTATTATACGGAGTTCGGGGGGGGAGCTCGTTCCATAACGTGGGAGCTCCCACAGAGAAGGCTCTCCCCCTGGGGGTCGCCAGCCGGCACTGTCTGGCCGACGGCTCCCTGAGGAGGCCCTCTCTGTGGGAGCGTACCGGACGGCGGGAGGTATTTGCTGGCAGTAGACGGTCCTGTAAGTATCCGGGTCCGATGCCATGGAGCGCTTTAAAAGTGGTCACTAACACCTTGAACCGCACCCGAAAGACCACCGGCAACCAGTGCAACTCACGCAGGAGCGGTGTTACGTGGGAGCGCCACGACGCTCACATCACTACCCGCGCGGCCGCATTCTGGGCAAGTTGGAGCTTCCGGATGCACCTCAAGGGGAGCCCCATGTAGAGAGCATTACAGTAGTCCAGCCTGGAGGTCACGAGGGCATGAGTGACTGTGCGTAGCGAGTCCCGGTCTAGGAAGGGACGCAACTGGCGCACCAGGCGAACCTGGTGGAACATCCTCCCGGCCACGGCCGTCAGATGGTCCTCTAAGGACAGCCGTGAGTCCAGGAGGATTCCCAAATTGCGAACCCTTCCTGTGGGAGCCACTGTTTCGCCCCCAATACACAGCGATGGAATCAGCTGGCTGTACCGGGACGACGGTAACCACAGCCACTCGGTCTTGGAGGGGTTGAGCTTGAGTCCGTTTCTCCCCATCCATACCCGCACGGCCTCCAGGCACTGGGTCAGCACGGCAAGGGCATCTTTACCTCCCTCCAAGGTAATGTCTGATGAATTCTAGATTTTACATACCTTAGTTTTTCCAATGATGATGCTGAAACAAGGCATGTACTTGGGGTGGGGTGGGGACACTATTTTAACTCCAAGTCTGTTTCATTTTCTGGCTGGCAATGAGGTGATGGGGACAGAGCCCCCTCCCTTCCCAAAAACATGCTTGTGCTACAAGTGGGGCAAAGCCCTTTTTCATTTGCACCTATCATTTTGATGGTAAAACATGCTGAAGAAGAGGGATAATGCATTATTCAGCCCGTGATGGCAATTCTAATTCAAAATCTTACCTCAGAAGGTGGGAAGAGAGAAATGGTATTTTGCCTGTCACCCTTTATCCTGATCTTGACATTCGTTTTAAGGTCAAAATAGAACCTCTACTTGGCTGCATGTAAACCTCTGGACTTAACTGGAATTCTTGAAAGCACAAAGAGTTACGGTATATAGTATCCCACTGTTTCTGTACAGCCAGCTTAATCTGGTAGGATTGGGGCACTCCACATTCCATTGATTAAACAATACTATCTGTCTAGGCTCTGGAAACATTTCTGTAGTAGCATTTGCCATCTGGAATGAAATTCCACCCAAATGGCTCCCTACTGATATTTCAAAAGACCACTAAAGACCTGGCTCTTTGCCCAGGCCTTTGGCTACTAGGCTGACTAATGTCTCTTTCATCTTTTTTGTGTGTGTGTGTGTGTGTGTGCCTCTCTCTATTTGGTTTTTTTGTGATTTTTTTTTGCTATGTGCTGTTTTTGTGTTGCTTTTTCTTCTTAAATGTTTTTAACACTATATACTACCTAGAGTTGCTGGGAATAAGGTGACATATAAAGTTAGTATATTATTACAGCATTATTTATATGCTAAAGGTTTCAACCCGACTTAAATTAACATTATAACAGTAAGCGGGTCTCTGAGCTTAGCTGTTTGCTTGCAAATGATTCATTACCCAACTAGATACCATCACCTGTATAATACCAAGCTCAGAGAGTACCATGGAGTCCACAGTTCAAGCCTGAGTAACATCTATGTTTTCCTATTGTAACATTTAACTAATTACTTTGAATGTTGCTGGTAACCATCCATTCTTGTTTCATTTATTGTTTGTAAAGCAAACGAATAGCATTTATATTACAGGAGTATCATAAATTCCTAAAATTTACACAATTTGTTCTGAATGCTCAAAATATGAGTAAAATATAATTACAATATATCCCTTGGAAAATATTTAGACAGGATAAGAAAGGCATTGCAACGAAATACTTCTAAGCAATGTATACAAGAAACAAATAATCTGAAACTTCTCAGTTTGAAACAGCTGGGCACACATACAGTATGCATTTTCCAGTTACATTCTGAGTTGAGCAGCAGCATTAGGCAGAAATTATCTTGCTGGCTCTTCTGTATTCAGGCTGTTATGAACTCTGCAATGGAAAAACACAGGTTTCTCTATCTTCCAGGCCTCCTGCAGGGCCAATAATAACTTTGGAAAAAAAGGCATTGGACATATCTTGAAAATGATGCACACTCAATGGAGTTTTCTTAGCTAGTTAAAAAAAAAATTGGAAGAGCCTGCACTAGGAGACTTGTTGGCCACTTCATGTGTCAAGGTAAAACTAGCTGTTTGGTGCTTTCTGCTCTGTTCATTAATGAAGATCATCCAGATACTAGTTGCAGACTACTTGGGATTGGTTCCATAATCAGCCAGCATTCTGCAACCAGTAGAATGTTTATCATTACATTATAAATAAAGCCAAATATAGGTAGTCCTTGACTTATGACCATAATTGAGCCCAACATTTCTGTTGCTGAGACATTTGTTAACAGTGCTTTGCCCCATTTTAAGACCTTTCTTGCGTCAGTTAAGTGAATCACTGCAGTAGATAGGTTAGTTAACACGTTAAGTGAATCTGCCCTGCTCATTCATTTTGCTTGTCAGAAGGTTGTAAAAGGCAAGCATGAGCTTGGGACACTGCAATTGTCATAAATATGAAGCAATTGCCAGGCATCCAAATTTTGATCACGTGACCATGAAGATGCTGCAAAAGTTGTAACTATGAAAAATGGGCGTCACTTTTTTCAGTGCCATTGTGACTTTGAACGGTCACTAAATGAACTGTTGTACACTTTCAACACACTGATGGGAATAAGTGAATGGTCTTCAAAATTTAATATTGAAAGAGAAATTTAAAATTGAATTTGCTGCAGTGGAGACTTACTGAGTGGAGAAACAAGCTTACCAAAGAAACTACAATGCATGGGAACCAGGAAAGAATAGCATAGAGCAGGGGTGTCAAACTGCTGGCCCACGGGCCGCATGCGTCATACTGAAACCGTGCCCACTCCAGCTCTGGTAATGGGGAAAAAGTTGTCACAACACGTCACATGACGTTGCGAGTTTGACAACCCTGTCATAGAGGGGGATGTAAGAGAAACACGTAGGCAAAATTATCTGGGTCTTCAGAATGGGAAAAGGAGCTGCAAGAGGAGATAACTAGCAAAACAAGAAAGAATCTATTTTTCCAAGAAGTCATAAAAAAGTGGGCCCAGAACTCAGACAACTGAGCATGTGCAATTAGTTGATTAATATTAACTGACACACCTTGCATAAATTATCTCCTAATTTTAATGTACATGTGATGTATGATTTAGTGTGTAGCAGGAAATATGTAGGAGGCGGTCAGAAAGAGTATAACCTCATAGTACCTCTGGGGAATGGGGAAAGAGGAGGGATGTGGCGGCTGGAACATGGTTATATAAAGAAGGGAATATTTTAGGTTGAAACTTTGGAGAGAACCAAGCTTTGATAGCTTCTCTCCCCGCTTATTGCAATAAAGGAAACAAAATGCCTTCACTGTGTCTTGGGTGGTTATTGGTCAGGTGAGCTTGCCTCTGATCACGGAAGAAAAGTGGCCAGGAGCACATAACAATACAATGCAGTAGGTAGCTTAACAATGCCTGAAAAACCCATCACTTAAGTTTCATTCATCACATTCTGCCACACACCATCACTCAAGAACTGTAATGAATTGGATTCAAACCCCACATTGATCCAAACTCCAAACAAATCTGACTGGACTGAAAATCCAAATACGCACTTCAACATTCAACCAACTTTCCCCCCCCCCTAGTACAGGCAAGTTCAGGCTAGTTGGTCTGTGCGGAAAAGTTCAACGCCTCAAGAGGCAAAGTTGCAGACACTTTATAATCAGGGGTTCTCAACCTTGGCAACTTTAAGACTTGTGGACTTCAACTCCCAGAATTCCTCAGCCAGCAAAGCTGGCTGAGGAATTCTGGGAGTTGAAGTCCACAAGTCTTAAAGTTGCCAAGGTTGAGAACCCCTGCTTTACATCATCGCTGGGGAACTTCGGAGCACTTTGAGGATATCCGCCCAGGCCTCCCAATGGCTCAATCATGATTCATACTCAGGTGCAAAGATTTCTGATGGAGTTTACAGGATTTAGGCAGCAACAGGCTCTGCGCCTGTTCTCCGGAGAACAAACCGCTGTGATTTGTTTCTCACAACGGCAGTCCAGACGGCCACAACGCCTGCAGGCACGACTTACATGCGCAAAGTAGGAAGGTCTGTCCGCCACTTCGGCGCCGCCGGCATTTGTCGGAGTTGCAGCCAATCGGCGCCCCACCCGCCGCACCCGGAAAGCGCCACGAGCTCCCTCCCAGGAGAAGACCATAGCGGTGGCTGCAGCTACAGCAGAGCCGCCTGCCAAACAAACAGGACACGCCAGGCCGCAGCCGCTGCCTCAAAAGCCGGACGCACTCCATGTCTGCCCACCGCTCCGAGGGCTTTGCGCCTCCCAAACGCGCAGCTTCCGGTACCGACGGACGTCGAGCGGGGTGGAGTTGCAGCCAAGTTGGCTCCGGAGCAGGCGCCCGTCCGCTTCGGGGAGCGGCTGCTGGACGGCGGGGGCAAGGGCGTGCGAATTGGGAGGGGTGGAGGGGCGCGAGCGTGGCTGCGTTCTTGAATACCGCAAACGGGGCGACCCACAAGTGCAACATAAGCGCTGAGCTTTGTGCACGTAATAAAAGTTGAGGCAGGGCCGGATGTTGAATACATTTCAGGCCTTAAATTAAGCCGAGTTTTGAGCCTCCTCCTCCTCCCACCTCCCAGCATTATAAATAAATGAACAAAAATAAATAAATAATAAGTTTATTTTTTTCACGTGGACTTGGGCGATTGCTAATTAATAACCTACCAAAACGGTATCTTTCAAAAATGCTATTTGCGCTGGAAATATTACTTGAGGATGCACAAGGATACCTTGCAAATTTCGAAGATGCTAAATTTTCGATTCATAAACGGTTACGTAGCACTATTAAGTTAAAAAAACCCCCCATCGTTTGTATGCCACATGTATCTTACTTTTTTGTAATATTTGGAAAGCGAAGTCGATCTCAACCTAGAGGCGAAAAAATGTAATAATGTTCTACGATAATACTGTGTGTAGAACTCTTGTACACATATTTAATGCAGAAAGCTTTTGTAACATTCTTGGTGGTTCAGTGAACAGTTTCAGTAGTTACCTTCCTCTTAAGCAGTGTGTTACCATTAGGCTCAAAAAAGTCTCAACGTTGTTCCTACATTTGGGAAATTAATGATAACTCAGTAGAGATCCTGACACCATAAGTATTTGAATTACTTGGATAATTTTGTGACTGGAATGGGATGCATGTTTCTGGGGCCATGAGGGTTTTTGCTTTCTGCTTTTAGCTCTTTGACTAAATGGCAGGCTGATAAGAGCAGGGAGAGCATCTATCTTAACTCTTGGTTTGCAGAGAAGGTTGAGAGATTAAATAACAAAATTTTATTATTATTTAGGAAGAGAATTATGAACTTTTCTGTTAACTAGTTGACACTTAAAACAGTTGTAACTTGTAACCTAGATTGTCCATGAACTGTCAAATTATCGGTATAATAAATTCATGAGCAATACAATGCACTCATTTTTCCCATTTTTCTTTCCTAATCTCTACTCTCTCTCTCTCTCTCTCTCTCTGTGTGTGTGTGTGTGTGTGAATAGACGAGATATAAACACAAGTGTGTTATAGGTGGAGAACAATCCACTTAGATCTCTAAAACGCTGTAAATTATTCTTGTGTAAAAGAACTGTCATTTTGTGTGCCTGCAGCAGGTGGCAGTATGTTAAATGCTTTATGTTAGTACCGGTAGATGTCAGGACATGGTTCTCAAACAGCCCCCCCCCAATTAATAGTCTTTGGACAGTGATGTGGGCAGCATATAAGTTTAATAAATATATAACAAAAACTATTGTATGGAAAATAAAAACAGCAAATCTTCTGTATTATCTTGAGCCTGTAAACCATTCCTATTACTCTTGAGCACATTCAGTAGCGTTGCACAAATCAAATATTCTCAACCATTTTTTCTTGCCAGAACATATCTAGAAAAAGAATTAGATTAATACCAGACTATTAAAAGAGCATAGTTTCATAAAATCATAGTGTTAAGAGAGATCTTCAATATCTTTCAGACAAAGGTTTGTGTTTTCAGTCTTGACAACTTTAAGATGTGTGGACTTCAAATAAAAAAATTCCCCAGCCAACTTGTTTAATTCATACATCTTAGAATCTTGAAGGTTGGTCTAGTCTAGACCTTAGTATTCCCCCCCCCTCAGACTGATACTTTAATATTCTTTATAGGAGAGTTCTTTGAAGTGCAGCTACATTAAAGAAAATAAATGTACGTTTTTCACAATTCCAATCAATAGCACAGGGAGAAAAGATTGCTATGGAGAAGGAATTAAATGTTTTCCTTCTCTAGAACAATTTTGAAACAAAGAATACTGAGCAATATTCATGTGGTGCATTTACCCCTGAATAATTGAACTTGAACTTGGTTTTACTGAAGCCAATGTTATGAACTTGAACGATACACTGAATTTCTGTATAAACTAATGATATAGGTTGAGTTCATACAATACACCAAGAATAGTATGTGATTGTTTAAGCTGCCTATCTCATTCATTTAATTTCTTCGTACTTGGAGAGATAATTTAAAACACAGGAATACCATTTTCCTGGTTATCTCCTTTTCGTAGTCTTAGATTGTATTGGTTTTGTGATCTGGGCTATTTTTCATAATGTTGATTTTAAATATACCCCTATAAAAGTGTGTTTATTTAAAATAAAACACATAATTACTTTCATTTAAACTCAAACTCAACCCCGACAAGACGGAGTGGCTATGGGTTCTGCCTCCCAAAGATATTTCAATCTCTCCGTCCATTAGCCTGGGGGGGGAGCTTTTGACCCCCTCGGAGAAGGTCCGCAACTTGGGCGTCCTCCTCGATCCACAGCTAAATTTGGAACATCATCTTTCGGCTGTGGCGAGGAGGACATTTGCCCAGGTTCGCCTGGTGCACCAGTTGCGGCCCTATTTGGACCGGGAGTCTCTTCTCACAGTCATTCATGCCCTTATCACCTCGAGGTTCGACTACTGCAATGCTCTCTACATGGGGCTACCTTTGAAAAATGTTCGGAGACTTCAGGTAATGCAGAATGCAGCCGCGCGAGCAGTGTTGGGCTTGCCTAGAAATGCCCACATTTCGGCATCACTCCACGAGCTGCATTGGCTGCCAATTGGTCTCCGAACCCAATTCAAAGTGTTGGTTATGACCTATAAAGCCCTACATGGCATCGGACCAGGTTATTTACGGGACCGTCTGCTGCCTCATGAATCCCAGCGGCCGGTTAGGGCCCACAGAGTGGGCCTTTTCCAGGTCCCGTCAGCCAGACAGTGTCGCCTGGCGGGGCCTAGGGGAAGAGCCTTCTCTGTTGCGGCCCCGGCCCTCTGGAACCAACTTCCCCCGGAGATCCGTGTCGCCCCCACCCTCTCCGCCTTTCGTAAATTGCTTAAAACATACTTTTGCCGGCAGGCCTGGGGCAGCTAACACCTTGCCCCTAGCCAGTGTATGTTTGTGTGTATGTTTGTGGAATGATTGGTTTCTTTTTTAACTAAGGGTTTTTATATTTATGTATTTTATTGTAATTTCTATCATGTTGTGAGCCGCCCTGAGTTCTCCGGAATAGGGCGGCATAGAAATTAAATAAATAAATAAATAAATAAATAAATAAATAAATAAATAAATAAATAAATAAATAAATAAATAAATATTGCAGCTCTTTCTTATGGGGTACTGGGGCAACTTCTTGCAAAATCCACTACAAACATATTCAAAACACGTTTGCAGCACAGCAGTTTAAATATTACTTCTCAACATACAAATCACTGAGAAGCTATTATTAGTGGCACTAAATTCAGAAATAATAATATTCAAATGCAACTTACAGTGGTTGTACCTAGGGATATGTAGATATACCTGTCAATGTAATATATTCATGGCAGTGATTGTGTGTGTGTCTCTGTGAATGTGTGTGTGTGTGTGTGTGTGTATAAAACCTCGAAATGGTTGGGTTTATCAGGCAAAACTGATTTTATTCTAGGTTACTTAAAATTGATTTTAATAGATTAATTATCCTTAAGTATTTAAACACTATTTCTTGCCTTCCAAGTTTTACATTATAAGCTTTTTCCAAACTTGAGTTAAATAGCATGAACAATAACTATAATTGACATAATCTTTATATATTTAAGAAATGTATATAAATATTATAACATTTATATAAATGGAAAGTGGCTTTATTTATAAACAACTATGAGAGAATAGCAATTCACTGTTTTCAATTGTATTAGATACTATTCTATATACCATTGTACAGACAAGTTCAAAACTAAAACTGAGCACTGTCATGATTAGCACTATCAAAACCAAATAACCTTTTCTCTATGTGGCAAAACCTTTCCTCTCCACAGCTTATAGGTTGTTATTGGACACAAAGCATGGATCAAACTGGGCCATGTTCCTTAGCAGTATTTTTATAGATATTAATTATGGAATAATGTGAACAAATGGTATCTTTGTCTAATACTTCTCAGAGCTAGCTGGAATACTGAGTACAGCAGCACAAACCTTTAAACATTGCAATTTGTTCCACTGATTAAAAAAAACAAATCATATAAAATTAAAAAGCACACATGTAAGGAATTTGTAGATGAAATGATAATGTCCACTTTCATGTGTATTAATTTAGGACTAAATTGAAAAACACAACTAGTGTTAACCAGTAACTGCAGTACATCAAAAGCTGCTTTACACCAAATTACTTTTTTGGTAATGGTTAACTATCTTCTTTGTAGCTCACAGCAGGGGAGAGTTTATTTTCTTTCCTGAATGCTGAGATAAAAAGAAAGGAAAAATTCCTGAGTGCTTTTATCATCTATTGAGTTGAGCTCATATCTTGTGACTTAACGAACACATCCAAATTTGGATTTGGGTGGGGGTTGGGCAGCAAAATGGAATTGGTTTGTCATGTGCTTCCTTGGGGATGTGTTCTAAACTTCCCAATCTAGCCTAGAACCCTGGTGGACCATGGTGGTCTTCCTTCACCATGTTACCTAGGCCTGATTTTTTTTAGCTTTGGAGCCTACTTCAGCTCAGCTGATTTGATATTAATTTTGAAACCTAGTTAATCACGTATTGCTTGTTAACCACTTATCCAATTTAGAGTACGAGAAAGGTCCACTGAAGTAAAAATCTTAAGTTGATTTTGAACAGTGTATTGCAATCTTTATTCAGAGAGGAGGAAGAAAATTCATTTATAATATTGAGTGTTTGAATAAGGGGTCTTCAAACTTGGCGTTTTTATGTGAACTTCAACTCCCAGAATTCCTCAGCCAGGCATGCTGGCTGAGGAATTCTGGGAGTTGAAGTCCACAAGTCATAAAAGGGCCAAGTTTGAAGACCCCTGGTTTGAATACATAAGCTATACTTTTTTAAAAGCATGAATAATCTTGTTGATTCAGAATAATTTTTCTTTTAATTTTAGTAGCATAGTGTTATAATCAGTGCTGCTATGTGTGGAACTACAGTGTGAGGATTTTTAAAATATACATAAGAAAGCTACAAAAAAGGTTAAAAGTATAATTCACCCTTTTTTTAAAAAAAAGTATATATTCCTCTATGAGTGAATTGCCAATAGATGTAGATTTTATATGGACAAGTATAATAACATATAGAATTCATTAATACAAAATACAGTAGGTTTTGATAGTTATATAATTATTAGAAAAATATATGTACTTGAATAATTGCTTTATAAAATATAAAATATATACACACACATATAGAATTGTAACTACTGCTAAAATGATAATACTTTTTTCTTTTTATTCTTTGTTGTATTTTTCAGATTTTTTAAAAGCACGTTCTATGCGTTTTGTTTCTTTTCTTTGACGATGTATGTACTTTTATCATAATTATCTTTGTATTTTTTCATTTTTTTGTCTTTTTTAAAAACAATAAATATATTAACAATGTATTAATTTGCTAGATCACCCAACTACTGTGACAATCCGACATATAAACTAATAAAGTATGTTTTTGCTGAAACTTTTTGCTGAAAAAAGGAAAACTCAACCTGTGAATTTTGGATGTGATGATTATAAAAGGTAGATTATAGATAGAAGGAAATCATGATGTAACCTTAGACAGAGTAAAATAAAATTCTTCAATTCTGTGTTCCGTTGAGTCATGTTTTACATATGGTGTTTTTACATGATTTTATACACACAAAATCATTCTGATCAGTGGTGGGATTCAGCCGGTTTGCACCACTTCAGCAGAACCTGTAACTAATTTTTTGTTGCCCAGGCCCAGAATGGACGTCCGGAAAAAACATCGACACAGAGAACCGGTTGTTTACATATTTGAATCCCACCACTGATTCTGATCTGTTTTAACTAGACATTCATATATTTCCTATTTGATTCCATTCTATCTGCTAGCCATTGTACAGTAGTTCTCTCAGTCCTGCCAAGTGCAATTATTTTTTCATAATCTATGTTCTGCTCATAACTCTCCCAAAGTACAATATGTGAGATTCTTTTTGTTGATAGCTGCTACAAAGGAGCAATGATCCAGGGTTGATGGATTGGTTGTCTTATAGTCCATGACCCCTACCTCCAAATCCTTAATTTGAAAATGTCTATTTTTTTACTCTCTTTCTCAGAGTCCACTTCCACAGCTGGAAATGTTATCGTTTTAGCAGTCACAATGTTGCCTACATCAAAGGTTGCCTACAGTAACTATATTTGACCTTTCCTGAGCTAAAATTTAACCATGAAATCACATTTGGTTCACTAATAACTTCTCATAGATAACATTCCACAACACTGTCTCACATTTATTTGGATCCTCTTGTTTGTGTATCACATCTTTTGTGTGTCAGCTCTACTGCATGTCACCAAAAAAATGCCCTATGACTTCAACCTCCTCCTTTCCTACTTCCTCATTCTGCAATCCAGCCATTTCTCATAAAATGAAAGAAAAACATATTATTGACCCACAAGAAAAATACGTCTAGACCAGGATAGTATCTTTATTACAAAGAACAAGAGCATTGGAAAATTGCCAATAACCCTTTGATTTCTTAAAAAAAAACCTCAATAAAATTTGTATTGGTAAAGTTTTAAGACTGAGCATGGGAAGAAATTCTGATCTTTCAAAATGAAAGTTCCTACCATAACTATTTGAAGATATTGTACAATGGTCCATATTTTTTTCCTGTCATGCACAGAATTGTTATGTAGAATTCATCTAACTCTACCTGACTTTTTGAGTGGGGTGATTCCATTCAAACAAATGGAGATATTTTAGATAATGACAGAGCTTGAAGCATAAACCAAACCTGAATTAAACTTTAAAATTATCAGCTCCTGGTTAGATGCTTGTTGTTGTTCAGTCGCTGTGTCTGACTCTTTGTGACCCCATGGGACATAACAGGCCAGGCCCCCATTTATACTGTCTCCCAGAGTTTGCCCAAATTCATGTTCATCACGTTGACAACACTATCTAACCATCTTTTCCTCTGCCGTCCCCTTCTCCTTTTACCTTCAATCTTTCCCAACATCATAGTCTTTTCCAATGAGTCCTCTCTTCTCATTAGGTGGGCAAAGTATTGGAGCTTCAGCTTCAGTATCTGTCTTTCCAAATAATTGCTAGGTGCAACACATTGCTATTGAAAAAAAAGAGAGAGTGCGTGTGTTGGTCATAGCAGATAGCTGATTTTGAGGAAGTTAAGCATTTGTTTTTGGATGGGAGGCTCCTAAACATCTCAAGACTGTAGTCTAAACTTGGAGGAAAACATTTCAGAAGAAGGCAATGGCAAACTTCTCTATTGTTGCCAAGAAAACAACATGGGCATGTTGAATGAAATCATTATGAGTCACGCTTTGACTTGAGAGACTCTTCTGCTATGTTCTGGAGTGCAAGAATATGTGTGCCTATTAAAAAATATCCTGTCTTCAGTGGGAGATATTCCAATTCCACACTAAAGATATTGCTTACATGCCCTCATCCACACCTTTATTTCTTGGATCCATCTGTTGGTCATATATAAACTAACTCCAAGAGTTTGGAAGAGTGGAATTGCAAAGGGTCAATTCACTTGTTTCCTCAAAAGATCTGAAGTCCTGCAGCTCTGAGGCAGTGCTTAACAAATGGGGGAAACAGATCATGTCCAAGTTCCAGAGTCACAATATTATCCTCCCTCACCCCCAATAACAGACTTATGCTTTCTACAAAAATCTGAACTACTAACAGTTAAAACAAACAGGCAGTAAAAAAGAGCCAATGGAATTCACTGGGCTGGACTTAGATCTCTTGTGGGCGCGAAGGGAGTCGAAACTGATGACGTGCTTGACCCCTCCCTCAGATGCAGCCTAGTCATTTCCTACAAAGGAAATAAAAGTACTCAGTAAAAATACTCCTAGATAAGAGGGTATATTTTATCCTACTTTTTAGAAGTTATTGTCCCCCAAAGTATCCCAAACCTGTTAAAATTGAAAAAATAGGCCCTTCTATCAGACTAAGCGATCTAAAGCAAAAGGATAATGGAGGGGGTGGTTCTTCATATTGGCATTCTTATCAAATGATTTTCACTTGCTATGCTTGACTGAAAAGGAAGAGGTTGTTCTTGGACCAGTTGCCAATGAAAGGGGCAATTGCCTAGCAGCTCGTCTACCAGTGGTTGATATAATAGTCTTCTTTGTTTTGCTCCTTTCCGTAATGTTCTTCCTGAGAAGAACACAGAGTCCATAGCTGAGAGATGGGAGCAGAGTGTGCCTCTCTCCGGTTTTCTGCTTCCAGAGCAACACAGAAGAGTGCAAATGTATTGATTGGTGAGTGTCAAAGCCATGTCCTGGCAGAAAGCAAGAGCATCCAAGAATACATGGCATCCAAAGATGAACTACTGAGGCAGCAGAAGACTTGGGAGGAAAATCAAGCAAAGAAAACACCATGGCAAGACATGACTTTCCATGGGATATACTATTGACAGACTAAGACAGATAGCTAAGTTGGCAGACACTGGGAAAACCTAACAGTAGTTGGAAAGGACTGGACTAAAAGACAGCACTAAAGTATTGATCATTGCAGCACAAAACAGTCACCAGATCCATAGAATCAGGGATCTACCATACTAGAGAGGATCTGAGGTACAGACTATGCAAAAAGGCCTCAGAGACAGTCCAACATATAATGGCAGAGTGTAAGATGTACACAGGACCAGCATACAAGGAATGGCACAAGCAAGGAGCTGGCACTGTGTAAAGGAACATCAGTGCAGTGTACAGGCTAGATCTTCCCAAGGCCAGACAGGAGATCCAAGATAAGGTTGTGGAGACTAAGAGAGCTAAGATTCTGTTGGACTTTCAGATCCAGACAGAGAGGCAAGTATTGGCCAGACATCATGGTAGTAAACAAGGACCAGAAGATAGTAACTGTGTTAGACGTACTGGTACCAAATGACAGCAACATCAGGAAGAAGACATATGAGAAGCTGCAGAAATAACAGGGCCTGAAGGAGAAACAAGAGAGGATGTGGACAGTAAAAGCCAAAGTAATCCTAGTGGTGATAGGCTGGATACTCAAGGCTGGAAGAATGGCTCCAACAAATCCTAAGAACAACACTCAGAGAACATCAAAAAGAAACAAGTGCCAAATATATTTTTTCATCCAATCTCGAGGTGTTTTTTAATGACTTACCCCTTTGGCTTTGCTTCTTATAAAAGTATTTTTAATGGGACAGCTAACTGACTATGAATAAATGATTTTAAAGATTATAAATGTAACCATTATAAAGATTTTAAGTATTCTATAATAAGAAATCCTTTATAATCCTTAAAATAAATAAACTGGATTAAAAACTTTTTTTAAAAGGCTATCTTGGTGCTCATCTACAAATTGGGCTGACAATGACTGACTCAAATCACTCCCCAGGGTGGACATGAACACACTGTTATCACTAAATCACACCACCTCTCTGTCAGAGGAACACTGTTCCATGAAAGGTTGCCAAATTACCATTTCCTTTCATTTTTATTCTGGGAGGGGGGGAGTATGCCAAAATGCCTCTCTACTGAAGTGGTAACCTTGACACTCAGTAGAACAGTGTTTCTCAACCTTGACAATTTTAAGGCATGTGGACTTCAACTCCCAGAATTCCACAGCCAGCAATGCTGGCTGTGGAATTCTGGGAGTTGAAGTCCACATGCCTTAAAATTGTCAAGGTTGAGAAACACTGCAGTAGAACATCTTGGGGGCTTGGGGTGGTGACGCATAATGGAGAAATGAATAATGGCTGACAAAAGCAGTTTGGAACCCCATCCACTAGGGAGCAACCAGGGAGTCCCAATTACCATTTTTGTTTACAACAGGGGTCTCCAACCTTGGCAGCTTTACGACCTGTGGACTTCAACTCCCAGAATATATCAGCCAAGCCATAAAGTTGCCAAGGTTGGAGACCCCTGGCTTACAAGAATCTCCTCCACTCTTATCTCCCCAGGCGCAGACGACTCTCACAAGTACTTGAGAGTTCACCCTGCTTAGACCAGGATATCAATGGTGCCGTTTGGGCCTCTTGTCCCTAACCCTGCAGGTGCCCTCATCCCTCCTTTCTCTCCCTTGTTCGGGGAATCAGGTTAGGGAAGCCACAGCCCCGAGCAATCTTCTCCCGAGAGGTCCCTGGCAGGGCCTCCAGGTTGCCTCGCGGGGTTTACTACAACCCCCCCCCACCCTTGCTCCCGAGCCAGGTGCGTTGCCGTGGCAACGGCGGACAGGGGAAAAAAAAAAAAAGTCCAGCATTCTGAGAGCAGAAACCCGCGGCCAGGAACCGCCACGCCTTCCCTGCCGCCTCTCTTCAACTTGGGGAAACATGAGGGCGCTTCTTGCCCGTGGCAGCCACGGCTCCAGCACCACCCCGAAACCTCGGTCGCCCCTGGGGAGAGCTCATGGTGCCCAAAGCTGAAGCCCTGGTAGGCGGAGAGGAAAAGCGAGAGGGCGGCCGGGACTTTCTCCCGGGTGAAAAAGAGGCTTCGGGACTTTGCTGCGCTCAGGTGCCTCGCTCGCTTTCTCCCTCTCCGCTCTTTGCTCGAGCCGGGACGGCGGTCCTGGCTTGGCGCGGTTCCCTTCCCTCTTCCCCCCCCCCACCGTCCCCGGATTTGTGGCTTTGGAGGCATTCTCACTCAGGGAAGTGCCTGATTCTGCAAAGTCGACGGCGTGGTCTAAGGTGGATGGAAAGCCGCCTCTTTCTCCTACTTTGACAGTTACGGTAGCTCGTGGGCGGAAACGGCAGAGTGTCTTTCGGTCCCGGGGCAAAAGCCCCTCTCCTTTGGGACTCAAGGTCCCAAGTGATCAAAACTGGCGGTGGTGAAATGCAAAGACCCCTCTTGGGAGATAATAAGAGGGGGGGAAGTGTGTTTTTGCGGGTGTGGGGTGTGTGTGTGTGAGAGAGAGAGTAGACTTAGTGTGTTTGCAGGAAGAAAGAAAACAGCTCAATTTTTTTGGTGGTTGGATCCTGCTGAAGATACAATAACACCAAAGCAGCCTCAGGCCTGGTGTTCATTCAGGTGTGTGTCCGTGTGATGTATGTAGTAGGGCACATCTTTGCAAAAAGTAGACAGAAGTTTGGACTAGCAGGTTGGCGTCCTATGTTTTCCTTCCTACCTTAACTCAGGTGGTGGAGAACAAAATCTGAATGAATGAAATGGGCCAAAATGGAGACTATAGCCACATACCTTGAAACCCAAATTACAATGAAATGTAGTGATCTTGAGGTGATTCAGTGTATGATAAATTTGGAGGGTTATTTTTAGGGAACTCATAATTTTTAATGCTTCTCTTTGTAAAAAAAAAAGCACCCCTTTCTGTTAATATAAATTGATAAATAGTATAAGCAAAAACTTTTCTTCTCAATATAATCAATTTTGGGAGTGGCATTTTAATATGCTGGGAATCATCGTACCTTTTAACTTCAGTATAGGTGAATTGTATAATTGAAATCATTTTTAAGATTGTCCCTTTCTGCTTACTGCTTAATCTCTTCAGTAGAAGCAGTGAAGAATGCGAATATTACATTCTACTCTGTTTTATTTTTTTCACTTTTTATTCCATTGAAAAATTTCCATTTTAATACGAACATTTTTAAATAAATTTTGCAACCTCCCAACTATCGACCCTATGTGATTTTTCTATCCTTTGCCATTTTTGTGTGCTTCTGCTAGCTGCTATTAAAACCACAGTAAATTACATTATGCATATCTTTTAATATTTGATAATAAACACTTCCTTTGTCCTTCCATCTCTGAATGTCATGCTAGGCTTCTTTAGACAGTCACTTTATGGCTATTTATTTTTTTAAGTGAAAAAGATAAGCAAAACAGAACAGAATTGAATAAAAAGAGATGTGAAGATGTGATATTTAATTGCAAAAATTTTTAAAAATGGGTTTTCTGGGGCTTCCATAACAGCAGAGTTGGGGAGGGATGTGGTTTCTTGACTGTATGCAATAAGCATTTCTGCTTTGCATCTTTAGTTTGTGTGAATGTGGAGGGAGAAGGATTATTTTATTATTCTTAAGAGACTGGCAAGAATTGGTTGCCTAGCAGAAGGACTCTTTGAACTGTTATGGAACTGAAACCTTTGGGAGAACTTAAGAGCCTCCCTGTTTTTTTAGAAATAGAAATACTATTGGCGGTTGCTCTGACGTGCCAGTCATGCTATAGCTATGTATGCAGTGCCTATACTGCAAACTGGAATTCAAAGATAATTGTCAGAGAAAAATAGTGAAAGAAAATAAATTCTATTCTTCTTAAACCTACAGGTTTGCAAACCACTGTGTTCATTACCAACAGGACCCAGGACAGGAGAGTGCAAAGACGGCTATGAGTAGTCCCAGTGCCAAGCCAACATGTCTGTCACAGCCTGTGGTGAAGAGTGTGATGGTGTATCGCAATGGAGACCCTTTCTTCCCTGGGCGGCGTGTTGTTATCCATGAGAAGAAGGTTTCCAGTTTTGATGTCTTTCTAAAGGAAGTGACAGGTGGTGTGAATGCTCCTTTTGGGGCTGTGCGGAATATTTATACACCCCGTGGTGGGCATCGCATTCGTCAGCTAGATGAGATTCAAAGTGGAGAGCACTATGTTGCTGGTGGCAGAGAAGCTTTCAAAAAACTAAAGTAAGTAGTCATATGTTCATTCCAACCAACATGATATAGAAACTGAAATGTGCAATCTTTTATATACAAGTCCTCCAAGGAGGGGTGACAGCATTATTTTTCCTTAGATTTAAATGTTTTAACTAGACAATGGTTCATAGGTCCAGTTCCCAGTCTTTCTCTTTGTCTTTTCACGTATGTATCTTTATCTCCCTATACATTTTTTCTTTCAGAAATTATGGAACATTTATGTGAAAAGTACCGTTCCAACATCATTAACAATTTTGATTAATTAAATTTTGATTTAAAGCTGCCATTCAGAAGCAAACCATTTGGAATTCTTTATATATCTTTAATGTCAGTGGTCCTCACTTGCAGTTACTATGACCAATAAAAAAAGAGTTCGTAGATCTAGTCCTAAATCTCTGAAAGGTGCCACCTTACCTATTTCAGTATACATACTAGGGTCACTAAAAGACAAAAGTGGACTGATAACAATAGAGGACTGATAACAGTGGAACACACTGGTATGACAGACTTAGCTTGTCATGCAAGCTACTCCTGATGAAAGTTCATGGATCATTAACAGAACATTTACAGCATTGAAGCCAAACTACAATTCCCATAATTCGTCATGGGAAGTAGAAATGGGGCTTACTATAAAATAATGTAAACCAATATGAATTTAGAAAATAGGTATGCTTTAGTATAAGTTTACCCTTTGTTGCTTGCTTTTAGAAGTAAAACTTGCTGATGTTGTTGTGTTTTTCTAATATGTTTTTAAAAACTAATGTCAGAGGTAATATATATAGTGTATACTGTATGTACACACACACACACCCCTTTTGTTAGTTCCATCCCTGCACTTTACATTGTCTTTGGTTTAAACACTATTGCCTATAATCTTCTCCTATGGCTAATTAATTCCAGTCTAGTTAATCAGTTATTAAGAAAAGAAAAATCCAAATTCTCCACAAAATTATACTTTTTAAATTAAGCAAGTATAGTACATTACATCAGTTTACAAGTATATATTTATATATAATAAAATACCATAAAATGTAGAGTACCCCATCATCATATAATATTAATTCCTTGTCATTGTTATTTGCTGGAATCATAACTCATATTAAGCTTATAATCGCTATAATGCGGCTTATTGGTTAAGCACTTGTCTAGTGAATGCACTAGTTGTCAAACCTTTGTAGTAATTAAAAATATAAGGAAATATTCCTAAACAGCCTACTAAGAATCGAGTTTGTCACATGGGTATAATGTTTTGGCTGGTTATTAGGAAAAACCATGAAAATAAGAAAGTATAAGACAAGAAGAAAAAGAATATTCTGGTAAATATAGTATTGAATAGCTGAAACTTTACAAGATTTTTCATTTTATATTAGTATATATCCTCTTTTGTTTTCTTGTTTTTCAGCTATTTGGATATTGGAGAGCCAAAGAAAAGACCGATGGAAAATAATAATGAGGTAGTATATTTTACATATTAATATAAATCTGTATTACACTTGAAGTATAAACAAAACAAAATTTTATTGATTTAGATTTCAGTCTGCTCTGATTTATTTGGAAATCAAAGGCACATTTCTGAGCAAACGTCTATAGCTGGGGTCCCCAACCCCTGATCCGTTGACCGGCACCAGACTGTGGCGTGCCAGCAACCAGTCCGCACAAACAAGCAAAGCCCCATCCGCGGGATGCAGGTAGCACACAAAACCACGTCCCCTCCGGTCTGCAGAAAAATCTTTCTCCACAGAACCAGTCCCTGGTGCCCAAAAGGTTGGGGGCCTCTGGTCTATAGCTTTGTTTTATAAAACAGCATTTATATATTAGATTAAAGCTTAAGATAATTGTTTGGTCTGATTTATTGAGATTTGTGAACACAGATATTTTTATTTGCCCATGTTGCAATAGTAAAATAAATAGTGTGCTTTCTGAGCTCAGCAGTATGCTCTAATTTTTAAAGAGATTTAGAAAGCTAAAATCTAGAAAACTGCATTGTCAAACCAGTCTGATTAATAGATGCTATTTTTCCTGTGCTCCTGCTACCTGCTCTGTATCAAGCTAGGATATCCATCTCTGAGATGGAAGCAAAGAGATGGTTTTCTGTTAATCTTTGCTATCTTTAATAACCTTGTGAATTTTTAGAGCCTGGATACTTGAGGGACTTGGCAGTTTGCAAATAAGCCAGACAGACAAACCAACATGGTAACTCAGTTCATGCAGGTGCAATGCCAAATTGTTTTCCATATTGTAACTTATGTGAGATTTCTACTGCTTGAAGTGGGCTCCTGGAAATTGGGACTTTATGGTCTTGAGGTGATGGAGAATTGTCTGGATATTCCCCCAAAGCCAGGACTTGATTTAGGTTAAAACTGGGATTTGCACCTAATTAAGTAAAGATCCTAAAACCCAGACTATGATATGCTATATTAATCTGCATCAAGAAATAAAACAGCTTTGCAAAGCGTTTTGTGTTATTGACAGATTATGATAGTGGTTGTTGTTCAGCTGTTAAAAGCTCTTATCGCCTAAGAATGAATTGTAAAATGACAAAAGTTGAAACAGGCAACTTTTGAGGATCCTGTATAAATATGTTTTATGTATTCTGAGGCATTGACTTGACTATTGATTTTTGGTTTCACAATCAGGGGAACCAGAAGTATAAGCCATAATTTGTCCACCACTGATATACGACAGTATAAGATTATGTTACTATTCAAGTATATTCTGCTCTAGATTTATACTTTTTTAGATTTTTTTTTGGTTACGTTGTCTTACTCTTTTCGAGGTCTTTTTGTCCCTAGAGAAAAGATTTTAAAGAATGAAATATTGAGAACACTAAGCAAATATAATATGTACTGTTATTTGGTACAATATATGTGAGAGAATGAAAATGTGTCTTAAAAATAAAGAGAAATATTGTAATTTGAATGACTGTTTTGTGTGAATCAAAATGTATAATATACTCATTTACATAATATGGAGGATAGAAGGAAGGAGAATCTGAAATTTAGATGAAATTAAAAACTAATGCAACGCTGTTGGATTATTTAGATACTTTTTTATTTAGAATTTTTTCCATGATTATTGCCTCAGTTGTAGCACTGATAAATTTTGAAGATGAGCACTTAAATAATACTAATATTTCTGCCTATTACCAGTTGTTATAACTTGGGGTTAAAAAGTCATTGTGATTGAATCTAACTGATTTATAATTGAGAATTGTTTTTAATTTTTAAATGGACATTTTAAATAGGATTTAAAGTAGTTTACCTATAGAATTTTATTCATCATAGGCACAGCTAAATTCCTTCAGTATTTAGAAGCATATGCTTTGCAAGCTTTTAAAGGAATGGTATGATTTCTGATATGCATTAACTCAATTATAAGATAATTTATCCTCTTTGTAATAGATCTACAGTTACACAATTTAGCACCAGATTAGATTATTTCTGTCTTTGTAAATAAAAGCTCCTGTCGGTGATAGAAGAACATGGCATTTTGGGATCTTGTTCATTACTTGAGTTAAAAATTTAAATAGGATTCCCCGAAAGGTCTTGAGATATATTGTAGGAAATACCATCAAGTCTGGAGATTAATTCAATTTCAGTTTCTGTATTGCTTCTTTGATTTCATCTTCTGTTATTAATTAAATAAGATTTCCTGTTGCTGCTCTGTGAATTTTATGAATAGCATTGAATCTAAATACTCATCAGTAATTAGATGTCTATTTACTAAGTAACCTCAAGCAATCATTAACAAATTGCCTGCCCCGTCTTTCAGCTTGTCTTCGAATGGTGTCTTTTCCACATTTCAGTTCTTAAATGAATACCAAGTTCTGCAACTATTTACCACATTAGTCAATAGCCAACCATCTATATTTTGAGTTGTCCGTAAGCAGTACTTTCATTAACTTGAAAACTGGAAGTACTATATAACCCTTATGATTATCTAATGTCTAATTAGCTGTCTAATTTTGTGACAGATGTTAAAAAGCTGTTTTCTTTATTTTGAATACATTTTGGATAATTTCCAAAGCTATATCATATTAGCTACCTTTTTCTCAGCTAAGATTTCCCAAAGGATGTATCTTTCCTAGGGAAACTAAAGTGCCCGCTCCATGTTTATCACAGTTGCTATTTTTGTGCACCTTTTCTCTACTGGGACAATTTTCTGACGTTGAAGTATTCAAAATATTTAACAATGCTGAATGTATTTTTTTAAATAATTTAAATTGGAACTTTTAAATCATTATAAACAAACAGTCCTATCTTTTCAGTATATATCCTGAAATAGTATTTTTTCCAAAGTTGGAGGTTGTCAGTTAATATTACTTAATCTAGATTTAGTCTGAAACCTTGAAGCACCACTGCAAGAAAATGTTTCTGGGAACCTACACTGAACTTTTTCACTTAGCAATAGTGTATATTTGCAACTTACTGAGAGAGGGAAAGATTTTGGAAGTACTTGAGCTTCAAGTTATTACTTTTATAAATGTGTGCCTGGTAACCATCATGATCATTCATTCAGCAACCATTTGAAGTTAGAATAGTGCTGAATGAATGGTATTTATGGTATTTATGACTAGCCTCATGAATCCCAGCGACCGGTTAGGGCGCATAGGGTTGGCCTCCTACGAGTCCCGTCTGTTAGACAATGTCATTTGGCGGGGCCTAGGGCAAGGGCCTTCTCTGTTGCTGCCCCAGCCCTCTGGAACCAGCTTCCCTCAGAGGTTCGTACTGCTCCCTCCCTCCTAGCTTTCCGGAAATTGCTGAAGACGCATCTATGCCGACAGGCTTGGGGCGTATGAGCTGTGCTCTGCCCCTGGGCCCTAGGAATGTCCCTCCATCAGCGACTGTGAGCTGATTGTGTTTGTATGTTGTATGAATGCAATTAATTTTTAAATTTTTTATTGTATTGTTGTTGTGAGCCGCCCTGGGTCCTAGGAGAAGGGCAGCATATAAATTTAAGCAAATAAATAAATAGTTCTCAAACGTTATGCCCCCTCCATGGTCACATGATCAGAATTTTAACCCTTGGCAGCCTGCCCACATAAGATCTCATAGGTGCTGTAACTTTCCCCATCTGCCTATCTTCTCCCCATCTTTGCTGTTTTGACTGCCTTACATTCTGCTCTGAAAACACCCATCCCACTATGCCCTCTGCTGCCCCCATCATCCCCAGACAGATATTCTCTGTCTTCTTTTCCCTGATGCTGCCAAGGTACACCTGGGGCTCAGAAATGGCCAAACAGCAGGTCATTAACTTCCATGTAATTAACTTCTATAAAGCTATCTTTGTAATCTTTTCACTGGTGTTATGCTGTTCTTCAGGTTTGCTCAGAGAGAAGATAAAAAGTCTATCTAAATGATGAGCTAGTTCCTTTAGTACTCATAAGGCAATTCATTTTGTCCTGTAGATTTAAACTCATTTGCAGTAAATAGATATTCTTTGACTGGGTTTCTATCAATCTCATCTTCTTTCTGCCTCATGGAACACATGCCCTCTTCTTAGAGAAGACTGAATCAAAATAAATGTTGAATAATTCCTTCTTTTTTATCTGTTAGCAATTTTTCATTTTCCCTGAGCATCTATGTACTGATTTTTTCCCCTCTTCCTTTTGTTCTGAACATAGCTAAAGAAATCCTTTTGGATTTCTTTTGTATTCTTTGTAAATCTCAGTTTATTTGAAGTTGTAACTCTTCTGATACATTTCTACAATTCTTAATGATCTGTACGTAATCTTCCTCTTTTCATCTCATATAGGTATCTTTTTAAATTTTTTTTATTTCAGGGCTCCAATAAATCTTTTGTGCAGTTACTTTGGCTGCCTCTACTGTCCTACGTTCTTTTCCTCATTAGGATATTTCCAGCTGTGTTTTTAATATCTCCTTAGAAACTCTCACCAATCTTGAGTTCCTTTTCCAATTAGCTGCTCTTGCCATGGAATCCTATTTATCATTGCTTGAATTTGTTGAAATATGTTTTTTTTTGAAACTGAAATATGTGTTCAATTACATTCAGCTTTGGTTTCCTTAAAATCAGGAATTCCAGCATTATATGACCGCTTTCCTCTGAGCCTTCTGGTATTCTTGCTTTCTTCTTTAATAGTGAAAGTATTCCCTTTTGGTTATCATCAAGTCAGGAATAGCTCTTCTTTATCCCCTGAAAGAAAAGCCATCAGTAAGAAAAGTAGGCAATTCTGCAGAATATTTAGCAGAGTTTAGCTTCTAGAAGTTATCATGAAGCTTCCTATCACTACTACTTCATGTCTCTTGGAAACATCTGCAGTAATTGTTGTTGTACCAATTGTTTTGTTTTTGTTTTGGATTATAATCTTCCCAGAGGATAATTGTTAATAACAGCCTGACTATAAATATAAAGACTGTAAATATATGTCATTCCACATGGACAAAAAGTTGCTGCCCGGAATCTTACAGGAACCTCTTGTTTTGTAAGGTGCCAGAACAACAATTTTCTTTTTGTAAGACAATTTTTTCATGAACCCTTTGTGCTCTTTTAAAAAAAATGCATCTTTTGAGCAGCACTGTAAACAATAAACAAGAAAATATTGTAATTTGTACAGGAGAGGGAGAAAAAAACACTTAATTTTTATATGATTTGAATAATCCAGCTCTTAACTACTGCAGGTTTTTAAAAATGTAGCTTGGTAAGTTGTTTGGTAGTTAGTATCTTGGTAACCTAATGAGCACTGCAAGACATACACTGTTATTCTTTTGAAGTGAATACCTTGAGGATTCAGTGTACTGTAGTATTGACCAGAATGCCTGTGAAAACAAAAATGTTATTTCTAATTTACATGTGTACTGATAATTGTAATTGTGTCTGAAGAGATAATTCCAACCTTCAATAAAATTGCATATGCTGATTTATTAATGTACAGTATATTTAGAAAGTCATCGTAATTTCAACATGTAAAGTACATCTCATTATGGTGGACATGTCTGTATATTTATTTATTTAGAAAATTTATATGGCTGTCCAACTCACAGTGACTTTAGGTAGTTTACAGAAATAAAACCCCAATATAAAACTCAATAAAGCAACCTAGAACTAAGAAGAAATTTCCTGAAAGCTAGAACAATTAACCAGTATAACAACTTGCCTCCAGAAGTTGTGGGTGCTCTAACGCTGGAAGTTTTTAAGAAGAGATTGGACAACCATTTGTCTGAAATGATATAGGATTTCCTGCCTGAGCAGGGTATTGGACCTTTCTATTCTATTCTATTCTATTCTATTCTGTTCTGTTCTGTTCCGTTCTGTTCTGCTGTAGTCTAGTCTAGTCTAGTCTAGTCTAGTCTAGTCTAGTCTAGTCTAGTCTAGTCTAGTCTAGTCTAGTCTAGTCTAGTCTAGTCTAGTCTTTCTATTTCTATTTCTATTTCTATTTCTATACCCCCATCCCTTTGGTAATAAAAAATCCAACCACTTGATGAGTTCCATATCATCTTGAGATCCTTAGGCACATTGGCAAAACCATGACTTCAGGTTGCCTTTCGAAAGAGAGTCAAAGTGGGAACCGATCTTATTTATGCAGTGGTGATGTTCCACAGGGAGGGAGCCACGTGAAGAAAGACCTTCTTCTTGGTCCCATCAGATGACCCTCATTTAAGAGAAGGAATCCAATATATATCCCTACATCTTTGTTCTGATGGGTTGAATAGATATAAATGGGAAAAGATGGTCCCTTTGAATAACCTGGCTCCAGATCAGGGATTTAAAGGTAACAACCAACACCTTGACTTGAACCTGGAAACAAACTGACAGCCAATGCAGAATAGAAATATCCAACTCTTGAAGCAGAAGCTTGAATCTTGTCTCAGAATAGGCATATGCTATATATGTTATATGAGGTATAGTGCGAAGTTATGACCAAGGTGCTAAATATATCATTTTGATTTTTACAATCTTGGTTAATTAACATCACATTATGATACCATAATCAAAAGAACTGAAAAATGTTATAATATTAATACTGTTAATTTAACATTTAATTTAACATTGAAAATTTAACATTTTCAGGCCATACTTTATAAACTGAGTTTATTTTACACTTCTGTTTGTACCCTATTGATTGGATAGTTATGGAAGGTATTTATTACACATAACAAAATCATTGAAGAAGTTACACTTTTTGCACCTTATTGATTGACTCAGAGCCTTAATGAAAGCCCCAAATGCTAAAGGCTGAGGCCTGAGAATGTGAGAGTAATAATTAATAAAATTATTTAATTTTATTAATTGTTTTTTTAAATCAAAATCATTTTCATTTCTGAGCAATGTATATCTTGTTCATTAATATTGAAATGATGGCATGAAGAAAACGTTAATAAACATGATATTGGGTGAACTGCATAACACTTTATATACTATATGTGGTATATTGCGAAGTTATGACCTAGATGCTAAATGTGTTTTGTTTTGTTTTTTTGCCAACAGTTATCTCTGGAAGATGTAAGTGTCTAAACTGGATATTTATATGTTTATTATTAAAATATTGCCCAAATATTTGACAGTCTATACAGCTGCATGTAAAGTATCCAACTCTTGAAGCAGAAAGTAGAATGTAAATATAATAAAATCAGGATGAATGTCATCACATGTCACTATGAATAACGTCTGACTATATGTACATAAATTGAGAATTGTTAATATATATAATGACTTTCCTACATCCAATCAGTGATGTAGGATTTTGTATGCATAGTCCCTAGGAACTGCTTTTTCATTGGGAAACTGATTTTAGACCTTTCTTTTCCCCTGCACTCCTCTTAAAAACTTCACTTTGCAGTTGTAGACAGTTAATCATAACTAGAATTTCAGAACTCCAGCATGCCATGGATACCTCCATATCATTCAAGGCGATATAGATGTGTGCAATACAGTATATTCCTACATCTTTTTATTTGAAGGGTTTTTAAAGTATTTTCTATTTATTGGCATTTATTTTGGGTCTGCTGGGCTCATACTGGGAAACTGTGTGCCTTTTTGGTTTTACTGTAAGTTTTCAAACTGAGGTCTGGTGAAAAATAATAGTTCTTTCCCCACAGTATTATGCAAAATATTTAATATTCTTGCAGTATTTTTTTTTACTTAATCACCACTGCCCATGAGAAATGAGGAAGAACCCTGGCATGAATTGTTTAAACTGTACAGGTACTCTGCGTTTAGTGATCATTGCTGAAACTGGTAACTTAGTCATTAAGTGAAGTGCTCACTAAGTGAAACCATGACTGTGTTTAAGATCTTACTTCACAGTACTTACTTTGCTTTACAGACCTGTGAAGGTTGTAAATGTGAGAATTGGTCACAAAATTTCTTTTCTGTCATGATCATCACTGCAAATGGTTGCTGTGTGAGATAATCACTAATTGAGGATTACCTGTAGCTTTATTTACTGTTTCTGGCAAGGAAGTTAAAGTCAAATTTTAAAATAAAATATTGAATCAAGCAAACACTTTTTAAAATGAATATGTCATTTTTGAAATGGCAGATTGTTTGAAAGGTCATTTACGCTGTTAAACCAAGTTGGTTAGTGTCTTGGTGGAAATCTACTTACTTTCTCTATTGTATCTCAGATATTGGAAAAACACTGCATATTACTTTTGGGGCTAAAGTACTTACTAATTTACCTACAGGTAGTCCTCGATATACAACCATTCGTTCAGTGACTACTCAAAGTTATGATGGCACTGAACAAAGGGACTTAGAACTTGTGTCTAAAGTTATAGCCAATGCAATATCCATGTGCTCATGTGATCAAAATATGGGCCCTTGACATCACCACACTTACAACTACAGGGGTGCTGCAACTCCAGCCCCCCACCTCCCTTTCTGTATGTCCTTTATGGTACCTATTGCCCTATGCTCTGTTACCCCAGCTCACCTTTACTGTTTTTTTGTTCCCATTGCTAATGAGACATGCCTGGCATGGCTGCTGGGCCGGGCCAGGACTAGCTTTGCATTGTAAAGAAGAAAAAAGAAGATGTTTTTGCCTCCCCCCCTCTTTTTCATAATGCAAAGCCAGTACTAGACCCACCCAGCAGCTCTTTGCAAAGGGGCATGTTGGCATGGTGCAGTCAGGGATTGCTTTCAGGTCCCCCCCCCCTTTTTCACAGCATGAAGCCAGCCCCCAGTCTGGCTCAGCAGCCAGGCCCAGCAGGCCTTGTCAGCTCTGGGATAGCAAGAAGGTAGTGAATATCAGCTGGGGTAGCAGAGGACAGGTCAGCAGAGGTCTTGAAGTGCCGGGTGATATAATGAAATATGAGCATGACTTTGTGGGATGGTGGGAAGAGATACTGCCTAGGAAACAATCTTGGAGAGGCAGGACCCCAATAGATTAACAGCAAGAGAGAGAAACAAGGACCTGCCATAATTGTTTAGGCAATTACAGTAAAATGATGGCGAGGGATTTGTACCTTCAGACTTGCAAGATTCTGTTAATGTAGCTTCACAATAAAGTAGAATTAGTTCATCTATTCGTGTTTCCTATATGGTTTACTTGGGCGGGCTGACAAGTAGTAAGTGTGACTTGGACTAAGCTGTGGCGACTGAGGTTTCCCAGACTATGGAAAGCAGCTCCAGAGCTATCCGGTTCTGGGGCTGCTTGCCATTCTGCATGCAGGGTGTAGGGCAGCCCAGAGGGCAAAGATGAGGAAAAGGTAGGAATGGCTTGGATTGAGGCATGTCCTTGGCTAATGACTGGTAAAATTTGCTGAACAATGGCAATAGGGTTTGCTGGGATTGCAATTGCTAAGCAATGTGGTCACCAAGAAGAAAACCAACCCTCCCCAAAATTTGCAGGGCATGCTATTCTATACAAATTGGAAGCAAACTCCACTCTCATAATGATGATGTTATCTACTCGTGTAATGCAAAGAAACAACCAATTGAGAATTCCACATAAAAAAATAAAACATAGCTAAATCTAATTGACAGCAACCCTGTTATTCATTTCTATCCATACCTTATTCTTGGAATCTATCTTTGCTTCCATCATGTCCATCTATGACTTTGTAAAATGCTTTTTATTTTTTAGAATTTATATCTGTCTCTTTGAGAAGCTCATCAGCTCTCTCCAATCACAACTTTCTTGGTTTTTTTCCTCTTCCTCTCAACCCATTCAGTCATTTTGTGTGTACGATATATAACATATTATAAATATGATATGATATAAATATTGAAATGCAGTCATGATTTATTCTCTCTGTAAAACCAAACTCAATTTATTTTTTTTGTAATGGTCATATAACCATTCAGTCAAACATTCATTTAGTACACATTTATTCTTAACCCTACTGCTTCATTGTTGACCATATTGCTTCATTTTTGACCCTATTCAATCTTTAATACTCCAGTTAATTGTAATTATGTAATTTCCCCCACTCCTTATTTTTGATGGAACCTACTTAGAAATATCTTGAACAGAGGATGTCAGAGTTGTTTAATCTTCTCCCTATCACCCATTTGTCTACTGAATATCTTATAGTTTCTGCTTCAACCTCACTGAAGAAATGACACTCAAATGTGTGGGATAGGAATGAAATTTAGATCAGGCAAATGATTAACAGGGCTAAAGAATTCCTTTCTTTTCCCATGTTACCAGTTTTTCCCTTAATATTTCACTTTTGTGCAAGCTTTTCATTAATGGAGAAAGAGAGAATTGCACAGAAAATGCAACTATTTATGCTAGTTCATAAATAATCTATGCTGACTGTAAATGATCTAACAATATAAAAATTAAATTTTGCTAGAGAACAGTACCAGAATGCCCTATTGGCTCACTGGACTTATCATATGGATTCCTTCTTGTGCTTAGGAATGCTGATTCTCAGGCAAGATAGATATAGGCAGGCAGGCAGACAGATAAGATATATGAGTAGTTACTCTGTCTGTGTATGTACTTATGCGTTCAGTATAAGAATTTGTTACAGCTTTTTTTGCACTTGCTTGGTGGGTACTTGGGGATTAATCCATAATCCATTAGTCTATAGAAATTATATTCTTAGTACCAATAGATAACTCTTCCAAATAATCATTGAATGGAAGAAGTGAGGAATAACCTTTTACCTGATTTCTGTATATTCCACTGATTTTCTGAAACAGATCATGCATGTATAACCTGCAAGAGCTATCCCTTTGCAGATGAGATTGGAAAATTAGCATGAATCTAATATCCTGCTTGACATGCTCTTCAGTAATGCGAAAAGAGATAATTTTTCAAGGTGTATCTGTTTCAAAATAATTTATAAAAAATGATTTCATAGGAATTAATATCATTGGGAAATCAGTATAAAAAGACACAAGTCATGCCTTTTCTGGGAGAACCTTCCATATATGGAGTACCATCACAGAAAAGGATTTCTCCCTTGTAGAGATCCAGCTCTCCTTCTTTTGTGATGAAACTTGGAAGAGGGTAGTGTTTGTAAATTCATGGCAGCTGTGTTTACATTCAGTATCATTTATATTGCAGCATATCAGGTTTTTGAAACATTTTGAGATATGTGGGGAATGGTAAAGAAAGAGAGATTGCTGTAGTCTGATAATTTGTTAATAGAATGGAATGTAAGAGTGAAAGTAAGGTAGGCAGCAAACTGAATTGCAAAAATATTCTGGGGAAAGATGGCAATAGAGTATGAATAGTAAAGAGATACACAATACTGTATAGTAACGAGAAATTTGGCTTTGAGGCCCATGTTCTTTCATGTCTGCGCCTTGAAATAAATTTCCCAATTTATCTATGATTTGTATGTAAGTTATATTTATTTTAGCTCCCTTATTATATTTTTGCCACTTGGTTTAATACTCTTTGTAATAAAAAATAAAACTGTTGTCCTTAAGAGTAATAATTACTTCAATTGCAATGGGAGGAAAATTGTATGAAATTAAATGTTTCAAAAACACTGTTTTGAACAATCAATACCCACTTTCTCTCTCTCTCTCTCTCTCTCTCTCTCTCTCTCTCTCTCTCTCTCTCTATATATATATATATATATATATATATATATATATATATATATATATATATATATATATATATATATATATGTATGTATGTATGTATGTATGTATGTATGTATGTATATATGTAGGTCTTTGGTTCTTCGGGTTTTCTCCCACGTAGAATTGCAAATTCTACATGGGAGAAAACCCGAAGAACCAAAGACCTACATACAAACACCCACGAAAACCTCAGAAAACAAATATATATATTGACATACATTTTGCTTTCAAAACAAAATTAAAGCTAGGATATCCAGAAGATAAATTCATTTTTTTGTGTTCTAGAATCACAAAATAGATATAACCTGTCTCACACACATACGTAAACATAACAGAATAACAAAGTTGGAATGGATCTTAGAGGTCTTTTAGTCCAAACCCCTCCTCAAACAGGAGACCCTGTACAAATGGCTGTCCAATCTTTTGAAAGCCTCCAGTGATGGAACACTCACAACTTCTGAAGGCAAACTGTTCCACTTATTAATTGTCCTGGCTGTCAGAAAAATTCTCTTTATTTTTATATTGGATCTTTTCTTGATAAGTTTCCATACATTGCTTCTTGCCCTGCGTTCAGGTACTTTGGAGAATAGGTTGACTCCCTCTTCTTAGTGGCAGCCTCTCAAATATTGGAACACTGCTATCATGCCACTCTTAGTCCTTACTCTTCTTTAGACTAGAACATACCCAATTACAGCAACTGTTCCTTATATGTTTTAGCCTCCAGTCCCCTAATCATCTTTGTTGCTCTTCTCTGCACTCTTTCTAGAGTCTCTTTTTATATTGTGGTGATCAAAACTGAATGAAATATTCCAAGTGTGGGCTTACATCACACTACATGCTACATTTTGAATGAAAACACTTGAATTATAAAACATGTTTTGAGTTTTAGTACATTTTAATGTATTCCATTTGGTATATAAATGTTGAATAGATAGTTTTTGAGGAATGGAATGAGGTATAGGCCAGTGCAATGCACTTTACAAATCAGCATAACTTTGCAAGTCTCAAATGCTCCAGTCATACCATATACTCCTATAGAACATGTTGTTTTCTAGAAAGGCTAAGGCAGTCTGATTTATTATTAGAGACTTGTCTAAAAAGAGGTTTCTGCAATATTTATATTTGTGATACAGAATTTTCCAGAAGTATTTAAAGATACTACATCATCAATAATAAGTTCAGATCATTTATTACCAATTAAGAGCAAGAGTATTAAACTTTTTATTCTATGGACTATACTTGGACTTTTACTGGCAAGCCAGGGACCATACTTCAATAAATTGATTTGTGTATGTGTGTGTGTGTGTGTGTGGGTGTGTGCATGCGCGTGCACATGCTCACTCGCACACTTTTGAGTCAGTATTGACTCCTGGTGACTACCTGGACAATTTTTTTCAGTTTCCTTGGCTAGGTTTTGGAAGCGTTTGTCATTGACTTTTAATTTCTAGGGCTGAGGGAGACTGACTAGATCAGGAACAAAAATGTTGGGACAGGACGAACACTAAGTATGATTTTATCCCAATTAAATTAAACATTATTTATTAAACATTAATTAAATTCAGTTAATATGAGTACAGTATTTCTTGTATACTTATTCGATTATCATGTATTTATTCTGTTATATTAAAATAATAAATTGAGAGCAGTTTTTGAAAGGACTCTAGGGAAATTTCACATTCAAGGCTCTTGTGGGTACTGTTGATGTATGTGTAGCTTAGACAACTGTCTTCTATAATATGTTGCCTTGTTGAGACACTTCGTTAAGTTTCATCAGCATGCAGAGAATATAATTGCACACTCCTGGGAATATTTTGAGTGGCTTGTTATAGTATAGCTCTTCAATATATAGGACAAAGGTTTTTTTAAAGAGTCATAAAAATGCAGAGTATATAGAAAAATGTGGTGGAATCTCCAGCTAGACTGAAGGGAGGTGTTAAGAAGGGCCAAGCTTAGAGTCCTTGCAGTGCAGGAAGCAGCACAGGCCTGACTTTCCCCAGAATCCCTGAAGCCTTATCTGACCATTCCCAAGGGAATGCAGTCAGTCTGATGAGATTCTTGTAACATAGGTGACTAACAATAAAGCTTCTGCTTGAGACTAATCATGAGTGGTTCTGGTTGCTTGCGCCTGACAAAAAGTGTGATTTTAAAGTAGTGATACATTCCAACTTTGTCAACTAAGTTTTTAAATGGTTTTTAGAATAAGTGGGCAGTTTGAATCTCTTATAATTGTACATATTGGTTACTGAATATCTCCAAAGGCCTCTCAGCATTGGATTTTTGAAAGAATTGAAATTGGAAGCATATTTAATGAAATAAAAATCTGTTTTTAGAGTACGTATGTAAAAGTGCTGATGCTATATGGGTTTTACCTTTTGTTTCTAGTAATTAGTACCAAAAAAGATTTTAACTAGGTTGACTTGAATTATGGATAGCTATCAAATGGGAGACTATCTTCAAAGAAAGAAAACATGTTATATGATTTCCTATATATTCCCAAATGCTTATTTTATTCATTCATGTATGTGTTTAAAGAACATAATTTTATAAATTAATAATTAAGAAAAAGATGAAAACAATTCATATTTATATAGACATCTAAATATATAACCCTGAATAATGTAGCACTATTTGTATGATTTTCAGGTTTACATTCTGCACAAAATCTTGGTTCCAAATAAGGAACCTATATCAAAAACCAATCAATTCCAACCAATTAGTCTCAGCTACAAATTGGAAATTATTATGCTTCAAAGCAGAAGCAGCATGGAAGAAAAAACTGGTTTATTTCAACAATAATAAAGCTAAAAAGCTATTATGTTAATATAAAAATCAGAAAAAATTCAAAACCCATTACATTTCAGAATTCTGGAGAACTTAAGCACTGATTTGTGGCAGTTTGCTCCTAATTATTACTGTACAATAGAGGAAGAAAGGCATGGACAGGCAGTTCTTGGTTAATGATAGAAATTGGGACACAGATTTCTGCCACTAAGTCATGGGGCCATAAAGTGTGATGTGGCAACCATACGATGCGAGATGCAAATCCTTGTTGATGTTGTTAACTGAATCCCATTGGTTGTTAGGTAGGATCCATCCTTATCCAAGCTGGCTTGGTCTCTCCCAGCCCTGAGCCTTGATAAGGTAAGGGGCTGCCTGCCCTTGAACTCCCTTCATCTGCCTATCTCCCCTACCATCTGACTGCTTGGCCTTCCATCTGCCTGCTGTCCACAACTGCCCTCAACATTAAGGCTGCTGGCATGAAAAAATGCACTGGTGAGAACTGAGATACTGAATGCTGGAATGCCAAAGGACATCCTGGGCAGAGCACAGAAGAAACCCCGGCTGCACCATCATGAAAGAAGTCCCTGTCTAGTACAGTAGTTGTGTGTTATGTGGTGGGCATAAATGGTGATGGGCAAGGCTGGGTGGTAAGGAAAGTTGACCTCAGTGGAAGGCAGGCAGCCAAAGGGTAGTCATAATGGCAGGTGGGTCTGAGTGGGCTTGAATTTTGTTCATGTGACCATAGGCACGCTGCAACAGCCAGAACTTTGAATGGTTGGTGAACAAATGGATGTTCAGGAGGACTACTGTATTCTGCTTTTTGTCAGTTTGAATGCAGTATGAAAAGTCTGAGATTGCTACTTATCTAGGTAACTTATAACATTATATTTAACCATACTATATAAATATAACATATTGAAAATGGGCCTGTGTGTGTATAGTATATATAAAGTATACATACACACGTACAAACATAAACACAAATCTTGTGATTGTTCCTTTTCTCTTACTCCTTTTGGTTCTGTGTCCTGATTGAATTCTAAAATAACATTGTCATGCAATATCTTTTCCATTTCCTTATATTTTTGTCTGCTTGTCATAATTACAGTTCAGTTAATGTTAGTGAAGCATATTCTTTGTGTTTAAAATGTAAAACTGGTTCTTGGATTCAAATAAAACACAGTCTGAAAGCATAGGTGGAAGTTTTCTTTTCAAATCTTGGTGAGTTCCGTATCTGGTAACTCCAATTTTTTATTTTGGGTATAAAGAAAATTTACAAATTAATCTCAGGAATCATGGTGTGTTGAAAGAGCACATTGCAGTTTAATAGTTTAATACATATTACATCCAAATCAAGCTTGAGCAGCATTTACAACAGATACCATATTTCAACATTTTTGAATATAAACAACTTTAAAGATAAACATAACCTTTCCCAGTTACTGGCACTAGGTCATAGTGACAAACGAGAGAGATGTCTTTCCGAACCACTAGGCATGAACTATGTAAAACAGCTAAGAAATTAGTAGAACTGACAACAGTGGGAGGGCAGCATTTCTGTGATTGCTCATTCCACAACATCCCCTGGCATATTAATAATGGCACTAATTCACTTCTGAAGCTCAAGTCAATTACGTAGCAACAAGAAAAACCAAAGGCTGAATGAGAAAAGCAAAAGAGAAACCTTGCAAATGCATATCTAAAAGGCAACTATAATTACACAGTGGTGTGCACTGTATCATTGTTTAATAATGTGCAAAGTCTTTTAAAATACTGATGGAAAAGTTTTTTTAAAAAAATAGTTTTAAAACAAATTAATGTAGGATAAATACTTGACTTTCCTGGGTGGGGGTGTCTTTCAGGTGAAGCCAGTTACCCACAGCAGAATTAATGTGTCTGCACGCTTTCGAAAACCACTTCAGGAGCCATGCACTGTATTGTAAGTATTTATTTAAATCATTTATATTCTTATTTTAGCCAGAGAGTCTCTCAGTATAATGTACAGATTAATGAAAAGAGTTCCTGCCCTGCAGCTTACAGCCTAAAAAGACATAATAAAAAAGGAAAAGGTAGTAGAGTATAAAAAAGAAATAAAGATTATTCATGTGACGGTTCTTAACATTATAAAGATGTAAGTAGAATGCTTTTTTCTTTCCTTCGCCTGGTGAAATGACCATTAGATGGCCACTGGTGTGTAACCAAGTCTGAAAAAATTGACATATAAGCCAGCATTGCTTGTTTTCTAATAAGCAGGTTTATTGCTGAATATTCAGCTAATTGTTATTTTTCTATAATTTTTTTAGCCTGGTTGCTAATGGTGATCTTGTAAGCCCAGCAGTGCGTCTTTTCATCCCAAGAAAAGCACTAAATCAGTGGGATCGGGTTCTTGAAATGGTTACTGAAAAAGTTACACTCAGAAGTGGAGCTGTACATAGGTAAGATAAAATTGTCTATCACAGATACTATTGTACTTTCTGATGCCTTCCTTTGAACTATAACTCAGCAGGAACAGCTTCTAAAGTGAATGTGCTGTAGAATTTTATATTTCCAACAGATTCTTTGTCACCTTTGTTACTTGCTAGTAATAAATTCATGAAGCTTCTATATGTGCATTTTCAGTATTCATTTGTTTGACAGTTGTTGCTGTCAAGAGAAAATCCACAGGCTTTGGGGACATAAAGTATTTTCTGATTACAAAGGAGTGGTTGATGCTAAACATATTGCAGAAGTAAGTTTTGGTAGAGATAATATTATGAAGGTACGTCTTTACATCGGAATGGGATAACTCACGGTGGCCGACTTGTTCTGGCCTACTCACTGGGGGACAAGTCAGCACGAAATAACTTATGTAGACTTCAGCTTACCCCAGCCTTGAGGTCTTCTGCCTTGAGAAGGTTCAAATCTAAAACAAGACAAGGCCTGCTGCAATTCACATCTCTCTCTCTTGAGTTATCCCCCATTGAATTGTCCTGTGGTGAGTTGGCTGTGGTGAATTGTCCCACAGTGAGTTGGATGGGGCAAGTCGACCATGGTGAGATAGCTGTGGTGAGTTGTCCTACACCCTTCTTGCATTACCAACATTTATGGTGTTAGGGAGAAATCCAGATAGCATGCATATTATTAAGATCTATATAAGAAAGAAAGGCCCAGAAAGTGAAAGGAAATGTTTTATTTAGATATATGTCAATAGTTTCTTTGCTTTAATTGTTTATTTGTTATTTTCAGAAATGTGTGTTGATTCAGTAAAGGTATTATCTAAATTAAGCAATAACTGGTTTTGACCATAATTTGACATGTTATCCCCTTATGGCTGAAAGTGGCAGGGGTCAAAATCTTAGTTATAGTCAAAAGAGATTTTCCTTATTCTCTGAGCATCTACTTTAGAACTGAGTTTTTCTAAAGTCAAGTAGAAACTCATTGCTTTCGTAGATGTTATGATCAGGCATAGAATCAACTGATGCTGATCAGAAAGCTGTTTCATTGGTGCTGGAGATAATATACAAGAACCTAAGTTTTAGATCTTCAGTGCAAAATGTCTGTTGTCTTATATTTCAAACTCAATGCTTTAGCAACAAAAAGCTTGCTAAACTCTAAGATATCAGAGATTTCAAACCAGGATGACTCTCCATTCTATAGTTTTTATATCGCTTCCTCCAAACATTAGATTTGTGAAGCTACTTTTATAGTTTCTGCTGTTGCCTTAGACTTTCTCTGCTCATATTTATAGGCTATTCCTTATGTGAGAGATCAGACAAATCTCTCTAATTTGAGTAATGTCATTTCACTATGAATGGATTCAGCATGAAAGTACTTAAAATAGATTAAAATATATGATTTCTGTTAGCCTATGAACTGCATCTCCATATTAGATACAAATACAACACATTCCATTTCAAATACTAAAAATGTAGGAACAGGAATGTACAAACTACCTTTTCATATGGAGCTGGTTTCTCTCACAGGCAGTGGGAAAACTCATGAAACTGACACTTCATGATCATATTTGGCATGAAAAGATGATTAGAACTGTTCAAAGAGTATGCAGTATAAGAATGTGCAGGTACTTGTTTGGGGTATAAAAGTAGTATATTACTATAATTGTTTTTTTTATACTCATCGTTATATGATGCTTTCAGTTTCAGGAAAAAAAAAAACCCTTATGAGCAATTTGTAGGAATTGGACTAAATCAGATAGATTATACCTCTGGATTCAGTATAGCCTTTAGTTTGAGAAAATGTTTGTGAAATGGACACAAATTTTCCAAATTTATATCAGTACAATACCTCAATTCATTTGGCATTTTTTTTAGTACCACATAGAATAGGTCTCTTTAACATCCTGTTTATCTCATCCTCTTTTCATATCATGTTTGGGATGGAACTTATTACCCAAACTATTTATTTTGGTTTGTTTTACTGTATTTCTGCTTTTCTGTTTGAAGTAGCTCAAATATTATAAAATATGTCTTTTGGGGGTTTGAGCTAGCATTTTTCTCATGAATAGAATAAACTGAGGGAACACATTTATCCAAACATTTGTTAAGAACAGTTTAGCCCTCTGTTATGATCCTCTTCTCCATTGTAGCCAAACAAGTTATATTTGACAAAGCTTAAAATGATGTCATTTAATTAATAATTGACAATGTTGATGATTGCTTTTCCTTGTGAATGCTTTCCATAACACTGAAGTCTTTCTGCTTTTTCCTTTGTATTTTACAATTTTGAAAGCTAAATTACTTTATTTCTGCAAGATTTATGATGTGATTTTCAGTTACTTATCTTTAACCTTAGAAACTGCTTTGGAGGGTATATTAGTTTTGGAAGTACTGTATAGGATTATTGCATTTTAAGCAATTCTTAAGTGAGCTACTCTTAAGCAACTATTCAACACAAAGAATGAAAAACAAGTTCCAAATTGATAGTGCCTTCTATTGCTATTATTCTTTTTTTTTTTAGTGATAGTAACTCTGAAGGACATTAATTTCCAAATTACAGTTTGGTTGGTTTTTTTTTAGAATTGCTAACTCAATCCAAATCACTCCCTTTGTTTGTTGGGAAATTGTCGCAAATGACAAACCCATGATTCCGGGATGCTGTGATGTTATAATTGCAAAGCTTGTTGCCAAGCACCCGAATTCCAATCGCATGACCACAGGGATGCTGCAATGGCCACAGCTATGAGCATCTGTCATTAGTAGCTCTCATTCAGTGCCACTGACTTGTGAGAAGCTGTCAGGGGAACATTGTAAATGAGGATCACGTGACTATGGCAGCCTGGCAGAGGTGCTGAACACAGCATGAAACAGCAAGAACTTTTCAAAATTTCATTTCCATGGGAGTAATGGGTCCCAGCATTCTGCAAGTTAGCCCATTTGAAGTACCTTGGTTGATAAAATTGTGTCCTATGCTGCACCATTTTGCCCAGTTAAAGGTTTCAGACATAAGAGTTTTAGTAGTGTGTAGATAAGAGATATTTCAACAGTGCATTGTGCTTATTTATTTGGTTTTCTTAGTTTTCTATAAATCAAGTTTTTGTATTTGATATCTTAAGAGAGCACACTAAAGCTACTAAAATTCATTACTTTAATAATTAACAGGTTAGTTACTGTGATTTATGGTAACTCCATTAGTCAAAATTCCAGTAAAGACCTTTAATTCTGATAAAGACAAAACTCTGTGTTAAATGAATGGGCAATTAATTTTTCAGCACAGCACAGCAACAATACTGTTTCTTTTCCTCTCTCAGTTACGCACTTCATTTATAGGATTAGTGATATTCTTCCTTGTATATGAAAACAAATCCCCAATTCACAGTCATTTTTAATGACTCCTTAAGCTAAAGATAAGAACAGAAAATTAATTGCTGTTAATCCCAATCTATAGTAGCACAAATAATTGAGCCCATCTAATTGAAATATATTAGATTTGAAAATAAAGACGGAAATCCACTTATTTTATTGGCAAATAAAAATTACATGAGCTAGGTTGTCAGAACTGAGGTGGTGTAGGAAAACAGGAGCATGGTGCTAAAAAAGGGAAGGTCGATTTGCAGCCCATAGTTGCTTGTCAAGCCCATCAGATTCATTTTGCTGAAATCTAGTAGAGTTGTCAATTTTTGGCATGAATTTTTTCAATTTTAAAAGATAATGGGTGCACTAAGCATTTTTTTCTTAAACCAAATGCTAAAATAATACAAAAGCAATAAAAAGGACCATTGGTGAGATTCAAATATATGAACAGCCGGTTCTCTGTGTGGATGCCACTTCCGGAAGTCCATTCTGGGCTTGGGCAACAAAAAATTAGCTACTGGTTCTGCTGAAGTGGTGCAAACTGGCTAAATCCCACCACTGAAAAGGACAGACATTTCTATTCTGACCTGTCAGTCAACATAATTGTATCACTATCATTGTGGCCATAGAAGACTAAAATAAAACAGAATTTTTAAAAAGTGATCCCTGATTACAAAAATATGTCATTTGCCTGTGGTCTAGGAACTGGGTGTCAAAATGACGCTGCCATAGTGTCTATCAGAGACACATAAGTAATGCCAAAATTCTTTGTTTTTTTCTAAATACAGAGCCCTAGAGCTATCTGTCAAGCATATTTTCACCTCTTCTGGCTTTCCTTAATGGGTTTTTTTAACTCATTAAAAAAAGGATAGAAACAATAGTAGGGAAAGATACAATACAATTATACTTGGCTTTCCCTCTCCAAATAACATTCTGTGAATAGCTTAGACGAATTGGACAATAAAAGCCGTACATAGAAGCACATTAAGGCTCATGTCATTATCTTTTTCATGAATTTTGAAAACCAGTGATAATCCCCATCTTAAATAGTTCTGCTGCACAGCTTTAGTTCATGGAAGACTAATTCTACATCATTGGTATGTTAGAATCACAGCACTGGAAAATTAGCTAAAATTGTTTTTTTTTAAAAAATGAGATAGTGTATATGCTATCAAGCCCATTTGATAAATTCTGTCCATACGACATATTTTTGTTTTAGAATATCATGGTGAATTTCAGTCAGCAAGCACCATTATATATCTGAGACCCTCTACGATGAATATTTGTTTTGAATGTCAAAATGTAGTTCTGCTAAGTACATAATAGCTGAATAAGGTTATGAGAATTATGGAAAGATCAAATATTTAATATTTGTGTTCCATTTAACAAATCTGCTACTAGGTAATCCATATAAATCTAGCAATTTATGTTGCTTTTAGTTTTATAGCTTTGTTATATGTTTTTGAAAAGCTAAAACATTTTTCAATCTGAGAAGCATATGGAAAAATTTAAATATATCAAGGACCAATATGGAGATCTGTGGAAGAACTCCAGTCTGTGTACTTACCCTGAAACTGTGCTTGATCCTTAAATACTTGCATTTGCAGAAAATTTTAAGGGTTTGATTTGTATCTTTATAGCTCAATGTATATTTTGAACTACCCTATCAACATTTTGAATAATTTGGTAAATAAACTGGCCTAATGTCCCATCTAGTGGTTATTGTTAGCGGTGCAGATATGAACCTATTTCTCAAGCTAAAGTTGCCTTGGTATAAGACATTCTATTGAATCTGTATTTTTTTTAGCTATAATTTAGGTTGAGAGAGAGAATGTGTGTGTGTGTGGTGGGGGTGTCTTCAAGTCAGTGTTGACTCCTGGTGACAAATCCCTGCAGTTTTCCTGGTAAGATTTCAGAAGTGGTTTTCCATTATCTGCTTTCTAGGGCTGAGAAAGAATGAGTGGCCCAAGGCCACCCAGTTGGCTTCATGCCTAAGGTGGGACTTGAACTCGCACTCTCCCAGTTTTCTAGCCTGATGCCTTTACCACAGCACCAAACTTGCTCTCAATTTAATTAATAGTAAAGAGTTAAAATCAAGGCTGCCTGTATACTAGTATTTTATGTTTCTGGTGCTTCAACTTGGAAAAAATCCCAATGCTTATTAGTAACTTCAAGCCAGTTTCAAATCTATTATCCTGGCCAATGTATTTGAGAGACGTCTAGGAATAGTTTTAAATACTTCTCCATTGGACAGATTATTAACATCTAGTTTTGGTCTGCATCATAGCACAGATATGGCATTGGTCACTCTGATGGATGACCTGCTAGAGCAGGGGTGTCAAACTCGCAACGTCACGTGACGTGTCACAACATATTGTGACTTTTTTTCCATTGCCGGCAATGGGGTGGGCGTGATTTCAGTATGATGCATCCGGCCCATAGGCTGGCAGTTTGACACCCCTGTGCTAGAGCATGATAGGAGTAACATGTACTCAGTTGTGCTCCTAAAAATTGTAGTGGCCAGGGTATCCTCTCTAGTGCCCTCATGTTGGAGATATGAATTCAGCAGGAATCTTTGTTAGATGATATGTTCCTGACATAATCAAATGCTGAATATATTTCATGTACTTATAGTAAAAGTTTTATCAAGAAAAACACGAAGGTAGAAACTTGCTTTTATTTAACCTATATCCAGAAGAGAGAGATGACAACAATTAAGTCTGAAGCACAGGTGAATTCCTTTGCCTCTTAACATATGTCATTCTTTGACTGAAATGCCAGTCTTACACCAACTGGAGCAATAAAAAAAGGAACTGAAAAAAAAAACATAGAGAGCCATTTAAATAACACTAGGACAGGTGGGAGTAACTGTGACAGTTATGTGAAGACTCATCCCCATCTCCCTCCCCCCTCCTACCCTTTGCAAACTGGATGAATTATGATAATGGCTCTGATAATAGATTGAAACTAAATTTAGAGTAGTATGAGGTTTGGAACTTTTCCTGTCAAACAAGAGGCTGAAGGTCAGATCTGCAGTTCAAGGAAGCTCCTTGGCCTTATTCTTACCTTGAATGTTTTGGTCAGCATGGTAGTCAGGAGTGCCCTTTTCTATCTGCAGATAATTATTAGCTGTATCCCTTCTTTGTGGTTCCTGTTACCCATTTGATTACTGCTCCAGGTGGAAATGGCCTTGAAAAAGATTTGCAAACCAGAGGAGCATGTATTATTTGTTTTGATTAAAGTGCATAGATTTCCTGTTTCTTCCCAAGTTAAATTCAGTATTTTTCTTACTACATTTAAATCTCTATATATGATTAGACCCCTTCAACTTAATAGAACATCTTCCTCTGTATGCTGCTACTTGAGCATCACATTCTGAGCATCAGAGCTAAATGTCTATGGCAGCCATGTCAAACACAAGGCCCAGGGGCCGGATGCGGCCCGCGAAGTGGTTTCATGTGGCCCACGAAGCCATCCTGGAAACAGTGAGGGAACAGCCCCCGCTGCCTTGGCCCTCCCATGGAGAGGGAATGGGCCTCCCTCTGACTTTGCCCTCATATCCATCATGAGCAATCTGGCTAAGGAGAGCAAGCACAGCCGCAGCAGCCTTGAGGAGGAGGTAAGTGCAGCTGCGTGCCCCCTTGGGGAAGTGGGGCTGGGCTTGGTGCTGCAGGTGCTTGAGGGCCAGGCTGGGCGTTTGACCTCTGCTGCCCAGGGCTCTGGGCAGCCCGTACCACCATCCAGCCCCCCCTGCATGGCCTGAGAGGAACAGTGTGGCTCCTCCAGTGGACCATGCCTTGGCACTTGCCCTGCTCCCACCCCCTTCTGCCAGAGACCCTCAGATCTGTCCCACTCCTGCCCAGGCCTTCACAGGCACCCTTGATACAAATGATGTAGAGCTGGCCACGCTCACCCAGTAGGCCACACCCACTCCATCCACGCCCACCCAGTAGGCTGCACCCACCCTGGCCACACACCCCCACCCCAAGGGCAACCGCAATGCTGATGTGGCCCTCAATGAAATTGAGTTTGACACCCCTGGTATGGAGATTCTTAATCATCCAGGTCATAGTTGTCCCAAACATGCTTTTTCAAGAGACAACTGGACTTCCTTGTTTTTCTTTGAAGATGTTTCGCTTCTCATTCAAGAAGCTTCTTCTGCTGTTATAGTTTCTTGCAAATGGCATCCTGGGAAGAAGTCCTCCTAGTCAACTTGGGCTAGGATTTTGTTGGTGGCAGTTCCTCTATTTCCAATTCCCTCCCCCCCCCCAGTTTATTCGCTCAATCATTACATTGAAATGATTTAAGAAATTGTGAAAAAATATTTTTATTCTTTAGTTTTTTCCTCCATAGTATTTATATCTTAATTACTCACAGCGATAACAGATGATTTTGTGTTTTTAATGTTCCTGGCTACTGTTCTTCTGCAGCAATTTTGTGACATTTGCTTGATTTTAGATTGCGTTATGTTACTACATTATTCTAAGTTGTTTATTCTTGACATTGTTATTGGCTCTGTGAGGCTAGCAAACGTTTCATACTGGCTGTATGCAGAATACAAATTTACTTTTCATTTTTGCTATGAAGCAATAGTAGACAATTTTAACGAATACTGCTGATGGTCATAGCTTTGTAAACATGGCTTTGGAGATGTATAAGGCCAGTTTTCTACAGAGCACATTCATGAGAACTTTTCTTATACAAATTTCTTTATGTATAGTTTATATTTTTTCCTGTGATGAGACTCAAGATTTATTTTCTGAAATAAAGTTCATAATCTGTTATGAGATTTATTAGGTGTTTGTTGGTTGGTAGTACAATTCAACTGTTAGAGAACATATTTACTAAAAGGTTATTATGGTACTATTATGTCTCTTTTACAGGCTTTATACTTTAGATGGAAAACCTGTGGAAAGCGGGCTGGATTTGGAAAATGGACAGTTTTATGTAGCAGTTGGCAGAGATAAGTTTAAGAAATTGCCATATAATGAACTATTGTTCAGCAAGTCCACGGTGAAGAGATCTTATGGGTATGTAAATGTGTTTTTGCCCTCGCTTTATTGGTGAACAAAAATTCTAGTATTGGTACTTGATATTAACCTGGTTAATTACCATAGTGTTAATAATTCTGAGCCCTTAACAACAAAGAGATATCACCAGAGTAGTCACAACTGAGATTCTGCTGACTCTAGATTTCTATGGATATATGAAGGAACAGCTGGGTATAGTGGCTGACACTCTTTGTTCACTTGATTGCCTAATTCATGTAGTAAGGAAGCATTTATACCTGGCAACGTTTGAGATTACGTACAACTACATTTTTTAGGCTGAACCTTTAAAGCCATGGTATAACACAAAAAAGCTTGTGTAATATTCCTTTGAAGATTATGTAAGCTTACATAGGATGAATAATTACTTGTGAATGCTGTTTCCAGCCATTTTGTAGAGGTTTAGTTAGGCTAACAGCATTTTACCTGGTTCTCTCTCTCTCTCTCTCTCCCTCTCCTTCTTCCTTTCCCCCTCCCTACACATACACACGTGCACGCGCGCGCACACACACACACAAACAGAGAGAAAGAGAGAGAGAAACACACACACAGTGTGTGTGTGTGTGTGTGTGTGTGAGAGAGAGAGAGAGAGAGAGAGAGAAAGAGAGAAACACAGAGAGAGACACACAGAGAAGCAGGCACTAATAATACTTGTTTGTTTCTCATGCTACCAGTGCATAGTTAACTATAATTAGTGAAATAGTTAAATGTTGTAATATTTAATAAGATTTTTTATTTATGAAAATAAGTGTTGCCCCAACACATTACAACTCTAGATGGCTTGTAAAATCTATAGTAACAATACATAAAACATCACAAAAACTTCAAAAGTCCAGAAAACTACAATAATTTAGAAAAAACAGAACATCATACAAGTGGTCTATTACCCAGTTTAACCCAGAGTCTGGGAACAGAGCCAGATTTTAAGGGCTCATTTAAATAGGACCCGGTAGAGAGAGATGAACAAATCTCAGGGGGAATGGTGTTCCAGAGGACAAGCATAATGACAGAAAACTCCTGCTTCCAAGTGAAGTTGTTTGCTCAATTACACCCAAAGTAAGCCAAATCTGTCAGATTGTGTGAGACAAATAGAAACTATAAGAGACAAGGAGTCCACGGATAAACAGGTCCTTTTCTATGAGGGTTATTATACATGGAAGCTTACTGGCAAACAGTGCAGCTCAAAGAGCAGATGTCTCATATGGGCAGGTAGTGTTCAGTTCAGTTCATAGTTCAGTCATGAAACGATCGGTTCTGAGGGTCTATGGATTTGTCAAAGGACTTTTCAGTCATGGCAGTTGCATACCAGTCTTGAGGAAAGAAGTGCAATCACATTCAGGAGCAAAGATGAAACTGTTCCAGGTTTAGGAGATCCAAACAGCCACTGTATCTAATCAGAATTGAACCAAAATCAGTTCCTCCCTATCCATACCTATTCAACCTCCAAACATTGGGACAAGATTTTATCAGAATCAGCTGACTGACTCAGGGCTAAGCTATATAGCTGGGACTTATTGACATACTGATGATATCAGATCCTAGGTCAACAGATGACCTCACCCTGTGGTCTGATATATATGTTAAATAGGAAGAGCAAGAGCATCAGGCTCTGAGATACCATCCAAAGGGAGGACTTCCTGGCTTGATCTTTCCATCCGGCCAACAGCAACTGGACCCCACCTCAGAAAAATTAGGAGAATTCTTGCAACTTTGCGCATCATTTTGGGATATGCTATAATATTTATTACAGAAACTACAGCAAAATATACCACATCATAATTTTGTTTCTATACATTTTAGCAATGGGCTGTTTTAGTGTACAAATAAATAAACATTTATGTATTTGTTTTTGTAGCTCAAAGTCATCGTCGCTACCACCTATTGGTGGATCTGGAAAATCAAAGGGGAGTGTAAGTATCAAATATAAAACGGGTTTCGTGGTTTACTGTGTTTAATCCAATCAGAAAAAAATGTATTTCCTTTATAGATTCACTCATAGATATATTTTGAGACATGGCAAGGAAGCACATAGACAGGGCTTAGGCTTGACCTTTTTGTTTGGAATTTCTGTAGCTGTTAATAAGTTGCCTTTTTCATAGTAAAGCTAAAGTAGAACGGTGTTAAAATTGCAATTTAGGAATGTTTATATTAAGGACCTTTATTCGCATACATTTGAAGTTTATATTTAATAACACTTTTTCAGGTTTCCACAAATAAATTATCTGTTTTCCCTCTATCATATTAGTCAAAATCTACTGACACAGGGGATACATTGTCTTCTCCTCAACCTCCAAAGAGAAAAGAAAAGATTGGACACAATCAAGAGTCTAAAAAACCTACAAAATCAAAAGAAGATGCAAAAATTATAACCAAATCTTACATTTTTCCTGTTAATGGTAAGTACATACAATTAGGGTACCATTTATTTTGTATTTGATAGATTTGTTTTATATATGGTCTTTATTTTGTTCAACAAAGGCTTCTTTTTTCTCACTTCAAGAACAACTCAGTAAAATGAATAGGGTTGAGAGAGAGTAACTGGCCCCAAATCATCCAACTAGTTTCTACACCTAAGGGAGGATTAAAACTCACAATCACCTTGGTTTTATTCCTGCACCTTGTTGCCAGGCACATTACAAATATAATTAAATAAGTAAGTATGTAATAACGACCATTAAAAGTAGCTGTCACAAAAATCCCAATTTGCTATTTCTGAATTTGTATGCTTTATTTATTCAAATCCATTCAGTTAATGAGATAAGAAATGTAAATAAAGAAGACTCATCGATATTAGCAAGACCGCTACTTATTAGTAGTGAGTCATGCTACTCAATTACATTACTACAGTGGAAAGAGTTTTGACTATTTTATTAATCAGTCATAATATAGTCGATTATACTGGATTATATAAATGAAGTAAGAAAACAGAGTTCATATATCGACATTTAATGAAAGGGGTTTGCATCATTTAAATTCTATTTTCACCATAATGCGAATGTACAAGTGCACAACTTGGTGATGAGGACTTTGTGATACATGGCTTAAAGTAAACAACTAAGGTCAATAACAAACTAGAAAGACTGGATTGATAAAATGATTTTTCAGAACTATTGTAGGTATTCTACCTGTAGACTTCAGAATCAAACACAAGGAACTTCCATTCTTTCCTACAATCAGGGAAACGAGGAAAAAATAAAAGGTAAGCAAGGGAGCGTTGTAGTCCGGGGAATTCTGGCTTTAAATCAGGTCTTCTGAATCAGTGGTTCTTAACTTTTTTGACCGAATCGCCCCCTTGAGCCAATGAGGAAGCTGTCATCGCCCCCCTCCCCCAACATAACCTCTCAATCACAACATAGGAAATAATTCTTCAATTTATGCAAACACTTTTTTTGTTTTCTTTAAAACTGTTATCAGGACATATCGATGCAAATAATTTATTTCCAGTCTTTTCCCCATATCTCAACTGTGTGAAAAAGGTTGGTGCCACCCGTCACTTTATTCCCAAACTTCGTGATACATGTATTTCATTATTATCTTATTTATTCAAGACACTTAAATGTAATGACCACTGAAAACAAAATACAATTGCAAGAAAGTGAAATGCCCGAAAAGAAAAACAGTAACATTTAATGATTGAATTATAAGTGAAATTTAAGACACAAAAAGAAATATGGGTAGAGGCTGCTGCGCAACACGCATGAAGATAAGCAATGCGTATTCACATATGTATGGCATTCTGTACTGAAGTTAACTGGAGGAACATTTGAAAACACAATTCAATCCACTAATAGCGAGCGATCTGATGTTTTTGTACGACAGATATACAACGATGCACTGTTTGAAAAAGTCTCAAAGTCCCCAAAACTTCTCACTCCGTCGCCCCCATATCGCCCCCTTTTTGTTCCTTCGCCCCCGCATCGCCCCTTTTCGTTCCATCGCCCCCCCTGAAAAATGAAATTGCCCCCTGGGGGGCGATATCGCCCAGGTTAAGAACCACTGTTCTAAATCATGGCCCCAAAACCATCTCTGAGATTTGTAGAACAAAGCAACACGCAAGATTACAGTGTGTTTTTATGTTCTCCTTCAGAATATGTGGTATGCTGTCTCATTTTTTAGAGAGTACAGTCTGAGAGACCTTGTTCTAACAAAAGCTCAGAGCTCTGTATGGGGTAGACGATGGGGAACCCAGTTTCTTTTCTTATTGAAAAATAGATATGGAGCCAAACATTGCTAACTCATTATTTCTTATAGAGGCAAAGCCAAGGCACATGGCACATGGTTGCAGAACAAATTAGAAACCACAAATCAAGTTTTGTTCAATTCCCCATGGATGGGTGAGTATTACTTTATTACATTTATTATTACATGACCTAGGTTTATATCCCTGGGAAGGGTGGGGAAATTTGATTGTGAGAAATGAAATAAAACAATACTCAGATAAGTATACCTTTTCAGTCACTTGTTCAATAATCACACATTTACAATTCTGTTATAACTACTATGCATTATGTAGCACTATTTCTCTTGTCTTTCCACAGACAACGGCAGCCACCCAACACTCCCAGCAGCTTAAGTATTTCTCACAAGAACTTCCACAGATTGCCAAAAAAAAAAAAAAAAAAGGATTAGCAGCTGTTCCTTTCTGAAGTTGCTATCTTTGTCCTGAGACTCTTGGGCCTTTCACAGATGGAAATGTAACAGGTGCAGTTATAGTCAGAAAAAAATATATGATGGAAATATCTGCATCTGTTACTTGGCTATCTTTTCATGGGCCCTCCATGAATGAATGCATTGTATGTCATTAATATTTTTCAATAAAAGTTGCGACTCTTTCAGCTATGGCTCTGTTCTTCTACTTGTTAACAGATATGGGTCCCTCCCACTTGGTGCTCATTTCACATATTTTTAAATAGATTCTTTAGCATGTGAATTTACCTCCATTTTGATCATCTTACTACTAAGAATGTCACAAGAGAAATGTTTGTACATTTTTGTGGGTATTTCAGTGATGCTGTTATAAAATTACGCTTAGTGTTCAGCCTGTTGGCAGAAAGCTAGACTCTAGATGTCATAAATTAATAGATTAATAAAAGTATTACATTGACAAAGTTTCCTTTCTATCTGGTTCTGGCTGTTTGTGGTGAAGTGTGGTTATAATCCTACCCACCCTCATAGAGCTTTTCATGAAGGGGTATTAAATTTGCTTTGTACTATATATGCATGCTAGATTCTGTGATGTCATTACTTTTTTCTTTCCACTAGTACATTTAGCACTTGTCAAGCAAGGGTAAAGTGGCATCATTGCAAACAAGATTGTGATTGAAGAAGTGGCACAGAGCCCTTTGTCAGGACAGGTAGTCCTTGTTGAAGGACCACTTGTTCAGCAATGTCTGAAGTTATTGAACAATGGATCCTTGTAGTTACAGCTGTTGCAGCGTCTCCACAGTCACATGATTGCAGTTTGGGTGCTTAGCAATGAGCTTGCAGCATTTCATAACAACATGATCACCATTTGTGATGTTTGCTGCCAGCTTTCAACAAGCAAAGTCAATGGGGAAGCTGGAAAGATGTTGCAAGCAGCAATCACATGACCGCGGGATACTGCAACCGTGAAGGAGTCACCTAATGACAGCACCGGGGAGTGCTGCAACTGCTGTCCGATGGCACAGTCATATGACATCATGCTTTATGACAGTGTTGCTCAGTGATAGAGTTGTCTATCCCAAATACTACCGTTAAGCAAGGACTAACTAGCAAGTGACGTAAGTTCTAATAGTGTTCCCATATTTTCCTGTTATTACTATTAGTACTGGGATGTATTATACCTTCATTTTCATCTCACATACGTTTTGTTAAATAAGTGTCATCTTCTTTTGCAAGAAGTTTTGTACCCCAAAATAACTTGGCTTGAGCTGCTTTTTGTATAGAAAACTCCCATTTTCATGATAAATGTATAATTCTCATAGAAGATTTTTAAAAAAAAAATATTTAGAGCAATGACAATTTCTCCACCTCTCTTTGTGTCTTTGTGTTCTATCGTAGAGAATAGGATAGAATCTTTTCTCTATTCCTTTTAAATATCTATTAGAGCTAATGAAAAATATGTTCTTTTTTTTAAAAAAATAAGATAGCATGTGGTAAATTACACTGATTTTTTCTTTTGAAGTTACATTAATTCTCCTGCTTACTTACTGAACTTAAAGCTTTTGTAAATGTCCCTGATTTACATAAAATATTCAGGGGAAACAAGCTATTATTACCAAGATTATTTTCTCCCCAATGCTGAACTTCAAATTTGAAATTCATTAAATGGTTGTAAGTACTATTTATCATTTGTGTGCAATACATTTTTTATTGTTAGCCCTGCTTAAGAAATAAGCTTATGCAAGGAACATTAATTTTCTGGATGTAATTAAAGTATATCAATTTCTTATTAATTCTTTGAAACTCTAATTAATGTTTTATTTAATATGTCCTCTTATCACAATATGTCAGTTTCTTTCAAACTGAATGCAGGAACTGAGTGTCATAAAAGAAGAAATATTTTTCAGTAGATAGAAGAACTCACGGTGTTTTCAGAAATTATCGGACTTCTGGGGAAGAAATGGTAGACTGATTATTGTGGTGGATTGAAGAGCCTGCTAGTAGACTGGCTATTCAATAATTCCTCTCCAGACAAGGAGAAGACTTGAGATTACCTATAAGTGATCCAAACAGTTGCTCCTCAACCCCCTCTGGGGGGGGGTTGAGAGCTCTGGAACATGAGGGAATAACCATCATGCTCAAACCTCAGTTGGCATCTCTGAAAGGACACTACGTTTGCATATTTCTTTTTCTAAACATTTTTCATAAATTGGTTGTTGACTTCTTTTCAACTGTTAGGAACCCAAATGTCATGGGTTTGCCTTCTGTGTAGAACTACTTTGGCTCTGCGAGCAGAAACAGTTACCTCTAAAGAATGAAATTATTGGGAATGATCAATTAGTGTAGACCAGTATTTCTCAGCCGTGGCAACTTGAAAACATGTGGACTGTATGGCTAGTTGGGGAATTCTGGGAGCCTAAGTCTACATATCTTCAAATTGCCAAGGTAGAGAAACATTGCTGCAGACAGATACTTCATTTTCAAATGTCTTTCTCAGCAGACTCAATGCCTATTAACACCTCAGATTTATTAATATTATAAAAAGTAGCGGCAATTATAACTTTGTGTGTGTGATGTGTAATGATTTGGTTCATTGGTCTTCGTACTTAAAATTTAATATCCATCAATGCAATTCATAAGATAGATGAACGTAGCATACAGATTTAAAACTTTAGTTTCAATCTTCCATAGCCAGGCAGGGACTTTTGGGAATGATAGTATCCATTAAAGCGTACCTTGCATTGGAAGCATGTTATATGAGCTGTATGAATTGCTGATAGATGGCATGTATTGCTTAATTGCTTTATAATTTAGTTTATGTTTACTATACTTATTTTCATTGAAGTTTTTCAACCTTGCAATACTGTGACCCCCTAAAATGACAGAATGAATTTGTGCAACACCACCCTATGAATAAAAGTAATGATTTAATTGGGGTAAGAATTGATTAAGAAATACACTTTTAATAATTAGATTTTAATCTATACATTCAGCTAAACAGTGATTGGTCTTTAAAAATTATAAAGATAAAACTGCCACTAGGAATAAATGAAAAATGTTACAGGAGAAAAATGATATTAAATGTGGCGGCTTGAAAAAAAACTGCTAGACAGTAACTTGCTTTTTGCACTCTTTTCTCCCAGTGCAGCCACAGTAAGATTCCAGTTGTAGCCTGTTTTCTTTGTTTTCCAGCCTCGTGCTGTCTGCTTCTAACATTCTCTATCCATTCTTGCAATTTCCTCCTTCTTGTAATCCCACTTCTGCTTTGTTCCCCTTTGTTGTAATTTCCTTTGTAGAGTGAGCTTGAGGTCAATGTTCAGAGCTTTACACAGAAACTTTGTGCCCTCCATGTATTATCCCTTTGAAAAATGGTACAGTATATGTTAAAAAACATAAATGGTATTTAAGTTCCATACGGGTTCTTGAAGCTGATGGGCCATTTTGCATTCAACTTGCTATTGAATGCAAAGCAACATGCAACTTCCTGCTCAGAAAGAACATGTGAAAAAAGCTCTTTCGGGTGATCACCCATCTATTATCCTGATGCACAGTTTGAGAAATAATGGTTTAAAAGTATACCTTGGTGCAAAGTAAAAATTATTAAACATATGATACAATAAAAGAAAACAAATAAATAAGCAGGGATATCATAGCATGCCACTTAAATAAAATGCATCAGCAACGCCAAAAAAATGTCTTCAGTTCGATAGTGCAGAGGCCTAACTGAATTTTTCACCCAGTAGCCAAATATTTCCCTAAAGAGAGCTGTGCAGTCACTTTGTGCTAGAATCTGTACAAGTAGTCCTCAACTTACAACCGTAATTGGGACTGGATTTGTTACAATCCCATTGTAAGTCATTATGGACATAAATTGAGGCACCATGTAACTGGAAGTAATATTCTGGCTTTTTTTTGGCGGTCATTAAACACAACAGTTGTTAATTGAACCCACTCATTTGAATGACTATTTTTTTTTTGCCAGAAACTGACCAAAACCATGAACCACAGTCATGTGACTGCAGAACAGTGACTGGTCATAAAACTGACCCCCCTGATTTGCAGTTATGTGACTGCATGAGGGCTGTGCAACCATTTATGACAGTTGGAGTACTTTAACGGTTGTATAGCACCCCTTCTGTGGTTGTTGTAACTTTGAATGATCATAAGTAGAGAACTATTTATACACAACTACTGAAAAAAGCCTCTCCTGTGTCCATGTTCAGTTTCAAAAGCAAGGGGTGGATTTTATCAGCTTTTAAGGAGCTCAAAATATATTTATTGTTGCTTCTACTTTCTAAATGTATATTAGATCAGTTATTTTTTTCTTCTCACTCAAGCTTATCAATATTAAAATATTTTTCTAGCTTTTCTATTTTTCAGAGAACATGTAGTATTGATAATTAATAAATTACATAATGAAATACCATTTTTATTTCTAGTAAATCCAAACATTGTTTTCAAGTAGTTCAACCATAGATTTGCTGGCAGTTGTTGTATTCGGATGGTTATAATGGGCTACCAGTTGTTCATTCATTTAGTCATTCTGAATGGACATCTTTTCACTAGGATGACCTTACAGTAAGTGCTTCTTTGAGTTCTCTAAATCAGGGGTAGGCAACCTTGGCTCTTTTATGACTCGTGGACTTCAACTCCCAGAATTCCTGAGCCAGGCTGGCTCAGGAATTCTGGGGGTTAAAGTCCACGAGTCATAAAAGAGCCAAGGTTGCCTACCCCTGCTCTAAATGAACGCTTGTGTCATCAGTGATGTTATTCTATCCACTTTGTCTTCCTGAGGCTTTATTGATTGCATAAATAAAGAAAACCTAAGGAAAACCTCAAGGGTCATTTTTAATATGTATAAATGACACAGATACGGAGTTTCTCCACAGGTAAGTATATCGATAAAACTGTTAATACTTATCTGTGTGTTATTTTCATAAATGTTATATACTGTATATGTTTGGAAAAACAATTTTGAAGAAGAAACAGCTTCAAGTAATCTTTTCATTAGTAATGATGGTTAATAATAATGGTTATAATGCAAAAAAGATAACCAGTGAGATATCATTTAGATGCAGTGCTATCATTTCACCACACAGTGTCACAAAATTGACTCTGCTTCTTTCCACTCCAGATGATGGTGTTTACAAAGCTGGAAAAAAGCGATCTGAAATGCGAGGGGCAGCAGAAGTCCAGGAAGATGAAGACACTCAAACTGAGGTCCCAGTTGACCAGGTAATCTCAAAAGTTTGGATAAACACCAGCAGTTTAAATGTTTGCACTTTCACATTGATATTGCATGCTTTGAATGTGTACTAATGTGACATTCTAGGAAGTTCTGGGAAAAAGATAGTGCAACTAGTCTTGTTTAATGCAGGGAATGCAGAAGACAAAATATAGCTTTTAAAAGAACCACTTTTGATGTAGCATTAGAAGAAGAAATCTGATTTTTTTTTCTTTTGGCAGATTTATGTAACAGAAGAGCAAGCAGAGTTGAGGGACAGAGTTAAGTGCTTAGAGTTATTACATTCCCACAAGTGATCCATGCCTAGCCCCCCCTTGAATTCTGTTGACCCTTATTTGGCTCCATCTTAATGGATTTTTCTGATCCTTTACACTTAAATTAATGTTAAGTTGCAGCATAGAAGATTTATTTAAGTTGATGACGTGCTTAACTCTGTCCTCCAGCTCTGCCCTCTCTTCTCCTACAATTTATCAGTCTCCATAAATAGCCCTTCTTCTGGGTAGCTTTGGACAGTTTAAATTTGGTTACTTGGTTTTTTGTTTTTTTTTACAGAAAAGGTACAGCAAGTTTGCAGAATTGAAAACTGAGCTTTCCCTCTTAAATCAGTAATAAGGCCCTCTACATATCATTTCAATGTAAGAACGCATTAGCCACTACTAAAAAAGTCAGGATGCAGATACCACTTTATTATAGTATCGGTGGGCAATTGGACATAAGATAGCAATAATGCCCACTATTGTTTTGAAAGATGGTCATATTTGCTAAGGAACAGAGTCATATCATTGGGGTGGGTATGTTACCCAAATCAATCCCCCGCTAAACATATACATTTTATCTTCTGTTTGTTTATGAGTTTTCCTATATATTTCCTTTTGGCTGAAAATGTAATGTCATCTGCATATCTCAAAACATGTCCCTGCTTCCTGTTTTGATTCAACTGACGTATCTTCCAATTCTGCTATATCTATAATATGTTTGTTATATATTTTAAACAGATATGTCTATTTCAATATCTTCCCTATTCTGAACTAATCAGTATTCCCAAATTCATTTTATACTGTACATATTATATTGTTCTTTGTAAAAGTTCTTCAAAAAAATAGGTGTTCTAGCAGATGTATTGTAGTCTATTATATATTCTAAGATGATCTACACCAGGGGTGTCAAACTTGCAACGTCATGTGACGTGACATGACGTATTGTGACTTTTCCCCCCCGTTGCCGGCAATGGGGTGGGCGTGGTTTCGCCATGACGCATCTGGCCTGCGGGCCGGCAGTTTGACACCCCCTGATCTAAACAATCAGAAAACTAGTGTAGCTGACAAAACAAAGATAACATCTTTTTATTTTGTTTTCTTCATTATCCACTTTTGGCCTGAAACTTCACTGTTTGTTTGGTATTTCATTTTGTAAATTTGGTATATTCTTTTTATAAATTTTTAAGCAAATGTTTGTGACATGAGGAATTAGTGCCGATTCAATAATTTGCTTTTTTTTTCTTACATGTTTAGGTTTTCCAATCTCCAGGCCGCAGAGTCTTGTTTCATATTTGTTGATACAGAATTTCTAACACTTTAACTGGCCCTCTGCCACTTTAAACAATTCAGTGGGCGTTTTCTTTTACTTGATAATTGATTTGACTTATTGTCTGACATTTCACATTTCACAGTTCTAATGGAATTGATTTATGAATATATTCTTTCTCTGCAAATATTTATGTTATTTAACACCCTGTTGGTAAAGGATCTGTAAGGTCCTGACATTTCTTAAGTTTTTTTTATTCATCTATGATTACTGTTGAGTATTTTTGTGCTAGTTATAAGTTTTCCTTGATTGCTTTAATCTTCTTTAAAAACCCCTCTCAGTTCCCTTTTCTTTATATTCCACTATTTGTTGACATTTTTGACTGATTTTTTTATTGATGTTGGAAGTCCAGATTCAATTTTGGCAGTTTAATACTGGAATCAACTCCCCCCGGAGATCCGTATTGCCCCCCCCTCTCCGTCTTTCGTAAACTGCTCAAGACACATCTTTGCCGACAGGCCTGGGGCAGTTAACATCTTGCCCCTAGCCAATGTATGTTTGTGTGCATGTTTGTTGGATGATTGGTTTTTTTTAATTCATATTAAAAAAAATTCTTTTTTATATGTATTTTAATGTTGATTTCTATTTATGCTGTGAGCCGCCCTGAGTTCCCGGAATAGGGCGGCATAGAAATCCAATAAATGAAAATGAATGAAATGAATATTCTGCAATGTGTATACTATAATGTTTTTACTTTTTATTTTCATAATTCTCTCTGGATTATTTCAATTAAAAGTTTTTTCCCTGTATTCATCAGCGACCAGCAGAAACTGTGGATGAGGAAGAAAATGAAGCACCAGAACATAAAGCTTTAAACCAAAGAGAATATGCAACAATGAATGGGGAAAATGGGGAGGCTATTAATGGAAAGGAGGAAGGCAAAGAGAAACAGAATGACCATTATGAAGATGAATTACAAGGGCAGAACCTTGACCAAGCAGGACAAGAGCCTAATGACCACATGCATGGTAACACAAATGAAGAAAATGGTGAGGAAATGGATCCCAGTAGTCATCCAGAAGAAACAAAAGAAGGTATTGATGATCAGATCCAGGTAACATGTCTTTGTCTTTTATGTACCTGTGTGAAAATGCTTCCATTTGTCTGCTATAGCAATAGGTTAGTCTGCAATCAATCTACATTATCCTAGGTATTGCAGTTTTAGGGAAACTGTTTTCTCATTGTGGATGATTCTACTGGTATTTTCATAAGGGATGCTGAATCCAGTAACAAAAGAATGTTGGATATTATCTGCAAAACACCTCTATGCATTCTGATCAAGGTTTTATACTAGAATTGATAACACTGTCTTTCAAATAATGCACTTAATGCATTTGCTAAATTGAGTGTGTTTGCTTTATGTGAAACCACAGAAACATGCATCCACAAAAGTATTGATATTTGTGAAGCATCATGTACTTTATTTTTCAGAATGTCTGATACCAGTCAAAAGCAGATGCTGCTTAGTCACCGTGATGGATTTTCCCAGAATAATCTGTAGGAAGTTATGTTAAATAGGATGAATTTGTTTTTTTCTAACCATATAATTAACTTAATCCTCAGTTGTTCCATTTCCTTTTATTTCTGCAAGATAACTAAGAATGCAAACCTATTCATTTTTACTATTATTTTTTACTAGCAAGAAAAATTATTTTTCTGATCATCCATATATATATATATATATATATATATATATATATATATATATATATATATATATATATATATATATATATATATATATATATATATATATATATATATATATATATATATATATATATATATATATATATAGTGGATTAGTTGCTTTATCACTAGACACTGTGTTTGTTGTGATCTAATTAAGCTAATCCATACATATAGAGAAGGGTTAGAACTTTGATAAGCAAAAGCAATTAGCATGCTCAGTGATGACTTCCACTTGCAGAATTCAGAGCTTCTTTATTATTATGAATACAGATACACACTAAATATTACTTTATGACACAAATATGTCAAATTCAAATGTGTTTTTTTCTCTCTTCTAGGTTGATTCCAATTATGAAAAAGTCCCAGCTCCAAAAGTCACCATCACCAGTCCACAAGAAAGTGAGAAAAATGAACAAACCAGTGACTATGCAGCAGTAGCATAGGGATATTTTAGAAGATGTATGTTCTCAGAAAATGAAGAATTTTATGTTTGGAACACAGGGCATCATCTTCTGCATTTGATTAATTTATAATATAATAATATGATGGAACTTTTTACCCATTAAGGCTTGACATGAAAATAGTATTCAGACATATATCATTAAAGGGATGTTCATTAAAAGGAAGTTTAAATTGTAAATGCTGACATGGGATACAAAATTTAAGGTAATATATTAATGAATAGGGTCATTATGGAAGATGAAATATTGAAACATTAGCCCTAGGTAAGTTCACAAGAAAGAGATTTTAAAAAACAGGTGAATGAACTAAATCATATTTTTGTGTTTTTTAAAAAGACTTTGAACATTTTTAAGGTGATTTAATCTCTATTTATATAAGCTGCAGTGTATTTAAAGAATTTATATTACTATTAGAGGTATGGCTCTTTGTGATAAGGTGAATGTGGGTAGGAAATTTCAGTAGTAAAGACTACATAAGACTTGATCCATGACCTTAACTGACCTCTGCTATATTTAAGGACTTTTCCTATTAGACTCATTTTATATTTACATGTGGATCTTCTCTCCCCACTGAAAGGAATGAGAAACCACTGCCTATATAAGATATATCATATATTGATTGGAACCCTCATGCCTGGAATGAATTGCTGAATTGACAGAATGTGGTCACAAGACAGAGAATGTTTATTAGGTCAATTAACTATAGAAATCCCACTGCATGCACATTAATTGACATATTCTATATGCAGTTACATTATAGTGAATTTTGATGGTTGGATTCAGACTGTTTTTATGCAAGTAAACACATTCATAAGTTCATCCAACATTATTTTGTTCTGTGCATGTTATGCTAGTTTAAGTTTAAGATTCCTCCAAGTCAAAAGATTCCTCCAATTGTTCCCACAAGGAACAATTCTGAATAATCACGGCAAGTTGCTATATAAACTTACCATTTATGTCCATTTTTTTAAACCCAGGACACATAACCAATCACAATATTATGGCTTGGTAATTATTTTTTTAAAAACCCATTATTTCAAAAATTAACTCCAACTTGCAAATCATGTTCCCTTTGGCTTAAAGTTCATTTCATGAAAACTGATATTTTCAAATACTGAAAAAATATTGATGGTTTGTATATAGCTCCATTTATGCTGGATTCACAGACTTCAGAAAGAGGGTTAGTATTAAACTGTCATGGGAATTAATGCTCACTAGGGTCATACGTTTGTTTTATGTGAGATTTGTAACCTACTACTTCTAAATTTTGCTAATAGCCCTTGTTGAAGCCATTTTAATTATATAGGTTGCATCTTTATTTTAAGTTGATATGTTTAGCTTGTTTTTTATAAATAGTTGGACTTAGCTTAAAATATCTTGGGTTGCTAATACTTTGTTGTTATTGTTATATATGAATATCTGAACATGCTTTAATATGTAAGACTGACCTACAGACAACTAGTCTGAATCTTGCCTATTCTAATAGCAGTATCCATATTTATGCTATAGTTAGCCATTGACATTAGCTAACTATGCACACAGCATATTTAGCTAATGTCATTTTAGTCAGAAGGAATGTAACTCAATTCAAAATGTGTCCCTTCCAGTTCAATGATTGTTCCTAGAAATTAATTTATCTCTAAACTGATGTGACACTGAATAAATGCTGTCTGTAAATCCCCAACCCTCCGTTTTCAGTGATAGAAGTAATAGAGATTGTTTTGTGGCCACCAAACACATTTATTCATTATATACTGATGTTTCAAATATGGTTAATTGACCTTTGAAAATAATTCTTCTCCTGTCAGATTCTGGATTTATTTCAGTACTAATTTTGAAACTGCTTTGGTTCTTTGTATATAAGATGGCTAAATGGATGCAGCTTATTAAAACATCAATATTTTTTAAAATATATTTTAAAGAAAATATACTTTTGGAAGCATACATATATATATAAATAAATACTATATTGTAAGATTTGTCAAACATGTTTAATGAAAGCATTAAAAATAAAATCATATGCCCTGATTCTAGTTGATGCCTTTTTCTAGTATCTCTGGTAGTTTCCTTTTCCAGAGGAATTTCAAATGTGATGATTAATTGAAAAGAAAGATTTAGTAAAAGCAATCATTTTTGTCCCGCAGTTAAATAATAAAGTGAAAATATTTGCTACAAGAAACAAGACGAACCTTTCACTAGATTAGCTTATTAAATACTACTTTTTTTGTGGAACAACAACCATCTGCAGGTACCTACTTACCGCTGTATTCATTTTTGTTAGCTTGCTTTATTTATTTATAAAACCTTTAAACCTTTAAACCACCTCAATATTAAAATTGATGGTACACAAAGAATAACAGCAACAAGCCAATGCAACAATAGATACAATAATATCAAAATTACATTAATAGTATAATAGTTATAAATCAAGGTATCTGCCATTAATTATTCCTGTCAGTCCCAAAGGTCTTCTGGAACAATCATGTTTTTGATAGTTTTTTAAAAGGCAAGCTATTCCACAGAAGGAGAGCTCCACCTGGAGTTCCTACTTGGGGGTTCCCTTCTGCCATATTTTTCAGTACGGCTGGGAAGACAGAAGGTAGTTTCATAGATACCTAGATGCCTGAGTCATTTGGGCATTAATATAAATAATACATTGAACTATATTCAGAAACAAACTGTTATCTTATGCAGTTACCAAAACAATTGTTTTACCTGACAGTAAGGAAACTGGGCCTTAAGTATACAGGTCACTGTGTTCTGCATCATTTGAAGTTTTTGAATGCAGGTTAAAATTGTAATACTAGCCCTTCATTGTAGTTATCCCAATAAGTGAAGGGTGAAACAGAGCTGGACCTTGGCTCCCCTTCAACAACTGCAGTGTCTAAATTCTATAATAGCAGCCCTAACTAAGGGAGAATTTCATCTCCTCCTCCACCTGCAAATTCAAAGACGGACATCTTGCTCTGTTGCTTTATGCAGACAATGCTGCCATCCTTTCACTTCCTCAGGTTACCCTTAGAAGTCTGGGTCTTGGTGGACTTTTGTAGGGAGAAAAAACTACCCTAAAACCCCAAATCAAGATATTCTCAAGGGGACTTAGATGCTGAAAAGATTGATGATACAGTGATAACAATAAGTTCCTGCCTTTCATTATCTTGGTGTTGTATTCCAGGCCTCTGGAGCCTGGTGGAAACAAAGTTGTCTCTGACGAAGCTAATAACAGCACCAAGGCAATATTCGGCTGTTTTTTTCCCTCACTCTAGGGCAGTGGTTCTCAACCTTTTTAATGCCGCGACCCCCAACCGGTCGTAAGTCGAGGACTACCTGTATTTCCCTGCCTGGGAGTGCTGCACATGCGTGGTGCCGTCCCCTGCGCCGGCCGAGGCGTAGCTGGCAAGGGGGAGCGACGACGCAGGGCGACCACCGGCTGGGCCACCAGCTGGCCCAGCCCAAGGGAGGTAAGGCACCAGCCGGGCCCCACGCGTGCCAGCAATCCTCCCTGCACCCACCGCTGCCCCGCTAGCCTTACCTTGGCCACCACCCGTTCGGGGTGGTGGCAGGCAGGCCCAGGCGCCCCTGGGCGGCCGCGGCAAGCAGCAGCGATGGTGCAGGGCGACCACTGGCTGGGCCACCAGCTGGCCCAGCCCAAGAGAGGTAAGGCACCCGCCGGGCCCCACACGTACCAGCAACCCTTCCTGCGCCCGCCGCTGCCCCACTAGCCTTACCATGGCCACTGCCCATTCGGGGCGGCGGCAGGCAGGCCCAGGCACTCCTGGGTGGCCGCGGCAAGTGGCAGCGACAGCACAGGGCGACCATCGGCTGGGCTACCAGCTGGCTCAGCCAAGGGAGGTAAGACACCCACCGGACCCCACGCACGCCAGCAACCCTCCCTGCGCCCGCCAGCCTCCCACCTCCCACCCCTGGCCCTCTTTTACTTACATTTTTAGTAGTTGCTCAGCAGGGAGGGGTGGAAAGTTCCAGACAGCTCGCCTTCGCTGCAGACAACTTGCAGCACCATTTGCAGACTGGGACTTTTGGCGGGCTCAGCAGGGCAGAGACAGCCTGGACAATTCCTATTGGCTTTTGAAAGCCAATAGAATTAGACTCTATTCAAGAGAGTCTATTCTATTGGCTTTCAAAAGCCAATAGAATAAGAGGAAGTAGCATAGCTAAGGAAAAGGGGAAAAAATGGCGGACTGCGTTGTTTGGTGACCCCCGTGAAATGGTCATTCGACCCCAAATGGGGTCGCGACCCACAGGTTGAGAACCTCTGCTCTAGGGGCAATAAGGATACTGTTTAAAGCCAAACCTAGTTTGCAGATGCTTTACAGTTTACACGTCTGCATATATACCGTAGTACCTTTAAATGCCTAGAGATTCTCCACTCCCAAGTTTTTGTGCACTGCTTTCAGATCCCATGTTGTGACTTAAATGCTCTGGTTTGTGTGATATCAGGAATGGTTCTTCTCGAGGAAAGAATACTCATTTGTTACCTGTCATAGTTCTTAAAAGTTTACTAACTGTTCACTGACCCCCTTAATTTTGAGAACTCTGCTTCATAACAGAAGACAACTCTTTTGAACAACTTGTTTTTCTGTGTTTCTGTGGTCCCTGTCCTCCCAGCTTCTGTTGTCTTTAAGTTTAGAGAAAACCCAGTGCAGAAATTCTCCAGTATGTTTATGATACAGCAAGGCAGATGGACTTAAAGATTATGGGCAATTCTTACAGGCAAGTGCCACACCGGATCCCCTTGCTCCTGTTAAGCATTTATTCCGTCTTACATCTGTTTCACATCACAGAACATCTTGCCTCGTCCATTTCAACATATTCCCTATAATGATATTGGAGAATAGATGCCAGAAAATCCTTGTAGAGAGGCTCTGATCTTGTGATTTTACATAAACCTGAAAACCTTGCCCTTTTTCATGTCTTCTATAACACCATTCATTCTACCTTCATAACATCCCTCATTCATAAAACGCCTATCTCATTCACAGGTAGAGGTTGTATATAAACCTCTGGCAGTATCAAAACTCACTTACAAAAACTGGTTAAGTTCTTATCTATCCTCTTTCTCTTTTTTAGGCTTTTCTTCTGTTTTAGTCTTTACCTGTATTGTAGTTTCGTTGCACTTTACAGGTAGTCCTTGACTTACAATAGTTCATTTAGTCCGTCCAAAGTTACAACGGCACTGAAAAAAGTGACATTTTTTTTATTACCCATAACCATCCTGTTACCAAAATTCAGATGCTTGGCAACGGGTTCATATTTATGACCATTGCAGGATCCCAAAGTCATGTGATCCCCTTTTGCAATCTTCTGACAAGCAAAGTCAATGGCAAAGCCAGGTTCACTTAACAACTGGATCACTATCTTATCAAAATGCAGTGATTCGCTTAACAACGGTGGCAAGAAAGGTCTAAAATGGACCAAAATTTGCTTACCAAATGTCTCACTTGACAACAGAAATGTATTATCTTTTAATTCCCTTTTTTAACCTGATGGTCATTGATTGTATTTTATTTTATTGCTAAATAAATCCTAACCAGTCCAAGATATTATTCTGTTTCCAATTCAAACTGATAACTGAATGATATATCAGCTCTGACAATTGTATAACATCTTCAGTGCACAGGAGGGCAACCCTCCTCAAACCCTCATGTATGAGTGATGCACAGCAGCCCCTCACAGCTCTGTTCTTGAAGTGATGATGTTACCTAGTTTGGATAATGAAAAGTCTGCAAGAAAACAACCAAGCTCAGAGAGCACCAAGGACCCCTCATTTCAACCTCGAGCAACAAATATACTCCTTTATTAGAATTCTGTTCTTCATCACCCAGCATAGGCTGTCTGAAATGTCTAACTTACTGTGGCTAATAGTAACGTTGATTGTGTTACTTACATTTACCTCATGAATGAAGGTGAATATATGTGTCCCAGGATAATGTTGCAGGATCCAATCTGGGTTGGTCACCGGGACCAGAAGCTTTGTCTTCTAAGCTTTCGGACTTGTGCTGGAGCCCATCCTCAGGGAGTGTCTCTCTAGCAGAGTGTGTCTCTAGCACAAGTCCGAAAGCTCGGAAAACAAAGCTGCTGGTTCTGGTGACCAACCCACATTGGTTCCTGTTACATTTACCTGTTAATTAATGTGACTTTTTAAACTTTTGAACAATATACAGAGATAGAAAACATACCGCACGGGGTCTGGCCATGCTAAGACCTCCTGCCTGGAGTTAGCTAATATTATGTGACACTGGGTGACTATTTTCAGATTGTTAACCCAAGTGACAGGAAGGCCTGCTCTTGTCCCTTCCATTTCCCATCAACTAGAGTGCTGATGTTAAGAGACCCTCTGGCTAATGGGGTCACTATCCACATACACATCTGTCTCCCAGTGATATGTAAGTCATGCATTTGTAGACAAGAAGAGCTAAGGTAGCCTTTCTGTCTCCGTCTCTTATCTCACTATGAGACATTACTTAAGGCTCTTTCTTCTCAGTAGGGTGTTGATAATTCATGTAAGTCAAGCTGGGAAGAAAACCACTGTAAAAGATGGTCTAAAGGGGACTAAGAAGTCACAGGGTTGAACTACCTTCCTAGTAATTCTATCAATTGTATCCATATTGGATACTGGTTCTATCGTAGTTAGTTGTATCATACTGGACTGGTCCTATCATAGTGTGCCATGAAGGAGAACAAATTATTACTAAAAATTGTATCATTAGTACTATATCAGGATAGATAAATATCCCTTGGACAAAGGATTCAAATGTTGCAATTAATTAGCTGGCTTGATTAATACATTCTTTTGACTTGAGGGAAATACAACCTCAGGTAGCAAGATTTGTTGGCAAACTCTGTCCTATTTCTGTTATCTAAGAATGAATTTTCCTAAAAGGAGCTTGTCAGACAGTTGAAGTCCTTCTTTGCCATCTGCCAATTGCTGAGGTCAGTTTTTTCTATGGCTCGCTTATGACATTTTGGGCCCAACTTCTTTCTTTTATTTTGGCCATACATTTGAATCTAGTATTTACTGCATCTGGTTTAAATGATCTATTAAATTAATCTATTTGCCTATTCTTATTTTTACATGTTTCTCTCAATGCACAAATAAATTCTCTCAATGCAAATATATCCAATGCCTTTTGGAAACAGGATAGCAAATCTGTTAAATAACAAATGCCTTTATGAATGGATCAGACAAATGGAACAATAAAACAATGTGATATTATTGATTTTGTTTAGTTCAGCTTTTAATTTATAAACAGGGATATATTTTTGGGCTTTGACTTATGATGCTGTTTAATATGCCACAGGTTGTCCTTGTTTAGTGATCATCATTGGGAACAGGAACTCAGGCATTAAGGAAAGCAGTCGCTAAGTGAAGCTGCAATTATGTTTATGAACTTATTTCAGCTTCCCTTTGCTTTTACAGACTTGTAAAGGTAAAAAATGTGAGTTATTTTCTCACACCATAGTAACTGTGAAGAGTCTCTAAACAAGGCAGTCACTAAATAAGGACTACCCTTATATTTACAGATGCTATTACAAAAAATAAGTTATGATAATTAAGAAAATGGCAACCAAATTTTTATGTTCCCTTCTTTTTTTTTTTTTTTACAAAATACTATAAAGATGAAATGCATCAGGCTACCAAATAATGTTTGTAATGCTATCAAAACCAAATTGGAGCTACTGCACAAAATCATAATGGAAACTTTTCTATTGCCACATTGCCACTTAAGAAGAGAGAAGAGATGTTCCCATCCTTCAGCTCATGCTATGGGAATAATTATATTAAAAAAAAAAACCAAGGAGAAGAGGCTGATCATCAACAAATGAAAGAAATGGCCTAAACTGAGAATGAATTCATCAACATGAAGTAAAAAGCAGTGATTGCTAATCAAGCTATGCTACTATAAATTAGAGCTCAGCATAAACTGAACGAGCTATTTGTCTTCTGCACTATGTGTTTGTGGGATTTCAAAATTGGAGTTGTTTGGTAGAGAACTGAGAGGATTGGTTGAATGCTACAGCGCAACAAGGGAAATTTATATTATATTATTTCACAATATGGATTGTGATTCAGCCTGGTTGCCCTTAAGAGGTAGCAGCATTTTCTTGCTTGCCATCTTGTTATGCTCAAGGTTATTTGCCTCTTATTGTGCGGGTCAACAATATTCATGCTTTCCCCTCAAGTTGTTCCTTTTTTATTATTTCTGCATCTACAGTCATAATGATGAGATCAGATGTAAGTTGACTTGCAAAGCTCTCTAGGAAAGGACTTTAGTGCAAAATATCGTATTTCATCCTTTGATAGAAAGAATCAAGATAAATACTATTATGGGGATAAAATTCTAACATTATTATTTTTATTTCTGTGTAATCTAATTAAAGGTGAAACATTTTCCTGTTAGGGAGGAAAGTAATAACAATATGAGAAAATGCTTTGCTTCTGAAACTATGCTACTGAAACAAGTTAAAATAGGTTATTTAAAAAAATAACTTAATAATTTAGTTCTAGTGACCAAAAGCCAACTTTGTTCCTTAAGTATCTATAAAAGTGGTTTATGCTTGCTCCCACAACTATGGACATTGAAGAAAGTCAAAAGCTGATTGCCCAAGTTTTAAGAATTTGTATTGACCAAATATGCCAAAACATTGAAATTCTAGAGGGATTTTCATTCTTGTCAACATCGCTGTTTGATAATGCATCTGCCCTTTTCTGAACAATACTCTTCTTGACAGCTTTAGGGGTTTTCTCCCCTAGAAATTCATGTAAATTATTTTTTAAATCTAACTTCAAGGCACTATGCTATCGAAATGCAATTGAGAGAAATGTGGTGACTATCTCAGATGTCACTATGAATGTCCTTCATGGAACTGTACCGGGAGACTCAAAATGTCACATTTCTGTTCTTCCCAATCTTTAATTAAAATTCCACTGGAAAGGCCACAGAGCCCTATCTTGCTATTGCCCTTATGTTGCCTTCTGGACAGAAGTGAGGGAAAATTACAGTGAATAAGACATCCATGAAAAGGGCAAGATCAGTCTTACAGTTAAGGTTTGCTACAATAGCTGTAAAGTACATCCTAAGAAAAGACTGATAGGATCATTTTATAGAATTGCTTCTTGAGGAATTACTAAATTATTTCGAGGCATTTCAAGAATTACTGAAATTCTTACCCAGTTATTTTTTTTTTTACACATTTCAGATACCTTGTTTTAATAATAGCTGCAATCTCTCCCATAAGATTGACTGCCATGATTAACTTTTTAATGCAGAAAAGGATGTTGTGGGGGGCAGTGGGGTGCTTAACATTTTCCATGACATTTGTAGCTGAGGGCATTTTCCCATGATACTTTTCTATTTGCCAGTCCCTCTAAAATATTTTGAAGTGGGCTGCGCGATTGTCATCACTACTGCTGATGCAAACTAATGAAGGAGAGAAGCAACTAGAACTAAGGGAAAATTTCCTGACAGTTAGAACAATTAATCAGTGGAATGATTTGCCCCCCAAAATTGTGAATTCTCCAACATTGGAGGTTTTTCAGAGTTTGGACAACCATTTGTCTGAAACGGTGTAGAGTTTCCTGATTTAGCAGGGGGGTGGACTAGAAGACCTTCAAGGTTCCTTCCAATTCTGTTATTCTGTTATTTGGGAATGACCTTGGCAAAGAGAAGAGAAGATTGAACAACTGTCCTGTAAAAGGAATCTCAGTCCACAGGGAGAAGGAGGGGGCATAGGAAGCATTTCAGAAGGAACCCTCCCTAGTTTTTCAGAAAATAAAAGGAGGGGAAGGAAAAAATACTGTCTTGCAAGGCATGTAACCCTACAGTAAAGATAGAGTTAGTGTCATAATTGTGCTTATTGTCTGTCTACCTCGGACTAATGAAGCTCCATGAAGTGCTCCTTTCAACTAATTGGTGATAGAATACAAAACCTGTGGTTAGGGTTCAATGTCTAAGCCAGTGGTGGCGAACCTATGGCACGGGTGCCAGAGGCGGCACTCAGAGCCCTCTCTGTGGGCATGCGTGCCGTTGCCCCAGTCCTAGGCCTTCAGCTGGGTTATATAAAACCTTTTCACTGTAGGCCTCCGCTGCTGTATGCAAAAAAAAAAAAAAAAGGTTCAATCAGTCAATTTCAACTTCTCGTGGGGAAAAAAAAGATCTTGCAAAGTTGGAATTGATTGATTGAACTTTTTAGTCCCACCCAGTCTGCCATTACCACCGCAGCCATGCCCACCCAATGAACCACACCCACCCAATGGGCCACACCCACCCAATGGGCCACACCCACCCAAAGGGCCACACCCACCCGGCACCTGACGATGCATAAGTGGGTTTGGGTTGCAGTTTGCGCACTCGGTCTCTAAAAGGTTCGCCATCACTGGTCTAAGCTATGGCAGTTCCTAAAATAGCAAAATCCCTCAGGCTTGTGTTTTCAGTATATGCTGTGTGTATTTGTCTAGCTGTTTTGCAAACAACAACAACAACAACCTTAAAGGTTTTTTAGGTTAAACTTTGGAGCCAGGTCATGGCTTTCCCAAAGGTGCTTTTTCCAAAAGGCAACTGGGTTTTCTTGTTTTTTTTCTTTGTAAACTTTTTGCTTCTCATCCAACAAGCTATTTCAATTTTATTGTAGAATTGAAGTCCAGTTGCCTTTTTTCCAAAGTTGCTTCTGAGATATCACTGTAAAACTGTGTGTTTCCTTTCCCCAACTTCCATAAAATAAAGTTGACAAATTACTCTAAATCATAGCATTGTTCATTTAATGTGTAGCTTAATGTGTTTTGTGAACCCAAACAACGGTAACTTGCTTAATAAACTAAGGCTAAACATAGAAGTTGTGAACCCAATCAGTAACTCTTAGGTGACACTGTGAACATTTAATAGCTATAACTAAATAAATAAATAAATAAATAAATAAATAAATCCCTCATCAAAGCTAGTTCTCAATAATTTTATTAGTCCATTGGAAAAAATATATGGAATTGTAGGGGAACACATGTTGTCAAATAATACAAAGTTCACATTTTTACATAGGTTATTTTTTTAGTTCCATTGATTAAAGGGTTGACAGTAACTGTCTCTTGAGACAGGTGTGATTTATATTTTTAATAACAAGGTAAAACAGTGAGTAAGCATTTTCACAGCTGTTCTCTGCTTCAGGAAAAGCTTGCTTTCTTAATCAGAAATGTAATATCTGGTACTTCAACTCAAGATCAAACAGATTCAAGGGAAGATGGAAGAATATCTCAGACATCAAACTAAATGTGATACTTCCTGGCATTTTTCCTACAACAGTCCTGCTGAAATTAATAACAAATCATGAATAGGGATGTTGATGGTGGTTCACAAATGGAGTAGGCCAATCTTGCTCTGGCTTTCTCTGTGTATGCAGGTATGTATGTATGTATGTATGTATGTATGTATGTATGTATGTATGTTTGTAATGTGTATGTGTGGGACATTCTTCTTTACTCCCTCTTTTACTGCTTTGGATGTTGAGGGAGATACAAAGTTCTGGTTCTTGCTCTTCTGATTATTTGATGCTGTTGTAGTATGTCTTTGATGACCATGACATTAAAAGGAAGAATTTCCATATGCCTATGTATAGTATAAGAGCTCTATGTACACATCCAAATGCCTGGGATGAGATTTTTATTGCCCTTGCCTTGTTCTAGTAATACTTGTGCACCCTGTCTAGCATAACCAGGCCATGTTTTTCCTTCTTCATAAGGGCTCAAGGCCAGACCTGCAACTGAGTTAATTAATTCTGTATTCTTTTCCATGCTAAACACTGGGTACCTTTCATAATAGCCTTGGTGAATGTTAATAGAAACAGAGAGTTAAAAAAAATAAAGATATATGTTGGCTGAGGGATTGAGAATGACCCCAGAAGAAATCGGTTTGATGCAGCCTTTCTTTCAACGATTAAAAAGTTGTAATCTCTTTAAAATGATGAGCTTTTGATAAATATGATAAAATAACTGGCCTTCAATATTACATATTTTGACTTAAAAATGGCACTGTCACTTGCTACTGTTGTTATATAGAATGGCTGGGAATGAATTTGCATGGTGAAGCAAAGAGCTGGCTGCAAGAGGAAGTGACTGTAGTTTTCTGGTTTGGGAAGTGAGGTTTTCTATGTCTTTAAAACAGTATTAAGCCTCTCTGAGATACAAAACACAAGCAAATTGTGATCCCTTCTCAAAAGAATGGCAAGCTGAAAAATCACAATTGCAATAGGAAGAAGCTTTGAAGGCCAAAGATAAAGGGGTTTAAATTTCTAAATTTAGAATGGATAGAAAGCTCTGGGTATTAAAAAAAAATAGAATCACATGCATATGATGGCTTTTTTTAATGTTTGCACAAGGTGTGATTCTGCTTGCTCTCTAGGAGAATAAACATGTCTAATAGAAACAGAAATTGCCTGCTTTCTACTGTCTGATACACGCACACACAGAGTTTTTGTGGGACTCTGACAGTTGTTTTTGAACAGGATACGATTTAAATTGTTCACACTAAACAGACAGACATATTCATTATTTAAAAGGAATAAAATATGTAACAAGGAAGAGATAAGAATGAAGCATGTTCTGGAAAGGGAGAACCTAAGTGATTCGATTCACTTTAAAAAAATCAAACCCTTCACAACATACACGATAATGCTTTACTGAAATCAGTGATGGCTGAACCTTCACTTCCTTATCATTCCTGTAGTTCCTATCAAAATAGGGTTCCCCCCCCTGCCTGCTTCTTTTCCTGCTGAGTGCAGAACTGCCGCACTGCAAACCCAGGTTGAAGTGCTAATCAAGGCAACCTTTTCAAATTCACAAGAAGGGTGTGTTAGGATAGAGAGAAGAGGAATCAGGTCTCAGATAATGGCTGGATATTTTGAACTTTGGACAATGTAACGGGTATCTTGGATTCTCCAGGTGCTGGGGCTTTTGTGACTGGGTATGTTTGGGCTTTCATATCTGCTATTCTCTCTTTAAATTTCTGTTGCAGGTACTTTTCTTCTTTGGAATAGCTTTTTGCAAATGCAGACATAAGTAAACAGGCTGCCATCGTGGTCCCTCCAATGCAAAATAATATTGCTCCTGCCAACTTGCACACATCAAGGGCTCTGTTAAATTGGACAGCATGGGTATCCACTACCACAAAATCTTCTACTCCAAGGGCTTCAATTTTGGGGGTTACCAGAAACCCTACTACAAGAACTATGATCCCTGTCAGCATAAACATTGTCCCCGAGATGAGTCCAACCTGAAAAACAGAGAGATTTCAGAAATCAACAAGGCAATTTTCTATTCTGATGGCTTTTGCTTTGTGGCTATAGTCTTAGATGTTAAACATACCTAATGTGTCACTTATATTTATAGTCACTTCTGTGAAACTTAAGTTGCTTAAGGCTTTCATCCTGTTGACTGATGAATCTGTTCTCTTGTGCAAAAGTTTGGGGTTTTGCTGGCAATTGCTGTCTTATCACATCTGGAGAGTTTTGAGATCAGGGATAGCTGTCTATAAACACCATAGAGTCTTAGGAGAGGGGCGGCATAGAAATTTGATAAAATAAATAAATAAATAGTTTTATCAGTGCCTAAGTCCCATGAAAATCAGTAGGGTCTTTATCATCCTACTGACCATAGACATATATAATAAACAAAAAAAACTGTTCTGTGTATATATATATATATATATATATATGTGTGTGTGTGTGTGTGTGTGTGTGTGTGTGTGTGTGTGTGTGTAGTGGTTATTTTTTAGATTGCACCCTGTAAACCCAAATATGGGAGGAAGAAATCATTCTTTCCTTTGCTTGTTTCAGCTCAACCCAGAGCCATCTGCAAGCACAAATATATATATGTTTTTTAAAATTGTTAACAAAGAAATAAGGGATTTCTGAGATAGCTATTTCCAGTTATTTAACTCTCTTCAGTCAGAACTCACCCTTTCGGGGATTCGAACCTGGGCAGTCTGCATGCTAGGCAGAAGCTTTAGCCTCAAGCCACAGGCTCTCTCCCGCTTTGTTAACAGTCAGGGAGTGAATATGTGTGTCAAGTGGTTATTTTTTAGATTGCACCCTGTAAACCCAAATATGGGAGGAAGAAATCATTCTTTCCTTTGCTTGTTTCAGCTCAACCCAGAGCCATCTGCAAGCACAAATATATATATGTTTTTTAAAATTGTTAACAAAGAAATAAGGGATTTCCGAGATAGCTATTTTGAGTTATTTAACTCTCTTCAGTCAGAACTCACCCTTTCCGGGATTCGAACCTGGGCAGTCTGCATGCTAGGCAGAAGCTTTAGCCTCAAGCCACAGGCTCTCTCCCGCTTTGTTAACAGTCAGGGAGTGAATATGTGTGTCAAGTGGTTATTTTTTAGATTGCACCCTGTAAACCCAAATATGGGAGGAAGAAATCATTCTTTCCTTTGCTTGTTTCAGCTCAACCCAGAGCCATCTGCAAGCACAAATATATATATGTTTTTTAAAATTGTTAACAAAGAAATAAGGGATTTCTGAGATAGCTATTTCAAGTTATTTAACTCTCTTCAGTCAGAACTCACCCTTTCCGGGATTCGAACCTGGGCAGTCTGCATGCTAGGCAGAAGCTTTAGCCTCAAGCCACAGGCTCTCTCCCGCTTTGTTAACAGTCAGGGAGTGAATATGTGTGTCAAGTGGTTATTTTTTAGATTGCACCCTGTAAACCCAAATATGGGAGGAAGAAATCATTCTTTCCTTTGCTTGTTTCAGCTCAACGCAGAGCCATCTGCAAGCATATATATATATATATATATATATATATATATATATATATATATATATATATATATATATATATATATATATATATATATATATATATATATATATATATATATATATATATATATATATATATATATATATATATATATATATATATATATATATATATATATATATATATATATATATATATATATATATATATATATATATATATATATATATATATATATATATAAGCTTTTGATTTAATAATTTGATTTTCTAATTTGAATGCTGTATTTTCCTTTTATTACTATCCCAATAATGGAATTTGGGACAATTTATTCTGAAGCAAAAAGGCCTGCTTTTTGGTCCAATATTCATGTTGAATATCTGATTTTTTTTAATGTTCCAGAGTTATAGATTCCTGTATCTTGAAGGGGGAATAGTTTAAAACAGAGGTCCCCAACCTTTTGGGCACCAGGGACCGGTTACATGGAGAGAGGTTTTTCCGTGGACTGGAGAGGGCGTGGTTTTATATGCTGCCTACCTCCTGCGGATAGGGCTTTTCTTGTTTGTGCGGACTGGTTGCTGGCATGCCCCAGACCGGTACTGGTCCATGGACTGGGGGTTGGGGACCCCTGGTTTAGAAAATAGTTTAATGAAGATTTACATAGCTTGTATCTACCATTTGGCCTAACATGCTGCATCAAAGCCTTCCAATTTTCTGCTTTCAAAATAAAAAGAGATGGACAGCTGAGAATAAATACATTGTGTATTTACTGATTTATTAAATAAACATCCCACCTTTCCATCGAAATTATTAACAATGAAGTTATAATAGAAACTCATCAGTCATTAGTGCCGATGGGTTGTGAGGCCTTTGGAGTCAACACTCCACAGATCTGCTGCAAGACAATTATTAGGTAGGAGCTGTACCTTCCAAAATGTAGAGCTCCACTTGTTGGGTGATCTCTGGATCTGAAAATCATCATCGTACTCCCAAATGGATCCTGTGCAGTCTTCATAAAACTGATGCAGGTAAGAGCGAACTCCATAGCGCTGGTAACCACCTTCAGTGGAACCCTGATGTCCTTGCTTTGATGCATAAATGTCAGCATACGCACTCATCCTTCCCACCTGAAATGAGACAGAATGGACACTGGGATTATTATTATTTATTTAATTTAATTTAATATTGGGGGATCCCACAGAGATAGAATTGGGTTGGGCCAATTATTAGCATGATTTCTAAAAAGTTGAAAAACCTCACCAGAGAAATTTTCTAATGAAATATATTTAGTGTTAGATATTTAGATTAGAATAGCTGGTTCTTAAAATAACACCAACACATGCTTATGGGTTCTTTCAGACCTCTTATTTTCTAGATGACTGGGTCAATAATTTAGAGAGGACCTGTTAAAAGTCCACTCCCCCATCAACATTTTATGAGGTTTGTGGATTATGGGTTGGATGACAGGCCTTCTCCTATAAAATATGTACAGCCTCAATCAAAGCCTCAAACCAATCAATTAAAGGGTGGTATTGTTTTAGCAAGATTCTAGTGCCTAAGGATTCTGAGTAGAGACATTCATCTTCTTTATTTTTTATTTTATCATTTTATCATTTATTATTAGGGTTTTATGATTATGTGTTTTTTTATTTTATTACATTTCTTTACACCACCCAGAGTCCTCTGGGATTAGAGCAGGTGATCAATATTAGCTAAACCATTTAGGTAAGCCAATAGCAGACATTGTTTGGTATATTGTCCTAACCATAATTTCCAAAACCATAAAGTATAGTTTGTTAAATTGGCAGGGTTAACATAACATGCTATAAACTGTGGCTTAGAGAGCAGTATAGTTCACTTTTGTTCACACATTAAGCAAAACAAAACTATATTTTAGACCAGGGGTTCTCAACCTTGGCAACTTTAAGACTTGTGGACTTCAACTCCCAGAATTCCTCAGCTAGCTTTGCTGACTGAGGAATTCTGGGAGTTGAAGTCCACAAGTCTTAAAGTTGCCAAGGTTGAGAACCCCTGTTTTAGACCCACTTAGTAAATCAGACAGTATTGACCATTACTGACTTATATTTCTTCAATATAAGAAAGCTTTTCATGTCACTGAAAAAAATGTCTATCATTCATAGTTTTTCTTTATTAGCATACCAAACCAACTTGCAGGAAAAATTGCAAACTTTCCTCATGTCATATGCTTGATCCATAAGATTCTTTATTGTTAATAAATATAGCATCTAAGAGTCTTACATTTTAAATCCATTCATATTTATAAATAACTAAAATATGATTTCAGGCAAAACCCAAAAGTCATATGGTTGAGATTATTGCAGGTCTAATGGAGCTGTGAATATAGTCAAGCACTGAACCATGAAAATGAGTTTAATCGGAAGAGTGTTAAAAAAAGTGTGAAGATCAACAGAATCTGAAGTGAATCACTGTACTTGCTACCTAAAACTGGATGTGATTTCCTTTTATAGAACTCCCTGAAACATTTTGATTAAAATGTCTCACTACTCTTGTTTTTAAGTTTATTCTTATAATGAGTTCAGATGTCACATCCCTTTTCAATTAGGCAATTACAAGAATTTGCTGCAAAACAATTTGCTGCTCAGATAAATTGTGAAGGGGAAGAACACCAACCTTCATATTTAAATTATATGAAAATCAGAAGGCAATCAGTTTCAAATGACAAAAGCTAGCATAGATCCTGATATTTTCATCACTATGACAACCATCCTCAAATTCTACAGATTATATCAAGATTTGGAGTAAATGTGCACTGTATTTTTTCAACCTCTTATGAGTTATATTTTTTTAACGAGCATAAGACAGCAATTCTGTATAAAATTGTGTTTTTCAACTGTAACAGATGGATTTCTTTTTTAATGTGCAAACACTTTTTTCAATAGCCTGAATTTAGAAACTCCAGAGAATGTCAAAGTCCGTAACATTGGTTGTTAATGTTATTCAAGTCTTTTAAAAACAGTATTGGTAAATATTTGCTTTGATGTTCCATTACTTTCTTTTATCATGAATTGTCCTTTGAATGGGCAATTTATGACCCAATATTGTATGTGGAGTTATTGTGAGGATGGCTTGTTGCATCAGGGCAAGGAAAGAGCATGTATAATATATTTGATGGACATGCCAACTTGAATCACTCTTGCATTGGAATTATGAACCTGTAGTCATAGTATTGTAGAGACAAACTCTTGTAGTTGTGGGGGGAATAATATGTTTGGGGCTTCTTTTTTGGAGTAGCAATAGTCATGAGAAAAGCTGTATCACATGTTAAGAAATTACTGCATTGGTAAAATTTTTTGAAATATATTGAACTCAAACCAGAAACTTGGATGGAGAGATACAATTGTTTGTCCAACTTTAGTTCTACCCAATTGAATTACAGCCAACAAGTCCTTTGAATATGCCTAAGCCCTCTGTCTTTATAGCACTTGGTTCTTCACAAAAGGTTGGACTGAATGATGATTTTGGGGGCAAGAGAATTAATTGCCTGACAACTGCATTTTCCTTTAAAATTTTCCCACACCAGCTTCTCTGCTTTACTTTTTAGCTGGTTTTAGCAACCACATCGGTGTTTAACTTTTACTATCTGTGTTATTGTATTTTAAATAATTCAACTATTTCTTGTTGTGAGACACCTATTCTGTAATAAGTTGGCCTCTAAATACTGTTAATAATTGTACTGTTGACTTATAAATACTTTTAATACTGTTAGGTTAATAAGGCTAATAATAACAAAGACTAATCTTAAAAATTACCATATGGCATAAGCTTTATTATTTGCACAATTATCCACTGCAGAAGATAATATCTCAGTGATGTTAAATTTAAAGTACTGACCTATGACCCTGCTTTTATCACAACAGATAACCTGGCTACCCTTTAGGAAATGATATTTGCAGTTCATTGAAAGTTGATTTAGCTATCATAGCATTACACTTGTCAGTGTAAGTAGGGCATAGGATGATTATTTTTGCACTAGTTTGAAGTAGTGATATATCAAAATCTTTCCACTGGCAACTGGGCTCACTGCAATTTGCTCTGGCAAATGTGATAAAGCAATTAATAAACCAAACAAATGCTATCAACTTCATCCATAGGCTGATGAAACCCTTGCTGTGTATTTAACCCATTTGTGCACACTTTAGCAACAGGCTATTCAATCTGACAAAGTTCACACACTACTACGGCTGTGTCGGCAACATCATCTTTTGTTAGTGTTAATTTTGCTGTCTACAGGACAGTTGGTATTTCTTTAGACTCTAGACGTTCTAATTGGAGAGAAAGCAGTTAATTCAAAAGATCCTACCTCTTGCTAATCTTGGATTTCCTTTTCTCCCTCCACCAATGAGAAAGAAATATCAATGAGAACAATAATATATCTCTCTATAATACTGCACACATTATCAATCTAATTCATTCTGAATCACAGTCAATGATCATGGCCCCTGAATAATGTCCCATATTTTCCTGGTGGACATTTCTTGAAGGCAGTCAAACTCATATAGCATTATTTATATGCACTACTGGCGATATAATCCATCCTTAACAATAGGGTGTAATCCAGTCCATTCAGTATGTAACTTTGGGAAGGAAGCAATTCATGGCTCATGTAACAATGACAGATTCAGTGAGGTAGTCTCTGACAAAACTTGCTTATTAAAAATGACATGGAGACTCATTTCCCACTTGATTTTGGCTAAGCAATAGCATCCATCTACTGCTGACTGTTACATGATATGTATGGATTCCCAGCTGTTGAATGTATTCAATTTATGATGTGATCTATTGGTCCAATTGGTATTTCATGTACATAAGCAAAGTTCAACTTGGTATGCTTCATAATTAATTGCTGGGGGACTTTGGACCAGTCACTCTCTCTCAGTCCAATTTACTTCACAGGATTATTGTTGTGGGAAAAATAGGAGGAGGAAGGGTATTAGGTATGTATATTGTAAAAATAATAAAGGATGGATTTAAAAAAATCCAAATAAATAAATAAAATATTGACTAATTGTATTGGGGAATCATACAGGTATTTTAATTTTAATTCATCTAATAACCGAAATTACATAAGATTAAAAATTAAAATAGTAGACAATGAACGCAACACTTGCAATAATCACTGGAGGGAAATTGAGTAAAAGAAGCTCTTCCAACATTATAAAATTATAAATCGATAGGCCTAGGGGTCTCCAAACGTGGCAACTTTTTGTGGACTTCAACTCTTAGAACTCCCAGCCAGAATGGCTAGCTGAGGAATTCTGTGAGTTGAACCCCACAAGTCTTAAAGTGGTCAAATTTGGAGGCCTCTGCTACAGGCTATAAAATGCATGGGGAAAAAAACACCTTTGTCTGGAGTGAAAAAATAATATGGTACATGATGAACCCTCTTAGGATAATAATCCACTAGTGAAGTGTCATTATTAAAAAACAACCACTCTTTAATAGCTTTAGGGAGAATACCCAGAAAGATTTCTGGAACATTAAGGGTTCAGGCAGGCATCTAGCTTTCAGACTATATACATCCATGATGTTGAATCCAAGGTAGAACCTTTCTAAAAATTTGTTAGAAAGAATGTTTTAAGTTATAGACTGCCAAACTGGGATTCATAGAGACAGATTCTTCTGAGGTTCCATTTCTCTTTTGACATCAAGGACTTAATGCTCTCTGCCATCAACTTGGCAGTTCAAGCAATTCTCTCAACTGAGAAGAGAATGCTTGAGCTGTGCAAAGTCCATCTGCAGGTGATATAGCCATAGTGTCCTGTTCCACGTGTGGACAGGCCAATCACAGAAAATGGAAAGGCAACACAGCAAAGAGTAATTGCATTCAAGAATGGTATATGGATTTTCTCTGAAAATGATACACTGTGGATTAGGAAAAAAAGGAGTTGTTAAAGGAATTTCTTAAGTAAGCTCTCAAATAAACTGTAAATATTCATATTCAGTGAATCCATTTCATAATATCATCTTATAAAGGCAGCTATTTGTCTTGTGCTTGAGCAAATCTAATAGGAACAGCCAGAAACAAATTACGGTAGTAATTTTAGCTGGAGGAAGAAAGTAAATTGATCAGCAAAGCAGAGGAAAAATAAGCTGCCATAACTACAGAGGAAAAAAGTATCAACAGATGCCTGTTTTCACAGATAAACATGAATGGTAAAATATGACAAATCATTTGCCTGTCCAAAGAAAAAAACAGTTTTCCAAAGGAAAACAATTTTTAAATTTAATTTGTACAAACATTTATAACTATGGTTAAACTATAATATCAATAAGATCACCAAGAAATGACAAAAATGCAATCAGATTTTTAGGACATGTAGTTTCATATTAGGTAATCCTATAGCATCTTCAGTTACCATGGTAAAAGCTGTCTTGAATGATTTTTCAGTATGATTTTACTACAGAGGTATGTTGTAGGCATAATCAAATTTGTGAATAAATGAACTATATGCAGTATACAGGACAGAGTTGGAGAAAGAAGAAAGACTAAAATGAATTATTCTAACCCAATTTGTGACATTTTTATGAATAACTAGAAATAATTCTTAATTTAAACATAAACTAAGAGAAAAATTAATAACACTTGTCACAATCAATGTATGGACAAATAAAGAAAATAGAGCTTCTTTTAATGTTATGCACACTGATCTTTCTGATCTATAATATTTTTTATATTAAGAAAAAAAATCCAAAAACTGTGTTTTAGTGCAAATACCATTAATAAGAAAGAATAGTTCATTGAAAAAAATGTCTAAGTAAAACCTCAGTGCAAATGATCTCATTCTCTACTCAAGCAAGCAAAATTTTATATATATATAATTTTAATAAGTTTGGGATGAGAGCTTATATGCATGCACCTATTTTCCAAAGTATCATTTTTATTTCCAACTGATAATTGATATTCAAATTGATTTAAAATACCCAGTTTTATTTTTCAAGTAAAACCAATCTATATATATACACGCATGTGTGCTCAGATTATGATTAATATATCTTCTGAGAAAAAAGTTACAGATAATATTTTCCATATATTGATACTGAAGTTAATAATTAATTTTGCTTGATTATCACCGTTATATACTGATCTTTTATGCCATGTTTCCATTTTTTTTAAGTTAAAAAAAGCTAAAACAAATTTCTTAAGGTAGATGACTTCTTTGACTAAAACTATGACCTTAATAACACAACTTTAGACATTTTTAATTTCTTTATCAAATAGTATTCTATGTCCATTATGCTCATGGATTCTGCATTTCTGCCCCCTTCCATACAAAGAAGCAATGTATATAGTCAGAGGAACTGCAAAAAATATTTTTTTATATTTGAAAAAATGGTTTTTTTAAGCAATGGAGATGAGATACACAGCATGAAAAAGAGGCAAGGAGTTCCAAAGGACACTGTTATTGTCACTGAGAAGGACATAGAAATCTAGTTATGTTTTCATGTTCTACAGAGCAATCATCATCACAAGGGAAATGCTTCTAAAACTATTATTTTATACCCAGAAAAAAAGAAAATTTCTGTTACATTTCCCCAAAAGTTTGATCAAGAAAACACTTTCTAATTTTTAGCCAATGACACATAAAGCACATATTCACCAAACGGTTATTTTTAAGCTTAGAATCACATACTGAATTGCCTGTGAACAAATCACAAAGCCTGCTAGAGAAATTGTGTTATCCAACAGTATGACATGAGTTATTACACTATGCATCACATTACTCTAACAAAATAATAATAATAATGTTTACAATAGGCTGTAATATATGAATACAACATCAAACAAAACCTAACATGACAGCCAATACATTTTATGCAGGAGCCATTTTAAAAATGTGATGTGAGTTTCATTTTTGTAAATAATAACAAAAGTAATGGTTATTATCTGTATGATCAGATATTTGATGGGCAGTCTTCGAAAATGGCAGAATATATTCTCCTTTCAAAGTCTCCTCCACTAAACTCAAGGGGTGGAGTAATCTGATAGTTTTAGAAGACATGGGAGGGCTAAATGAATTTATAATAAATGAATTTAGACATGGGAGGTCTAAATAAATGAAGTATTGCCTTCCTGAAAGGAAGGCAAAAAAGCAATTGGGAAAGAAAATCCACAGCTGGTAGCTTTTGCTGTTTTTTTTAGAGTGTGAATTTTTCTCCCGCCATGTCCTTCATTCTGTCCTGTTGCTCCCAAGTGGGAGCTGTCCAAGGTGCTAAAGGCCAGCAACGAGGTCTGCAAATGGTTTCAGTTGACCTAGGCTCTCATTTATTCTTCAACGTCAAACTTCTGTTCCTCTCTCTGATATTTGTTTCCATAAAACCTTTGAAGAGTCTGGCTCTTCGACGCTCCAAACGAACGGCTCGCCTTCTAAACCCTTCACTTCCATTTAGTCCATTCTCTCCCCCCACCCCTCCCCCACCCCGGCCGACCTGGTTATATTTTTAAAAACCGGGAGGCCAGTCTGAAAAATAAAATACCACTCAAACAAAGACAGTATAGCGCTCTAGAACCGCCCCCCCAAATCCCACCCGGACTGCAAACAACTGTCTTTCTTTTTTCTTTTAAAAAAAAATGGCCATGAATTCATTATTACTGCTCTTTTTTTCTGTTGCATTTTGTCTCTTTCCCCTCGCTACTTTTTCTAAAACTGCAGGCTGGAGTTGCCCGCAGAAACTCGAGCCCGCACTTTGCAGAGCAGAAATCATTTCTCCTTCTCCCGGCTCTCCTGTAGCCCGGCTGGTTTCAGAGGCACGGATCAGGAAATGGCACGACGCAAAAACCATCAGTCGGAGCCCGGGTGTGAGCGGACTGCAGTGTACAAAGCGACTGGTTACCTGATCCGCCTCTTCTTCCTCCGTCTTTCCTACCGGGCGAGCAAATGCAGCCGGGTTAGCTGCAGATCTCTCGCTCGGTTGCCATCTCCCTTCTGAGCTGCTCCAGCCTCAGAAGCCACGTATTATTTACACCCCGGTGCCTGCGCACTGAGAGTCACGCCGCCGTTAGGCTCTGCAGGAGGAGGAGGAGGAGGAGGAGCCGCCGCTGCCGCCGCTGCCGCCGTTTCCGAAGACCGCCCGGCCGGCCTCAGTGGCTCTCGCTCGTTCCGCAGGCCTCGCTTAATGGGCGAGACCAAGGCGTTCCATCGTCTTAGCGCCCAGTCTTGGCTCTTTTTAGGGTACATGGCTGATAGAGGATGAGCTGTTCTCTCCAGCGTTTGGCTGTATGCATCTTGGTCACTCTACCTCCATTGATCTCATCAGCCCAGGTCCCCACAGCCAACAAAATATTGCCCATCACCCCTGTCAGAGGCAGCACAGAAGTAGTGGGTCATACATGCTATTTACTTGAGGAGTATAACAGAATAATAGAGTTGAAAGGGACTTGGAGGTCTTCCAGTCCAATCTCCTGCAAAAGCAGAAGACCCCCATACCATTTCAGACAGGTGGCTGTCCAGTCTCTTCTTAAAAAAACCTCCAGCGATGGAGCCCCCTCCCCCCCCCGCAACTTCTGAAGGCAAGCTGTTCCACTGATTAATTGTTCCCACTGTCAGGCATGGTGGGGTTCCTTCCGGCTCAAGGAAAAGACGATGGAAAATGCATTGGGGCCAAAGCTTCAGTGGGCAGGACCATTGCGCACTCCTTTTTCTTTCTGCCATGCATACGCATCTCACCAGAATTGTCGATGTGGAAAGACACATGAGCCAAGCTTGCCCACAGTCCAGAAAGTCTCTTTCAGCTCCTCCAATGGTAGCATTGGAGATAAACAACTATTTGGAGACTGGAGTAAATATTTGCACATCTCCTAACTTGCCTTTTTTTTTCAAAGGCCTGCAAGAAGAGGTTGCTTTGTGACATATGCCCTTTGTATAGAAAGAGAAGATATTAGCTCTGATGTGCATCTTCTGGGGCTACCCAGGAGTAGTTCAGAAGTGGGCTTCTGAAGATCCTTGCATCTGCTCTTTTCTGTTCATCTCAGCTGCTGTTCTGTTATTCTCTGGAATAATTATTCCAATGGTTTAGAGATAGCTACTTTTCCTTCTATCTTAGGGAATCTGAAGGACAGTTGACAAAAATGGGTATACAAATATGAATTCTACACATTCACTAAATTATAACTGCAGGATTTTAAGAGAAAGTCATAATAATGATTAGGAAAAAGTGTCGTATAGGTGCAACCTACTTCATCCTATTTGGAACTTAATAATGAACATGCAAAACACAGGCTTTCAGTATTATGTTTTATGCAGCAACAGTACTCCAGGCATAGAGAACAACATCAAAAAGAGGTTGTTTCAATACAAAAAGTATTTGTTAGAGCAGGGGTGTCAAACTTGCAATGTCACGTGACATGTTGCGACGTATCACAACTTTTTTGCTATTGCCGGCAATGGGGTGGGTGCGGTTTCGCTATGCTGCATCCAGCCGTGGCCTGGCAGTTTGACACCCGTGTGTTAGAGTGTTCCTATCTGAAAACAATTAAAAAATGTGTTCTGGGTTTTGTTATGTGGCTGGAATAAGATTTTGGCTATGTTTTATTTCTCTAGGTTTTTCATTCTGAAATGTCTTTCCCTTTTATACACATTCATAGAACTGCCAATAAACAATTTCAGAATCAATTTTGTGCACGAGAACTATTCTACTTTTAGATCTTACGATGTTACCTTTGGCTTGAAAGGAACTGTAGGGCTTTTCTGCCTATACATCTGAAGAAGGTTATTAGTTCAGAGCATTTTATTCCTCCCCAAAAGTTTAAAATAAAACCAAATTGGTATATTGATATGTTCCCATGACCAGTTCTGTGGCCTTCATGCTCTACAATGCTTGCACCCAAGCAACAAAAGAAGAAGGAATGCAATTACATGCTATCTTTTGCATGGCATAATATGAGAATTGTACTGTCGTTGTTCAGTTGCTAAGTCATGTCCGACTCTTTATGACCCCATGGACCCTAGCACACTAGGCCCCCTGTCCTCCACTGTCTCCTGCAGTTTGCCGAAATTCATGTTCATTGTGTCAGTGACCAATTGCAGGGGAAAAAAAAGATAAATGTTTTGGAATGGCCTTTGCAATCACCAGAATATTATTCATAACAACATATGAATAATAGGGTGATCTCAGACATGTAGTACGTACAAGAATACTTAATAATATTTCTGAAATAAAAGAATTCTTTAAGGAAGAGTGGGGAAAAACATTCCAAAGCAAATTACAAAAACTCTTAGCTGTCTGCAGAAATCATTTGGGAACTGCTGTTTCTGCCAAAGGAAGTGTTACAAAGTAGTGGCTGGAAACTTTTGCATTCACCTTACTGTTTTGTTACTTTGCAACTGTAAACTGCACCTGTATAGTAAATAATCATCCACATTTGCAGAAAAGCATCCGATTTAACTTTTTACCATTTAGGGGCTCTGTTAACTTCTATTTGCTTATAATTTCATTAAAATTTGACCAGAGGTACCTAAAACGTTAATATGCAACTGAATTAACCAGTAGACTTTAATAAAGTAGCAACATTGATTTAATCCCTATTACTACAAGGTTTGGCTCAATAATGATTTAACAAATGAGTCATTATTGGCTGGGATTACATATTATATTAAGCCAAAGCCCACAAATTGCACAGTGACAATGTGATCAGTGAACCCTGCCAATATTTGCTGCCTCCCTTTACCCATGTGCGTCTTATGACTCTCAAAACATCCTAATGCATTGGTGAGATCGGATTTGACTTTTTAGGAACCAAATTTGTTTAGAAGGAGAATACTTGATTTGTTTAGCACTATGTTCTCCAGCACATACAATAAACTGATTAGACTGTAATTTCCTGCATTTGTCCCTAATACAATTTTTTTAAAAAAAATGGCTATTACATTGGCTACTTTCCAATCCTTTGATGTAGAGATCACTGTTAGGATCTTTGAAGATCATTCATTTCATGTTTGAGTGAATTAATTTGCTTTTTAATGCAATCTGGAGTGTCTTCATTCAGTTTCTCCACATCCTTAGCCAGTTTTAGTTTGCTTTCCTTTTTCTTTTCATCCAACAGTCCACAGTTGCCTCTTGGCTGGTTTCCAACTTCAAAAAATATTTAATAATTTATTATGGTGGTTTGTCTCATAGTCAGCCAGATGTTCAGACTGGATTTGGCATTTTTGTCTGCAGGTTGAGTACTTTCCGGGGATCTGGGATAGACAGATGATTGAGTTGTATGTTAATATTTTTTAAAACACATCTGTGCAGGCATTCCTTTCTGATCTGAAATTGGTCAAGACTTCTATTTTGTTCTTTATAAGATATTCACTTGCTTATAAAATGGGATCACAATTTGAGATGGCCAAAGCTTCATTTGTCAGTTTAAGCATGCAATATACCAGATTTCTTTGGGCAGAGAAGATGATTTGGTTGATGAAAAGCATATTAACGTCTGGATAAAATCACATTCCAGTTTGCTTTGTAGATGTTCACCCATGAAATCCAGAAATACAAATTAATTTCATTCATTTAAGTGCTATAAAGATCTGATACTACCATGTTAAAGTTTCTGAGCTGATAGGAATTTGTGACACTGCTTCAGTTTTTTTTGGTAATATCATATAATTATCCCCATTTTTGATATGGGGCTGTTAGGAATACTGTATCAGGACAGGAATACTATGGATGATCACAGTTTTTTCTGTCTTCCTGTTGCCATATAGTGGTCACATGGATTTTTGCACTCAGAGTTGCCATGCCTTAGCCTTAGTCAGACTTCATTGTTTATATTGTTTTTAATGTGTTTCCTTCCTCAAGGAATTCAGGATGATATGTATGATTCTTGTCCCTCAATTAATTATATTCTCACAATAATTATATTCTCACAAATCAGTAAGACTGATAAAGAAGTACTGCTTCCAAAACACTCTGTGAGTGAGAGGATGGATGGGGATTCAAACCGTAGTCTTTCTAGTTTTAATCTGGCTTCCTCACCACCATCTTACTATTGCAATACCCAGTTTTCCTTGTAAAAATCTACTTGGTAAGATTCTATTCAAATGACATGATAAACTTTTAGGATTTGGCAGTTTTGAATTACATCAGGTGTTCACCAAAGGACCCAGACACCTTTGATCAACAACTTTAATATACAAAGACTTCTTGTAGCTAATCTATTTAAACCAGTCTTTTTTCCAAACCCCCTATTATGTGTTGGATTACAAATCATGTCACACTGACATGTGACATGATGGAAACTGTAGTCCAATAGATCTAGAGAGAGAGGAATGGTTGGAAAAGCTGAATTAGAAGTGTATATATTTTGTGATGAGAGAAATTCAAACATCTGTGTAAATGTACATGTAAACATCTGATAAAATGAGCATGCTGTTCCCTGGATAAAGGGCTGGGTTCTGAGTATTCTTTGTTCAGTAATTATGTCATTGTCAGGTGCAAAGGATCAGGACCATACATTAAGTTTCAGCACAAAAAAATTATTCATGCCTATATACAACAATCTAGTCAATTAAAATTCTGCTAGGTAAGAATCGATTAATTCAAAATGGGTTGGACTTGGATCGTTTGTGGTAATGTAAGGACTCTAAGCTAATAGCACATTTAACTCCACCTTCCAGCTCTGCCTGCTCTTCTCTTACAATCATTCTGTAGCTATATGCTTACTATGTGTATTTATTACTAGGATGTTTTAAAAAAAAAATAACAATCTCTTATCTATCATAGAAGAATACAAAATAATATTAGAAACCTTAAATTATGCTAAAAGCATAAAAATTACAGTGTCCTCGATCAATATTACAACACTTTAAATGGCCAAGAAGAAACATGCATTAGCAGAAATCAAATCTGCATCATTAAGTTAAAAAGAGAATAAATATTGGGGTAATATTAAATGGGGATTAGGCTGCTCCATGGGTAGAGGTTTGTCAATCATCATTTATTTATTTATTTATTTTAAGGCATATCCAATATGTCTCCCTCCTTCTATTTTCTCCACAACAACCCTGTGAGGTGGATTGGGCTAAGAGAGAATGACTTGCCCAAAGTCATCCGGCTGGCTTCCATGGCTAAGGCAGGACTTGAATTCATAGTCTCCTGCTTTCTAATCTGGTGCCTTATCTACTAGACCAGTGGTGGCGAACCTATGGCACGGGTGCCAGAGGCAGCACTCAGAGCCCTCTCTGTGGGCATGCACGCCATCGCCCCAGTCCTAGGCCTTCAGCTGGGTTTTATAAAACCTTTTCGCTATAGGACTCCACCGCCGTGTGCAAAAAAAAAAAAGATTCAATCAATCAATTTCAACTTCTCGCGGGAAAAAAAATCTTGCAAAGTTGGAATTGATTGATTGAACTTTTTAGTCCCACCCAGTCTGCCATTATCACTGCAGCCACGCCCACCCAATGGGCACGCCCACCCAATGGGCCACGCCCACCTGGCACCCGACGATGCATAAGTGTTTTTGGGTTGCAGTTTGGGCACTTGGTCTCTAAAAGGTTCACCATCACTGTACTAGACCAAACTAGCTCTCACACTGGCAGTATTAGGTAAATGGAGCTAGAATATCAGAGTATTGGGTTAATAAAACAGTGAAAAGAGTAAAATCAAAGGCCTCTTACTTTGCTTTATTTAAGTATCCAAACACTAAGGATGTTCAGATATAGGATCCTGGATCTGAGGGTTTTTTTGTTTGTTCCAATAAGAGCCCTGTAAATCTCTTCTCATAGAGGAACTTCAGGACATCTCCAAATTTACAGTAATTAATAACCTCCAGGGATATAGTCTTTTCTAATACATAAATCCCATACATTTATGCCTATTTAAAAAATAAATCTTTTTGATGTCACTGATGCCGTATTTGTGCATATGGCAAAAAAATATCCCTCGAACCCAATGGGACTTCTAGGCAAACTTAATGTTAGTGACTTTAATTTTAAACAGATTGGGAATCTGTTTCAGTGGATTAGCCACATTGAAATATCTGAAGTAGACTTTTTTCTTGCCTCTTTAATGGCAGTAGCTGAGTTCACATATTGTAGTCAAAGATTGTAGCGCTGATGCATCAGTAACTGTAGTGTGATGCTAAATGAGGTATGTCCAGAGTTTCATTTTGTCTCTAGTCAAAATACTCATGAGGTTAATTAAAATGTGATAAAGTATTCAGATGATTGTGGCTGATGTCCTGTTGGGAAGCAGTATGGAAAGTTAAGAACATGAAATAAGGTACAGAGTAGACAGAGAATGTCCAGTTAAGCATGAATGCATAAGATTATTTTCTTCCAGATCTGCACACCAAGGGAATACAGATGGAGCCAGTGTATTTTCAGCAGTCACAGGGGATTTTTAATATTTCCAAGGTGATGCTTGAAATTATTGAGGTTGCATTTTCATGGTATTCCAGCCGGCCGGCCCTATCTTTCACTTATTTGAGCATTTATATTTCACTGTCCTATGTATCAAAAGTAACTTCATTTATTTTGTACCTTTGAGTCTATGTTGGTTCCTGGCAGCTGCGTGGATTAATCCCTGCAGTATTCTTGGCAACGTTTTTCAAAATGGTTTACCATTGCCTTTTTCCTAGGGCTGAAGCAGAGTGACTGGCCCAAGGTGATCATGTGGCTTTGTGACAAAGGTGGAACTATTTTTCTGGGAGTGGGACTGATCCTTTAATTTTCAAGGGATGTTTTCTGCTCCTATAATTCTTTCTTGTAACCCACAACATACTCATCTTTTATATTCCATTTCATCTCAGGCGTTACCCTTACTTTTAGGTATAGAGCAAAAAAACAGAACAAAACAAAAACAAAACAAAAAAACCAGAAGAAATTTAACAGGTAAAACCTTTATTGGCAAAACCTTTTTTGTTGAGGAAAAACTTCAGCTGTGGAATTCCTGGTGGTCATGCAGCTTTAAAAATTGGAGGGATCCTCACAATTTTAGAGTATTTTCGAGGCAGATATGTTGACATTTACCGTATTTTTCGCTCCATAAGACGCAGTTTTTTCCCTCCCAAAGTAGGATGAAAAATCAGCCGCGTCTTATGGAGCGAAGATGCAGGCAGGGAGGGGGGGAGGCGCTGGAGCAATTGGAAAAAGAAAAAAGAAAAAAAAGGGAGGTTGGTCGCCGGAAAAGGGCGCGCGAGCGAAGCGGCGGGTGAGTGAGTGAGTGGCGGCGGCGACGGCGGCGGTGGCGGGGCCGGGAAGGGAGGGGAGGGGAGTGGCGCAAAGCTCTGGATTCTGCTCCCCCCCGCCACGCCAGCCCCATCGCTTCACTCACCCGCCGCTTCGCTCGCGCGCCCTTTTCCGGCGACCAACCTCCCTTTCTTTTAACTTTGCAATTGGAAAAGAAAAAAAAGAAAGGGAGGTTGGTCGCCGGAAAAGGGCGCGCGAGCGAAGCGGCGGGTGAGTGAGGCGATGGGGCTGGCATGGCGTGGCGGGGGGGAGCGGAATCCAGAGCTTTGCGCCGCTCCCCTCCCCTCCCTTCCCCGCCCCGCCGCCGCCACCGCCGCTCACTCACTCACCCGCCGCTTCGCTCGCGCGCCCTTTTCCGGCGACCAACCTCCCTTTCTTTTTTTTTCTTTCCCAATTGCAAAGTTAAAAGAAAGGGAGGTTGGTCGCCAGAAAAGGGCGCGCGAGCGAAGCGGCGGGTGAGTGAGTGAGCGGCAGCGGCGGCGGGGCGGGGAAGGGAGGGGAGGGGAGCGGCGCAAAGCTCTGGATTCCGCTCCCCCCGCCACGCCAGCCCCATCGCCTCCACCGGCTCCTTCCCCCACGGCAGCGACGCCCGCTACTTCGCCCCGCCGCTTCCCATCGCGCTGGGCCGAGAGGGCGGCGGGGCTGTGCGGAGCAAGCGAGGGAGCCTCCTTCCCTCCGAGCTTGGCGAGCCAGCCTCGCCCGCGGCGGCTCTCCCTGCGCAGCCTGCTGGCCCGGCGCGCGGCTGGAGAGGCTCGGGGCTCGGCTTGCGCGGGGAGGTCCGGCTGCCCCCCTCGGCGTCTCTTCCCTGCCTCCTTCCCGACTCCCTCGGCCGACCTTCTTCCGGGGCGCTCTGCTGATAAGACGCACCTCTAAAATCTAGGTGCGTCTTATCAGCAGGTGCGTCTTATGGAACTAATACTTTAGCACCAAAATAGATATGTGAAGAATCTATAATATAGAGAATCTGTTCTATATTATTGTCTTATTGTAATTTATTTTGCACAGGGAGTCCTCATTTAGCAATTGCTTTGTAGATTGACCATTCACAATTACAACAGGGATTAAAAAATAACTTTGCAATTAATCCTTGCATTTACCACTTTTGCAGGTTTGCAAAACAAAAGTAAGCTGAAGCAAGATTGTAAGCTCAGTTGCAGCTTCACATGTGACTGCTTTGGTTAACAACCAGGTTACTAGTCACAATTGTGATTGCTAAATGAGAAGTGCCTGTATTCACTTTGTTCCTTCTGTCAGGGCAATGTAAATCAGGGGTTCTCAACCTTGGCAACTTTAAGACTTGTGGACTTCAATTCTCAGAATTCCTCAGCCAGCTTTGCTGGCTGAGGAATTCTGGGAGTTGAAGTCCACAAGTCTTAAAGTTGCCAAGGTTGAGAACCCCTGATGTAAATGGATTCAAAACTTGTATGGTTACTTAGAAATGGGGGCTGTGCTGGAACTATCAATATACAGCCTAAAATGTGGGCTTCAACTTGTTCAGAGTTTTCAGGAAGGAACTTAATGGTTTCACAGGTTACTTTCCAACCTCCTGCCTTTTAAAGCTTACTCATACTGGCAACACTACATTGTAATTTTAGAGTGTGAAACTATAACAAAGGAGCTGTGAATTTTTATTGTACTGCCTCAGGCAGATCGAAGATCATGCGCTTTTGATGACCAACATGCAGGAACACTCTGGTCAAATGAGTAATGTTTTCTTTTGTGCTCCAGCATCTGTACACTAAGAAACCTCTACATATAGATCCCTTTTTATTCTTGTTCCTCCTCTCATCCTTCCATTGACAGAAGGCAGAACAATATACATATAATGTTAGCAGAGGAACTTTTGAATCCTACCCTCTGATTGTTATACAGGTGGCCCTGGACTTTTGGCCACAACTGAACCCAAAATTTCTATTGCTAAGTGAGACAGATGTTAAGTGAGCTTTGCCCCACTTTATAAACTTTCTTCTGATACTTGTTAAATGATTCAGTGCAGTTGTTAAGTTGCAAAAAAAAAAAAATCTGGCTTCCCCATTGACTTTGCTTGTCAAAAGAACAGAAAAGGTGATCACATGACACCAGGACACTGCAACGGTTATAAATAAGGACCAGTTGCCAAGCATCTGAATGTTGTTCACATGATCATGGGGGAATGCTGTAACGTTGGAAGTGTGAAAACTGATCACAAGTCACTTTTTTCAGTGCCATTGTAACTTCTAACAGTCGCTAAATGAATGATTGTAAGTCAAGGACCATCTGTACATTCATTTGGGTTGAACTGAGTGCAAAACACCCAGGAAGGCTGATGTTTGTGTAAGTTAGCCAATATAATTTGATAATTTTGGTAACTGTCATTGAATTAAAGAGCTACATCTTGAACACAACAATATTCATTTATTTGCTGGTCCCATTCACTTAGATGACACCCTTTCTTTGAGATACTGTCAAAGAAATATACAATCTCAGTGCAGCATGCACACAGTACATATTTAAAAATGTGATTTGTTCCTTAATACTGTAATTTATTCTTTGGTTATAGGATACTAAAATACAATTGGTATTACCAAAGCACTACTGAAGCATCACCCTACTTTATGTAAACTATATGGTAACAACTATGAAGTGCCCACTATATACTGTTTTCCCATCATTCTAAGCTCTACTTTATCTAGGCTTGTGAAATAAATCATGATAGCTCAGTTTAGACATTATACTAACTCCAAACTAAACCAACTGAATTATGGATCAATAAAGTGCCTAATTAATACAATTAGCCACTTTGCTTTTTAAACAATGATTCACAGGCTAGCGTTATGTGTGAATCAAATCAAATGTTCTTCTGCAATTGTGCACATACCAATCAACTGTCTATGAAAAAATTAGGAAAGTAGTGTGCTATCTGAGTATCAGATGACTTGGAAAAAAATCCAAATTCAAAATTACAGTGTACACTATGCGGTTTTAGGCTTATTACACTTATTTTGACAAACTTCACAGGGCTATTATGAAAATAAACTGCAGGGAAGAGCTGCCACATATATTGCTAACAGGGAGTTTTTGAAAGATATAAACCATATTCATTAAGTCTGTCCTAGGTTATCACTGGGCATACTTTTAAAATATTGTGAGTAATACACCAAAAGGAACCAAAATTTTCTCTTTTTTCTCCTCACAACTAAGCCATGTGTTTTGTCTTAAAGTTGTCTGGCAGGAATTCAGGGACACCTCAGAGAAAATAGCAAGTGAAAAGAAAAAGGGCATCTCATTCCCAGTTATAACTCAAGAAGTACTTCTAAAGAAAGGACATTCAGAAAGATCCAGCAAAAAGGACTAAAGAGAATATAAATCATAGTGTAATCTATTACTGTTGGTACAGTTAGAGTCTAGCTACCAGGTTGCAGAACTGTTTGTTCTTGTAGACAGAAAATCCTGAAATAACCCCTAATTAGTGATTGTTTTAGTAAGCTCTTGGTAGGAGGCCAGGGTTTAATGTGGCTTTATGGATCTGGTAAATGCCAGTTCTACAAAGGACAAATATTCAACATAAGGTATGTTTCCAAGCACTGAACTCTCGACAACTTTCACAAAATCTAATGATGTGTAAAACCCAGACAATCATTTAGTGATCACTCTGAATTCAAAAGCTTCAGTATGGACTATCATTGTTGTCATGCCCCAGAATTTCTATATACAGTATATATTGTTGTTGCTCTCTAGCCCCATCTAGTGGCCTGGGAAGCAAATACCAATCTATTGTTTTGAAGCTAACCCAACTCCTTTACCCAGGAAACCCAGTGGTGGGATTCAGCCGGTTCGCACCTGTTCAGTAGAACCGGTAACTAAATTTTGTTGAGTTCGGAGAACCGGCTGAACCCATGCTACTTCTGGAAGTCCATTCTAGGCCTCAGAGGCATGAAGGAGGTCTCCCAGGCCTAGAATAGCCCACAAGAAGTGCATTGATGTCACTTCCGGAAATCCATTCTAGGCCTGGTGAAGGCCTCCGAGGCCTAGAATGACCTGCCGGTAATGAGTTGATGTCACTTCCGGAAGTCTGTTCTAGGCCTCAGAGGCCTGGAGGAGACCTCCCAGGCCTAGAATAACCCATAGGAAGTGCATTGATGTCACTTCCAGAAGTCCATTCTAGGCCTCGGAGACCCAGGCCTGCATCCACGCAGAGAACCAGATGTTAAGGTATTTCAATCCCACCACTGATGAACCCTCACTCCCAGAACAAGTGCACGCTGGGAAGCCAGACTCCATTTCCTTTAGCATTTGGAGGGAAGTAGAAACACCAGGAAGAATCCAGCCTAATCTGGGGCATATGGTCATCTGAGGACAAAACCCACATCTTATACACACAGCGTTGCTGGTGAGATTTAGATTTATCTATATTTGTTAATTGTTATGTCCACCAGTAACTCAATACCACTTATTTTGTATTTGGATTTTTATTATATATATATTTCTATTTTTTCCCGGTTTCACTCATCCTGTTCCTTTAATAAAGCATTCAGATCTATGCATGCTGTCTGTTTTATTGGAGTGTGGGAAGTCAGTCCCCCAGAGAAGGAAATATTAAAAGGGCAGAAAAATATATTTCCTCAAAGGATCTTAAAGAGCAGAAAAGCATGCCCAGTTTTTCTTAATAGTCCCAGGTCTCCCTCTCCCAAGCAGAAACCAGCTCTGTAGAAATGCAGATGGAAGCCCCAGCTAGAAGATCAAGAAGACAAAGACACCTAAACTCTACATACCCCACCCAAACTCTAAGACAGGACATAATAGGATTAACAGAGAGATACCAAAGGGCACACTCAGACTCAGGTCAAAGTTCATGCCACAGGAATCAACTCCAAACAAAAGACTCCAGACAGTATAAAAACCCATTCCCCACATGTGCTCTTTTTTCTGCCAGAGCCATCTTTCTGTCTGGCTCTCCTCTTCTATAACCTTCTTTCTAAAGCAGTCGCCATGTTGTTTATCCCTGGCTTGGACTGAACCATGATGAAGACTTTTCTTCCAACAGGAGGATAGGTGGGTTTAGCTGCATGTCAAGCTAGTAATATGTAGTAAGGACAGAACAATGATATCTTTAAAAAAAAGTTTTATTTTAACCATGTAATTTATACACTAGGGTTTTTTTTTTTTGGAAAATACCACTGCAAAATTGATAAAAATGTCAATAGACAAAGAAATTATCAATTTCCAAGTCACATTTATGATGGTTGCAGTGTCCCAGGGTCATGTGATCATCTTTTGAGACCTTCTGACAAGCAAAGTCAATGGGAATGTCAGATTCACTTAACAACCATGTTACTAATTTAACAACTGCAGTGATTCACTTAACAACTGAGGCAAGAAAGATATTAAAATGGGGCAAAATTCACTCAATCTCAGCAACAAAAATTTTGGGCACAATTGTGGTCGTAAGTTGAGGACTATCTGTATTTTTTTTTTTTAAAAAAGGTCCTCGACTTTTTAAATTTCCTTGTTGGTAATTTCTTAAGTGGAGTTAGTTTTTTTCTTCTCCGGCCTGCTAATCCTTCAACTTTGCTTCGTGATGTACGTTTTTGCCTGCATCCCAGCAGTTATAACTGGGACCTAGTTTCTAGTTGCTGACTCATCCAGGCCCAAAATAAAATGAACATTGCTTTTTTTTTTCTAGGCCAAAATGTCTAAGGCATTTATTTTTATCCTTCAGTTTCTTGTCTAGTGAATCAAAATGTATGCAGTAATTTTCACCAACTCTTCAAAAAGCATCATTTCAGAAACTGCATATTGAGCTAGGTAGCAAAAGTTCAAAACCATTTTTTGGAAAGACTGGCAGAGACAATTCAAAATTTCATAGCCCAGGATTTATATAGTATATTAACTTGGAAATAGGTAATGCTACGCTAAGTAACGTTTACAGCAAAATAAATATTCTTCCTTGTGCTGCTTTAACATTTGTGCCTTTGAGAAACTAAATGGGTTTGTTAACCCTTAGATCAGCGGTTCTTAACCTTTTGCAGGCTGCGACCCTGACCTGCGCCGCGCATGCGTGGCGCAATGGCCCGCATTGCGCATGCGCAGCGCGGCAGCCCGCATTGCGCATGCGTGATGCGACGGCCCGCATTGTGCATGCGCGGCGCGATGGCCCGCATCGCACATGCGCGGCGCGACGGCCCGCATTGCGCATGCGCAGCGCTACCCCGTGCATGCACGGTGCTGCCCCCTGCGCCGGCCGAGGGGAAAAGGGGAAAAAAATGGCAGACTGCGTTGTTTGGCGACCCCTGTGAAATGGTCATTCAACCCCAAATGGGGCCGCGACCCACAGGTTGAGAACCGCTGCCTTAGAGATTGTGCAACGTTAGCCAATTCTAACTTTTTCAACAAAGCATAACATGCACCTAAATAGTTCCACCTAGCGATTTCAGCTAGGGTTTATTCTTAATGATTAACAAAATGCTGACATTTTAAAAAGAAAAAGTCTTATTAAAAATACATATGAGCATGTATATAAAATTACTTTGTAATTATATTGGGATGGAGGAGAGAGGAGGGAGGGCTAAAAGTAGGAAATCTTTTACTTTAGAAAATGTTTCTCAGACAACTGTTCAATACTAAGCCCTAAAAATGACACACACACACACACACACACACACACACACACACACAGAGAGAGAAATGGTTTGGATGCAAACTTAAAAATAAAGTTAAATCCCAGGCCTGTTTATGTAAGAGTAAATGCTCTTATAGTCAATTCACATTGTCATCGCTTGGTTGCAATTTTTAAAAAAAATCCAGAACCAAAGCAGCTTAGCTAGAACTGAATGAGACTTATTTCTGTTATACATAGAGTTATTCTGTAAATAAACTGAACTTTAATCTTATTTAAAGAACCCACTACTTGGCATCGGGGGGGATAGAGTTTCTTGACCCAGTGGTATCTCTTTTTCTGGCTCATGCCAAAACTGGAAACAGTCCATCCACTATACAGGTAGATCTCAACTTATGACCACAGTTAGGATCAGAATTTCTATTGCTAAGCAAGACAGTTTTAAATGAGTTGCACCCAATTTTATGGAACCTTTTTTCCCCCATAGTTTTTAAGTGAGTCATTGCAGTTGTTAAGCAAATCATACCTTAAGCCAGGGGTGTCAAACTGTTGGCCCGTGGGTCGGATGTGTCATGGCGAAACCATGCCCACCCCATTGCTGACAATGAAAAAAAGTCGCGATACGTTGCGGCGTGTCATGTGATGTTGCGATTTTGACACCCCTGCCTTAAGCGAATCAGGCTTCCCCCATTGTCTTTGCTTGTTGGAAGCCAGCTGGGCATGCCACAAATGGTGATCACATAACCTCAAGATGCTGCAATTTTCATAAGTATATGCTGAGCACTCAAAGTTTGATCACAAAACTATAGGGATGCTGCGATGGTCATAAGCATGAGAACTGGCCATAAGTCACTTTTTTCAATATTGTTGTAACTTCAAACAGTTGCTAAATGTATGATTGTAAATTGAGGAGGACCTGTATTATATAAAAGAGAAGATGTGTACTTTACTCAAGGTTTGAAATTCTTCTGAGCCATTTTTTGAATATACTAAGATACACACACACATACACACACAGAGTGTATGTATATGTATATGTATATGTATTTATGTATATGTATATGTATATGTAGGCACATAGATGCTATGTGTACCATTTTACATAATAAGCCCCTTTTGTGCTTAAAATTATACTCTATCAAAATGGTAGCAATAATCATATGGAAGAAGCATTTAGAAAAACAGAATAGCTAACTATACACAGAGAGCCAGTTTGCTGTAGTGGTTAAGGCATCAGGCTATACAAATCGTGAAACCATGAGTTCTAGTCCTGCCAGTCTAGATGTCTTTAGGCCATTCACTCACTCTCAGCCCTAGGAAGAATACAATGGCAAACCATTCCTGAAAAACCTTGATAAGAAAACTTCAGAGTCTTGTCTAGCTTGCTGCCAGGAATCACTGTTGACTTAAGGGCACACATGTACACACAACTATACATAATCATGTGGCATCTCAGCTCAGTAATACATCAGAACATAGGTTTGCAACAAATGTAGTACAGATTAAATGATAGAACAGTGTTGGCTGACTTTTGTGCTAACAGCCAGCCTTTTCCTGCTATGAGGTTGTCCCGTTATCCACAGATAGACATTAGCTCCATTTAAAAAGGACAGTTCTATAGCTGCAGAAAAAAAAAAGATCCAAGAAGCCTTGAATTCCTATAATGATCTAATTTGTACACTGCTGGGAACTGATAATTAAATTTTTCAACATAATTGGATTAGGAGAGCTAATTATCTATCAGGCTTTCAATACCTGGGATCAAAAGTGGGTTCTAGGATTATTGCTCATGAATTCATGGAGTTTTCTTGAAGGAGTGGTAAAAATGGAATGTCTTTAAAATCTCACCTAAAATTAACAGTACTGTGCATGCTGAGGAGAAATGACAAAAATGACAAGAATAAAATTCCAGATATTTCTAAGCAGACATGCCCAAAACGATGATGGTGATTTGTATAATCAAAATCAGGAACCATTTAGTGCAATTCTTTATGAATATCTTAACTCTTACTTAACTTGCTTAACTTGGAGTTCAGCATAACATTTTAAATGCATTCAAATTATACAATTGTCCCAGAAACCTGATCCTAAAATTCTTTTTATCTCAGAATAATTCTTGTCAGCTCTAAAAAGATGAATTTTGGCTCTTCATGGCAGTATCAATGAAATTATATACAGGATGGTTGTAAGCAAGTATTAAATAGCTACTTCAGTGTATTCTGAATGCTAGAACTTACTATGCAACAGAAGAATACATTTTGTGAAATATACCGTTCTCGATTCCACTCATTGTTATCAAATCTGCAATAAGTCTGCCTCTTGGTGGTAAAATGGATCCTTGTGGTTACTGAAAATGATCGTATTGGTTCAATTAATATACATGCTTTTCCTGACTTGATAGAAAATAGAAATAATGGTATGTTGCTTGTTTGCGGCCCACCATTTCATATAACGTTCTGTTCATAGTGGCAAGTTTTTGCATTCAGAAGAATTTTGCAGAGCCTCTCTTTAGTTGTGTTGCTTTTTTCCAAGTAGCAATAGGGGCACTGAGTCAAGTAAACTCCCGCCATCAGACCACTGAAAAGATGAATTAGAACAAGCAGTTTCTGCAGTCCAAAAGCTGAAGGATAACTGAGGCAATGTTTGCTGCAAGCTTATACCATCGTCTATAAAACTCGAAGCTCAAACTGTTCTCAGGAACAGGTGCATAAGCAGAGGCAGCGAATATTGTCAAAATGACAGGTTCATTTGCGCAATTGATACAGCTTTTCCTTTTGACAAGTGTATGACTCAAGTTTTAAAAAAAGGCAAGGCTTTAATTGCCTTGTTTTGCCTGCCATTTTGACACTCTTGACCGTCCCTCAGAGGCTTCGGACATATTTTCTTCAAATGTGTAGCCAACCAGAATATATCTCACAACTGGAAGTCCCTTGCCCCTGAAGGCCTTGCTAATGGTATTGTGGGAAGAATCCAGAGAAAGAAATATTTTGGGAAATATTAAAAAGGCAGAATATATTTATCCAAAGGAATAATGGAGAAGATCTTAAAGGCAGAAAAGCAAGTCCAGTTTTCTTAATAGACCCAAACAGAAACTAGGCAGAGGGCAGCTTTTAGAAATGCAAATTCGATAATCCATTCAGGAAGGTTGGGGCCAGGAAGCTAGAAGCTATGAGATTAGGAAGACAAAGACCTCTAAAATCTACATACCCCACCCAAATTCTAAAAGACATAATCTTTGGGGACATAATAGGATTAACCCACCAATACCAAAAGGGCACACTCAGACTTAGGTCAAAGTACATGACACAGGAATACAAAGCCTCAAACAGGAACAGGAAACAACCTCAAAAGCCCAATAAGGTATTAAAACCCACCACTCCCAGCAATGTGGTCAGCTTTCCCAGAGCCATCTTTCTGTCTAGCTCTGCTCTTTAATAAACCACAACCTTCTTTCTAAAGCAGTCTCTATTTTGTTTATTCCCAGCTTGGACTGGACCCTGATCAAGATTTTTCTTTCAACAGTATGGATCCTATAAGATCCATAGTGTATGAAATAAAACTTCCACATAGCCGATTTTTGACAGAACCAATCTTACGATTTGTTCATGCTATGTCTATTCTGTAGGTGCCCACCTCTCACTACTATTAATTGCTTCTAGAAAGGAAGGATTTACCTAGCCATTGTTGGCAATAATTATTGGTAAGTGCATTATCCCTCTGCTCCCATAAAATCTACTTAAGAGATAAATCTCATGGCACCAAACACTATATTTGTGTGATCTGGGTTTGTAGATCATATCTGATCTCCTGAGGTGTCTGATATTGCTACTACAGACTTATCTTCGGGACTCAATCTGGAGCAAATGTGGTATCAAAGCAAGTGTAACATCACTGAGTTGTGCTGCTCATTCCACTTTGTAAGTGCACCATATAAATTGTGATCTTTTTCTAGGGTTATCAAATCTATCTTTTGTAATCTTTAATTTTACTTCCCATGGATTTCCTGGAGATTTTTTTGATTTCACTAGGACCAGTTTCTGCTGCCAAAAGAAAGAATAGAAAGCCAAGACCCCAACATCACAATATAACCTAGCACAAAAAGATTCTTTACTTTTCATCCTAAGATAAAACTCTCTTCTGCTTTACAAAAATATCTAACAAGGATATATTGAAAGCTTCTTTAGATGGTTACTTTCTGGTACTATTAGGAATTTTATCTTACTTTTCTATCCCTCCCTAAAAAAAAAAAAAAGGCAAGCATCTTTAACCACTGAAGCATGAAACATGATTATTCAGAGTTTTTGTTAAATAGCATAATCACAGCTAAACTCCAGTGTGGCCGATTGGGAAAGATCAACTATTGTTTAATCTCTGAAAGATATGCTTTTTTCATATAAGTATTTGAGGGAAAAAAGTCTAAAGGTTTCATCGTCTCTCTTCCCATCCTCCTTGAATAAGGATTGCCCAAGTAAATATAAACTGTTATTCTGGTGAAAAACAAAATAGTTAATTGGAAAGATTTATAGTCTTGTTAATGGAAATGTTTTTAAATTAAAATGTCAATTTATTCTCTGGAGGAAAATTATTTCATTGGAAGTTCTAAATGAACAAGGACATTTTGCTTAATAGCAAGACTACAGTGAGTTTTATGAGTGATAAAATGTCACATCAATGTGCACAGGTTTCCCTTTAGAGCATTCTTGTCATAGTGTTCTTTAGACATATTGGACCACAACTTTCATGATGGATATTAGCTGTAGTGGTTAGTGAGCTGGCTCTTGTAGTCCAGCTCATCTGGTATAGATGTGGAAAGCTGTTCTTTTTGAGGTACAAAACATTCAACCAAGTTTCCCTACTATAAAAAAGGTAAAAGTAAAGGTTCCAGCCATGTCCGATTTTAGGGGGCGGTGCTCATCTCTGTTTCCCAACTGAGGGAGCCATCATTGTCTGAAGACGCTTCCATGGTCATGCGACCAGCATGACTACAGTATATGCTGAGGTGCACCAAATGCTTCTCACCAAAGTGGTACCTATTTATCTACTTGCATTTGCATGTTTTCAAACTGCTAGGTTGATAGGAGTTGGGGTAAAAACAGGCATTCATCCCATCACAGGGTACTTGGGTCTCAAACTGCCAACCTTCAGGTTGACAGCCCAGTATTTTAACTGTTAGGCCATTGCGTCCCTTCATTACTATAGAAGATGACAAAAGGCAGGCTTCCATTAGATGGATACAGAGTAAAGGGCGGTGATGGTGAGGTAGCAGGTATATTAAACTAGAACAATAGGCAGAAAGCAAAAGATTGAATTTCAGCAGAAACAAAAGCAATGCTTTCCTTCATTCAGACAAGAAAAATCAAAAGCATAAAGAGTGAGATGATGGAAAGAGTGGATAGATCACAAACTGAATACGTGGCAATTGTGTGATGCAGCTACAAGTAACACAAATGCTGCCATAGGCTGTATCAACAGAAGTATAGAGTCAAAGACAAATTAGTCATTGTTCCTCAGATCACACCTAAAATATTGGGTTTAGTTCAGGCATCACATTTTATGAAGGACATTAATAAACTGAAGTATGTTCAGAGGAGAACTTAGGAGAACTAACCAAATTGACCTAGGACTTAGAACTTACAAGGAATGGTTGGAAGGCTGGGGAAGTAGAAGAGACATGATGGCTATCTTCAAGTATCCAAACTCCTGTCATGTAAGAGATGAGGCAGAATTGTTCGGAATTATTACAGACAACAGAAAGGAAGCCCTGGACTTACATCACAAATCAAATTAGTATTACTTTGTTGCAAGTGAAGCCTGGAAAAATCAGGTTTTCACTGTAATTGTGTCTTTTGTCAAAAGGATTAAAGTGAGCAATGAATTGGTGCTTGTATTTATTTTAATGCCCAGATCTAATCTTTTAATGCACAAATGTGCATGATTCTAAAAGTATTTTAAAAGCAATGCTCATGAAGCTCACAAAGGGCACAAAATGGCAATTATTTCAAGACAACAATATGAATTCCTGCTTGGATTTTACATTTTTGCCCCAATCCAGTAAGCACAGTCTGTATAAGGAAACATTCTCTGGATCTGAAACAACTGACATCAATCAGATAGACATCTTCTTCCAGTGCTTTTGACGGTCCATTGGCCACCATTATTTTAGACAATTATGCTTATATAAGCATTCATGATTAGAGTTTACTGCAGTAGAGCATGTTTTTTCTAAATTATATTAGGAAACAGTGGTGAAAAAACAGTGAAGGCTACAACCCTTGTATTCTTGAAATTATATTGAACTAAATAAATATGCAAAAGATTGATCTATTGATCATTTAATCCAGAGGATAAATGATCAATTAGTCCATTATTATAAATTTGGGTAGGTTTGTCGTTGTTATTAAGCAGACATAATTGCATTCAGCATATTTAATGCGGTTGTTCAGATTTGCACAATACTGGTGCACCATAAATCACAGGTTTGATAATCATGCTTGTTTCTACCTTCCTGGAACTTCAAGCAACAAATCAAACCTTGGGAACTCACTCTAGTCATTTGTCCATGCGTTCCTGTACAATTGACAAGCCTGAGCTACAGCTTTAATCAAGTTTGCTTGGGAATAATTGCTAGGAAAAGGTGATATTTATACACTTCCAAAACATTTCATCAATTTTACATATTCATGACTTCATGTCTCATCCCCTGCATGAATCTGAGTAATCAAGTGAGACATGAAGTCATGCATATGAAAAAGCTACAGAGCAGCTAATCTCTCTCTCTTCTTTTTCCAGCACATTCTGCTACATGCACAGAACAGCACAGACTTGACCTGAAACAATGGTTACTGCAAGCCAATATACATGGACTCTTCCTTGCCAGATGTTTGACTGTTACATAAGAGGATTAGAGTATGAACCTCTGTTATCTATCTAAGCATGTATGTTCACATTTCAATTTGCAGCTAAATGAGTGAATAAAACTAGGTATGTCACAATTTCTGATTTCTCATCTGTAAAACAGGAACAATATTTAATATGGACACGGGATCCCTGAATATCATTTCTTAGATTATTTCAATGACAAAACAGGAGGGGAAAAAAGGATTGTTTGCTTTTGCATAGTGCTTGACAATAGAGAATATTGGCAAACTAGGGCTGATGTTTTAGACTACAGTTCCCATTGGCCCCAATCAGCATGATTATTAATCATTAATTTGGACAACTGAAGTCCAAAACAACAGCATGGCACTCATCCTTGATATAAAGACTCAAGAAGTTACACAGTACAGGACTTCTTGCTTATCAATTCTTCTAGCATAGCACAAAAGTTAACATTTTTCTTGGAGAGCAGAAGAAGACAATGAAATAATTTTAAAATTATTGAAATCTTGAACCTGGCATACACTAGGATTAACAAATGCCTTATATAAGAATTGTCAGGGGCAAGAATGAAAGGATTTTTCCCCCCTAGATAACCACCTCAAGACCAAAATTCAGGGTATCTGTTCAATAACTTTTCATGATGGATTCCATGCCTACTGATTTTCTACAGTTTTTCACGATATAGCTCAAGAAGCATCCATTAGAAATGTTTCCATAGCAACTACGGCTCTGCTCGTTCAATTGCCAGTTTTGGAGAGTGAAAATGCAGTAGCAGCCTGGGTCTATTTGGGTTGGTGCTCCTTTTATTTATGCAGTGAATTGGTTTTTACAGCCTATATCTTCCATTTTATTCAAATGACAAAAGAGAATATTTTAGTTACATCCTCTTTCTATAATGATAATTTTACTCAGCTTTTCTCTAGCTAGATTTACTTAAAAGGTTTGCTTGTTTTCCCCTCCACTCCAGTGTTGCTACTGTAATATGATAATTAAAATTGGAATCTGGGCTTGTCTTGCTTTTAAGTAGAGGGAGATGGGACACTGAGGGACCCCTAGTAGAGCAAAACAAGGAGGAATGGTGAACTATTGGAGGACTGAGCTATGTCTGACGATGGCCTGCTTTCCATCTTCATTTAACATTCCCTCCAGAAATGTTCAGCTATTGGACAATTCAGCTTCTATGTGTAGCATGGGATGGGCACCATCTTCTCTTTGCTTCAAAGAGCAAAATTTCTGGGGAAAAATAAGACCAGATATGGAATCCACACAGTGGAGTGTTATTTAAGGAACTCCCTCAGAACGTAAGTGAAGATATATGTACTGTATTTCAATCCGGGCACAATGGATAATCAAAACTCAGCCTTCACATCCATGACAAGGCATGTATGTGCTTTCATGTCACTTCATTTACTTCAAGCGATTGTGCAAAGGTTAACACCACTCCTTAGATATACTGATATGTCACATGCTTTATGTATGATCTCAAGGAAACCATCTGAAGAAAAATCATTGAAGGCCTTACTACGAATTAGTTCAAATATGATTTAGGCTGATTTAGATTAGAGCTGGAAAGTTCGCTCGTGTGCCTTCACTTAAGGCTGTTCTCTATTAAAAACAGCAATTTGATATCTATCCTGTCACAAACTTGGTTTATTACCACCAATCTGAATATCTTACAAAAACCAGTAAGAGAGGCTGAGCTAGATAGAGGCCTACAGATAGATGCTTATACTGGACTATTAACCATTTATAAATGCTCGATGGAACAGGTGGCTTATCAGCAGCACAGATACCTACCACACTTCCTGGGGGAAAGGATTCCACGTTTATGGTGAAGGAAATACAGAACCAGATGTCTTTTTTACTTACCAAGTATGTTCTCACAACATGCCTAGCTGTGACTGGCACAAATTGCAGTTCAGTTACTTACCAGATAATATGGTGCCAGCCAACCTGAAAATTAAGACAGCCTTGGGTTGTTTCAGAGTGGCCATTTTGGAGAACTTCCTGACCATTATTATGAGGATTGGTAAACTGTTATTTCTTGTGTCCCACCCCCTACCTTTAAACAGTGTCTTTTTAAAAGCACTGAAGGTCTAATAAAGGTTGGAGCTAATATTGATAAGAAAAAAGGCTTGCTTTCCTTAACCTTTCTCTCCCAGTTTTACTTTCCTACCAACTTAGGGTTTCCATGAGAAGCAAAACAGATCTAGAATTGGAGCAGCTCCATAGCTGTAGTCACTCCAGGCTCCTGTATCTATGGAAGGTTTTTAAAAAACTTCTTGTAAATTTGGAGGACATTTAAAGCACGGACATAGGTTAATTAACAACTAATCTGGGGCATTCTTCTCCCCAAACTACAAGTGCAGTCATTGACATAGTTAACAGACATGGATAACTGGTTTAAGCTGCAGAACTTGATTCTATTCTCTCCATCCCGTGTGATTTAAATGATATTGGGGCAGAGGTTCAGGGAGGGAAATCCACTCCAGTAGTTTCAACCTGCCACAGCTACTTTCCTTAACTGGAAAGAACAAATTTCTCCATGAAGAAAATCCTGAGACCCAAATAGTTCTTGACTTCTGCTACACAAATGAAGATGCTTTTGAACTGAGAGCACTTTGTGGGGGAAAGGGGATTCTACAGGCAGCATGCAGATGTCTTGCAGGTAAATGCAGATTACGATGAATCAGAGTTTCCCTGCACCAGTTGTAAAAAAAATGTAAGAGCATGTTGTTCTTCCAAAGCTATAGATTGTCTAAATAACAATTTATGTTAGTGGGTATAAACAACAGCAGGAGCACCCTTTACAATTGCTAATAGTTTATATTTATTCAGTTTCAGTAACTTGTTGAACTTTTTATAAAAGTTCTTCCAATGTCCAAGATATTGTTTCCTACTACAAAAAGAAGCCAGCTGATATCTTAATAAGTAAAAAAGAATAAACCAAGAGAGTGATCTGGATAATGTTCCTACACTGAATTTACAAAAGAAGCTTTTTAAAGCTTTGAAGAGTTTTGGAGATGGCACAAGGAAAAAAAAAAGTGAAATCAAGCTCTAGGACATTATTTGAAGAGCCACAGATCAAGATTGCTAGAAGTAAAAGGATGGAATATAAAGTTAGTTTATTTGATCAAGGATAAAATAGATTATGTTGTTATCCTTGGTAACCTTTAATGGCCTTTTTCTGACACCAGGACTGAAATGACCAGATTTTATGGATTTGTTTATAGGTAGGAGATCATTTTTTTTGAATTTGATGATGATAAATTATGAAAATTCTTTATATGTGAGTGATGAAGGAGGAATAACTTATTTATATATTTATTTTCTTTTTCTTATTTTTTCTATTTTTCTTTTTCTTTCTTTTTTAAAATTTGTGCTAGTTCTTATTGTAATTTTTAATAATTACCATAACATTTTTGTCACATTTTTGCACCAACAGAGTTTATATGGTCACTACTTAAATTGCACGAAGAATTTATTTTGGAGAAATGTGTCTATTGATCACAATTGTTCCAATCTTAAGTCACATGCATAGCTTTGTTAATTTTACTCATGAAAAGCTTATAATTCAGGACAATATCAGTTTAAACATAGCTGATCAATCTATATTTTGGATAAAGTGGACACTTCACAACATATTTGGTGAAACTGTTTCTAAAATATTTGTAGAATTTAAAAGAGTGTCTGATTTATCTATAAGTGCTTCTTGGCAGTTTATTCAATTTAAATATTTATTTGGCCATTTTCATCTTGATGCCAATCAAAACATAGATAGAATGAGAATAAAGTCTATATATTGAAAAGTAAGAATTTCTGCTAGTGTTTTTCATCATCTCGAATTCATGATTTTTGTCACTGGCACATGACAGTTATTAACAAACTAATGATCTTTCACATAGCTTTTCTAAATGTCCTCTCTCATACTGTTTTCCAAAATTTGAGTGAATTTCTCCTTAGTAAAATTTATAGCCTGGATAATGGAGTTCCTATCTTACATTCCAAAAGTTTTAAATATGTGTAAGTGCTGAAATGATAAATTGCCCTGGTGTGTGTGTGTGTGTGTGTGTGTGTGTGTGTGTGTGTATCTGTATCATAATGACATGATTGTGTGTCTTGTATGTTTTATTTCTCTATTTCATGAAAAACTGTTTCCTAAGTTATGATTATTATCTTGTTTAAATTCTTATTACTTCCTTTGAAGTTTTCCCTCCTAATGCAAGTAAAACTACTTGTGTACAAGACTTGGGTGGTGATCCTAATAAGCATACTCCTGCAGAGATAATGTCTCTCTGAACTTAAGATCTCAAAGATGCTTTTTCACGAGGCAATTAGACCTTTTTTTTTTCTTTGAAGACTTGTAGCTTCTCATCCAAGAAGCTTTTTCAGCTCTGACTGGATGGTGGGGAATGGAAAGAATGGAAACTCTGAAGAGTTTTTGAATAGAGAAAAATCCACTGTAAATAGTTATTTTGATGTGCATTAGAAGGAAAACTGTTACCAGCCTTCTTTGGTAAAATTTTTTATTTCACATATACATTTTAGTCCATTATATTTACATTCCAATACTAATGAAATATGCAATGTTTTGTTTAGTGGTTTAAAATTCTAGCATTCCCCATCCTGGCATATTTTGGTTGTGAAGCAGCAGATTTCAAAGATTTAAAGCTTTCTAAGACTGGCAATTAAAGTAAATAAAATCAAGATGTGGGTATAATTAAAAGAGATTTCTGAACTCCGAGGATACATCCAAGAGTCTCTACTAATAAAAATAACGACAAATATCATTCAGAGTTAGTACCGGTAATGACGAGGATTTACCTGCTGTAGTTATTTACAATGAATCTTTCTAATTTAATGTTGTTGCTTTCTGGACATGTATGGTGCCTTTCATTAGAAATCAGCCACCTAGAAAACGATTCTTCAGTTATTTGGATGATAGTTCATTTGTGGCCAATAGCAAGCAATTTTCTCTTTTGCTTGCAGCTTGTAGAGACCACCAAATAGTCCTTCAAGAGAAATTGGATCGACACTGAGTTAGTCCCTGAACTTGATATGGATTTGCCACTTTGATCTCTATGTTCGTTTTGCTATCTTAAATTCTTATTTAGGATGGGTCAGTGACTGTAATAAAGATGATTTTATTTCATTTCTCATTTACTTTTGAAGATTATCTTCCCCTTTCCCACCATAAGGAGCACTTGAGACAGCTAGCAACAATAAAATAAAAAAGCGTATCAATTTAAAGTACATCATAAAAAAGCAATAAATAGCAATTACTGGTTAATGTCCATTTTAGCCAAAAGCCTAAAGGAGAAAAAAAAAAAGGTGGAAAGTCATTGAGGATGCAGATAACTTTGTCAGGAAGTTATAGAACTGAGAAGGCCGCTTCCACAACAATCATGTTGGAGCTGAGCAAGGAGAAGGGCATTTTTAGAAAAACTTAAAGCAGGGGTGTCCAGCCTTGGCTGGGGAATTCTGGGAATTGAAGTCCACAGGCCTTAAAGTTATCAAGGCTGGACACCATGCCTTAAAGCCTATGTAGCTTCCAGTGGGAGAACATGATCATTCAAATAGTCTAGTCCCAAGTCTTGCAGTATTTTGTTTTATCACAAGTGCTGCAAATTTAGCAAGGAATTTGATTTTGAATGCTCTTAAACTGAGGTACAAAAACACTGTGTCCCATTTCCCATGTACTCCCATTTCCCATGAATTGGCAGAGGTTTGGTACTGTTTTTCATTTGGTTCCCATGCTTCTTCCCATTTTATTTTTGGAATGAGAACAGATACAGTCCTTCTCTGGCTGATTAGGATGAGATGATGTGAAAATAATAGCAGCCATGATATAACTATACTTGATCGGGTATATTTGATGTTGCTTGGTTTTCTTTGGCATTATCTCTGCTCTATGATGGAGTTTGCTAATACAAGCACCAAACTCTTCTCACTTGCTACTTAGTGGTATCTTAGTGGAGCATTTCATCTGGATCACTATATAAGAAGGCTGATGGAGGAGGTTCAGCTGAGAAGAAAGCTCTTCTCATCATGCAGAATAATGGCATTTCTTTGACATTTTAGAAACATGCATGATAGCAATAGCAACAGCACTTAAGACTTATATACAGTGCTTTACAGCCCTCTCTAAGTGGTTTAAAGAGTCAGCATACTGCCCCCAACAATCCTCATTTTACCGACCTCGGAAGGATGGAAGGCTGAGTCAACCTTGATAGTTGTAGAACAACTGATATGAGATACATATCAATACGAAATATGGTCCTAATATTTCTATCCCACCTCGGTCAAATGTTAGAAGCGGTTTCTAGAAGGTAAGTGCATTAGGGCAGGATTTCAGATCCAGTCAATAAGCTGCCATTGACTCCTCCCAGGATCAAATCAATGCTTTTCTCTTGACTTCATCCTAACCATTGATTTTTTTAAAAAAAATCTTTTAAATCATATCTAAATGACAATATGATTTAAAAATAGTCTGTTCTTTAATGCAGGTCGACTCATGATTATTCAAATTCCAGAGATATCAGAAATAACAATCCTAAAAATGTATTCCCAAAATATATTTTAAGAAGATTTTAAAAATACTATTGCTAAAGAATAACATAAACTATTCATTCAGTCATTTTTTTCTTTCCTCTTCTCCCAAACTATGCTGCATGACTAAGCTCATAAAAATGTGCATAATCAAGTACTTTAAATGAATCATCAAATGTCAGAAGATGTCTTAATGAAAAATATTGTTCATACTACAGATGCACAGGAAACATTTCACGTGGTGGTTTGCGATAGAGTAGCCTTTAACATTAAAAAAAGGAAGAAAAAGAGAAACAATAGCAAATATTTGCTTTGGGTAATCTTGACATGAAGACACCCAAAGTCAGTAGTGGACATTTATACTATTTAAATCACTTAATTGTGGCTAGAAAAAACTCTATTAGGGCAGCTTCCATAGCCATCAGTCATTAGTCTTCAACAGATCCTTAGTTAACAAGAGGGACATTGGAGAAACTAACTTAAGACTCATCCACGCTTTCCTCTACTTTGGCTCAGAGATGACTCACTAATAAGATGCAGCCTTCCTCTTACTCACGCCTAGGAACTAACTGAATTTTTCTCATCTGCTACAAAAGTAGTGTAGTATTTTTCATCTTGTCTGGACAGAAACTTTATGCACAACGTGTGATGCTTTGGTGTAACTGTAGTTGTGATGTAGAGTGGTTTGGAATCTACTCGGCTTCTATTGATTGTGTTTAGTTGCTATTTCCTTCTCTCATTGTTTCTAATTTCCTTCCATTTTGGTTTGTACTGCTGGACTGATATGACATCAGGAGAGGGGTAGCGTCAGCACCAAAATTCTTGTTTATCTGCTATTGTTAAAGCGATAGACAGAACTGCTCTCTCTGATGTGAACTGCTCCTCACAGAGTGCTAGAAAAGTATTTATATTTATATTTCTGAGAGATGGCTAAACTAGCCACATGTCAAAACTTCCGTCTCACCCCTCCACCCAAAGTCAGAAATGATTAATGGTCTTCCCATTAGTAAGGAAATTCTCCAATTACTGTACCTCAACTTACCTTGCATTAAACTGTTAGGATATTATCTGTTAATGTAGATATAGCAAATTATGCTTTTTTGTTGCCTCCCAGACTGGAGGAAAGCACATTAAATTGGCTATCTGAATCTGACCTTGGTCTGCATTTAAAGTGAGCTAAAACTAATTTGTACTCTGTTTGCTAACATCTAAAGCAGAATGCAATTATTTTTCTCTGAAATGTATAATCCAGTTCTGGGCCTGAAACTTTATGTATTTTTTTGTGTATTTTAGATTAGATTAGTTTTATCTTTGAGGGAAAATATTGCTGGAAAAATTCATGGAAAATTAAGAAGGGAGGTTTAATCTGTACTTAAAGTAAGGAAATACTTTAGCAGGCTAGAATTCTCTTGTTTGACCTGGGCTCAGACCATCATCAATCTGTTGCTGTTTAGGAAAGTTACCAAGAGCTTTTATCTTTGTGGGGTTCTTTTCTGTTTCTTTGTCATTATTTTAAATATATTATAGATTTTTTAAAAAAAATATATAGAAATAAATCAATGAATAAATAAAAACCAGCACATCTTCAGTACTCCAGTTGGGTGTGGGTGCATTAGGCAAATCACAAAGGAAGAGGGATATTTGTTATTAGATAGTAGCCTTAGAGTTTGATAAATTTCTATAATAATTAACACATAAAAAACCCCCCAAGGAACAGAAAAGCCTGTCTTAATGTTAACCATCCATATTCATAACCATTTACTAAGTGGCAGAAAAGGACAAACAAACGGATGTATCCTAAGAGGTGGAATTATATCAAATTCATAGTGGATGCTTTTACTACTACTGTAAAGAAAAAATTATCATACACTTGTATTTTTTTTAATGATGACTGAGCTCTTCCACTACAGTATTAGAGATTTGAGTCTGCAAGCAGAAATGATTTCAAGGGAAGAAAATAACTTAAAAACAAAAACCCTCTAAACAATTTTCAGTGTAAACTTGAGAAAGGCATAAGCATTCCAGCATTGAACATTAAGTTGGAAATGGAAGCCTGACCAATTTTTGAAGCAGGCAGAGTGAGATTGTCACCTCAGACAGAAGATAATAAAGATAATAAGGAGACAGCTCAAAGTTTTAGTCTGCTTCTTATAAAAAGTCAAACTGTGCCTATATCTTTCTACTGTAGCAGAATATTAATATCAGAATAGTGAAAAATAACTCAGCAATTGTGGAGTGGGAAGTGGTAGTCTCTGCACATATTTCTGCATGAATTTCCCTCCTACTCTTATAATCAGGTGCATTAGGGATGTTTTGTATTTTGAGGGATTCCCTTTATATTTTATGCATTCATGACTTAGTAGATGATTCACTCACATGCATCATTTAAAAGTAGTTAGAATCCTTGCCGATAGAATTAGACATGGGCTGATGTATAAAGATCTTGTCATATAGAACATAATTAGGTAAAAGTGATTATCAGAATTATTAGTTTTACACTGAATTCAATTCTGGAATAGACATGAATCATGAGCATAAGATTGTGAGCCTAAAAAAAAATCAAATTAATATGGGTTCCTATTGCATACAATTGTCAGTTTTGCAAATATTGTTTACTTTTATGGGTTAAAACATCACTAGATAATGTAACCGTTAGTGTACAAGCACCTTCAGAGTAGCCTGTTCTGAAATGCAGCATGTTCCATATAGATGACCATCTGGACATGCAAAACTGAGAGATTTCATTGTGAAAATGAGGAAGTTGTTTCAGCCCTAACCTGATAGAAGAAATATAATGTATTCAGATTGCTCTTTGGACACTGGGAACTTATCTATAACAAAACTGACCTATTAAAAAGAGAGGGGCTGCACAAACAATAATGGAAGCTTAACACCAGTAATGGATTTTGAGCTTTTTTTTTTTTTTAAAGAGCCAGTTTGGTCTAGTACAGTGATGGCGAACCTTTTAAGACTGAGTGCCCAAACTGCAACCCAAAACCCACTTATTTATCACAAAGTGCCAGGGCCACATCAGCATTGTGGTGCCCTCAGGGGTGTGTGTGGGGGGTGTGGCCAGGGTGGGTGCGGCTACCTTGATGTTGCTCATGGGGAGGCCTGTGGGAGCTGGGCAGGATTGGGGGAGATCCAGGGGGTCTCTAGTGGGTGGGGCGGTGGGTGGGAGGTTCGTCCTGTGGGGTGAGGCAGGGGATAGGGCATGGGTGCCATTGTTTTGGGGCAAGGTGAGGGAGGGGCAGCTGTTGCCTGACACCATCAGCCCCCTCACACAGAGGCCAGCGAACGCATGGGAGCGTACTCTACCACCTCGACTCGAGCTTGCTAGCCAGCTGCTTTGCCTCCTTTGTGCTGGGTGGGGCTGCCGCTATGGGTGCCAGCGGAGGCCTAATGGACCTGCGCAAGCTGTCGGCGGCAGGTGTGCCCACAGAGAGGGCTCTGAGTGCCGCCTCTGGCACACGTGCCATAGGTTCGCCATCATTGGTTTAGTAGTTAAGGCCAGGAGAAAACCAGGAGAGAATGAGTGCCTGCATTTGGCATAAAAGCTAACTGGGTGACTTGGATCAGTTACTCTTTCTCAGTCCAACTCACTTCACAGAGTTGTGGGGAAAACAAGAGGAGGAAGCAATATTAGATGTGTTCATTACCTTGAACTGTTTATAAAAACAAAACTGGTGAGATTTAAAAAAATCTTTTAAAAAATCTAAAGTGATCCCAAGAAAAAAATGAGTTGGAGGGCATATGCTTTGAATAAATCATCCCTAGGGAATAGGTATAAAAATATTTTGATTCTCTTTTTTTAATATTGCCTTGTAATATTAAGTAAAAGTACAGTTGCTCTTTATTTGGATCATAAATAGTTAAGACAATTGATTACATTGCTCCTGAACAGCAAATCACCAGGAGCTTTGACTAACTAAACAATTCTTTCTTCAACATTAGAGTTTTTTTTATCACTTCTATTTTGTTTGTGAAAGGGCAGCCATAATTCTTCCTTGACAAGGACAATCTTTCTTAAACATAATTGGTTTGCCTCTTTTTAATATTTTTTGTTTGGTTTTTGAAGAGGTAGCCACATTTCCTCTAAAAAGAGATCCTCATATGCGTCAAGGAAAAATAAGTCTGTCAACTAGAAACACAACCACTATGAAGCTCCTCAGTACATCTCCCAGACATACATAGTGAATGGGCAGACAAATCCTTGCTTCAAATTCATTAACCAAGAAGCATCTGAATTTCAGTACATACTTCAAGCAGGATATTCCCGTTTGAGACCTGACTGAAGAAGCATATGTTATGGAAGGAAATTACTCCAAAATTCTTTCTTTCCTATGTTTGTTTTTTTCAAACAAAGGCAGAGGCTGGAAATTAAAGCTGAGAAGTGAAACTTCAGCAGAAATAAGTGACGGAATCTACAGAGATCCAGAGGGAAAGCTGATACTCAAAGAAATCTGTTTCAGAAGTACCAGAAAGGATTGTTAATCTTTCAGCTAATACTAAGATTAAAATGCTTTGTGCAACTTTACAGCAAAGTTGGCTTTGAATCTGGAGTAAACCTGCATCATCTTATGAGCTACGTAGTTATTTATTTATTAAATTTATACACTGTTCTAGGAGGCAAAATGACTTTGCTTGCTTTGAGGTTGCCTCATTCCATAATCAAATTAAAACAACAAACTTTTTCTTTTATATTTTTGCCAGCGGGAAATATTTTTAAGCTATGATCTGATATTTCAGGAAGTGTATATTGTAATGTCTTTTGCCACTGAGTATTTTATATGTAACTGCTTGAAGTGTAGAAGGGATTTTTATATTCTCTCAACAGTCCATTATCTTTGTCATGTTAGGATGTGTTGAGTTTGCTTAAACCTGTTTATCATGTAATTTGCTTTAAAACTTTGGGAAGAGTTATTTATTTATTGGATTTGTAGGCTAATTGTAAACTGGTTGTGAGTGATTACATGCTTCACCTTAAATCAGATAAATTATTAGTAATATCACAACATGATCCATAGAATCCTCAATTTTATTTGGAGGATCAATAAACTGATTAAATTTTAGATGAAGCTTTACATTACAGGAGGCCTAAGGCCTGCTTAAAAAAAACAATTTTTATCTAAAATTGAACAAGATAAGAATTACTGAAATTTCCCCACATTGGTCCATGGGAGAGGTGACTAGAATCTGAGTGATTGAGAGAAAGGCCTTCTGCTCCCGGGAAGTGTGTAATTAGAGCACTAGATGGAGTTTACACATAAGCTTTCTTTACCATAGTTGCATCCTTCTGTTACAGTAATTTAACGGAAACCTCTGGATGTTTTCCCAGTAGCTGTATATGCAAGAGCATGGCATTGGTCTTTCTGTCTGTTTGTCCATTTGTCTGATGTTCGTTCGTTCGTCCGTCCGTCCGTCCGTCCGTCCGTCCATCCATCCATCCATCCATCCATCCATCCATCCATCCATCCATCCATCCATCCATCCATCCATCCATCCATCCATCCATCCAATTTCGTTGACAAAAAACAGACTTTCTAGACCAGTGGTTCTCAACCTTTTTCAGGTTGAGACCTCACTTGCGCCACCCATGCGCGCCGCGACCCCGACCCGGGTGCGCGCGCGCACGTGCGCGCGCGACGGGCCGATCCGCGCATGCGCGGCGCGCGCGCGACGAAAAAAACAACAAAAAAAACAAAATAAATAAATAAATTTAAAAAACAAAATGGCGGACCGCGACGGGCCGATTCGCGCATGCGCGGCGCGCGCGGGGCGAAAAAACAACAACAAAAAACCCCCAAAAAATAAAAAAACAAAAAACAAAATGGCGGACCATGACGGGCTGATCCGCGCATGCGCGGCGTGCGCGCGATGGGCTGATCCGCGCATGCGCGGCACGTGCGCGACGAAAAAAACAAACAAAAAAAAAACAAAAACAAAATGGCGGACCACGACGGGCTGATCCGCACATGCGCGCGCGCGACGGGCAGATCTGCGCATGCGCGGCGCGTGCACGATGAAAAAACAAAACAAAAAAACAAAACAAAACAAAACAAAACAAAACAAAAAACAAAATGGCGGACCGTGGTGTCCGGCGACCCCCGCGAAACGGTCGTTCGACCCCAAATGGGGTCGCGACCCATAGGTTGAGAACCGCTGTTCTAGACTCTATATTAGTGCCATCTGGTGATCAGGAATAACACTGCAACAACTTAGGAGGAAAAAAAAATATGACATTTTGTGTAAAACTGCACTTAATTTCTGAATCTACCTGTGTAATAACAGACAAGAGGAGCATACTTTTGTCCCCTGAAAAGCTCCCAAACAAATATAATAAGCTGTAAAATACCCCTGAGGCCTTCAAATGCTAAGGTGCCATCTTGGACTAGGACAATATGGGTTCAAGAGCCCAGTAAAACATAATATTTACTTGATGAGTTTGGATCAGTCACTCCTTCTTAGTCCAACCTATCTTATAAATGATGGTGGTCGGGAAATTAGGGAAGATCATCAGGTAAGCTGTCTTGATCTCTAGTAAGAATCAAGGTATGATAACAACAGCAACACATGCTATCAGATAGTTCTAAATGGATTTGGTATTTCTTATTTTTGAATCCTTCCCAAGCATCTAGCCAAAGATACCACTGTAATACACATACTGCTCTAAGTAATGCAATTTTTTTATAATTGATGTATTGAGAATCTCTCCATCCAGTGTGTCCAAGTGCTTTTTTTGCATCCTTTGATACAAATGATTCTTCTTTTGACCATTTAAACATATGATGACCCTGAATGAATAGAAGTTACAACTGGATCTTGTACTTACAGTTGTTGTAGCAGCCTGCAGTCACATGAGCATGATTTGCGGCCTTCTCTGATAACCTCCCACAAACAAAGTCAGTGGGAAGCCAGCAGGAAATCAGAAGTCACAACCATGGGAGCTTTTCACTTAATGACTAACATGGCCCTTGTTTAATGATGGCAACTGAGACTGTTGCAAGTGCCACCATTAAGTGCAATGTCACATTGTTTATTGTCTTGACCACATTGCTTAACAATGGAGGGGTTGGGGGGTTTTTTTTGTCCCAATTAGCATTGTTAAACAAGCACTACCTGTGTGGCACCAAGTGCACACTTGGCACTATTAGTACTTTGCACATTCACTAAATTTATTATTATTAGCAAATATTTGGAGGAAGTAGAATATGAAATCTGCAATGGTATAAACTTCCCCAATTTAACAGCCTTTTAATGTGAGGTCCCAAACGCTTTGAATTGAGGAATGGCTTGCTTTGAGGTTAATGCCATATGTTTGTCAGTCTTTTGGGCTTGTCATTTATTGCTCTGTTAGCAAAGAATCTTATCAAAGACTCCCAAGAGACAAAAGAGGTCCCATTCACCTTTCCCATGTTGCTCCTAAACATGGACACGTACAATATTCTGCCTGCGAATTTAGGATTTGACAGGAGATGGGAAACAAAGCACTTTCAGTAGTAGTAAACTTGGTGTAGTGTGTTAAGTTGCTGGCCTCGAAACTAGGAGACTGTGTGTTCTAGTTCAGCCTTAGGCACGAAAGTCAGTTGGGTCAATCTCTCTATCGCTCAGTTCCACTCACCTCACAAGGTTGTCGTTGTTGTGAGGAAAACAGGAGGAAGAAGGAGTATTATATATATTAATACCACCTTGAGTTACTTATAAAGGTGGGATAAATAAATAAACAAATGAAATGGTCTAGCACAGAATAATAATCCTAGCAAGTTCATCATATGATATTCAAGAAAGAAGAGGCTGGAAAATCTGCTTCTCCTTTATCTCCTTTATGCTCTGAAATAAGCTAGAGCAGGGATGCCCAATCCCCGGTCCATGGCCCGGTGCTGGTTCACGGCCTGTTGGGAACCAGGCCACTCCAATGGTAGGCGAATGCATGTGTGCGAAACCATGCCCTCCCCTCCATTTTTGCTGCCACCTCTGGTCCAAAGAACTGGAAAGGCCAGGGACCGTAGAGGATAGCCTAATCCAGTTTCTGCTTTAAGTGCTCAAAAAGTTTTATGTTTCTTTGTTGTTTAATTGCATAACTAAAAACTCAACAAAATGTATTTTTGTGCAACTGCAGTTTAATCAATTTTAAATGAACGAGAAGGCTGAAAATATTAAACTTGGTTAATTGTATCCATAGGGTTTTTTTTTTCTTTTATTCGGTGAGATGCAAGGAAAAATTGCTCTTTTTTTTGAGGTTTTAGTGGAATGGTTCTTGCTACCAACTTGCCGGATGTTACATTTCACATTTACATGGAAATAGTACTGTACCCTGGTGTGGTTTACAAGCCATTCATCACCCACAGCGTACAGTCTTCATTTATTTTCATTTTATTTCTCTTTCTTTAATGGAACTATCAAATTTTATTACTTTACATTGCATCCCAGGCCATGTTGGTAATAAAGCTGCCAAATGAAAAGTCTGGAAAGAGATGAACAACTTTAAACTAAGAGAGCAGCATGATTTGGCTTGCTGATGCTAGAGCCAATAATATATAAATATATTTTTTTTATACCATTTTAATCTAAAGAAGGCAGTGCAAGAAAGAGTCCGCTGGATATTTCTGACAAACTTAATGTATTATTTTAGTTTTCTGATGGGTAGGTCTTAAAAAAAGACACTTGCTGCAGATATTATCTAGCTATTTTTATGGTGGGGAGACCATAATACTCTTGCCAGTAGTCCTTTAAACCAGGGATCGCCAACCTTTCTGGGTTTGCAGCCCGGTGGGAAAGGGAGGGACAGGCACTTTTATGTGTGTATGCGCACACACATGTGGCTGCGTGCACGTGAATGGGGCCATGAGAATGTACACTCCGCAAATGGGGCAGCTAGCACCAGTGTGCAGCTCTCCTAGCGCTGGTGCGTGGCTCTCCTAGCGCTGGTGTGTGGCTCTCCTAGCGCTGGTGTGTGGCTCTCCCAGCGCTGGTGTGTGGCTCTCCCAGCGCTGGTGCGTGGCTCTCCTAGCGCTGGTGTGTGGCTCTCCTAGTGCTGGTGCGTGGCTCTCCTAGCGCTGGTGCGTGGCTCTCCTAGCGCTGGTGTGTGGCTTGTGGCTCTCCTAGCAGCAGCGTGCAGGTCGCGGCTCTCCTAGTACGGCACGCGACTCGCAGTTCACCTTAGATGGGGCTTCTAGGCAAGAGAAAAAGACAAAAAATTACTTTCCATTGTGAGCAGAAATTACAGCTAATCCTCAACTGACAACCACAATTGAGCCCTAAAATTTTTGTTGTTAAGCAAGACAGCTGTTAAGTGAGTTTTGTCCCATTTTGGGACTTTGCTTGCCATGGTTGCTAAGTGAATTGCTGCATTTGTTAGGTTAAGAACACGGTTGCTAAGTGAATTTGGCTTCCCCATTGACTTTGCTTCGCAGAAGTTCAAAAAAGTGATTACATGATCCCGGGACACTGCAACCGTCATAAATATGAGTCAGCTGCCAAGCATCAGAATTTCGATCAGGTGACCTTTGGGATGCCGCAACAGTCGTAAGAGTGAAAAATGATTATAAGTTGTTTTTTTCAATGCTGTTGTAACTTGAAACCGTCACTAAATGAACAGTTGTAAGTCGAGAACTGCCTGTATTGTGCATGGGGCTGTTTTATCAGATGGAAGGGTCAGCACGGTAGGACAGATAAATGAAGACTCAATCGTCCAGGCCAAAAGTTTCTTAAAATGTTAAATCATGGCAATTGGACCAAAGTTTATTGAAACAGAGACGCTTCAATACCCATCCAAGTAACTTCTCCAGTCAAAATGAGAATTTGGATAGGCTGAGAGTCAAGGAGTCATTGGAAAGAACCAACTCTTGCCATACAGACCACAGGAGTTTCTCCCCCAAATGAAAAGCAACATGTAAATGAAGATTCAATCATCCAGGCCAAAAGTATCTTAAAAGGTTTAAAAGGGTAATCTTTTAACCTTTTAACCTTGGTCCAGTTGCCATGATTTAACCTTTTAAGATACAGAGAACAGGACTATTTCCAGTTTCCACAGCCATTCTACATGGATCCAATTGTATGCCTTAAATCACAGGTCCCCAATCTTTTCAGCAACAGGGACCGGTTCCGTGGAGAGAGGTTTTTCTGTGAACTGGAGGATGCGTGATTTTGTGTGCTGCTTGCATCTCATGGATAGGACTTTGCTTGTTTGTGTGGACCGGTTGCTGACATGCTGTGGCCCAGTACCGGTCCACAGATTGGATGTTGGGGACTCCTGCCTTAGATGCAGTTTTGTCAATGGATGTATATCTCTTGTTACTTTGCAATGTGAATGTGAAAGCATTAATATTATAAAATGTGTAGCAGTTTCCAAAGGCACCATACAGATTTACTGCAGCATGAATAAGCCGCCTTTTCAGGCGTATGAAATGCTACTATTTGTAAACAAACACACACACGATCTGTAAACAGGGGAGCTGAAATAGATACAAAACATATTATTTGAGGAAAGGCTGATTCTCAGAAGTTTATTCATTTGCTTGTTTTCCAATATAATACGGGCCTAGCAGTGACTACCTGCAGTCTCATGCTGAGGCAAAACAACTCACTCTGCACAAAACGAAGAAGAAATATTTCCCATTAATGAGAATTTTCAAAACTAGGAGCGATCATTGTGATCTCTCAAGAGATTTTGCTACTACCCTGCAAAATGACATTCTTCAACTAAATATCTTTAAAAGAACTCTCCAGCATGAAATTGCTGAACCACATAAATTTACTTCTCTTGAAGGTTTAATGCAGATCACGTCTTTGTACTCAACAGCTGCTATTCCTGTTCAAGAAAACTAGATTTTTATACTGTCACTTATTTTTACTGATGTAATAGGATGTATGCGTTAATTCTGGCATGTTTTACTCTCTTTTAAAGTAATCTCCAATTACTGAAGGGATTATGAATTAAATTCTAAAAATATTTCTAATGCAGGTTTTTCAACTTGGTTCTCTCTAGATGAGTCAGACTATAACTTGCTTTATAGCTAACCAACAAATCAGTGCATCAGCTCTGTGCACCTTTTTCTGTGACAAATATTACTCTTTTTTTTTTGCTTTATGGTATTAGCTTCACAGCTAATAAGCAACAGGGATGTGCACACTTCAATACTGAGGAAAAAACCCAGTTTGTATAAAAAGACAAGCAGCACCTTTCTGCTACTCATTAAAGTAGCCCAATTTCTTTTCCAGTTTTGTGCAAACCTGAAAACCAGAAGCCATTGCTTTAAGAAATGCACTGATTATGGATAATGTAACTCAAATCTGAGAAAGGTTGGACTGATCTCAGGAATTGCAGAATAAGAGAGAGTGTGTGTCAATATTAACAACCTTGATAAGTAATTGTAATAATAACAATAGCAAGGCTAGGCTGAAAACCTGTCACAGTGTTGGACAGAAAGCATACTGTATATATTTCATGTATTATAATAGTAAATGTAGGGAAAGCCTTTCAAAAATTCTCCCAGATCTTACGGTGTTGTGTTATGTATAATATACACAGACACACACAGACACACAGACACAGACCTGTTTCATCTAAACAAAAGCGGGCAGAAAGCATAGGCCTTTTAACATAGATTTTAAAAATTCACAATTTTTTTGTGAAAGTAGAATGTGTACTTGAGAAAAAAAGAAGTGAGGGATTTGTAGGAGATGACCAGGCTGACCCTGAGGGAGGGATCAAAGTATAATCAGTCATGAGTCTCTGCACGCCCACAAGAATTCCTTCTTAACTCCCACTAATTTCCTTTGACCTTTAATAGTTCAGATTCTTATAGAGAGCTTAAGCTTGCAATAAATCTTTATACTTATTTCTACTGCCTGAATCTCCTGATTTTCCTGGGCTTGAAAGGATCAGCCATCTCAGCTGTAGTAAAGAGCAGGCTAGCTAAAGTTTGTAAATATTGTCTCTCCTACTGAAATTCAACTGCTGCAAACATCAGCTGCATGGGGTTAAAAATTCCATATTACTGATTCAATTAACTAATGTTACTGAGATGTATCAAATATCCCTGGTTCTCAAATGCTTAGCAACAGTGTTATAAAAAAAACAGGCGAAAACAAAAACCACTGAATCCTGAATGTCCTCTCATGACTTTGACAAACTATATCCCAGCTGGTATTATATATATATATTTTGCAGTGAAAAAAAATTCCTGTGAGGAATTTCATTATATGGTCTAAAATAAAGTTTTGAAAAGGAAAGTCAAATTAAAAAGTGAGTGAGTGAGTGAGTAAGTAAATATATAAACAATTAATTTCTTCTATTTGATTATTTTGTAGTGCCTAATTTTGTTCTGGTGGTCTTTCTAAAATAATATATATATATTCTTCCTGTTCAGGCCAATAAGTCTTGGAAAATAAATATAAAAGTATGATAGTAGAAATTTTATGGGACAGATTTGTTGCAACACAGTACAGGTTGAACTGAAAAAGATGTTACACAATTGAATATACTTGGAAAAGTTCATGGTCACTGAGTAAGCAAGTACATAAAAGCTGAAGTCATCCAATATCAAAAAGAAAAGGAAGTCTAACATCAGTCTTGAGGCCAGATCAAATAGTTTAAGGAAAGTTCCTGTTAGATAACAGGGAAGTCTGTACACCAATAGGATTATCCTGCCCCCCAACTTAATGCATTCACACCTAGCTAACCTAGGAGTAGAATCACAAGGAAGGTGGCTGTGAAGGTCAGCACCAGCCGCTCTTCCTCCTCTTCAGTTTTCACCAGCCTCAGTGTTGAGACTGATGAAGGATCTAAAACCCAGAAGGGCAGATCTGTTAGCGGGCAACATCTCTAATTCAATGAGGCTTCAGTAATACATAAATGAATGGATGACAAACTGTTTATTTATGACTAGACTGGACCAGGCAACTGAAAATAAAAGGCTATTGCATAATATTATCCACTGGAAATGGGTGGAGAATGCCATGTTCAACCTTAGGGCTTGATTGTGGGAGTTTGCATAGTGCTTATATTTGCAGCAAAAGTAATTAATCAAGAATTTTTAATACATCTAGTCTTACTCTCATATTGTTTAATTTAATATGATGGCTTGAGTGACTTCTATTGTCGAACGCAAATATTCCTTCTTTTAAAAAGCAGAATCAACAACCAGTGTATCCTTTAAAGCCATCCCAAGATTTTTAAAAGATGGGAATATCAACTGATATAGTATGTAAGATTATATAGTATCTAATGTTAGATGTGGCTGAATTACATTTCCCAGTGGTAAAGGATCAGGAATATCTGTGGAAGGTGTTGAATGATGCTAAAATGTAGAAGTGATCCACCAACTGAAGTTCCTCCTCTTTTAAATGTGCTTTAAAATGCATCACAGACATAACACTGAGAGCTTATACATCGGAGACAAATTCTTTGTGTGTTCCAATCACACTTGGCCAATAAAGATTTCTATTCTATTCTATTCTATTCTATTCTATTCTATTCTATTCTATTCTATTCTATTCTATTCTATTCTATTCTATTCTATTCTATTCTATTCCATTCCATTCCATTCCATTCCATTCCATTCCATTCCATTCCATTCCATTCCATTCCATTCTATTCTATTCTATTCTATTCTATTCTATTCTATTCTATTCTATTCTATTCTATTCTATTCTATTCTATTCTATTCTATTCTATTCTATTCTATTCTATTCTATTCTATTCTATTCTTTTTCAGAAAATATCTTTCTACTTATGGTGAAAATGTTCCTGGTTTGAAAGCATGCACAAAGTTCGTTCTGAAAGGATGCTTTATACCAGACATGGAATAAGTTAGCAAAAGCAACCTGATGCCTTAATACAGATTAAGATGTCAGTCAGTTAAAAGCAGATCAAGGAACTGTGGATACCATGTTAAAAGAAAGGCTAAAACTAGTATAAAACTAATATATCCATACCAACTTCCTCTAGATTCTTTCAGCTAAGCAAGGTCTCTCTAGATCAGAGGTCCCCAACCTTTTGGGCACCAGGGACCGGTTCCGTGGAGAGAGGTTTTCCATGGACCGGAGGGTGTGTGGTTTTGTGTGCTGCTTCCATCTCGTGGATTGGGGCTTTGCTTGTTTGTGTGGCCCAGTTGCTGGCATGCCACGGCCCGGTACTAGTCCACAGACCTGGGGTCAGGGACCCCTACTCTAGATAACAGAAGGAACTTAAATATCTTCATAAGAATGTTCTTTACAATGAGTGAAAGTATCCTAATTTCTAAAGTGTTTAATGCCAAACAATCTTAGCACCAACCTCTAGAGAAGAGGGCTGGACTAGGAGACTTCTATTCTATTCTATTCTATTCTATTCTATTCTATTCTATTCTATTCTATTCTATTCTATTCTATTCTATTCTATTCTATTCTATTCTACAAAAATGGTCAGAGCTTTGATCACTGGTCACACTAGCCATTTTGACATCATTGACCATCTTGTGTCTGCCTTTGTGAATAGTTATTGCTAATTATAATTTAATAAAAGCTAGAGGGCCAGTAACATTTGTAGAACTAACAGAGATCTGTGCCTAGTTTATAATGGCAAAAGGAAGCAATTTAGGTGTCTCATTCTTTCTTCTAGCTGCATGAACTAAAACGTCTTCACCAGGGACTTAGGAAGAAAACATTTTAAGATTGCTAAAGAAGACAAGGAAAAAATAAATTATTGAAAAGCTTACAGAAAAGAAGACTATTTTGATGTCCTTTTTTTTTTATTAGAAAAGACAGAATTCCTTAGGGGCTCCTGTTTTGTTCTTATCTCTTCTGTCATGACTACCAGGGGATATAATCAACCTGATTCCATATCTTTTGCATTGCCTTATGCCTCAAACTGTCCTGCTGTGATTGTATGCACAGCTTGTGTTCAAGCTGGACATATCATAATATTTCTGTGCCCTGAGGAAGGAAAAGGAAGTGAACTCTGGAAAGATGTGCAAGGAAACAAAAGATTTTCTCTCCTTGCCTCATCCTTTTAAATGTTTTCTTCACTCTTTGTCACCTATTCACCAATCAGCTTGATAATTTTCCTTCCAGATACCATCATTGTGAAACTTCAGAAAAAGTGCCTTGCTACGGTAGCTTTTCTTTAATTCTGTCCATTTATGAGCAAAATCAGATGAAAATGAGCCATACGGTATAGAATTCCTCTGAACAAGAACATATGAGTAAGGTTTGAAGAATTTCACCTGCTCTGCCTTTTTAAACACGCTAACCTTGTTTCACTTACTAGACCAGCGGTTCTCAACCTATGGGTCGCAACCCCATTTGGGGTCGAACGACCATTTTGCGGGGGTCGCCGGACACCATGGTCTGCCATTTTGTTTTTTTGTTTTTTTTCATCGCACGCACGCCGCGCATGCGCGGTTCGGGCCATTGTGCGCGCGCCGCGCATGCACGGATCGGCCCGTCACGGTCTGCCATTTTGGTTTTTTGTCACGCGCGTGCCGCGCGTGTGCGGATCAGCCTGTCATGCCCGTCGCGGTCCGCCATTTTGGTTTTTTGTCACGCACGTGCTGCGCATGCACGGATTGGTCCATCGCGTGCGCATGCGTGGATTGGCCCATTGCGCGCGCATGCACAGATCGGCCCGTCGCGCGCGCATGCGCGGATCGGCCCGTTGCGCGCGCATGCGCAGATTGGCCTGTCACGCGCGCGGGTTGCGGTCACACCGCGCATGGGCGGTGCAAGTGGGGTCTCAACCTGAAAAAGGTTGAGAACCACTGTACTAGACTAACTCATAGTTTGTATGGATCCCGTCACTGATCTTTTGGTGGTGCTGTGGAGGGATAATGTTGTACTAATATATGTATGGTTTTGCCTTATATTCATATTATATGATTACTCACAATGCAATTTGCTTTAGAAAATCTTTGAATAAGATATAGTAAAATGTTCTGAGTTTGCATTTTTATATTATTATTATTTATTATTTATTAAATTTCTATGCCGCCCTATTCCGAGAACTCAGGGCGGCTCACAGCATAAATAGAAATCAAATATTAAAATACTACATAATAAATATATAAAAATACATATATAAAAAGAAAACCCCTAAATTTAAGAAACCATTCATTCAACAAACGTACACACAAACATACACTGGCTAGGGGCAAGATGTCAACCGCCCCAGGCCTGTCGGCAAAGATGTGTCTTAAGGAGTTTACGAAAGGCGGAGAGGGTGGGGGCGATACGGATCTCCGGGGGGAGTTGATTCCAGAGGGCCGGGGCCGCAACAGAGAAGGCTCTTCCCCTAGGCCCCGCCAGGCGACACTGTCTGGCTGACGGGACCTGGAGAAGGCCGACTCTGTGGGCCCTAACCGGTCGCTGGGTTTCATGAGGCAGCAGACGGTCCCGTAAGTAACCTGGTCTGATGCTATGTAGGGCTTTATAGGTCATAACCAACACTTTGAATTGCGTTCGGAGACCAATAGGCAGCCAATGCAGCTCGCGGAGTGATGCCGAAATGTGGGCATTTCTGGGCAGGCCCAACACTGCTCGCGCGGCTGCATTCTGCATTATCTGAAGTCTCCGATAGCTGTGCAGGATTGTGTCTAATACTACTACTACTACTACTACTACTACTACTACTACTACTAATAATAATAATAATAATAATAATAATAATACAGTTGGAAGGGACCTTGGAGGTCATCTAGTCCAACCTCCTGTCAGGCAGGAAACCCTATACCATTTCAAAAAAATGGCTGTCTAATCTTTTCTTAAAGACTTCCAGTGTTGGAGCATTCACAGCTTCTGGAAGCAGGTTGTTCCACTGATTAATTGTTCTAACTGTCAGGAAGTTTCTCCTTAGTTCTACATTGCTTCTCTCTTTGGTTAGTTTCCATCCATTGCTTCTTGTCCTGCCTTCAGGTGCTTTGGAGAATAGCTTGACTCCCTCTTCTTTGTGGCAACCCCTGAGATATTGGAACACTGCTATCCTGTCTCCCCTCGTCCTTCTCTTCATTAAACTAGATATACCTAATTCCAGCAACTGTTCCTTGTAAGTTTTAGCCTCCAGTCCCCTAATCATCTTTGTTGCTCTTCTCTGTACTCTTTCTAGAGTCTCAACATCTTTTTTACATCGTGGTGACCAAAACTGGATGCAGTATTCCAAGTGTGGCCTTACCAAGCCATTGTAAAGTGGTATTAACACTTCATGTGATCTTGATTCTATCCCTCTGTTAATGGAGCCTAGCACTCTGTTCGCTTTTTTGGCAGCTGCAGCACGCGGCTGGCTCATATTGAAGTGATTGTCCACTAAAACTCCGAGATCCCTGTCACAGTTTCTACTATTGAGCAAGGTATCTCCTAAACCAGTGGTTCTCAACCTTTTTCACGTTGAGACCCCACTTGCGCCGCCCATGCGTGGCGCGACCCCGACCTGCGCGTGCGACGGGCCGATCCGCGCATGCGCGTGCGACGGGCCGTTCCGCGCATGCGCACGCGACGAGCCGATCCGTGCATGCGCGCGCGGCGGGCGGATCCACGCATGCGCGCGCGATGACCCAATCCGCACATGCGCGTGCGACGGGGCAATCTGCGCATGTGCGGCGCGCGCGTGAGAAAAACAAAACAAAACAAAATGGCGGACCGTGACGGGCTGATCTGCGCATGTGTGGCGCGTGCACGACGGGCTGAATTGCGCATTCACGGCGCGTGCGTGACGAAAAAAAAAAAAAAAACGAAAAACAAAAAAAATGGCGGACCGTGATGGGCCGATCCGTGCATGCGCAACGCACGCGCGACGGCCCGAACTTCGCATGCGCGCTGTGCGCACGACAAAAAGCCAAAATGGCGGACCGCGACGGGCCGATCCGCGCATGCGCGGTGCGTGCGCGACGAAAAAAAAGCAAACAAAACCAAAAAAACAAAATGGCGGACCACGGTGTCAGGCGACCCCCACGAAACGGTCGTTCGACCCAAAATGGGGTCGTGACCGATAGGTTGAGAACCGCTGTCCTAAACTATACCAGTGCATTTGGTTTTTCTTGCCTAAATGTAGAATCTTACTTTTTTCACCATTGAGTTTCATTTTGTTAAATGAAATTTATTTGGCATGTTCAAAACAAAGTTTATTTATGCATGGTTTATTTTCAAAGACCTCTAGAAAAGGATTTTTAAAAAATAATTATATATTTCAACATTCAAAAAAATATTGCAAATATAGGAACAGTAATTCAGTTATCTTTTAGATTGTGCAGTTCTGATCATAAGTCAGTTGTTATGTACAATTTAATGTACAATTTAATAAATAATCAAAATGCATGATTTAAATATTGATCTATAATTAATTAAAATAAAAAAATAGAAATTAAATACAGACCAAATCCCATCTGAATAAACTAAAGATCAAGATTGTTAGAAGCAAAAGGAAAAAGCACAAAGTTGGTTTCTTTGACCAAAGTTAAACTGTTTCTATAAAGTTCTGGGAATCCTTATAGATTTTATTGACATCAACACTGAAATATTAATGATTTATGGATTTATATATGATAAGGGAAAGAAGAGATACTTGCAGTGGGGGAAGAATTTATTTATTTATCAATCAAATTTATATAGCTGCCAATGTCACCAAAGGCAACTCTGGGGATAACAATGGATAAAACTATGGATAAAACCAAAAATATATACTGTATAAAATCATTTTTAAAAATAAATGTTCTAAAAAAAGAGATTAAATCTGTTTTTACTTATTGTGATGAATATTGGAAAATGTTCATTTTCTCTTTTTCTTTTTTTTCTCTTTCTCCTTTCCCTGTTTTTCTCTCATACTTTCTATTCTGTCTTTATTTTTTTCCTCTCTGAGTTTGTATTTCTTTTATAATTTTTTTTAAAAAATTAATAAAAAACATCTAACCCTCCCCCCAAAAAATTTGCAAACCCTTGCAAAGTCCCAAATGTACTATCAAATCCATTGAACTTGGGGGTACATATTTTTTAATTTTTATACATTATCTTTTTCCTTTAAAATACCCACCTGATGGCTTAAACAATGAAGCTGGTTTTTTTTTTTTTTTGGCATAATGCCACAAATCTTTTCTTTAAACTGAAGTAGTGGGACATAGAACGTAATAGCAACACTTAAGGTTCAACAGTCCTATGAACATCAAGTCAATTACATGTGATCTTAATTAGCCAGAGAAAAAAGTGCACTTTCCTTTCATTCTGTGCAGATTGCCAGCTTTTTTGATGCGGCTGGGATTGGTGAGCAAGCCAAAACATCAGCTCTCAACATCCCCTTGTACCACTCCCCCCCCTGCAAGCTATATCACACCCTAACAAGTGAGGAATAGGTTGCTATGGATACTGCCTATAAAAAGGTCATCTTCAGGAAATTATTTTCTTTGGGCAGAATAATACTGGGATAATGAAGCTTCTTGGAGGAGCGTGAAAGAGCAGATATTGTGATGCAGAAGTATGCAATTATCTAGGGGCTTCTTAATGCTACTCACTGTAGTCTTCGCCATATCTGTCTGTGTTTACTGTCAAAATAAACTAATAGGCAACCTTGTGGTTCTGCCAGCTGCACTGCTGTGAACTTCAGCGGTGATCCCAGAACTATATTTGTTAAGCTCTCCATAATGCCTCAGAGGTGCACAACTCTTCCGATACTGACTTGTAACGCAAGCGAGAGAATCAGGACTGGTCTGTCATTAAGCAGAGCAAAGCAATCTTCTCAAGTAGCAAATGTTGGAGCAGCAGGGATGGCTCATTAGCTGTTGTGCACATTCCTTGAAGGGAAAGGAAGGCAGAGCAATGTATGAAATACAGCCCATCCTGCCTCTTAAAATATTTTACTGATCTTAGGGTGTCTGCCCCATTGGGATGGTTGAAAAAATATACCACTACCAGTCCAGCTAGTTAGCAAGATTTATTAAGGAGGAGATTAAAGTAATACACAAGAATTCTGGTGAGCACTTTATTTTCAAGGGAGAAACTTAACCATTAGCCAAATTAGAGTGGGAAGAGCTTTAGTAATGTGCTCTTTTTTCTAATGATTTTTCAGTATTGGGGGAAGGAAGATTATCTGTTTTTGTTAAGGAGGAACAGACTGTGCCTGTGGATTGTTTTGGAAATTGTTACTAGACTACTTACCAATTTGAGGACTCTCTCTCTCTCTCTTTCACCTACACACTCTATCCTGAAAGAATTAAGCAGGGCTGCAAAAGTTAATGGAGTTAGCAGAGATGGCTAAATGGAATGTTTTGATTAAATAAAAGCACACAATTTTGTTTCAGCTTGGAAATTGCTTTTGGACTTTGTGCTTGAAAAAAAAATGAAACTTTGATGTTGGGTTTTGTTGATTAGATAGGCTTGGTGTTATAGAAATGGCTAGTATATGCTATTATATAAAAGTAAAAAAGTGATGTTTCATGTTATTATCTTATTCCACTGCACCAAAAGGAGTTGGAAGTCAATGCTCCCCCCCCCTTTTCGCCTCTACCCTGCACTTTTCTCTCTACCCCCTTTCCTCCCCTATTTTACCTTCATCTGCTTTTGTACTTTTGTACTTTTGTCTTTTATCTTTGTTAAAATTAATAAAATTTTGAACCAAAGAAGTAAGGAGGTCAGTACTCATTTTCCAGAATTAAAGTTTTGTGAATCAAAGCAACGTTTTCCCAAAAACCAATTAACGTATATCTCAGAATTCTTTGTATTAGTCCTCTTTTTTTTTAAAAAAGAAAAGCATCCCTCAATAGACAGACTGTAATTTTTCGACAATGCCTGTGCTGAAGGGAAATAAAATAGGCTTCAGATGTGGAAGAACCAATGTTTCCAGTCATTATTGAAAAACATTTGGGAATTAGTTTTATAAAGCAAAAGTGGTGATGAATTCATTAATAGCTTTGCAATGATTTGCCAGGGTCTTGTTGTTTTTCTGGGGGAAAAAAATACAAGACAGATTTATAAGATACATCATTTAGATTTGTGATTCATCTGGATTTATGATCCAGATCAGATTTGTGATCCTGTTTAATTTGAAAATCTGGTTGAATTTAATAAAAATGTACTTGGGCAGAAGTTCATTACATTTTTGGATCATCTCCCACTTTTTCTAAAGCTGTACTAAGCCACCTGATTCAGTATGAAGTATTGAATTGCTTTAGAACTCCAATTCAGAACTCGGATTAGATTCAAAGACTTGATCAAATCTTCTTTGAAATGAATGTCTCTACCAAAGCTTTGTGCAGCCCTTCTAAGCATCAATGCGCAAGGGAGAAGAATGTTTGCACACAAATATTAGCTTTTAACACATGTGGAAGCTGCCACACTGAACCAGAATTTTGGTATATTTAGTTTAATTGACACTAATTAGCAGTGGCGCTTTGGTAGGTTCAGACTAAACATTTCCAATCCTGTCAAGAAATGCCAAGAATTGGACTTCCGGTTCTGGAACGCGGTGATACCGGTTGCACCTGGAAACTTCTCTCCAGGCCGTCCGGAGTTTCCTTCGCCAGTAGACCCCCTAGGGGGTCAAAAGTCGCCCTGGAGGGGCGACCACTGAGGAGGCGGCTGGCTGGTAGATAGGGGAGGGCAGCAGCTTCCCCCAAATCTCCAGCTTCTCCTTAGGGCTGACGGAGCAAAGATCGGCCTGTAAGATGGCCGATCACCCTGCTGCACTAGCCAAAAGTCACATCATCATCTAAGCATTAACAACCCACCGCGGATGATCCGGGTGAGATCCCTTTTGTTCCTCTCCATACCCCTGCTGTTTTTGCCTGTAGAAGCTGTTTGTGCTATCATTTCCCCGTCTGGAGAAAGCAGCTTTAGTAATTGTGGGAACAAACACGTTTTACGAAGAGGACAGAAAAAACAAATAAATATTCATTTAAAGACTATACTCTATTCCTACTTAAATTGTGCTGTAGAAAAAACTGTTTTTTGGAGCGGTATTATATCGTCAGAGTATTTCTTTTTCTATTCTCCCTTTAAAAGATAGAAAAAGGGAAAAACTGGCGTTTGAAGAAGTTTTTTTAGCTCACTGAGGACACCTACTGGTCAAAAGTTAATATTGGATTGTTGTTTATTTGGAGATGAGAGAGCTTTGGCCTTCAAACTGTTTTTCAAAAAAAAAGATAATTTGAGCTAGCTGTGTGATCTGTGGGGGTGGATAATGTTCAACTGTAACCTTCACTAAAAAGGAAAAGGACTCTTCTTCAACTATTGCTAAAATGGAGAAGCCTCAATCACACTTAAACTGTAAACTTATACTGGAAAAGATCTATGAGGCTAAAGAAGAAATATGTATGACAATAAAAGAGGCTACTACAGAACTAAGAGCCAGAATCTCTACTTTAAAACTTAAAACTGACTCCCATACTACACTTGACTACTCTACAAAACAGATTATACAAGAAGAGGTTTTAACTGAGGATAAGGAGAATCTTATTTTGTCTTACAAGCAAGACCAGGAAAAGCAAAGACCAAACTTTAGACTTCTGAAGCAACGAGGCTTTGTGGACAAGAGAAACAGAGGATTAAATCAGAGATCAAGATGGTCGGTATCGAATCAAGTGACACTACAAGCAACAAAAAGAGACCTATTATCTGGAAGGGAAGCCTTGTTATGGAAACCTACCTGGCAAAAGAGGAAAGCTAGAATAAGATTGAAAAATGAAATTTAATTTTTTTTTTAAATTGGATTAAAGACAGCCTAGAACTATGGACTGATGTAAGGACTGAGATTTTGAGTTTGAAGTAAAAAGATCTTAGAGTTGGAGTGAATCAATAATTAATTGAATGTTAATTAAATAGGATGACTTGTTTGACCTATAACATGTGAAATTTAAACTTAACTTAAAGGATTGAAATGATTTAAGGTTTGATATTAATTTGTTAATTCAAAGAGATTGATTAAGTGAAGGATTAGATATCTATAGAATAGTTTGATAAATACATACATTTAGATGTGTCTAGGATAGATTAATATTTTTATTTAAAAACGAGATATCTTTCTATATAAGGGATTAAAGTCAATTTAGAATACTAGGAATGTTCCTTTTAGAATGTTAGGTTTATTTTTATGAAAATTATGATGTAATGGAAGGACGAAAATTGAAGAGATGTTTCAGATTTGAAGTGAACTAATAGTTAATTGAAATTTAAGATGATATGATTTTCTGATGATATGGATGTTATTAGTCATGATAATTAATTGGAGATTTGAATTTTGTTTAATAGAATGACATGATTTAAGGTATGATATTATTTTTTTAGCTTAAAGAGATAGATCAATTGATAGATTTGATAGGTACAGGATAGATTAATATTTTACTTTAAATAAGGGAGAGTAATGGAAGAAGAAACAAATAAGATTTTGATAAAATTAAGAAAGTAGAACATATGTGGAAGGGATATTTGAATTGAAAATGTTTTTATTTAAAGTTAATTTGATTATGGTAGAAATTGATGAAGCTTAAAAACAGGTTCAGGCTGAATAAATTTAAGCTAGAATTGGATAGTCTAAATATATTATGCTATTTGAGGGAAAAAGAGAGGGAATATTTGATGTATTGATTATGTTATGTATATATGTCTTGTTTTAAGATGTTTGATTACCCCAACACCACGGTGTGTCCTGAATATATTGCTTTAAGAACTTAAAAAACCAATAAAATTTGTTTAAAAAAATGCCAAGAATTGAATTTGGGAATGTACACAAGCACGCCATGCTCTTTACCTGCTGCCTGGTATACATTATCTGTGTATATTACAAGATTCTAAGACTGAAGTGTAGAAAAATGATCTTGTTTAAGAAGAGCTCAGCAGTGAAAATAACCATACAATGATGAGATGGAGAAAGAAATGAAAAGATAATACCATGAGATCTCATCTAATGCTAGAACTCGCCTTTCCTATCTGCAAATGTTCAGTTACTTTATTTGAGTTTTTTTTATTTATAGAACTGAATAACACAAGATCTATTTTTTCAGCCTCCTAATACTTGTTTCACAGCTTGTAAGTGTAACCTTGCAGATGCTTTTAAAAGCATTGCATGTTAAACTGAGAACTAATAATGAGATGAAGTGTGCAATTTGAATTATTTTCATTTTTGACTCTATTTTCTTTTCAGTCTATTGCTTCCATGAGAGCAAAATAAATAGGATAAAAAATTACTTTGTGGAGATAGGCAGCTAATCCTGAGATATTTTTCAGTGTAACCCTGTGTTTGATATTCTGACTCTAGGAATCAAATGATGTTGATTTCAGTGCCAGGTCCTACAAATAAAGTAGAATTATAGATCTGTACTAGGGCTAGGTTAGATGAGCTTGAAAGATGGCCCACTATTTATATCTCCATTAAAAGGGGAGGAATGCAATGGTTCTGCAGATTTATTTCAATATTTGCTTGTTCTTTTTAGGGAAATGTAGGCTAAAGGTGATTATAGTAAAATTATTAAGGGCTGAGGTAATTATTGTTGTGTGCATGTATTTGTAAGTTTTGATTTCTTTTATTTCTTGCATCAGGTTTTCCCTTCTCTCTTAGGATAGAGGTTGGTGCTGAGATTGTTTGGCATTTAACACCTTAGAAATTAGTATACTTTCATGCATTGTAAATAACATTCTTATGAAGATATTTAAGTTCCTTCTGTTATGTAGAGAGATATCGCTTAGCTGAAAGAATCTAGAGGACGTTGGTATGGATATATTAGTTTTGTATTAGTTTTAGCCTTTCTTTTAACATGGTACCCACAATTCCTTGATCTGCTTTTAACTGATTGACACTTTACCTGTATTAAGCATCAGTTTGCTTTTGCTAACTTATTCCATGTCTGATATCAAGCACCCTTTCAGAACTTGAACTGTGTGCATGCTTTCAACCCAGGAACATTTTCACCACAAGTAGAAAGATATTTTTTGAAAAACAAAGAATAGAATAGAATAGAATGGAATGGAATGGAATAGAATTAGAGTAGAGTAGAGTAGAGTAGAGTAGAGTAGAGTAGAGTAGAGTAGAGTAGAGTAGAGTAGAGTAGAGTAGAGTAGAATAGAACAGAACAGAACAGAACAGAACAGAATAGAATAGAATAGAATAGAATAGAATAGAATAACAGAGTTGGAAGGGACCTTGGAAGTCATCTAGTCCAACCCCCTGCTCAGGTAATGGTAACAAACCATTACAGACAAATGGTTGTCCAATCTCTTCTTAAAAACTTCCAGTGTTGGAACATTCACAAGTTCTGGAGGCAGGTTGTTCCACTGATTAATTGTTCTAATGGTCAGGAAATTTCTCCTTAGTTCTAGGTTGCTTCTCTCTTTGATTAGTTTCCATCTGTTGCTTCTTGTCCTGCCTTCAGGTGCTTTGGAGAATAGCTTGATTCCCTCTTCTTTGTGGCAGCCCCTCAGATATTGGAACACTGCTATCCTGTCAGTCCTTCTTTTCATTAAACTAGACATACCCAATTCCAGCCACCATTCTTTATATGTTTTAGCCTCTAATCATTTTTGTTGCTTTTCTCTGCAGTAAAAATAGTTTATCATTTTCCCCCTATTTATCTGCTCAACTGCTAGACATTCCCCAGATTCTATTGCTGTTCTCTTGAACTGCTCCTCACTGCAAGACAGAGCATCTTTTTGTTTGCATGGAATAAGTTCTAGATTTAATCAGGCAGGATTCTATCGTGAAAGATTCTGTACTCTGCCACAGATAATGCTAAACAGATAGAGAAGAGCTTTATTTCATTAGGGCTGTTTTCTCTGGTCTTTTGTTTAACGAGTGAAAAAACAGCTGTGACATGTATGAAAAAAATAGCGTGTTAAAATCAATTACCATACGTACAAGAAAAATGAGTGGGTCTCTTGGAGTTGGGCTTACTTTGTGTGCAAATTATTCTCACATCTTATATTGTGTGTATATTCGCAGTGCCCTAGTAATTCTTCCATGGTGTTTCAGTGTTGAGCATGTGGGAAACAGCACAAACATTAAAACATTGGATCCCTTTTGCAACTAATTTATGATAACTCTGATTCTAGGGCTGCTGGACACATCTCACTGCCTAAGACAGTGATGGTGAACCTTTTAGAGATTGTGCCCAAACTGCAACCTAAAACCCACTTATGTATCATCGGGTGCTGGGTAGCCATGGCCTATTGGGTGGGTGTGGCCCATTGGGTGGGTGTGGCTGCGGTGGTAATGGCAGACTCGGTGGGATTAAAAAGTTCAATCAATCAATTCCAACTTTGCAAGATCTTTTTTTCCCATGAGAAGTTGAAATTGATTGATTGATTGAACCTTTTTTTTTTTGCACACGGCGGTGGAGGCCTAAAGCGAAAAGGTTGTATAAAACCCAGTTGAAGGCCTAGGACTGGGGCGACAGCGCATGTGTCCACAGAGAGGGCTCTGAGTGCCGCCTCTGGCACCCGTGCCATAAGTTCGCCACCACGGGCCTAAGATGAATGATGATGGCCTGGTCCAATCCCCTATCCCAGTAGTTCTCAACCTTTTCTTCACCACGGCCCCCCTTTAAATATCTTTTGTGGCCAAGGACCATGGCCATGGATCCCTAAGATTTAAATCAGGATTTAAAACATAACATTTCTTCAAGCCTTCATGGACCCCCTGTGATGACATTGTGGCCCCCCACAGGGTTTGTGGACCACAGGTTGAGAACCACTGTTCTATACTATGTGTAGAAGCATGTTGGGCTAGCAGTTGAATCATATTCAGTAAGGTTCTACTGCACCTTAAACTAACAAGATAATTTAGGGCTGCATGAGAAAATTAGCTTTGTTATTTGGCACATTATTAATACCAATCCTTGTGTCTCTTTTTGTGCAGTGGTAGGGTTGGGCTTCACTAGTTATCTAAACATGCTAATTCAAGATATTTTATTGCCTAAGAAAGAACAGAAATTTGCACCTAGATTTTAGGAGTCTAGTATCGTACACTGGTTTTAGGCCCATCCTTTTGGCACCCAAGAGAGAAAATCCAGCCATATCTTTTTCTTGAAGTAAACATAATAAGAATGACAAAAAAGGGGAGAGAAATAACTAATAACTGAATGCTGTTTTATGACTTCCAGAATCAGCTGCCTGTGACAGCAGCTTTGCTTGTCCTGGTGACAGCTTTGGCTTCTCTAAGGGACACAGATTAATATTTATTTGGAACACTGAACAATGGAAATGCCAGTTTTCAGCTGCTGTCAGTAATTCTGATATGGCTTAGGTCTGAGAAAAAAGGAAAGCATTTAGTAGGCTTTTTTTGTCTGGAAAAATTACCGTAGGAAATGTAAGCCATTTTTTTCTTAGGATTTGGGAACAGGCAATAACTAGAATATGGACATATGTTGATGTGGAGATACTAAGTTGTTCCTTTGGAAAAATAATGGCACAAATAAGGACATGCTGAAAGGTTCGCGTAAGGGCATCAATAGAATCAGGATGAAAATTAAGCAGGGAATGCTGCCAGTTCCTTGGAAGCAAAATAACATTTCAAAGAGACAAACTATCTCAGTGTTTCTCAACGTTGACCATTTTAAGGCCTGTGGACTTCAACTCCCAGAATTCCACAGCCAGCAATGCTGGCTGTGGAATTCTGGGAGTTGAAGTCCACAGGCCTTAAAATGGTCAACGTTGAGAAACACTGAACTATCTGCTGCTGTGTTAGCTTGACAGGAATATATTATGGGCTGTGATAGGGAGTAGAAAGAAAAAAACATATACAAAGGGACCAGTTTTTGATTAACTGTCTGGGAGAACCAGTACCAGTGCTGAAACACAGAGTGCAACACATGTGGGTGTCGATTTATCAGAAATCTCCAGGCTTAGTTTAGGTTTGTGTATGTGTGTGTGTGTCTCTGTGCACATTTGTGTGTGTGTTTGTTCTTGAGTCTATCTTTTATCCAGTTTTGGCATACAATAGCTGTTACTATCAACAAAAGATGTGGTCAGCAATGGATGCTATACTATAATCTCAGAATGTCAGAAATACAGATTCTATTTTTTTTTTCAATCAGTGCATCCAAGATCCTGGACTTAAGGCCCCCAAACAAATGAAACTGTCAGTGTGCAGGGCAGTGAACTGGTATATATTTTTAATAATTCCAAGATATAAAAGGATGCAATCGCCCTTTTAAATTTGGTATCTGCCAGTAGTAGCACTCCCACATACAGGTTGTCCTCGACTTACAGCCATTTGTTTAGTGACGGTTTGAAGTTACAACAGCACTGAAAAAAAGTGACTTATGATCATTTTTCACACTTATGACAGTTGCATCATCCCAAAGGTCACGTGATCAAAATTTGGATGCTTGGCAACTGACTCATGTTTACGACGGTTGCAGTGTCCTGGGATCATGTAATCACCTTTTGTGACCTGCTGAGAAGCAAAGTCAATGGGGAAGCCAGATTCACTTCACAGCTATGTTATTAACCTAACAACTGTGGCAAGCAAAGTCATAAAATGGGCCAAAACTCATTTAACAACTCTCTTGCTTACCAACAGAAATTTGGGGCTCAATTGTGCTCATAAGTCGAGGATTACCTGTAATATCTGCTCGCAAGAGAAAATAAGTTTCCATCTTTTTCTCTTGCCTAGAAGCCCCCTGCCATTTGCCCCAATCTAAAGGATCCCTCGATCCACTATAGCAGATTTTCAAAAGGATGGGGGGGGGCGGGCTTCATGGTAATTAAAAAGATACTTCTCAATTCTTCATTGGAATAGTGTCCTCTATTAACTTTCTGCGTTTATCCAATGTTTGTGATAATGTGTTTTTCTTTCATTCTTCACTCAGGAAGAAAGTACATTGGTATTAAAAATGCTGTCCCCACATTCTGTCTATATTGTGGTTTAGCTACAAGTTCAGTCAGCGTTGATGCCTGAACACATTGTAACATGAGTTGGTTTGATGGTTACAATCCCCCCCCCGTTCCAACAACAGCATCTAACCACAGGAAAAGGAATAACTCCTCTGAATGTATTTGTGAGAAGATGGGAATTACTGTACTCAAAAGAAGACTAATGATGAGTGGAGGTAATCAGAATTATTGATATTTCATTTGAGGGCAAAAATATCCATTTCATTTGTCCTAGTCAGATCAGTGTGAAACTCAGGGCAAGAATATTTATAGCTGTTTTAATCTAACTTTGCATTTCTCTTCTTTTGGGAGTTAAAAATCACTGTTGATTTCTATGGCTAGAATTTTTAAAATTATTGCAAGATTTCTGAGTTAAAGAAAAGTGCCACTATAGTAGCCATTAAAAAATGACTACTATAGCCTGCAATGGATCCATCAAAAAGTGTATCAGGTTCATTCACAGCTGATTCATATGCTAAAATTAATTATTTCTAGGAACATGGCTATTGTTCTTAGTAATAAACAGTAATAGGAACGACAAGAGTCTGTATGTTAAGTTTTATGCTATATTGATTAAAATCTTCAGAGATTATAATTAAGTGTGCCACAGGAACATTGACCTCCTTGAAGAACTGCATTAGGTCTTAAATGAGGCTGATATTTTCATCTCTGAATTCTGAAGAAGAAGAAGAAGAAGAAGAAGAAGAAGAAGAAGAAGAAGAAGAAGAAGAAGAAGAAGAAGAAGAAGAAGAAGAAGAAGAAGAAGAAGAAGAAGAAGAAGACGGAGGAGGAGGAGGAGGAGGAAGAGGAGGAGGAAGAGGAAGAGGAGGAGGAGGAGGAAGAGGAGGAGGAGGAAGGATGTATTCATTTACATAGAGACATCTCCATCTTTGATCTGTATTTCTTGAGAAAGCATTATATATAGTTATTAGAGCATTCAAGTAGTCTAGAGAAGATACAATTTCAAGACCATACACAGCCATAGGTGATCTTGAGCCAGTAACTCTGAGTCTAATCTACTTCATAATATCATCATGATGGTAAAATGCTGGATAGAGACAACCATGTATACTGCCTGTAGCAGAGAAAAGCGAGATACAATCTTATTTTTTTAAGATATACATCAGGGATAAAGAAAGGGGAACCCAAGAAGTGATAGATCTAGGCTACAATATCAACTCCTTGAATGAATAAAATAAATACGGTGTATGCCCCATGTGTCTCACAATGGGATTGGAAATCCTTTGAAGGATGCAAGAGCCATATATAATTCTGACCATTATTTTTAGTGTTTCTACCCTCTGGAAATGTACTTTGTAGTGGAACAGGCCTTTTGCCAAAATATTTTGGTAGGCATATTATTTCTGCTCTGCAAAAATCAGTTTATTGCCAGCTTCAGCTGGTATGGTAAATCTACCAATTCTTAGTTGTTCATGTACTGGTGACCTCACATTTATATTTAAAAAAATCACTCTCTGTGAGGCTATTCTTGAACTTGCATCAGAAGGTACAGCAGAAATTGATAGCCAGCTTGCTGTGGGCGGGACTTGGCCATGCACATGTTACACTATTGTTGAAACTACTGCATTGGTTGCAAATTGGGTTGGAGGTTTGGGTTACGATATATAAAACCAGTGCTTTTTTTCTAAAAAAAATAAAGGTGCCGGAACTCACACACATCATACAACCCGCCTTGCCTACCCTACAAGGTTCCATCCAAAAAAGGTGCTGGAACTCCGTTCTGGGCATTCTATGAAAAAAAAAGCCCTGTATAAAACCTTAAACAATTTAGGATAAGGACAGCTGTTAGATCTGCTTTGCCAATATATATCTGGTTCCTCATCAAGAAAAGCAGGAGAAATCCTACTATGTGGTCAAAAGCCACAAAATACCTTTTTTATGGTAATGTCTGCACTTTGAATTGCTCTCACCCCTGAAATTTGGAAGGAATCTTTTGTAACATCTTTTAAGCATCCAATGAAAATTCATCTTTTGTGCAGGCTTTCCCAGTAGGAGTGTTGAAAGCATGTAAGTATTTTATTGCTGCTATATCAGCGGTTCTCAACCATTTGGGGTTGAATGACTGTTTCGCGGGGGTTGCCGGACACCGTGGTCCGCCATTTTGTTTTTTTATTTTTTTCGTCACGCGCACGCCGCGCATGCGTGGTTCAGGCCATCGCGGTCCGCCATTTTGTTTTTGTTTTTTTTCGTCACGCGCACGCCACGCATGCGTGGTTCAGGCCATCGCGCATGCGCGGATCGGGCCGTCGCGGTCCACCATTTTTTTTGTTTTGTTTTTTGTTTTTTTTCGTCGCGCGCGCGCGCCGCGCATGCACGGATCGGGCCGTTGCGGTCCGCCATTTTGTTTTTTGTTTTTTTTGTTGTTTTTTCATCGCGTGTGCGCCGCGCATGCGCGGATTGGCCTGGTGTGCGTGCGTGCGCGCACGCCGGGGTCGCACCACGCATGGGCGGCGCAAATGGGGTCTCAACCTGAAAAAGGTTGAGAACCACTGTGCTATATGGTAGACTGATTTGACGTGCTTCTAAGAAGTGCTATATAAGTTTTATATAAAATATAGCTATCTAGCTAAATGCTGACAATTATCTGACACTTTTAGGCATTATAATGGCAAGGTTGATCGTTACTCATCCAAAAAGCATCAAGGAGGCCCTTTCTTAAGGTACTCACTGATAAATAAATAACGGCAAAAGTCACATAGCAGGGTTCCAAGACAGGCAACCCAACTCTTTCCCCCTTGCAATAAATTAAACAAATGAGACTGTGAGAATCCAGCTTTGTTGGATGCCAGTAAGACTGGATGCCTCTGTTCCACAGCTTTTTCTTTCTTTCTTTCTTTCTTTCTTTCTTTCTTTCTTTCTTTCTTTCTTTCTTTCTTTCTTTCTTTCTTTCTTTCTTTCTTTCTTTCTTTCTTTCTTTCTTTTTCTTTCCCTTCTTTTACTGCTTTGATTATCAAGGGAGATACAGAGATACATACAGATGCAGAGTTCTGCTAAAACTAAATGCAGCTTAAGGAGATTCTATGATAGTTTATGAATGGCTGGGTTCATACTTGCCTAAGCCATAATGTGGGGCTTTGAAGATTTAACTTCATATGTGTGAAGGATTCACACATCAATTTGCAGGATTCAAGATCACGGTTTCTTCAGGTTATACATTTGATTATTTATTATATTCTCTCCTGCTTAATTTAATGCAGTTTATTATTTAGCAAGTTCAGTCCAACAAATCAGTAAATCATGGTTATACAAATTAGTTCAAGTTTCATCAGGGTCTGATTTGACTGTAGCTTGTTTGGGCTTATGCTGTTAAACAGTTCATTTACTTTTATACATGTTGTCTGTAATGTGCTCTGATTTAAAATGATTGGACCCTATTCCAGCAGAATACCTTGGACATACATATTTTGCTAAAAGTGGCTGTACTTGGTCCAGGCATTTAGGAAAGCATCAGGGACTCTGCTATTTAGGTTCTATTTTCCTAGAAGGATGCAAACAGGCAGAAAAATAAGGACACAAATTGTCAAATGCAACTGAAGACTGCATTAGATAGCAATTACAGAGCAATTGAGGTGCGCTGGCCTTTAATGTTTTTCTCTGGTAGAGTCTGCAAATTAGTTCTCTGGGGAAAATTAATGGAATCTAAATTAGACTTTAGTCTCTCCGGCTTCCTTAAAATTTTGGATGAAATGTTGTTTTATCTAGTCCATCAGAATAACCTTTGCAGCCCATCAAAAAGAAAAAAGAAAAAGAAAAAAAAAGGAAAAGATGGCTCTTCACAAAATAGGGCAAATAAACTAAGGCAGAATACAGGGTAGCTGTGAAAATGATATATCAATTAAATCCTCTATTCCATGAAATTAAGATACTGAGAATTGTAGGATCTAAATTAAGAAGTTATGGGCAAACATAGAATGTATATATAGGAGTAGGGCTTTTTTTTGTCATAGAACGCCCAGAACGGAGTTCTGGCACCTTTTTTGGATGGAACCTTGTAGGGTAGGCAAGGTGGGTTGTATGACGTGTGTGAGTTCCGGCACCTTTTTTTTTTTTTTTTTTTTTTACAAAAAAAGCACTGTATAGGAGAATAGACTTTGATGAAAAGACCAACACATAAGAATAACATCTGGAAGGGTAAGAAATAATCTTCTAGGCTTTTGTAGCAGTAACAATAAAAGTTTACAAAGAACTGGGCTGGTATCAGATTATATTTACGAAATTAGGGAAATCTATATAGAAATAGATACCAAGCTGTAGCTGCATGCGGTTAATCAAAAGTTATAAAGGTGTTCTTTGATTTGCTCAACTCTTTGGCATTGCTTTCCTGGGCTATTGTCAAACTCCCATAGAAATCAGGAGCACCGAAACACTGCCAATGTGCATGATTTAAGCTTTTGCTCAGAGGAAAGGCAATTATGACTTTCTAATTCACAGATATGATTTGTTATCAAATCATTGACTTCTCTATATAACCAATTGTTTTCCTTTCATTTTGAAAGAAAATGAAGTATCTGAAGAATTTGAAATAATATTTGCATTCCAGATTCAGATTATTTTTGAGTTCCATTGTCTGTGTGCGTATGCATGAATCAAACTTGGAGTTGCATTTCATCCATCCATCCGTGTATGTTTTGCCATTATTTTTGAAAAATATTATAACTACATCCCTTTTTATTTTAAGTTAATGCGAAAACAGCATATTAGCTTTCTACTGATAGGTAGAAGAATTATCTTCAACTTTCTTTGTGATTATTCTGTGTTATAATACACTTTGTTTAGGGCTCATCCTCACAGTCTCATAATGTTGGCATTTACTACCAGCCCACCTTAAAGACAGTGTATATATCTGATCCTGATAATCTAAATAATTTCTGTGATAAATATTCCTGATGTTCATGTTTTGTTCACATTCAGCTCCTTCTGGCAAATTTAGAAGTGATAAAGGAGAATATGTGTAGCTCAGGGTTGAAAGGGGAGGAGGTCCTTGATGCTCTCTGAGCCTGGTTGTTTTTATGCAGATGTTTCATTAGCCAAACTAGGTAATATTATCAAACTAGCACTGCTGATGTATCTAGTTTGGGTTATGAAATGTCTGCATAAAAACAATCAACCTCGGAGTGTGTGTGTGTGTGTGTGTTTTGGTTTTCGCGGGTGTTTGTATAAAATGGAAGCTCTTTGGACTTCGAGTTTTTCATAGGTCCTGGTCAGATGGTGGATTTCCTCTCTGTAGAGGTATGATATTTGTTTTCTGAGGTTTTCGCGGGTGTTTGTATGTAGGTCTTTGGTTATTCGGGTTTTCTCCCACGTAGAATTTGAAGTGTCTTGGCAACGTTTTGACGAAGTCCCACTCGTCATCTTCAGGCTGGTGCTTTCGGCTTCGTGCTTCTAGGAGCAATGTGTGACCAAAGAGCTTCCATTTTATGTGACCTCGCATTCCTATGCAGCTGCCGAGATCAAAATTTAATCCCCACATGCTTCCAATTGAAATTCCACTCCAACTCTGCAGCCACCAAACGCATCCGGAAAAAAACAGAATTGGCCCTAATCAGAAATGAACTTCACACAAAAAGATTCCTCCTAGACCGAATCAACAAAGATCTCCTCACACTTCACCTTAAACTCAGCAACAAGATCCACCCCACACTTTGGGACAAATCCAAACAACTCGCCATCTGGAGAGCCGAAACACAGACCACCCTCAAGACAGACACACACACCAACAAACTCCAAAGACTACAAGAACACCAGAAACAAACCCCTCCTCCCTCACATCCACACATGAAACAAACAGTGCATAACATCTCAGATAGGATCCTCACCAAAGCCAAAACCAATGTCCTTTCCAAAGGATTCAACTTTGCAGTCGCTCCCAAACACATCCCCACTGAAACCATTATATGCGGAGTTGAAACTAGCCTGACCAAAATGATGCTAACAGAATCAGACTCGAAATCACCAACATACTCTGCACCAGCAAGCCACCCAAAAGCAACTTACCAAAGAGGAGCAGACAGCACTACTTAACCTGAAAGAAGACACCAGCATAATAATCCTACCAACAGACAAGGGAAACACCACGGTGGTCATGAATACATCTGACTACCAAACCAAATTAACCAACCTACTCCAAGACTCGACATACAAACCCCTAAACACAGATCCCACCACCTACCTGGAAAAAACCACTAGATCCAAAATAAAAGCCTCCCCCATTAGCGAAGAGATCCAGCAAAGAATCATTCCCAGAGAGAAATCATCCAGATGCCCTAAGCTCTATGGTCTTCCCAAGATACACAAAGGAGGAACCCCACTTAGACCCATAGTCAGCTCCATAGGCTCACCTCTACAAAACCTAGCCAAATTTCTCTCCAAACAACTACAGCCCTATGCAGAATCCATCACCTCACACGTAAAAAACTCATTCCAGTTCATAGAGATCATAAAGAAACAAAACTTACAGCCCAGTGACCTACTCGTTAGCTTCGATGTCATATCCCTCTTCACCCAAGTGCCAATCAAAGAAGCCTTAACAGCTATCCAAAACAAATATAACCCCCCCCCCAAACACATCCTAGATCTGACCAACCACTGCCTATCCAACACATACTTCATCTATAATGGACAAAAATACAAACAAATAGAAGGAGCACCCATGGGATCACCCCTCTCACCTGTCATTGCAAACCTCTACATGGAACTCTTTGAAACCCAAGCTCTAGAAAAATCTGATCACAAACCCAAACTCTGGCTCAGATACATAGACGACACCTTCGTAATCTGGCCACATGGGAAAGAAAAACTGGACAACTTCCTCACACACCTCAACAGCCTACACCCCAAAATACAGTTCACCCTGGAAACAGAAGCTAATAACCAACTTCCCTTCCTGGATGTCTTAGTCTACAAGAAATCCAATGGCTCCCTAGGACACACCATCTACCAGAAGAAAACACACACAAACTGCTATCTGCACGCACTCTCACACCACCACCCAGCACAGATCAACTCCGTAGCCAAGACACTCATCTCCAGAACCAAACGCCTAGCTGACGAACAACACCTAAAAACCGAACTACACACTCTCACTAATGTACTAACATCCAACGGATTCCAAAGAAATAAGATTTCCAACTTAATCCAAAAAGAAACCCCCACTAAAATCCAAGACAGAGAACAAGAAAACAGCAAAGCCCTCCTCCCATACATAAAAGGCACCACAGACAGGATCAGCAAGATCCTCCACAAACATAACATCAAGACAGCATTCTGCACAAACAGAAAAATATCCACCATCCTAAGAAACCCTAAAGACAAAATTGAGTTAGAAAATCAAGGAGTATATGAAATCCCATGTACTGCTTGCCCCACCACATACATTGGACAAACCAACAGAAGAATAAGTACACGCATTGAAGAACACAAAAACTCAGTCAAAAAAGAGGAACCAACTTCTTCCCTGGTCCAACACCTTAAAGCCACAGGACATGAAATTAACTTCAAAAAGACCAGAACTATCGCCAAAATTGAACACTTTAATAACAGAATAATCAGAGAAGCCATCGAGATAGAAAAACGCCCACACAGCATGAACAAACGAGATGATACCTCCTGCCTACCAGCCATTTGGAAACCCGCCCTTATTGACAAATGAGTCCCTAACACAAAGAATGACACCAGACCCATACTCAAGAAAATCACACAGGATGTCACCACCACACATCCAGGCAAAAAGCAAACCCAAACCCACACCGATGATGAGGCACGACCACAAACCAGAAGCCAGACCACAGCTGCAACATTAGCCACTTTAAATCCCTCCAATCCATACATGAAGCAAACTGACACCCACCATGAAGATGAGGCACGACCACGAACGCAAAGCCAAACAGCTATGCAGCTCACCATCTCTAATCCCCCTGCTACTCAGACTAACCTGAGCACAACAAAGCCCCCACCCAAACAGAACACTCCCCCATCCAATCAGAGCACAGCCAACCCCCATCCAATCAGAGCATAGCCAAGCCCCTAACCAATCAGAATACACCTCCACCCAATCAGAACACAGCCAAGCTCCCAGCCAATCAGTTCATACCCCCAATGGCAGTTAAAAGGAAGAAATAGCTACGATCACACATTGCTCCTAGAAGCACGAAGCCGAAAGCACCAGCCTGAAGATGACGAATGGGACTTCATCAAAACGTTGCCAAGACACTTCAAATTCTACGTGGGAGAAAACCTGAATAACCAAATAACCAAATAACCAAATATCTTGTGTATGTTTGTATGTGTATATGTATATATGTATGTATATAAATCATATATACAGTAATTGCTTCTAAAATATGTATATATGTATGTATATAAATCATATATACAGTAATTGCTTCTAAAATATTACACTAGTAATGCTAACAGTGACTAGGCATTAGAAATTGCAACAGTAATAAACATGTACTAAAACTATACATGTTTAGGTTGATAATAAATTAAAGATGCATTTAAAGTGGTTATTTTTGCTTGCTCTCAATATGATGTATCACATAGTCAGATCTTTTGACTGATGGTCCTTTGTGCCCTTCTATTTGAGAGTGAGATTTGTACCTGCAGCCTCTGCTGTCTAGACACAGATATTGATAAACAGGTCAAACTGACATAAGAAGCTAACATACTCAGCCAGAAGCATTTCAATGATCTTGCCCTTTTGAGCTCTCTTTCAAAGCTTTTAATCAGCAGGGAAGTAACTCTCCAAAGAACAATGGCACTAGTTCTACCAACAAAATGTTTTAGCAAAGTGTTAATCTTAAAATGCTCATCTTAGGACTGGTGGTTTTTGCATACAGGCAGGATCTCAAACTCTGTGGTGGCTAAGGATGATGGGAACCATAGCCCAATTTATTAAAAGGGTATGAAAGAAAGCAGGTGTAGCAAGTTACATTTGGACCTAACCAAATAAACTACACTTTTAAGTTGTAGTGATGATAAAATATTAACCAATGGAATAGCAATAGCAATTAGACTTTACAGTCCTCTGTAAGTGGTTTACAGAGTCATCCTATTGCCCCCAACAATCTGGGTCCTCATTTTACTGACCTCAGAAGGGTGGAAGGCTGAGTCAACCTTGAGCCGGTGAGACTTGAACTGCCAAACTGCTGGCAGCCTGGAGTCTGCAGAAGTAACCTGCAGTACTATACTCTAACCACTGCACCACCAGGCCTCATTATACATTATATCCCCATTTATTGCCTTTCATTCCCATTTTGAGCTAAATCCAATGTGTTATTTCATCCAAATACGGAACTATTGTGAATGTTACCTGTTCATCAAGACAAGACAGAAAATGATCTCAGTTTTCCATCAGCTAGTTTTAACAGGTCATAGTTTAAAATACACAATTTTCATAATTCAGGTAAAACAAGCTTTCAAGTTGTTGAAAACAACTCTTTTTATGACTGTGTCAGAAGATATGGGAGGAGGTTCAGGTTGCAGCAGACTATGTTCTATCTTTATTGTACTTCAGAATCCGGGGTGTACTCCTGAATACCAGGGTGCCCAATCTTGGCAATTTTGAGACTTGTTTACTTCAACTTCCAGAATTCCTCAGTCAGCATGTCTGTCTGGAAATTCTGGGAGTTGAAGTCCACAAGTTTTAAAGTTGCCAAGACTGGACAGCCCTGCCATATACTATACTCAACTGTTCTTTTTGTGCAAAAGAAGAAATGATGAAAAATCCCTCTCCACATTTTTAATATATAGGATACTGTGGAGTTTTGCACACCATGGATGTCAAAATCATGGTATCTCTCTGGGAAAGGAAAACATGTATCTGAACTGTATTTTCATAATATGAATTGATTGATTTGGTAATTCATAAATTACTGGTCTCCAGTGCACAAAAAAGCTTATTTTTCTCCCAAACCAACAGTGTCTCCAAGTGCAGTATCTCCTTTGTATGTATATATGTTACTATCAATGTGTAAAATTAGGCATTTTATAGAATGCTCAGGAAATGTATGTTTTCTCTTGTTTCATATACATATTTTCAAGAAAGAGTTAGGTTTAGGATTGTTATTGTTGTTGTTAGTTGCGAAGTCATGTCTGACCCATCGCGACCCCATGGACAATGTTCCTCTAGGTTTTCCTCTCCTCTACCATCTTCTGGAGTCCATTTAAGCTCACGCCTACTGCTTCAGTGACTCCATCCAGCCACCTCATTCTCTGTTGTTCCCTTCTTCTATTGCCCTCAATCTTTCCCAGCATTAGGCTCTTCTCCAGTGAGTCCTTCCTTCTCATTAGGTGGCCAAAGTATCTGAGTTTCAACTTCAAGATCTGGCCTTCTAAAGAGCAGTCGGGGTTGATCTCTTCTAAGACTGACCGGTTTGAATGCCTTGCAGTCCAAGGGACTCGCAGGAGTCTTCTCCAGTACCATAGTTCAAAGGCCTCAATTTTTTGGCGCTCAGCCTTTCTTATGGTCCAACTTTCACAGCCATATATTGCAACTGGGAAAACCATGGCCTTGACTATATATACTTTTGTTGACAGGGTGATGTCTCTGCTTTTTAGTATGCTGTCTAGATTTGCCATAGCTTTCCTCCCTAGGAGCAAGCGTCTTTTAATTTCTTGGCTGCAGTCCCCATGTGCAGTAACCTTGGAGCCCAGGAAAATAAAATCTGTCACTACCTCCATTTCTTCCCCATCTATTTGACAAGAATTGAGGGGGCCGGATGCTGTGATCTTGATTTTCTTAATGTTGAGTTTCAAGCCAACTTTTGCACTCTCCTTCTTCACTCTCATCAAGAGGCTCTTTAGTTCCTCTTCACTTTCTGCCATTAGAGTGGTATCATCTGCATAGGGTTAGGATTAGCTTAACCCTGACCCTGACCCTGACCCCGACCCCGGCCCCGGCCCTGGCCCCGGCCCCGGCCCTGGCCCTGACCCTGACCCCAACCCTCACCTCAACTCTAACCTTAATCTTTATCCCAACCCCAACCCTAACCTAATCCTTTTCAGACTCTCATACTTTGCCCATATAGTTCTTGTCATTCTTCATAATATCTAGGTATGATATAGACTGCTAGGGAAAGTATATAGTATATTAAAATAACACAGAGATTTTATACTTTGCCTAAAAACATCACCCATTCTATAGATTTCCTAGACATTCTATACAATGCCTGTTTTTCATACATTGCCAGTAATATGTAAATATCTGAATAGCACAGTGGTTCTCAACCTTTTTCAACCCACTTGCACCGCCCATGCGCGGCGCAACCCCAGTGCGCGTGCGCGCTAGGCCGATCTGCGCATGCGCGGCACACGCGCGACAAAAAAAGCAAAAACAAAATGGCGGACCGCGACGGGCCGATCAGCGCATGCGCGGTGCACGCGCGTCAAAAAACTAAACAAACAAAAAAACAAAATGGCGGACCGCGATGGGCCGATTCGCGCATGTGCGGTGCGCGCACGACGAAAAAACAAACAAAAAACAAAATGGCGGACTGCAATGGGCCGATTCGCGCATGCGCGGTGTGCGCGCGACGGCCCAAACTGCGCATACGCGGTGCGCGCGCAACGAAATAAAAAACAATAACAAAAAACAAAATGGCCAACCGCGGTGTCCGGCGACCCCCGTGAAACGGTCGTTCGACCCCAAATGGGGTCGCGACCCATAGGTTGAGAACCGCTGGAATAGCAGCTGCATGGGAAGAAGCAAAATAGTACACTCAGATGGGCATCAATCTAATGTTCTAGTGACTGCATTAGTGAAAAGCAGGATTATTCTCTTGCATCTTTATTGGATCCCGTTTACTTTTCTTTAGATAGCACCAGCCCATTAACAAATTCTTTATTATCAAATGTACTAGAAAACCATTCCATCAAGTTTGTGAGGGCAAAAAGGTTGAAAGAAACTATAATGGAACCAGGGCTTTTTTTGTCATAGAACACCCAGAACAGAGTTCCGGCACCTTTTTTGGATGGAACCTTGTAGGGTAGGCAAGGCGGGTTGTATGACGTGTGTGAGTTCCGGCACCTTTTTTTTTTATTTTACAAAAAAAGCACTGGATGGAACTATAGAGATATCACCTTTATTAGCTCTGAGACAGCAAGAGAAGAAAGAAAGAATTTTACTTTTTAATAATCAAGGTGAATACAGGATTCTGTCTTCCCTTTACACTGAAGTTGGGAAATTTGCTTACCCACAATTCCTTGCTGTTTCCTTAAGCATCTTCTCCAAGAATTTACCATTCCAGATAGCACTAAGATGATCTTGTAGTCCACCTTTAATACTCAAGGATGCAGTTATTCAAGCCCTAAAGACATGAATATATTTAGAATAGCCTGTTTTGCTCTTCTGTGTGAGGTTCTGTAGCACTTTAAAGCTGCTCCAGAACTGTTTTCCCAACTCTGTGCAGTTTAGACACCTGGACCAACTTGCTAGTAACTTAGCTATGGCATAAGAAAACTTTGCAAAAATTCTCTTCTCAGCTCCAAGACTGTGTTTCTGTAGGATTTGGAAACAGATTGTTTTACCATTTGAGGAACGTTCTTGCCTGCTCACACTTCCTGATTCTTGGGTTTGGAGCTCTCTAGTTGATTTCAGAGCAACTTTATTAATCAATCTAGTCTTATTTTTTCTAATCAATGTCCAGGTACTTTTCACAATGTGTATAAAAATGTTGATTTTCATGATGGAGGCAACTGCTATCAACTACCTGATCATAATCAGTTGCTGGACTGCCAGCTTAACAATCCTGTAAAAGCTATTATTATTATTATTATTATTATTATTATTATTATTATTATTATTATTATTATTATTATTATTATTATTATTATTATTATTATTATTATTATTATTATTATTATTATTATTATTATTATTATTATTAATTTTTGCTGGGTGCATAAGCAGCAGGAAAAAAAAATTCTTGTCCACTATCTTGGCGGCAACTATTGGAAAAAGAATTTGGCTGCTACAAAAATATTGGTTTAATGCCATCATTACTACATTCAATGGAAATGGGTGTGTGTGTATATGTATCTCTTTGATGTTAACATATCATGCCAGTTTCCCCATCATACCAAAAGCTGAGACTGCAAATGACCAAGTTCACAAAAGTACCCACTGAAAATGATGGGGAGGGGGAAGGGGAGAGGAAAAAGGGAAGGCTGGTAATTTGATTTTGCCCCTTTTCCTGTGGAGCTGAAACATTGGGATGTTCAATTCTGCTTGTTGCAAAAGTTCAGGAGGCAGAATTCTAGCAGAAGATGCTAACCTCCCCATCACAAGGCCCATCATAAAACTCTCACTGGTGACTCACACCTGACCCATCAAAAGACCCACCACAAGACCCTCACTTGATACACCCACACCTGACCCATCACAAGACCCATCACAAGTTTCTGACCTGATGGGACTCTCACCTGACATGACCTCACCATCACAAGACCTACTGATAACACAAAGCCCTTATGAACAGAAGAACACAGACACTGACATCCCCTATATTCCACTGAAGATGTTACCTAGCCTGGTAATGAAACGTACGGAAACCAATCCACGAGCTCGGAGAACCTTCACCCTCAGAAGATGCTTCCTTGTGGCCAACGTAATGTGCTATCATCACGTCCCTTGGTTGGCAGAAAAGTGTGATGGCATAAATCCAAACCTATTCTGTCTCTATTGTCCTTACTATTTTGTTGGATAAGTTAAAGAAAACAATTGGCAGATTCCCCAACTGCATTTCCCCTCCCACCAAGCATCATCTACCAGTGTGACACAACCAACCAATTATTGTCCTTCATATGTGGGGCAGGTTTGGGTGAGTTAGGCAAGTCCTGGGATGGAGATTTAGCTAACTTTCAAATTATGACCTGTGGTGGAACTGGGGATGGAGATGCTATATCCATCCTTCTGCCCTTTGGAGGGAATGCCTTGATCTCCAAATGGTATTCAGTACTGTTGACTACAATATCCTTTCTAGGCTGGCTCCATGAGTTGGGGATAGGGGCATCTTTTTTTATGGTGCTTCTCTTATTTTCTCCATTTCTATTTTAACTGGATATTTATTTATTTGCTCTGATGTATGTCAGTTACATTTGGGGTTAGCTTTATTTTTCCTTTGTCAAAAACCTTACTAAATCAGCAGGAGCACTTTGATGCATTATAGCGAAGCATAGATTTTTCTGTTTGCTGCCTCTTTGTGGCTTAGTTTTGGAAACTGTCCATCTGAATTTATTCAGAGTTCCACAGGACGGCAGCCTTGTCCAATCTATGATGCACGAAGGGACTGAAATCAGTACATGAAAACATTCTCTCTTACTATGCAAATAAATAAGTAGGAGAGAAACATGTTTTTATAGCCTGAGACATAAAACATACAAAGACACGTTCTAGTGATCACCCAGTACTTAAAATTGCTTTTTATAATGTGTTTCAGAAAAATCAATGATGTATTTTAAAATAAAGAGGGGGCTAAGATTTTTCTCTTCTTGGTTAATTCCTCTACGAATGGAAAATTTATTTATTTATTTTATTTATTTATTCGGATTTGTATGCCGCTCCTCTCCGAAGACTCGGAGATATAAAATACATGCATGTTCTCCTACATTTATGTACTCGGCACCTTTTTCTTGAATGTGTTTGTTTTGAAGAAAATTGTTGCATTTTTAACCTCCCTCCAGGAATTCCAGCCAGCTTGCAAGCTCTCCTGACCTCCTCAGAACCGTTCTCAGAACAGTTGATAGTTCTCAGCGCAGCTGCCAGGAGCTCTGGAGGAGAGACTGGCATTCTCTCCAAATGACCAAAGGGATCTGGGTGTGCTGAAGGACACTGTGGTGGCATGGCAGTTTAACAGTTGTAGAGAGTGTGCAGAAAACAAGGAGCTGGCAATTATCAAAGGGAGACCAGCCAACTTCCATCCTCTACAAATCTCTAACACTGTGGCTTCCAAAAACCACAGTTTTGTAATTTAGTGGAGCTATAACAGAACTGAAAGCAAATCCATGATCAACTGTCTTGTGCTGACAATTGCATGGAATCACAAGATATGAAACTTGCCTGAGCAAGGGGTTGGACTAGAAGACCTCCAAGGTCCCTTCCAACTCTGCTATTCTGTTGGTGCCAATACCCTCTGCAAAAGAGCCCTGAGATATGAACTGAGATATGGCTGAACGTGAATTTGCAGTTGTCGTTGGCAGCCTAAAAAGTGAAGATGTTCACTCCGGTTCTAAAACAGCCAGATTGTGTCAACATCTCATCACATTCTTTGTAGAAATGGTGAGATTAGCTGTGTGATAATTTAGCTATTGGAAACATTTATTGTTGTCGGTATTGATCCACAGGGGGGAAAAAAAGAGTACTGTTGCCCTGATTTTTAAATAGGCTTCAGCTCTTGATTTTCCTATTGTCATCTTTTGTAAGAAAATATTTATAACCAGAGGGCTCTACTTAATGTTAATCCATCAACACTGCCCAGCCTAAAGTCACATATTTTAATGTGAAATCAAAACATAGGTTTATATTATATAAATTTAAGGCTAATCATAATGATGAAATTGGTGATGTAGGGAACTATTATACCCCATTCATTTCAGACAAAGCAGTTTCTGTTCTAATTTCTAATTTTTTGGCTTGGGACTTCTTGGACCACTTTGTTCATGTTTAGATGAATGCAGACTATTCATTTGATATTCAAGTGATAAAAATAACTTCTAAGCTCTACTAGCTTTGTTTTGCTAACTACAGTAAGTTTTATCAAAATGTGGAAGAAAACCCTCCAATATCATATTTAATGTCCTCTCTTCTTGTTAATATCATTCAGATTTGTAATAATAGTAGAGTCTAAGATTAATGACACTAAATGGTGGAAGATTCAGGAAAAGGAGAATTGTGCACTGTGCAGAATCAGCTCGTGGAATTCAATATTATCTGATATCTAGGGAGATTTTCAATCACCCTGGTCATGGTTGTCCCAAAGGTGCTTTTTCAAAAGGCAACTGGATTGTTTTTTCCCCCCTTGAAAACGTTTCGCTTCTCATTCAAGATGCTTCTTCAATTCTGACTGAATAGTGGGGAATGGAAGCATTTACTGCAATGAATATAAATCCTTCCATTCCTTACCATTCATTCAGAACTGAAGAAGCTTCTTATATGAGAAGTGATATGTTTTCAAAGAAAAAAAAACCCAAGAAAGTCCAGTTGCTTTTTGAAAAAGCACTTTTGAGACCATACTATTAGATTTAATATTTAATATGCTTGGATAGTTTTTTTAAATAGGAAAAATAAATAATAATCAATGGTTATTACTAATTGTCTATGGCAGTGATGGCGAACCTTTTAGAGACCGAGGGCCCAAACTGGAACCCAAAACCCATTTATTTATTGCCGGGTGCTGGGTGGGCATGGCTGACTGGGTGGGCATGGCCGCGGTGGTCACGGCTCACTGAGGTGGGGCCGGGCAGGGTTGGGGGAGATCCAGGGGGTCTATGGTGGGTGGGGCAGTGGGTCGGAGGCTCGTCCTGCGAGGCAGGGTGGGTGTGCCAATTGCCACAGGGCAAGGCAAGGTGAGGCAGGGGCCGGAGCAGCTGCTACCTGACACCATTGGCCCACACACACAGAGGCCATCGAGTGCGTGGGGGCCGATGGTGTCCATCAGCAGCCGAAGCCTGCTGGCTGTCCTGCATCATGGCAGCCCCATCAGTGTGGGCGGAGATGCCCCTGGGATGGCTGGAAAGGAGCCCTCACCTGGTGTGGGCCCTGTCTACATGGGTGCGCTGGCTGCTGTTCCTCCTGCTGCTCCGAGCCCCTTGACCGGCCAACCACACAGGGAAGCAGGAGATGGCGAGGCAGAGAACCAGTTGTCAAATGATTTGAAACCCACCACTGATCACTTTAAAAGGCCGCTCACTCACTCTCCCACCAAAACTGCTCCTTTTATAGGTTCCCTCACCCCGCCCAGCTCTCGCAGCTGTTCCTGGACTCCACATGCATAGAGAGGGGGAGGGGAGGAACCCGGCCCTGCGTCCCTATGTCTCTGGCAATGGCGCACATGCCCACAGGGATGGCTCTGTGTGCCGCCTGTTGCACGTGTGCCATAGGTTCGCCACCTCGGATCTATGGAGATTCTCAGTCATCCAGGTTATAGTTATCCCAAAGATGCTTTTTTCATAAGGCAACTGGACTTTCTTGTTTTTCTTTGAAGATGTTTTGCTTCTCATCCAAGAAGCTGAGATGGCTATTATTAGTGATAGCTACGTATTGCTTTTAATAGTAGGAGAAACAGGCGGCTGAATGCCAGTTGCAGGAGAGTGAGTGAGAGAGTGTTGTGTTATATCCTTCTTTTGGCTCCTTTGGGGCATCTGATTGCTCACTGTGGAAACAATGCTGGACTAGAGGGATCTTCAATCTGGTCTAAAGGGCAGGTCATACTCTTGAGTTTTTAATTTAGCAAACAATATTCCTATTCTCTTCAAATAATTCCTTAATTTTTCTCAACAAAGCCTATTGTGAAGATTGTGTCTTTGTACTCTACAGACATGTACACGTGTTTCTATATCTATATATTTATGCATTTATTTGTATCTGTAGCTATATTTACACTTATATCTGCATGTATAATTCAGTTAGAAGGATGGAGTTGTATTAGAGCAGAGTTCTTGTTACAAAAATACAATAACACACTTTCTCATTTCCATGTCTTCAAAACTTTCAGGGCCATTTATGGGTAGTCTCCCATTTATGACTGGTTACTTAGCGATTGTTCAAAGTTACAACAGACTCTGAAAATGGGTCTTGCAACCCAGTTTTGAAGTTCCAACATCTGCCCATCCCTCAGTCAGGTGACTGCATTTTGGATGACTTATGACTGTTTTTCACACTTATGACCTTTGCAGCATCCCCATGGTCATGTGATCAAAATTCAGCTGCTTGGCAACTGACTCATATTTATGACGGCTGGAGTGTCCCGGGATCATGTGATCACCTTTCGGGACTTTCTGACAAGCAAAGTCAATGGGGAAGCCAGATTCACTTAACAGCCATGTTGCAAACTTAACAACTGAAGTGATTCACTTAACAAACGTGTTAAGAAAGATCGTGAAATGAGGCAAAATTCATTTAACAACTGTCTTACTTAGCAACAGAAATTTTGGGCTCAATTGTGGTCGTACATTAGGACTACCTGTATCATTGGGTAGTTGGGGAAAAAAAGGCCTTCTGAAGGAAGAAAGAGAATGGGCTGTTATCAATATCCAAAGGCTAATTATTTTGGTACCCAATCTTGCAGGCACATCATATTTAGTTCTTTATTTTTATCTAGAGAAGGGGTGTCAAACTGCTGGCCCACGGGCCGGTTTAATCATTTGGAGGCTGCACCCACCCCAGCTCCGGCAATGCAAAAAAAAGTCGTGATACGTCGCAACATGTCACGTGACGCGTCGAGTTTCACACCTGTGATCTAGAGCTTTTGTAGCTTAAATTTAATACAGCATCATTGCAGTGAGGATAAATACAATTACTATTATGTTTTCAAGAAGGGAAACTTTCTTCTCTGTTCCTGACTAGAATAAAAGTGCTGTTAGACTCCGTCCTTACCTTTTAAAATGCATAGGAATGCACAATTTCATTAAAGTGCATCTCCATCTTACCGCATATAATGTTATATTTCCCCAAAGCAGTACAATCCCCCCCTATTTAAAATAAAGAGCAAGGATCATAGAAATATTGCATGTTGGCTATGGTAGTCAATTTATAACTTCTGTCTCCCTTCCCCTCTCTGCTTATTTTGTAGCATGGGGCAATGTTTCTCCATGGTGATTTAATTAACTGCATTTCACACACGGTGGCAGAGATAATAATGCTAGTGGTAACACAAGGGCTGCACTGTCAAATGCCAGGGGTTGACTCATATTCACCAGCAAGATACTGACTCTACAATGGAAGTGTGTGCAACAAAAGAATAGCCTGTTTTATTAATTTGCCAAGTTCTCCCTCCCAGCTTCTTTGAGAAGGCTACTGTGTATTTCTTAGATACGGATGGGGAAAAGAGCACGGCTATATGGTGAGGAATAATGTTTTTAGTAGGCTGGAGCCATTTTACATACACGAAAATGTCCCTTTCGGAAAACAGAATCAAGATGCTAATGTTATACCTCATTTATTGCCAAGCATATTCAGTGACATTTCATAATGTACATCTGTCAGCCAGTGATAGTAATGAATGAGGCAAATTGTACAATTTACCCTCAGGAACTTCCATTACAGTCCCCCAAAGTATAATATCTGGGAGGTCAGAGTCAATTAATCAGATAGCTGTGTTTGCTTTTCTGATTGCAGTGGTTTCTCACCAAATTCTTGCAATGAGGGAGAAAAACAGAACAAAACAAAATCTAAGCTGTTCAGGTTAATTTAGATAATGGTTATGTACTTAATAGCAGCAACAAAATCAATGGCTGCATGTTAACTACAAAAATAGTGCAACCAGCAGGCACCACATTTTCCATGGGCAAAGTGCTTAGCAATGGGTCTAGGCCAGGGCTCTCCAAAGCTGGCAATTTTAAGACTTGTGGACTTCAACTCCAGAATTCCTCAGCTAGCCATGCTAACCCAAACCCTAAACCATGCTGGCTGGCGAATTCTGGGAGTTGAAGTCCACAAGTTTTAAAGTTGCCAACTTTGAAGACCCCTCGCCTAGGCCTTGCCCTGCTTGCCTTGCTTCTCCCAACTGACCATACAGAGGGATGGTTTAAGACTTTTTGGCACTAGAGAAGAGCTTTCCTTTTAGATAGAGCTGACCTGCTTTTCCTGATTATATTCATGGCAATACTGATGGAACTTAAACTGGGCTTTTGTTGCTTCTTTGCCTACTTCTTTGTGCCACTTTCCTGTTTCAGTTATTTCCCCACCTCCCCCTCCAATCCCCATGAAATAAAACACATGATCCCCTAACAGGCAGTCAGTTTCAAGTATTCCATTTGAGAGGACATAGCTAATTACATAATCGTAACGGCCTGTCTCCCAAATTTCTTTTCTTTTTTTCTTTTTGCAATATTTTTAACCTTTGAGTTTCCAGGTGGAGTGTAGAAGAAGAGTCAGACAAACCACCCTAAATGTGCAAAGGCAGTTGGGAGTTCCTAAATTGCAGGATTACACAATAATAACTGACCCATCCTTTTTTTTCTACACTGTTGTACTGGTGGATATTTTACTCTATTGACCAGGGGTCTTCAAACTTGGCCCTTTTATGACTTGTGGACTTCAACTCCCAGAATTCCTCAGCCAGACATGCTGGCTGAGGAATTCTGGGAGTTGAAGTTCACAAGTAACAAAAGGGCCAATTTGAAGACCCCTGCTATTGGCTGACCAGATACTGGAGGGAGAAGGCAGCAAAGCAAGTCACCGTGCCTGTAACAAGAAGTCTAATCAGGATGACATAATTCAATATAAAATTATTAATAGACAAAACAAATCAGGATCTGAACTGCCAAAGGAGTCAGCAGATTTATGATGTCATTATCTTCTGTCAATAGAAGAATGAGTGGATAGCACTTTAATTCAATAGTGGAGAAATGTTTAACAATTTATAGTTAAGTAGAATCATTATTACTGATTTTTTCTCTCTCCTTAGAATGAGATTTTACATCATTGATGTGATTATTTTTCATGATTTTAAAACATTCTCATACAAACACAATCTATGAATGAAATCATATATGAAAAATGTGGCTGGATTAGTTTTTCATTCACATAGAAACATTCTTTTTTAATTTTATAAATCCACCAAAAGAAAGATTTGGGTTAGAGATGAACTTTAAGGCTAGCATCCAGATTACTTGATATTTAATTTGTTGTTTAAGGGAAATGTAGCATATACTGTATACACTCTGCACACATGTACTTTAAGTTTTAATGTATTTAATTTACATAATAAAAATTACTTTTTTGAAAAATCCACTCTGAGTTTTATTTTTATTGCAAGTTCCTTATAATCTTAAAAAAGAAAGAAAAGGCCCTTGAGAAATTGGATATTGATTACGTTCCTTACATTATTGCTTTCTGTTCTTTATATTATTTTTCTATTAATTATTCTAGAAGGCTAGTTACCCTGAATAAATATAATTTTGAGGATCAATAGATTTATTTAGACAATCTTATTAGAAAAATATTAACTAATACATAATGATTATGAAATGTAAATATCTATACATATACCCAGAGGCTAAGGAGAGATATAGCATGATATGAAAATATTTTTTCACCGAGTCACTTACATAGTGTTCTGCATATTTGAATTAATAAGAAAAGTTGAAATAGCTACACAAAACCTTGAATCAAGAATAGGTACAGCCAGATTAATAATGAATAAGCACCATCCCTTAATGCAGGGATGGGCAATTATGACAACTTTACGACCTGTGGACTTCAACTCCCAGAATTCCTGAGCCAATTCTGGGAGTTGAAGTCCAAGGTCATAAAGTTGCCATAACTGCTAAACCCTGCTCTAGTGCTACAAGGAAATCTAATATTATTATTATTATTATTATTATTATTATTATTATTATTATTATTATTATTATTATTATTATTATTATTATTATTATTATTATTATTATTATTATTATTATTATTATTATTATTATTATACAATTATTGATCAGCTCTCTAAAGTAGTAGCAAAACATTTTATTTTCTTGCTAATGTTCTGTTGGTCACTGAAAGGACAACATTACTATCCCTGTTGAATTTTTAAAACTTGGCATGGTCTTGTTTATTAAGTAAAACTTTGATGTAGAAGATTTGCTGGGTTGTTGAGTTTGATTTGTTTAGACTCCAGGAAAAAGTGAGAATGCTGACGGAGGAATGATATTTGCACATGCCAGCATTTTAATTATTTCTGTCTAGGATTTGTCTAGCAATGTCTATATAGGTGATAAAGAACGCAAATATAAAAAGACACCTTTGTTGATATAGCTCACAGCGCAGAGCCAAATAAGGAGAGGACTATAATTTCCCCATTTTGATGTTAAACAGTAGCAAATTTAATGTTTAATTCCTGGCTAATACTTAAAGAGACATAGATAATATTAACTATGTTCTGATCAAAACAACATATCATTTTGTTCATAAATCATGAAGACATGAGTAAAAATCATTACAGATTGCTATCCCATGCATACTTATTGAGGAGCAACTCTCATTGTTGTCAGTTGGACTTATGTCTGTGTAGGTAGGAACGCAAGAATCTTTTAAAACTCTTTACTTAGGCTGTTCTTGACTGTTATCTAATAGTTACCTGGGGTTTGCAGCCCAGATTTGGTAATCCTAACCCTTATATTTCTGTTCAGGGGATACTTGAGTCCCCTAAAACTAATTTTCTGAATTACTACATATATGAGTAAGAATCAAGAACAGGCACTCCATAGACTTCTTGACTTAATATTCTATATACAGTAATGTACAGGTAGTCCTTGACTTACAACCACAACTGAGCCCAAAATGTATGTTGCTAAGTGAAAAATTTGTTAAGTGAGTTTTGCCCCCTCTTACGACTTTTCTTGCCACATTTGTTAAGTGAATCACTGCAGCTGTTATATTAGTAACACCGTTGTTAAGTGAATCTGGCTTTCCCATTGACTTTGCTGGTCAGAAGGTCACAAAAGGTGATCAAATGACCCTGGGACACTGCAACCGTCATAGATATGAACTAAGTTGTCAAGCATCTGAATGTAAATCACGTGAGCATGGGGATGCTGCAATGGTCGTAAGTGTGAAAAATGGTCAGAAGTCACCTTTTTAAAGTAAGTGCTGTTGTAACTTTGGTCACTAAATGAACTGTTGTAAGTTGAGGACTAACTGTAATTGTTACAATTTCACTCATGTAAGTTCACATGGCACAAACAAGTCCCAATGATGTCCTTTTATTAAAATGACTCAAACCTTCAATTCTTCCAGGTATTCATTGTGAAGTATCACATTTTTTTGTGTGTCCAGCTGTCTTTTTTCACTTAGGATTGTTGTTCATGAGCAAATGTTATAGTTTATACAGAAAAGGATGAAAAAAAGGGGGAGGGAGGGGCAAAGAACATCACTGGTTTGGGATTCACACAAAAATGAAACTCACCTTCCTTCAGCCCCTGATCATCAGCGGAGACTGTGTAGAATGGGTGGCAAGCTTTAGGTTTCTGGATGTGACCATAAAGGAGGACCTGACCTGGAATGCTCATGTTATAGCATTGGTTAAGAAGGCCCAGCAGAGGTTATATTTCTTGAGACTTCTCAGGAAACAACAACTGAATGAAAAACTGCTGGTGACCTTCTACCGTTGCTCCATAGAGAGCATTCTAACTAATTGCATTTGTGTGTGGTTTGCTTACTGCACAGTAGCAGATAGAAAAGCGCTCCAGAGAGTCATTACCATCGCAGAGAGGATTATTGGCTGCCCTCTCCTCCTCCCCCGGAAGAACTGTACAGTTTCCATTGTCTTAGGAAAGCTCAAAATATTCTTAAAGACTCATCACATTCTTTTTTTGAACTATTACCATCTGGCAGATGGTACAGGATAATAAAAACAAAGATAAATAGCCTGAAAAATAGTTTTTATCCCAGAGCTGCAACCATATTAAATACCACAGTATAGTGCGACATTGAAGTGCAGTATTAGGGGCAGCGCAATGGTGAACAGAATGTGAAGGATGTGTGTATATAATGTATGTTCTTATTTGTGGTTTTTACTTGTGTATAGTGTGCACTGTGGACAGCACTTAATTTTTAATTTTACACAATGACAATAAAGATATTCTATTCTATTCTATTCTATTCTATTCTATTCTATTCTATTCTATTCTATTCTATTCTATTCTATTCTATTCTATTCTATTCTATTCTATTCTATTCTATTCTATTCTTTTAAAAAAATAATAAGCCTTCAGTTAATGATAAACTTTCCTTTATTGTTGGAAATGGATTGGGAAAAATGCCCGCCATGAATTTGTGCTTTCTTGCTGAAAAAAATCTGGATAACTTAACAACAATCTCAGCTTCACAACTCTTGTGACAAGATTGTCTGTTTTAGATTGCTGAAACTCTTACATGCCCACCTAATGCATATCCCTGTAGCTTCTTGAGAATGTTTATGCCAGTGGCAAAAGACTTATTTTGGCATTTTTAACACAGTGGCATTGAGAATTGATGCTTCCAGCGATCTGTGTGTTCTTTTCCCCCCTTCTCTCTTAAAAATTCAGAAAATTGAACTGGCCAGGGATGTGTGCTAGTTTGTAGGCTTGTGTAATATCATATAATAAAATTGGGGGAATCTTTTCATCAGGGATTTTGAGTAAATTGTAGGATTAATCTAATTCTTTTAACCATGAAATCCATGTTAATTTTTGTGAATTGCCGTAAGGGACTTTTCCATGAAGTATTGCATATCAACATCTTGAATAAATAAATAAAGTATTTAAAATTATAGGAGGAATTTAATCCAGCCATTTCCTACTTTGACTATAACTATCACCTTATTATTAATTTTCAGTAGTTAGATACTAAGGAATCAAGATACCACATTTGAATGGGAGGCTTAAAATACGATGCAGGCATGCTCAATGTAAGATGCTCAATAACAGTATCTACATATGTGATAGTTACAGAGTTAACTGAGGCTAGATTTTATTTCAAGAAACAGTATTATTAAGAGACTCAGGAGTAAAGTCAATGTAATTTAGCCCAGTTGCTTTTAGTATTTTTAGACTCCAAATGTATCTTAGTTTCCAGCATCTAGTATGGATCAACCTATATTATTCAGAACAATATGAAGAAATGAGAGGCAACAATGGAATATTTTCTATCTTTCTGAACCTAGTTTCACAATGTGACTTCTTAATTTCCATATTAAACAGCCATCATACATAAACCTGTCTCCAATTATTGCTTTGATTGCTAAGTATGGTTTTGGGGTGGAGGAGGGGGGAAATGGCGGCTTTCTAGGATACATACATCATCTTTGGTGCTGGATTGGGTTGCACTGTCCCAAACAGATCCAGTGGACAAGCTGAGGATCCTCCTGGACTCATGGCTCCTGCCCAAGGAACTGGTGGTGGCTGTGGCTAAGAGGGCCTTTGCACAACTTCATATTCAGTAAGGCATTTGACAAAGTAGACCACAACCTACTCCTTGGTAAGCTAGGAAAAGGTGGAATAGACAACATCACCACCAGATGGATCTGTAGTTGGATGACAAACCATATTCAATGAGTAGTCCTCAATGGCACTACATCCACATGGAGAGAAGTAAGCAATGGGGTACCACAAGGTTCCGTCTTAGGTACAGTACTCTTCAATATCTTCATAAATGACTTAGAGGAGGGAATTGAAGGGGAACTCATCAAATTTGCAGATGACACCAAACTGACAGGAGTAGCCAACACCCCAGAAGACAAACTTAGGATCCAAAAAGATCTTGACAAACTTGAACAATGGGCCCTATCTAACAAAATGAGCTTCAATGTGGAGAAAAGCAAAGTCTTACATTTAGGCAGGAATGTATAAATACAGATTGGGTGAGATCTGGCTTAAGAACAGTAACTGTGAAAGGGACCTTGGAGTCCTAGTGGACAATCACTTGACTATGAGCCAGCAATGTACAGCAGCAACCAAAAAAAGCTAATACAATCCTGGGTTGTATAAACAGAGGCATAGAATCAAGACCACATGAAGTATTATTACTGCTTTATAAAACCCTAGTAAGACCACACCTGGAATATTGCAGCCAATTTTGGTCACCATATCACAAAAAAGATGTTGAGTGTTTGGAAAAAATTCAGAGAAAAGCAACAAAGATGATCAAAGGTCTGGAGACTAAAACATATGAAGAATGGCTACTGGACTTGGGTTTGGCTAGTCTAAAGAAAAGAAGAAATAGGGGAGACATGATAACAGTGTTCCAGTATTTGAGGGGCTGCCAGAAGGCAGAGGGGGCCAGGTTGTTCACCAAAGCACCAGAGGGAAGGATGAGAAACAATGGTTGGAAAGTGACCAAAGAGAGAAGCAACCTGGAATTAAGAAAAAAACTTCCTGACACTGAGGACAATCAACCAGTGGAACAACTTACCCCCAGAAATTGTGGGCACTCCATCACTGGAGATTTTTAAGAAGAGACTAGACATTCACCTGTCTGAGTTGGTATAGGTTCTCCTGCTTGAGCAGGGGGCTGGACTAGAAGACCTCCAATGTCCCTTCCAGTTTCTATTCTATTCTATTCTATTCTATTCTATTCTATTCTATTCTATTCTATTCTATTCTATTCTATTCTATTCTATTCTATTCTACAGTAGCCTTCATTGATGCACTGGGATTGTACCTTGGTTTTCAATTATGTCCTGGAAGTTGACATACTTTTTTGACCAAAGAGCCCCTTATTCCTTCTTCCAGTGATACCATTTGGTGTTGACTAGTATCAAGAAATATGCCTGCATTGCAGAAGCTGGGAATGAGGCATTGCTTACTTCTCCTAAGAAAATAAAATACTTAGCTGGAAATTTCAAACGAGAATGCAGTGTTTTGTTATATGTAGCATAGAAATACTCCAGCCATTCACTATCTTTCTTAGTCTGAAAAAAATTCAGAATTTATAACCTTTGGCTACAAAGAACTCTTTTAAAAGAAATGTTCAAGCAGATGCACAATTGCAGCCAGTCAAAACCTAGAGGGGCCTAATGTGTAAATAATTGAAAAGGTCTGATACTCTCTACAGGAAGACAGACACTGGCATGTGGGCAAAAAAAAAAAAAAGCCAATTCATCACACACAAGGAAAAAAAGTATTGCAGATTTTCAGCTCAACAACTGAAATCCCTCAAGCATTTCAGCCCAATCGAACAGAGCTAAGAAGTATTCATTAGGAAGTGTAAGACTGCAGTAGGCCTGTGGGAGGAAGACTTTCAGGCATTTTTAGTTTTCAAACTGAAATGTTTAGCTATGATTGCCATGCCATCTGGTTCAACAAAACTTTAGATTGTAAACTCTGGCATTGTAATGTCCTGTTCGGCCAAAATGTAGCTGAACCTGAAATGTTTACTGGGATGCTCCTGAAGGTAACACAGGAGGTGAACTCTGTAAGGTCCTGCTTATCCACATTGGATATTGGGCCATAGGATATTGAGTCTCTTAGCTATAGCAGGAGCATTCTGTATGTTAAGGTTGGGATTTACCTAGAGTTTCCAATTTTTTTTCTGTTCTGTTTGCATTATCCTTTAGTACGATGGAAGTAAAACATATATGAGACTAAATGGACTGTATAGTGGATGATTTAACACTAAGTAAGGTATAAGAGAAAGATCTGTGATGTTCCCTCTGTACTTCAATACAGTTGTCAATAATTATATAAGGAATGCTTCCATCACTCTGCTAAACACAAAATTCCCACAGCACTGCCTATGCCAGTGGTTCTCAACCTTCCTAATGCCACGACCCTTTAATACAGTTCCTCATGTTGTGGTGACCCCCAACCATAAAATTATTTTCGTTGCTGCTTCATAACTGTAATTTTGCTACTGTTATGAATCATAATGTAAATATCTGATATGCAGGGTGCATTTTCATTGTTATGAATTGAACATAATTAAAGCATAGTGATTAATCACAAAAACAATATAGCAATGCTCGCTGGAGAAGCTTACTCTTCCTTGCTCAAAAATGTTGGGGGGGAGGGAAGGGGAAGGAAGGAAGGAAGATTGAAGGGGAAAGGAAGGAGATGGAGAAGGAAGGAAACTGAAGGGGAAAGAAAGGAAGGAAGGAGAAAGAGATTGAAGGGGAAGGGATGGAGATGGAGATGGAAGGAAGGAAGGAAGGAAAGATTGAAGGGGAAAGAAAGGAGATTGAAGGGGAAAGGAAGGAAGGAAGGAAGATTGAAGGGGAAAGGAAGGAGATGGAGAAGGAAGGAGATTGAAGGGGGAAGGAAGGAAGGAAGGAAGGAAGGAAGGAGAGATTGAAGGGGAAGGGATGGAGATGGATGGAAGGAAGGAAGATTGAAGGTGAAAGGAAGGAGAGGGAGAAAGAAGGAGATTGAAGGGGGAAGGAAGGAAGGAAAGAGAGAGAGATTGAAGGGGAAGGGATGGAGTTGGAGATGGAAGGAAGGGAGATTGAAGGGGAAAAGAAGGAGATGGAGAAGGAGAGAGAGATTGAAGGGGGGAGGTGCTGCCAAGGACGCACAAGCAGCTCCGCACAATTGCCTGGGGAGGGGGAGGCTCTGGCGGAGAGCCTGGTGGAGAGCCAAGTGGCGGCACATCCGGGGCCTCGGAAGCTGCATGGAGGATCCGCGCGCCTTGGAGCCACCAGCTGCCCTCTCACACCTGCCAACCTGAAGCCCCCCATCCTCATCCCGGCATCTCTTGCCCTCTCCCAGCCGCCCCCTTGGGACCTGCCCGCCCCTCCAGCCTCCTGAGCACCATCACAGCAGCGGGGTCGCGGGAGCCCCTTTCCACGCCACGCAGCCCATTGCATGTGAGAGGGGAGCGGCCGGAGTGCCAGCTCCTGCTTGGAAGGTTCTGCTTCTCCCCTCCTGGCCTGGCTGGCTAGCCTCCGACACACATGTGGGCATTGCCGCCACCTCGCCCTCTTTCCTGCCCCCTGGCTGCTTCCGAGGCCCAGAGCCCAGCGAGCCGGGAAGGAGCTGCTCCTGCCTGGCAGCTCCACAGTTGCACTGGGCGCCAGAGAGCTGAGGCGGCCTCCAACGGTGAGGGAGGCTGGCCAGGTGGTGCGGGGGAGGCTCCTACATGGTGCGGAGGGCGGCCGGGGGTGGAGCGCGGGCGGTCAGCCAGGAGGTGTGGAGACTGGCTCGGCGCTGCAGCTCAGCTCAGCCGGCAGTGGCGGCAGTGGCGAAGCAGCTCAGCAGCAACGCCAGCAGCGGCCCAGACCCGGCTCAGCTCAGACTGGCCGTTGAGCCAGCCCAGGGCGGCGTCGGGGGCATGCGCGATGGCACTGCGGCGGCAGGAGCAGGCACTGTCAGAGGAGAAGGGCACCCTGTAGGTGGAGGAGCCAGCGGAGGAGGAGGAGAAGGGCAGCGGTGGCCGGATAGAAGAGCGGTGTCTCGGTTTCTAAGACCATTGGAAACATGTGTTTTCCGATGGTCTTAGGCGACCCCTGTGAAAGCGTTGTTCGACCCCCAAAAGGGTCGCGACCCACAGGTTGAGAACCGCTGGCCTATGCCTAAGGATATCTAACCATGTAGCAGGACTATGTTACTATTATCCTTCTCATCTTTCCTATTATATACTCCTATTTTGTATCTTATGACTATCACTTTGTTGGTTGTATCTTATGATTTATGATTTATTATTTTGTTGCTTGTATGTGTACTGAGAGCTTATGCACCAGAATCAAATTCCTTGTGTGTCCAATCACACTTGGCCAATAAAGAATATTCTATTCTATTCTATTCTATTCTATTCTATTCTATTCTATTCTATTCTATTCTATTCTATTCTATTCTATTCTATTCTATTCTATTCTATTCTATTCTCATTGCTCAGGCAGATGAATGATTTTGTTTGCTCAGGGAAATGAATGAATGATTCAGGAAGATGCAGTTTTCTATGCAGACAGTACCATGTTGTGGACAGAGAAAGAAAATAGTTTGCAGTGAAGATTAGATAAATCCAGTGGTGGGATTCAGATATGTGAACAACCGGTTCTCTGTCTGGTTGCCACTTCTGGAAGTCCATTCTGGGCCTGGGCCACAAAAAATTAGCTACCGGTTCTGCTGAGGTGGTGTGAACCGGCTGAATCCCACCACTGGATAAACCATATGAGTGAGGATTATGAATCTGAAAATTAATATATAATTGGGTTTGACAGTTGAGTTAAACAATTTAATTGAGTTAATTACTGCAAGTGACATGCAAGGAAGATTCTTTATGGATAAATATATAAGAGATGCATAAGAAATGCAATGTGTCCTTTAATGACAGATTGAAAAGTGAAATATTCTGTGGAAACCACAGGAACAAATGACTGTGTGCACAAAGCCAACAAAACCCATTGTTTCTTGGGATTACTTTTCATTATAAACCATAAAGTAAGATTCCTGAAGCACCTGTGTACCTTTTGTTAATAAACTTGAGAGACAGATTGAAATGATCTACATTAATTTTGATCAGAGGCATGAATCTTGATTGCAATCATGCATCAATACAGCAGTGATTTAATAGATTAGAATAATGCTAGTGAAATCTGGGGGCCTTTTCATGAGAAGAGGACTTGTGGCTGGCTGCTGTATAGGTAGACATGAAAACAGTAGCAAGCCCACTAGTCTTTCTCCATTTAAAATTACATTTAAAATGGGCTGAAAGTATTAAAAATTGGCCATGAACAGAAAAATTAATGGTTGTGAAGTTAAAAAAACCACAAGATTATAGGCATAGCTAATATATTATTCAGATAACCACATGGTTACTATGCATATAACAATGATGAATTACCTCTGGAAGTTGGCTCACAGGCATAGCCAACAAGCAGAGAGGAAAACTATCCTTAGAGATAGCAATAGTCATTTGTATATGACCAGCTGCTGGGTCGAAGAGAGTCAAACAGTCTGATGCTAGTGAACATCTGACATTCAGCACCTGCCTTCATTTTAATTCATTGTGCATTTCTAGGAAAGAGCAATCTGCAGAGACATTTATTGAATTTTGCTTCTCTGTTTGAAACTACCCAGGTCATGGCTTAAATAATCATAACTCTGTTATTTGCAGCAAAGAAATAGGAGAGAGAGAGAAAAAAAATTCTGTTAAGACATTTACTCATTAGAACTCTGAGGGCTGCCAAATGGGATGCGTCTCCCTCTTTGTATAGAGCTTCTGCCTAACTGGCTGTAACTTCCTAGCCACTAATCCTTTCCAAGGCCTTGATTATCCTCCTGATTTCTGCCAGGGAGAGTATGGTGAGCACATACAATTTCAGTGTGGTAATGGAAGGTCATCCTTTATTACTGTTCAGTACAATCAGCTAGAGTACACTGTTAATCTTCTTCTGCTGGTTACTTGTATATACTTTTCCTCAGTAATTTGAGCAAAGAATAAGATTTTACTGGGATTGTGTTTTCTGCAAAGAACATCATAGAAAGGAAAACTATTTCCTTTTTGCTAAATTGACATGATTATTACTCCTTGGAAAATCCTGGAAACTTGTTTCCATTTTTGTTAGCTCAAAGGTTGAAAAATAAAATATTTATTAAAGAACTCTCTGGAAGCTCAGTAGTAGAGCTTGACTTTGTTTCTGAGAGATCCAAAGTTCAGTTTGTGGTATCTACAGTTTTGGTTGGCCATGAGTTAGTGGACCAATGAACTAGCATGACCGAAGTATCCTTTTCTATGACCGTGAGTATAAAATCTGTTGAAATGAAGAACAAGGGGGCATAATAGCACTGAAGAAAAGTTTGAGAGTGTTGATCTAACCCAGGGGTCTTCAAACTTGGCCCTTTTATGACTTGTGGACTTCAACTCCCAGAATTCTTCAGCCAGGCACACTGGCTGAGGAATTCTGGGAGTTGAAGTCCACAAGTCATAAAAGGGCCAAGTTTGAAGACCCCTGATCTAACCTTTGGAAGTAAATCACTGACTCATTTGACACAAAGTTTATTAACAGAACTGGGATCAGCACCAGAATGCTCTCACGCTATTGCATTGCTCTCCTTCATGTCATATGGGCTTCTACAGGAGATGATCCTGGTGGATTCAGTCTTCTATGAACAAATATTGGCTTTTGCTGAGTTGAAATAAAGCACCACCTGTCATCTGTCTCTTCCCAGTTACCAAACTGAAGGACAAGGTTGAGTCTGCTGCAGTTAACCATTAGCTAAATGGTTATGTTACATTATATTAATTTAATTTAATTTAATTTTTCGGACTTATATGCCGCTCCTCTCCGAAGACTCGGAGCGGCTTACAACATAAACAAAACAGTACTTCAAAACTAAGTCCAAATCTAAAAAATCATTAAAAAATACAACCCCAGACGCATTCATCATTCACTCAACATTCCACAGTGAACCCCAGGCCTGCCGGCAAAGATAGGTCTTAAGATTCCTCTGGAAGGCCGGGAGAGTGGGGGAAGCACGGACTTCAGGAGGCAGTTGGTTCCAGAGGGTGGGCGCCACAACAGAGAAGGCCCTCCCCCTAGGACCTGCCAGACGGCATTGTTTCACTGACAGGACCCGGAGGAGGCCGACCCTGTGCGCTCTCACCGGTCGAAGGGAAGTATGTGGCAGAAGACGGTCCCGTAGGTATCCTGGTCCAATGCCATGAAGGGCTTTATATGTAATAACCAACACTTTGAATTGCGCTCGGAGACCGATAGGCAACCAATGCAGCATGCGGAGAGTTGGCGAAATGTTGGCACAACGTGGAAGGCCCACAATTGCTCGCGCAGCTGCATTTTGCACTAATTGTAGTCTCCGAACACTCTTCAAGGGTAGCCCCATGTAGAGAGCATTGCAGTAGTCGATCCTCGAGGTGACAAGGGCATGTGTGACTGTGAGTAGAGACTCCTGATCCAAATAAGGGCGCAACTGGTGTACCAGGCGAACCTGGGCAAATGCCCCCCTCGCCACAGCCGACAAATGATGTTCCAATGTCAGCCGTGGATCGAGGAGGACTCCCAAGTTGCGCACCTTCTCCGAGGAGTTTATAACTTTACCCCCCAGGGTAATGGAAGGACAGATTGAAATGTCCTTGGGAGGCATCACCCACAGCCACTCTGTCTTGTCAGGGTTGAGCCCCAATCTGTTAACGCCCATCCAGACCCTCACAGCCTCCAGATTCCAATATTTTGCTAATGGATTGCCTGCATTTTCCTGGACCAGGGTAATGACAGTGGTGCCAGTGGAACAGGTGCCTTCAGCCAACCACCAATGCATGGTAGAATCTTCACCAAGGAATCTATCAAAATTACAAAATGACAGAGCTCAACTCTCCATCCAACTCTGGACTGAAGCATTAGAATCGATACTGCATTGCAGAGTTGATCCAGAGACAAAGATTTTAACAAAATAGTTTAGAGACACATATACATAGTAACAAAAAGTTGCAAAGAAACCTAGATGTGGTTCGTTTCTTTAGGAAATAAGCATACTTTTACTGTTAAAATGGCTTGGAGCTACGGAATGAGGAATGTGTTACCGGAGGCAATCAGCTTTTAGCAACACACAAGTCTTTGGAATATTTATTTGGATAAATAATTGGATGTTGAGAAAGAATGCAAACCATGAGACAGTGCAGTGATGAGAAATCAAGCTGACCTAAGTGAGATTTGGTCCACATAACTGCTTGGAAAGTATTGAGGGACGTGTTGCTTTTCCTTGATCCTCTCATTTATCCTCCCACCAGTAGTAACACCTTCCTTCTTGGCTTCTGTATGTAGCTGGTGGGCTGCTGGAGTGGGAATGGGGGATAATGCTGTTTCACAGCATCCACAGCAAAAACAGATAGTTGCCATCACAAAAGGCAAATGGCCCTGAGTGTAAAGTCTACAAATCAAACTCAAGCCCTGGGAAAAAGCAGGCATCAGCAGATGCTAAGTCCACAAATAGTCATTGCTGTGTGGATGGAAGGATATTAGTAGACCTAAGGTCATAGCCATGGGACCATATAATGCTGCACTAAGGAAAAATATTAATTCTCCCTGGGAAAAAAACAAAATGAGATATTCCTGTAAGTCAATGAAGTTTTCACACATTACTGCATTATTGCAAATGAAAATCATTTTGCATACCATCCTCCTTAAAATTAGTAGGGTTGAGAGAATGAGGAGGGAGCGAGGGAATATAATTATATTTACTGTGTATTTTAATATGTTTTAATTGTTTTACTTTAGTTCAATTAATCGTGTTGATCATTGTGGTTGGATGGAATAACAGAACAAATGAACAAACTGCAGAAATTAGAAATGACAGTTTTTTCACTAACTGTATTGTACTATCTGGTAGCCTTAATTTTTTTTAATGAAACTTATTTCCATGTACTGTATATGAATACAGGAGAAATATAAAATGTTAAGAATGTAGATGGACAGTCTCCTGGACGTGGGAGTTACTTTTTCATTTAACTTTGTGAACTTCAACTGGAACTAAATGCAAAGCTAGTCTCTTCTGCAGATCAAGGGATAATTTATTGACCGCATACTAAACGATAGAAGAATTTTTGCTGTTGTTTTCTATATATTCTGTGGCATCAGGAAACATTGTACAGAATTCTAAATTGCATTGGGTGTTTATTCAACCACAGAAGGCTCTGTTGTGGAGAATTTCAAATTCTAACTTATGGAAATCTGCATATCAGAATTTTAGAATTAAAGAATTTTAAGCCCAGAAAATGTGTACTGGAACTTAATGGAACTCTCAGTCATTCTACTGAAAAAATGAAGTTTCTTTCACCTAGGCTCACTACTTTTTACAATGTTCCTTAGCTGATTAATTTTGTTTATTTATTTATATTTAAACTTATATGCCGCCCTTCTCCCAGGACCCAGGGCGGCTCACAATAACAATACAAGTAAAAACATAAACATAAAATCAATTAAAATTACTACTTACAATGCTGTATAAAAGCTAGATAAATTTATTACACTCATACAACACACAATCACAGTCAAAGGCCCAGGGGCAGAGTGCAGCTCACACGCCCCAAGCCTGTCTGCATAAATGCATCTTCAGCATTTTCCGGAAGGCTAGGAGGGAGGAAGCAGTACAAACCTCTGTGGGAAGTTGGTTCCAGAGGGCTGGGGCAGCAACGGAGAAGGCCCTTGCCCTAGGCCCTGCCAGATGACATTGCTTAACAGATGGGACTCGTAGGAGGCCAACCCTATGTGCCCTGACCGGTCGCTGGGATTCATGAGGCAGAAGACGGTCCTGCAAGTATCCTGGTCCATTGCCATAAAGGGCTTTATAGGTCATAACCAACACTTTGAATTGTGTTTGGAGACCAATTGGTAGCCAGTGCAGCTCACGGAGAGCTGGAATGATATGAGCATGTCTTGGGAGACCCAAGACGGCTCGCGTGGCCGCATTCTGGACTACCTGCAGTCTCTGGACATTCTTCAAAAGTTGCCCCATGTAGAGAGCATTACAGTAGTCGAATCTTGAGGTGACAAGGGCATGGGTGACTGTGAGAAGTGACTCCCGATCCAAATAGGGCCGCAACTGGCGCACCAGGTGAACCTGGGCGAATGCCCCCCTCACCACAGCCGTAAAATGATGTTCTAGACTTAGCTGTGGATCAAGGAGGACACCCAAGTTGCAAACCCTCTCCGAGGGGGACAAAACTTCTCCCCCCAGGGTAATGGACGGACAGTTGGAATTGTCCTTGGGAGGCAGAGCCCATAGCCACTCCGTCTTGTCAGGATTGAGTCTGAGCCTGTTGGCACCCATCCAGACCTCAACAGCCTCCAGGCACCGGTTCATCACTTCCACTGCTTTGCTGTAATGACACGGGGTAGAGATATAAAGCTGAGTATCATCAGCATATTGATGATAACTCACCCCGTGTCGACGGATGATCTCACCCAACGGTTTCATGTAGATGTTAAAAAGCAGAGGTGAGAGAACAGACCCCTGAGGGACTCCACATGGAAGAAGCCTCGGAGCCGACCTCTGACCTCCTGCGAACACCGACTGCGACTGGCCAGAGAGATAGGAGGTGAACCACCATAAAACGGTGCCCCGCACTCCAAGCCCCTCCAACCGGCGCAGAAGGATACCATGGTCGATGGTATCGAATGCCACTGAAAGGTCAAGAAGCACCAGGATAGTGGAATAATCTCTATCCTGGGCCTGCCAGAGATCATCGGTCAGCGCAACCAAAGCAGTTTCCGTGCTGTAACCGGACCTGAACCCAGACTGCTGAACCCAGACTGCTGAGGGCCCAGATAATCAGCTTCATTCAAGGACCATTGGAGTTGGAGTGCCACCACCTTTTCGACAACCTTCCCTAAAAAGGGAAGATTGGAGACTGGACGATAATTACTTAAGACTGCCGGGTCCAGGGAAGGCTTCTTGAGGAGGGGGCGCACAAGTGCCTCCTTTAAGGGAGCCGGAAAGGACCCCTCCTTCAATGAAGCATTAGCAACAGCCTGGACCCAGCTCCGTGTCACCTCCCTGCTAGCCGAAACCAGCCAGGAGGGGCACGGGTCCAATAAACAGGTGGCAGAACTCACAGCTCCAATGGCCTTGTCCACATCATCAGGAGTTACCAGGTCAAACTCATCCCATTCAACAGGACTAAGACTAAATACTGCTTTGTTGGCAGTATTTTGTCCCTTATGAGAAATACTGCTAGCCAATTTCAGGACTCCATTGGGAGTTGTTTTGATTGCTCTGGAAAAGTAACTTAATTGCATTAGCAATAACGAGGCAATGAATAAGTAGGGGGAAGTGATTGAATTGATATAGGTGAAAGTCCCAAAATATCTGGGGTTTGTACACTGTTGAGATCAAAGCCAGTAGGAAATAAGATAGATTGGGTAGATTCAGTATCTCTTCAAGTCATCCAGGTTCCATGTTATATGTTGTGTACAGAATAAGGATACTGTGCAAAGAACAAGGTGTAATTGGCTGCAAAACATCAACCATATTTTCCCATGATCAAATGTGTCTTTGAGTCAAAATAAAAAGGGAAAAATGAGTGATTTGCCACATTTTTTTATTTTAAGTGATAAATAAATCTATTTTTGGAAGGCAAAAAGATGTATAAGCAACAATCACTTTTTTTTACAAAAGTGTTCATTACAAAAATGATGAAGAAAGCAAAGGTTCCTTCTCTGTAGTGTAACAAACAATGTACTCACTACTCACATTTAAAGAAGTAGTTATCTACTTCTTCCAGATGTATGCTCAAGAAAGTGAATATATTGTGAACTGGTCTTTTATCTGCAAATAATAATGGTAATAATAACTACTTCAGAAAAATTGGATATGCCTTCCAAGACAAATAAGCTTTTTAATGAATCTGGTAATTACTGGAAACCGTATGGTTATTCACTTGAGGTATTATGGATGGAAGGAAAGACATCACCAAGAAAGGTAGCTCAAGGCTCAACGGATAATCATCTCATACATTTCAGCATGTGTATCACATTAAGGGCTTGGCTTATAATAATCAGCTATAGTATATCTGGCCAGATCTCAAGTAGAAAAGGAATAGTCTTCCTTTGTGAAAATGAGTGAAACAAAGCTGATCTATTGATGAAAGTTGGTCTAACTGATGCCTGGTTGGAAATACATGCTAATTTGCACTGGGGTTTGATTATACTAGCTTTAGCAAAGCCATAATCTCTTCAATAGATACATTTGTAGAATGTATTACTACTGTTACATGGGTAATGATGGGGAGCATTGCTGTCTATTGTGAATGGTAGGATAATGGTGCATTAGGGAATAATCATAAAGTCTATTAAAGCCTTGAAATTACAGTATTCTAAGTACACACGAGGGAAAATAAAGAAGTTTTATGCTAGATGCTCTGTGAAACCGTAATGAGCAAGCACTGAATTACATGTTCAGAGCTCTGGAGCAACTTGCACAAAATTCTGTGGGCTCAGATTATTATTATTTTTTAATTCACATTTGAAAAAGCCATGCGGTCAGTGTGAAATGCTACCAGGTTGTGATCGTATTGTGGCTTTTGACATTTTCTGAATGCTTGTTTTGGAGCAGAATATGGATGGCCTTTGTTTCCTCTGAAACAGTCATAGCATGATTTTTGTACTTCATCTGGTCTGAAGAATTCCAGTGCCAGAGTGGAGCTAAGGACAGCTACGCCAAAGCTGATTTTGGAAAATAGGTTCTTTAAGTAGCCTCTAAAACCTAAATTAGAGAATAGGGTAGTTTGAAGAAGAAGCCTGTGGATTCTTGATCCACAGTGATTCACCAAGCCAGCTCACATCCTCAATCGGTGAGATTCCTCATTCAACATTCAGAGATCTTCAGAGTAAATTTTAAAAGCTCTAGAAAATTGTTTATTATAAGCACAGAAAAACAATGTACCTCAGTGCTGATTTAGTTCAAGCAGTTTGTTAACAGAATAACAGAGTTGGAAGGGACCATGGAGGCCTTCTAGACCAACCCCCTGCTCAAGCAGAAAACCCTATACCACTTCAGACAAATGACTGTCCAATCTCTTCTTAAAAACCTCCAGTGTTGGAGTACCCACAACTTCTGGAGGCAAGTCATTCCACCGACTGATTGTTCTAACTGGCTTATGGCAGTGGTTCTCAGCCTGTGCTCTGCAGACCCCTGGGGGACTGGGATGTCATCACAGGGGGTCCATAGAGGGTTGAAGAAATGTTGTGGTTTAAATCTTGAGTTAGGTCTTGAGGGTCTGTGGCTATGGTCCATGGCTACAAAAGATATTTAAAGTGAATCTGTGGTGAAGAAAAGGTTGAGAACTGGGTTATGAGGCTAATGCAAGGAAGAGTGGAGAAGGAGTACATGAGAATATTGTTGATTCTGAACTGCTTTTCTCTCAAAAAAGCATAGAGGGGAAAGAAAGCTAAACATAATGAATTTTATGGGCAAACTTGAGCTAGGAAATCAATTATCCTATGAATTGGGGGGGAAATTATCCATTGAGTTTCTTGGCAAAAAAAAGCAGAACATCAATACAATGACTCAAAATAGATTTACGTCTTTCATGCAATCTTTCTTTCCTTGTGTGTGTCTCATGTGCACATACAAATAATAGTGGGGCGAAATGATGTGCAAATTTCTTATCTTCTTTACTGGAGTTAAAATTGTGACCAAAATATCTTCCCACCCACCCCCTCCAGGGCAGTTTGTCTAGAGCAGGGGTCTCCAAACTTGGCAACTTTAAGGCTTGTGGATTTCAACTCTCAGAATTCCCCAACCAGTTCATGAATCTTAAAGTTGCCAAGTTTTGGAGACCACTGGTCTAGAGGGAAAAAGAGAAAAGCAAACAGAAGGAGAAGATGGCTTCTTGTGTCAGCTGCAGACCTTGCTTCACGGATGGAGCAATAAATTAATCTGTTTTGGCAGAATTCTCCTCTGCATGAGTCAGTAGAACAGCAAGTGGCTCTTGATTTTAGATTGCTAACAGCCAACAAAGGCAGCCATGACAGAAGTAAGCCTTGGTTGCCACGGTAGCCATGATACTGAACCAGCCATCCTGGCATTAAACAGATTGGATGCTTTTTATGCTTAGCAAAGAGTGGTTTGTGCTGCCAATGTAATTGTGAAGTAAAAAAGACTAATATTTGGACCTCTTCAGGAGATGGTGGGATCAATGGATAAAAAAGGCAATGCACCTGCTCTCTGGTCTCAGATGTTAGCTCCATTGAGGACTGATACTGCTCTGAGATTGCTTTTTTTTTTTTTTTTGAGAAGGAAGAAAAACAAGATTTAATCCACAGGCACCTGGCTAGGCTTTTGGGCAGCACTGATAAAGAGACCTCTTTCTATATGTATCAAAAAAACTAACAAAAGATAAACAGGCTTTGGGTAATTAAACAGAAAGAGTAGATGTAGTAGTGGCAGGTGTTCAGTTCTCCATGTGGGTCCAGTGTCCAGCATGACCCCTATTCAGCAGACAGATAACCGTATCTGAAAATACAAAGATTGTATCTCTAAGAGTCACTTCTCTGAAATGAATTTAGATTTCAAGCAGCAGATCTTTCAGGTTCCCCCACAACTAAATAGCTAGCCAGAACATAAGGAGAATGGACTTTGGTAAAAAAAATTAATGCTTTGAATTAAATTGGGGCTCTTAATTTTGGATCTGGTGGCCATGCCCATCTATCCTTGTGAGGATGGTCTCCTTTTTCCACATCAGAGCATAGGTTTGTCCCTGTATTTTATTGGCCATAGCAGGGGATTTCTTCTTATTCATACAGGTAGTCCTCGTATTACAACCATTCATTTAGTGACCATTTGAAATTACAACAGCACTGAAAAAAGTGACTTATGACTGTTTTTCATTCTTATGACCATTGCAGCATCCCCACGGTCATGTGATCAAAATTTGGACTCTTGGCAACTGGCTCACATTTATGACGGTTGCATTGTCCCGAGGTTGTGGGATCACCTTTGGTGACCTTCTGACAAACAAAGTCAACGGGGAAGACGAATTCACTTAACAACCATGCAGTCAACTTAACAGCTATAGTGATTCACTTAACAACTGCGGCAAGAAAGGTCGTAAAATGGGTCAAAGCTCAGTTAACGAAATGTCTTGCTTAACAACAGAAATTTGGGGCTCAATTGTGGTCATAAGTTGAGAACTCCCTGTAAGGAAAATTGTGCTGTTTAAAATAGCACGAATTAGAAACCATATTTGCTAATAAAATTCTTAGAGAAATCTAAAATTAAACTGTCTAGGATAATGCTCATAACACTGTTGTTTTCTTCCTTGCATTTCTCTGGCATCAAGAAAGATGTTGTCTTGTTCTAAGGTACCCTACTCACATCTAATAGAGTATTTCTATCTGATCCACTCAGCAAACATGTTTTGGAAATCTGTCTGAACTTTTAGTGACCTGAAATTCACCAGCAAATATTACAAACTTAGACATCTGGTAGACAATAAAAGTTTGTATGCATGTAAACTGCAGCAGCTGCAGCTGTAGAAAATGCTCATGAATCATGCAATCTGAGAGTATATAGAAGCTACTAAATTATATTAAAATGCTGGGAATTTTATATTAATATTGCATGCCCCTCTGTGATTTGACTTTGAGTCAATAAGCAAGATTTTGCACAAAAGCCATTTGAGATCTATATGCTACATTAAAAATTAGATCTTTTAAATTTGTCATCTGGATACTCTTTCCTGTACCAAATGTACGTAACTCAAAATCATGAACAAAATGATAAGGGCAAAAATAACAATGTCATTTTTTAAAAAAAAAATGCTACGTCTACTTTTATTTCCCACTATCATGATGATAATAATATTTTTAAGATCTTCTTTTCCATAGTAATGTAAAAATATACGCCAATATAAGAATGTTATGGGGGAAAAAATGCCTGCTTCGTTCACTGATTATGTGCTTAAATAATGCATACTTCAGAAAGTCTGTTATAAAAGTAATATGTGGCAAGTGTAAAATAAACAAGGGCTTGGGACCTGCAGACAAGAGATGCAATGATACAGCTGCTAGCAAAAAGAGATTTTATACAAGCCCTAATTATATTCAGGCTGGGCTTTTCATGGGTCTGTTTTTAAAGACATTTAGAAACTCTTAATTGACACAGGAGAGAGGTAGTTGGATTGTATCACATCTACATGTCCCACTTACACTGCCGGAAACATTTGCAGGCTCAATTTAAATGGCTGACATTAAATGACTACAATATCTGCCATGCAAAAATCCTGATTACACCTAGGTGGAAGCAAACAGATATAGAAAGCTGCAGCATTTTGCTGTCCTCTGAGGGTATTCTAAAGCTTTTGCGCACAAGAATAGCATGCCTAATCTTTAAAAGGCAAACAATTTGAGTTGAAGTGACTTGTACCAACTTGTCAGCATGCCTAGCAGGAACAAGAACAAATAGGCAGGCATACAGGGATGGCTCCCTGTTTGTGGAATGATTTTGTACCAGAGGTACAACGGAACAGAGCGGCGACAAACCACAGTAGAAAAAAACAGAGCTAGCGTCCACATGAGATTATTTTCTGTTTTCATCAGGATCAACCTTGCTTGGACATGGTGGAGCAGTGGTTAGAATGCAGTACTGCAGGCTTCTTCTGCTGACTGCTGGCTGCCAGCAGTTTGGCAGTTCAATTCTCACCTCTCAAGGTTGACTCAGCCTTCCATCGTTCCGAGGTTGGTAAAATGAAGACCCAGATTGTTGGGGGCAATATGCTGACTCTGTAAAACGCTTAGAAAGGGCTGTAAAGCACTGTGAAGCGGCATGTAAGTCTAAGTGCTATTGCTATTAGACACAGAGTCACTTCAGCCAACACAGTAAAGAAAAGCACTGCACTGCTATGAGCATGTGAGCATGTTTATTATTAAAATAAATAAAAATCAAATTCCATCTACTTCATGCATTCTGAAAAGCAAGTTAAAAGGGGAAAAAAAAGACCAGCAGTATCTGGATTTTGCTCCTAAGACATTTGTCCAGCCATGGGTCCACTGAGAAATGCGTTACTAGCAGGATCCATGGGAAACGGTTAAATTCCAGATGAGAATTGCTCTTTATATATGTTTTTTTGGAAGTTGCAGGATAGAAAGAGTATTCATGCTTTGGAACCGTAGGGTTGGAGAAGACTCCTGAGAATACCATGGATAGATGAGAAAATAATCCAATGAATAATTGAGCAAATCAACCCAGACACAAATGAGCAGCTCAAATTATCCTTCTCTGGACATGTTACAGTATGTGAAGACCTAGGTCACTGGAAAAGATTACAGTGCTGGGAATGGTGGAAGAAAAGAGAAGAAGACAGCCAGCAACAAGGTGGATGGACTCAGATGGGTCCACCATTGGAAAACCTGAAGCACCAAGTTAAGGAAAGACTGCTATAATAAAAATCTATGTATATTGTCATTAAGAATTAATACCAACTTGAAGGGATACACTAAATCAAATCAACTGGAGGTGGAGTTCATGATTTTGCTACTTGAATCAATGAAGTTTATTTGAAATTTCAAATTAAAGATGGATGTTAGGAACAGAAAAATAGGTATTAAACAGATTCTTTCTGTTCTTTGCTTAGGTAGTAGGTAGTAGTAACTTAGTAGTAAGTTTGAAAGTATATGAAGACATTATTCATTATTACATTTAAATGCCAGGTGCATAATTATTTGACATGGTGTTTTTTCAATAATGCATATAAATTCTGAAGACTATTGAGTGAAGTTTCATTCTCACAATTATCTATTCATTTTCTATTTGTATTGCAAAAATCAATGTGTGTTAAAACAATTACATAAGATGGCAAACTAAAGAAGTAAATGTGCTAAATCAGTATAGGTTCACGGAAAGCCTATGTAGGAAATCCTTTGTATTGCCCATTTCATAGCTCATCAAATATTATTGCTTAAGCAGAGAGGAATGAGGCATATTTTTTTTAATCTACGCTATCCTTAATTCTATTTCAACATCTCTCTTTGATTTCTTTTGAATACTTTTGACCTGATTTTCATTTGATATACAGTGCTAGATTTTTCTCCTATGACATTTGTCCAGCAATGTATCCACTATATATATATATATTAGATCAGAGTAATCTTATATAACTAGGATTCACCAGTTACCTCAGCAATTTATCCTGACAAATTTTTGTGTATCTTTGTTTGGTCTTCCCAAAACTAGTGGAATGCCACCCTTGTTAGGAATGCTGATAATTGCAGTTCTAACTGCAGTTGAGGATACTATATTTGGAAAGTCTAAATAAATACAGTGCCAGTAGGAACGTGTCTAATAAATCACAATTTCAGGAAGACTGATTGACTTATGTGAAAATAATATATAACCTTTCACCTCTGGGTCACTTGTCTAAATCCAACCTGAGCTGATACTAAGTAATCAAGGTTATAATTATCTGAAGATTCTTGAGTAAGAGCGATGACTGTAAAGCAATTCCCTGAAGATAGATTATACTAGATATAGCCTTCATTCCCATGACAATAATTGGTATTGCAAACTGAAATGTTACTAAAAGGAGGCAATGAATGCATTACAAGTAGCTCCTCTGTCCTTTCCACTGCTGGTTGTTTTTCTCAAGCTTTGTAAACACAATATTGTCAGAAGTAAGTCTTCATCCTGGTTCATCCAAGCTGGATAAATAAGCAAAATGGCGACTGCTTTGGGAAGAAGGTTACAGTTTATTGAAGAAGCAGAAAGATGGTCCTTGCAAGGAGCAGAGAGGAAAGAGAGGTTGAGCACATGGGCAGTAGGTTTTTATACCCCCTCTAGCCTTGTTGGAATGGTTTCCTGTTCCTGTGGCATGAACCTTGAGGCTATTTCTGAGTGTTTTTCTAGGGCTTGATATCTGTGGTTTAATCCCATTATCATATCTTGCTTCCCAGGTGATGGGGTTAATGACTCCTAGAGTTTGGGTGGGGCATGCAGATTTTCTCTTTGTCTTCTTGAGTGCTCTGGCTTCAACTTTGATGGTTTTACATCTGCATTTGTATGGGGCTAGCTCTTGCTTGGGGCAGAGAGATAGATTTGGGGCCAGGTTTGGTTTTTAAAAAATCCTTTTGAGGAAAAATATATTTTTCTGCCTTTTTAATATTTCCTTCTCTGGGCTAACTTCCTTCAATATGTAAGTGGATTCCTGATCCAACCCTGATCTGCTCCCCCTTTGGGGACATCTAGTATAGACCTCTGATTGGACAAGAACCTAGACCAAAATGGAAACGTTCTCTGTGGTACCCTTCAAATTATGGAATATACTACCCCTAGAAGTTCTCCTGCCTCTCTCATCTGACATTTAAGAAGCTGTTGATTCTATTTTTTGTTAAGCTTTATACAACTGTAGGGTGTTTATATATACATATTTACAATGTTGAGATTAGGCATGACACAATAGAAATATTTCATATAAATAAAATTGGCCAAATCATCATAGAATTTCCCCTTTCCAGCCAATTGTTCTTTTCTGAATAACATTAGTTATTCACCACTGAGCCATGGTGGCACAGTGGTTAGAATGTAGTATTGCAGGCTAATTCTGCCGATTGCCAGCAGTTTGATTCTCACAGGCTGTGATGTCTCCCTTCGGTGACTCCCCAGATTCCTCCTCAGATGTCAGCTCGGGTGGGGGTGTGTGTTGAGCCTATTCCTGGCACATCAGGAATTGGGTTGATTGATGACTCAATGGCTGTCTGAAAGAGATTTGAAGGAGGCTTCAGCTGGGGAAAGTTTGCAGTGGCAGATAGCCAGCGAAGTGGAGGAGGAACTGCCTTCTGCACCTGATCTGGGAATACGCAGGGCAGAGAAAAGGCAGGAGCAGTGGAGGTCAGCGAGACTACTAGAGAGGAGAAAACCCTCGTCATGATTCCTGCTTCACTCTGGATTGACACCTTGTTTGGAACTGTGCCTTGGAGACTCTGAACTTTTCTTGCCACGTGAACTCTCTTGTGTGTGGATTTAAGTTTTGCCTGGTAGAGTTATTTTGTTTGAGCAATTTTCAGTTGATATGTGGGCTATTAGGCCATTACTTTGTGAACTAATCTTGGCCTGCTCGTGGCTGGACTTAATTGGGACAGTTCTGAGTTTTGGTGGGGAATATTAATTAAACTTATTAAATCACAGTTATGTACATGTGTGAGTGAGCGGGGCAGCACACTGGCTCAAGGTTGACTCAGTCTTCCATCCTTCTGAGGTCAGTAGAATGAGGACCAGATTGTTGGAGGCAATATGCTGACTCTGTAAACCACTTAGAGATGACTGCAAAGCATTGTGAAGTGGTATGTAAGTCTAAGTGCTACTGCTATTAGTGCAGCAGAATCACATCATGAAAAATAGTGCCATAAAATAAATCCTATTGTGATTGAGGCATATATACCACTCCCATAATGGGCCCTAAATTCACTTTGGTAGCTAAGAATCATGATCTGATAACTGCCCAACATGAATTTTGATGAAAAATGATTCTACTTTAGATTAGAATTATCTTGTTATAGCAAAAAACATATACAGGGCACAAAACATTTGATGATGTACATGTGGAATCTCTTTAACAACACGTGGATTTTTCTAATTTGTTTACATTCAAACTAATTACTTAGAAGGAAGTCCATGTGGGTTCAGTGAGGGATTAGGAACCTTTGGCCTATTGTCTTTAAATAGCTACTGGTGGATTTCCATACAAACCTGGGCTTCTACTGTCTTCTCAGCTTCTACTTATCCATTATGGAATCATACGGACATAAGGCATGATCTGAATAATAATCATAGCCTCAGCTTCCTGCATGCCTTTCTCATATGGTTTTCAATAAGATAGAGAAGATATAGACTAGATTTCCAGGTTTAGCTGCATGCTTGAGTCACTTTGTGAGATGGGCAGTTATATATATGCAATAAGTGAATTAACTTATTTTATGTATCATTACCTATACTGCTTGACTGTTCAGCCTAACCCAGTGTCAAGGTTCCGACTGATGAACCCAACCAAGCAAACACCTTTGAGACATTTTGATCTCTTAATGTAAAACTTTATTGAGTACATTAATTTCAGCATTAATGAAAGCAAAACCAGTTCTGGCAAGACCCCTCCCAAACCCATATAGTAAAAGCATTGAATTCTCCCTCCTCCCTCTAGGTCAGGTCATGTTGCCCAATCAAGTGGAAAAATATTGTTATGAGAAAGCAGTGCTTTTTTTCTAAAAAAAAAAAAAAAAAAAAAGGTGCCGGAACTCACACATGTCATACAACCCGCCTTGCCTACCCTACAAGGTTCCATCCAAAAAAGGTGCTGGAACTCCGTTCTGGGCGTTCTATGACAAAAAAAAAAGCCCTGTGAGAAAGCATCTCTAGGTCTGGCAAGAGACCTGGTGTAATGTCCTTGGGTCTCATGGTCTGGCTTCTTAATCCTTGAAGTCTGCATTCCAAACCTCTCTCTTCCCCCCAAGTTTGTTGGCAAGCAGAGAAGCAATATTTGTCGCACCAGCAAAACTGTGCTTCGAAACTCAACACCCAGCTTATTTAGAATCCTTCCATTGCTAGTAAAATACAGTTTTATTTCAGAGAGATGAGAACAAATGCATACTATATTTGCATCTTAATTCACCACGGATCATTTTATATTATTAAAATATAATTATTTCTCATACTTTGGACTCCCCCTCCTTCCCAGATATGGTGCATTTGTGATTCGTTTTCTAACCTGTGCAAATGCTTTTGTATTTCTTTAATGCAGCATTAACTTGTATTAACAAATGAATAGGATACACTGCATTTCCTAGAATAATGTTTTGTATGCTCTTCTTGAATATAAATTTAATGTCCATTTACTTAGTAAAATTCAGGTATATCTTCCATCTGGTAATGTCACAGATCATTATCGAGCATGTTTGGATTCCTAGACATGAGAATAGTTATTCTTGCTTTCTCAGCCAATAACTCTATTGTCATAGGGGGGTGGTTGTGTGTGATTGTGTGTGTATGTGTGTGTGTGTAGGTGAATACTATGAAATCAGTCCTCTATTGAATGCTTGAGTATAGTAAATTGTTTCTTGATATACCTGTATAGTACTGATAAAATGTGATGTAATTAGGTAATTACGCATCTGTCAGCTATGCTTCCATATCCACTCTATTGTCATTCAAAATCAGGTAAGCCTTATGTTTCAAACAATTGGAAATATCTTCTCTGATGGTACAATCCTTGTGACATGGTAACATAATGCTGTTGAATGATCTGTTTGATTGATACACTTGTTCCACCATAACCTTTGATGTGTTAATCTGTTAAGGCAAATAAATCTATGTAGTTTAATGAACAAATTCTTGAAGAAATATGATTTAAACCCAGATATAAAATATAGTTGCCAATATTCTCAAAGCTGAATTGGAACAATCAGAAAAACTGATGTTAAAAAATAATCTTTGTCTATCTTTTCAGGTAAATCTGTTACCTTCTCCTGCCTTTAAAAGGCAAAGAACAGGAAACAGCCCATTTAATAGGTGGAAGAAGATAGACTGGGTTTTGTTTCAGCAGTTCTGTTACCTAGAGGCATGCTTCATGTGAAAGAGATGGTGTGAGACAGACCCACTGTTAACTATAATATTTTTTATAGCTAGTCTACCACCAGGGTTTACCAAGGAACAGAGATGGTTTCAAAGAAACATAGACTGAAAGGCATACCAATCAGTTGCGTGAGAAAAATGAATACTATGATAAGTAAAACGTTTAGAGGAATTGCCTGATTTTTGTTGTTGTTATTTATTTCCATATATATGGGAATATTGAACAGACCTGTGGGAGTTGCAGTCTATATGTAAAGCATCACCCTGGGGGGAAACTGAGCTGTTTTGATCTGACAGAGCCTGAGTATGTGCCAATACTATTCTCCCTCAGAAGGAGACCATTTTGCTATAGTTGAACTGTTCTCCAAGTCCCCAGAAGAAATAAAAAAAAATCTTTCCCTTCACCCAGTTCCATTAAATGGTTACTTATCATCATAGAACGTCATCACATCATATCATTGATCAAACCAATAATACACCAAACAGATAAATGAACAGCTTTATTTTTTACCATGTCACAAGGAGTACAGCATCAGACAAGATAATTGTTTGCTACATAATGCCTGCTTGATATCATATCGTCACAGAAATTGTAGTCATGATAGAGACTTTGTGCTGGTTACATGTAAAAAGAAGAACATTGTCCAGCTTTGGTAAAGATTTGTATAGCTTTCTTTGATGCACGAACACTGGGCACTTAGTTACCCTTGTTGCTTATATTAATATCTTGCAGTAACAGAGACTGGATTTATTCAACAGATGCTCGGCACCGACTGGGTTACAGCATCTGATGTTTGTGCTGTAGATATTAGGAATGTTTTTTTAGTCCTTTCTCTGTGGCTGAACTTTGGATAAAAGCTGATCAAATGCCATCTTCTGGCCTGTCATGTTTGTTACAATTAGTGTGCTAGAATGTGACATTCATGTGATCCAGGCTGACGTCAGCAACGAGGACTTCCAACCCAGCCTCTCATTGCCAAGATGATGTATGACATATTCCCACAATGGGAAATGTTATGCTGGAAGATCTATATGCCATCTTTTTGAATACTGGCAAAAGGATGCAGAAAAAGAAGTGTGAATCACTTCCCCTTTCACTCTTAAAGGTGTCATCGTGACAGGTGGGGGGGGGACTATGATAGCAGTATTCCAGTATTTTAGACGCTGCCACAAGGAGGAGGGGGTCAATTTTTTCCCCAAAGAACCAGAAGGCAAGACAAGAAACAATGGATGGAAACTAATAAAGAAGAGAAACAACCTGGAATTAAGGAGAAACTTCCTAACAGTGAGAACAATTAACCAGTGGAACAGCTTGCCTTCAGACATTACGGGGTGCTTCATCACTATAAGTTTTTAACAAGAGACTGGACAGCCACTTGTCTGAAATGATATAGGGTCTTCTGCTTGAGCATTGGGCTGGACTAGAAGACCTCCAAGATCCCCTCCAGCTCTATTCTGATTGATTGATTGAATATTACAGTGTAGAATGCAGGGAAGGACAAACAAGAGAAATAATTATCTTGTCCCATTGCTCTTTACTAGGCTGTATTACTTTGTGTATAACTTTGCTTTTAATTCAATCCAATTATGGTTTGAACATTTTATCTGGGGCTCCTGTTCTATCTTCCCTGAAAGACAAATAATGCAGCCCTCATTTCTTTTATGCAAATAGTATGTGTTTTTTTTAAACTTGCAACTGTAGAGTTTTGCCTGCTACGAAAACAACCGATTTAATTTTGATTCCATAAGTCTTTTAGAGTTAAATTTAATCCTCTCATACTTCATTGTGGAAGACAGTACTTACATATAACTTTTTATACGTGTTCCTAGAGAATTGAGAGCCATAATCTAAGCAGTTTGTACTTTTTAAATATATGCCCTTGTGTTTATTTGCCATTCTGATGAGGGTTGTTCTTATGCATTTTACTTTGACTATAAATAAAAGGTTGTTATTTTCCAGGATGATGGGAAGAAAGGGGAATTTTATACCATTTGAATGAAATGAAAGAGAAAACAGTTATATAATACTGTTATGCAATTTATGTAATTACTGCTTGTTGATATCTCCCATGCCTTGCTACACTCCATGTCAGACTGTGTTGTTAGACTGGGAACTTAAGTAATCTTCAAGTGTTTTTGAATCCTACTTACTTGCTAAATGACATATTATTTAGGGTTGGACAACCAGATCAGCAGTTTGAGTTGTGAGTTATTTTAAGGGCCTTTGTTTGCTTAAAAAGTCCTTTTGCTCAGTGAAAATCAAGAAATTACGAACTATTATTATGGGTCAAATCCATGGACTTGTGGTTTCTAGAACTCTGTGTATGAAGTTTGGAAAACAAAATTTTCAGAATCAAATATGACCGAGGGTCTTACTGATCAGAGAAATTTCATATTCAGAAAAAAAGATGTTTACAGACCCTGAACTAAATGAATTGGAGCAGCCATAAAAAAATTGAAAACAAAACATATGAAATTGAAAAGAATAAACCAAGATAAAGATACATCTGAAAACACTCATTTAAAAATTTGAATTGCCAATGCAAAATAATGAATGACAACCACAAATGTCCAAATATTGACAGAGACCTGAAGAAAAGTTTTTGGAATGCAAAGAAGAAATAGTGAGATAAAGATTAGTTCCTTTGAAAGCTACTAAACATTAGCATAATGCAAATATGGTTGCAGAATCAATTATTGTATTTTCGTGTGTCTCTGTTGCTTTTTTAATATAGCTCTGATTCTACTGATGATAATTTTCAATAAAGTGGGGGGTTTTGCGCATGCGTCAAGGTGGATAGACGCTATGCCGGACGCTCTCCAAACAAATATTAAAACATCGGAATTTAACCTCCGCTAAACCCTTCAGAGCCTCAAAAATGTTGGACTAAAGAATAAAGCTAAAACTTCTGAACCTGGAAACACCCTGGGTGGATTGGAGGAGGATAAGGAGCCGCAGGAAACTTTACTTTCTGTTCTGAACTGTGAGTAAATAAAGTTGCAACAGAGAGAGAAAATGGCGACGGCCACGGAGGTAGAGCTCACTAAAAGAATGGATGCTTTGGTGCAAACTTTTTCTGTTATTGGCCGGCAGATAAAAGATATGCAAGATATTGTTGCGAAAACAGCAAGTTAGCTAAAAGAGGTGAAAACAGAGCAGAAAGCACAGGGTGTCAGGGTAATGAAGTTGGAAGATGATAGAGACCAAAATCGCCTTCGGTTACATATTTTGGAGGACAGATCAAGAAGGGCTAATATATGCTTGAGGGGGTTCAAACAAGATTTCGCTGATGGTAGAAACATGATTCAGAATGTTCGCCAATGGTTTAAAGACAATAAAATCGAAATTGAAGAAGATCAAATGGAGCGTGCGCATTGGGTTTTTGGCATACGTAGAAGCGGAATCCAAAGGGACATTATAATCAAATTTCTTTCTGAAAAAACAGTTATGGAAGTCTATAAAGATTTAAAGAAAATTACCAACCTTAATTGTAAGAGGATCCCGATCAGGGTTCTGAAAGATTTATCCAGGCAAACATTACAAGCCAGAAATAAAATGAGACCAGTTGCGGATGCCTTATTTCAAAGAGGCATCAGGTTTAGCTGGCAATATCCGGCAATCATAATTGTTTTTAAAGATGGGAAAATGTACCAGGCGAAATCCTTGGATGAAGGAAAAGAATTGTTGGTGAAGCTCGGTTTTGATTTGGATTTAAATCAGCAGGCGGAGAAAGAAGCGGGGGCAGCTGGAGCAGTTGGAAATGCAAGAGTTAAAAGTGTTATTGAGTTATTTGCATCGGCACTCCAGCCCTCAGAAATGGAAGTAGGTGGAGAAATTAAAGCGCTGGAAGAAAGGCTGGCACTTTTAAAAGAAAAAGAAAAAAAAGAACTGGAGAGAGAGCTGGCCTCAAAGGAAAAGGAGAAAATGGAGTGGGTTTCTTACAAAGAGACAGAGGCAGCAGACGATCCAGCCAAGGAGGGCAGGGTCACGAGGCAGAAGAAAAAATGAACAGTTTGAAGTAGTGCAATTCATAAGGTTTTTTTCCTACTTGTAAGGGGAGTGATAAAGGCTTAGTCCTTAGTTCTAACTTTAAACTTTGAAGGAAATATGTAAGGGAGGCTTTGGGAGGGGGAGTGCGGGGTTTTTATTCTTTTTTTTTTTAATTATAAAAATTCTTTTATTAAAACAATTAACATTGAACATAAAAGCATATTATGCAGCAATCATCATGACACCTGGTATACAATACTAAGTATTAGTCTTCTTGATGTGATTTTTTAATTAAAAATGTTTAGGGGGAGCAGCAGATTCGGCAGAACCACGCCCCCAATGGTGCCCGGCCGTTATAGCGGAATTTTTTTCTGCTCTTTTCTCTTGTTGAGAGAAACGGGGGGGGGCACTCTGGTGGGAAGATTTTTTTATAAATGTGGAAATCTCATTAAAGCTCTGGGTTGCAGGAGGGAAAAATGTTAAATGGAAAAGTTATGAGTGATCAAACAATTATGGCAGTGAATATAAATAGTTTGGCATCGTCCTTGAAAAGGTATAGATTAATGAAAGTAGCAAAAGAAAACAGTGTGGACTTTTTGTTCCTCACTGAGACTCATAAGGCAAGGAAAAAGTTGGATAAATTGATTAATAACAGTGAATGGAAATGGATTTTTGAATCTCGGGGACAAACAAACAGTAAGGGTGTGGCGATATTAATTCATCAACGGAATCAGTTTCAAGTGATACAAACAAAAGGGGATAATGAAGGAAGATTATTATTTGTTAAAGGTAAAGTAAATCAAATGATGATGACTTTAGCAGTAATATACGCTCCAAATGTAAATGCTAAACAATTTATATTGAATGCAAAACGTAAGCTAGATGCTTTCTCAGAAGGGACTGTGGTATTCGCAGGGGATTTCAACGTGGAAATAATGGTTAATAAAAAAGAAAAGAAACAATTGAATTTAAATAAATTAAATATGATATACACTCATGCTGATAAACTAAATAGGGGAACATTTTACTCTGCAAGACACAATAAGTTTAGTTGTATTGATTATATACTAGTGAATAAATTAGAAAGTATTCAAATCAAAAAAGCAGAAATAAAAGACAATTGGATTTCAGATCATGCTCCTATAATGGCGGTCTTGAAAATACAGTTTAGTAGGAAACAAAAAATTTGGAGATATAATCAGGTTGTCTCAGTGAATGAAAAAAATAAAGAAAAAATACAGAAAGAAATTCAGGAATTTTTTAAAACAAATGAGGATGGGGAAATAAAGCAATCAGTAATTTGGGATACTAAAAAGGCAGTTATTAGAGGAAATTGTATTAGCCTGGAGTCTTTTATTAAAAAAAGTTGGAGATGTGAAAGAGAGGAAAAAAATTAGAGAGATAGAGACAATATGTGAAAGATTAAGGATAACAAAGAATAGGGAATGGAATAATTTATTAAAAATTAAGCAAAGACAATTAAGTTCTCCGGAATAGGGCGGCATAGAAATTAAATTAATAATAATAATAATAATAATAATAATAATAATAATAATAATAATAATAATAATAATAATAATAATAATAATAATAATAATAATAAAGGATATAGAAGAACAACAATGGAATAATATGAGGATGGCAGTAAAGCAGAGAATTGAAATATGGGGGGAAAAGTCAGCAAAACAAATGGCAAATTATTTGAAAAGAAGGAAAGAAAAATCAACTATCAATGTTCTAAGAGATAAAAATGGGTTATTAAAATATGATAATAGAGAGTTAGAAGTTGTAATGAAAGAATTTTATGAAAAACTATATGAGAAAGAACATGTCATTGTACAAGATATAGAGGTTAATGAAGAGTTAAATGAAGAAGAAAGACAATTGTTGAATGCAAATATAACAAAGGGAGAAATAACTAGAGTCATTAGAAATTTGAAACCTGGGAAGGCCCCAGGCCCTGATGGGTTTACAGGAGAATATTACAAAATGTATATGGAGGTTTTATTACCACATTTGGAGAAATTATATAATAATGTTTTATTAAACATGGATATTCCACAAACGTGGAGAAATTCTGAAATTGTAACTATCCCAAAACCAGAACAAGATTTAAAAGAACCTGGTTCCTACCGCCCAATCAGTTTGCTAAACCAAGATTATAAGATTTTAATGAAAATTCTAGCAAATAGATTAGAAAATATATTACCCAGAATAATAGGGAAAGATCAATATAAAAGGAAGAAGAATTTATGAACCAATTAGAAATATAGTGAATGTGCTACACCATGCTACAGGAACTAAACGGAAATTAGGATTGTTGAAGTTAGACGTTTATAAAGCTTTTGACAAAATAAATCATGACTATTTATTTCGACTATGTAAAATTTTTAACATGGGAAATAGGTTCAGTCATATTATAAAAGAAATATATAAAAAATACAGCTTATATTAGAGTAAATGGGAATAGAACGGATGAGATAGAAATAAATAATGGAACTAAACAGGGGTGCCCCCTATCTCCAATGCTCTTCGTAATGGCAATTGAAACATTAGCTAATAAAATTAGAAAAGATAAACAGTGGAAGGGTTATGGAATTGGAAACTTAGAATTAAAATTAAATCTCTTTGCCGACGATGCCATAATAGTTACAGAAACACCAATAGAGATGGTAAAAAGAATGACAATTTTACTTCAAGAATTTAAAGAGCAATCAGGGTTAAGAGTAAATATGGAAAAATCAGAAATTATTTGTTTAAATACTGGACCCAGAGAACAGATTGAGATACGCAAAGTATCAGGTTTAAAATTGGGAAGTAAAAAGATGAAATACTTAGGAATATGGTTACTAAAAAATCCAGAAAGAATGGCTGAGTTTAATCATAATTTAGTATGGAAAAAGATTCAGAAGCAGATCAAAAACTGGAAAAATAAAAATTTGAGAAGAATGGCAAAGATTAGGGCATTAAAAATGATGATAATTCCAAAAATGTTATATATGTTACAAGTAATGCCGGGGACCTTCCCTAAAGCAAGATTAAAAGAGTGGGATAATAAATTGAATCTTTGGATTGAAGGTAATAAAAGACCAAGAATTAAAAAAAGGTGGTTGGTAGCCACGGAAAGCGAAGGGGGGTGGGGACACCCGTATTTGGAATATTATAGGGATGCTTATCAAATAGATAGATTAATGGATTTACAACTATTTGAAGAGAAATTCTGGGTAAGATTAGAAAAAGAAATTAATGATATAAAGGATGAAGAACTATTATTTAGGAAATGGAATAGGATAGATACAAACAGCTTAATAGACCCCGCTAAGGCAGTTATAGAGAGTTGGACGAAATGGCAAAGTAAATTGAAAATGGCGAATTCTAAACTAGCGATGCTGCAGGTAATAAATACAAATAAGGAAGGTAATCTCACAAAAATAATAAGGGAATTGAGGAGTAAAGGAATAATGAGAATTGAGCAATTATATGAAAAAGATGGAAAGATTATTAGAAGTAAATTAGAGCAATGTCTGGGCCAAGAAAGATGGTTACAAGTTAACGCAATATGTACATATTTAAGTAGAAGTGAGAATAAAGAAACATTCCTCAGACAAGAAACAATTTTAGAAAAGATATTAAGAGAAAAGAATAAGAGCACAAAAGCGCAAGTAAGTAATATATATAGGGTCTTATTGCAAGTGGAGGAGGAAGTTGTAAAAGGATTGACAAGGTATTGGCAGGACGAATTAGAAATTAATGAATGGGAAATGGAAAGCATAGTAGAAGACATCAGGAAGATTAAAAATACAAGGATAAGAGAGATGAGAAGAAAAATTTTACATAAATGGTATTATACACCATTACAATTAGCGCACTTCCACAGGGAGAAGAAAGGGAATTGTTGGCATGAATGTAAAGAAAAGGGAGTATTTATGCATATGTTTTGGGAATGTGCTGAAGTTCAAAAATTTTGGAAGCAAATACAAATTGAGGTAAATAAGATGCTAAATATTAATTGGAGAATAACTAAGGAGGTGGCGCTATTAATAAAAAATAGTGAGGTAAAGGAATACAAGGAAATTAAAACCGCAGCAATAGAAAGCGCACAAGCAACTATAGTGCTTGGGTGGAAAGATGCGAAGAAATGGAATATACAAAATTGGTGTAAGTACATGGTAGACCACATTCACTATCAAATAATGGAAATTAGATTACACAATTATAATGAAGGTAAATTGGTGGCAACGATGAAGCGGTGGGAAAAGGTAAAAAATTATATGTTAAACTTAATAGGCGATGCAAAAATAAAGAATAAAATTCAGTCACTCTATAAAGTATGAATAATGTAATCCAGAGTTGAGAAGTATATATGTAATAGAAATTGAATCTTCCATATTGGTGGTGGGATTAATGTTTGTATTTTTTTTGTAACTTGTCTGGTGGAGGGCACTATTCACAGTGCACTGTTTTATGTGTTAAATTAATAAAAAATTAAAAAAAAAATAATTTTCAATAAAGTGTCATCAAGCTATAACTTTTCCAAACAAAAGTTTCATGTTTGCTCTACATGATGATTTAAAATCTTATCCAAAGTCATACAGAGAAAGATACAACTTTTAGTGATGACATAAAAATGGAATCTGGATTAGTTAAGTGTGCAACACTGGCAATAAAAAATGAAAAAGAGAAACTGAATACTTAGGTAAAACTGAATTGTGGAATGGCACTAGAGTTATAAATATTTGGGCATTTTAAAAACAAACTATGTTTTGCATGTCCATGAAAAAAAAAAAGAAAATTAGTGCTTCGGTGGTTCTCCTCCTTCCTCTCTGGCCGGACGCAGTTTGTGTTGACAGGGGGTCAGAGGTCAACCCCGAGGCCCCTTGTTGTTCAACATTTATGTGAAGCCGCTGGGTGAGATCATCCGAGGTTTTGGGGTGGAATTCCATCAGTACGCTGATGATACTCAGCTGTACATTTCCACCCCGAACCACCCAAATGAAGCTCTTGACGTGCTGACCCAGTGCCTGGAGGCCGTGCGGATCTGGATGGGGAAGAACGGTCTCAAGCTCAACCCCTCCAAGACCGAGTGGCTGTGGTTACCGTCGTCCCGGTATAACCAGCTGATTCCATCGCTGTCTATTGGGGGTGAGTCAGTGGCCCCCACGGGAGGGGCTTGCAACTTGGGAGTCCTCCTAGATTCACGGCTGTCCCTTGAGGACCATCTGACGGCCGTGGCCAGGAGGATGTTTTACCAGATTCGTCTGGTACGCCAGTTGCACCCCTTCCTAGATAGGGACATGCTACGCACGGTCACCCATGCCTTTGTCACTTCCAGACTGGACTATTGTAATGCTCTCTACATGGGGCTCCCCTTGAGGTGCACGCGGAGGCTTCAACTGGCGCAGAATGTGGCCACGCGGGTGGTAGTGGGGGCACCCTGGCGGGTACGAATGGCCCTCATCCTGCACGAGCTGCACTGGTTGCCGGTGGCTTTCCGGGTGCACTTCAAGATATTGGTTACCACATTTAAAGCGCTCCATGGCATAGGACCCAGTTATTTACAAGACTGCCTTCTGCCAGTAAATACCTCCCATAGACCGGTTCGCTCCCACAGAGAGGGCCTCCTCAGGGTGCCATCGGCTAAGCAGTGTCGGCTGGTGGTGCCCAGGGGGAGAGCCTTTTCTGTGGGGGCACCGACGATGTGGAACGAGCTCCCCCCAGAACTCCGGACGTGTCATGATCTCCGCACCTTCAGAAGAGAATTGAAGACTCATCTCTTTAATCAAGCCGGCCTGGCCTAGATCTCGGGTTTTTTAAAATTTTTAAACAAGGCTGTTCGGGTTTTAGAATTGGGTTTTAGTAACAACCTTGTATTAATTTAATTTAATTTAATTTATTTTTAAATATTTATTGTTATTATATGTTTTTATTGGGTTGTAAACCGCCCTGAGTCCTACGGGAGAGGGGCGGTATAGAAATTTAATAAAACTAAACTAAACTAAAACTAAACTAAACTGAATACATAAAATAAGGTAGAAATGTGTTAAAACAAAAATTAAAAAGTGGTTATATAATCAATGTCACTAATACATAGGTTCTTTGTAACAGGATATATATTAGATATCTACTGTATAGACGGATATAAGTGGAAGTAGATGGTTTAGACTTCAAGAGTCAGAAATCTATGATAATACATCATGCACTACAGCCCTCAAAAGTAACTCACTTTGTTTGCATTTACCAAGTAAAATTGGTGGTTGAATTGCAAATTCAATGGACTATGAAAGCAGAGGTTCAAATGTTTACATAAAAAGATGCAAAGAATTGTTATTAATAATGTCTATAAGAAAAGCATTCTGAATATGATAGAATCAAAGGTGGCATATAAAACTGAATAGTTACAATAACAAATGGAAAATGGAAAAGATGGCCAAAATCTGAATAAAATTGAAGGCTAAGTCGGGGTAGGCAACCTTGGCTCTTTTATGACTCGTGGACTTCAATTCCCAGAATTCCAGGAATTCTGGGAGTTGAAGTCCACAAGTCATAAAAGAGCCAAGGTTGCCTACCCCTGGGCTAGGTGGATGGTAACAAAACATGGCAATGGCTTCATAGTGGATCCATCAAGAAGGAAACAGAAAGCTTAATATTTTCAGCACAGGACAAGCACTAGGAACAAATGCTGTAAAAGCAACTATAGCTCTATTGCCCAGGAAAGTTATAAGAAAAGTCACCATTAGACAGTAAAAAGAATAAATTGGAATTTATGGAGAAGGTATAGATTTGATGCCCAAAGTACTTTTATATTCATAAAATTGAAAAGGTGACCAGAAAGACTGCATAAAAAATTATGAAATTTATAAATTCATAAACTGAGACTAGAAGACAACATGCCGTATGCCACAATTATTGAAGAAATGCATGTTTTACTTACAGACTTATAGATGTGGAATACCAAATAACACTTTAATAGCTCAAAAGGAGCCTGGGGAAATTAGACCATATCAGGATTTAACAAATGAAATACAGAGAATGTGGAATAAATTAGCAAACATTTTCTTCATAATTATTGGAGCATTAGAAATTGAAATTATCAAAACAGCTGACTAATTTAGAATTATTTGACCTCATAACAGTTTATAAAAAACAGCTTTGTTTGGAAATATAGATATATTATAGCGGTAGTGGGACAATTCTTTGGATTAAAACTTGAATTGACCCTAAATTATCAACATCTGCTGAATTTTCTTTAGAAGAATTATACGATAATATTAATAAAAACAACACCTCTTGCTTTGTCTTCATAAAAGACTTCATCTCCCGTTCTGAATCTGTGTGTGTGTGTGTGCATTGAAATTTACATAGATTTCTCTTTCTTCAGCTGGCAATTGCTATATTCATATTTAAATTACAGGTTTTCTGCATTGGTATGGATAGAAAGGGGAAAGGGGAACTGATTTGCTTGCTTATTCAAATATTATCTTTAAATTCTTACCAAGTATATGATACCTTTACTGCTTTTCCCATTGGTTTTGGGGATTGTGAAAAGGTTTTAGGCCTTCTTTGTCCTTCTTGGCTTGTCCTACATTAGATATAGTTAAACTCCAGAGACAGGCACAGAATATTCTGTATAGTGGAAGAAGGAAAGCGGTAATTCTTCAACAACATATATAGAAATTGCTGGTGCAAAGGGTCACTCATTATACCAAAGAGATCAATCATGCTGTATTAAAAAAAAAATCACACATGCGAAACAGTGCCTTTTGTATTCCTGGTTTTCTGGCCTTTTTGCAGATTAACTGATTTATTTTTGTCCATGGTAAAACACAATGCTATATGCAATATATATTTTTGTTTTGCTTTTTGTTAACAGTAAGTCACAGAGTTTCTCGCCCCTTCCTAGTAGTAGGATGCCAAAACCCAGAAGAGGAAGTAGGAAGAAACTGATATCCAAGAATATGGAAGAATGGGAAGTGCAGAGATTCTTTATTCTTTGCACGTCATTTTTTGATATCCTAGAGAGAGGTGAAGATTGTCAGAAAAGCTTAGTATCCATTTTTAAAAAGTTATGTGAAAATGAAATTAACTTCCACAATGCTATTATTAATCTGCTTTGCCATAAGATAGGCAATTAACATTATTTTTTGTTTCATGGTCAGACTGTTATACTCGGACACACTGAAAGGAGTATCAGCAAAACAATGCCAAAGGCAACGGTGATTCTATCTCCTTATTAGTTCTGGGGCAGGGTGATTGAGCATCTCATTATAGTGGTGCTGTTAGAATTCAACTTTTGCTATGCTACAGCTTCCTAGACTTATAAACCCATTGGCCCCACTGGGTTAATAGATGTAGAGATGGTTGGCAGAGGGACTTTGCACTTATATCTCCTTCCCTCATCAAAAGGGCTGAACTTTGCACGACACTAAGTAACATTCCTTCTACATTGAAATTCTTAGGGCTTTCATCACTTCCTTTCCCAACTGAGTTCCATCTCTCTTTTGGATTGGATCTGTGCAGTTCAGATAATTTAATCTGATTCCCTCTTTCTTCACACCCTACAGGCTCTTATATTGTATCTCCTTACCCATTCTTTCTGCTGACTTATTTATTTATTTAGCCTATGGCATCTATTGAGGTCATGTAATCACTGATATATAACACTAATATGGTGATTGTGGTGATACTATCATGGATTTTCTACTGACTGTTCAATGGTGTTGAGGGCAGTATATTAGAGTTTTCATCTGATGCATTCACCATGCAAGCTCATTTAGCTTTTCAACATTTATATTTTTGTTAATCTGTAGTTAAAAACTCCATTATAAAACAAGGACATTTAAAATAATTGTCCACATCCAAAGGACTTCTGGTTTTGCGTCGTGGTGAGACAGATGCAGGAAGGAAAGGCTCTGCCTTCTGTGCCCGATTTCACCCTGCTGGGGGCCCTGAAAAGGGCCTAAAGTCACCCCAAAGAGGCAATGAAGAAGGAGGGGTGCTTTGTCAATCACAGAGAGATGGTGGTCTCTCTGTTCGATCCAAGGAAAGCCCTCTAAACTGGCAGGGAAAAGACTGGCCACACCTCTATGAACGGCCATTAGCTGCTGACAACCAAAGAACAAAAGTTTTAATTAGCACCTCGTAAACAGCATGTTTGGACTGGGCGAGATTATTGATCCTTTCTTTACTATTTTACAACTGAATTTCCTGGGAAAGTCTCCCAAGAAGTCTAAAACCTCCAGATGTGAATGGAAGTGGCGTTTTAAATTTAGGGGGGGGACAGAAATACATAATACTGTGAAAGTAATACAAAACTATAGTTTTGATAAATTTGAGTACTGAGATAGTTGTTAAGATTTTATCTTTGAAAAAAAACCATTGAGGCAAAATATAAGAAATCAATCCTTTGTTTTAAGAGTGCAAAATGGACTTTGAATGATATCTAGAGGTGGTTTTGTGCATAGCACTATAATTTGCTTTGTTTGGTGATTCCTACCCTAGGAGAACAGCTGTCAATAAAGGAAAATATTTTGGCATAATTATCATCCTGACCTTCTTGGATTATAAATACCTTCTGAGCTTGGAATTCTAATTTCAAGAGCTGGTGGGAGAGAAAGAAAAATTTGACCTTGGACTACGCTTGGCTGGGAGAGACTTTTGAGCTGTTTTCAGAGAGATTGAACATTTTGAAGACTTCGAACATTCTGGATTACAACCTTGCCTGACTGACAATTTTTGGGATACTTGAGACAAGGGATTACTATAAAATATTGCTTTCAGAACTGAACCTATACTTTGGAATCTATTGAGTTATAAAGTAAACATATAAAGAAAGAAAACTAATCTCCAGGAATAAAACAAACACCTTTCAGAAAGAAATATATTCTATGCTACTAATAGAATATTCACCAAACAATTGTTGAATGCAAAGAGGATATAAAAAGAAATCACAATGAGACTAAAAACAATTTAGACAATATAAATGAGCAAATTTCCAAATTAAATTTACAACTAGAAAGTTCCCAGATAATGACCACAAAGTATGAACAAACAATCCAGAAATCAGAAGACAAAACAGAAGAAATGGATTTAGAGATGGAACAGATAAAAGAACTGCAAGACTTAGCTATAACAATAAAAATGCAAAAGACCTTTTACCCCTTAGGTCTGCAAAATATATCTGATGGCAAGGAAAAAGATGTTAAAAAAGGGAATATAGAGGTGTTAAGGGAGATGTCACAACTTGGGAGACAGGAAATGAAAAGAGAAATTGAGGGAGAAAGGAACTGGGAGTTGTTTAAGGAATATACAGTAAGTGGGCAGAATTCCCCCCCCCAAATACCTTACCTAAATTGTCTTCCTCATGCCAAGCAACTGTTACAAAAATAGAAAGAAAACCCCTGGGCAGTCTAATTGCCCTGGCTTGGAAAGCAACTTGGCAAAGAAAGAAAGCGAGAGTCAGATTTAAAAAACAGAAGATTTGACCTTTTAGAGGGGACATTATGGGTTTAAATACTTCTTTGAATAAAGTAAAAGACTTTTAGATATAATTAGACTTTTATAATGAAAGATAGGATTTAGAATTAAGATAACATTTTTTCTTTTTTGATATGGGAAATATGAAGATAAGAGGAGGACTGGTTTGAATAAAATGTTCAGCTAAATGTTTAATATTGAGGAAATCATAACTGATAAAGATATTTCAAATACTGATGGGAAATCAAACTTTAACAAGAGTGCGAAAAACAGGATATTGATTAATGAATTGACATTATTAATTTATGAATTGACAGTACTTTTTTGTAAAAAAAAAAAAGGGTGCCGGAACTCATACATGTCATACATGCCTTGCCTACCCTACAAGGTTCCATCCAAAAAAGGTGCCAGAACTCTGTTCTGGGCGTTCTATGACAGAAAAAGCCCTGTGAACTGATATTATTATTTGAATGTTATTAGTAAAATATGATAAAGATGCTTATATCTAACTTTGTATACATTAACAGTATCAAAAATTGTAATGGTGTAATGAAGGAAAAAATGGAAAAAATATGGAGAAGAAAGGAGGATCAGGGAAAAAAATACTGGATTGTGTAGTATTGAACAGATTTATATTGAAAAAAATAATGTTAAATATTTGAACCCAGACAATATGTTGTTTACTAAGCACTAAAGACTGTAATTCTTAAAAATTAATAAAACTTTAATAATAAAAAAATAAAATAATCGTCCACATCCAAAATTAATCAATACAGTTTATAGAGTCTGACTGTGACTCAGTGTAGAGGTATGTAAGAACATGATGACTCTTATTTTCTGGCTATAGGTGTTCAATCTATAAAACAGATTTAACATTCACAGAGGTTCTCCGCCATCTATAATTAAGTCTTTAGCTTTCAGTTATAAATGCAAAATCATCAACAACAAACAAAACACTCCCTTCCAATGACAAAGAAATTAGAATGACATAGGAACCTTATCAGAAGAAGAAGAAGAAAAGAAATTGCAACCTTCTTGATTATTTTCTCCATTCCCTTACTTTGTCTTTCCTAATTTTTCAAGGTAATGAAACAACAATGGTTTATTCCTGCCCCTGTTTGCTTTCTAGAACAAAGAGGGTTTATGGATGAGAAGTGCTCCTGCTCTGAAAAACACCCAATAATGCTGAACATAAATATACAATAGATACAATAAGCGTGTCTGTGGAGAATTTGCTTCCAGCATATATACAATTCCTGCAGAATGAATTAAAGTCCTTTCAGATGCCCTGTTTTTCAAGTTTTCATCCCTGTAGCTTTTGCAAGATCTTGAAAATGATAGCGCAGAGTAGATTTTGGCACACTCCTGATGTGGCATGGATGAACTTTTGAGATCCCTCAAGCCATAAATTAGTGTTTGGGTTGAACAGCAACTCCCAAAGGTTTTCAGCAGGGAGGCACATTTTGAGGCTGTGTGACCTACTTCTGATTGTTGCTGTAGTCATTACATGTCTTTGCCTGAATGGGTTATTCAGTGATTAAATTACCGAAACTGCCACCTGAAAATTCATTTGAAATATACACTGAAATTGAAATATGGGGCTACATCTTTTTTTAAAATATATATATAAATGGAATAATGATGAGCCCATGCACGGGATTTCATTTGATTCTCAATTTTCCATGAAATTATGCAACAATATATATTAAAAGTTTATTGAACTGAATGTAAATGAGTGTACATGTGAAAGTGTACACAGATACATTCCCAGATGAATGTAATTGTACTGTCTGGGTCTTCCTGAGATTGGGAATCACGAGTTTCTCTCCATTTTCTACCTAGGGCATAATATCTCAGCTTGTCCAGTTTTTTTACATTGGCCCTTCATTAGACCTCAACAATCAGTAATTGACTTTTCTGTATAATTTTGTCCTTTCAAGACAAAATGTTTTCTAGGAACTATGAAATACCAATTATTTATGTTAATCATAACAAGTAAGTCCTCAACTTACAACAGTTCGTTTAGTGACCATTTGAAGTTACAATGGCAGTAAAAAAATGACTTATTACTGTTTTTCACATTTATGTCTGTTGCAGTATCCCCATGGTCATGTGACCAAAAGTTGGATGCTTGGCAACTGACTCATATTTATGATGTTTGCAGTGTCTCAGGGTCATGTGATCACCTTTTGCAACCTTCTGGCAAGCAAAGTCAATGGGGAAGCCAGATTCACTTGGAAAGAAATAAAGTTATACCAAGACTGAACTTATCACACTAAATAAAAAAAGAATCTGTGCTATATCATAATGTATGCAAAGTGATTTTTGGAGTTGGGTGTCAGTAAGTACATACTGATATACTGATTCCTTGACTTACAACCATTCATTTAGTGACTGAGGTTAGAACAGCATTGAAAAGAGTGACATGACCATTTTTCACAATTAAGACTTATGGTAGCATCCTGATGGTCATGTGATCAGAGTTTGGAAACATGGCAACTGGCTCTTATTTATGATGTTTGCAGTGTTCTGGGGTCAGGTGATCACCTTTTGCAACCTTCTCACAATGAGGGAGCCAGATTCATTTACCCCTGCCCTAGACCATGATAAACGTACCCAGAATGTTTGGACATCCTATATATTGGTAAAGTTTTGTTCTCTTGCTGATCACATAGTTTTGCACATACATAACCTCACATATGTTCTATTAAATGCCCATATTAGCTTTGCTACAGTTATTTTTTTAACCATCCATTTTTATGCAACTTTATTAAAGCATTTTGGAATGCAAATTTGAGCATAAAATTAATTTCTATAATTTGGAGAAAAGTAGAATGCCCAGGATACCTGTGCCTATTCATACAGTAGTCTAGGAAGATCTAATGGGTCCATTTGCTTAAAAATATGGATCAGACTTCCGGTTCCGGTACGTGGCGATGCCGGACATGCTTGGAGACTCGTCTCCACACCATCCGGAGTTTCGTTCGCCGGTAGACCCCCTAGGGGGTCGAAAGTTGGCCTGGAGGGGTGATCACCAAGGAGGAGGCTTGCTGGTAGATAGGGGAGGGTGGCAACTTCCCCGGTGTCTCCAGCTATCTCCTCAGGGCCAATGGAGCAAAGATCGGCTTGCAAGATGGCAGATCACCCTGCTGCACCAGCCGAAAGTCACACTGACGCCTAAGCGCAATAGACCCACTGCGGATGATCCAGGTGAGACCCTTTTTGTTCCTCTCTTCACCCCATGTTGCTGTTTTTGCCTGCAAAAGCTTTGTTGGAATTATTTCCCCGTCTGGAAAAAGTGGGTTCTGTATGTGTGGAAACAAAGGCATTTTATAAAAGGACAGATTAAAACCTTTTTAAAGACTATGTTTTATCTCTACTTACGTTGAGATACAGAAAAAATTGTTTTTTGTTTTTTTCTTTGGAGTGGTATTATATTGGTAGAATATTTCTTTTTCCATTCTTTAAAAAATAGAAAAAAAGGGGAAAATGGCATTTGAAAAAGTCTTTTTAGCTTATTGAGGACATCTATTGGTCAAAAGCTAATATTGGAATTGTTGACGATTTGGAGATGAGATCGTTTTGGCCTGCAAACTATTTTTCAAGAGAAAAGATAATTTGAGCCAGCTGTGGGATTTGTGGGGGTGGATACTTTTCAACTGTAGCCTCCACTAAAAAAAGAAAAAAAGAAAAAAGGATTTCTTTTCAACTATTGTTAAAATGGAGAAGCCTCAATCACTTTTAAATTGTAAACTTATATTGGAAAAGATCTATGAGGCTAAAGAAGAAATATGTACTACAATAAAAGAGTTTACTACAGAATTAAGAGCTAGAACTCCTACTTTTAACCTTAAAACTGAGTCTCAGATTACACCTGTCTACTCTACAAAACAGATTATACAAGAAGAGGACTTAACTGAGAAGAAAGAGAATTTTATCTTGCCCTATAAGCAGTTTACTTATGGCTTTGAGGACCAGGAAAAGCAAAGACTGAGTTTTGAACTTCTGAAGCAACGAGGCTTTATGGATAAGAGAAACAGAGGGCCAATGCAGAGACCAAGATGGTTTTCATCGAATCAAATGACATTACAAGCAACGAAAAGAGATTCATCACCTGGAAGGGAAGCCTTGCTATGGAAACCTTCTTGGCATAAGAGGAAAGCTAGAATAAGATTGAAAAATGAAATTTAAAATTTCATGCATTGGATTAAAGGCAACCTAGAATTATGGACTGATGTAAGGATTAAGATTATGAGTTTGAAGTAAAGAGATGTTTTAGACTTTGATTGAATTAATAATGCTAATTAAATAAGATGACTTGTTTGTTCTATAACATGGATGTTATTAGCCCTGAGTTCTCCGGAATAGGGCGGCATAGAAATCGAATAAATAATAATAATAATAATAATAATAATAATAATAATAATAATAATAATAATAATAATAATAATAACTAGATGAAATTTGAATTCTGCTCAATGGATTGAAATGATTTAAGGTCTGATACTATTCAATCAGCTTAAAGAGATTGATGAATTGATGGATTAGAAATGTATAGAATATATAGATAGATATACACATTTAAATATGTTTAGGATAGATTTTTGTTTAAAAATGAGATATTTTTTATATAATGGATTAAAGGTAATCTAGAATATTAAGAATGTATTTTTTAGAATGTTAGGTTTATTTGTATGTAAATTATTATGTAATGGAATAAAGAAAATTGAAAAGATGTTTTAGATTTGAATTGAATTATTAATTAATTGAAACTTAATAAGATGAGATTATTCTTTGATGACATGGATGTTATTAGTTATGATAATTAACTGGATGAGATTTGAATTCTATATAATGGATTGAAATGATTTAAGGTCTGATATTATCTTGTCAGCTTAAAGAGATTGATTAATTGATGGATTAGATAGGTATAGGATAGATTAATATTTTATTTTAAATAGGGGAGATTAGTGGAAGAAGAAATAAATAAGATTTTGATAAAATTAAGAAAGTAGAACATACTTGGAAGGGATATCTGAATTGAAAATGTCTTTATTTAAAGTTAATTTGATTATGGTATTGTAAATTTATAAAGCTTTAAAACAGGTTCAGATTGAATAAATCTAAGCTAGAATTGGATATTTTAAATACACATGCTATTTGAGGGAAAAAAGAGAGGGAATATTGATGTATTGATTGTACTATGTGTATATGTTTTGTTCTAGGATGTTTGATTACCCTAGCACCACGGTGTGTCCTGAATACTTTATTATAAGAATTAAAAAAACAATAAAATTTCTTTTTTAAAAAAAAGAAATACGGGTCAGACAAAATTCTTCAACACCCCTACTTGACTACAAGCCCGTGCTAATGAATAGAACTAAAAAAAAGTGAATGCTTTGAGTTTGGTATACATTGCAGAAAATATTAGTTCACTGTAGCCAGATATAGCCAGATATATGACAAGAGGCAGGCATCTGCAAATTTGTGCAATGGGTAAATAATCAATTGCTTTTTGGCAATCTGATATGTAGTCAAACATATACCACAGGTATTCATATGTTTATAGAGCTCTGTTATATTCAGATTGCGAGTAGTAGTGTACATAATATGAACCAGAAGACTAAAATAAAGAAATCATCAGAATTAGGGTAAACTGTCAAGGTTACAAGCCCAAAATCAGAAATCAGGAGAGGTCCATGGAACTGAGTTTGGAAGAAGAACTGGTGGTGATCCAAAAATACCCACTCCACAAGAATGTTGCAGCACTGGTCCACAGCAAATAGAGCTCTAGAAATCACAAGCAGTGTTATCAGAACCAATCACAACCAGTCTCATAAGGTCTTAGAATTTAAAGAAATGTGCCTTTTGCCTAGAAGGGTGACAATATTGAATCTGGATGGCTATACTGAGATTTTAAGATGTCTCTTTCTCTAGTAGGGAAGTGTCTACGTGGTTGGTGATGTTGCATATTCAGTACAGACACGTTTCATTTTTATTATTACTATTTTATTATCTTTGCTTTTCTTATCAGATCCAGATTTCAAGGATCATTACAAGCACACATTTTCCATGGAATGAATATCATGTTTGTTGAATAAGAACACAGACTTCTTCAGTGGCTCCTTGTCTATCACAGTTGTGTCAATTCTTTCAGAAAGTGATGCTCTGCAGCAGGCAATTCCTGTGTAATTTGTCAATCGGAGTAATGTGTCTTTCCCCAGCTTTTCTCTCAGAAAGGAGATGTGAAATAGAAATAAAAGAGAAGAAGCTGAATGTCCTTCCATCATATTTTAAGGGGGGGAAAATCGTATGTTCCTGCTACTTCAGAAGAATGGAGTTTCAAATAATTAAGCAAAACACAGAGCAAAAGAACAAGCCCCCCCTACAAAATATGTTTTACATGAGCCCCAAAATGGTGACGTTAAATCAGATACCACTGTTAGCACAATGCAAGTGTGTTATGATACTGAAATGGTGTTGCATTTTGGATATAAATTAAAAAAATAAGAATTGAAAACTAAATAACTGGTATCAGAGGATGATTAATGCAAATTAAACTAGATACTATATCTACAGGGTTATTGTTTTGTGTCCTTCAGTTAGATTTTCATTCATTCAAAGCCTGCTCAAACAATATTATTTTCTGCCTTCTCACACAAAGAAATAAGAAGCCTTAAGGCAAAGAAACAGAGACGTTAATAATCTCCTGAGCTTTTTTTCATTCCTGGTAAGTAAAAATGTCTTTGATGTATACGAATCTAATTTCCAAAACGGAGGGGGAGCTTTCATTTTACAATAGATGCATGTCGGAAGCAACACGAAAAATCTAATAGATTTTTTTTAAAAAAATGGATAGAAAGAATGATGTCATTTAATTTTATTGATAGGAAAGGAATTATTTTTGCTAAGCTCCATCCCTTGATGTGTCTCCAGATTAAAGCTTGAGTGGGAATTTCTTTTGCAAAACTAACATCCTATGGGATTCTTTTTTGTATTGGAGTAGAACAATTATTGCTGGAACGCCAAAGTCAGTTCTAGAAATTAGATTATTCTATACATGAGAATCAACTCTTCATTACAAGGAAGAAGGGCCCTTAGGTCTAGTAGTGGGGCAAAATATGATTCCGGAGAAGCCACCTTTTGATCAACTTTTCCTTCCCTCCAGATGTGTGATGCCCATGTCAGTTCAGAAATAAAATCCAACACATATATAGGACACCAATTTTTATTCAGTATTTTAGAGAACACAGACAAACAGGAAAGGAAAAACATAAAAGAGTAGGGTGTCCATGAATAAACAAGGGATTTGTAAATGTAAGAAAATCATAATTTTCCAGTATATAATAAATAAATTAACTAATTGTGAATAACTGAATATATTACTTCTTTTTAAAATCTTGTAAGTTGCTATTAAGCTGTAATGGCATAAATATCAGGAACCATGGCAGGCACAGTATGAATCATAAAATGAAATTATTAACTACAATAAATTCTTTTCATGCTGCTAAAAGTCTGTTTTAATTTAAGAAGTCCTTTAAGGTTGAAACATAGACTTTATATAGAGAAAACCCAAATTTTGCATGTGGCACAAATGCATGTATTAAATTGTAATCTAGTAAAGGTTTCCAATTTGAATTAAATTCTAGATGTTGAAGCAAATTTCCACAAGAACACACTATGTTAATTACTGTCTTATCCTACATACCATCACAGTCATTGTCTCACTATACAAAAGAAGGAAGAAGTGCACACAACATGAAAAGCAACTGAAGCAGGTTTGGATTGTTATAGCATTTAATTTACTGTTTCATTGGATGTCTAGGTTTATAATCCATCAGCCTAAGGGGTTGCCTATTGGTATTATTCCTAATGAAATTATTCTTCATTTGTGATAGCATCTCTCTTTTCCTCATAACACTTGAATACAATTAATAAGATTTATTTAATGCATTTTTTTCCTGTTTTGGAATTCAGTGCTACCTATATATATATATATATATATATATATATATATATATATATATATATATATATATATATATATATATATATATATATATATATATATATATATATATATATATATATATATATATATATATATATATATATATATATATATATATATATATATATATATATATATATATATATATATATATATATATATATATATATATATATATATATATATATATATATACACATATATACATATATATATATACATATACATATATATATATATATATATATATATATACATATACATATATATATATACATATATATATATATACATATATATATATATACATATATATATATATATACACACACACACACACATATATATATATATATATATATATATATATATATATATATATATATATATATATATATATATATATATATATATATATATATATATATATATATATATATATATATATATATATATATATATATATATATATATATATATATATATATATATATATATATATATATATATACATATATACATATATATATATATATATATATCAAGTGTTTATTTTTTAGATTGCACCCTGTAAACCCAAATATGGGAGGAAGGAATCATTCTTTCCTTTTGCTTGTTTCAGCTCAACCCAGAGCCATCCTGCAAGCACAAATATATATATGTTGTTTAAAATTGTTGACAAAGAAATAAGGGATTTCTGATATAGCTATTTCGAGTTTCTTATTTTAAACAACATATATATATTTGTGCTTGCAGGATGGCTCTGGGTTGAGCTGAAACAAGCAAAAGGAAAGAATGATTCCTTCCTCCCATATTTGGGTTTACAGGGTGCAATCTAAAAAATAAACACTTGACACATATCCTTACTCCCTGACTACTGACAAAGCGGGAGAGAACTTGTGGCTCACTAGGTTAAAGCATCTGCTTAGCATGCAGACTGCCCAGGTTCGAATCCCGGAAGGGTGAGTTCTGACTGAAGAGAGTTAAGAAACTCGAAATAGCTATATCAGAAATCCCTTATTTCTTTGTCAACAATTTTAAACACCATATATATATTGTTTAAAATTGTTGATATATATATATGAGATCTCTTTCGTAACATCCATCTTAGAACCAAAAAGTCCCAAGAAACTGGTTGTGCTTATCTCTGGAGAAAGGATATCATATAGATCTCCAAGAAGAAACAATTTTGAAGTGATAAAGAGACATCTAAAAGGCACTGACTCCTCTCCTATTGAAACTCACAGGGAAGTGAACCCTCAGAGTCTCCCGTCATTTGAAACTCTCCTTGAAGTAGATCTTTCTGAAGGTATCTGGATAGCAAAAAGAGGGCTTTATAGGTAAAAAGCAGCACCCTGAACAATAATTCAGAAGCCAACTGGTAACTGATGCAGAATCCACATCTGCTGTTATGTGAGCAAAGGGATATTCACCTCTAGAAGGGAAATTGCTGCATTCTGTTCTTACAGTACTGCAGCTTCTGAGTAGCCACTGTATCAATTTATTGAGAGGTAAAAAGGATGTTTCTCTTGTCTATTATAACCACTGCTGAATCTTTTTGAACTTTGGTGGGCTTAACAAATCTGATCTAATCCATCCATCCATCTACCCATGTCCTTTATCAAAAAAATGATGCGAAGTTACAGCTCTACTGATAAAGTCTCAGTTCTGTGAACTGAGGCTCAGGAGAACACAGTAGTCTTGATCAGGGTGATGATGATGGTACGGCCTCATCTGGATGCTTGTCTGCTTTTCTGTGTTGCTTTGCTTGTTCCTCAAAAGATTCAAAATCCTTTGTTTCAATATCATGTCCTCAAGTGCACACTGGAACCTATACATTTATGCAAGATTTGTTTCTCACCCTGGTATTTATTCATGTGGAACAGCATCTACCAGCTGAACTAGTTATCTCATTTTGCTGAGTGTTGTTCAATTCTGAAGATCTTCGGGCAAAAGATGCATCATAGAAGAAGATGGAAGTGCAGGGATCATGGCTCAGCTGCCTGCCCTGTTCCACTCCCCATTCCTGATCCTTTTCTTTTAATACTGAAGGAAAAGACAAGGCTATAAGTCACCAAGCTTGCTTTTCTGACTGCTTAACTCCTTGTATAATGATATTATGCCAGACAGATAATCAAATTGTTTCTGAAGCCAGCCAGAACAGGGTGCAAAGTATTTCTTGGGTGTGCCATCTCCTTTCCCTGAATAAATCTATCATTTATGATTTATGAGCTGACACCATCACTAGAAAGTGTCAGGTGGCCACCTCAGGCTACTGATTGTGGGAATCCTGAGACAGCAAGAAATTATCATTTGTATTAATCATGTGGTTTATTGCCAGAGGCGTAAGTGAGATGTGAAGATTTTTCTGTTTAAGTGCCAAAACAAGTTGACTGCCTTGCCTCTTACCTTTTTCTTCATCTTTCTTTCTGCTTTGAGGACAAGTTGGTAACTGAATATCATAGTATCAAAGCTTTGCTTATTATGCATCTCTGTGCAATTACTTATTTCTAATCCTGGGTTTCAGTTTGAACATGACTGTTAATGTTACATTATTTATCTCTCCTTGCTCTGTTTACTAGACAGGCATACAGCTAAAATTGTATTTTTCTCAACCTCTTAATAGATATAAATGTCACATAAATAAATAATTTCCAGTATAAACGTACACTAAAATTAGCTGATTCCTTAATAAATCATTTTAAATTAAGCATTAAGTAATACAGATAAATCAGTGGAAAGTATGTAGAAGACATATTGCAGATAACATTTTTAAATAATACTCTTTTCTCAGATCAGCCTCACAACAAGCACTTCATCCATTTGGGGCATATAACAATCAGAGAGTATTTTAAAGTATGACATAGACTTTCTGAGAGACAGCTTGATGCAGGAGTTAAGACACCAGGCTAGAAAACAGTAGGACTTGAGTTCCAGTCCCACCTTAGGCATAAAGCCATCTGGATGACTTTCATCCAGCCAGTGACTTTCTCTCTGCCCTAGGAGAAGGAGCAATGGCAAACTATTTCTGAAAAATCCTTTCCAAAAAACCTGCAGGAACCTATCCAGACAGCCTCTGAGAATTGAATGGGGAAAAAGGCAGACTGTGTAGTAGTCAGAAAGACACTTGGAAGTTTCATCCTATGAGTAGCTGGTGGGAGGGGAGATGACTGGTTTGTAAAAAGCCTAATCCAGATTATATGTTATATTTTTCTTCATACTGCTTACATTAGCATTTGAAAACCTGAGCTAGAAAGGAGGAATGCAAATCATTATTTGGTTGGAAAATGAAATTGAAGATATGCGGCAAAATCACAGGCAAAAGGAGAGGGGAGGAGTTAAAAGATGTTCCAGCATGGAGTCACTCCAGAGGAGGAAATGACAGAGGCCAGACCAGTGAAGTCTTTATCTGATGGTTCCCAAGAGAATGTTTTCTGATGAGATTCTTGTAAGTAGGTGATCGACAATAAAGAAACTGCTTGGCCTTTTCACAGAGTTGTTCTGGTTGTTTGTGCCTGAAAATTATGACATTAGGCAGCTTTGGCTTCATTTGGTAAGATGTAGAGGGGACCATGACCATGTTAATTAACAACTTTTTAAAAAAAATTATGAAAAATCCTGCTCTATTCAGAATTGAACTCATTGTAGTATTGTCTTGGCATATGCATGATTTGTTTGAGTCAATACCTTGATAAGATGTCATAAGTTTTTAATTAGAGTATCAGAGAACTTAGTCATCCAAATAAATCTATACTCATCTGTATCCTTTATGACTTACTCTTTTTTTTAAACTTTTATTAAAACAATAAACATTGAACATAAAATCATATTATGCAGCAATCATCATAGCACCTGATATGCAACACTAAGTATTAGTCTTTGTAAACTTCTGATTTGGTAAACATTTTTCACTCCTCACGTCAAGCCTCAACTATACGCCTGTTACACTTTATTTGATTGGTGTTTCTCTTACCTATAGTCTATCCACTGTTTCTAGTCTATCACATATTATTCATCTCAGTATTAGTACAATCTTTTTTGATCCCTAACCAACGATCCTGAGGTAGAAATTCAATAACCTGAGGTAGATATTCAATCCGCTTTTTCAATATTAAAGTGATCAACATTAAACATAAGATCCTATTGCTAAGCAATCATCCTAGAACATAGCATACAACATTAGGTATTAATCTTTGTAAACATCTGTTTTAGTAAACGTTCTTCCCTCCTCCCTTCCATCTTCAAGTATACTCCAAATACCTTTTGTTTGATTAGAGTTTCTCTTATATATGGTCTACCTACTGTATCTATCGCATATCGTTCGTTTGCACTTCTGAATTGACTTCGTCCCCGTAATAGTGCAATCTTTTATAGTCCCTAGCCAGAGATCCTGAGGTAAAAGTTTCATAACCTGAGGTAGGGATTCAGTCCGCTTTAGCAGTATTAAAGCAAACAACATTAGTCATAAGATCATGTTAAGAGGCATTAGTCCTAGAACATAAACATTCAACATTGGGTGTTAGTTTTTGTAAACATTTGATTTGTTAAACATTCTTTCCTCCTCCCGTCGAGCCTCAGCTAAATGCCAGCTGCATTCTGTTTGATTGGTGTCTCTCTTGGATATAATCTATCCACTGTTTCCAGTCTGTCAAATATTGTTCATTGGAGCGATCTTTCAAGTATGCTGATATTTTCGCCATTTCCGCCAAATTTGTTACTTTCACCATCCATTCTTCAATAGGCGGTATTTCTGGATTCTTCCAGTATTGTCCCACCAACAATCTTGCTGCTGTAATCAAGTTCAGAAATAAGATTGTCTCTGAGGTAGTGAAATCCTTTGTGATCCCTAACAGAAAAACCTGAGGTAGAAATTCTATACGCTTTTTAAAAATGGTTTGGAGTGTCTACCATATCTTCCTCCAGAATGCTTTTATTTTTCTGCATGTCCACCATATGTGAAAGTAAGTAGCCTCCCCGTCCCCACACCTCCAGCATTTGGGCTGGGAGTCCGGGTAAATGAGTGATATTTTTTTTGGGTCTAGGTGCCATCTATAGAACATCTTGTAGAAGTTTTCCCTTAAGTGTTGCGATTTCGTGAATTCTACATTCCTCACCCAGATTTTCTCCCACGTGTCCATGGCGATAGAGTGTCCAAAGTCTTGTGCCCACCTTATCATACAGTTCTTGACTAGCTCAGTTTCAGAGTCCATTTCTATCAGGATGCTGTACACTCGTTTGATGTGCATGATCCCCTGCTCTCTAATCTGTTTAATTAGGTTCTTGTCAGTCTGTGATACACCCTTTTTCTTGTCTTTGTGCCACCGTGATTGCAGTTGTAGATATGATAGCCAGGTTCCTCCTATTCCTTCCCTTATTAGCATTGTTTGGGGTTTCAGGGAGAATCATTTTCTTCCTTCCAGTACAAGTTCACTGTATGGCACCACTTCTTGCCCTTGGGATAAGTTTGTGTCCCCTATTGTGTGTCCGGGGATCGTCCAGATGGGGATCTTGTTGTGTAACAGGTATTTATATTTCTTCCAGACCCAAAGCAATGGAATTCGTAATGGGTTCTCTCTGAAGTTCTTGTCAGCCTTTTTGTCGTATACCAAGTATGCGTGCCAGCCGAATAGGAGGCCCTGCCCTTCAATATTCAGTATTCTATCATTTGTCATGTTGATCCAGTCGCTCAACGCCACCAGTGTCGCTGCGTAGTAATATAGCTTTAGATTAGGCATTTTGAGTCCCCCTCTCTCCCTTGCGTCTTGGATGATTTTTAGTTTCACCCTCGGTCTCTTGCCGTCCCAAATAAATCTGTTGATGTCCTTCTGCCAGTTGTCTAAGTCCGCATCCTTCTTGAGTATGGGTAGCATTTGAAAGAGAAATAGAAATCTGGGTAAGACGTTCATCTTTACTGCAGTCAGTCGTAATGTTTCCCACCTTTCCAGGTCTGTTTGTATCTTATTCCACAGGACCTCGTAGTTGTTCTTGTATAATTTTGCATTCGTTGATTCTATCTCCACCCCTAACTATTTGACTTTCTTGACTATTTCACGACCCGTTATTCTTTCCAAGTCCCGTTTTGCTTGGTTGTCTAGGTTTTTGACTAGCATCTTCGTTTTTGATATATTTACTTTGAAGCCCGACACCCTACCATAGTCTTCCATTATCTCCATCAATCTCCTTGCTGACTGTGCTGGTTGCGACATTGTCACCAGCAAGTCATCCGCAAAGGCACATAGTCTGTAGTCTTGCTGTTTAATCTGTATGCCCTTTATGTCCTCTGCCGCTCTTATCCTGTTCAGTAAAATTTCCAGCGTTAGGACAAATAGCAGGGGTGACAGCGGGCAACCCTGTCTCGTGCCTCTCTCTATGTTGAATGGATCTGTTAGGTCTCCGTTCACAATGATCTGGCCTGTTTGTTTCTGGTAAATTGCCCGTATGGAGTTGAGAAATTGTGCTCCCATTTTCATCTTCTGGACCAGGTTCGTCAGGAACGGCCAGTTCAGTCTGTCGAAGGCTTTTTCTGCATCCACAAACATAAGAGTGGCGGGTACCTGTTTGTGCCTGTCCAAGTACTCTATTATGTTCAACAGCTGTCTCACATTGGTTTTCATCTGGCGTCCTTGTATAAATCCCCTTTGGTCCGGGTGTATTGTTTTTTGCAGTACAGTCATTAGTCTATTGGCCAGAATTTTTGTGAATATTTTGTAGTCCGTGTTAAGTAGTGAGATGGGTCTGTAGTTTGCGGGTTGTGTGTTATCTTTCCCCTCCTTGGGGATTAACGAAATATAGGCTGTTTTCCAGGATGGTGGGACTTGGCCTCCTTCTTGTATATTGACAAATAGCTTTCTGAGGGGTTCTAACATCTCTTCCTGGAGACACTTGTAGTAAGTCGCTGTTATCCCATCCGTCCCTGGCGATTTTCCTGTTTTCAGTTGTTTGATCACTGAATGTATTTCCTCCTTTGTGATTACGGCATTCAGGGCCTCTCTTTGTGTATCGGTGATTGCCTGTATCTTTTCGTTTTGTAGAAACTTATCTGTCTCTTTGTCCTGTGTCTTCTCCTCGGCGTATAGCTTCGAGTAGAATTCTGTGAAGGCTTTCTTAATGGTTTCTTGTAGAAATTCCTCCTTGCCTTTGTATTCTATCTTTTCAATTATGCGGGATTTCTGTTTCTTTCTTAGGATGTAGGCCAGCCATCGACCCAGTTTGTTGGCCTTGCAGAATGTCTTGTGTTTTGCATATTGTATGTTCCTTGCAACTTGGTCTGCCATCAACATGTCAAACTGCTTTCTTAATATCTTAATTCCTTCTTTGGTGACTTTGTCCTCTGGTCTTTTTATTAATAGCCGCTCTTTCTTACTTATCTCCTCTTCTAGCTCTTTTCTTTTTTGTTCTTGTTTGCGGCGGTGCCTTTTATTCATGTCCATAAGAATCCCACGCATGTACGCCTTGCTGGCGTCCCAAATCATTTCTATTGGTGTTTCGTTGTTCATATTTATGCTGAAGAATTCCTTCATAGCATTTTTGCATTCCGCCACCTTTTCTCCATGTCTAAACAGGTTTTCATTAATTCTCCAGGATCTCGTCTGTCTCACGCCGTGTCTTAGTTCCATCCTCACCGGCTTGTGATCTGTTAGCACTTTGGGTAGGATTTTCACCGCGTTTAGACAAACTAACAGGTCGCTTGATGTTAATATAAAGTCAATTCTGGAGAATGATTGGTGTCTGTCAGAGAAAAAAGTGAATTCTTGTTCTTTGCCGTGCCTTTCCCTCCATACGTCCGTCAATTCGAGGTCTTCCTTCATGTCAAAGAAGGATTTGGGCAACTTGGAGTGCTTTTGCGGGTTCGGTGCATTTCCTTTTTTTGTCTAGGGCGATCTCTATGATTCCGTTCTAGTCGCCCAGTATAATGTAGGATCTGTAGTTAAGTTGTATTATTTTCTTGTGTATCCGTTTGTAGAATTTGCCTTGTTGTTGATTTGGTGCGTATATGCCCATTACTAGAATCTTCTTATCTTCTTGTGTTATCTCAATTGCCAGGTATCTACCCTGGGGGTCAGACTCTATTAGCTTAGCTATTACGTGTTTCTTTACATATATAACAACCCCATTCTTTTTTCTTGGCGCTGCTGCCACAAAGTGTGCTCCTAGTTTGTAATTGGTCAGGTATTTCTGGTCTGCCGCTCTGATGTGTGTTTCTTGTAGGCAGGTTATATCGCTTTTATCTTGGTTCAGGTAGTGGAATATTTTCCTCCTTTTCTGAGGAGAGTTTAGTCCATTAACATTCCAGGTCAGATATTTAGTTGCCATTGTCAGTTTCAGGATACTCTTGCGAGACCACTTCTGTTGTTTTTTCCTCTGCCTTCTTCTTTGGTCTCGTTCCCATGATATCCGGAATGGTGTACATATTGAGTTGTGGGGTCTTGTCTTGCTGGTGAGTGCGATCAGTAGTGGGTCCATGTGGCCTGCCCTCCATAGGCCGCTCTGCTTCATTGGTTTTGTTGCCCTCTGTTCTCCGTGTCATCGTGTCTCTAGGTGGACCATTCCTGTCTCCTGTTGTTGTGCCGGTCCGTGCTTCTGCGTGGTTTGCTCGTTGTTCTCGATCCCTCCCGCTGCCTATTGGTCCATCTGTGTCTTCTCCCATAGTGTGGCGAGGGCCTTCTGACCTCAGTTCCTTTTCCAGGAAGTCTTTGGCTTTCTGGACCGAGTTCAAGTGGCGTCTCTTGTTTCTATAGATAAGTGACATCCCTGTTGGGATTTCCCATCTATAGTGCAGAGCACGGAGTCTCAGTTCATTGGTCAGGAATTTGTAGTCCCTTCTGTCTCGCTGGGGGGATCTCTTTCAGTACCTTCACTTCCTGCTCTCCTATACAAAATTTCTTTCTATAGGAAGTGATAGAGATGAGGTTCCGAAGCCCCTGCGTTGCAAAGTGGATGACTACATCTCTTGGTTGGTGTCTGGTTGCTGACCTCCATGAACCGACTCTGTAGATTCTGTCGAATTGCCACGCAATCTCTTCGGGTCCCTTAGCTAGGAATGTTGCCAGGGCCCCTACAAAGGTCCTGAGCAGGTCTCCTTGGGTTTCATTTGTGGTCTCATTCCACCCTCTGAACCTGATTGCAGATGCCATTTGCCAGTATTGCATCATGGTGGTCTGATCTTGGGCCGCCCCTTTCATCTCTGTTATTTGTCCCTTGATGTGGTTTTCCACTTCTTTCATCTTCTTTTCTGTATTCTCCCTGATTTCTTGAATGTTCTTCTCCATTTCCTCTTCTATTTTCTTGTAGTGATCTTGCATCGCTTTCTTCATTTGGTCCATGTCTGCGGTCATCGCCCTGCGTTGTTCTTCCCACTTTCTCTCTAGGTCTCTGCTGTGATCCGCCAATATCTGTTTTATGTCCCTATATCTTTCCTCCATCTTCTGTTCTGCTTCTATGCATCTTTTCTCCATCCTCTTGTCCATTGCTTCTAATTTTCTATCCATGCCATCCATCCTTTTTACCAGCGTATCTATTGTCTCTTTTAGTTCTTGGATCATGTATTCCGTTGTGGAGGCCTGGGTTGGTGTATGGATCTGAAGGCCTGCTGCTGGATGGGGAGATGTGGGGGTGTGTGGGGTGTTTCCTGACAGGTTAGAGAGCTGGTCCGAGGAGGATGCCATTCCTTTCGTGTGTGGCAGTTTTGTCTGTTTCGTCCGTTTGGCAGCCATTTCGAGCTTCTCCTCCTGTTGGTCTGTCCACCCTTAAAACCACCCCTTAATGCAAAGAATTGTGGGAGAATTGTTCCTGTGCAAGATTGTCAAGCTTTTAGGATAGGTTGAATCAAGTTCTTCTGTTAGAAGTTAGCAAGTGGTCATGTCTCATAGTTCTTATTTTAACAGCAAAATAATAATCCACTAGGGGGTGTAGTTTGTTTTCGAGTAAGCTTTGCTGTACTGGCAGGGGTGATACAGGGATGAGAGGATCTGTGGCTTGGGGTTTGTGCTGATGGCCCTTTTCCCAAGGTGCTGTACAACTAGGCTTCAATCACCTAAACAGTCAGGCTTCAGGCTTTTGAATAGTTTCTCAGGAATTAGGCTCTGAGCTTGACTCTTTTATTCTGAAGCCTCGTCTTAGCCAGGGAAAAATTTGGTCCTTTTCTATGGCTTCAGGGTCTGAATTCCCCAAGCTCGCCATCCACTGTGGGGAAGGGAGGACTGCGTTTCCATAAGGTTTCCCCCCTTCCTTGCTGCGTTGCCTTGGCTCTTCTGCTTGATCCTCTCTTCCTCAGCCCGCCCGGCTCCTCCTTGCTGCCTCCAGTGTGTTTTCTGGGTCTGGGGGGTCTTCTGGGGGTCTTGTGAAGGTCCTCCCCCCGCTGCTAGCCTCTCCCTGCTATTATCATCCCTCGATGCTCTAAACGGCCCCCTCTGGTCTTACCGCCGCCGTCAGCCGTCCTCTTCCTGCTCCCGTCGGTTCTCTGCCTTCGCTCCCTCTGGCTTCTATCAGTTACGGGGCCTCCTGGCCTTTCTCTCGGCCTCCTCAGGTCTGCTGGCCGATCTGCCGGCCGCTGTCGGCTTCCTCTGCTCCTTCCTGTGTCTGTGGGGGACTTTCGGTGGCGATTTCCGCCTCGCTTCGCCGGACTGCTTTGCGTTGCGGGTCTTCTTCGGGTGCGCCTACCTCCCCGGCGCACCCTTCCCGCCGGCTTCTTTCGTCCTGGGAGCCTTTGGGGCCTCTCGGCCTCTGCAGGCCTGCCGGCCGGCCGGCCAGCCACCGCCGGCTTCGGCTTTGTTCGGTGCTTGTGGGGGACCCTCGGCGGCGCTTTTTGTTTCGCCGGGCTGCGCTGAGGGTCCCCTTCGGGTGCGCCTACTTCTCTGGCGCACCCCTCTCTCACAAGATCGATTTTTTTTGAAAAATAGTGACGCTCCGTTCCGGAGCTTTCCTAGGGAGGCTCCGGTCCTCGTGACCGGAACCGGAAGTCTTATGACTTACTCTTAAGTAGATCTGAACAGATGAATGCATGAAAATTCATCACTAACCTTTATGCTATTAATTCCAAATTGTCATAGAACAGTAATCAGGATTTTCTCAGCAACTCATCTGTAGTTGCTATGACTCTTGGTAACAAATTTATATGCAAATAATGATCTCCATTTAGTTGCGCCAAGCTGTGATCTTGTGTTTGTTAACTTCCCTGCTGAAGCTGCTTACACTTTTGATTTATTTTTGATGTGTCATTTACAACAGCAAGGTGGAAGCATCTGAACAAAGGGTTAAAAGGCAAGATTAAGCTTGCATTGCTTTCAGGTCAATTGAGCTGACATTGCACAGTGTTGTATCCCTTTTTAAAGTATACTCAGTAGAACAAAACGATAGTCTTCTCGGCTAAATCAAAGGCCATGGATCTTCAATGGAGGTTGCTAATGTTTATAAGAAAAATAAATCTACTGAACACAGTGGACATCATGAATGTGTATTTGGTCTTAAACTGTGTTATCTCATCTGTTTGCCTCAGAAGAATTTCTATTAATTAACCTATTGAGGGAGGTATAGAATCTTGCTGATTCACATACAGACATTCCTAGAGACTAATTTTTCTAGCAGTCATAAAGCTGCACTGTAAGATAAAACTGGTCATTCCATGCAAATACTTAAAAGCTACCTTACACCAAATGAAATTAAGTATGAGTTACCCTACACACAATGCTACACAGTGCTGTACACAAGTGAAAAAGCCTTCCTGGCTCAAACTCAACCTTCCAATGACTATAAATAGGAAGTTTGTTGGAGCTTTGCTAAAATTGCGGTCATGTCCTCTGCATTCTCAGTTTTGTATTAAGCGTGCAATTTTGAACTTCCGTCTAACTCGAACTAAGACAGTCTTGAATCTCAGACAACTGGAAGAGTTCAGGACAAATTTTTACTCCCCAGAAGTGGTGTGGTGGCCTAGTGATGAAGATACTTACCTCCTATTCAGAAGGCTAAGAGTTCAATCTTAGGTAGTGGCAGGTATTTCTCTGGAACATGTATAAAGGCCTTCATTCTGTTATTTGTCTCTGTTATTTTAGCCTATTTCTTTAACCAGTAAGATACGATTTCAGGGAATTGTATTTCTTTCTTCTAAGTTACCACCTATGTCACCCATATATCATAATGAGAAAAAATATTTTATTTTATTTATTTATTAAATTTCTATGCCTGAAATATCTGAAGAATACTTTTTGATAAGGACGACGACAATGATGATGATGACAGTAATAATAATAATGCATCATGTGTGTTTACCAAGACATGATGTCATTCAGAAAGCTATGATAATTACAACATTTTATTCAATAAAATTAGTGGGATAAGCAGCCTCTACAATAACCCAACTTAAAAAAAAAGTCTTTAAAATAATTTAAAATGCCATCAAAGTTTCAGAGAGATGAAAGAAAAGATGGAACTCAGAGGAATGGAAAGAAGAAACAGGATTATAGAGAAAAATTAGAGCAGATGAATTCTAGAGGATTTATTATGTAGTTTTTTGAGCCAACTATCTATTCACTTAATTGCTGTGCCACTTAATTAGCTTGCTAATCAAAAAGTCATGGGGTATTTTATTAAATACTTTCCTGAAATCAAGATACATTATCTGCAGTATTCCCACAGTGGGTGTTTCTGTCACCAAGCTGAGTGCTTTGGAAAGTATCTAGATGTGTCTTTGTGAGAAAAAAAATGTCAGACTTTCCACTGCATACCGTAGAAGTGTTCCATCTCTGCCTAGAGAGGAAGCCTCTAACTCTCTACAGAGGCCTGTGGTAGTGGCATCTTCCATCATCTCGGCTTTCTGTAATCTTGAACTGGGTTATTTTTTCAATATTGACGCTGCCTTTTGAGTGGATCAGAATAACAGAATAGCAGAGTTGGAAGGGACCTTGAACCTCTTCTAGTCGAACCCCCTGCTCAAGCAGGAAACCCTATACCATTTCAGACAAATCGTTGTACAATCTTTTCTTAAAAACTTCCAGTGTTGGAGCACCACAACTTCTGGAAGCAATCTGTTCCACTGGTTCATTGTTCTAACTGTCAGGAAATTATCATTTTATAATCTTGATTTTATCCCTCTGTTAATGCAGCCTAGGACTTTTTCAAGAGCTGCAACACACATTGGCTCATAGTAAACGTGTTTTAACGTTCACAACTTCTGGAGGTAAGTGGTTTTACTGATTAATTGTTCTAATTGCCAAGAGATTTCTCCTTAGTTCTAGGTTGGTTCTCTCCTTGATTAATTTCCATCCGTTGCTTCTTGTCCTGCCTTCAGGCGCTTTAGAGAGTAGGTTGGCCCACTCTTCTTTGTGGCAGTTGCTATCATGTCACCCCAGTCCTTTGTTTCATTAAACTAGACATGCCCAATACCTGCAACTGTTCTTCATACATTTTAGCCTCCAGTCCCCTAATCATCTTTGTTGCTCTTCTCTGCACTATTTCTAGAGTCTCGACATCTTTTTTATGTCGTGGCAATCAAAACTGGATGCAGCATTACAAGTATGGCCTTACCAAGGCATTATAAAGTAATAGTAGTAGTAATAGTAGTAGTAGTAAAGTTGGAAGGGACCTTGGAGGTCTTCTAGTCCAACCCCCTGCTCAGGCAGGAAACTCTATACCATTTCAGACAAATGGTTGTTCAGTCTCTTCTTAAAAACTTCCAGTGTTGGAGCACCACAACTTCTGGAAGCAATCTGTTCCACCGGTTAATTGTTCTAACTGTCAGGAAATTATCATTTTATAATCTTGATTTTTATCCCTCTGTTAATGCAGCCTAGGACTTTTTAAAGAGCTACAACACACATTGGCTCATAGTTGAGTGATTGTCCACTAGGATTTCAAGATCCCTGTCGCAATTACTGCTATTGAGTCAGGTACCACCTATACTATACTTGCACATTTGTTTTTTCTTGCCTAAATGTAGAACCTTACTTTTTTCACCACTGAATTTCATTTTGCTAGATAGGGCCTAATGTTCAAATCTGTTGAGATCCTTCTGTATCTTAAGTCTATCTTCTGGAGTGTTGGCTATTCCTGCCAGGTTGGTGCCATCTGCAAATTTGACGAGTTCCCCATCTATCCCCTCAACCAAATAATTGGTGAAGATATTGAAGAGAACCAGGCTCTTCACTGGTGACTATATAGTTCTATCCTTTCCCCTTGTTGTTATGATTCTTCTTTATTTCAAAAAGACTTTGAGTTTTCTCTAGAAAACTCAGTTATTAAAGAACAAGTCTTTTTTTTTTTAAAGCACACTGAGTAACCTTTGGAAGTTTGTAAAATAAATTAGTTTTTAGATGTATTAGTACAATTTTCAGAGATAAAAAGAGACAAACTTAGATTAGTCTTTCCAATAAAGTTCTTATATATTTGCTTACTCATTGTTGTGGGTGTCTCTAGACCAGCTTGGGAAATGTCAGAGGATGAGGAGGAGCAGCCAGGCCCCTCTGGGTGTTTTCCCCTCCCGGCAGCCGAGACTGACAGTGAAGAGATTGGCATGCAGTCTGGGTCAGAATCTCAAAGCGGGGAGTCAGACTTGGAACAGGAAAATATATGGCTTGATCCGAGATTCCGAAGGTTTTATAGGCGGAGGTGTCAGTTACGTGGAAAAAGGAAGCCATGGGGGAAGTGACGTATCGAAAACTATATTAGAAGGTGAAGGAGGGACTAATTCTTTGTCACGAGCAACGTTAATATCAAGTAGTAGCTTGATACCTCGAGGAGTTAGTTTGAACTCAGTTTTCTGGTGTTTTTGGAATCTACGGAAGATTAATGAGGACTTGGACAACCTGAGAGATAAAGAGTGAGTTATTGGAAGGGGGGGAGCGCATGTTTAAGCTGAATGTAAATAAATCAGACTCGGCCGTTCCGCAAACGAACTGCTAGCATCTTGCTTTGAAGTGAATCTCTTGAACTGTGTTAAATAAAACTCTTAAAGAAATATTCCTGTGGACTTTACTAAGCTGAGAAGGGCCGGATACAACAGATTGCTCGTGACCAAGAAGAAAAAAAACAAAACCATAGTCCGAGCTTTCAGTACTGCGCAAGTCCAGTGACGTCATGGAGCAGCTTCTAGCTGATAATCCTGCTCTGTATCAACTAGTTCAAGGTCTCCAGCTACAAATTGGCAATTTGCAGCAGCAGATTCAGCAAGCTGCAGTAGCTCCAGCCCCCCCTCCCAGAAGAAGCAGGTGTTATTTAGCATTGCCTGATAAGTTTACTGGAGAGCGTAGTAAATTTCCAGCTTTTTAAAACCAATGCAGAACATTCATTGCTTCAACTCCAGCAGATTTCCAGCTTGATGAGACTAAAGTGGCTTTTATTTTAAGTTTGCTCTCTGGTCCAGCTGCTGATTGGTCATCTCCTCTGATAGACAGACAAGATCCTGTCCTGCGCAATTATGCAGGATTCTGCCAGCTGATGGAAAGAGAATTTGCTGACCCCCTTCGTAGACAAAACGCCACCAGGCGGATACGAGAGCTACGTCAAGGATCGCGCTGCGTAGCGGAATATATATCAGATTTTCGCCGCCTAGCTCAAGAAATTAATTGGAATGAAGAGGCTCTCATAGAAATCTTTCAAGATGGCCTGTCTTCCCAGATCTTGAATGAATTTAGACATACTGTAATGACCGCGACCCTGGATGCCTTATATCAACATTGTTTGGCTATTGAGGCGCAAACGCAAGCCACGGATGCCCGCCTGGTCAAACAGATGGTTCCAGTCACCGGAAGTGCCAAGCCAGTTCCTGCACCACGCAGAGGATTCCAGACCCTACCTATCACTCCACCCATCCTGGCACCCAGACGTATTTTCCAACCACTGCCGGCTTACACTGAGAGGCGTCCTGTACCCATGGCCAGAGATGAGCCCATGGATCTTGGTGCAGCCAGATCTCGCTTGACCGAGGCTGAGAAGGCAAGACGGAGAGCTGAGGGATTGTGCCTGTACTGTGGAGAGATGGGTCACTTCGTCATGGCCTGCCCCCAGAAACGACGTGGTACGGCAGGTCCTACTTCTGTTCCAGCTCGGCCTCCTACTCAGCAGTTTCAAGCCACCTTGCCGGGAAACGGCCAGAGCCCGGCCTAATGGAAACATTGGGTCGGGCAGGCGCCAAACCCAGTTCCAGTTCCGCAGACGAAGACCCCGGTCCTCCGAGACATTTGATCCTAGCAACCAATATACTTCTGGGAAATCATGCCCAGGGCATTCCGGCACCCGCCTTGTTGGATTCTGGAGCCACCACTAATTTCATGGATGAAGCTTTCGCTCGTCAGCATGCCATACCTTTGTGCTCCGTTAAGCCGCCTATGTTGGTTGAGACAATCGATGGTCGTGAGTTGTTGTCTGGACCGATCAAGTTCATGACCCAGCCCATACGCCTGGTCATAGGACAACATGAAGAAGCCATCCAATTATATGTTACCAAGGGACTTCATTTCCCCTTAGTTCTCGGCCTAGCCTGGTTGAGAACCCATGATCCTTGTGTGGTGTGGTCCCAGAACTTTGTTTCATTTCCCAGTTTGCAATGCGTAGACCACGTACGCCAATTTTGCGCAGCCCAGCTACCATCCCACCCTGACATCACCTTGCCGGCCGACCTAGTGGACTTTGCAGATATATTCAGTGAGAAAGAGGCAGACCAATTGCCTCCGCATAGACCATATGACTGTGCCATTGATTTGCTGCCAAATGCCAAGCTTCCAAGGGGACGCCTTTACTCCATGTCAGAACCCGAGTTGGCCGCATTAAAAGACTTTGTGGACAAAAACTTGGCCAGGGGTTTCATCCGTCCCTCTTCCTCGCCTCTGTCAGCTCCTGTATTATTCGTGAAGAAGAAAACCGGAGATTTACGGCTATGCTGTGACTATCGCAAGCTCAATGCCATCACGGTGCGCAACCGGTACCCTCTGCCTTTGATTCCTGATCTCATGGACCGTCTCCGATCAGCAGCCATCTTCACCAAGATAGATCTACGGGGTGCTTACAACCTGGTTCGCATCCGAGAGGGGGACGAGTGGAAGACCGCGTTTGGGACCAGGTATGGTCATTTTAAGTATACAGTCATGCCCTTTGGACTCACCAATGCTCCGGCCGTCTTTCAACATTTCATGAATGACATCTTCCTGGATTTATTAGATCAATTCGTGGTGGTTTACCTCGATGACATCCTGATCTACTCCCCGTCACGAGCAACTCATCTCCAGCATCTCCGGCAAGTTCTGCAACGCTTGAGAGAGCATCACCTTTACGCCAAGTTAGAGAAATGTCAATTCTATCAAACCACCATTGAGTTTCTGGGACATGTGATTTCTCCACAAGGCATCGCCATGGATCCTGGCAAGGTTGAGGCCTTGCAAACCTGGCAACCACCATGTAAAGCAAAAGATGTCCAAAGACTTTTGGGATTTGCGAACTATTACCGGATATTCATTCCGAGGTTTTCTGCCTTGACTGCGCCCCTTACTCGACTGTTACAGAAAGGCATTAAGTTCCAGTGGGGCGATGCCGAGCAACAGGCGTTTCAGACCCTCAAAAAGGCGTTTGTTCAGGAACCCATTCTCAAGTATCCAGATCCTTGTCGTCCCTTTGTAGTGGAGGCCGACGCCTCAGATGTTGCTGTAGGGGCCGTGCTTCTTCAAACACGCCAAGATGGCGGCCCCCTGTTCCCGTGTGCTTATTACTCCAGGAAACTGAGTCCCTCCGAACGCCATTATACCATTTGGGAGAAGGAGCTATTGGCCATCAAGACTGCTTTTGAGACCTGGAGACACCACCTGGAAGGAGCCCGCTACCAAGTTGAAGTTCGGACTGACCATAAAAACTTGGAATTTCTGCAATCTGCCAGGAAATTGAATCAACGTCAGATCCGTTGGTCTTTGTTCTTCGCTCGATTCAACTTCAAAGTCACCTACATTCCGAAAGGGTACAACAAAAGAGCAGATGCCTTGTCCCGTAAACCTGAGTATCTACAGATCAAGGACCCCTTACCGCTTCGAACCATTCTGCCTGTCGAATCGATCGCAGCCGTGCACGATCCGGTAGATCTACGACGACAGATTCGGGAAGCGCAACAACTAGATGACTTTGTGGCACAGAGGAAGCAAGAGGTGGGTCCCGACTCACCTTGGACCTTGTCCGAGGGTCTATTACGCTTCCGCAACCTGTTATATGTTCCAGCAGGCCCACTCCGTGGTCTCATTCTGACTCAATGCCATGATAACCCTGCGGCGGGTCATTTTGGTCTCTTTAAGACTCTCCACTTAGTGTCTCGGACTTTTTGGTGGCCCAGACTTCGCCATGATGTTTATTCTTATGTGAATTCCTGTGTACGGTGCCGTCAGGCAAAACATGCCACAGGAGCCCCTCCGGGATTGTTACAGCCGTTGCCCACGCCGGAGAGACCCTGGGGGGCTATTTCCATGGACTTCTTGACTTGTCTACCTGTTTCTGCCGGCTACACCGTTGTCTTTGTAGTGGTGGACATGCTGACCAAGATGGCACATTTCATTCCTTGCCGAAGAATACCGACAGCCAAGGTCACTGCTCAGCTGTTCATTCAACATATCTTTCGGCTACACGGTTCACCTGACAAAATAGTGTCCGACCGAGGAACCCAGTTCACCTCGGCGTTCTGGAGAGAACTCATGTCTGCGCTTCAAGTCCAAGTTAATCTAGCCTCCACGCATCACCCAGAGACTGATGGGAGTACAGAGAAAGTGATTGGCATCCTGGAGCAGTATTTGCGTTGTTTCATCAACGACCAACAGAACGATTGGTCCAAATATCTCTCCGTGGCCGAATTCGCTTTCAACAACTCTCAGCACACTTCCACTCAGACCACTCCGTTTTTTGCCAACTACGGCTATCATCCCAGATTTTTCCCGCTCACGCTCCTTGATTCTCCGGTTCCAGTTGCAGAGGACTATTTATCCGAGCTCCAGTCAGTCCAAGAGATGGTTAAGCAGCACTTGACTAAGGCCAAGGAAGACTACAAGAGGGTTGCAGACCGCTCTCGTCGCGACACGCCGCCGTTGGCTGTTGGAGATCGGGTTTGGCTCTCCACCAAGTACTTGTTTCCAGGGAGAATTCACCGCAAGCTTGACCAACGTTTCCTGGGTCCTTTTCCTGTGGAGAAGGTCATCAATCCAGTGACCTATCGTTTGACTTTGCCTAGGTCTCTTCGTGTACATCCCGTGTTTCATCGCTCCTTGCTTGTTCCTGTCTACCCTGATTCTCCGCTTCGACCTCCTGATCCGGGCCCGACAGATCGCCGTGCTCAAGTTCCTGTTTCCCGGTTGGAGGTGTCCGGCATCCGAGATTCCCGATGGCTCAACGACCGCTTCCAATATTTGGTTGATTGGACCGGGGGTGGGCCAGATGCTTGCTGTTGGGTAGATGCTCATGCTATTGAGGCTCCTGGGTTAATTTGGGATTTTCATGCTGCGTTTCCCTACAAACCACATCCCCTGCGACGGACCCGGGGGACGGGGCCTGCGGGGGGGGATAGTGTTGTGGGTGTCTCTAGACCAGCTTGGGAAATGTCAGAGGATGAGGAGGAGCAGCCAGGCCCCTCTGGGTGTTTTCCCCTCCCGGCAGCCGAGACTGACAGTGAAGAGATTGGCATGCAGTCTGGGTCAGAATCTCAAAGCGGGGAGTCAGACTTGGAACAGGAAAATATATGGCTTGATCCGAGATTCCGAAGGTTTGATAGGCGGAGGTGTCAGTTACGTAGAAAAAGGAAGCCATGGGGGAAGTGACGTATCGAAAACTATATTAGAAGGTGAAGGAGGGACTAATTCTTTGTCACGAGCAACGTTAATATCAAGTAGTAGCTTGATACCTCAAGGAGTTAGTTTGAACTCAGTTTTCTGGTGTTTTTGGAATCTACGGAAGATTAATGAGGACTTGGACAACCTGAGAGATAAAGAGTGAGTTATTGGAAGGGGGGAGCGCATGTTTAAGCTGAATGTAAATAAATCAGACTCGGCCGTTCCGCAAACGAACTGCTAGCATCTTGCTTTGAAGTGAATCTCTTGAACTGTGTTAAATAAAACTCTTAAAGAAATATTCCTGTGGACTTTACTAAGCTGAGAAGGGCCGGATACAACACTCATAAGGGAGTTATTGGAATACATGTTCATGCATTTTATGCAACAACTACAGCTAACCAGTAGATGGCAGTGTTGGTTGTACTCTATGTCCTTTTGTTCGGAGTAGAGTTTTCTGTTTCCTGCCACAGTTAAGCAGGAAGGCCCCCTGTGGATTGTACACTTTGTTTGTCCTGTAGGGCTATATAAGCAGAATTTCTAACAGAAGTTGAAATCTAATGCATCTTATGGACAGCAGAAGGAAATCGGCTGGATAGCATTTCCAGTGCTGTCACTTTTCTTTTGTTTCTAACTAGAATCACATGGAGTAGGAAAGATTCATTCCATCCTTAATGTAAGAAAAAGCAGCAAACTTTATGTTTAATGTAACATCAAATTTTAATTCAAAAAGGAGATCAAGTGTTTAAGGGACTGGTGTGGAATAAGATCTTCACTTCCAAACATTTAAGAACAGCTTGTGCATTTTTGCTTTGCCTAACTGATTATATAAAGATTCTTCTTCTTTTTACTTGTATTGCAATAACTATTGCAGCTATCAAATTGGATCCAGATGAAATTATGCAATTGCCTTCTAAAATAATTTATTCTATTCCTGCAGATGTTGCCATTCATTTAAATCAAATTAGAATCTGAATGCTTGCCTTGAAGCAGAGTGATCTGCAGCTACAAGGGTGAACACAGGGTCTCAAGGCAAGGCAAGCATATACTTAAGTTCTGTTTTTGCTGCAAATTATATGCTATAGAAAATCAGTCCAAATTGTTCAAACTCTTGGTTGATTACAATATTGTAGTCTTTATGATGCTAAGCACTTTATAATTATCATGTTTTATAATGGATTTTTTTTCAGGCAACAACACTTTATGGGATAAACAAGCTTTCAATTATAGTCCCCTGCTCACATATTGAAGATTGTTTTGTTTTCTGGTTCACTAAGTAAAAAAAAGAAAGTCCAGCAACACCAAAAATCCACCCGGTTTTGGGTGGATTTAGCTGATGGATGGGACTGACCAAATTTATAATGGTTTAAGATGTAGGAAATTGACATTTACATTTATGAATAGTAGTTAAACTGGAGAAGTTTGAACACTCCCAATCTACTTAAGGAGAGATTCTGCTGAATGTACAATGTTGATTTAATTACATATAGACAAGTTCATTTTCTAATTTTGGGAATTAGCTTGGCTTCTGCTATGAAATATTGTAATGAAGTTCAAGAATAAAAAGTCAGGATAAAACAATTTAAATATATGAATAATTATTAGCTGATTTCAAGCACCATAGTGAACAATGAACTTATGAATCTGCATTTCATCATATTTTGGCAAATTATCCTATAACAGCATTACATTGGAATAGGAAAACAAGGGGATGAGTAATATCTCAATAGGGATACAGCTTTCTTTAGTTTTGAGCAGAAATATTATAAAGCAGTTTCCATAAATGTTCCTATCATACTTAGTAGGAAACATGTAATATATCTCTGTAAATACAATCTGTCTGTGCCACATATAAATGTCCATATTATAAATGTATGGACTAGAAAAATGCAACAGTGCTTCTGTACAGCTTCTGAGGTTTACATGCAGGTAGGACTCTAATCTTGTAAATCCTAGACAGCTACTTGAGCTGAAAACTTACTCTTTTCCTAGCATGATTCTCACATCATTCTCTTTAACAAGATTTACTGAGATTGAAGACATAGCACATGAATTCCCACAAGTGTGTGATTTTTAATTTAGAACTAATGTATCTCAATATGCATTACAGCAGAGATTTTTTCAGTTTTTCCCCCACAGCTTTATGGTACACTAGAAAGAGGTGTCTGTCTTTGCTAATAATAGGGAAATTTGCAGCTGGTGGTTTACATAATAGTTGCATGATTTTTTTTAATCAGTCAGCACAACATCTACTGCTGTTTTTTTCCCCTTAAAGTCCTACTTAGAAGTAAATCAGATTATTTCAGTTGGGAGCCAGGGACTCACTTCACTCTGGAAACATCACTAATGGAAGGCAAATATGTGGCTATTATGATTAGTTCTTTCCTTTGATTTCCATAATGGCTTATTAGCTCATGCCTCATCTTTTTATTTCTGATTCCACTGCAAATTAGACTGGTTCCAATTGATCAGAATTATGGGATAAAAGATGGTAACTTGAAAAAAACTATAACTCCGGATCTTAATTAATTTCATTTTGAACCTTCTATACCAGCTGTTCTCAACTGTTCCAGATATCTCAAGGTTTGAGCAGAAATCTCAAAAGAACATGCCGACTGAGAATGTCCTACAAATCTGTAGCTGGAATGTCTCAAATTTCACTGCAATTAAAGTATTCACCTCAGCATTATTTAACTTGGTGGTCCAACCTGTTTCCAACAGAATGAGCCCTACATTTTAAGGGGCTGGAGATAAGGAATCAAAATAAGGTTGACAGAAAATTCCAAATAAATCTGATGGTAGCTCATGCTATTTATTTTGAACATTTATCCTACTTTATCATTCAAAGAAATCTCCCAAACAATCCAGAGTTCAAGATCTTTTTCACAGCAAGGCAGCAAAGAAACTGTTATTCTTTTTCACCACCATGATCTCTTGAGCTTTTTGAGGTAATCTGAAATATATGATGTTCCTGGCCATGAGAAAAAAAATATAAATGATTAATTTGCTGGTAAGGACTTATAATGCCCTGGAAAACTTGGGAGCAGTCTACTGAAAGACATATTCTTCTGCCAAGAGCCTTTCTCCCTCTCTTATTACAGCTGTAGGAATATTTGTTAGGTGTGAATGAGCAAGCTGGTTCAATATTTCTCTGAAGGTTTTGAACTCAGCTCATCCTTTATTTTTAGACAAGCAGGCAACAATAATATTTTGGGATAGATTGTTAAATTATAACTGATTTATTTTCAGTGTTTAGATTATGACTTTTGCATTGTGTCTTAGATTTTAGTATGGAATGATTAATAAGTTTAATAAATACATAGGAAAATAATAAATAAATAACAAATAGGGAAAAAATCATATTTATTTTAACCCAGATTTAATTTTATTGATCATCTCTTTTCATCTCTGAAAAAAAAAACAGTTGCAAAATTGGTTACCTACATTTCGGGAGAGCTATTTTAAAAGATGTACAGCAAGGAAAGTTGCAGATAAATATACTAAAATGAATAAAGATGTTTGCAAACATGGTTTATGGAAAATTATATATCATAACTGTGATTTTTTTAAATAGCAGAAAATGTGATGGAATGGTATACTGAAATGAGAAGAAGTTAAATCATTCTGTCATCTCTGAAAGTTGGTGCGGCAAAAATAAACCCATTCACAATCTCTTTCATCTTCAGCATCATTTTTCAATTGAATTACAGAAGAGACAATACACATTCATGAAATATTTTATTACTCGCTAATACCATTCTGCATTGGCTTATTGCAATTGCAACTAGGAAAAGATGCTTCACTATATCCTAGGACAGGGGTAGGCTAGGCAACTTTGGCTCTTTTATGACTCGTGGACTTCAACTCTCAGAATTCTGGCTCAGGAATTCTGGGAGTTGAAGTCTACGAATCATAAAAGAGCCAAGGTTGCCTACCCTGTCCTAGAACAATCTGCTACTTTCACTGTCATTTCCCCTGCCCTAAATTAGAGTCCTTGGCTTGGATTAGTTGAGAAGATAAGTGGCAGTGCTGCATTGCAAGCAAGATCAGAACAGGTTTTGAGGTCTGGTTCCTCATTCCCGAAGCACTGATGGGGGTGGTGGTGCTGTGGTTACATCATTATGTACGAGAATTGCTGACTTGGAAAGAACCATATTGCATCTGCCTTCTTACTTACAGTTAAAGATGACAATTTTAGAACACATGAACTGGCAATTCTGATTTACTTCCTTAAACAAGGTTGAATAAGGCAATATTATGCAAGTCACATAAAGACAGACTGGGAATGTTTAGTCTTGACAAGATGGAAAAAAAGATATTTGAGCATATTCATGGATATATCACATCCTATGACAAGCACATTGGGCTACAACATACACCACAGTTCTTGGTCCACAGCTACAGTCTCCACATCCTTCCATTTAAGGATGATGTTTTTCAGATCTTCCTGAAACATTTTCTTTGGCCTTCCTCTTTTTCTCTGACCATCTAGTGGTATCCAATTGATTACGGTCTTTGCTGGATGTTGCTCACTCATGAGGAACCCGTGTCCATCAAAGAACATTCTTCATTCTATCACTATCTCAGAGAATTTTTGGGGTTTACTCTTTGTAGAATTTACTTGTTTGTGACAGGGTCCTGATATGAGATACAAAGAATTCTTCTGAGACAACATTGCTGAAAGACATTGATCTTTCTTGTTGTAGATTTCCAGGTCTCACTGGTATAGATGGCAGTTTGTATGACAGTGGCATTAAATAGTCTGATCTTAACTGCTATGTTTATGGCAGACGTAGTCCATACTGAGTGCATTTGTTGGAAGACAGCTGTTGCTTTGCCTACTCTGCATTTCACACTTCTCGTTCATGGATGCCACACATTTAAAAGAAAGGGTAAAAACCTTTTACATCACAAAAGGAAAAGGTAAAGGTTTCCCCCGTCCAGTCATGTCTAACTCTAGGATATGGTGCTCATCTCCCTTTCTTAGCTGAGTGAACCACCATTGTCTAAAGATATTTCCGTGGTCATCTGGCCAGCATGACTGTACACTGAAGTATATAGAATGCTGTTACTTTCTCACTGAAGTGGTACCTATTTATCTAGTTGCATTTTCTTGCTTTCAAACTGCTAGATTGGCTGGAGTTGGGGCAAGTAACGGGAGCTCACCCCTTCACACAGAACCCAGGTCTCGTACATGGGCTATCAGTTTTTAAGTGAGAATGAAGTTAATAGATCCTAAGAAAAAGTCCCAATGATTCAATAGGTCGCCACCTATGCATTGTCCATGTTCATACACACAGTGGAGGGATACCAATCTATTGTGGATAATTTAATTTGGATCTCCTCATGGAATAGAATATGGACCAGAATGACCTAAACGACCCCTTTCAACTCTGTGTTTCCACAGTGTTATTTTTATTCTTATTGGCACAGGGCAGCAATAGCAATTTGAAAATAAAGCACATTTTTTCAACAAGAAAAGTTCTTAATGCTGATTCGGGAAGTAATTTTGAGAAAAGAAAAAAAATGATTGGAGCACTTGTCATCTCCAGAAACCCACACTTCTGATCTCTTAAAATAATCAAAGCTTTTTTTAGTTTGAAAAATGCACATTTCAGCTGATAAAGCATAACTTTATTACAGACACAGGAACCACAATTAAATTCTAATTATATTTCTTTGTAAGCTTTCATATATTTTTTTTGCCAGTTAGGAAGAGAAACATGTAAAAGAAAGAGACATATGTACAAATAAAATGTGAACCCTTTAAAAATTATAATTACTACGACATATACCTACAGGCTAATTTCATTGTTTTTGTTGGATTTCAGTATGTAACTTTATTCAAGCAAAGAAATGTTTATTAATAAGTTTAAAGTCTTTCCCTCTCATTAGGAGAAATAAATCAAGATTGGACTATAAAGACAGCATATCCTGCAAAATGATAGGGCCTCTCCCTTTCCCACTCAAAAGTTTTTTTTTCTTTCTCCCAGCTGTTGTACATTAAGACTTCTAACAATTCTAGACCAAGAGTACTGTGTGAGTTTGTGTGGGTCCTGTGTATTGTTCAAGTGTACCACAAAAATGCTTTTATTTTCTGTAAAAGTCATTCCCATTGTGATGTCTCTAACCTAATCAGAATCAGACATTGTTCATTTATCAAACCCTATTAGGGACATAGTGAGACATGGACAGAGTAGATGACAAAAGTTCATTAGAAAGAACTGTAAATTTTCACAGAGAACACATAGGGTATTAAGTTAAATCATGCATCTTTTCCACCAAATGGTCTTTTCATGGTTTACAGGATCATGGCTGGATGATGCCACAAAGAAGAGGGAGTCAAGCTATTTTCCAAAGCACCTGAAGGCAGGACAAGAAGCAATGGATGGAAACTAACCAAAGAGAGAAGCAACCTAGAACTAAGGAGAAACTTCCTGACAGAACAATTAACCAGTGGAATAACCTGCCTCCAGAAGCGGTGAATGCTCCAACACTGGAAGTTTTTAAGAAGAAACTGGACAGCCATTTGTCTGAAATGGTATAGGTTTACCTGCCTGAGCAGGGGGTTGGACTTGATGACCTCCAAGGTCCCTTCCAACTTTTATTATTATTAGTATCATCATCATCATCATCATCATCATCATCATCTATGTCTGTCTGTCCGTCCGTCCATCCATCCATCCATCCATCCATCCATCCATCCATCCATCCATCCATCCATCCATCCATCCATTTATCTAATCTATCTATCCATTCATCTATCTACCCACTTGTCTATCCATCTGTCCATTTCTCTCTCTCTCTCTCTCTCTCTCTCTCTCTCTCTCTCTCTCTCTCTCTCTCTCTCTCTCTCTCTCTCTCTCTCTCTCTCTCTCTCTCTCTCTCTCTCTCTCTCTCTCTCTCTCTCTCTCTCTCTCTCTCTCCCCAAATGCACAGATATAGTATGGGGATACCTTGCTCAATAGTAGTAACTGTGAGAGGGACCTCGGAGTCCTAGTGGATAATCACCTAAATATGAGCCAGCAGTGTGCTGCAGCTGCCAAAAAGGCCAACACAGTGCTAGGCTGCATTAACAGAGGGATAGAATCAAGATCACGTGAAGTGTTAATACCACTTTACAATGCCTTGGTAAGGCCACACTTGGAATACTGCATCCAGTTTTGGTCACCGTGATGTAAAAAAGATGTTGAGACTCTAGAAAGAGTACAGAGAAGAGCAACAAAAATGATTAGGGGACTGGAGGCTAAAGCATATAAGGAACGGCTGCTGGAATTGGGTATGTCTAGTTTAATGAAGAGAAGGATGAGGGGGGACATGATAGAGGTGTTCCAATATCTCAGGGCTGCCACAAAGAAGAGGGAGTCAAGCTATTTTCCAAAGCACCTGAAGGCAGGACAAGAAGTAGGTGAAAACTAATCAAGGAGAGAAGAAACCTAGAACTAAGGAGAAACTTCCTAACAGTTAGAACAATTAACCACTGCCTGAGCAGGGGGTTGGACTAGATGACCTACAAGGTCCCTTCCAACTTTATTATTATTATTATTATTATTATTATTATTATTGTTGTTGTTGTTGTTGTTGTTGTTGTTGTTGTTGTTATCTCTATCTCTATCTATCTATCACACTTTTTCTAGGATGGTTAATCAGATGTCCAGTATAGCGTTCAAGGTGGGTATTAGTTTTATCAAGAAAATTTGTTAAAGAACACATACACACAGTGAATTGATCTTGGATGAGATATTAACTTGTCTTGGGAGAAGGTTAATTTGATAGTCATGTGTATAGTTTGACTGGATAACATTTGGCACATGTAGGATAGAATCCTTCAGTGACACCATTTCAGGAAAGCCAAAGATGATAGAGAATAACATACAAAGGAAATCAGAACGGTTGGACTGGAATTATTGTTTATGCAAAGCCATGCTTGTACCCATGAGATTGTTGGTAACCTCAGAAAAGATATTGTTGTCTTTAAGACTACATAGTTCTCAACATGTTTGTTGCATCTCTAAAGTCTTAAAGAAAAAGTGGTAGTCCTTTATAAGTCATTGTAAAATTTCTACCAGGATGCTATTTACAAATCTGCTAAAGAAAAATATGTTCACCTTGTCACCGGTCAGCTAACTGAGACTGAAAGTTTTTTCAGGCCAAAGAATGCCCTGAGGTTTTGAGTACAATATTAGGAAATGGTACAGTCTCCAAAATGAGAAAGGCCAGGATGAGAATTACATTTAATTTCATTTCAAGTAAAATATTATTAATGTGATTATTTCCTTCTATCCGTTTCACAATTATAGCTTGGTGTTAAACTTTCCGGGGGGGGGGGATATTGGAAACTCCTGTCCTATTTTTGAAACTGAGCATACCTTGCTTAAATACTATGCAATAGAGGATAAACATAAAACTTGGCTACCATTACTTGAGAGTCCCTGGAGAATAGAAAATAGTTGTTATAGCAGAAATGGGTAGCCTCTGAGTTGCTGGAGACAGCCCTTAGCATTTTGAGAAGAGTCAAAGACTATAATAGTTGAAAAGAGTTGTGTTGCAAACATGATCAGGGCTAGAGTGCAAGGCTCATTGTTTTTTTTATCACTGCATTTGCCATATTTTAGGGTTTTATAACAATCTGTGTATTTATCTTGGGTCACATGTCCACATCTACAGTAAATTGAAATGAAGTATACATTCATGCAGGGTGAGGATGCCATGAATTTTATTGCCTATATATGTACAATTACAGGTAATCCTCAACTACCTGCTGACTTTGCTTGTTAAAAGGTCGCAAAAGGGGATGACGTGACCTTGGGAAACAGCAACGGTCGTAAGTATGAGTCCGTTGCCAAGCATCTGAATTTTGATCACCTTTTGATCATGGGGATGCTACTGTGAAAAATGGTCGTAAATCACTTTTTTCAGTGCCTTTGTAACTTTGAACAGTCACTAAATGAACTGTTGTAAGTTGAGGACTACCTATATAGCTACAGAAGCAGAGCAAGGTAAAGACAACAATGAAAGCTAACAGGTGTGCAAATCTATGGGAAAAATATATTAGAACGTTTTTTTACAACCACCAGCCTTTACTATCTTTTAAAATTAGAGGTGTCTGCTTCACTTTTGAGCTACATCCTGATTAGGACAAAAATAATCCGGATACTGTGTTCCAAAATGGAACATAGAATTCTCACCATGATGTAAATGATGCTGTTCTTAATCACTATGGTTGACTCAGTTCTTGCAGGTACTCCTGAGACATGTTTTTCCTTTCTTCCTTCACCTTCCCCTTGTCCTGCCCACAGAATGTGAAGTTATACAGAAGTTGACTGCTCCCTCTGTTAGTAATGGAAATAATTCTATCAGTGGTGCAACTTCATTGGTTTTTGTCTACAAGGGTGAGTGCTGCTCCCGCACCCTTTGAATTCAGCAGGCATAAGAGGGTTTAAAAGCACTGGAGAATGAAGGCAGACGGCTTCTGACATAGACCCTTCAGGAGCTGCCTAGGAAAGATCCTCTAGTTCAGACAGAACGTAACACTTCAGAGTTTTTATTTACGATGGCATTTTTATTGAGCAGCCTGCATTTAAATCAGAATCTTAAAAATTCATGAGTTGAACATTTCTTCAACACAGTATAGTAAAGTTTACTGCTATTAGTCTTAGAGTTTATGCAGAATTTGATTTATAGCTCTGGATAGTTTCCAAGATACAGTTGGCATGTATAAAATGCGCAACACCCTTGAGTGTCTGATAGCATATCTGTTCTTTTACAAATCCCTCTTTGTCCTTTTCCAGTGAAAGGCAATCTGTCACAGCTACAACTGTAGACTCCAAGCGGCCATTTGCCAGCGCTGCCTTTCCTCCCCAAGTCTTGCTAAATACAGTAATTCAAATTTGCAGCACACGCCATTAATTCCACTTGAGAAGGAAGGAAAACCTTAATAGGGAAGATACCATTTTTGCTGAGTGATTCTGAAGTGGCTCATGTGGAATCTGTAAAGCAGCCTGTCTGATGTATTGGTCAATAGAAAGAAATGGGCAACAGAAAATATCATTTAAATCAGTATTTCTAGCCTTAGTGACTCTTATGTTATTTTGACTTCAACTCCCAGAATTCCCTAGCCAGCATGGGGAGAGGGGATTTGGGGAAATTGAAGATTTAACAGATGTTAAGCCACTGAGATTGAGAAATTTTGATTGAAAGCATTTCAACTCAACTCCCATCTCTCTGTATTTGATATCGTCATTTATTCTCTGACTCCTTCTTGCACTGTTTTTCCTTTCCTTCCCCCAGTAATCATACAGTAGTTCCTTAGATCAGTGGCCCCCAACCTTTTGGGGCACCAGTTCTGTGGAGAGATATTTTTCCACAGACTGAAGGGGGCATGGTTTCGCATGCTGCCTGCATCCCATGGGTGGAGGTACACTTGTTTGCGCAGCCTGGTTTCCGGCATGCTGCAGATCAGTACCGGTCCATGGACCTGGGCTTGGGGCCCCTGCCTTAGATCATGTCAACTAACAGAAAGGTAGTCTGTGTCATTTGTTTAAATATCGGAGGAAGCTTCTGGATAGGTTGGACTGAAACTCCCATGATCTCAATCTTGTATGTCGTATCTGGGTTAATGATTTCCTTCCTTGCTTCTGTTTGCTTTCTTGAATTGCTTGGAAGACACATCATTTTGCCGACAAAGGTCCGTATAGTTCAGGGGTAGGCAACCTTGGCTCTTTTATGACTTGTGGATTTCAACTCCCAGAATTCCTGAGTCAGCATGGCTGGTTCAGGAATTCTGGGTATTGAAGTCCATTAGTCATAAAAGAGCCAAGGTTGCCTACACCTGGTATAGTCAAAGCTATGGTTTTCTCAGTAGTAAGGTATGGCTCTGAGAATTGGACCACAAGGAAAACTGGGCACTAAAGAACTGATGCATTCAAATTGTGGTGTTGGAAAAAACTCTTGAGAGTCCGTTGGACTGCATGGAGATCAAATCACTCAATCCTAAAGGAAGTCAAACATGACTGTTCTTTGGAAGGACAGGTGCTGAAGCTGAAGCTCAAGTAGTTTGGCCACTAAATGAGAAGAGAGGACTCGTTGGAAAATAATTCTAATGTTGGGAAAGTTTGAAGGCAAAAGGAGACAGTAGAGGGCAGAAAGGTTTGATATAGAGTTAGTGACTGAACAACAACAACACATCATTTGGATGAAAGAAACTAGGTTCAATTATATTGTTCTACATTTGGGGAAAGGCAGATAAAAACATTAGAATCATTGAGACAGATAAAAGAAATGTATATGCCGTATCCACATTGCATACATTTGTTTTCTTTGTTAAAACATTTAGCTGCCATCTTAATGGGTCCCATATAAAGACCTATGTGGGACTCCACATTGGAAGCACATTATGGAAATCAGGTCCCTTAGCTACATAATTACTGCTCAAACAACTTAATCATCACATTAGCAATTTCCATTTTCCCTTGTAAATATGTATTTTTTTCTCATGAATGTTACTGCCCTGATGAATTTGTGTTTCATTAAACTGAATAATGGAAATGACATATTCTAAGATAAGTGATGCATTAATATCTAGCTCTTTCTGAAATGACTAATTGGTTTGGATTATACTATTCTGTTTGCAACATTATCACAGCTAGGAATTTAAATGATGGATCTGTGCTGTTTTGACTATCCCCCCCCCCAGAATGCTTATCTGCAATAGTTAAATTCAAGTCAAAGTTTTAGCGTTTGTAAAATGATTTACCTTTTCTAAAGCAAAATGGCATATTGTGCATTTCTCTATGACAATTCTGTACCATTGGTAGCTATGCTGCATATTGACTGTTGTAAATCCCATTTAGATAGTTTTATAAGTAAGTATGAAGGCATGTTCAGGTATGTATGTATTCATTAATTGCCAAATAAGGCATAAATAAAAAAATGACAGCAGGGAAGATGAGATTAGAATTAGGCTGAATTTTCCTGAATGTTTCATTCCAGCCTTGGATCATTTGAAAGCCAACTCATTTTATCCTTCAAAGTGATGTGACACATAGAGAACTTTCTGATGTTTGGCTCTAAGGGTGCCTGTTTGAAACCTTGGGTATATTGCTTTATATTTCATTTTTAAAAGGTGAACAACATTTTGAATGTGGCAATATCCTATGCTTTTACTAGTGGGATGCTGGTACTGTAATTTTAAATTTATCCATAGCATCAAGTTCATTAACCAGTCTCTAGTCTGCTAGATAATTACTTTCCAAATTTGGTATTATTTCCTCATTCAGTTTGATGTTAGACATTAATGCTTAATTCTTAAATGAACAATGCCTTATATACTGCTTATATACATTTATTTTAAAACAAATGATGGCTGAGCTGCCCTGATTATCTTTCTAGACAATGATGCACTGTTGATTCTCAGTTTTATAGGTTATTTATAATGTACAGTTTGAGTGTTAAACTTGATTACAGTAGTTTGCTTTTAAAGCCAAATTTTAGATTTGGGAACTTACATATTACTCAGAGTAAGTTAATCGGATTGGCCTAAAAAACTTGCCAAAACAACAACAATGTCCAATGAACCAAGCAAGCAAGCAAGCAAGCAAAACAGCACAAGTATTGTGTTCTCATGCTACAGTAGTTAGAGCAGGGGATCTCAGACTGTTGATTGCAACTCTTTAGAAGGACGTGAGCAACTTAAAAGTGGGTGGTCACAAAACCTTAAAAAATTCTGTCTCTAACATTATAATTAAGCTTGGATGTATGAGTTGGTATCTACTTGCTGCCTTTTCTTTAAAAAGGTTAACAGTAATGAATTCTTTAAATTATTTTCCATGTTGGCGTATATGATTTCAAAATGAAGCTTGTTTATATGGTCCTAATTATATTATGTTGCAAAACCAATTTATCTGTCAGAATCCATTATTATATCAAATGTAATTTGTTTTCATTGAAGCATCATATATTTTGTGAATTGGGGCATTTAACACAATTGAAAGGAACAACACTTACTTCTGCGGAGTACAATAAATGACCCCATTGATCACATGACCAACAATAATTAGATATGGGTGATACACAAATCTTTATAATAGAAGCCAAATTCAACTATCAGTGTATCTCTGGCTGGGGAATCCTGGGAGCTAAAGTCAAAGTTAAAGTCTACACGTCTTAAAGTTGCAACGTTTGTAGACCTCTGTTGTAAGGTAACATACTTATAGTACTTGTTGGTGCCATTCAGTATTTTTATCCATTTTATGTTATAAAGTTATGAGGTTTTAGCAGACTGTAATATTGCAAAGTCTGAGGACTGAGGACTTCTGTCTCAGATGTAAAACAGTATCCTATTTTAAATTGTATAGGATATATAGGCTAATTAAAACTGGGCTAAATAATTTTCCTGATGTCTTTTTCATATTATAATTAGAATTGTCATTTGATTCATAAATAAAATATAAATAAAAAATTGTCCTTCAACTAACTACATTAGCTATCTTTTTAAATGTGTATTAATGAAATTACAAGAGAGATACCTTCTGAGATTTTGGAAGCAATACATAAGGCATAATTTCATAAAAAATACCATTATGGCTAAAACCAAGATGGTTATTAATCCTTTTCTTTTCTCATTCTCATCTGCAACGACATATTCTCAAGAACAAAGAATACTATTATGTTTTATCCTCCCTATTTAACATTTATTTAACTACTTAAGGAAAGGAAGATTTGACTGATCAATCAATATCAGTTACAGGAGCCTGGTTTAAATAGGGTAGATACAGAGCCTGGTGCAGCATTCTGAAGACTGAAAAAGCATTTTTCTACATATATATGGGGGAAAATAGTAATTTCCCTGTTGCCCTATTAAATCTTTTCCACTGGATTCAGTGATCCTCTGGAGCAAAATAGCAATGGCTGAAACATTCAGTTTTTGCCCTGTGAGTTTATTTGTACTTCTCAACAAAATGTGAGGACCAGAACTTAATTATCTACTGTATAGGATTTCACACTTCTCTCTTTTACAATATTTTTCACAAATCAAAAACTATTAAAAGCACATTGAATTAATGTATTTTGTAGGAATATAGGCAGTCATTTAAAAGTCATTTTAAGACAAATGTTTTGCTCTAATAGATTCATAGAAGATAATAGAATTATAAATAAAAATGTGAGAAAATGACATAAACAGAATTTTTTCCACTGCATATAAACCACCCTCCCGTCCTGGAATTACATTCAGTGCTAATTCCTTCAGTGAAAGTGCAGGATAAATCCAGTGCACTGACTGAAAACTGCCCCAATAATTTCTGCATCATAAAGTCTTCAGATAACTTTGGACTACAAATTTCGGTGATAGCCAGTGAACGTGGCTAATATTTGGAAAGACATGAATATTAAAATCTGAGTAAGATAGAGCAATTACTTCAATGCAGTCTTAGCCCATGTGTCTTTTCAGTAGGTGTTAATGTTTCCAATAAATTGATCAATTCAAAGTATTTCTATTTCTTTCTTTCTTTTTTTGACAAAGTAGAATGAGCGTAAATGTGATGCCTCTCTCAATAGCAGGAAAGAGATAGCAAGCCAATGTTTTAATATTTTAACTATTTTTTACTTGTTTTATAATCTGTAAACAGCCCAGAGTCACCTTGTAGCGAGATGGGTAGCATTAAAATTTAATAAATAAAATAAGTAATTTAATAAATAAGCCCATGCTCAAAATGCCATTCTTGAGCAGCTCTGTGGATGTTTAGCTCTCACAGAAATGATCACAGATATATTTTCAGCTTTCATCATCATCATCACTTTAGCCATTGTCTATCCACTGCAGGATGAAGTTTTGTATCTTTCCAACCAATATGATCCTGAGTTTCTTTTGCCACAATACTTGCTGATGTCATCCATCCATCTTGTTTTACGTTTCTTTCGTGGATGTTTTTTTTTATCAAGTGGGATCCATTCTATGACTGCCTTGGTCCACCTGCCCTTTCTTTGGTGAATTTATTAAACATAACCTGACTCTTTCTCAGGTTTATTTTTAAGGCAAATGGCTCTCCTACTTTGTGCAGCTCTTGTAACAGAATAACAGAGTTGGAAGGGACGTTGGAGGTCACCTAGTCCAACCCCCTGCTCAGGAAGGAAATCATATACCATTTCAGACAATTGGCTGTCCAGTCTCTTCTTAAAAACGTCCAGTGTTGGAGTATTCATAACTTCTGCAGGCAAGTTGTTCCACCGATTAATTGTTCTAACCGTCAGGAAATTTCTCCTTAGTTCTAGGTTGCTTCTCTCCTTGATTAGTTTCCATCCGTTGCTTCTTGTCCGGCCTTCAGGTGCTTTGGAGAATAGCTTGACTCCCAGATATTGGAACACTGCTATCACATCACCCCTAGTCCTTATTTTCATTAAACTAGACATACCCAATTCTAGTAACTGTTCCTTATATGTTTTAGCCTCCAGTCTCCTAATCATCTTTGTTTCTCTTCTTTGCATTCTTTCTAGAGTCTCAACATCTTTTTTTCATCATGGTGACCCAAACTGGATGCAACAGTCCAGGTGTGGTCTTAGGCATTATAAAGTAGTATTAACACTTCACGTGATCTTGATTCTATCCCTCAGTTAATGCAGCCTAACACTGTGTTGGCTTTTGGACAGCTGCAGCACACTGCTGGCTCATATTTAAGTGATTGTCCACTAGGACTGCAAGGTCCCTCTCACAGTTACTGCTATTGAGCCAGGTATCACCTATACTATACCTGTGCATTTGGTTTTCTTTCCTAAATGTAGAACTTTACTTTTTTCATGACTGCATTTCATTTTGTTAGATAGCACACAATGTTCAAGTCTGTCAAGATCCTTCTGTATCTTCTGGAGTGTTGGCTATTCCTGCCAGCTTGGCGTCATCCGCAAATTTGATGAGTTCCCTATCTATCTCCTTATCCAAATCATTAATGAAGGTGTTGAATAGTACTGGGCCTAAAACAGAGACTTGGGGTACCCCACTCCATGTAGATGAAGTTCCATTGAGGATTACACATTGAGTGCAGTTGGTCATCCAGTTACAAATTTATCTGGTGGTGATGCTGTCTAACCGACATTTTTCTTTCTTATCAAGTAGTAGGTTGTGGTCTACTTTATCAAATGTATGGGTCTTTGTAGCTCTTCTGGGTCTTGTGAGAAGAGAACAACATCATCTGCAAATATTAAGTGATTTAAATATTCCATCTTTTGCTCAGTCTGCTTTGTGAAATACTTCTTCTAGGCAGGCTGAAAAATTCAAGGCAGGCTGAATTTTCAGGGTTGATAATATATTAATACTTAGCTAGCCAGCTTTTCTCCAAAGTTGCTTAGTGCTTGTGATTCCAGGGCAATTATTGAATGGTGTGAGGCACTCCCTAAATATCATTGTATGCAACAGCTTTTCCACAAGAACTCTTATGAAAACATTTGTGTTTTTGTGCAAAGACTGTAGAGTTATGGTGATATTGTTGCTACACTGTAGAATTTATTGCTTGATGTAGGGTGAGTACCGGTAGTACTGAGAAGAGTGTTATTGCAGAGGGTGCAAATGTAGGAAGAAGATGCTGTTGGTTAGGACAAGTAAATTCCATTCTTTAGATCACCATTGTCTGGAAAAATTAAGCTGTCAGGGGGCTATAAAGCATTTAGATATACAAATGTGGATTAAGCTGTAAAAGGATACTGAGAGGGGCAAAAAAGCTCTGGGCTACAAGGTGGTTAATAAATACAGTTTAAAGGAAGATTGATATGTAACTTTTATTCCAAAGAAATGTTGCCTTCTCAATACATTATTGTCACTGTAGTGCCATCCTCATTGCCTCACTATTCTTATCTCACTAGACACATTATTAAGTTAGCTTTTGCTGCCCCCGTTTCTGTAATAAATGATTTATGCTTCAACAGAAGGGTGTGGCCGATTCCCATAATTAAAGTATTCAGCAGAGAAGTTTTCCCTACACAAGACCACAGTTCACTAAACTATCTCAATTCAGTCACTATACCCAAATAATAAAATTTAAATAAAATAAAATAAAAGTTCAAAACCCAGATTGCCAAGAATTATTATAAACCACAGTAACTAAACAACAACAGGTTGCTGAATGATTATAGAATATACATTGTACTTTCTACTGACCAGTGCTTATAGCAATATTTAACATTCTGGATGTTAAATGATATTTAAAATATAGGTAAAATAATTCTGGTAAAATAGCTGAGTTGTATAGATTAGCCCTGTCAGTATTGGCAGGATTGGTCTTTGGTTGTGCTGTTTACTGTTAACATGTTTGGCAGTTCCTTAATTGGGCTATTGTTTAATTATTATTGGTCTGATGTTAAGTGTGGTGTTAACCTCTGCTCATCTGGGTGGCGATTGCTGGTGGGTAAATGTTTTGATCTTTTTGTTCTCTACTATTTGGCTTATTGTTTGTTTCTTTTGAATTATATCCAGATATTGTTTTTGTCAGTGTAACTATTAATAGCAGATTGGTCAGAATGCCAGGCTTCCATGAATTCTCTAGTGTTTTTGGACTTGGCTTGATTTAGGATGGTCAGTTTCCCAGTTAGAACTATGGTTATGTCTGTCCACTGTTGTGAAATTAAAGAGTTTTCATCGTGTCTTCTGACTGCTAGTTGGTGTTCATGGATACATTCTGCCTGTTTGTCCTATGTCAGGGGTCTTCAAACTTGGCCCTTTTATGACTTGTGGACTTCAACTCCCAGAATTCCTTAGCCAAGCACGGTGGCTGAGGAATTCTGGGAGTTGAAGTCCACAAGTCATAAAAGGGCCAAGTTTGAAGACCCCTGTCCTATGTAGTGGCCGTTGCAGTCCTTACGCTATATGTTGTAGGTGACTCCTGTTTTTTCTTCTGGATCTTTTGCTTTACTTACCGGTAGCTTATTTTGGAGGACTTCAGTTGGTTTGTGTATTATGGTGATGCTATGTGGTTTCAATAGGGAACTGGTGGTTTCTGAGATGTTTTTGCTATATGACAGTATTATCCTTTTTATATCTTGTGTTGGTTATGCTATAGTGGATTGAATGGTCAGGTACTTTTTGATGAAGTTGCACGGATATCCATTTTGTTGGAAGATGTAAAAAAAACACACAAATGCACAGGTATGGAATAAGTTGTACCTGACTCAACAGCAGATCTAGAGAGATATAGAAGTTATGGTGGAGAACTACTTAAACATGAGCCAGCAGTGTGTTGCAGCTGCCAAAAAAGCCCATACACTCTTAGGCTGCATAAACAGTGGGATAGTATCGGGGTCATGTGAAATATTAATACTGCTTTATATTGCTTCGATAAGACCACATATGGAATCCTACTTCCAGTTTTGTCACCACAATACAAAAAATATGTTGAGAAAAGTGCAGAGAAGAGCAACACAGATGATTAGGGGGCTGGAGGCTAAAACATATGATAAACCATGGCAGGAGTTGGTTATGCCTAGTCTAATGAAGAGAAAGACGAGGGGTGACATGATAGCAATCTTGCAATATTTGAGAGGCTGTCCCAGAGAAGAGAAGGTTAACCTATTCTCCAAAGCACCTGAGGACAGGAAAAGAAGTAATGGGTGTAAAATTATCAAGAAAAGATCCAATGTCAGGTCCCCAAATCCTTATTGTTTTCCCTGCATATGTCTTGTTTGGGGCCTGCCATTCTGCTGGGAGGGGGGGATTTGCTTTCACTTGGGATAACTTCCGCTTTCTACTTTTCCTCTCCCGTCTCTATACACTTGAGAAAAGGTTCTAGAAAAGAAAAAAAAATGGGAAAAGGAGATTACTGAATTTCTCATCCAATTTGCAGAATGTCTTGTTAGATTGGCTTGCAGATAATAACAAGTCTCAGAGAGCTGCAGTAACAGCAATATAATTTAAAATATTATATATAAATATAGTACAGATGTATAGAAACATGGAGGTCAAATAAAGCAATTTGTTTCAAAGTATGATATTGTACTTTATCTTTCTGTCACGACTTAGATATGATTATTTCTGCTTGGATTGGGGAGATAGATGCAAGGTTTTTTTAAAAAAAAATAATGAGAATTGTTTTGATAATCTTTTTTTTGTGCTTGAAAGAAAGATATGAAAGATGGAAAGGTTTAGAAACATTGGAAAGGAAAATCATTGCTCAATCCTGCCAGTTCTTTGGATAGCATTCAAGAAGATTTATTGTAACAATCATTACAAAAATATTGGCAATGTTTTTATTACAAGCTTTAAACTAGTGTGCTATATGAGTTCTCAAATATATAATAAAATTGTGATCTGCCCCCACGCGTACCTCAAAAAGCATAATGGAAGACCAGGGCTTTGTTCAATATAAGAGATGATGCTTGCCATTTCTTTCTTGTTCTTTATTCTATTCCTCTATTAGTTTTCTCCCAGGAGACAGTTCTGCTCATTTATAGGAACCAGAGAGGACACAGTGTTTTTGTTTTGAAAGAGATTGCCTTGAGTTTTCCAGAACTGATGCATAATGCAGGTTTCAAAAAAATCTAACTTAGGATGCTTTCCAACTGGCTTGCCAATATAATATTTTAAGTTCTTGGCATCTTTTACATTCACCAGTCATCTGGTTATTATGCAAAAAAAAAGTTGTGGAAAATATTTGTTCAATTATCCATGTTATGGTGGAGTTTATCATTGAGTCGGGTGGCCCATGAATGTTTAGTTATCATTCCAGAAGATATCTCTTCTTCAATGGAATTGTGTTGCTGGAGAATTCTACTGGAAGTGAAATGGCAAAGGTGCTTGTGATCCAAAAATAAATTGCTCTTTTTCTTGTAGAATGTTGTTTCAGTAAAAAAAAACTATTGACACAAGAGGATTTAAAAAAATTGAGCTCTCATATTGGACAGTATCTTATTGTTAGCTGGCTTTCACAAGACATATTGAACATGAATAGTTTTTGCAGCCTATGCTTTTTCTTGATTTTCTTTCCTTGAATACTACCATTTTATTTTATACATTTATTTATATTGCCCAATCCCCAAAACCCCAGGCAGTTTTAACTATCATGAAATCAGCATATAACATCCCAAACAAATATTCTGTCCAATGGCTAGATCAGCGGTTCTCAACCTGTGGGTCGCGACCCCATTTGGGGTCGAACGACCATTTCACGGGGGTCGCCAAACAACGCAGTCCGCCATTTTTTCCCCCTTTTCCCCTCGGCCGGCGCAGGGGGCAGCACCGCGCATGCACAGGGTAGCACCGCGCATGCGTGATGCGGGCCGTCGCGCCACGCATGCGCGATGCGGGCCGTCGCACCGCACATGTGCGATGTGGGCCGTTGCGCCGCGCATGCACGGTGCAGGTCGGGGTCGCGCCACGCATGCGTGGCACAGGTTGGGGTCACAGCCTGAAAAAGGTTGAGAACTGCTGGGCTAGATCAAATCGTAATTCCCCACCCCCAGAACATCAGTAAACCTCAAAATAAAGCAGCAGTAGAATGTCAGCATGAAGTAGAATGAATATGAAAAAACCTCAAATATAATATCTACTTGACTGCGTGTTCTTTACATGGAAAACAGACAATTGGTTGGGGCACTTTACAATGCCAAGGAGGAGATTATTTGTTTTTAGTCTCTTCCTCTTCTTGGAAGAAATATATCATAATGGTTGCAGAAGATACATTAAATTTGCCTCTGCAAGTGATAGCTATACTACAGTTCTAAACAGTGGTGGGATTTAAATATGTGAACAACCGGTTCTCTGTGTGGATGCTGCTTCTGGAAGCCCATTCTGGGCCTGGGCAACAAAAAATTAGCTACCGGTTCTGCCAAAGTGGTGTGAACTGGCTGAATCTCACCACTGGTTCTAAACCTCTTCACTTCACTCCACTCCATCCTTCCATTTCCTACCTCATCCCTATCTCAGAGACCTGTTTTATGTGGTGTATCCCTTATTTCTTCTCTATCTCATCTTTTTTTGCATCTGGTATATTAGTCATTTCTGCTTCATGGACATTTCCAGCTTGGCTGACAAAATAAGCGATGTTATTGCTCTCTCTTTCTCTCTCTCACACCATCCCTGCTAAAGGTCTTCACAGAATAAGGTAAAAGATAACTGGAATAGCATACAGATTTTACTTCTTCTGTTTATTACTTTTATTTTTCTGCTTTCTCGGTTAGTTACTGTTCTGTGTGAGATATAGATTTTCATATTTATTATTAAGAAGCAAAAAAAAACAAATATTATTGATTTTGAGAGGGATAGCCACAGGTGCAATAGTTTCAGTTAAGCTACAGGGGAATATTTTCTGGAATATAAATGAACATTACTCTCATCTTCTGCAGCTGAATATCCATTTATCCATTTTACAGAGTAAAGTTTCATTTCTTAACTGAAGAAATTGGTAGCTCAAAGACATAAAGGCCAGTTAAATAGGCTCAAACATTTGCCATGTATGTAATTTAGTTTCATGCTAAGGAACTCAGCAGTTAATGGCGGCTACCACCTTCAGTGACTGATCTTTCTTAGATCAGGAAGGAAGGAAGGAAGGAAGGAAGGAAGGAAGGAAGGAAGGAAGGAAGGAAGGAAGGAAGGAAGGAAGGAAGGGATATTTCAGACAGATTCTTTAAGTATTTTTTGTTTTAGCTGTACTTAGAAAAGAACCAGATGAAAAATTACAGTGATCCACCATTGATTTTCTGTCTTCCAGTTTTGGCCAATAACAGTGGAAGGCAGAGATGTATGTGAATTAGAACTGCAGCATTGGAGGAAGGAGAATTTAATTAACCTTTTCCCCTTGTGCCATTTTTCTGCTTGGAATCTGCCATTGGATGCTGCTATTTCCTCTGTTAGGGAAAACGTACAGCATAGTATGTTTTTCCTTTGGTCTTTTTTTTTTAAATAAAGGCCTAGCTGTTTGTGTAGTGTTTATTGATACTGTTTAGCATTATTGTAATGTTGCTATGTTTCCATGCATTAGCCCACTATGCCTTTTTCTTGCAATAAATCAAGTCATATGGCTTTGGGTGTGTGTGTGATCTACTGATTCCCTAGAGAGAAAGTATTTGAGCAGTTGATGAGGGTGGTGAGGAAGAAAGGGAAATTCATTAGATTATTCTAGATTATACCAACCTCTATATCTTATGGTACATATTTGATAATTTTAATGAAGAACATAAAGGATTTGAAGTGTGCTCTTTTCCTTGCCACTCCCTTCTTTCGCATCCTAATTCTATTCTAAAGCCAGTCTTGTACACTGAATCCAACAGGGTTTGCATATAAATAAATGTGACTTTGGTTAAAGTATATTGATCTAGGCAGTGCTTTTTTTCTAAAAAAAAAAAAAAAGGTGCCGGAACTCACACATGTCATACAACCTGCCTTGCCTACTCTATAAGGTTCCATCCAAAAAAGGTGCCAGAACTCTGTTCTGGGCGTTCTATGAGAAAAAAAGCCCTGGATCTAGGTTATTCTCCTGCTTAATATTTTGAACTTGTTGGTTCAGAATATTGGTGCTATTAATCAATTGTGGATCACTGTAATTTTTCTTTTTCTTTTCTAAGTACAACTAAAACAAGAATTACTTAAGGAATCTATCTGAAAGATCTTTCCTTCCCTCCCTTCTCTAGAAGAAGTCACTGCAATGTATACTGCACTTTCATCTCCAGTTTTATCTCCTTGTGAGGGCTTGACTGAAGTCCTAAGCCTAAGGTGTAGTAAGCTTCAATGGCTAAACTTGAATCTGGGACCATTCAGGTACCTTACTGTTTCTCATAGTGGTCTGGAGGGCTTCCTGAAGTTGTGAACTCAGTTTATCATTTGCATTCATTTTATGCAGAAACCTGTATAATTTCCTATCAAGAATATGTTATTGAGGTGTGTAAAGCATTTCTCAAAGAAAGAAAAGGAAGAAACTTGAGTTCTGAGGTTATAAAGGAGGCCAGCCTCGTTTGCCACGTGTTGTTCATACTAACTACCTTCCCCTTCAAAACAAATAACTACCGTGTCTAGACATAATGTCTCAGACAATGTAAAATAGGGTGGCTCAAGAAGAATAAGCAGCCTAATTGATAGTGCATTTATTCAGATGCATCTACACGTACTGAGAAAACAGGTTTAATTTTTAACATCCTGAGCCTATAGTAAAAGAAGAAGGAAACAACACAAAAAAACCAGCAAACCATTTGTCTTATGGTAGGGAAGGGAGTTAATCACTGTGTAGACCTTATAGGAAAAGAGATGAGTTTATGATAGCCAAATTCAGAAAGAGTCTGGTAGAAGCTTTTCCAACCGACAAATTTCAAAACACTTGTTAATTGGAAAGCTGCTACCAGAGTCCTGATTTCTAACTAATTTTTTTGCCGGCAGGCCTGGGGCAGCTAACATCTTGCCCCTAGCCAGTGTATGTTCGTGGAATGATTGGTTTCTTTTTTTTTTTTTAACTTAAGGGGTTTTTTTTAACTTAAGGGTTTTTTATATGTATATAATGTAATTTCTATCATGCTGTGAGCCGCCCTGAGTTCTCCGGAATAGGGCGGCATAGAAATTAAATTAATAAAATAAAATAAATAATAAATAAATAACAATTGCGTGAATATATTTTATGAGCAAGATTATCAAAAGCATGTCTGTTTCTTAATTTTTGCCTCGTATTATTAGGTGATATGGTAAGCAGGACTGCCATACTTCCACACGTAGCAGCAACCTTATTCTGTCTGTTAAAATAAACAAATGTAAGAAGCTTGTAATAGGTTTTTTTTCCCCTTTTCAAAATCCTGGAATAAGATAAAATGTCACCTTAATTCAAAAGTGGGAAGCTGGCAGAATTCAAGGCAGAAGCTTCTAGGAAGGAGAAATTAGGAAGGTAAATAACTGAATTCTATTACAGGTAGTCCTCAACCTATGAACACAATTGAGCCCCAATTTTTTGTTGCTAAGTGAGACATTTGTAAAATGAATTTGCCCCATTTTACGACCTTTCTTGCCACAGTTGTTAAGTGAATCACTGCAGTTGTTAAATTAGTAACACGGTTGTTAAGTGAATCTGGCTTCTCCATATGACTTTGCTTGCCAGAAGGCCTCAAAAGGGAATCACATGATTGCAGGACTTTGCAACGGTCATAAATGTGAATCAGTTGCCAAGCATCTGAATTTTGATCACGTGACCACGGGGATGATGCAAAGATCGTAAGTGTGAAAAACAGTCATAAGAGGAATGCTGTGGATATAATTTACTTGGACTTCAGTAAGGCATCCGACAAAGTAGATCACAACCTACTATTTAATAAGATAGAAAAATGTGGGTTAGACAGCATCACCACCAGATGGATTTGTAGCTGGCTGACCGGCCGTACTCAGTGTGTGGTCCTCAATGGAACCGCATCTACATGGAGGGAAGTATGTCGTGGGCCCAGTGCTCTTCAACATCTTCATCAATGATTTGGATGAGGGGATAGATGGGGAACTCATCAAATTTGCAGATGACACCAAGCTGGCAGGAATAGCCAACGCTCCAGAAGACAGGCTTAAGATACAGGAGGATCTGGACAGACTTGAACACTGGGCGCTATCTAACAAAATGAAATTCAATGATGAAAAAAGTAAGGTTCTACATTTAGGTAAGAAAAACCAAATGTACAGGTATAGTATAGGGGGTACCTTGCTCAATAGTAGTAACTGTGAGAGGGATCTCGGAGTCCTAGTGGACAATCATTTAAATATGAGCCAGCAGTGTGCTGCAGCTGCCAAAAAAGCCAACACAGTGCTAGGCTGCATTAACAGAGGGATAGAATCAAGATCATACAAAATATTAATACCACTCTACAATGCCTTGGTAAGGCCACACTTGGAATACTGCATCCAGTTTTGGTCACCACGATGTAAAAAAGATGCTGAGACTCTAGAAAGAGTACAGAGAAGAGCAACAAAGATGATTAGGGGACTGGAGGCTAAAACATATAAGGAACGGTTGCTGGAATTGGGTATGTCTAGTTTAATGAAGAGAAGGACAAGGGGGGACATGATAGCAGTGTTCCAATATCTCAGGGGCTGCCACAAAGAAGAGGGAGTCAAGCTATTTTCCAAAGTGCCTGAAGGCAGGACAAGAAGCAATGGGTTGAAACTAACTAAAGAGAGAAGCAACCTAGAACTAAGGAGAAACTTCCTGACAGTTAGAACAATTAACCAGTGGAACAACCTGCCTCCAGAAGCAGTGAATGCTCCAACAGTGGAAGTTTTTAAGAAGAGACTGGACAGCCATTTGTCCGAAATGGTATAGGGTTTCCTGCCTGAGCAGGGGGTTGGACTAGATGACCTCCAAGGTCCCTTCCAACATTATTATTATTATTAAATGTCACTTTTTTCAGTGCTGTTGTAACTTCAAATGGTCACTGAATGAACTGTTGTAACTCGAGGGCTACCTAGGGTGGTAATGAAAAAAAAAATCCATGTTGCTTTTATTGTAAATTGAATCTTACCATCCATCTCCTTCAGTCACTTTCCCATTCTCTCCTCCTGACACTGCTGTAGAATTAGTCTTTCACCAAAAGGCGCCTCACTAGATGGCAGTAATACCTTAGTTTCTGAAGAAATTTATTCATGGTCACCTTCCCCCAATTTTCTTTGATTTATTTAAACACACAGAGAAAACATACAAATGCTTTTGGTTGTGTGTGAGGCAAGGGGTTTATTTTATTTTTTTAAAAAAGCAGAAAGAGTTGCTTTTTTTTGAAGATAGCATTTAAAAGCATATAAAGTATAACATCTCCTTTGAGTCAAGGTTGACTTGTGGTGACTTCATAGAGACATTCATGTAGTTTTCTTGGCAATGCTATAGAAAGAGATTTGCTCTTGTTGTTTTCTGAGTTGCTTTTTCCAGTCTAAACCAGAGCCTGATGTCTCCCATCTGAGTATTAATCAGGCCTGACCTTGTTAGCTTCCCAGTCCAGACAAGGTTTGCCAGATGCTGCTGTCTGCTGAGCGTTTTTTTTTAAATGTTATTGCCGAAATATTCTTTTAAAAATCTGGCTATAGGGTTTCATATGCTGAGATGTGGAAGGATTATGGCAGCTTAGCAGGGTATCCACATTGTCCTATGAAGCAATATCCTGAAGGCCTCTGTATCAAGCCAGCTGTTTGGGTTCTCAGTGACAAACATCAGCTAGGTTATTTCAGCCAGAAAGCAATTGCTCACCTGTTTTGTCTAGTTCAAATCTTTTCAGTCTGGCATCTCCAGATGTGAGACAACTGTAACTCTTAGAATCCCAAGCCACCTTCATCAAGAAATTCTGAGACTTGTGGTTCCCGTGATATATCAGGGGTCCCCCATGGTGGGGGAAGCTGATCTGATTTCTAACACAGAAATCACAATTGAGCGTGGTGGATAGTGCTCTGCAATGAAATCTTTTTATCCCTCACAAGGTGCATCTACAAGAAATTTGTATGCAGTATTCAGAAAATAGGAAAAAGCAGAAAAAACAGCTTCCATAGTCTAAAATGGCAAATATTTAGTGTGACCTCCCTTTACACTTGAGCAACAGAGGAGACCTGGCTCCCACAAACCTAAATGGAATAGAACCCTAGGTACTATCATTGCTACCACCTGTATGTGTCCTACTCTTTCCTGCCAAAATGATGGCTGTGCAAAAAGATCTGTTACATTAGATTTGTGCAAGACATGCTTAAGCATTACAAACACCTTGTTGTATGAGAATAATTCATTGGAAACTTGCTGATAAGACCAACGTTCAGTCACATCATTCCAGTAAAAATGCCAAAGATCACAGAATTTGACAGACATAAAGTCATATTTTTATATCAACAAGGCCACTCTCAAAGGGAAATCAATAAACAAACTGACATTCAAGAGGTGGTATTCAAGACTGAAAAACAACTATGGTTATTAAAACTTTGCTACTGCATTTCCCCGAAAAGAAGATCTATCCTGAAAATAAGCCCTAGCTTGATTTTTATGCGTGCATCTAATATAAGCCCTACCCAAAAAGCAAGCTCTAGTTAATTCCCTGCCCACTCCATCCCACCATCTGGTTGCTCGCTAACGCAAAAGAGCAGGAGGCTGCGTGGCGAGCCGGTAACACCATCACAAGTTGAGGCAAGGCAGGTGGGGTGGGGTGGGTGGAGCTGCCCCATGTGCCCTGTACCCGCTTACTTCAGGGCCTCCATAGCCAGGCTACTCCCCACTTGGCAACCTCCCCCCACCCATTGGATGACCCAGCTGCCTGCCTGCCTCTTCCCTTTCACTCCCCTGCCAAGCCAGACTGCCATGCTACAGAGGATGGGTGGGGGAGGCTCAGTCGCCTTACCTGGTTCCCCTTCCACTATTTCAGAGCCAGGGGGGAGTGACAGCAAAAGGCTCCACCACCACTGCGCAACAGCTATGTCTGCTGCTGGAGGGGCTTTCTTTGGTCCCGGCCACCCCCACTTCACCCCACAGATCACCTGCCTGGTGGCAGCCACCGCCTCCTTCTCTGCCCACTCTCCCATGGCTTGTGCTATGACTGGGTGGTGCAATCCTCTCCTACCACCTCCCTCTGCCAGTCCTGGTATAACTGCTCTGGCCACCACTCTCATCACCACCGGAGAGAATGGAGAAAGGGGAGGAGGGAGGCAGCTTTTGCTGTGGGACTGACTGAAGTTTTTACACCAGACAAACACAGGTCTCTGGGGATTAGGATAGAGCCTGAAGAGTGACTTAAGGACATGTAAATGCACAGGCTTCCCTGAACAGTAAAAGTAAAGGGGAGGTGGAGTAAGCTGCCTGAGGGAGAGGCAGAGGCAAAAAACTGCTGCATCAGCCGCGTCCATTTCTTCAGTCCCCGCTGCCCCACCCCATCCTGCAGATCATCTGCTTGGTGGCCATCTCCTCCACCACTTGCCACTTCAGTCCTATGATGCCATCTTGTGCTGCCTGCTCCCCGTATCAATGATGGCAGCTCTGTAGCCTGCAGCTGTGCCTCGTCCTTGGGCTGGCAGTTTTGGCTTCCTGGTCCCTTCAGCAGCGGCGGCAGAGGAGGAGGCAACAATCCTGATGTGCTGCGTGGCTGCGAGCAAACCAAGAGACAATTGGGATCACCGTCCTCCTCCCCCTATGCCTCCACCCATCTCTGCCTGATCACTCTGCCCACTCTGTCCAACTATCTCAGCTGCACATGTTTTCCCCAAAATAAGACAAAAAAAGAAAAATATAAGACCGGGTCTTATTTTCAGGGAAACAGAGTACAACAACAAATCTAATGGTGGCCTAGGGCTTTTGCATAGCACTTTCTCTGTGTATACACACATTTACACACACACACACACACTGTTCAAATTTGTTTAAAACATTTTTAATGGGGGATAGAAGTTTTATGTATAGTGTGCAAGTATCATAAAACATTTCTAGAGTTTGGATGAGCTTATCTTATCTAATAAAATAACTTTGTCCTTCTCTGCATTATTGGTTACTGCTATCCAGATAGTTGGCTGAAGGTGCCCCAGTTGAATGACTGAATACAAAAAGTCGAATATTGCAAAGTCATGATGTTTGACAGCAAAAAGAGCCTGGGGCACCTCTACTCCCATACAAAAGCTGAAAAGGGGTAATGCTTAAGGAAAGGGGGAAAGGTTTTTATTTTTTAAAAATGTGGGAAGTAGGATTATTAAGGACTTGCTTTCTCTGCATCCTTCTTTCCAGATGTTTTTGTCTCCTGTATAACAAGTAATGTGATTAGCATGGCACACTGTGAATGGAATGAGGAAAGTTGCATATGGATAAATTGACTAGGAGAAATACAATAACAATTTTAATACAGAATAAAATATGGTACAATTACTTGTAACATATAGACCTGCAAAGCCTACTTGGCTAGAGATGTTAATCCCTTCTTGGCAAATTGACTTTCTCGACTTTTGCAGAACAATGAAAAGCTAAAAAAAAAAATTTGTTGAACAGGAACTGTGATAGGCAATTAAGACATGAGTTTGCATTTCTTGGGAAAAAATCCCTTTCTTACATGTTCAACTCTCTTAAAATTATTATCTATCTTTAGTCTCTAAAATGTTTTCGTGCTCAGATTCCATCTAGTTCTGTGGTCAATGTAATCTGATGGACATAGCAAGCCCATTGATTCCAACTCAATAGCTGCACCATTGGATCTCCCAGGTTATTAAGATAAATGAAGTTGTGGAGTGCCCAGCCAAAGTTTCTGTGGCATGGGGAGCTTTCACCAGAGTTTGGCAGCTTGATTTGAAAAACCTTGGCAGAAGGAGCTTCTTTTTTACTGTGCAATTCAGACTCTCTGTTGGCAGTCTACAGACTATGCCAGAACATTTTCAGTTGACCTTGAGCAGCATAATCTCTTTTTAAGCCAGTTATAAAAACTCAAGTAGAATAGTTAAAAGTTGCCAAATAACTCTCTCCAGTAGTAAGAAAAGGGGAATTGAGAATAAAAACACAAACACGCTAGAGTTTTAAGCTCTGTTTCAAAAAATATGAACCAATCATTAACTGGGTCAGTGAAAGGTGGCTTGGCTTTGTCTCAAAGGCATTTCATGCCATGGAAGGAACCAATTCTCCTTGGCAAGGTGAGCAGATAGTTGATTATATCCTTAACTAGGTATTTGCCCACCCTCCCTCCAAGCTTTGTCTGGCACCTTGAGTTGCTGCAGATGTTTTCTAGTGCATTCCATAGCTATTGGAATTAGTAGAAGATGCTTCAGAAGGGAGGCAAAGTAAAACAGTGTGACCACTTCATTCAGAGAAATCTGTATGAGAGAGTGAATATGGGACAGGAGCTATGTTGTTTTGCAAAACACTTTCAAAACTAACCTGAATCCTCTGGTGAAGTCAGGTGGGCTATTGAGAACATAGTATTTCCGCCATACAGCAAAGGGAAGCCTAACATTTCCTAAGTAATGAGTTCTACCCTTTACAATTTCTTACCATTGAATATTTCCCCCTAATACTGTACTTAACCAGATTCTGTCTTTTTGTGATTGATAATTATTCCATGACTCATACTCCAAGTTGGTAAGGAAAATCTTGTGGCTTAATTATTCCAATTATTCTTCTTTGAAGACATTCCAATTTGTCTGAAACCTTCTTAAAGTCTGGTGCTCAGTGAGAGTGGAATTATCTTGTGATCTGCAAACAATATTTCTGTAGCATCCTAAAACTGTGGGGGTTTTTCCTTTGCATCCTCATTATAGTATTAACTCATAATCAGCTTGTCATTTAAGATTTTCTTCTCAGCTACGCTTACCAATGCAGATGGGCATTTACAGGTTAAAACTCACACTTTAAACTGCAGCCAAAATCTTACTGGCAACCAAGGCAAACAAACCAACCTTTTTGGAAAGGAAGCTAGATAATCCACTCCGGCAAAAAGGAAATGCAATAGTTGTCAACTATGGGTGATCCAGCAATGGCTTGCCCTGTCTCCACCTGCTGAAAGCAATCATTCCTCCCCAAATGAGCATTAATTGTCTTTCAGGTCCAGCCAATCATTTCCCTTCCAGATCTGTGCAAGAGCTAGGAGCTAGCCTAAAGGGGGCAGAGCACAGGCTACAAAAATCTTACCAACTTCATGGAGGCCAAAAAAATGTCCCAGTGGGATGGAGAAGCATCAGCTACTAGTCAATGCTGTGGCTTCTGTCCATGAGGAGTGAGGATGGAAAATCTCAGTGATTTTGTGGGCAAAATACTGTTTAAGGCTTATGGATTTCAATTTCCAGAATTCCTCAGCCAGTATGAGTGGCTGAGGAATTTTGGAAATTGATGTCCACAGGTCTTAAAGTTGGCTTGTTTGGAGACCCCTGCAATAAGGGGAGGAGAATACAGTCATTTTGCAAACTCAAACCTGAGATTCTTCCTATACTGGGGCAGATTCACTTTTCATCCTTTTTGTAGGTACTCCTTATATCATGTGGATCAAATTGAGCCAGGCTCTTCCTGTTTGCTGATCTCAGGGGAATTGTTTACAGCAGGATACCTTATCTTGCCCCAAGTCCTAACATATTGCAGAAGTAGTATCCCTACTACTCCACCTTTACAGTCAGATGGTCAACCAGCCAACCCACCCGAATGGAGACCATGATGATGCAAAGTCAGTTTCTGATTATCTAATACATTTGGTTGTTAGACTTGATGTTTTTGAAGAAGGATATCCAGTACATCAAAGCAGACCTGAAAAGCAGCAGGAAGTGAGTGAAAACCAATTCTGAACTAGAGAAAGATTAAAATCTCATTAGCTGTTTCAGTTAGCATTACATGAATGTTATCAAATTAAGGATGGGAGTGAGTAGCCAAAGACTTATAGACTTACTGCTTCCTTCATCCCATTCAGACAAGATCCATTTTTGCAGAGTACAAATTCAGAACAGCCATCCATCTATCGATACAAAAGTGCTTTTGCCTAAACTGCCCAGTTATTTTTTAATTATGCTTCCTTATTTTGGAATGTAGATGAGGCAAAATATAATGTCTTTCTCATAGGAAAAGAACTTTCCCAGGCTGTGGTCTGGTGATGATCTCATATAGCTAACATAGCTCATAGGACAGGGGTTCTCAACCTTGGCAACTTTAAGACTTGTGGACTTCAACTCCCAGAATTCCTCAGCCAGCAAAGCTGGCTGAGGAATTCTGGGAGTTGAAGTCCACAAGTCTTAAAGTTGCCAAGGTTGAGAACCCCTGTCATAGGAGATTTTAAAATAAGGAGTGCAAATCTTAAAACCCCAGGGGACCATAGAAAATTCTCCAAACCAGGGTCCTCCAAACTTGGCAACTTTAAGACTTATGGACTTCAACTTCCAGAATTCCTCAGCCAGCCATACTGGTTGGAGAATTCTGGGAATTGAAGTCCACAAGAATTCAAATTGCCAGGTGTGCTTTTTCTCCATAGACATCTCTCTAAAGCTTGAAGTATGGTGCCAGAGTGGTTCCAAATTGCCTTGTTTTTCACCAGGCCAAATGGACAAGTATTAAACACATGAGGAGTTAGTTATTAATAGTAACTATATTTAATTAATTAAACAAATCAAAATTAAATCCAGTCAAATAATTAAACTTTCATGACATTGCTAGGAATTGGGTTTGATGTGAAGGAGACTTGATTTATTTACCCTAATGCAGTATTCAAAGGTCAAATACAGCCTTCAGATGGAAAATGATTGTACACTACTGTTTTAAAATCAGTATCTGACAGTGTTTTCATTTGATGCCTGAATTATGATATGAGTCCAGGGGGTGAACAATTTTTGGTGATTTGCTTAGCAGTCTGATGAGATTTTCCATCAGACTACATTTTGGCACAGAAATCAAAACTCAAAAAAATTCACCTCAGTTCAGTTTTATCTTAAATTCAAAGGCACTTTTGAATCACTTAAATTTTATTTTCTTCAGAAGTAAGTGGAGTAAACTGGTATATTAGCATTGGAAATATATTTTAATGTATTCACTGGAGAAAGAAAACCAGCTTTTGTAATAAAGAGAAGCCAAGCCATGTAGCTAAGGTAACACGAAGCTGAATAAGAAAGAAAAATTAGAAATTTTAATAGTTGCTTGCCTTATCAGCTAGACATCACACCCCTTCCTTGCACATAATTGTATACAACTGTATTCTTGTGTATGCAATTAAATGCTTTTGTGAAGTGCTTTGAATGCTGGGTAATATTAAAGGCACCATTAGGACACAATATGCAGTAAACAATGTTTAAAGCAAATGTAGGTGAAGTTGCTAACATTTGAATAATATCCACCACCAAAAAGTCTTTGTCTTTCCATGAGGTTTACCTGGAGAAAATCAAATTGTATACTGGATAATATGTACTGTACAATATGCATTGTATATTGGATAATACCTGCTGATGTTAAACGTGCTATACTTTTTAAAAATGCAGGAAACATGAAATGTAGCAAAATATCAAAACCCAAATAATATGGGAGACAGCAAACAATTCTGGATGTGGAATAGTACATTAAAAGACATTTGAAATGCCTTATTTATGAAGATTAGGGCATCAGGACAAGCCATCTAGGCCAGGGCAAGGTCACCTTGTGAACTTCTGGGCAACAGAGAGACAATAGTGATAGGATCCTGGTGACAGTTTCTTGGATACATCTAGCTTGTTTCCAAGCAGAGCATTTTCAAACTTTTTAATGAACAGCAAAAGTCTGTTTGCTCGAATCTCTCCCAATCACAGCTCATTAATTACGGCCAGCCATAATACTGGGCTTGGTAGAGCTCCTATCTCTTTCTATTTCTTTCTCTCCATGTCGTTTCTGCAGCCCAGCCAAACTGAAGGACATTTTACATGCAATCTCAAAAATACTTCCCTCCTTTAGCCATGTTTCCTCCTCCACCTCCCCACTTGTCCCCCCACACCCCCCCCCAGTGATATTTTCCAGCACTTGTACTCCCAAAGCTCAACTGTTTGTTAGGCTGTGGTAGATGACAGTGAGTTGTAAACTGTGATTGAAGCAGACAGACATAGTGATCCCTGCCGGCTCCTGGCACCAGAATGGCTCATAATAAATTTTAGCTTAGTTAGCATCTTGCTCAACTTCAGTTGCGTAGGGTTGTTTTTTTTTTTTTCCCCTCTAGAGTGTTTTCCCCCCTAAAATGTGAACACTTGAAAACAATAGAAAGCCTTATACATGTTTTGAGCGTTCATCTCGAACATTTCTTGGCTAGATGTTGATTTCTCTCCACGGGCTTCTTCAAACATGGCTGGGGTGGAAAAGCTGGTAGGGAAGGCAGGGAACAGTTTTCCCAATCTTAGGTTGTCATTGATAAAATTTGTGCCACTTGGCCTTCGAAAGACATTTCCCATTCTTGTCTCACTGTTATTGTTCCAAGATTTAGTAACACGCAATACTAACGTGCAAGACAATGTTCTCCTTGTACTGTAAGGGTGTATGGCAGCTGTGTTTCTATGAAAATAATATCTACTTACCAGAAGCTGGTATATAGGGAAAAATCTTTGGTGATACAGAAATAAAATCGTTCATCAAACAAAAGCAGTTTTTGAAAGGATTGGAAAAGAGATGTGAACTTTTATAACAAATAACTTTTCTTCTTACAGCATTTCATTGGTAGGTTGTTTTGTTAATTGTTCATTTGGCATCTTTAATTACTATTTATTAGAAGCCACACCAGAAACAATTAGCTTTTTGTTGTTTTGGCCAATGATCCAATGCAGTTTGCTTTTGGTTATTGATCCTCTGTCCTTGTCATCTATTCCTGCTTCAAATTGTAAGATTCTATTTTTGCAAAGCTGGTTAGTCATCCCTTTTCAAGGCATGGGTGAAAGAATTATAAATGTTGCTCAACTGAAGCTGCCAGCAGCTCTAAGTAGCCAGGCTGATGGCTGAGATAATGAGGGATTTTTCAAGCAATACCTAGAGGACAGTGGGTGTTTTACCTCTGCTATTTTCCAGATAGCCATTTCTCTTCACATGAAGAGAAAAAGATAGCTTAATCAGAGAAAATCAGAAGAAATGTTCATAAAAAATGAAATTCTCTTTCTTTAGAAAATCTATTTATCTATCGTCCCACCTTGTAGTACGCAATATTTCTGCATTTTTCCAGAATCACCTTCCTATAATGGAGATCCTTGAAATCAATTGTTAATCTTACTACACAACAACACACACATCCAGCACTATACAAATACCACATACAGAATAGTCCAAAGAATATACTCTGCTAGAGAGAAGTTCCCTGAGGATGGGCTCCAGCAAGAGTGTGACAACTTGGAAGACTAAAAATTCTGGTCCTGGTGACCAACCCAGATGGATTCTGCAATATTATCCCTGGACACGTATATTTGCCTTCATTCATGTCAATCTTATTATACAGAACTCAGCAAGCACCAATCAGCTGTTTAAACATTGACCAGTTCCATTTAGAGGGAAGGCATCCATTAGCAATAGGCAAAGAATTAATATTTACCAAGTTTAAAGTGATTTCTGGATGGAGACTCACATCAATTTCTGCACCGTAAACACTGCAGACTTTATTCATATTGAACCTTAACTTAATGTGCATGTCATGTTTAATTTGACTGTACAATTCTCAAGAGCTACTAAGATGTGCAAGGGGTTTGCTCCAAGTAATGAGCCATAGAACTCCATTTTCAGCTCCTGAGTATTCTTGGGCCCATGGATTGAGTTCACATTTCCAGTTTGCCACTGTTTCCCCTCAGGATAGGAAAGAGTATAAAGGGCATTTCTGTGTGGATATTTTATAATTCATTAGATCTAATACAGGTGGTCCTGGACTTGCAGCCATTCATTTAGTGCAGCGGTTCTCAACCTTTTTCAGGCCGTGACCCCGATCTGTACCGTGCATGCGTGGCGCGACGGCCCGCATCGACGGCCCGCATCGTGCATGCATGGGGTGGCGCGATGGCCCGCATCGCGCATGCGCGGTGCAACCCCCGCGCATGCGTGGTGCTGCCCCCTGCGCCGGCTGAGGGGAAAAGGGGAAAAAATGGCGGACTGTGGTGTTTGGCGACCCCCATGAAATGGTCATTTGACCCCAAATGGGGTCGCGACCCACAGGTTGAGAACCGCTGGTTTAGTGACTGTTCAAAGTTACAACAGAACAAAGTGACTTTTGATGGCTTTTCACACTTATGACTGTTGCAGTATCCCCATGGTCCTGTGATCAGAATTTGGATGCAGTATCCCAGGGTTATCCCAGTTTCCCACCTTTTACGACCTTTTGCCAAGCAAAGTTAATGGGGAAGTTAGATTCACTTTACCACCATGTTTACTGACTTAACAACTGCAGAGATTTACTTAACATCTGTGGCAGGAAAGGTTGCGAAATGGGGCAAACCTCAGTTAACAACTATCTCGCTTAGCCACAGAAATGTTGCCCTCAGTTGTTATTATAAGTAGAGGATTACCTGTAGTTGCAGAGAAAATTTTGATTAATCCATTTTTACATTTTGCATTTCTATTCAAAATTCCCAGAGCAATTTTGTTTGTTTGTTTGTATCCTGGCTTTATTGCTTTTAAAAATTACTCGAAGCAGCAAACATATCCAACACACCATCTTCCCCCTATTTTCCCTACAACAGGAACAACCCTTTATTGTAGGCTGGATTGAGGAAGAGGGCGATTGGCCCAAGATCACCTAGCTGGTTTTCATGATTAAAGCGGGAGTTGAACTCACAGTCTCTTGCTTTTAAGCCTGATGCCTTAACCTCTAGACCACACTGGTTCTAGCAGAAGAGCAATATGCTACCAAACACTGTATTCTAACAGGGATCAGAAGGCATACTAAACATGTGAAATAATATGGATGATATTTGAAAGGGAGCTTCAAAAAGCAAAATTCTTTCCTTAAAAAAAAAAAGACAAATTCCATTTCTGATTTATCCACAAACCATTTTGACGCATCCATCACCACTGCTATCACCTGACCCCTTCTATTTGCCAGCACCTGTTTTAAACCTTGTGAAGAAAGAGGAGTGTTGCAGATGGCCTCCTGTCTACATGGAAGCTGAAAATGATATTTTGGCTGAGATCACACCGCTTCTGGACTGGACTGGGAAAAATAATGCATGGTGAAAGAATGTGTCAACCTTCCTGATGGTAACTTGAAAATGAATACATAGTAGAAGGTTCAGCTCAGGAGCAGCATTTCCAATGAAACAATGTCAAGACCTACCCTTCTTTAGACATATAAGTTTGCGAAGGAAAAATCCTTTAGCCCAAATGTCCTGAGTGTTAGAAAAGAGATTTTTAAAGTCAAATAAAACAGGTTCTCTGTAACCCCACAGTCCTCAAAATGGATGCCCAGGCCAATTGCTAAAAGAAGTAGGCTTAATATTACTTCATTAAGATTCTGCAGCCATAAAGCTCTATACGAGGCTATGTAAACTTCTAACAAGAGTCTTGCTACCTGGGCAGGAGTGCCTGGGAGAAGGTGATCTGGTATGAGATTAGATACTTAAAGGTCAATGCCAGCAGTTTGAATTCAGTTCTGAAATAGATTGGTAGCCGGGGCAGTTCTTTGATGAGATATGCTAATTTTTGCATGTCCCCTGCGAGAGCCTTATAGCGGTAGCTGGAATGAATTGACTTTTCCAGGGTTCTTCCAAAGCAAACCATGCAAAAAGCATTACAATAATTTCAATTTTTTGTTGCCAAGAGCTTAATGCATAACCTTGTTTGAAGAACAGTTGCAATCGCTTAGTCATGCTTTCTGTTGGGAATGCCATGTGGCATTTATCTGGGTGGTTGCAACTTATATACCACCACAAATGACAGATCATTCAAAACATGTGTGGACAGTGGCATATCTCATAGGCCTCCTCCCTGCTCCTTAATTGATTGTTTCCCTGCTCTTAAGCTCTTTTCTTCTTGGAATGCCTGAACAAATATTATAGCACTAGCACTAGCAGTTAGACTTATAGTATATACCGCTTCACAGTGCTTTACAGCCCTCTCTAAGTGGTGTATAAAATCACCCCCCAACAATCTGGGTCCTTATTTTACTGACCTTGGAAGGGTGGAAGGCTGAGTCAACCTTGAGCCAGTCAGGATCAAACTGCTGGCAGTTGACAGAGTTAGCCTGCAATACTGCATTCTAACCAGTGTGCCACCACAGCTCTTGGTGGCACAGTGGTTATCTTCAGTAGTTGTCAAGTCACTAGAAAATAAAGAGGGAGGGATAGAATTAGTACCAGCAGTATATACAGGTATGTAGAAGAGAGACCAGCAGAGCCAGGAGGGGCAGAGTTAAAGGAGGAATTAGGTTCGAGTCCCTGTGCAGCCACAAGAGGACGAAGTCCAATCACCCCTTGAATGCTATTAAGCCTTATCTAGCTTGCCCAGGTGAAAACCTTTTATCTGAGAAGATCCCAGTGACTTTAGCACTAAATCAGTAATTTGGAACTTCTGCACGTAGCTCTGGTTTTTCACGCCTGACAAGGTGTGGGTGGATAAGTACATCAAAAGCTAAGAGAGTAGTTATAATGTGTGACTGAAGCCCTGACTCTTCTGTAAACATATTCCCATCTCATGGGTGTACCAAAGGGATGGAGCTTTGATCTCATTGCCACGGTCGTCATCTTGATCTTTTTTACCCCGACCTCCCAAATCCCACTAATGAATACCATTCCATCCTGTTTTTTTACTCATTATGCAGTACTAGCTAGTGGAATAAGAAGTGTCTGTCAATTGGCCATTTTTGGATGGGGAAAAGGAAGAGAAGGGCCATTTTTTTTTCAGTGGGGTGGGGAGTTAAAAATCTCATGGAAGGAAGCATTGCAAGAAACCTTGGCTAGGCCTCATAATTAGTCACAGGAGTATTGGCATTGCTGTACAGGAATATATTTTATAGATTTAACGGGAAGTAGACTTTATAGGAGCTGAAAAGGGCTGCAAAGGCTTGAGTCTGTTTACTATTTCCATCAGTATATTTTCCAATCCACCTCTGATGTCCCATTTCAGTACAATATGGGAGCCTTTGCTGAGTGCCAGTGCTCAGTTGATCCATATGGAACCTGGAAACAGAAGCACATATGAAAAAGAGAGTATCTTTTGTACCACCCAATTACAAGCTAGGGGATGGGCCTTAGCAAAAGTGCATAAATGAAAGAGGCATGGGATGTGTGTGTGTGTGTGTGTGTGTGTGTACAAATGCTGCATATGTCTTTGCACTGATGGTATTACCTAATTTGGTAATATCATTGCCTGCAAGAAAACTACTAAGCTCAGTGAGCACCAAGGAGCCCATTTTTGTATTTGCCTGTGTTGGGTGGAGAACATATATTTGGGTAGAGAAGATTCGAAATCTGTTCTATAAGATTGTGAGAATATAAGATTGATGGGGGGGGAGGGAGGAGGAGAAACAGAAAATCTATAGTGTAGCACTACCACCTTCTAGGAAATTGTAACTCTCATTCTGTGCAAATCTGTGAAAGATGAAAATTGACCAGTCCTGTTTACGGGGAAAGTAAACTGGTTCAAAGCAAGCCAAACTCTTCTTCTTTTTTTTTAATAACTATCTTCAGCATTTCAGTCTTATCATCTGTGAGACTTATCAGCTGTTAGAGTCTAGTCATAAACTTCAGAGTTCCATTCAGAGTCTCTCCATATTCAATTGGATTTTATATAAAACTGAAATAGGTCAGCATATGGGTGTAAGTCTCCTTTTTGACCAGACCTGATTTATGGTATCTCCTTTTCTATTAAAACTGAACTGCTCCAATTTCACTGCTCTAGGAACCACATCAAATCCAGACTACTATATACAAATATAATTGATGGAATTTTCTCACAATACCTTGAAGTTGTGTGTATATATTGGGGGGAAGAAACAGTTCAAGAGGGCTATGATTTTTCTGTTTTTCCTGAATGTGCCTAGTTAGCGACAGAAAGACAAGGAATGGTGGCTTGATGGGCATAAGCTGGATTCATGATAGATTAAATGATTTAGCAGAACTCTTGAATTCTTATTACCTTGGTCTGATGCTGTTTAGTTCTAACTCTACTTTAGTTTGGAGAAAATTTTATAGAACCAACTCATTAGCATTTTCCTAATTTAAAGCATTACCATCCTGTAATTTTAAAAAGGTGTAATTAGGAATCCATTTCTATATGCAGGTAGTCCTCATCTTACAGCTAAAATTGAGCCCAACATTTCTGTTGTTAAGTGAGTTAGTTGTAAGATGATTTTTGCCCCATTTTATGACATTTTGTGTCACAGTTATTAAGTGAATCACTACCGTTGTTAAGTTAGTAACAGGGTTGTTAAGTGAATCTGGCTTCCCCATTGATTTTGCTTGTCAGAAGGTCGCAAAAGATGATTACCTGACCCCGGGTCACTGCAAATGTCATAAATATGAGCCAAGAATCTGAATTTTGATCATGTGATATGAGGATAATGCAATGGTCGTAAGCATGAAAAACAGTCATAAGTCACTTTTTTGATGCAGTCACTAAATGAATGGCTGTAAATAGAGGACTAACTGTAATCATTTTTTACTTGCTGACACCCAACTCCAAAACTCACTTTGCATGGGTTATGACATCGCACAAATTCTTTTCTATTAGAGTGATAAGTTCAGACTTGGTATAACTTTATTTCTTTTCAATCGCCCCTCCCCCTTTACAAAAAACCTTGAATGTTTGGAGGGAGTTCAAAGAAATGACAAAGAACCATCAAGAGTTTTTGGAGTATTTGCTTGTGAAGAGTGATTTAAGGAACTACAAATGTTCTGGCTCTTCTCCAACTGAGTACCTTGGGGGAAAAAAGTGTAAATAAACTTCAAGAAATGAATTCAAATGAGAAAAATGACTGTGAAAGACATGCTCCCACATAAAAAGCCAAGAATGGGTGCTATTCATATTTCGGCTACAAATCTGGTAGAGTTCTCTGATCATGAGCAAGGTTACAAATCAAAAGGAGACAAGAAAAATAAAAATTACATGGGTAGATTGCCAAGCTTTCAGAGTTCTCACATTCTTCTTTAACTCAAATTAAGAATGTACAGAATGAGATCTACCTAATGTATTCTTATAGTTTCCAATCTCCCTGCCCTTCATTTAAAACAGAATAGACTCATGTCAAACACACATGAAAAATACTAAGAATGATCTATCTGTTCTTACTTCAACTGTGAATTGTCACTCCAAATCAGGGCCAATGGGAGTTTCCCTTCCTTTCTACATACAGGTACCTGGGTATGTATCAGAAGAGGAGACAGCCTTCCATTACTACACCATTAATACAATCTATTGCGGCTCTTTCCTATATTGACCATTTGTTAAAAATTAAGCAATCATTTAGGAATAAATGGAGCAAACAATGAAGGTTTAGTTCAATACCATGTCCCGTTACCTGCTCTGAAGAATTGGTGCAAATTATTGGCATGACTTTGTTTTTTCTACCTATAAATTTAAAATAGAAAGAAGATTGTACAGGAGGTTGATATGGAATAATCTGCTCAGCTCTACTCTTCATTCTGTGTTTCATGTCTTGGCACATTCCTCAGGTTTTTTTTTTTTGTTTTGTTTTTGCGTGCCTTGGCCACATTGGTGCTATGTGGTGGAATGAAAAACAACCCAGCCATTCCTATCAGTCATAATGACAGCAAATTGAGGGTAGCAGACACTGTTTAAAATGGTCTCAAAAATGACAACTGCCTGACTGGCAAGGAGCCACCCAATGCATGCTGCGCCTTTCAGTGTAGGTGTTTATCTGAGAGTTGGAATGCATTCAGAACCAGGTTTCTTAAACAATTTCTCTGGCTACAATTACCGGTAGTAATTAAGAGAAAAGATGGAAACAGATCCAATTTAAAACAAACTAGCTACCTTAATTCTCGGTTACTATCCTTCTCATGCAGATTATACAGGTACAAATCCAGGGAATTCTTTGTCCCACGGAAGAATGGAGTTGTTTAGCAAATAAGGAACTTAGACCACAGCAAATGTATATGTTAAATACTTGCCAATTATCCCTAAGATAGTGATGTTTTAAAGACAGTCATCCACCCAATAAATATAATCTGGGTAGTCCTGGCTTTTTTTTTTTTTTTTTAGTAATGAAGAACAAGTCTGACACATGAGCTTGGTCTGCCCATTGTCTTTCTACTTCCTTAATCACCACCAAGTTATCCTCATCAACTGCCAATATTTCCACCTGAAGGAAATATGACTACATGGTTACCAGAAGCGTAAGCATAACCACCCCCTTGGGTCAGCTAAATCATCATAAGTACAGAGCCTTGGTGGTGCAGTGATTAGGATGCAGTACTGCAGGCTACTTCTGCTGATTGCTGGCTGCAGCAGTTTGGTAGTTCGATTCTCACTGGCTCAAGGTTGATGACTCAGCCTTCCATCCTTCTGAGGTCAGTAAAAGGAGGATCCAGATTTTTTGGGGGGTAATATGCTGACTCTAAACCACTTAGAGAGGGCTGTAAAGCACTGTGAAGCGGTATGTATGAAAACCTGGGTTTTCAAAATTATAGTGTATATGCATAATTCGTTGCCATTATTTTGAACTTTTGCAAGGGGTGCGAGAATATATCAGAAGCGTTCTAAGGCTGTGGGGTATAGAAAAGGTTGGGAGCTGCTGGTCTAAGTGCTATTGCTATAGGGCAGGCATAGGGCATGCTGGGAAATGTAGTCAGGCACAATAAATCAGGAAACAAGGCAGTTCAAATGACTACAGGTATTGCATGCTCTCTACAAGAATCTGACCGACTGATTAAAGCAAATTGGTAGCAAATAAGGGTCAATGGAAGTCAAGGTGGGCTGAACTTAAAGCTCTTGTGGGGATGAAGGGACCCAAGACTTCTGACACAGTTGACCCCTCCCTCAGGCTCAGATGGCCATCTCCTGTGGTCTCCATGCCACTGCAAGCCTTATCTGGCAGACATTGTGCTAACTGTCCTAGGATACCCTGTGTCACATGTTTGTGAGACAAGAGTATGACAGGAGTGGAGAATGTGCTGGTGTGCAGTTTGAGAATCACAATTTAATTACTGTGGATCAGAAGTCTACTAGCTTTTGTAAAAAAAAAACTTTCATAATTAAGCTTTCCAACTCTTATTTACGAAAAGAAATGAAAAAGGAAACATGCTCAGAAGTAGTAGAAAAGTTGGTAGGAAATTATTCTGTTAGCAAAAATTGATTTAAAACAAACACTGGAACCTTTGAAATAAAATACATAACAAATAAACAAAAAAAAGTCAAGGATTGATGGACACTGAGGATGTTATAAATCGTTCACTTCACATATTGAATACTGAAGAGAATGAGAATTAACTTTTAACAATAAAAATATTGAGTTATCACAGAAAGATAAGGGCATTGTAGTTTTCTGTTTCCACATTTCAGATTTTGCACACACAAACAATCCGCTTTGAACAGAGAAATTTGGGCAGACTGGGCAATAACAAATTTCTGTTTCTGCTCATTTCACTGTCAGTCACTATTTGGGTTTAGCCCCAAATTATTTTTCTTAGTTCAGGCTCAGGGAAATCTGCTGCCACAGGGCCACACATGGATCCAGCCCTAATTACTCTTGTGTTGATTGATCTGTCCCTTTGGACTTTGAGGGACAGAAGGCCAGCTGAAGTGCATAGCCCAACCCCATCCTTTCCCCCAAGTCTGATTGGGCTTTGCTTCTCAATGAAGGAGTTCGAAAATTGGACAAATTGTTCTTTCACTGGAGCAGATCTCATATTCATCAACTATATATAATTTATACATGGGTATTTAAGGATATGCCTCTTCTCCATCCATTTATTTTACTCTAGGATGACTTGGTATATGTAGGATACAAAAAATGCCACCCAAACATATCAAAGTAATTAAAAAGTTAGAATGTTTTAAAAGCCAGGTCCAAAATGTCTATGATTTCAGACTTTAGTACCTTTATATGTTTTTGTGCCCACAACATAAAAAGTTAAATTTCAGCGACATGAAATCAAAACTTTCCCACTAAATCTAACTTAGCTTTAGGAAATAAATTTCTTTTAAAAGCTTGATTCCCCCCTTCTTTTTAATTGGTTTTCATTTGAAAAACAAGCAATCCTTTTATTTTCTAGATAATTTAACCTGATGGTAAGAATGAAAAATGGCAAGCAAACCTTATTTTAAGGAAAAATGGGAAAGATGGAGGAGAAAAATCACAACTCTGTTATTTGAAAGAAAACGAACCTAAATTTATCAGTCCCTTTCCCTCTTTTTTCACCTAGAAAGTTCAATTAGATCTGCTTGTTGATTTTATGGTTCTTAATTAAACGCTTTTCCATTTTAAATAAGTTAAAAGCTTTGCTGAAAAATGGTCCAGAGAAAAGAAAACTCAAGCTCACAGAAGAAGAACTACCGTAAGTGTGTGCATCCACTGCAAGATTTGTTTTAGACTGTTTCAAGAATAGCCCATTAAATTTAGACTGAATCAGAGTCTTTCTGCTTTGACATGGACCTGGGCAAAAATGGGATTCAAAAAACCCCATTGATTAATAGGACAAAGGGTGAAAGGGAATAGATTAAATTTTCAGCATCATAGATCCTTTTGGCAGATGAAGCCTATCTAATCTTGTAAAAATTTGTACAGCACATTCAATAGTGGATGCCTTTAAAATACAGATTTTCTTTAAAAAGAAACAGATTTTAATTTGGAAAATTAGCTGCTCTTTTTTATAGGAACAAGCCTGTTTCATTTCAGTCTGATAGGAGATGGCCGATTGGCCTGACAGGGCAAGACTACTTTCTAGGCATAGCAGCTGGCAGAGGTAAGAGCAAGGAAGCAAGAACAGCATGGATTACAGTAGGTTTAGCAGGTAACATAGTGTCTTTAATGCTAGTCAGGGATAAATGCAGATTCTTGGAAAACTTTAATAGAGAGTTAACAGAGAGTTCATTGAGGTGGAATCTCTTCGAAGTTTGCCATAACTACAGACCCGTTTATTTGCCAATATATACAGACCCCTCACATCTTAGACATAAATATTTCAACTTCTCCCCTCTGGACACTGCTATAGGGCATTGCGTGCCAAAACAATTAGACACTGCTGAACACCTAATTCCCACAGCACTGTCTTAGGTCTAAAGATATTTATCCATGTAGTAGGCTGTATTGCTATTATCCTTCTCATCTTTCTTATCTTTTCATGTTTTTCATCTCTCATCTTTCCTACTACCTTCTCCTATTGGTATCTATGATTATCACTTGTTGTATCTTATGATTAATGATTGCAACTATGATCTATGACCTATCACTTTGTTGTTTGTGTGTACACTGAGAGCTTATGCACCAGAGACAAATTCCTTGTGTGTCCAATCAATAAAGAGTTCTATCTATCTATTTTTCTCACTACCTGTCTTTTCTAAGATCACAACTGTGTTGTAACTTACCCAAGGTTTTCCACTATCTCCAGCAGTGGCTGGGGAGTCCCAGAATGCCCTACGTTCTTGAAGAAACTCCAGAAAGAGTTTGGGAATGGGTTCTGGAGATGGTACTTGTCAGAGGGAGAACAAAAGACAGATGAAAGCCATCAAGTCAGGGACAGAGAGGCATAGCAGAGATCATTTGACAGTGGCAAAGTTTTGAGGTGGTAACATTTGGATAGCAGCATAGATGTTTTATACCCCAAATAGGTAACATCATCAGTGCTAGTGCTGATGATTAGCACTGATGATATTACCTAGTTTGGGTAATAAAACATCTGCAAGAAAACAACCAAGCTCAGAGAGCAAAAGGGATCCCTCATTTCAACCCTACAAATATTCTCCTTTATTGGAGCTCCACGTGTATGTATTGATTAGTAGTGATAGGAACAGAAGACAGGGGCAGCTGAGAGGTGGCTAGAGCTTGGTTAGGAGCTGCAAAAGGATGGAGGCCAAGCCAAAAGCAACTGGCAGCAGCAGAATCTTAGCTAGTTGCCTAGTATGAGTGCTTCCAGAGAAGCCTAATCAGATTAGAAGGAGTAACAGCAGCCACACGGATAAATCATAACAGAGGTGGAATAAGGGGGTGCAGTAAGGATTGGAATCCTGACACCCCCACCTCATTGCAATCCCGAGGGGTGAGAGGGTCACAAGGAAACCAAATCAGTCCACAGCAACTCCAAGGATGACAGAAACCAATGGCAAGAGAAGTTTTAGAAAAGGAAATTGGCAAAGGAAATTCCAGTTGGAATGTCAGGGTCAAAGAACAAGAACCTCTCTTCATTCAGTCTCCAGAAAAAGAAAAAAAAAATCCAAGCTGAACCACTTCTGTCACAAGCAACAAAGGCTGCAGATACCATGCTAGTGAAATCCAAAGTAACATACAAAAAGAGGGAAAGTGGTCATTTGTTTAATGACCATTTGAAGTTAGAACTGAAAAAGTGACTTATGACCATTTCCCACACTTATGACCGTTGCAGCATCTCTGTGATCCTGTGACCAAGATTCCGATGCATGGCAACTGGTTCATATTTATGATGGGTGTCCCAGTGTCCCCCAGGGTCATGTGATCCCCTTTTGTGACCTTCTGACAAGCAAAGTCAATGGGGAAGCCAGATTCTCTTAACAACAGGGTCACTAACTTAACAACTGTGGCAAGAAAGGATGTGAAATGGGGTAAAATTTACTCAACAGCTGTCTCGCTTAGCAACAACAATTTTGGGTTTGTGGTCATAAGCCGAGGACTATCTGTACGGCAGACAAAGACAGTCTATAAAAAACAAAAACAAAGAAACACTCGGATTTAAGCAGTGGTGGGGTTCAAATATGTGAACAACCGGTTCTCTGTGTGGATGCTGCTTCTGGAAGTCCATTCTGGGCCTGGGCAACAAAAAATTAGCGACCGGTTCCGCCGAAGTGGTGCGAACTGGCTGAATCCCACCACTGGATTTAAGCTTTGGGCAGAGGAAAGATCATTCTTTGGTAAGTCATTGATCATACAAGGATAATTGGGAAAAATGTTTTTGTGAATTTGCCCTTTTGATGATAAAAACAAACCTTTGCCTAATGGGATTTGGTCTTCATGCTGCCAGAGTTTTATTTCAACATGCCTCTTTTAATTATTCAACTCTCTTGTTTTCCTCTAGCCTGGAAGGGAATGCATCAGTTTTGCAAATTTAATTACTACCTTAATGCAGCATGCAGAAGCACTGGATGGTTTATAAAACCTCATGGTTCAGTTGCAGCAGTCCAGCATGACTCAGCTTTCAGGATTCAGCTGAATCCAGCACACGTATCTCTTATTAGGAATGCATTAATTTTGGAAATTGTAAATAACTACAAATGAGGTTAGAATTCTCAAATCAGCATCAAGTTGGAAGCCAGTAAATATATTTAGGATAATGTAATTTAATTCAAAGGAGTAATAAAAAGAAGTCACCAATGTTTTAATAAAATTTGTTAGAAAAGGTGCTACTTGACTCCTCCAAATAGTTGGAGTAGATCTTGAGCATGCTGAACAAATTGACATTTTTATTGGAATGGTAATCTTCTCTCCCCCTCTCCCCAGGTATATTATAGTAAGTAAGGTGGCAGATATATAATCATAATCCAAATCTTTTGCATGTATATGAATATTATGAATGCATATAAAGAGACATGGCTGGTGTTGCATTGGTCCCGGGCATTCCAAAAGTTGCCCGGGACCAGACAGAGCAGCGTTGGCCCTGTGCGCATGCGCAAGGCGCGAAAACACTCTGTTCCTATTGGTTGACACTGTCGGGGCTTCTGGCCATATAAAAAGGCCTGCATGCCTTTTGCTTTTGCTTGGTTGTTGTAGAAGGAGAATAAAGTATTTGTTCAGCATTGCCATGTGTCTTCATCATTCGCACGTGAACGAAGTACACAACAGCTGGCATTGGGATACCCTTTTTGACCCTTACCCTATGAGTGCCACTGCTTAATCCCCACTAATAGCTGGACTACTAAGACCCTCGATGAGGCCTTGAGAATATACAGATCTCAGTGTAAAAGAGGAGATTGACTGAATAAAAAGAGCAGCTTTACTAGATCTAGAAGAGAGGTAGGCAACTTTGGCTCTTTTATGACTCATGGACTTCAACTCCCAGAATTCCTGAGCCACATGGCTGGCTCAGGAATTCTGGGAGTTGAAGTCCACGAGTCATAAAAGAGCCAAAGTTGCCTACCCCTGGTCTAGAATAAGGTGAAGAATTATGGCACTTCTGTTCAGTCCAAGTCTCAGCATCCCTTACAATACTGGGTGGGATTTATGGGACCTGTAGCTCCATGTCAACTAAAGAGCTTGAGTTCTCCGCCTTTTATTTTCATAGCCTTTTATCTCCTTGACTTTGGGACAGCTCAGCCTTTCAGGTAGGTTAAACTGTAAAACAGTCAGGTAGAGATAAGAGATAAGGTTAGAAGATGCTTACTGCAATGAGCTAACAAATTTACAGATCAGTTCAGGGAATCCACTCCCTTCAAACGTTAATTATTATTTAACTTTATGGGAGAATGTTTATTTGTATATTTCAGAAAAGGATAAGAATTTTTCCCCAAACTGGAATAAATCAAGAAATTGGCAATTACGACTATCTGCATTTTGGCTTCTTGTATTCTTATATTCTTATATTTGACTTAATTAATTCATACTGTATTCTGCTTTTCATGGTGCTCAAGATGGCTTTTAAAAAGTAAAACATAATTAAGATACAAATAACAGTCCTGTAGCAAATCAAAGCCTGTCCAGAGTAAGATAAACACAAACACACAAATACACAAACAGCCTTATAAGATAATTTGATTTCCATGGGCAGGAATTTCCAAAATGTAAAAGTTTCAAGTAGCCACCAAGGAAGTCATTAGTAATAAAAAAAAAATATCGAAGAATGGTTATCAGTTAACTTTAGTTTGTTCCAAGGTAACCCATTCCATTCTATCTATTTTCTGTGGTTAACATCAGTGATCAGTATTCCTACTGAGCATGTTCAAATTTCATTGTTGTTTCATTTATTTCCTTTCCTTCTTGATCTTTTTTGAGACAATCGTACCTGTAAACCTTGACATCACCCCAAACATGCTTATTTGATTACGTTTCTGCATGGAGGTGCCATTTTCATGTTAGTAGCATTGATATCTTCAAATAATCAGCTCCTTGAGAAGATATTGACAAAAGTTAATGACTTAAAATATTGGATAATAATAATAATGAATTATACTCTGGTGTGCGGCTTACATGAAAAAGACATTTTATGGCCTCCATCTTGCTGAAGACAGAGAGATTTGCAAGATATATGCAACCTTGCCAGATTATCTGCTTTATGTAAATTGTGACCTGACGTTTCAACCCTATAACTGTTCTTTTTAAAAAAAAGAGGGGGGGGGCTTTTAAAAAATCCATTTTCTAACAAGATGTAGCATCTCTTTAACATGGTTCACATCATTTGAGAATAACACTCCTTTGTTTTCAGCATAGATATTTTTTTAATCAGAGATAGTAGATCTTTTGTTATGAATGTACTATGAGAAAATGTAAGCCTTATAGGGAAAAAGTAGACTCTCTCTTTTATTTTTTTTTAAAAGAAATGTTGCCATTACGAAAAAGCCATAATTTATCATGAACCCATATGAGAGGAGATATAAGAATATAGGCACAAACTACAAGCTCCTTCTAAGGGCAGTCTGATTAGGCAGGACAACTTGGGGGAAAAAAAGAGTTAAAAAGCAGAGAATATTAATATGGATACTATCATCAGAGAATGGCCATTGTCTGAAAGATGGTTGATTTCAGGTTGTGGAATATAATTTGTAATGCTGAGAATAAGAAGCATTGGTTCCAGTACAGAGGGTGATTTGAGAGGCTAATGTCAGACTGTCTAATAGAAAAAAGTGCTTGCAATGTAGCAGTCATTTTACATATAGAAGAGAGAGAGAGAGAGAGAGAGAGAGAGAGAGAGAGAGAGAGAGAGAGAGAGAGAGAGAGAGAGAGAGAGAGAGAGAGAGAGAGAGAGAGAGAGAGAGAGATGCATGACATGAAAGCTTTCACTGGCTGCTTTGCCCAATATTCGTTTCAGTAAAATATCCTTTAAAACTGATGCCTACATTTGTCTTTGCCTTGTAGATCCCATCCCTTGATTGGTCTCAGTCAGCATTTTCACAAAATTTGAGAAGAACTAGGGGACGTGTCTGTTTAAGGTACTGGATGGAATGGAGGTGGCTGAGGAACTACATAAGGAAGAAAAAAAGTATAATTATTGAACCTGTAAGGTGAGTAGCATTGTCTCCACAGAACAAAGCATAATAATCAAGGTAAACTGGCCCATTTGACTCAGCCTTAATAAAAATGCCCTTTTCTTCTTTCTATAAAAGTAGATAACATAATTATTTGCTCCCTTTCCATGTTAGTTGCTTCTCCTATGATTCTGCTCCACTGTCTCTTACAGCTAAGCACATGCCCGATATGGGAAATGTAATGAATGCTTCTGTTTTATGAGAAAAGTACACTCTGCAGTCTAATTTTCCTATTGTATTTCCCTGAATACAAATCTCTGAAGATCTATTGTTTGTATTACGATTCCTGACTTAAATTTGCATGCATTGTAGAAACAGAACAGCTGTCTTCATGCCATTAAAAGTAGAATTGGATCAGTGGGCTTCTTCTGAGCAAACAATCAGGCACTGTGAATCAATTCAGACCGATGGACAAGTTGAGCTTCAGGGTTAGTGACCGTGGTCTAGATGACACTGAAGATGCCAGTCACAGTTGCTAGTGAAACATCAGTAAATATTCTGTCTAGAACACAGTCACTAAACCCTGAAACTCAGCGCTGCTCAACAGATACCAGCCATAAAACTTACACCAGTAAATTTAGGCTGAGTTTCCTATGTGTTCTGATTCACATGCTACGTTTGTGTGTAAGCAAGGATTGTGGAAGTCAAAACTAAAAAAAAAAAAAAAAAGCAGGGACTGTGATCTATAATGTCAAAAGGCCTATTCCTGGATGAAAGATAAGAGCAGTGGTATTTGTAGAAGGTGGTAAGCAAAATCTGCAAATAGTGAGTTCAGTGCTGTAATTTTGCCCTTCTGTATAAGCAGAGATGTTGCATGCATGCACAAAAGGGAAAGGGGCTTCCATTGCAATGTGCCTGCTGTCCTATATATTTTAACCTTGCCCGCCTGCAGATATAAGAGAATAGAAAGTGATACAAGTGAACAGAATTCTATTTCTTTCCTAGCTACTGATTAACAGTAGCTCACTGTAACCTTTCCTCCATTTATTGAACTGATGGGGACTAGTACAGTCTCTTATTGATATGTCTTTCAACACTAGGATGAGTTCTAGAGTTTATCAAGTTTATGTTCTTAAACTCATCAACTCCTGCCTCATCTGACAGTCTGCAAACCTAATCAGTGTAACTACACACAGGTAATTGCTCATTACCAAGCCCTTGTCCACATTCAAGCCTTCTGATTTGAGGTTTATAATTTCATTTTTGTAAATGTCAGGAAAGCATGCTTACCACATTGAAGAACTATTTGTTCCTGTCAAGGTTAATACTGATTTAATTCTCTTTCTTTCAACAATCTATCTACAGGGCCTCTCCTCCTTTAAAGTAGCAGCCCTGGCCTTAGCTATGATTAGAGCCAGTGAAAACACTAACCGTGAAACATTAATGGTAATTCTTAATTTTTAAGACCAAAGAACATCGGTGCTAGTAACCACTGGAACAATTTGAGGAAGGTGTTAGTGATGGATCCTGATAATAAACAAAGGCAGGTTTCTTTTGGTCTTAAAAACTCTGATCCTTCAGTCAGAGTTTGTGAGTGAATCCATGAAAAACTGAGCATGTATCCTGCTTGAAACAGATGACAGTCATCTTCCTGAAGAACTGTTCAATATAACTGTAGGAAAACTTAAAAAGTAAAATTAAGTCCATAGATGAGGATTATTATCTGACCAGGCTTACTTCAGTTTTCTTCACTATGGTAAGTTACGCGATACATTTATGTCAATTAAGGTAATTGTCTCTAAATAGTCATCTATATAGAAATAATATGTACATTCACCTTCATTCACCTCTTTATTCCTCCCCTATCCCTGAATTCCTTCTCTCAGGCCAACAGACTTTTTGTCTCCAAACCATTTTGAAATCATTTCAAAATACACCCAAAACTGATTCAGAGTTTTGTCTTTCTTAGATCCACTGAAGACATTTGCCTCTATTTTATCCCTTTTTAACCCAGATGCAGGTTGTCTGTCGTTCTCCTGTGCCTTGAAATTTCCACATTCAAGGACACAGCTGAGTATATCTGAATTGCTTGCAAGAGTCTGGTACCATTTGATCACCAAGGAGTTTATATGTTGCACCCAAACTAGAGTTTCAGTGTGCTTTGGTAAGCCTCATCTTCTAACTCCTCAAGGCTGTTTTTCAGAATTGAAACTTACATCTATTAAACATGTTAAACATTGACAGGAAACCTGTGGCCTCCAGATGTTGCTGAATTACAATCCCCAACATCCCTAAGCATCTGTCATGCTAGCTGGGGCTAAAGGGATTAGGAACCCAATACAGCTGGAATGCTATGGATTCTTTACCCTCGATGTTAAGATTCATAGTGGAAAATAACATTTTTCGTTGTTAGAAGTAAATACGGTAGGTAGAGCTAGGTATCAGGCTAAACAGAGGATCTCCCCCTCCCCCAAAAGATCCTTGTCATTTGAGAAGTTTTCCTCATTGCTACTAATTTCCTAGGCACTTAATCAATTATGAAGAATGGTTGCAGGAATTGGTTATGTCTAGTTTAATGAAATGAAGGACGAGGGGTGACATGATAGCAGTGTTCCAATATCTAGGGGTTGCCACAAAGAAGAGGGAGTCAAACTATTTTCCAAAGCACCTGAAGGCAAGACAAGAAACAATGGATGGAAACTAATCAAAGAGACAAGCAACCTCAAAATAAGAAGAAAGTTCCTGACAGTTAGAACAATTAATCAATGGAATGGCTTGCTTCCAGAAGTTTGGGGTGCTCCATCACTGAAGGCATTTGAGAAGAAATTGGACAACTATTTTTTCTCAAATGGTACAGGGTTTCCTGCTTGAGCATGGAGTTAGACTAGAAGACCTCCAAGGAAACTTCCAACCTATTAGAATATTACCTAGGGTAATATTCTAACTTAGTAAGTCATCAGAAGATGGCTTCCTTGGCTACGCATACAAGGAGATATCAAGACCATTGTATAATAGATCCCTTATAAAGTATCTGCGGGCCTTCAACAGCAGAAGCAGTTGTAGATATCATAAGAACATAAGAAGAGCCATGCTGAATCAGGCCAAAGCCCATCGAGTCCAGCATTCTGTGTCACACAGTGGCCCACCAATTGTACATGGGGATCTTGAGCAGAAAGAGAAGGCAAAACCCTCCCTTTCCCTTGACCCCCAACAAATGGTATCAGTGAGTGATGATAGCTTTCACATCAGAGCCCAAATTTGCTTGGCTTCTTGTATGGTATATTGGGAATCTTATAGTAAAACAAATGTAAGAAAGACTTTTCAGAGAAGGCACATCTTGGAAGTAGTTAGCTAAGATGACCCAACATGGTGGCAGACCAAACATGTGAATGACACAAACTTTCAGGCATGTCCGATTCCTTCTAAGTATTTCCAAGAAAGGTGAGTTGGGAAGAACAATGGCTTGAGGTGCAAGACCTGGTTACTAATACAGTGAACAAAGCTGTGTCTCAGTTTAGAAGTAAAGCAGATAATGTTTTCTTTTTATGAGGGCACCTTGTGAGTATTGTCCATGCTGTACTCGTTTCTACACAGAATACAAAGAGGAGAAAATCAAACTCTGCAGGTCAAACTGCCATAATATCTATTTATTTATATCCCTGCCTTTATCATTCTTATAAATATAAATAAAATATCTCAGCCAAAACTTGGGAAAATGACATTTTTCGAGCTAGTAGTTCTGAAATTTCCTAAGGACGCTCTACTTTCCCTCCTGCATGATGATGCCGAAGCAAAGGGATTACACAATGCCCCTGAGTGCTATTGAGCAGCAGCTGACACCTGCCAGGTGTCATTTTCAAAATGTCATGCCATTTCTGTTTTTCAGAGGCTGTGCAAGAACATAAAGATCCAGATTATATAGCATCAGTTTACTAGACACGTATGTGCAGATGCAAGGGAGCAAAGGAGGGTCAGGCTTCAGATTGTTTGGCATTTTTCTCCTATACATTTCATGGGCCATAATCTCTCAATCAATGTTCATTAGAGATGCTATGCCATGAAGCTTCCAAAGTTCATTTGGTTAAGCCTCATCTAAATGCCAAGAAGCTGAACTCGTTCATGACTTTCCCTGACCAAGCAGTGAAAGTGTTTTCTCCTTAGACAGCATCCAGCTGTAGTGAATTGCTTAGGAGTGATATCATTAAATGATACCTTACTATTGAAGCCAGGGTTTCAATATCCTGAAAGGTACAGAATTCCAGCAAGGAAAAACAAGTAGGCTTAAAAATAATAATTATTGGTACACAGGAATAACTGGAAGTGGTGATGGTGGTAGGGTGTGAACACCTAGTTAGTGAGATATAAAAATAATAATCCCTCCGAGTGAGCAAAGCAAACGGTTCATATTTCCTATTAATGTAATGACCTTTGGATATTCTGCAGATCTGATTCAATTTTGACCCACATATGCCACTCACATACACCCTCTCCCCCCTCGGTTCCAATTCTTTTGAAAACAAAAATAATTGCCATGGTTTCTTGATGACGTTGACTTGGGACTGCGAAGTCAACTTTGTGACTTCATGAGAGTCTTTTGATTTGCTCAAAAGGTCCATAGTTTAAGCCATGTGAAGCAGCTTCCAGGAGAAGCAGGCTGAAATCAATTTAACCAGAAAGAATCAATCTGATGCACAGCCATGAATAAGGTTGGTGCTGGCAGGGCAAGCTATAGTATGTATTCAAGGAGCCAACCTCACCCTTACTAGCACTGATGATATTACATAATTGGGTAATGAAACATCTGCAAACAAACAACCAAGCTCCTCTGTCATTATTGTTTTCTGGTTTTTCTAGTAATTATGAGCTTCCCACACTTATGTTCTTAAGATGGGCAGTCATGTAAATATTTTAGACAAATAAATAAATAAATAAAGATGGGACACAAGACTAAAAAACAAACCCATGGGTAAAATATTTAGTTTAGGAGATGGTTTTAACAAAGCTGTTCAGGATTAAATGAAAATACTAGCAACACTATAGTTGTTTTGCTTTATTTCTTGACATTTTGATAAAAACATTTATTTTCTTATAGAAAGATTAAGTCAAGTGATGGCTTTGGAGAGAGAAGCGGGTAGAAGTTCTTTCACATCAAAATGTACAAAAATCATGTGTTATAATTTGGATGGTGTAATCTTTGGACAGATGATGATTAAAATGTATGTCTTTTAAATACAGGTGGAACATTGCCATCTGAAAAGAACAGCAACAACCTGCTTTCTTGTTTACCCAACTTATTCTGAGAATATCCTAAATAGAAAAAAAAATAATACACTGAGAAATGAGCAGACCTTCACAGTTTGCATCTAAGAATAAAGCAATCCAGATCATTTGTGTGCAATGGATAGATTGCAGTAAGGAGATTAAAATACACACCTAGCAGTGTTGTGGGATTCAGCCAGTTCGCACCACTTCGGCAGAACCGGTAGCTAATTTTTTGTTGCCCAGGCCCAGAATGGACTTTTGGAAGCGGCATCCACACAGAGAACTGGTTGTTTACATATCTGAATCCCACCACTGACACACAGACAAATACACCTTTGGTCCCTGTAATCTCACTTGCTGGAGAGCCAATCTGGCAGGAATGGACTGTTAGGAATTTTAAACTGTACTTCCACATTGGCTTCATACATTACAAACTAACTCCAATGTCTTTGTGAGGGAAAACCAAACTTCTCACTCTCTGGAGAAGTGAGGCAAGGAACAATTATTGAAAGTGATAATGATAATAATATTCAGATAAGGTAATGGTTTTTTAAAAAATCTATGAATTTTTGTTAAATCTATTTATTTCTTGTGAACATTCCTCATATGTAACTGAATTTAGTTGATGGATTGAGGTTAAGTGAATATATTATAAATATTTATTCTGTACTATTACATTATACATAATTTATGGGACTACATGGGAAAATGTACTGACAATGAAATTCACTAGGAGATATTGTAAAATGCTTCAAGAATAAAAGATGTCAAGCTTTCAAGGATAAACATATATTGTGCAATAGATTTAATGCACTGCATTGGATAAGGGCCGTGTTTTTAGAGATCAAAATAATAAGCAATTGCAGAAATTGAACATATAATACTAATATTCTATTAACAAAAATTGATTTTTAAATGCAACCAATATTCTCCACAACTGTAAGAATATCGAGAGTTGTAGCCCAAAACATCTGGAAAGTGGGAAGCACTGATTGTTCATTGCCCAATGGTTTGAGATGGATGGCTACACAAATTGAAAAAATAAAATAAATAACATAAACAAACCCTGGGAAAATATGAGCATTTTTATATTGTCTTATCCTTTTTTTCTATCGTTTCTATGTAAGCATTCTTAATGATAATTTCATGATTTCCAGTGTAACAGAAGAACCATGAAAAATCAAGATGAATATGGCTTTCATACATATAAAATCCCATATTTCTTACTAAAATAATATTTAGCCTTTCAACTGATACATACACATGTGCAATTGGCAGCTTGTGCAACTGTTGAGATGGATTTGCACTCATTGTTTGTATCAAGTACATACTGTACTGTAGAATCTGTCCTTAATTTAAATAATACTCTTAAAAAGGACGTATGCACAAAATGGAAAAAAGCATTTTTGTTTCAAACTTGGAACAAAACAGCCTATCTGAAATATCCGATTAGATTATTTTGAATTGCCTGTGGAACAAAATTCAAAAAGGCTCAAGTGTTATGTCAGAATACAGCTCCACATTTTTTGAGGATGCCGACAACACAAAACAATGGAAACTTGAAACAAAGTTTTTGTTTCCCTTATAATTGAGCTCATAACTTCAGGAAGAGATGGGGTAATAGCCTATACTGATTGTTATCTATTGAAATGAAAGATTTTAAAAACATTTTGAGTGTTGTTATATTGTTAGATCTATATGCCACTTTTCCTCAAAGAGACAGTGATGGTTTACATGGGGCTCTTATTTTGCATTATCCCCACAACAACAAACTTATGAGCAATCTGCACTGTGAGAGAATCGTTGATACAAGTCATCCAATGAATTTCCCTGATTGATGGTAGCTTTGAATCTAATATAATACCTTGGCAATTTAGAAGAAAAAAACTTAGAAAAAAACAAAACAAAATACAGATTTTTTTTCTTTACCAATTAAAATATCAGCTTGGCATTGTCTTATATTTTTCCTATCTTTTCTACCTAAGCAATCTTGATAATGGTGTTATCATTACCTACATATTATAGGAAATATGAAAAATATTTTAAATCGGATCAGATTGTTATTGGGAGCTGCTCAGAGGTAAGACGGGTGGCTATATAAACCTTTTAAATATAGCACCAACTGTAGTTTAGCTTGCTTCCACAGAAAGGGAGATTATTTCTAGTCAAAATTCAGTCTCTGACTTCTGCCAACAAGGGAACATCACTGAAGAGTGCAACAGACTTAAGGGGCTTGTTTGTGGTAGTTAGGGGGTAATAAAAATGTAAATGGGAGCCTGGGTTTTGGAAGACAAATCTGACATTTTCCTGCTCCATCTGAAAAGTGACACAAATTTAGTTTAATGGAGGTGGGGAATGTCTGAGAGTGAGAAATGTCAGACTTCTTTCAGTTGGCTCAGCATGAACCGCAAGACTAAGTTTTGAAGGACACAAAATCTCAGCTAAACTACGTTGCTCCAAGAACACTAAAGAAAGAATTATAATGATTATTGTGACTCAACTGCAAAAGTGATTTGTTGTGGAAGCAAGATTATTGTGTTTTTTTTCTCCAGTAGTCTTAAGGACTTGAAGCCAAAGTACAGTGCTCTCTCTCTCTCTCTCTCTCTCTCTCTCTCTCTCTCTCTCTCTCTCTCTCTCTCTCTCTCTCTCTCTCTCTCTCTCTCTCTCTCTCTCTCTCTCTCTCTCTCTCACACACACACACACACACACACACACACACGTAACTGTGGTTTACTGGGTTTATTAATATTCGCCAGCAATTCCCTTCACCAAAAACCCATAACTGTCCCTGTCCCAGCATATAAATTGTACATAGGTATATATATTGTTGTTGCCTTCTATCCCTATCTAGTGGCTGGGGAGGGGGGGAAATACCAATCTATATTGTTTGGAGCTGACCTGGCCCCTTTTAAGAGTCATCTACCCATGAACCCTCACTCTCAGAATAAGTGCATCCTGGGAAGCCAGACTCCATTTCCTTTAGCATTTGGAAGGAAGCAGAAACACCAGGAAGAATCCAGCCTAATCTGTGGCACATGGTCATCTGAGGACAAAACCCACATCCCATACACACAGATTTAGATTTATCTTTGTTAATTGTTATATCCATCAGTAACTCAATACTGCTTATTTTGTACTTGGGGTCTTATTTCTATTTTTCCCAATTTCACCATCCTGTTCCTTTAGTAAAGCATCCAAATCTACACATGGTCTCTTTTATTGGAGGATAGGTGGGTTTAGCTGCATGTCAAGCTGCACACAGAGTAACATGTAGCGAGGACAGAAGTCCCAATTAAGTCCAGCCAAAAGCAAACCAACACTAGTCCACAGAGCAATGGCCAATAAATCCACAAGGCACTTGAAAATTTCCCAATCAAAATAAACCCACCAGGCAAAATTAAATCCACAATACAAGAGGGTTCATGAGGCAAGAAAAGTCCAGAGTTTACAAGGCACAATCCAAGTCAAGGCACATGTTATTCCAAAGCAAGGCAAGAATCAAAATGACCACAAAACACACTGCTAGGAAATGAACATGTTGTTCCAGTATTGTCTCCATCTGTCTGCTGTGCTAAAGAGCCAGCTTCTGGTGCAACTCATCAAAAAGGGTGAGGCTTTCTCCTCGCAAGTAATCTGGCTGACTTCTGCTCCTGCCTTTTCTCTGCCCTATATGTTCTTATATCAGGTGCAGAAGGCAGTTAATAATACTAATACTGATACTAATAAAGTTGGAAGGGACCTTGGAGGTCATCGAGTCCAACCCCCTGTTCAGGCAGGAAACCCTACACCATTTCGGACAAATGGCTGTCCAGTCTCTTCTTAAAAACTTCCATTGTTGGAGCATTCACCACTTCTGGAGGCAAGTTGTTCCATTGGTTAATTGTTCTAACTGTCAGGAAGTTTCTCCTTAATTCTAGGTTGCTTCTCTCCTTGATTAGTTTCCATCTGTTGCTTCTTGTCCTGCCTTCAGGCGCCTTGGAAAATAGCTTGACTCCCTCTTCTTTGTGACAGCCCCTGAGATATTGGAACACTGCTATCATGTAACCCCTCGTCCTTCTCTTCGTTAAACTAGACATACCCAGTTCCAGCAACCGTTCCTTATTTGTTTTAGCCTCCAGTCCCCTAATCATCCTTGTTGCTCTTCTCTGTACTCTTTCTAGAGTCTCAGCATCTTTTTTACATCTTGGTGACCAAAACTGAGTGTAGTATTCCAAGTGTGGCCTTACCAAGGCATCGTAAAGTGGTATTAATACTTTACGTGATCTTGATTCTATCCCTCTGTTAATGCAGCCCAGCACTGTGTTGGCTTTTTTGGCAACTGCAGCACACTGCTGGCTCATATTTAAGTGATTGTCCACTAGGACTCCGAGATCCCTCTCACAGTTATTACTATTGAGCAAGGTACCCCCTATACTATACCTGTACATTTGGTTTTTCTTACCTAAATGTAGAACCTTACTTTTTTCACCATTGAATTTCATTTTTTTAGATAGCGCCCAGTGGTCAGGTCTGTCCAGGTCCTCCTGTATCTTAAGCTTGTCTTCTGGAGTGTTGGCTATTCCTGCCAGCTTGGTGTCATCCGCAAATTTGATGAGTTCCCCATCTATCCCCTCATCCAAATCGTTGTTGAAGATGTTGAAGAGCACTGGGCTGCAGCTGTATGCTTTCCCCACCTGAAGCCTCAGGACTGTCCTGCTGTTGCTATGCTTCAGCTAAAGCCCTCTCAGACAGCTGCTTGGAGCCACTGCCATGCCTCCAGACATGCATCCCCTCCAGACATGCCTTGAACTGGTTCATCCTCCTCCAAGGTGACATCTAGAGAGATATCAGGAGAAGCATCTGGGGGAATCATCATAGGTTCTGAGATTGTTCCATCAATTCCATTGTGGCTTTGGGAGATTATAGAGCACTTCTTCCTTTTCTTTCCCATCCATGAAGAACTGGAGAAAAGAAAACACATTTCATTTCCCTATCCATCTCATGTAAGAATTAGAGGGAAGAGAATTCTCCATACCCCCTCAGATAGGAAATTGCACACTCAACATCTCAATTTCTGATCAGACTCTCTCTCTCTCTCTCTCTCTCTCTCTCTCTAGATCAGGTCCCATGGGAAAATGGGAGGTTGTAGAGTTTCCATGCCAACCTGAAGAAGTTGGAGAAGGAATTAAGGCATTTTTGTCACCTTATTCAGAATGCTGCCCTCTGTCTGCAGGCTGCAATAGATCAGGACAGTAAAGTTAAGCTTGTTCCCCTCCCCTCACAATCCAAAGAATTGGTAAGGGCTTGGGCACATGGGAAAATTAGTTAGGAGTCCTCTTTTGGACTCTGAAATTGACTAAAAGAGTTACCATACAATGCTGGAAGATTTACAATTGTTTTGAAGCAATAGATGACTGATATGCAATCCTTGTCTATAGTCAATATTTTTGGAGTTTTCCTTTTATGATATAATTTCTTAGGCTCTTCCTACCCACTCCCACTTTTCCCTTCATGAAGTTTGAAGTTATATTATTTCAATAATCTTAATTTAGGAATCTATTATTTCCCCTTAATTAGTTCACCAGAATAAACTTATTTTCATTATTTTTAAACTGTTTCTTAAAATTCCTTAATTAATTCACACACGCTTATACAGATAATATCCACAGTGTAAATATGTCGTGCCAATTATTCATAAAATGCTAGCCAGCCTATGACAATTTCAGATTATATAAATGCCACCAATTTTCAGTTGCTTCAGGTTACTGAAGCAAAATGCATTTATTTTCAAGTTACATTGGATATGGTATCCAAGAGCAGTATCTCAGGGAAATTGCCCAAAATATGAAGACTATCCTAAAGGAACTCCAGGTGGAAAGATCTGATCGTTAAAGGTAAAAAGCCAAGGGTCATAAAAATATAGAATGTACACGTGGATCCTTTTAGTAACAAAAAAGATTATAAAAATAACGATTAAAAAATAGAAATTTACATTTTGAGCCTAGATTTTTGTTCATCCTTATAGGAATTATTATTACCGGTATTATTATTATTATTATTATTATTATTATTATTATTATTATTATTATTATTATTATTATTATTATTATTATTATTATTCTTCCCTTGGTGATATTTGAATGAGTCAGTTTTTCCACTTATTACTACTTTATCAATGGCTGACATTTAAACTGAATGGTTCTTCATATACAGATTCTTCTGCCTTCAAAATAATGGGTAGTACATTGAAAAAAATGGATTATTTATGTGTTGATTCATAGGTGAGAAAGGACAGTATTATTTGATGAACTAATGAGTGTGAACCAAAAGCTAAGAGAGAACATGATACATGGGTTGTGTACTTTCAAGTTTATATGATAGCCATGATTCACATATGATCTTACAGTGAAGAATGATCTGGAATCACTAAGATTAAGTATCATTTTTAAAAAAAATTAAATGTGTTGCTTCTTATGCACATGAAAAATACAGAGAAAAATAACATTCAAGATTTAGCTTCCTCTTTAAAATTGTCATTGGACTTCTCTCAGTGTGTACCTCATTACTGGTATTTAGGCCAATGATAATTTAGGAAGACTTGCCATCCATTCAGGGAACACAGCAAATAGCTTAGTTGGGCATGGTTAAGTACAAGGGGAAGTTATGCTACACTTGTGTTGGTTTCCCTCCTTTCCTGAAAAGAGAGAGGGAAAGCAGAAAAATATTAAAAATGGCATATAAATTGTTGACAAATGGATAATGCCTTGCATTACAAATTAAAGAAATTGTGTAGCTACTTTGTCTTGTACTTTAATGGAGCTTTTGTGGTAAGAAATGCTATTAAAGAAAGATACAAATGGATGATGATGGTGTTTAACTCTCCCATAATATTCCAGTCATTGGTAAGGATGCTTGTGCAGTATAAGTACCATCTTATGTATTGCTTGTATTTGGGATTTATAATAATGGGAAGCAGCATACAAATACTGTAAATAACTAGACAAACAACATTAGAATTTCAGAGCAGAATAATTTTTGTTCATTTTGCTGAAGTGGATAAGTAGTAAATACTTAACTACTGTCATTAAATAGTGTCATTAGTGAGGGCTGTTTTCGTGATGTAGTAGTTCTTTAAGTAATGAAGTGTAAAAAGCTTGAACTGCAGAAATGATTCATTTTTCAGAACGCTAAAAGCAACTTGAAAGAGAATCATAGTTCACTAAAATACTAACATCATTCAGGAGGTGTAGAATGAGCACTGATGTTGAAGGGAATGACAGAATCTGACTCCAACTTAAATGCTTTCAACTGAACATCTGTAGAGAATGTCAGATCTGGCTGACTCCTAAATTGAAATACATATATATATATGTTTTCAGTCTGTGGCTCTCTGAGGTGAAGCCAAATTTCCTCTAGAGGAACCTCAACTGAATTAAAATATTTCCAAAATTTAATAAGCCCCCAGGCAAAGATGGATTAGTCTCAGCAACAGAAATCTTTGTGAGTAAAGAACTACTCATAAGCAGGATCTTGATTTGGTGGAATAGTGTTCATGAGCTTTTTTGTTTGCTGATTTTCCCTAATTACATAGCTTTCTCTTTTTCTGTTGCATTTTTTAAATGACACGATATTTAAACTTTGTTCCTATTGATTAGTGGACCTTTGACTTAAAAAAGCAGCAGTCTTCTTACACTGTGGCACTGCTTTTCCTGGTATTGCCAGGCATTATCAGGAATGCTATTCTGTCACCTCACCCCTTTAAGTGTTTTCAGTAAATGCACATAGATTGGAGGAGTCTGCAGTATTCCCTTTTCTGCTGCTGTTCTCATTAGAAAATTTCAGAATACACTGAGTTATCAGCCCTGCCTCGGCAGTTATACTCAAGGCAAGTGACAAGGCAGAATTATTAAATAAAATGATTCCTTTAAATCATTTAGAAAAGAAAGGAGCAATTATGTACATTTATACATCAAATGTACAATGATGTACATTTGATGTACATTTTTTAATCTAATAAGCAAGGTTTTGATTTTCTTTTAAATAAAATCCAGTACATCTCCTTGGCCTGGAGAACTTTTACAGAAACTTTTATACTAAGATTATTGATCCTTTAAACTCAGGAGAGTTTGAACTGGCTCCATGAGATCTTCCAACATTTTAACAAGAGTCTCCTCAAAGCCTAACTAGATGTTTAGGAATTTACTACTGGATGAAAGGTTGCTTACCCATCTCAAATATATAAAGTTTGAAAATAAAAAAATAATGATTTGCTAATACAAATCAAGTCCAATGAGAAGAGGACATTTGAAAAAATGCACCAGTTTTGGAAAGAATGACATCCAGAATCAGAAATAACAGAACAGGTCAATGTCAATTCATAATATGAAATAAAATATTTACCGGAGTAAAATTTGAAGGAATGTACAAAAGAATGCAAAAAAACAATGGTAATAGGCACCTTAGGTGCATCCCAAAAACATCTTGAACACCATTTGAATATGATGTAGGAAATGACCAGGCTGAGTGGAGGAAGGGGTCAAATGCCTCACCTGCACACTATTGGCATTGACAAAATCCACATCAATCAATTGCAAAAAGCAGTCTTACTTGGAAGAGCTTACATCTTGCAACGATACCTTTAACATCATTAAACAACATCTGCCTATACTAGGTCCTTTGGAAGGACTCAAAAAATGAACAAAAATACCAAATCCAGTTTAAACATCTGGCTGACTATGCAACCAACTATAATGATAAAAAATTACCTAATAGGTTTTTGTTGACAGAATGTACTGTAACAAGGGGACAGAGGGTTATTTTCAACTGATGACTAACACTGAAGTATAGAACTACAATTTTTGTCCCTTCTCACCCTTCAACAAAAATATAAAGCAAAATATGATTTTAAACTTTAAGGGCATGTGAAATGCAACCAGGTCATAAATTTACATTTGAAAAACGGTATCTTTCCAAAGTAGGATGGGGTTGTGGGCTGGGGAGAAAAGAAAGACATTTGCTAAATTGTTAACAGCTTAAGCAAAATAAGTGAAGGAAATTTGGCTAAGTTGCTTGGACATTTTCCTTGGCTTTTTGTCGGGAAAATAATCAAAGATGGAGTAAGAAAAGACTGAAGTAATGTTGTTAGAAACTTAACCTACAAGACCTACCGGTAGTAATGGCATCACTTTGAATTGCTGCTCCTCTTTTTCTCTACATGTAGGAAGGTATCTTTCAAGTCAAGGAAACTCTTTGTGTATCTGACCAAGTGCTGATGATAAAAAAATGTTTTTGATGCTGTATACAAACAGAAAAATTCCTTTTGTATTTAACCAATAGATACCATGACAAAAGGCAATATGTCTGTAGGACAGCAGAAAAAACTTTTACATGTAAAAAGTAAAGACAAGAGATTAAGGAATGAAATTAGAGGTTTGGGAGCCTTGGTTATCCCCTTCCCCCATTTTGCAAACTTCTGGAAATGAAGCCATAATAAAGAATACAATAATGTTTTGGTAGAACTCAGATTTCAGACAACCACCTAAGAAATTAATGGACAGCTAAAGCAATCCATTAGCGGAAAAAATAATGGAAAGAATGACTGATTCTCATTTCTCTCGGTGTGTGTATATCCATCGACACCAGGGGTAGGCAACCTTGGCTCTTTTATGACTCGTGGACTTCAACTCCCAGAATTCCTGAGCCAGCCATGCTGGCTCAGGAATTCTGGGAGTTGAAGTCCATGTGTCATAAAAGAGCCAAGGTTGCCTACCCCTGATCTACACATATACCTTAACCTCTAACACATGCATGTGAGAACTTTGCCACAAAATGGGCAGGTCTCTCCTCATCAATATAGCAGTTTTGAGAGACAGAGTCAATTATATAGATTTGTCTATCTGCTTCTTGGCAGGGAGAAAGGGGTTAATAGCACTAGAGCATTATTTCTCGATCTTGGCAACTTTAAGATGTGTGAACTTCAACTTCAGAACTCTCCAGCCAGTTGAAATCCACACATTTTAAAGTTGCTAAGATTAAGTAATAATACCCTGGAGTATAGGAAGAGTAACCTCAGTGTTCTTCTGGAGCTTTAAATGAATCCACAGATAATATCCTTGCCTGCCACAGAGTCCATTTGAAATAATCTATATGCCGCAGCCAGTATATTTATTCCCAGATAATTTTTCAAGAAGAGTTCTAACCATTGTTCCATCTTGAATACAGGTTGCCATAATATAGGTTAGCCTTTGATGTAGAGCTAACCTATGTTTTATGGATAACATGATTATTAAGAGAGCATTTTCAACAAGATTTTAGTCAACAATAAGTACTTCTGTAATTGGTTCAGAATTTTGAGTGAGGCTGTAATGGATGTAGAGAAGGTGCAAAACAGATTTTTCAATTTTTGTTGAGTTTGGAGTGGGTTAGCTTTTGATTTTTAAATATTAAGAGTTTTTAGGCTTCACAGTAACTTTTCCAAAATCGATAAGTATAGCACAGATTTTTAGCAATCATGCCGTTACATTGGTATGATTGGGACTCAAACAAAGGCTTGAGAAGGTGGCAGGTCTTTCATTCCAGATTTAGTTCTATCCAAGTTCATTTGGATAGAATGAACTGGGAACACAACTGTCTGATGAAGCCAGGAGAAGAGTGGGAAAATGTGAATTTGAATTCACCTAAGAATGTTATATATATTCAACAATATGTAAGTATGACTTTGTTTAAATTGCATTCATGTTACATAAATTGGTTTTTGTCCTGTCTTTTCCATGCAGGCATCTTACTTTGTATTTTATTTGCTTTTTAATATAATCGATTGAGAAAAACATCTACTTGGATGTAGACATATGAAATATTCATCATACTACGAGTAAAGGTATATTGCTATTATAATTTATTTTGTGAAGTGAACAGAAATGAAAGGACCTTCTAACAGTATGGAGTTGGCTTTAGATTCATTGTAAGAAAGATTATTAACACATTTTTGGATGTAAGAATATGATCTTCTAACTGTACTCTTTCCAAAATGGATTATATTAAATATAGCTGTTCATAATGAATTCCTTAAACAATTTAATATAAGATATGCTTGTAAGAGGGAGAATATATAGGTAGACATTTCTCTTTGATGTGAAAGCAGGTTGAATAAATCTGAAAGGAAGCTACAAAGAACAGATCTTTTGTGAAAGAGCAAATATAGTAATAAAGTTGATCAGTAGAGAAAGTTCTATTGGCACCTCATCTTGCCCAAGTATGACAGACAAGAAGGATTGGAAACCAGCTTTATTTAGACAGAAGGTAAAAGAAATTCTTTCTGGTAATGAAAAAAAAAGGCTGAAAACATACTGATATTACTTTTAAAATGTGTAAAAACATATCAAGCAAGAGGAAACTAGTAATAGATTATTAAAAGTGTACTATTAAGTGTATTTATATTTTACCAAAGAGAGCCACCAGTACAAGGCTGCAGAATGACCTGCAGACACAGATTTGATCTTTGTGCTTTCTTGTCTACCTTATTAATTTTTTTTTCATAGGAATGCTAATGCTGTTGATTGTTTTTCTTATCTACTGAACACAATCTGGAACAGTATTTCTCAAACTTGGGAACTTAAAAATGTGTGGATTTCAATTCACAGAATTCCCAGCCAGGCATGCTGGCCAAAGCATTGTGGGAGTTGAAGTCCACCCATCTTCAAGTAGCTAAAGTGAAGGAGCACTGATCTAGAATGTTTTGTAAAGGATGAAGTAATGGTTATTTATGTTGATGTTGTATGACATTTGAGGGTACTTTAACTCACATGTTATGATCATATTCTTTATACTCCTTTTTGCGTAATGTTATACAATATGTTGGCAGAATTATTGGAAAACTGTGTTTTTAAAGATATACATGTTGTATTGAATCATATGCCAACTACTAGGAATCTAGCCTGTCCAGAACAAAAATTATTCATATGCTAGAAAAGTAAAAAGAATAACTCTTATCAGGTGGGAAAAACTGAAATTCCAAATATAAAAGATTGAATTTCAGAGATGTGTGATTCAATGATTTTTGAGAAAATTATATATCATTTAATATCATGTTATCCCTGCAATAACTGTGAGAGAGATCTTGGAGTCCTAGTGGACCATCATTTCAATATGAAACAGTAATGTTCTGCAGATGCAAAAAAAGCCAATGGAGTCCTACGCTGCATTAACAGAGAGATAGAATCAAAATCATATGAAGTATTAGTACCACTTGGTAAGTGTTCCTTGGTAAGACCACACTTGGAATATTGCATTGGGTTTTGGTTGCCATGATATAAAAAAGATGTTGAGACTCTAGAAAGAATGCAGAGAAGATCAGGGGGCTAAAACATATGAACAATTGCAGAAATTGGGTATGTCTAGTTTTGGGATAGGGAACCTTGGCTCTTTTATAACTTGTGAACTTTAATTCCCAGAATTCCTGAGTCAGCATGGCTGGTTCAGGAATTCTGGGTATTGAAGTCCACAAGTCATAAAAGAGCCAAGGTTCCCTACTCCTGGTCTAGTTTAATGAAAAAAGGACTGATACGACAATACTGTTCCAATATCTAAGGGGCTGCCACAGAAAAGAAAGGGTCAACCTATTCTCCAAAGGGCAGGACAAGAACCAATGGATGAAAACTAATCAAAAAGAGAACCAACCTAGAACTAAGGAGAAATTTCTGACAATTAGAACAATTAATCAATGGAATGACTTTCTTCCAGAGGTTATGAGTGTTCCAACACTGGAAGGTTTTTAGGAAGAGATTGAACAACCATTTGTCTGAAATGGTATAGGGCTTCCTGCCTGAACAGGGGGTTGGGCTAAAAGACCTCCAAGGTCGCTTCGAACTCTGTTATTCTCTTTTGGAATCAATATTATATTTGCCTCTGACCAGGACTTAGGTATTTTAGCATTGGTTAATACAGTATTGAAAACTTCTAGTAGATATTGATTGAGTGCACTTTGTTGTTCTTTATATAGTTCCGCTGGTGTTCCATCTGGGCCAGTCGCCTTATTGATCTTTTGTTTATTTATAGCCCTGATTATTTCAGCCATTCTTATTTCCTCATTTAACATAGATTTTATGTTCCTGGAGAAATGAGAGAGAAGATTCTGGCAATGGATGGAAGATTTGAAGCTTTTCAGCAGCAAATCGCAAAAAAATGAACAGAAGTTGCTGGCAGTAGAGCAAAGATTGGATAATGAAGAAAAGAAGGTGGAAGAGATGGACAAAAACTTAACTGAGGCTAATAAAGAGTTAATGACAGTGGTGACGTTACTGGAAGCAGAGAAGGCGACCCAATATCTTAGATTCCAAAATGTTATTGAGGAAAGAGGAGAAGACCTTCCAGACAAGATGGTGGGTTTGTTGGCAGGAGCTCTGGAGATTGACAAAGAAGAGATGATTGCTGGAATGGACGAGACATACAGGGTGCAGACAAACTATGGGAGACAACATAACCTTCCCAGAGAGGTCCATATAAAGTTTATAAAAAAGAAAATTAGAGATGAATTATTATATAGAACACGTGATAAACAGTTAGAATACGGAGGGAAACAAATTATTGTATTAAAACAGATACCAAAAAGGATGAGAGACCTCCGAAAGAACTACCTCTTCCTGACGTCCAGGTTACATCAAAGCAATGTAAATTTTAGATGGTTAACACCAGAGGGGCTTATTGTGACTTGGCAAGAGAAGAGGTTTAGATTGGATACAGTAGAGAAAGTGGAAGACTTTTACAGGCAATATTGTGCTTCAGAGGAAGACCTGAGGGATCTCGGAGAAGAAAGAGTTGTGGTTGAAAAAAGAAGAGATATTGAAAGAATGTTGGAGAAAAGAGGGACAGAGCAAAGCATGGAGGAAGTGAGAGGGGGAAGAGGTCAAGATAGGCTAGAACAACAGGGGAGAAGCTCAGAAGAGGCAAAGGAAATAAGAATTACTAGCAGCACAAAGACACGACAAAAACAGGACAATGGGAGAGGAGTATAAGATTTGGTCAACAAATATTAGAGGGTTGAACTTACCAGTAAAGCGTAGGAAAGTTTTCAGTAAGCTTATTAAACTAAATGCGGACATTATCGCCTTACAGGAGGTTCACATAAAAAATGATCAAGAATATCTATTAGAACAACCTAAATTAGGTAGGCTATATGTTTCACTAGACAAAAAAAAGAGGAGTAGCTCTGTATGTTAAGCAGAAGATAATTTAGAAACAAATCTATAACGACAAAGAGGGAAGGGTCTTGATAGTTGAGGCTAAGCTGAATAAAAAATAATAATTGTTGCAATATATACCCCAAATGGAGCTCAAGTATCCTTTTTTAAAAACCTTCATAATAAGCTGAGTGACATAGAGGGAGATGGTTTCTGTATAATCAGAGATTTTAATGCGATTGCAGATAAAACAAAAGACCATAAAAGTACAGAGGCAAGGAAAGGAAATAAACAAACAAAAAAACACTTCCCAAAACCTTTTTTGAGATGTATACGGATCTTAGCTTACATGACGTTTGGAGGGAAAGGAATTATGATAAGAGGGAATACACATACTTTTCTAATAGACACAGATCATGGACCAGGATAGACATGCTATGGTTTACAAAAGAATTAGCCTCAGAAATTCAAGAAATTGATATTGAACCTAGCCTCTGGGCAGACCATAATCCGATAAGTTTTTGCTTGAAAGGACAAAGGAGCAGGCCAAGATGGACTTTCCAAAGAGTGATTCTTAAAGAAAAAGAATTTAAGGAAAGAATGGAGAAAGAGATGCACCTTTTCTTTCAACTGAATGACAATGAGGATACATCCTTGCAGAACATTTGGGATACGGCAAAAGCATACATGAGGGGTGTAGCCATTTCATACATGGCCAAGAGAAACAAAGAGAAAAAACAATATAGGATGAGGCTCGAGGAAGAATACAAATAGGCCGAAACACAATTTCAGAGAGATCCTGAAAACAAAGGATTGAAAAACAAAATGGATTTAATTAAACATAAACTATGTATAGAGGATTCGGAAAAGTTAGCACAAAAATTACAGGCAGCTAAGCAAAATAACTTTGAACACGCGAATAAACTGGGAAGATGGCTAGTGTATAAACTAAGAAGGCAGAAAGAGAAGCAACGGATTATTAATTTGGAAGACGAGAAAGGAGAGATTCAGGTGGAGGAGACTATAAAAAGGGGAATCGCCCAAAGATACTATGAAAAACTATATAAGAGAAATGAGGGGGGAAATGCAAAAAGGATAGTAGAATACTTAGAGAAGGCAGATATACCGAAGATTCCAGAGGAACTCTTTTATTCTCTTATTCCTTTCCTCTGGAAAAAAATTCTTTGGTGAATTTTGGAAGTTTAGATTTAATTTTTAAATACAGAATCAGGAACATGGAATATAGTTGTCATTACAGATTCTTTGTTTTTTTTATTTACATGTTTACTTGCATAATTTGTTTTTTTCCTTTGGTAATCATTTTTATTTTATGTGTATTTAAAAATAAATTAATAAACAATGTTCAATTTTTTTTCTTAAAATGCTGATGCTGGAACAAACATCCTGGGTGGGAGAGCAAATTATTGGAATTTATTGCTATTGTAGTTAGAATGTGAATAGACCCAGTATGAAAACATGAAGTAGCAGGACCTAGAAGGGAGAATGGTGTCCATGGCCAGAGACAGCAAGAAGGAAATAGTTTAGGAAACATATTCTGCATTGCTTGCTTTTAATTTGGCCTTGTTGGCTTCTGAATCCTATATTTGAGAAAAATCAAAGTGTTTTCTACTCTTTCCTTATGGCAAAATAATAATTCCTTGGATGCACATAAATTATTACATATAGCAGTTCAACTCATCTGGACCCCATATTTTTCCAAAGCTGTGCTGTACCTAATGACTGGATCTCATTATGAGGCATGCACTAATTTTGCTAAGTCTAAATGCCATCAGAGAATAAATGCAAACTGAAGTCCTGGAGGTTCAAGATGATTTATTTTGGCCTGTCACTGCTACTTTATCTTGGCCAATGAACATGCAAATCAGTTAAGTCAGTCCATTACCTTTTTGTGCTAGAAGTAGAAAATCCAAATTGTTCCTTACCAGGCACATCTGTGGTCCTCACCCAAAACTGATGGTGCATGGGGCTGCTGTTGTTCACAAATTCATATTCTTGTTGATATTGCGACAGAACTACAGCAGATTCCTCTCCCTTCACAACATGCATGTGCACTAAAAATCATTTTTAAAATTCATCATTGTTTATTTACTTTTACTCCAGAGCATAAATGAAAATGACATCTCTGCGTTACCCATATAATAATATGGAAATATCTACTGTTCCTGAATTTCCTCTAGCTCCAGAAAGCAGTTATGATAATGTTATGCCATGCAGTTAAATATTGTTATATTTTGCGAAAGAAAATTCAACAAGGAAATGTTATGGCAGCATTTTAGTGGCATATATAAAGTGTAAAAACTCCATCCAAGTTTCATCTTCAATATACAGCAATTGACAACACGAATCATTTTATATGAGTAAAAAATAGGAAGTGATAGAACTTTTTGTAAGTCTTCAAAGCTGCAATTAGCAGATCTGCTCCAGGAAGTAAACATGTCATATAAATCCATTTGTTGTCTTCTATTTTATTCAGATGAGCACCTGGTAAATTCCTGAAGAACTACAGAAAGCAGCATTCTGTCCAGGCTGTTCATTAAAGAACTCTGCCTGTGTTTACTGCCATCATATATAATCTTGTAATAACCATTTTCAGTCACACAATTTGAGATCTGCTTTTCTTGGAGTTACGAACTAAACAAATTGAATCATTGCCAGCTGCTACAATGTATTCATTTATAGCCCCTGAAAGCTATACCACTTCTTCATCTGTTCCTTAAGAATAAGCTTCTGCCTACACACTGCAAAAAAGAAAAAAGAAAAAAAGAAGGAAAGAGCACAATGTTTCAACAGAATGGAAGATATATTTTACATGAATTGAAAGTTCGGTCTTTTGGTGCAGAGATTTGAAAACGCTAGCTTTCCTCAATCCTCTTGAGAATTTGGACGTGTCAAGATGAGGGTAGACGTTTTATGTTTAAAAATGGAGCAATTCAAAGAAATAAGCTATGTTACACTACTGCAGCATCAAATGTTCCTATAGGTGTATATATAGTTATCAGTTAGGAGGAAGATCTTTCATGAGACGGAAAATATCAGACATGCACAAACAAGCTTCCATTCATGTACAGCTAACAGGTTTTTGTTTTTTGTTTTTTTGTTTTTTACTTTTGGTCCATTGTGAACTTCATTATAGCAAAAACTTCACAAGTTGATTTCTGAAAAAAAGTATGTTTGTTCATTCCATTGTAGAAGCAGGATATGGAAAGTTTACAAACCCAAGAAGTTCTCAGATGGCTAAAATGTCATCAAACTCTCTCTGACTATAATGTATAAAATGTCTCCCAGGTCCTTAAATCTAAAGGGGTGGTCATGATGGCTTTAGGAAACTTCAGGATTCAAATCCTACATGGACTTTTTTCCCCCCTGAAAATTGACAAAACAAATTGATGATTTCAAGATTTATTGATTTAAAGGATTTGTTTATGGGAAGAAGGGGACCATAATATGTAATTTTGGAAGGCGGAGATGGTAATTAATTTGTTTGTAATTCCTGAAAAGAAGATTGGAAGTTACTTCTTTTTTTTATCTTTCACTTTTAATTTTATTCTTCTATACTATGTTTCCCCTAATATAAGCCCTACGCCAAAAATAAGCCCTAGTTTTGGGGCAAGGCGCACGCCTAAAATTCAAGCTAGGGCAGGGGTGAAGGGTGGAGCTGAATTGACACCTGCCTCACCTCACTGGCCCACTTCTTCTGTGATGCCCCCTGGCCTGCATTTTGCTGTCAGAGGCCTTCCGGAAAGGCCTCTGCAGCTGATAACCAAGCTACAGATTCAATCCATAGCTTGGTTCTCGTCTGCAGAGGCCCTTCTGGAAGGCCTCTGATGGCAAACTGCAGGCCAGGGGAGGGGGGCCCCATGCACGTCAATGCGGAGCTCCATTCTCAGCTGCAGAGGCATTTCCTTCAGGTGCAGAAGAAGTGGGCTTGCTGGGCAGGGTTGTCGGTGCTGCCACTGCAAGATGAGAGTGTGGAAAAGACCCCCCCTGAAAATAAGACCTGTTGCCTCTTTTGGAGGGAAAAAAATAAGACTGAGTCTTATTTTCGGGGAAACACGGTGTCTCTTTTTTCTGCTGTCCTTTTTATGTTTTCTAGTTTTATAATCTTATGTACAATTTTATCTCTGTCTCTGTGTCTCTGTCTCTGTCTCTCTATATACGTATATGTATATCTATATCTATATCTATCTGTTATTCTTTATCTGTTATTCTTTATAACACTAAAAATGCAAATCCTGGACATCATATTGACAAATTTAAAAGAAAAATGAACACCAGGATAAAAGTAAACAAGACTGTTTAATATAGATAAAAAGTCACTAAGCTTTCATTGGCCAAACTGCTGACGTTGTCAGAGTTGGAATAAAAGGAGATCTGGGAGCTGGCTTATATAGCCGCTTGCCTCTGTGCCCAGCTTCTTGAATCACTCTTCTGGTGCATGTGCAAGCGCCTGGGGGTGGCTGTCCAGCCGTCTCTGCATCTTATCTCCCTCCCCTCCCGTTTTGGAGCAATCCCGGTTGTTTTTTTCTCAAACTGCGATTCGGGCGCTCTGTTGGGCCGTCATCCTCCCCCACCCCCAAGATCATTGTTGTCTCACCCGTAACTCCCTCACCCCAGTCCTGTGAAGAGCGGCTATTCAGGCATTCCCATCCTTGGCAGGATTGGGGCAATAGAACTACAAATGAGGCAATGATGATCCCCAGAGAAGACGACGATCCAGCAAAAGGGAAGGGAGACCAGGAATGGAAACAATGGGATGGCCCTTTGCAGGATTGTGGCGATAGGGCTACAGGTGAGGTGGCGATGACTTCCATGGGAGGAGGTGATGGACCAATGGCGCATTACGGCTGTGAGCTGGAGATAGATGTGCAGAAGCGACCTGGAACGAGGGGGGGAAAGACAGGGAGCACGAACGCCCGAATAGCCATTCTTTGCAGGACTGGGGTGAGGGAGTTACGGGTGAGACAACAGGGATCTTGGAGGTGGGGGAGGATGACAGCCTGACAAGAGTGCCTGAATCGCAGTTTGAGAAAAAACAACCGGGATCACTCCAAAACGGGAGGGGAGGGAGATAAGATGCAGAGACGGTTGGACAGCCACCCCCTGGGTGCCTGCACATGTGCCAGAAGAGCGATTGAAAATCAGAAGACAACCATCAAGGCCATTGCCAGGTGTAGAGCAACTCAGTGCATTATGGATGAGCACAATCAATGGGCCAATGATGTGCTCGAGAAGCCGGGCGCAGAGGCAAGCGGCTATATAAGCCAGCTCCCAGATCTCCTTTTATTCCAACTCTGACGACGCCGGCAGTTTGGCTGATGAAAACTTAGTGACTTTTTATCTACAGGTGTGTTTATATTAAACAGTCTTGTTTACTTTTATCCTGGTGTTCGTTTTTCTTTTAAATTTGTCAATCTATATCTGTATATCTATATCTATATCTATATCTATGTATCTCTATCATCTCTATCTCTATCTCTATTTCTATCTATATATCTATATCTATATTTGTCTATCTCTGTCTCTCTATCTCTCTATCTTTGATACACATATACATATTCAAGATTCATAACAATGCTCTTTTGAGTATCATGATATAGAAGAAAAAACAGTAGAGGGCTTCCATGGGCATAGGAATGGTGGAAAAGAGGATGCTGGAATAGATAGAAATAGATGAAACTTCCTCAAAGATTTTGCAAAATTCTTTGAAGATGTACAGGCCAGCTTTTGGGGAGAAGCATTGTTACCACCACCACCATCTTTTATATACCACTGTTTCTCTTACAAGGGCAAGGTGGTTTATAACGATCAAAGCAATGTGTAATTAACTATGAAAAAACAATGAAAATGATGAACCTTCCTCGGGAGCAAATGCACGGGCATTTGGGAGGGTGTTTAAGAGACTAAACCCCTGGCAATACTAAATGTACTTCCAAACATTGGAAGTTCCCACTGTCAGGTTATCAGTTATGAGGTTTTTCTAATAAGATTATGCACTGTGCGGTCCATAAGTTAATGTTCAAGTTTATAGCAATTAAGTGACAGTGAACTATGAATAAAAAGCAGTGTGAGGTCAGCTCTATTTGCAGTCTTTGAAAAAGTAAGTTGCAAATGCATGATCTCAACCCATGCAAATCTTTAATCATATGTGTGTGTGTAGACATATGTGTAAGTATATGTACATATACATGTGTATGCATATGCATGTATGTATGTGTATATATGTTTGGGTGTATTGCAAAGTCTACAATTACATTTAATGAATGGACTTTAATAATCTTCTGGTATTACCAGTGTTCTGAAAATGATTTAAATTGCATCATTTAAGCCCATGTGTTTTTCAAAATAATTTAATAATGCCATATGCATTACATTTGTCAACTTCTGAATCTGATATTTAGATTTGCCAACTTCTCTGTGCTGTTGCACAGAACACTTTCTCCTGCAATAAAAACAGTCTTTGGGTTGATTTGAAAAAAAAGTACCCAGGCCAATCCAGATCATCAGACATAAAACTCCACTATGTTTTAATGTATTTCAAGAGAAGAAAAAGAAACAGCAAGCAGGTTTGCCCCATTGCCTTACCATGCAGTTGCTTTCTGTGGGAGAAATGCAACCATATGAAATCTGTGTGCCCCTCAGGTGTTTCGATTTGGCTAAACGGTGTTCTTTGAAAACCATTTCCTTTTGAATGCATGGAATCAATCTCCTGTATGCACCCCATTTTCTTTAATTAAAGACAAAAAAATCAGGCAAGGAAAGAAATTACCTCATCTAATGGATATTCAGTTTAGTAGGAAATGAATTCAGCATCAAGGAATACATTTCTCAGAGAGAAATTGAAAAAGCAAGCCAATCCAAAATTACCCTGAGGGGGAGGAAGGAAAAAAATAGAGAGGGGAGGAAGCTGGCAGGATTCATTTAAGAGATATTTGGAGGAGGAGGTTGGGGGAAAGTCTGAAAGGTAGAACTGGATGAGATAAAAACAAGTAGGCTCCATCCCTGCTAGTTATTGTATTGTAACTGGCACAGGGGAGCAGTATCTAAATGCTGTAGTCATTAAATGTGTGCTCTAATAAGCAAAATAAAGAGAGATAAACACATGATGAAGCTGTATAGTGTGAGAGGACTTTCAAGCAATGCCTTTGCAGTGAGCTCTGACCCACAGATAAATTGCACAATCGAGTTCTGTGTGGGAGCCAAATGGCACTAAGATGAGAAATTAATTACAACAGTAAGGAGAGACTAAAGTTCAAAGTGTGGACTGAACTGAAGACCAATCTTCTTGGCAGCTATGAAGCTGCCAAATCCACAGTGGTGAACTTGAGGTCTTTTTAAGATTCCAGATGGAGAGTTGAGGCAGCCCCCTTATTATTGCTTCCTTTATCATTATAATTTTTCACCCACTGAAGATAACAATTTGGTAAACAGGAATGAGTGAGGAAATCTGAAAAACAACATATTAATATCACTCTTAATGTTACGAATTTATTTTATGGTCTTGAAGGAAAATGGATTGGTCTGATCGTTTCAAATGTGGAACTGTACTGGACTAGCTATCACCTTTAATTAAGCCAATACATCACGAATGGGGGCTGTAGAAAAGTCCCTTGTAGTTATGACAATCATCCCACTGCCCAGTTAAAGCAAGCAGGTCCTTCTGTTCAGCACCAGTTGCTGGAGGAAAGTTGCTTCAGAAAGTTGTTGGAGACAGATATCATTTTACAATGGTAAGTATATATTTTCTGTTCATACCGCGTAGAAGACAATGGTAAGCCATTTCTGTATCTTATCAAGAACACCACATGGAAAGGCAAGATAAAGTGATTGATAATACAGTGAAGAATGGTGGATGGATGCCACCCAGGTTTGATGGCATCCAACATGCTACTGAGGAGTTGTTGAGGATCTTTCAGAGTACTAAAGGTACTTCTCATGTGACTAGATTTATGTTTTCAGGGTTGCTAATTGCTGATGGTGCCATGAAGTTAATCCAAAGCTGCAAAAAAAATTACAATGCAGAATTAGAATGAGGACATGGAATCTAAGAAGCATAAAAATGGGAAAACTAAACCCAGTTAAAGATAAAATAAATCAACTGCACATTGATCTCATAGGTATCAGCAAACTGAAATAGATTGGAATTGGGCATGTTTACACAGAAGATCCTACTGCTTGTTATACTCAGGACATGAAAAACAAGGAAGGACTAGCATTGCTTTCATATTCAAAAAAAGGATACAGTGAAATCTGAACTTGGTAGAGTGCAGCTAATGACTGAACAATACCAGTTAGATTTCAAAGGCGACCCTTTAACACTAATTCTGAATTGATTTGTTTTATGATTCATTTGTTTGTTTCTTTGGATACCAATGGTACTCTCAAGAGTTTTCTCAAAAAACAAAGGTTGTTGAATAAAACAAGTAACAATTCTTAGTCAAGACCCAAATGTTCATGCTCAAACTATCATAATTCAGACACATTAGGCAAACTCCCATCTTAAAAAGTCCATAATACTGGAAAAAGTGGATGAAGAGAGAAGAAAAGGACAACTAGTAGCAATGTAGGAGGACTTAATTACATTAGTGATGTATGTGCTACTGGGATACCTGAAGGGCTAGCATGGGGATAGATTATCTTGGAGAAGATCTATAAAGTCAACACCAACCTGATTGTCCTTAATCAAACAATCAATTTTGATGTTCTATATTTGAAAAGGACTTGTCAAAGATCTCAAAGATAATTATACAATCCTCAAACTTTATCACATTTCAACCTTTATTTAATTCACTCAGTTTCACCCATAATCAAATACACAATTCTCAATATTCACTACATTTCAACATTGATGGTAATTTACTCATAGACATAATACACATGATGAAATCTAACATATAAACTGTAGAAAAGTTTTATTATTAGAAGAAACACCATCATGAAAATTGGAGCCTTTAGTTGTAACTTTTGCCAAACCTTGGCATTTTGCCTCAATATTCTAAATTATAAATGATAAGGTGCATACTTGGAGCTGAAAAGGATAAGGAAAAAAGTGTGCTTTTAGTATAATTTTAATAAAATGCAGCAATTTCTATTTTCTCATCCTATCTATAAATATACAGCCAACCCCCCAAAAAACGTTTCTCTTTCATTTTTTCATTCTGATCATCAAATCACTTCTCTGCTTTTCATTGCTTGCCTTCCCCTTCAAATGACCAATTGTTCTATGCCCCACGTTTTAGTCATGAGAAACCAAGAAAGTGGGCAAGTTTTACACGCATATCACTGGGAGGTTACGTCCCACAGTTTTCTATTTTGGGAGCAAATAACCAGCAGTGTAATGCTAACTTGGAGAACAGATGCAAATTGGGCAAAATTTCAAACTAAACAAAATTCTTCTTTTAAGATGCCCTTTCCAGCTGTTTTAAAAAAATAGATACCAAAATTGCATGCAAACGTAAGGGGGATAATGATAAAAATTGATTGATTTCCACTTCTTTCCAAATCTGCAAAATTGTATTGAAATCGGACTAAACAAACGCATGCATGAATATACCAAAACTGATACGTATACATATACATGCTGAAAGGAGTATCTATCTTGAATTTGACAAAATTTCAGAAAGCTCACAGACATGTAAATTAAAAACTGCAAGTTTGAATAGTTGTTGTTGTTGTTAGTTGCGAAGTTGTGTCCGACCCTCGTGACCCCATAGACAATGTTCCTCCAGGCCTTCCTGTCCTCTACCATCTTCTGGAGTCCATTTAAGCTCATGCCTACTGCTTCAGTGACTCCATCCAGCCACCTCATTCTCTGTCATCCCCTTCTTCTATTGCCCTCAATTTTTCCCAGCATTAGGCTCTTCTCCAGTGAGTCCTTCCTTCTCATTAGGTGGCCAAAACATTTGAGTTTCAACTTCAGGATCTGGCCTTCTAAAGAGCAGTCAGGGTTGATCTCCTCTAGGACCGACTGGTTTGAATCATAGCTAATCGTATTTTAGCTTACCTATTCTAAATCAGAAATGATCAATATGTTTAGATCTAGACTGAAGTTTCCCATCAGACACTGGATGGGTTACTGAAGTCTGCAGTAACTGATATACACATTCACATATATCCTCTTCGTTTCTCTCCAATGACTCCATTACAGCTTGTTGCTTCTCCATTAACGATCAGACCAACGAGCATTAAGAATGAAGAGGTTCCTATTTCCCAGCAGTTGTTCTCTAGATTGCTGTTCTCTCCTGTTATTAATAGCAGAAAAGCAACAGGTTTAAGTATGCACCTTGGGAAAGTATCTTTCTCCTTCTAGCAACTGATCAACCACAAATTTCATAGGCTACTGGGACAAATTGTTTTCTAGCACTCTTCCACACCTAAACAATGCAGCAATGCTAGAGAGAATATGGAGACAAAACACAGCACCCAGAGAATTTTATAGAAAGAGATCAAGGTCATTGAGTATTATTATTATTATTATTATTATTATTATTATTATTATTATTATTATTTGAACTTTTATACTGTCCCTCTCCCATAGGATTCGGGCCGGTTTACAGCCAGATTAAAACACATAACAATAAATATTTAAAACTAAATTAAATTAAGACCTAGGCTGTCACTAAAACCAAATTAAAATCCCATTCTTAAAACCCTAACTACTTTGTTTAAAAATTTACTTAAAAACCCAAGGAGATCTAGGCCAGGCCGGCTTGATTGAAGAGATGAGTCTTCAATTCTCTTCTGAAGGTGCGGAGATCATGACACGTCCGGAATTCCCTGCTCCAAGCCATCCCATTGTCTAAATCAGTGGTTCTTTACCTTTTTGAGCAAATCGCCCCCTTGAACCAATGAGGAAATTGTCATCGCCCCCCTCCCCCAACATAACCTCTCAATCACAACATAGGAAATAATTCTTCAATTTATCCAAACACTTTTTTTGTTTTCTTTAAAATTGTCATCAGGACATATCGATGCAAATAATTTATTTCCAGTCTTTTTCCCACATCTCAAGTGTGTGAAAAAGGTTGGTGCCACCCGTCACTTTATTCCCAAACTTTGTGATACATGTATTTCATTATTATCTTATTTATTCAAGACACTTAAATGTAATGACCACTGAAAACAAAATTCAATTGCAAGAAAGTGAAATGCCCGAAAAGAAAAACAGTAACATTTAATGATTGAATTACAAGTGAAATTTAAGACGCAAAAAGAAATATAAAAAGGGCATAAGAACAAACCGCAATGCAGGAACTAAGAATTTCAAGACGAAAACTCTGAAACTAAATTAAGATTCGAGGAAATTATATATAGTCACGCACACTGTAAAAAGGATTAAAAAGACACAAAGAAAATATAATATTGAACTGGAGTGCACGCTAAAAAAATACAATACAAAATGTTTTACAGAGCCACTCAGCATGCGATGTTTCGAAAGAAGCGCTCCCCCCATCAGATATACAGCGATTCACTGTACGAAAAAGTCTCAAAAGTGTCCCCCAAACCTCTCGCTCCATCGTCCCCATATTGCCCCCTTTTCGTTCCTTCGCCCCCCTGAAAAACGAAATCGCCCCCTGTGGGGCAATATTGCCCAGGTTAAGAACCACTGGTCTAAATGATTACTAACAGTTTTTTATGAGCTCCATGTCTGCCCAACCAGACTGTTGACTAGCATTCAGGTAAGGAATTGATACTGTGAAAATAAGTCAAAACCTCTGCTTTATAAAATCCAAGTTTATGGTTTTTTTTTCTTTCTCAGTTAGAGAGGATACAATTATTAATTCTCAGCCTCAAGGACTTTAACTCACAACACTTTAGCTGCAGCCAACATTTTACAAAATAATAACTTGCAGAGTTAATACATATTTCAGATATGTCACTATGAGTGTGGACCAATTTCTCATACCATCAGACTGTGAGGATGCAAATAACTATCCTTTCGATTATACCAAAGCTGTAATTCTGATAAAATATATTTTTTCTCTATTTGTTAACAACAGCAGTATTTACCCTTTGTATATTTCCATGCATTGTCCTTTTCCTAAGGAATGCTCAGCTCAACAATTTCATAAACAGATTGTGCTTTGCTTTTTGTTCAATCAGTATGAAAAGGCTCACATTCTAAACAGGAAGGAGACCTCAAAAACTTTTTATTTCGAATGTTGATGTTCAAAGCGTGCTCAAAACCGAGATAGCAGACCAACTTCAAAACAACTTTGTGGGCAGCAAGAAAAGTTGATCAGTTCTGGCAGTGCTATTAGCCAAACAGACCGCAGCCTTTCAAAGACCAACATAGTGCATCTTCTTTTGGCAGAAGCATTAGCCAATCTGTAGGCTTTAATAACAAACTAGAAAACAACCAAATAAATAAATTGCAAAATAGAAAGAGTTGGGGAGGGGGGAGGAGATATTTCTTTTTCATGAGATCAGCTTGTGGAGATAAAAAATCTTGTCCTTGTATTATGCAAGAAAAACAGTTCCTCCGTTGAGCTCTAAGCTGGGTAGCCAGATGGAGGTTTGAATCATAGATTATACTTGCATTCCTGGGATACACAAAACCATATGAGGTGGTAAGTAATAGCGCCATTTTTCTATGAACATGTGTTGAGAGTTCCATATGCTGCCAAATCCTTTCTTCTCTTGTCCCTGGGTATGTACCAAACTGAATATCCCCATTTCAAAACATTTTCCCTCAACATTCAAGATGCAGAAATTTTCAATCTATTGGGAGCATTAAATGAATGGGGTAACAAAGTAGTCCTCACATCTTTTTCCACTGGGAAAACTAGCTAATTTTTGAAAATGGCTTTTAAGATCTGTATTCTCATCATGACTGCAAAAATAAATTTGTTTTAATTTGGGAGAAAATTGGGAATCTTGGTTTCCTTGAATGCTTGCCATCACCATCGTATAAAAGGGAGGGAGGGAATGAAAAAAAACCAGCAACAAGAAATCTCCAGGGACTATGCTGAAGCAATTAGTAGAATACTTTTCCCAGAAACAGTGGCTAATCATAAATGACCGAATATTGTCCCAGTGTCAATTTAAAATCAACTCGGCAAAGATGTAAGCTTCCTTCAATCTTTCTTGTTTATCAATACAGTGTCTCTTTTCTGGTAGACGTTCATTGTGCAAATATATATCTGCTGCAAGGCCCACTAGTTTTCCACTGCTTAGAACAGAAAGGTAAGATTTACAACAAAGTTCTAATATACACATGTTTTGCCCTTGAAAATACTGAAGATTAACCATTGGATGTAATTCAAATGTTTAATAGTTACTCCAAAATTGGAAGCCCCTTTCTTCCCTCCAACATTTTTCTTCAGATAGAGAAATACATCAATTTTTTTCAGCGATCTCATTTGAGTCCAGATGAGGTGTGTGAACATTCAGAATCTGCTCAATTCAGACATTTCCTTAATCTTTCTCTATCTTTCCGGTTCAATAGCAGTTCAGAACAGAGTTGAAGCCAATATTCCTTTCTCATACTAGGAAGCCATATAACTCCTGACACAATCTTTCTGTGCAAGTTGAAAACGACCTGAATGACCTCTTGAGGATTTGATAGTTATCACACTATAATTTCAGACACTTCCTATTTCCACTGACAGCAGTATATAAGGTTGTGAGTATGTGTATGTGTATATAGATAGATGATAGGAAGATAGGTGGATATGTAGGTAGTTAAGTAGATAGATATGGATATGAGTATAAATTAGATATATAGAGTTGGGGCTGGGTTACTTACTTAACAGGACCTTCTCTCCTCAGTGATATCTATTCGTCCCATTAGATATGGCAGGAGAGGTGAGTCCTGCCTGTGAGGGAGTGCCACTTCACTGGACCCAGGAAGAAAGCTTTTCTGTCATGGCACCTGCCTGCAGAGCATCACCTGCTAGGTATCAGACTCCCCCAACTGTGCTGGCTTTCCACAAGACCTTAAGATCTTTGTTTTGCCATTCAGCCCAGAGTCCTGAGGTTGAGTCCATTTCTTGGCTGTATTGGTTGATTGCGGAAGACGGTTAGTGTTGTTGCTCAGTTGGTATGTTACGTGATTTATAATTTTGAAGGTTGTTTTTTATTTCGTTTTTAATTATTAGCCATCCAGTTATGTATCTGAGATGGGCAGCTCTATTAATTTAATATTGTGTGTCTTTTTTAATGGCAAATAAAAGTCACATAATCTCAGTTTCTTATCAATTATTTGGATTTTCTTGTGGAGTCTGGAGGTGACCAATCAGATTTCAATTTATGCAGGGATTTGGGTCACCTGATCCTAATCTAGAACAGTTGGCATGATGGATCTAATACCTTTGCTCTTACCTTTGCTCTTATCCTGCCAGGAAGAGGTCAAAGTCAAAGTCCCCAACATGGAAAGCTTATTACTGTTTTCAAAGCAGAGATAATTAGCTGCACCTTCTTTGACTCTTGCAAGTGAAAGTGAGATTCTCCTTCCAGGGAGCAGAATTCTTTGTTCCCTTTTCAAGAGGGCATGACTGATTCATTTCTTGCAAAGGAGAACTTTCCCCTGTGATTAAATATTCATCACACGTAAGGCCAGCCAAAGGTATAAGTGCTCCCAATTAACCATAGCAAAAGGCGACAGCAGATAACGGGACAAGTATGAATATTTTATTCTTAAAAAAGCAGGCTAGGGCCATGAATAGTCCTGTCTCTTCTTGTATTGTTTTTTATTTGTTGGTAAACAAATGTTCACCTCCCCCCCTCCCATTTTCCTTACCATCACATATACTTCTGTAGTCAGGGAAGAGGTTTAGGATGCCACTATCTTCCTTATTAAGGTCTTTCCTTATTGATCTTGAAGAACAAATAGGAGAAAAGTTGAAAGGATGGACTGGTGCTTTGCAAATTCCTGGATGAGGCATTATGCACATTGGCTTACTGGGAAGGCAACAGTCGATAATTGAGACAGGTATAACTCACACCTTATGTTTTCTAAGTTATTCAGCCATCGTGGCATAGGGTAAAATTGCCTTCTCTGCTATAGAATCATATTAGATCTGAATTGCCATGGGCAGACTACCTACCAAGATCATTATCTTTTCTCTTTTCAAAAAATGCCAAGGCAGTAATAATTGAGCAGGTATATCTAGAAGCAGGTGTCTTATTTCTCCATTTATATTTCTCCTCTCTAGTCACACCTACATACATCATTGACCATGACAAAAAGTATGTGAACAATGTGCCCAGGTGAAAATACACATTCAATTTTGCAGCTACTAAAATTGTTGGACAAGCAGGCACAACAACAGCCAGGGAAGTGATTGAAGCCTGGGAAACAGGCGCCTCTCAACAGGAGTGCTGATTTACCACCAGCCTATCAAGTACTTAGAAGGTGAAGACTGGGCAGCACCAGCAAACGACAGCTAATGATTTAAAAGCCAGCCATCAACACACTCCAATCAACATTTAAAAAGCCACTTACAACAGGCACTATAAATACCACACCCAGAACAGCACATACACTGCTAGAGAGAAGTTCCCTGAAGATGGGCTCCAGCACAAAGCACGGAAGATAAAGTCTCTGGTCCCTGTGACTGACCCATATGAGATCCTGCAACATTAACTTGGGGCATGTATATTTGCCTTCATTCCAGATGAAAGTATTTTACATTCATGCATTGACTGCTGAGGGGAACAGATATTAGAAAGCTAATATTAGCCAGAATTGTAGCTAGATGGGAAATTTTACATCCAGAGAAAAGTAGATGTTTTCAAGTTGACATTGGAAGAAATTATATGAGACTATGAGTGGGAACTCAGCTTTTCCTTTGGGGTTGCTCCACCCTCTGCATGATCAAAAGTGGTTCCATCCCTCTTTTAGAAAGCAGGACCACCCTCTGTCCCTTGAAGTTCAGTTGCACACATTTAGACCTTCGTTTTGTCATACTTCCAATGATCTCAAACAAAATTGGAAACTAAATCCATTCGAATGTATAAAGGATGTGCTATAATTGGCATGCTCCTAGGATATTTTCAGAACAACAATGCAAAGAAATTAGCAGCAAGGTTTCAGTCAATCAAATAGCAAGCAAACAAATAAAAACAAACAACCCCCCCCCCAAAAACCAGCTTGAACTGTAAAAGGGTTTATCTGCTCTCTCCTTGAGATCTTGCTTAATTTTTACTTTCTAGCTAGGACATGCACAGGCTGAGTGCCATGCAAAAGGCAGCTTTGACACAAGTTAACTAAAGACATTCAGATACAAATTCAAGTAAAGATTGTCTAGTGCTATTTGGCATGACTCCCTGTTCTTGCTTTGCCTCTTGAGGAGTCCTTACTGCAATTAATTTTGCTGCTGTTAGATACCGTGACATTGTTCAGACCCTCCTGATGCAACGGTGCAAAAATGCTCATAATATAGCTCCTCTCGAAGGAGGTTGGTTATAGAATCTGTATTAGTAATTGCTCTAGGCTTACTATTTTTTCTCAGGCAGGGGAGATGCTAGTGCCTGCTTTCAGGAATGAGCTCTGGCCCAGACTAAGAAACCAATAATGCTGTTTACTTTAGGTCTAAAGTTACTTTTGTTGGAACAGCTATAGTAACAGATAACGGAGTGAGCTCCTGTTACTTGCCCCAGCTCCTGCCCACCTAGCAAATGTAAGTAGATACAGTAAATAGGTACAACTTTGGTAGAAAGTAACAGTGTTCCATGTGCCTTGACACATAGTCATGCTGGCCACATGACCATGGAAATGTCTTTGGACAATGCTGGCTCCCTTGGTTAAGAAATGGAGATGAGCACCGCCCCCCTAGAGTCAGACACAACTGGACAGAGGAAACTTCTACCTTCAACTTTCTAGTAAAAGAATCTTGCAAGCCGGACTGTGCTTCCTTTCTCCAGCACTAGGAGATGGAGAATCCACCAATGGGTTATGACTGTATTCCTGCCCTATCAAATCATGTCATCCAAAGTTGCCACGCCCCTTCCTGGACCTTATCCCCAGATTTGACTTGATTTCGCCCAGGAAGGACATGAAGCGTGGCTCCTAGGCAGATACAGGTTTTCACTTATTGGTGGATTCTTTTTAGTTTAGAAGAGCTTAATTGGAAATAACTAGGTTTAAGCAGAGGCTGGGAGCGTGCTCTCCTAGCCTCCCCACTAACATTCTTCCCCATTAGGGATTTTTTCCCCTCTTCCTCTCTTCCTCCCTCCTTCTTCCATCAGGGAGCCGGCTGAGGGGAACAACAAACGTAAGTACCCTTCGGTTGGCGAGGGGGAGGGTGGAAGGGGGGGTGAAGGGGAGGGGGGTCCCCTCACCCTTCGCCGTTCGCGTTCTCCCCCTCCGTATAAGGATCGTGGGGGGGCTAATTTCGGCGCCAATCAGCTGATCGGCGCCCCGGGCACCGCGCGGGCCGAGCTTGCAGGCAGGGCCGGCGCCGACCAGCTGATTAAACATGACAATAATAATTGTTCAGTTTGTAATTTCTAAAAGAACCAATTTATAATTGTTCAGTTGGTAAGGGTTAATTAACACGTACAATATTAGGCTATAGTGCAACTTATATCCATTTTTGCTCTTCAACAGACATTCTTTCCTTAAAAAAGAATACATGTTGCCTACTGGAGATCATTTAGTCTATTTTCCTATAAAGGATAATTACTTTGGCCTACGAAATATTAATTTCAGATCCATTCATCTAATTTCCACCCTGTGGTCTAACATTTGCTGCAAGTCATTCAGATTCTTAACGAAACAACATGGCATCACCTGCGTATGCAATCATGTCCCCAACAAACTTATGTGGAATGTTACTACAAGCATCTTTATACATCTAATCACAAATACATTTAACCAAGAAGCATCTCATATCTTTGTCTTAATCTCTGTTCAGTGTCTGCTAAATATTGTTTCTTCTCATACATGCTTTAGTGATATCAAAAAGCATTCATTTTCATATTTGCACAAAATGGTTCACAATCTACATGCCATAAATGCAAAGCCACTACTTCCTATTTGCTTATACTATTCCACACAAAACTACATTACAACCATATGCAGGATAGCAGCAGATGAATGATACTTCATAAATAGATTTACCAAGTTCTTTTAACAAGAACAAACCTCTTGGGATAGGTTGTGGAAGATGCAAGCAAATCCACTCTCATATCACTAAACTAGGTACAACTGATTTGTGCCTACCAGCCACTTGCACCATTAATTCTGTCACACACCCCAACAATCTGAGAAATATTGCATTTAGATCATTAATAACTCCTCTCTGAGAGAAAGGCAAAAGTTTTCCCATCATCTTGAGTGATTTGATCCACTACTTAGTGCAAATATGTTGATCAGCTTGTACTTTCAAAAAGAAAGGCTTCTTAGTATATTATTATATTTACCAACAAAAAATTATTCCAATTAGAAATTTATTTATTTATTTATTTGTTTATTTGTTTATTTATTTATTTATTTATTTATTTATTCGGATTTGTATGCCGCTCCTCTCTGAAGACTTGGAGCGGCTCACAACATATACATAAAACAATTTCAGTCTAAATCCAAAAAAAAACATTAAAAATAAAACCCCACACATACTCATCAATCACACCACAATCAACAATCAACAATCAACAATCATACCACATCCCCATTTCACTATATATTTGTCAACCTTTTTTGCAGGATACAATTTTTGTCTATCCTGGGATTATTACATTAATTAGGAGGAATTGAGAGATTGGAGTAGCAAAATAAAAGAGCATGGTACTGGGATTGAAACATTTCTGCCTCCTGTTCCATTATTTCTCCATGCCTACAAGCAAACTTAACATTAATATTCAAGATCACATATAAGAGCAATACTCCTGATGATAAATAGATGATAGATTGATGATAGATAAACATATGTTCTCTCTCTCTCTCTCTCTCTCTCTCTCTCTCTCTCTCTCTCTCTCTCTCTCTCTCTCTCTCTCTCTCTCTCTCTCTCTCTCTCTCTCTCTCTCTCTCTCTCTCCCTCTCTCTCCCTCCCTCTCTCTCTTTATCTATCTGAAATTTCAAGGATTGTTTTAAATTATGTAATTGCACAAGCTTCCTGAAGAAATCCTGAGGTTTGTATACTTTGTAAGTATTTGCCTCCTTGTTGTTATTTCATCTTTCTTAGCAAGCAAGAAACAAACTGAATATCTTATAGGGATGACTTATTTAACCTACTAATCTAGCAATTTTAGCAGTTTAGGTTAGAAATAATGTACTTCCACCTGTATTGTACCTTTTCTTTCTAGCATTTTTCTGATTATTCTGCTTGTCAACACAGTTCAGAATTTCTTCCTGTTCAGTATTTGTAAGTGGGTTTCATTCTAAATGAATTTAATTGCTATGCAAATTTGGTAATTATTTGATGAATATTAATATTTCCCCCTATGCACAGCAATAAATATATATATTTCATATTCTGCCTGTATTTGCAAAATAGCATGGCAATTAAAATACACTTAAAGAGCATTAATTTGCATGCAAATTGTCAGAATGATGTGGAATATTGAGATAGAAAAAATAATCTGTGAAATTGAAAATTAAACATAGTCATTATTAATATAAATATCCCCAAATATAATTTCGTTCGGAAATGTTACCTGTGATGCTGAACATAATTGCTGATTTGATTGCTTAACTGTGGAATGATTTTTTTATTCTTTAGTGCTGAAGAAAATCAGAAAAAGTGCACCCTTCAGGGGGCTGTTAAATACCATAAGCAACAGAGCAAGTGATTTGTTTTAGTGACTATTAGGTGCAAAACAGATTGTTTTACAATGTCTTTATTTGCCTGCAACTGATTGCTAACTTCTCATGAAGTTGTCCATGCTGATTTATAGATCCTAGGTGACATTCACTAGGGGAAAATGTCCTCACGCTGGTTTTCCAGGTTTGGCCAAGGGACGACGACGAAGAAATCTATTCTTCTGTATCATAACAGAAAATGGAGATATATGAGCATATCCTCTGTGTGAAGAACGTGATCTCATAGCCTTCCCCTGTGGAAATTTGTTTCCCAACACATAATCTCCCTTCTGTCAACCTTGCCAGGATAGTTCCAAATGGTGCTGTTTTAACTACATGTAGTCCTTGATTTACAATCATTTGTTTAGCAATCATTCAAAGTTACAATGGCACTGAAAAAAGTGATTTATGATGGATTTTCACACTTATGACTGTTGCAGCATCCCCATGGTCACGTGGTCAGAATTCGGATGCTTGGCAACTAGTTCATGTTTATGATGGTTGCAGTGTCCCGAGATTATTTATTTATTTATTTATTTATTTATTTATTTATTTATTTATTTATTTATTTATTTATTTATTTATTTATTTATTTATTTATTTATTTATTTATTTATTAAATTTCTATGCCGCCCTATTCCGGGAACTCAGGGCGGCTCACAGCATAAATAGAAATCCAATATTAAGAAACTACATAATACATATATAAAAAATACATATATAAAAAAGAGAACCCCTAAATTAAGAAACCATTCATACAACAAATGTACACACAAACATACACTGGCTAGGGGCAAGATGTCAACCGCCCCAGGCCTGTCGGCAAAGATGTGTCTTAAGGAGTTTACGAAAGGCGGAGAGGCTAGGGGCGATACGGATATCCGGGGGAGTTGATTCCAAAGGGCCGGGGCCACAACAGAGAAGGCTCTTCCCCTAGGCCCTGCCAGGCGACACTGTCTGGCTGACTGGACCTGGAGAAGGCCGACTCTGTGGGCCCTAACCGGTCGCTGGGTTTCGTGAGGCAGCAGACGGTCCCGTAAGTAACCTGGTCCGATGCCATGTAGGGCTTATGTGATGACCTTTTGTGACCTCCTGAAAAGCAAAGTCAATGGGGAAGCCAGATTCACTTAACAACCATGTTACTAACTTAACAACTGCAATAAATTACTTAAATGTGGTAAAATGGGGCAAAACTCACTTAACAACTGTCTTGCTTAACAACAGAAATTTTGGGCTCAATTGTAGTTGTAAATCGAGGACTACCTGTACACACATACCTTCCTACACAATAAAAGAGATACTTGCAATTTGGAAGTATCCATCCCAAACTTGAGCACAGCAACTATACAATTCTGAAAAACACAACCTTTTGAATGTTAGTTAGTGACTGCTCTATTCTAATGCCCCTCCCTCCTGGTTAGTGGAGTGGACCTTAGGTGACCTTGTGATGAATGGTGAAGATGTCACAGGAGAGCAGAAACACATACACACCCAGTATGTTATTTTGTTATGGTAACAAAGTTGGAAACAGTTCCGAACACAATATTTTTATGCTTTCCTTGCCTTATTATATATTCCAATGAACTGATGCTCAGTACTGCTGGCTATACAAGTACAGTAATGGACTGTACAATTTATCAATAATTTCATAAACTTCTTTTTATTAATAGGCACCCGTGATCTATAATTGAAATTATGAAATAACTGCAGCATTAAACTGAAGACAATGTGTTAACATTATCGGAAGGAGCTGTAAATTGACAGTGGGTTTTCCCTTCTTTTCATCCATATACAATTATTGAGATTTTTCTTCTTTTTTTCTGTTCAATCATGTCTGAGTCTTGTAGCTCACCTGGATAAGTCGCTGAAGTTTCCCTGGCATGGTTGTTCAGAAGCGGTTTGCCATTGCCTCCCTTGTAGGGCTGAGACAAGGAGAGTGGCCCAAGGTCACCCAGCTGGCTTTGTGCAGAAGTCAGAACTAGAACTCCCAGTCTCCTGATTTCTAGCTTGATGCCTTAAGCACTGGCTCTCACTGAGAAGTAAGGCTCTCTATATTTAGTTGTTTCAAGGTATATTTAAGATAGCTGCCTTAATAGAGGACATGCCCCCTTTGCCTTGACCTCTATACCTAGAAAGCAAAAGTCACAGAGAGTGGTAAATTTTACTAAGCCCTCATTTCATCAGGGTCTGCTAAGGGAGTCTCCATTTTGGCATTTTATAGCATGATCCCCCAAAAATTGGTAATGGGGACAAGTGTAGATGAGACCAAATGGTTTATTATAAAAGAATAGTGATAAAACAGATGGAACAAGCAGCGACGATGGGGGGGGCTATAATTTCATTAAATCAAATCCTTTGGATTTTAGTCTAAAATCAAAATCAATTTAGAGGTAAAACCAAATGAAATCACACTGAGAGACAGGCATAGTTAATATTTTATCACAGGACTATATTAATTTATAACACTCTTTCCTGTACTGAAGAGCTGTCATAGCCTGTCTGGTATAGGAATGACATATGATTAGATACAAAATGACTAAGCTGTATGAATTTTTTTAACAATCAGCAGACAGACTTGTTTAAATAAAAAATGAGATTGAATGTACTATATAATTATTGGGCTTCGTAAGACAATTGGACTTTGTGCCTGTTTCCTGAAGATATATCTTCAGATTAATTCTTTTGCCATATATTTTTTATCTTCCTCATTTTACTGCCATTATTTTATTCATGTTTAACTGAAATAAGATTTGTGGTACATAAGCATGCATATGCATGCATTAATGTTGTATGTGCATACATGTATTGTGTATTTGTGCTTATGTGTGTACATGACAGCCATTTTGGTGTAGAGTCTGAGGCATCAGGGTAGAAACTGGGAGACTGACAGTAGTTCTTCTTTAGGCACAAAACTAGCTGGTGACCTTGGGCCAGCCACATTTTCTCAGCCCTAGGAAGAAGGCAATGGCAAACCACTTCTGAAAAATCTTGCCAAGTAAACTGCAGGGGCATGTCCAGATGTCTCCAGGAGTGAACATGACTTGAAGGCACTATATGTATTTCTGTGGGGTGGTGATGATGATGATGTTAGTTCTTGGTTAACAATCTCACATTGGCGGGGAAGATATTCCAGAGGGCAGGAGCAACAGCAGAGAAGGCCCTCCTTCTGGACCCCATCAGCCAGGAATAATCAGGCTGATGGGACCCATAGCATGCTTCCGCCGCCGACGCAAGTAATACAGGCCGAATAAATGATAAGAACATGTTTATTTTGTGAAGAAGTTGTTCCATGATGAAAAACTAAAATTAATGTGACTATTTTTTCCAGTCTATCATTGAGAAATCCCTTTAAAAACCTGCCATATTTCCTGCTTTTGGGAGCACTCATTTTTACAATAATTTATATTGTTTTTCTAAATCCTGATCTCATATTTTCCATACTGTACTTCCCCAGTCAAAAAACCCAATGTGTCTACTCTTTAAAAATAAATACTTATAGGTTCAAATTTCATTCTCCCGAAAGAAATATTGTCAAAACTTGGTACTGTACATATCACTCATTATTTATTTATTTATTATTTATTTGTTTGGATTTGTATGTTGCTCCTCTCCGAAGACTCGGAGCGGCTCACAACATATACATAAAACAATTTCAGTCTAAATCCAAACAAAAACATTAAAAATAAAAACCCCACACATACTCATCAATCACACCACAATCAACAATCAACAATCATACCACATCCCCATTTCACTATATATTTGTCAATCTCCAATGGGTATAAAGGGAATGTTCAGCTCTTATCTGCTAAACCTTGGTTTATCGGCATCATTCCCATTGATGGTTAATTCCATTTGGGAACGAGGAGGATATCTGCCTCATTCTGCCTTCTGGCTCCTGATGATCCAATATAGAGCAGTTGTTGGATGTCTTGATTGGAAGGATAGATGGATGATGTGCCATCAAGTCACTGTTGTGTACTAACCTCCACACAGAGAGTTAGGTCTTTTCATAAAATATCCAAAGTATGATCATTTGAGCCTGGCCATTTGTGCCTTAAGTGAGAATTCTGGATTTGTTCAATGGTTCATTGGCTGTTGGCAGTCTACCCCACAGATTGGCCTGTTCTCATAGGGTCCTGACATCTTTACAAATCCAGGATATATAGAGCCTTCCATGCTACATTGTAATAGTAAAATTAAAAGATGTGAGCAACAAAACACTTGGTCATGTGGAATTACTCAAGGTGTCCTGGGAGAATTCAGCTTTATAAAAGAGACTTATGCTACATCTGGGACCTCTATACAAGTGCCAAACCACAGGAGAACAATAATAATAAAAAAACCAATATGAACTGTTTTCTCTTTGAATTTAAATAATTTGCACCTGGCACTCATATTTTAACATTTGATTTATTTACTTAGATAAACCTGTCCAAAACATCCAGAAAAAAAATGTATGTTCCCACAGCAGCTAATAAAATATGTAGATACAAGTATATTTCAAATAGAAGATAATAAAACAAGGCATAGAAATGACAAAATATTCAAACAGAAACAACGGATTCCAAAAAAGGCTTAGTTTGGTATTTCTAGAAAGCCTGGGAACACAGAAATGTTTTGCTTGGCAACTCAAAGATGCGTGAAAGGATCACTTCATTTTCCAACAATGATTGTTCTATCCTATGTTTTAAATACTACCTTTGCTATCTATTTTTAATTCTGTTTTCCCTGCTTGTATTTCATTTTGCTACTCTTAATTAAGGTACTTCCATTCTTCTTCGGGGTTTTCTAATTGAGAGGTGGTATAAAATCCTCTAAAAGAAATATGCTAATATCTCAGGGCTCCTCCACCACACAAATGCTGTGAACATTTGAAGCTAGTGCTGCTCAGCTCAGTTCAGCTGTTGCTCCCAGGGAAATGGCAAGAACAAAGACATATATAAAAGTAGTCCTATATATTGTTAGGTTTATATCACATTTTTTATTTGAGAGTTCAAGGTGGTTTACATAGCATTGTCTCCTGCTTTTTTTTCCTGTATAACAAACAGCTTGAGGTAAATTGGGTTGAGAGAAATTGGTCAAAAGTCATCTGGTGAGATTTCATGGCTGATGATGGATTAGAATCAGAATCTCCTCACTGCTATCCCAACACTATCTGTACCAGGGTACAGATAGAAGATAGAAGAAACAGAATAGAATAATAGAATAACAGAGAAGGGACCTTGGAGGTCTTCTAATCCAACCCTCTGCTTAAGCAAGAGACCCTATACCATTTCAGATAAATGACTGTTCAGTCACTTCTTAAAATCTCCAAAGTTGGAACACCCACAACTTCTGGAGGCAAGCCATTCCACTCATTAATTGTTCTCACTGTCAGGAAATTTCTCCTTAGTTCTCGATGGTTCGCTCCTTGGTAAGTTGATACTACTTGATAAGTAGTCATAACTAGTCCAATGGCACTCAGCGGAATTCAAGTCCATATAAACTGAATTTTCATATTTTGCAGATGTGCCTAATATATTTTAACATTTCCCGATTTTAAATCTTTCCAGCATTTTTAATGTCTCCAATTACAAATACAATGTCATACTAGGCAATAGAAACCAGACATTTTGATGTATGAGGGTAATAAATATTCTTTCATTTAAATGGTGATCAATAGCTCTTTTGAGGCTGCATGGGGGGAAATTATGATAAATATTTTTTATTGTTAAATAAAAATAAGCATTTTTACACATTGCATTAAACCAGAAACGTTTGCATTTTAGAAGTTGGCCACTGTATTTTGAAAATCTTGGGTTATAGCTTTGTGTGATATGTGAAGAAGCCAACTGTATTTATGCAAAGTGCCACAATTAAACAATACATAGCTTCACACAATATATGAATTCAATCACACATATTTTCTAACCGAGCTGTTAATTATATTAAAATCTTGATTTTTTTTTTCATTGTATTTTATGGTAAAATGGGCAGAATCTTAATAAATGGAATTTGGAATTTTACAATAATATTAATGCATAATATAAGAGCCTTTGCTAAAGTTGCAAGAGTATTATTTTAATTTAAATATTAATATTGGAGAGTGTATTACTTAGGTGGCACTCTAATAACTAATTTACAAGAATAAATCCCAGTTTAATCAATGAGATTTACCATTCAGTCAGTGTGTTTAGAATTGCATTTTAAGTATTCATGTATAATCTTGGTTAGAAAAATTGTAGCATCCGCACCACTTGCGGTGTAAGAATTTCATAGCATTTAATCCACACATATTTCTTGAAAGCACTTCATGGGATTATTGGCACTCAGTTGCATGTACTTTTTTTTAAAAGGTGATCTCTAAGGGGGTAGCTAAGAACTTTATCATCATCATCATCAATCTTCATTGTTATTTGCAATTACTAGGCAATTTCACATTTTCTTTGAATATGTGTTTATTTTAAGAGAACACTCATGAGGTAGTGTGGGGTTGTTAAAGTGATCTGATATTTCATGCCATTATTTTGCATTTTTGATGTGTTAAATGTTCAGAATACATTCAAATGACGATGACTCATTTTATATAATTTCTAGTTAATAAAAGTAATTCTATATAAAGAAGTCACGTCTGGGCTGGCTAGGCTAGACTTGTCCTGTATATTAGCTCTATAGGAATCAAAAGATTTCTAGAATAGAATAGAATAGAATAGAATAGAATAGAATAGAATAGAATAGAATAGAATAGAATAGAATAGAATAGAATAGAATAGAATAGAAACTGGAAAGGACATTGGAGGTCTTCTAGTCCAGCCTCCTGCTCAAGCAGGAGAACCTATACCGACTCAGTCAGGTGAATGTCTAGTCTCTTCTTAAAAATCTCCAGTGATGGAGCACCCACGATTTCTGGGGGTAAGCTCTTCCACTGGTTGATTGTCCTCACTGTCCTCACATTTATCTAAGATGGTAATATTGTCCTTTGCAGCAGACTTTACTTTTCTATGCTATATAAAATTAATTATTGTTTCTAAATTCTTATTTCTTTGGCTTGATGTCATAATGGTTTAGCTACAAACTGACTGGCAGCATTAACAACTGAAGCATTTGCATACCCTTCTACAGGTTGAATGAATTGAATGAACTGAAGCATTCCCTTCTAACAAGTAACTCACATTAGAAAACCATGTAGAAATCGCTGCTTTCATTTCCACATGGTATACTGTAGTGGTCTTGAATTGAGCCACCCTGAACAGGTCAAGGACTCAATAGTCAGTGTTGCTACATTTCTCTTTGAAAAATCAGCATTGCCTTGTCCCGCTTCCTCCCAAAAAATTAACAGCCCATGCAGACAGGGTAAAAGGCATTGCACTTTATACTAAATTCTGGTATTGGAAAAAGTGTAACTCAGGTACATCTCTATCTAATTCTTTGTTATACCTGTCTTCCTTTATAGCATTTTGATACAAAATTCAAATAGATTTCTTCTACATGGGTAAGTTTAAGATAAGATTGCCTCTCCCCAATTATATATACCCAAGCCATCAGAGCAGGAAGGCAGGGATATGGCAACTCCCAACTATCAAGCTTTTCTGCAAGGCCTTGAAAACATGGCTTTGTCAGCAGTATTATAGCCAATTGTAGCCAATCAAGTGGCTTTTTTGATTCTGTTGTCACTGTCATGGGGTGTGTGAGGGAATGTGAAGCTGTGATTTTTAATAATAGGTTTTTAATGTTGTATGCTGCCTAGAGTCACTGTGTGTGAGTTGGGTAGCACTATGTATTTGTTTATACTGTTTGTATTTGTTTAATAAATAAATAAATATATCAACAGGACAAAACAAGCAAACAAGCAGCAATCAAAGAAACATTGGAACAGGGAACATTGTGGTGGGTTGCAAGGGACAAGAGATTAATTCATCAGTGTCAATCAAGGACAGTGCTAGATATAATGGATCCACAGGTCTCCTTAAGTTGTAGGTGTTTAACCAGACTGGAGAAGTGTAAAGAGGAAGAATTCAAACAATGTGTGCTTATGATCAAGTAAAGATACATCTTAAATGAATTATGTCCTGAGGAGCTAAACTTCTCCTTTCTACAACTCGAGATGGCCATGAGTAAAACAAAAGAAAATAAGAAGAGGTTTTTCTTTTCAAAAATACATTGACATAACATGCAACAACATATAACAGAGTAAAAAAAAAATACAGAAATATAAATTCTCCAATCCTGGAGTAGTGGGGAGGAGGAGGAAACAACTCTGTGGCAGGATGCAGAGGGCAAGGGAAATCAGGGACGGGAGGAAGAGCCTCTATTGAGGCAAGAGTCAAATAAAAGAAACCTGAGTCTGGAGCAGAATTGTAACTTGAAAAAATATCTCATACAAGTCCCTCCCTAGATCTCATGAACTAAAGGGAGGACAGGCTGAGGTGCATTCATGCTTGCAAGATTTTGCTACTATAATTTTATAATAAAAGTAGTATTGGCCTATATGACATTGGTTTCTAATCTGGTCTAACAAATAGGGACATCCCCAATTGGGGGGGGGGCAAAAATATTAAGATAGTCTCCATGACCAAGTGATGCCTTCCCTCTTTTTACACCCGTTGTGTGACTAATACCTGTAAGAAAAGAAAGCGCTTCAATTGTATGGTCATGGCTTCCATTTTGATTTTTTGACCTTTTCTTCCTTCTCCTTGGTTGCTTCTTTCTACAGCACACTCACATTCAACAATCAAAGAAGGAAGGAAGCAAGGAAGGAAGCAAGGAAGGAAGCAAGGAAGGAAAAAATGTGTGAATGGGGAGGGAGAAGGACAAAAGGAGAGAAGGAAATGAGAAGAGAAACTGAGTGGTAGTGTACTTAGGTGTGCAATATCCCCCTTATAGGCATCTTGCTCAAAGCACTCTCAGTGCTAGAAAAAACTTTGCTTATATTTTCATCTGTGTGGATTTTATTAAAACGGTGTTTGTATATCTTTACACTGCAAATCTGGCTTTACTGAGGTCACTTAGTGAATTCATATCTAAAGCAAGATTAGAAATGGATGCATTTTATTTTGTTTCCCTAGAATTTTTCATGTTTCCTAGAACAACCCACAGTCAATGTTTCATGTGTTGGTCCTATTGGAAAGAGCTAACTAGAAGAACTTCTCTGTCCCGACTCTTTTGCCACTTATTTTTATTCTAATAAAGAGCAAACCATCTATCCCAGTCATTTGTCCTGAGTCTCTGCAAACAGACCAGTTTGCAACATGCCCTTTGACTGTCCATTAAAACTGACTCTGGAGTAAGCATCTATTTCCTCTCTTCCCCATGAGTTAGACTGATAACTGCAGCTTGCCAAGACTGTGTTATTAAGTTTCATCTCTTGGCACTCAGAAAGACAGCTTGGTTCAAAGGTGGACTACATTATCTTGCTGCAATTTGTGAAAAAGCCTCTCTTTATTTAGAGTTCAAAATGACCCAGACTTGACCACATCTTTGGAGCATAAACAGTTGAGACATAACTGCCAGCCCCCGCCTCTTTGAAAGTTAATTTAATTTAACCATCCACCATACAAGACAGCATTTCATCATCCTTAAAGAGCAACATGTTATATCACTACACCTAAATCACAGCTAGATTGAAATCAGAATTCATAACACATTCCACTGCGGTGTTTTGTCTCCTGTACAAATGTATGTGTATGAGCATGGAATAAGCATTTATTGAACAGATTTTCTGTAACAATTCAAATCATTCCGATTAATTAGTGGCATATGAAAATTTCTCGCCAGAGGGATGAATATTCAGAAATAATGATGCTTGCTGTGAAAGCAAACGGCTTCCTGAGAAATTAAAATAAGCACATGTTACATTGGCTTAACAGAAAATTCTATCAGTCAATCAAAAATCAATATGAATATTAAGTCAATACATCTCGACCAGAAAATTTACCTTTAAGATTTTTTTAGAAAATCAGAGTTACATTGCAAATGTGCTAAAATCAATGCTGTTGCTTATAAGATGAAATAAGAAAAGACAAACAATAAAGAATAGGCCTGTGCTTTTCTGACAATTTCTGCATAAATTTAATAATTCATGGCATCTTCTCCACTCAGTCTAGTTCTTATGGCACAGCAGCTGCTGCATTGGTTCTGAAAAGTTATTTGTGAAATCCTGCAGAGAAGGTTTATGTAGATTAGGTTAATGTGGCTGTAGACAAGAAGCAGAGTTAAGTACTGGACTAAAACAGTAAGAAAGAAAATAAGAAAGTCAAGTTCAGATACTTACTCTGTCCTGAAAGCTCATTGAGTCACTTTTGGCCAGTTATTATTTTTCCCTGGACTTTTTTTTTTGGGGAAATCAGTCTGCAGAAGGAAGTGTAGATCATATTGACGATATAAATCTACCGAATGAATTAGCAAATGAAATAAAAGCAACAGAATAAAAAGATGATTTGCCTAACTTTAAAAGACCATCCATCCATCCATCCATCCATCCATCCATCCATCCATCCATCCATCCATCCAAATTACTGTGGCCAACTTTGGAGATGAAGTTCTCCCCAAAAGCAATATATTTAGTAAAATTAGCAGCAATATATAGTAGCTTACTATTTAATCACTATCAGGGTTCAATAGAATGTATTTTAAAATCAATGTAAATATAAAGCCCATTTAAAAATGAATATAGATTAGTTTCCTCCCAAAACTGGCACAAATCTCACAGTCCAAATATAAGGGTTGGTGCCAGGGCCAAGAACTGACTTGGTCAGAGTCTTGCTAGAACTCTGGAACCTGGAGGGCTCCATTGCTGATTTGCCTCCTTCAGAAAGCCACAAAATCAACGCCAGCAAAACTATGGCTGCCACTTACATCCACCTCTGTGATCACTCATCTCATTACCATTTATTTAGTTGTTTGTTTGTTTAGATTTTTTAAATCCTACCTTTATTATTTTTATAAGTAACTCAAGGCAGTGAACATACCCAATACTCCTTCCTCCTCCTATTTTCCCCACAACAACAACCCTGCGATTGTCCCAAAGTCACCCAGCAAGCTTTCATACCTAAGCTAGGACTAGAACTCCTAGTTTCCTGGGACCATCAGATCAAGAAATACCGCAGGTACTTCCATAGTTCCTTCCTAACTTTTTTCTCTCTCGTACAAATCTAATCTGGGCACGTCACTCGTTACAGTAGCAGGTCCACCATTTGATTTCATTTCTTGTCAGATTCTCCAAGGGATATTCTCCAAACCAGATGGGACTTTGATTCTGAAATAAAAAGAAACCAGCCAAAATGTTGTGATGCTTGTAGTCCAAATATAAGTGCTTAAAGTTTCAGCAAATAAATTTTGCGGTCATACTTAGCAAATTAACCTGATTTAAGTGATCTGAATTTTGATAGTTTGGTGCTAAACCTGTTTCTGTAGTGGTAATTTCTCATTCCATTTTGTTTGCTTAGTGCTGTTTCATACCTATTAAGAAAAAAATCCTATTGTGTTCTATGGAAAACATTGGATGTTTTAATTTTGAGAGGGGAGCTGGTAATGGGATGAATTGATATCTCCTTCATCACTGTGAAATTATAACTTTTCACTAGGCTTATTTGAAACTTCAAGATCAGAAGCAGATATTTATAAACAATCTCTTCTAGAGCACTATAGGTATATGTTTAGTATGGATAAAACTTTTGGTATTTTTGATGGATGAGGGGTGAAGGTGCCCTGAATTATTATAATTTTGAAAAAAAATATTCAGAAAAACATAAATATAAACCCTGATGACCTTTCAAAAGGCCCTGAAGACAGGGCTGTGATCGGAGACATGGAGGTCAGTGTAACAGAGCCTGGAAGCCAGTTGCGTTCGTGACTGTCCACTGTTTTTATTTTATCTGCCACTTGCCTATTTCTTTTGTGTTCATTGGTTTTAACTGCTGTTAGTTGCCCAGAGTCTCTTTGTTGAGAAGGGCAAGCCATATACATTGGATTAATTAATTAATTAATCTGATCCTATTTCTAGAGACTTAGAGCACTTGAAAGCCCCTGGTGGGATTCAAATATGTGAACAACCAGTTCTCTGTGTGGATGCCACTTCCGGAAGTCTGTTCTGGGCCTGGGCAACAAAAAATTAGCTACTGGTTCTGCCGAATGGGATGAAACAGCACAATGGGATGAAATTGCCAGGAAAAGGCTCTTGATAAGGATGTCAAACTTGCCAATTTTCACAGAAATCAGAGAATTGCCAAGCATTATGAAACCTACCTTTTAAGTGCCTGAAATACTGTAGTGTGGGGACAGGATAGAATAAAATTTGCAGTATAATAGTATCTTCTGCCTCAGATTAATAAATACAGAAAGATTTGTTACAAAGAATATAAGGAATAATAAAGCTTCTTCCTGAATGCTGTGAAAGTGATTTGAGGAGGCTATATGGGAAGCAGAATGAATTCATTATTATTGTTGATTTCGATAAAATGAATCAGTAATAACTAGGTCACCTAACTAATGCAGCTCAGAAAAATGCTCAGGATGAGAATGGGGGAGAGAGTGTGGTAAAGTTATCCGGTCTTAGTTTGATCATAATGGTCATTTTGATTTTAGCTCAAGCTGTGCTGAAGATAAATGAATTACCCTGCTCCACCCTAAAATTCATTCTTCAGATGAATTCTGTTCTCATTCCATAGATATAGTTCTCTACTGAAACTGATGTTCCTTTCCATAATCTCTAATTTGAAAAATATAACAATGTTAACAGCTGCTTTCTTAGCACATTTTTTGCAATCCACTGTGGCCGAGTCGGCTGCAATCATTTCTTTAACTGTGATTCAGGTTATGGATACATGTTTCACAGACGTATGTATTCCACAGAAGACTGCAGCTGAGTATGTAAGTTGTATTCTCACGTGAAGCTACTGTAATTTATCATCATCAGTTGCTTCACCGTCATATAGAACAGGCTCAAGAGGCAAGCTTCATTTGAATTAATTTAAAACTACCATAAGTGAAAAGTGTTGTGTGCAGCTTGTTGTGTTTCCTGGGAGATGGTATGAAATGACTAGACTAAAAACAGGTTTATTTGCAATGAGCTGGCAAGCCAATAAATTGTATATGCTGAAAGCTATTTATTTGTATAAGCTGTTCTGGGAAAAAAAAAACACAACCTCAAATCAAATTCAGCTTCTGCTGCCAATCACAGGGAATTTTGGTAAGTGGCTGGAGCTTACACTAACTTTAACAGTCATTTGCTGTTTGTTTAATTAATGATGTCATTAAATTACCAGAGAATTCTGGGAGTTGAAGTCCACAGGTCTTAAATTTGCCAAGGCTGTACACCCATGGATTAGATACAGGGGTTCTCAACCTTGGCAACTTTAAGACTTGTGGACTTCAACTCCCAGAATTCCTCAGCCAGCTTTGCTGGCTGGGGAATTGAAGTCCACAAGTCTTAAAGTTGCCAAGGTTGAGAACCCCTGGATTAGAATCTCTTTGTATTTCTACCTTTTTTTTTTTTAACCCTGATCACTTTTTAGATTCTATCTACACAATCTTGGTCAGCAGGAACTTTTGAAGTTCCTCTGGGTACAAAGACCCCTTTGCAGGCTCATCTGTGAAATCTTTTAATCTATACACCACTCTTTCCCCCTTGTCTCCAGTTCGTTGATGATGAATATTTCATCCGTTATTGATAGCCCTTTTCAAACTTCCCATATTCACTCTGAATAGCCTGATGTGGTTGCCCACCTTAAGATATTTTCCCCTTCTTTTACTTTTGAAAACTTCCATACACTCTTATCCCCACTCCCTTTCATTACACAAATGTATGGTATCAGATGCTACAATGGAAAGTGCCCTTGTACCCTTGAAGATAAGCAGACAAAATGTTCACATAGCAATGGATATTTCTAGCCGTAAAATATCTCCACAGATTATTTTTCAGTGGATGGTTAAACTTCTCTGTAAAAGCCGCTTTAGTCTCACTACGGGTGACAAAGTGGTAAATGCCATGACATGCTAAAAGTTTCATCAGAGGAGTAGTAGGAGGAAAGAACGTTTACTAAAACAGATGTTTACAAAGATTAATACCTAATGTTGTATGCTATATCCTAGGATGATTGTTTAGCAATAGGATCTTTGGTTTAATGTTGATCACATTAATATGGAACCAGATAAGAGAAACACCAATCAAACAAAGTGTAACAGGAGTATAGTTGAGGCTAGACGCGAAGGGTGGGAAAAAGGCTTACTAAATCAGACGTTTTCAATGACTAACACTTAGTATTGTATATCAGGTGCCATGATGATTGCTGCACAATATGTTTTTATGTCCAATGTTGATTGTTTTAATAAAAGAATTTTATATTAAAAAAAAAAAGAATTCTCTGCCGGCATCTGTTTGTACTTTTCATGGTTCACATCCTGTCTGGAAGATGTTGTGGAAGACAGCAGCTACCTTGCTCCCCAACTTAACAGATAAAAGAAAGGGCCAGGCTTATTTAGGTAGCACATCTTTTAACTGTTGAACTTTTTTATCTGTACTTTTAAAACATTTTTAAATCTTAAAAAACACTTGGTGAAACTCCCCAATGCCCAACAGAAGATAACAGTTTGCTTTGCCAGGCTAGAATGTTCTCCTGAGTTTTATTTTTTTAAAAATTGGAAGATTCATATAATAAGGATGAGGGATGGGGATGGCGATAGACATTTATTTTATTTCGATATGTGTGTAGTGACATAATTTTGCTTCTCCATAATTTGCAGTACAGGTAATTCTCAACTTACAACCACAATTGAGCCCAAAATTTCTGTTGTTAAGTGAGACTTTGGTTAAGTGAGTTTTGCTCCCTTTTATGCTCCCTCAGTTGTTAAGTGAATCACTGCAGTTGATAAGTTAGTAACCTGGTTGTTAAGTGAATCTGGCTTCCCCATTGACTTTGCTTGTCAGGAAGTCGCAAAAGGTGACCACATGATATTGGGACACAGCAACGGTCATAAATATGAACCAGTTGCCTTGCACCTGAATTTTGATTACATGATCATGGGGATGCTGCAAAGGTCATGTGAAAAAGGATCATAAGTATTTTTTTTTCAATGCCGTTGTAACTATGAACAGTCACTAAATGAACTGTTGTAAGTCACGGACTACCTTATCTCAGTGGATGGGATCCTGATTTAATGATTTTCTTTAATATTCTGCTGTTCCAATAATTACAGAAATATAGCACTGTATAGGTTCTATCTTTATTCAATCGCATGACCTATTCTGGAGAAACTATGCTTTTAAAAAAAGTTAGAGGTGTTTTTTTTCCCCAAGCATGTATATTCTGGCCTTACATTATTTGAACAGAAAATAAAACCCATTTTCTGTTACCCATTTTGGAAAACTCCTTGTTTTGCTCAGAAAGATTTTGCATCTTTCTTCTAGGAAGTTACCCATAGTCCTATCTTGTACATTAACTCCCTTTATGTGTTACCCCTGTTTCATCAAGAGCACAAATTTTAAGGGGGAATGGACATGGTAGTAAATTATTTCTATATCTCCATTACATGTTGTAATGGATAAACTACATCTATTCAGAACATTAACAGAGCAGTTAAATATTTCATGCAAATAAAGTTAAACATCCAGCACATAACCTTTACATTTAAGAATATGCAACAGGAACATATTTGAAAATGTTCTATTTGAAAAATTAGCTCTTTGTTGGGTAGTTTTCCTAGTTTTTTGGGGGCGGGGAAGGAAAAGGGATAACAAATTTACAGAGCACAAACGATCAGGTACCCAAGAAGTATCTATCAGAATCTTGACGGCTCTGGTGTTAATCACCAGTTTTGCAGTATGTTTTATGTTAGCTTGGAACAGTTTTTTTCCTTGCATGCTGTTAATAAACTCCATTCTTTGTGCTTTGCTTGATCTAATTAATTTTTTCTGTGATAAACCTTGTCTAACTGTGTAAAATTCTGGTTATGACCCCCATCCCACAGTAAAAATTGCTTTATGTCTAGGAAAATATATTCAGGGATGGAGATCCAATAAAAATAGAATGAATACTCCTTCCAATTCTTATCCTTTTATATTGGAGGCAAGTGAACATAAATATCCATGGAAGTCAAGAAAATAATATACAGTACATTTTAATAGGTTGGTTTAAATAGTCATAGCTGAAAAACAGTGCTAAATATTTGAATTCATTTAGATTATAGGTTGATAAACCAGAGAATGCTTAGAATGTTAAATACAGTTCTGTATTTAAAATTATTCTTACAGTTTTTCTACTTCATAAATCTGTTTTGTATACTATGTTCTATAAATGTTTCTTGATCTTTTCTTAATTAATACAGTTTCACTGGAAGAGAGAATCTATCAAACCTATGATATGTTTATATGAGAATAATTCATAGGATGCTGGAATTCTCTTTATAATAAAATTCTGAACTGCATAAAATCCATCGTAAATCCTATCTATCCCCTATTTTCACTTGGACAAAAGCAAATCTTGGTTATTATAAGAAAGAATTGCAAAGGGCAATTTCTGATATATTTTCTGGCATTCTTGTGTCAGGGAACAAATTCATACATGAAGAGGAAACAGACAAAAGACTCCCATTTCTTGACATTGACATAAGAAGAAGAGACAACGGAGAACTGGAAACCCATGTCTACCGCAAACCCATTCACATGGACCAAATCCTCAGCTTTGTAAGCAACCATCCCACCACACACAAAAGAAGCTGCATCCAGACCCTCTTCAGAAGAGCCAGGACACACTGCAGCACCACAGCGCTAAGAAAAGTGGAAGAGAAATGGTTGCTTGACATCCTTCTCCACGTCTATCCAAAAAAAGTTGCATCCTGATACACAACATCCAAACCACAATGTACCACACAGCCAACTACCACACCAAAACTAATCCTACCATACACAAAAGGGGGGTGTCAGAAATGACAGTCAGAATTCTCCATCTGGTAGGAATAAACACAGCCTATAAACCCACAGCCACAATCAGCCAGGAATTATCCAGAACCAAAGACAAAATACCGAAGGATGAAAGAATCAGTATAATTTACCAAATCAACTGTAACAATTGCAACTGATTCTACGTGGGACAAACATCACGTCAATTAAGAATCCACGAACACCAGCTAGCAGTCAATCATCATGATCCTAAATCTCTAATTGCTACCCAACTGAAACCGAACAACACCAACTTGATTGGAGCAATACAAGAATCATCGGCCATGCTACCACCCACCAGGCTCACGAGTTTATTGAAGCCTGACACTCCATAGGCAATTCCATCAACAGACACATCAACCAACAACCAGCCTACGAACCCCTCAGAATTCAAATCAGCTGCACAATCAACCAGCAACGGCACTTACTCCAAATCAACCCATGCAACCTCTCCACACCCCTAACCAGCACTTCACCTCCCAATAACCCTCACCTAATATTTACCTCACGTCACCAGATCCATCACAAGACCTCACCTGATGTGACCCACATCTGACCCATCACAAGACCCATCGCAACACTCTCTCCTGATGTGACTCCCCATCACAAGACCTACTGACCACATGAAGCCTTTATAAACAGAAGAACATTGATATCCCCTAAACTCCCTTGCTTGCTATCAAAAAGTTTGGAAACCAACCCACAAGCTTGGAGAACGAACCTCCCCACTCAAGATTTGCTATATTTGCTGAGCCCAAATTTAAAAATTAGGTGTGTGTGTGTAAAAATACCTTTTACCTTTGACAGAGAGCAAATTAAAAATCGGTTATTTTATGTACTCCGTCTTAACAGGAGTATCATGTTCTGATACATTTAATTTTCTTATGTGGGTCAGCCTGTGCTGTATGGAAATTCAAATTGCACCTTTTCCTGTCAGGTTCTAGCATTTTCTTCAATGTAGAGTGATTAGAGAAAAGCTGACCATCAAAGGGATCTTTGTCTCCATTTGACTGGGTGAAACAGCTGACAAGTGCCCTTCTGATACAGCTGCAGGGCAGCAGCACGATGGGATTTTGACAGTTGACTTCATTATAGTCGTTAGGATACACAGTGGAATGGACTTGCTTCTTCAATGAGCAAAGCCCAGGAATAATTAAGAAGTGGGAGATCAAGAGAAGGAAAATGGGACATGTATGAGTGAGAAATTGTTCTTTTGAAATCAAGTCTTTACGTATAAATACAGAGGATTATCATATATATGGCTTCCGTAACTGGATTGTAAAACATCCTGAGTTTTTTGTATTCTTTTGCTACCATCAAATGGTTTCCCAAATTTTAGGAAACCAAATAACATACCATGGCTGGCTCAGGAATTCTGGGAGTTGAAGTCCACAAGTTGTAAAAGGGCCATAGTTGCCCACCCCTGTCCTAGCACGTAGGAAGCACCTATAACAGAGAAAATGAGCCATCCCAGATCCATAAGTTATCTCAACCTTTCTCCTGGATGCTCAGATCCTGGTGTAGATCTGGGAAAGTTATGCCATTTGGGGAAGGGAACAAATCAATCTGGCTACAGACATGCAGTTTTGAGGCTATACAGAAAGGACTACAATTAACAATATAAACAAATGTACTGTTTTAGCTTCATTTAATCAGGTTCTCTTTATCTAACATTAGGACTCGTGAGGAAAACAGATCTCATTTTAGGTCATTTTTATGCAGAAATATTGAACATTCAAAAGGGTTCACAAGCTTTTAAGCCCCACTGTAGGACCTCTGCCTATTGCTCATATTCTATGTATTACTAATGGTCCAATTTTCTACCTCAGTATAAGCCAAATTGCAAAAGGCTGATGTTTTCCTAGACACCCTAGTGTTAGGAAATTCTCAATCATTCAGGTGGTTGTTCCAAAGGTGTTTTTTTTTTCCAAACGGCAACTGGGCTTGGGTTTTTTCCTTTAAAAACATTTCCTTTCTTATCCAAGAAGCATCTTCAGTTCTACCTAAGTCTACCTGAATCCCCACCAGTTGGGTAGAACTTATGAAGCTTCTTGGAGAAGAAGTGAAATGTTTTCAAAGGAAAAAACCAAGAAGATTCAATTGTCTTTGGGAAAAAAGCACCTTTGGTTTTACTCTGGGGGTTAGAGGAGAAGGAGGAGTTGAATGGAGAGGCAGAGTACCATCTGAAGGTATTTCTAAGCACAGTACACAAGCAATGTGAAAATAGCTTAGGAAGACTAATGAAGTCATTGTCCTTAACTAAAGGACTCTTCACAGGAAAACTGAACTTTTATTGCATTTAACTGATCTCTAGGAAGACTATTAATGGAGCAAATAGATTTACTTCTGCTTTCCCTCATTAGCTTGTAAGAAAGGCCTGAAAATGGCAAAAATTAGTTGCTGTTGGAATTCTGATGTTAATCAAGTAGAAAATTGAGGCAACTTGTATCTCATACCTATAAAAACTGGAGACAAATAAAGTTTAATTAGATTTAGTTAATAGAAGCTGGAAGGCATATTTATGAACTTAAATACTTAACTGAATTAAAAGATGCAGTAAGAACATCAGACTATCATTTCCAATTGATTTCCGGTCTCCTATGCTACCTCGATGGAAGGGCTGTTCTATTCTGTGTCACATCAATGTCACATGCATTCAGTCATGTTTGTTGCATCCTTTTGTGACATTTTAAAATGTATGTGTAGTCAAATTAAGTTGGAATGAAATATGTTTATACACAATTTAATTCCAAATGCACAATCAAATACGTATTTTACAAAGTTTTTGAATTCAGAACTATGACACAAAAATTTGAAGAAGTACAAAATCTAAAATGCATCTGTGTTCTGGTCTACGTATTCATCTAGGAAATGGAAATAAGATTGGTTTTCCTAAAAATGCAGACCAAATTAGATCTGGAGCCACCCTTATTATACAACAGCAGTTTCTATTCAATAGACTGGTTAAGAAACAAGGTCTGAAAAATCTAATAATATCTAGATAATCTGGGAACTATAAGCAACCTCCATTAAATAAATATAATCTAAAAAGTACGCATCTGGGTTATGGGAACAAGGAAAAAGCCTGACTCACAAGAAACAATAAACACATTTAATTAAGAATGAATTTTCATAACAGAAAGTGGAATAGAAGTGAAAATAACTGTTTGTATCTTCCAGCACCCATGTGTGCACCATGTGGTGAATATTTCCCTTATTGCTCTTCCAGTTCATAAATATGTGATCAAAGTAATAACATATAACATATGAGCTGCCCTTAAGCAGTGACCTTCTCCTTATGCCTCTTTCCCTCATCTGTATCCCCCAGGCACTTGGCAAATGCCAAATATAGTTAAAGTGGAACATATTCATGCATCTCATTAACATGCTGTTGTATCACTAAACAAGTGATACATGCTGAATTCTGACATGTTGGCTCCAAAGCCTTGTCAGCTCTCACAAACCTAGCAAACAAAGATTCCAAAATATCTTTTAAGAAATTAAAATAATCATCACTCAAAAGTAATTTGTGACTATAGAGAGTTTAATGAATAACAATGATGCAAAAAGCTATTGAGAGAAAACTGGCCTTTTCAAAACAATGCACGTGCATGGTATTTCTACAGTGGGAGCCCAGTTGTTTTCAAAACCACTATAGTTCCTAACGAGAAGAGTCATCTTGTAATATATTATCTACTGAGACCAATTTTTTGTTGACAGTTGGGAGCAGTAATGGTATAAGGCTAATAAGAGATTAGAATGCAACATTATTGGCTCTTGTTGGCCTTAATGAGAACAAAGAAGTCCTACCAGATTGAGGAACCCATTATAGTGAAGTCTTCATTATGCCTGGTAGGCAATAATGCAGAATTTCTTCCATAGCATAGTATAACAACAACAAAAAAATTGTCACACACCCACAAATGCTCTCACATACACATGCAAATATGGAAAACAATAGAATTGACATGTACTTCAAAGTTTACATATCCATATCTTGCAACCATTTCATAATATTCTGGCATAACATTTATATGGATATGAAGATAGTAGTTTACAGGAGAACTTGCATAGTCACCTGAACATTGCTTAACATGCAAGCTATGAGATACTGCAGCTTAATTACTACAGCAGACACAGTTCATGATATAAGAAAATCACTTGCTCCTTGATAAAGATTGGACGTCATTGCTGCTTTGGAGGCACAGATAGAAGGAACAATGAAGCCAAAGTTTTGTCGCATGGCAGCTTCTTCAGACTTTTTAGGGACAGGGTCTTAGTATCCAGCCTCTCTGCAAATCAGAGGGGATTATTATGGAACAAAATTAGCATGGAAAAGTTCCCATCTGTGACCTTCCCTTACAGTGTAACCTGATTCTTGCCTCCTTAGACTTCAGACTGTAATGTTTCATATCAATATAACATTTTTGTTCATTAAAGGCCAGCTCCAAATATGATTGTAAACATTTTTTGTGTTAAAATGAAAACAATCTAAATTGCTTTATTACAAAAACTTTCCAACATCATTTTATAAAACAGTTCAAGCCTCCTCATGTTTCCCTAATTTGCACTAGTCCATCCCCGCTGGCTTTTGAAATCACCAGTGTAACATCTTCTAGAGGACACACATATCAGCATACTTGGAGATGTCACTGTGGTAGGCTCTTCAGAGACACTGTATTGTTCCTAATTTTGTGTCACTATCTCAAATGCTGGCTCTTGCCATTTCCCTTTACCTGCAGGCAGTATCCAATAGAACTGGAAGAAGTACTAGTTCTCTAGTGCTAATACTAGAGAAGTGGGCAATTCCCTCCCGGTTATATTACTGCTTCTATAAAATGAGAACCAGACCAAGCTATTAATGAGGTGTAGCACTTTACATGAATAGGAGTGATAACATAATCTCGCAGTGTTAAATCTCCTATCCTTTAAGGTGGGATTAAATAAATACTCTTTAAAACAGAGGTCCCCAACCCCCAGGCTGCACCCAGTACCGGGTCTTGAGCCTTTCAGAACCGGGCCACATAAGTAGCAGATAAGCACACATGTGCATCCCCATTTGCATGATCAGTGGGCAAGCATGTGCATGTGCTCCACTTGTATGAGTGGCACATGCCCACATCTCGTACAAATGGAGCTGCATGCGTGCCCATTGTGTGTGCAGAACCATCCCCTCCCCCCAGTCCACAAAGCCAAAAAGGTTGGGGAATTCTGCTTTAAAATAAACAAAATCTCAATTTCACAATGAACATTTAGCAGAATTGAAATGCAATAAATAAAAATGGATTTCATAATTGTTGTGTAGGGCTGTGCAGGGTTTCGAAGGGGAGCTTTACTTTGGTGTCGCTTCACTCTGTTTTGCTCTGATGGTGTCTGCAGGACATTGCCACAATCTGAAGAACTATTCTAGCACTTGCATGCAACTCCACAATTCTAACATTGGTGTAGAGGCCATGTCTGGTATTTCTAATGAGTTCATGAACATAGTGGAAGGTGAAGTATTTCCTAGTAATTAGAAATAGAAGTGGCTGTCAGAGTGACACAAAGTACTTCAAACAGGCAGATTATGTCATCATTGTGACTTGATCACATTGACAGCCCAAAAGGCCTTTTTTTTTTTTATGATAAGGAAATACTTTATTTCAGATACAAACTGGCATCAACAGAACCACTGGTGAGATCAACTACAAACCCTTCCAAAGCTTCTTGAAATCTAGTAGCCTTTTCAGATTATGCCAATAGATCTACTTTACAGAATCAAGATGTAGCCACTAATCCAGCCCTAACCAAATGATGGTCCTTCATGACACTGAGATTTGGAATCTTCCCAATCATGGCATATCTCCATCAGAACAGATCAAACTGAGAATGTGACCTCCATCATATGTTGACTGATTGGAACAATCTCCTCAGCTGCTCAAGACAAACTGGTTCCCAAATGGATATTGGGCTCCCTCAGCATTGTAAGCCCGTGGGACTCTGAACAAGTCCGAGACCAATTCTAGAAGCTCTGTTTGGATTTCATTAAGTGGTAGAAGAGGCAGTTCATTCACAAAATCTCTAGCCTAACTTGTGTACCAAGACTGAATTATGCACATTTTAGTATAAAGCAGTTTTCTCAGTATTGTAGAATATTTTTTTTTCTCCTGTTACATTTTATTTTGATTGGTGTTTCTCCTATCTGTTTCAATATTAATGTGATCAACATTAAACATAAGATCTTATTGCTAAACAATCCTCCTAGAACATAGCATACAACATTAGGTATTAATCTTTGTAAACATCTGTTTTAGTAAACGTTCTTCCCTCCTCCCTTACATCTTCAAGTATAATCCGAATGCATTTTGTTTGATTGGTGTTTCTCTTATATATGGTCTATCTACTGTTTCTAGTCTATCGCATATTGTACGTTTGCGCTTCTGAATTGACTTCATCCCATTACTAGTGCAATCTTTTATAGTCCCTAACCAGAGATCCTGAGGTGAAAGTTTCATATCTTGAGGTAGAGATTCAGTCTACTTTAACAATATTAAAGCAAACATCATTAATCATGAGGTTATGTTAAGAGGCATTAGTTATAGCCAAAAGGCCTTTTTGAGGCAAATTAAGACAGTCTCATGCAAAGTTATTTTGTAACTTTTGATGTCGGTGCAGGACTAAATGGAGCATTCCCTATCACTTCCTTCCCCAGGCTCATTCAGTTCAATATTTGCAGCATCTTGGCAAGCTGTGTTAGATAAAAGTAATCTATTCATGGGTGTTTGATAGCCCAGATATATGTAATTTTCAAAGTTCCTCCAGTATTAGAAGAAATGTCAGAGGATGGCTTTTACTAGGGTCTGTTTTAATGTGTTCCCATCAGCCTTGTTTGTCAAATAATAATGAAGTCACAATAAATTAGATGATTTATTTTAGAAAGTGAACATGAGTCAACATCATTGAGAATGTACTCAAGTGTTTTTCTGTTAATAACGTTATTTCTTTGTTTCTGGTCAGCTTTCCTAATAACATTTTTATATAAGCATGCCTAATTCAGTTTGGAATTCAACTCCTGTATGGTGAAATTCTCATTTGTCAGACCAATACATCATAGATTGACATCCTTGCTCTCACTTTTCCTTCCTGGAAAGTATGCTTTATTACTGCACCAGCAGAAATCACGATTACTTGTTCACCAATGAATAATTAGAGTTGCCCATTAAACAGAACCATGTTGTGACCCCCAGAATGTTGTGACTTACAGCATGGCAATGTCAACCTTCCCAGGTAAACCAGACAGGAAATAGACCTGATGAGCTAACTCTACTTTATTGTAAGGCTACATTAACAGACTCTTGCAAGTCTGAAGATACAAATCTCCTGCTGTCTCTTTTATAGCCTGATAAGTTAGTGCAGATTCTAAATTTCTTTCTCTGCCCATTATGCAGCTTTGGGTTCCCTCTCTTCCTTTATCTGATTGTTCCATAGGCACAATGGTGGGATTCAGCCAGTTTGCACCCGTTCAGCAGAACTGGTAGCTAATTTTTTTGTTGCCCAGGCCCAGAATGGACTTGCGGAACACAGAGAACCAGTTGTTCACATATTTGAATCCCACCACTGCCTAGGCAGCATCTCTTCTCCTCTGATTTCAAGGTCATTCCCATGTACCATTGCAGGCAATGAGTCTTGCTTTAGGGAGTTGGGAAAAATGTGGCCAGACAGGCTATACTAAAGACCTATGTTTGGAAATAGGATTCCTATGTTGATTCTGATATTATTTAAAATTATTATTTAGACCCGACTGTGTACACAATGAACACTTTTTTTTTGTAATATACTGGTCTGTCTCAGCTGCTTAAGAGACCAATATTTTCTTTTCATGCAACTGGGCAATGCTGCCAGATTTAAAGAATGCTCCTGCCTTAGGAAGAACTATTCTACTGTCTGACTGAAATTGCCAAAAAAAAAAAAAAAGCAAGATCCACTGGTCCTAATACCAAAATAATAAATTATATCTAGCTGAAGAGAATTCTTGGCATTTCTCAAGCCATAATAGGTGTTATTCATGAAGTAGAGAATGGAGGCTGAGGTGAATGCTGATTTATGTGGGCAACAAAATGGGACTATGGCAGTGTTTTTATTTTTCATTCATTTTATTTGGAGAGGACAAAGCTATTGCCACTGAATTAACAATGAAAAAATGGGGCCTCTAATCTTTTCTCATAATATCAATAGTAACAAAAATTTGCAAAATGACCAAATGAAGGCTGCTATCTCAAGATTTGCAATCTGACTTTCTATAGATTGTGGATGTTTTGTTTTCCCCCTCTCTCATGCTCATTTTCTGTTCTTTGACATTATCTTTCCCCTACTTTCTAGGGATCCATATATCGTCTGATTTTCTAAAGGACAGGCAGAACTGAATTAGGAAAGTGCACCGTTTGCCTCAGTATAATTTAGGAAAAAAATTATACTGATTTGTAGTCTTATGCGTTCATTGGACATACACCTATATTACCTCTCAACTCTTCTAAATTTGAAATAACTTCATGGTGAGGAGATCAAACTCAAGTTAAAGTGAAATAACTTTAACATTTATGTTTATGTGTCTACCCATAATTAACATATGTATTCATTATTCTTTAATGCACAAATACATAAAAAGTATTCCATCCATTTTTAATAGTGGATATGAAATAATTTATGGAGGTTTGAAAAAAAATGACCTGGGCATCTGTGCATTCACAGAAACAAATGGTTTTCCCTGTGTTACACAACATTTCAAAACAAAATTGCTGACTTAAAAATAAAATAGCAGCTTCATATTTTTTTGTTGAAGTCAAAGGTTCAGTGTGTAATTTGGAAATGAGGAACGCAGGATAATAATAATAATAATAATAATAATAATAATAATAATAATAATAGTAGTAGTAGTAGTAATAATAATAATAATAATAATAATAAAGTTGGAAGAGACCTTGGAGGTCATCTAGTCCAACCCCCTGCTCAGGCAGGAAACCCTATACCATTTCCGACAAGTGGCTGTCCAGTTTCTTCTTAAAAACTTCCAGTGTTGGAGCATTCACCGCTTCTGGAGGCAGATTGTTCCACTAGTTAATTGTTCTAACTGTCAGGAAGTTTCTTCTTAGTTCTAGGTTGCTTCTCTCTTTGGTTAGTTTCCATCCGTTGCTTCTTGTCCTGCCTTCAGGCGCCTTGGAAAATAGCTTGACTCCCTCTTCTTTGTGGCAGCCCCTGAGATATTGGAATACTGCTATTATGTCCCCCCTCGTCCTTCTCTTCGTTAAACTAGACATACCCAGTTCCAGCAACCGTTCCTTATATGTTTTAGCCTCCAGTCCCCTAATCATCTTTGTTGCTCTTCTCTGTACTCTTTCTAGAGTCTCAACATCTTTTTTACATCGTGGTGACCAAAACTGGATGCACTATTCCAAGTGTGGCCTTACCAAGGCATTGTAAAGTGGTATTAATACTTTACGTGATCTTGATTCTATCCCTGTTAATGCAGCCCAGCACTGTTTTGGCTTTTTTGGCAGCTGCAACACACTGCTGGCTCATATTTAAATGATTGTCCACTAGGACTCCGAGATCCCTCTCACGGTTACTACTATTGAGCAAGGTATCCCCTATACTATACCTATACATTTGGTTTTTCTTGCCTAAATGTAGAACCTTACTTTTTTCACCATTGAATTTCATTTTGTTAGATGGCGTCCAGTGTTGAAGTCTGTCCAGATCCTCCTGTATCCTAAGCCTGTCTTCTGGAGTGTTGGCTATTCCTGCCAGCTTGGTGTCGTCTGTAAATTTGATGAGTTCCCCATCTATCCCCTCGTCCCAATCGTTGATGAAGATGTTGAAGAGCACTGGGCCCAGAACAGAGCCCTGGGGCACCCCACTACACACTTCCCTCCATGTAGATGCGGTTCCATCATATCATCTGACTTGTAAATCATAACTGTTTCTATTTTTGGAGAACATTGCTAAGTCAATGTGATCATTTCTTCTTGAAGCAGCAACTAGAAATGGAATTTACATGTATGGGATTTACATGTATGCCATTCCCCAAGTTATTTGGAGTGCATTTAAAAGTAAAAGCAGATCCTGCAGATATGATATTATTCTTCCAATGTATTTACATATAACTTAGGGATACTGACTTGTACAGACTTGATAATTCTTCCAAATATACTCTCAGTGGTAGGAGGAAATTTTATCTGGGAGTATCCATTTTCACAAGAACTGCATTCATTAGCTGTCTGCAGCTGCAGACTGAACAATGAAAATAAAGCAGAGAAATAGCAGCCTGCTACATGAAATTATCCTTTCATGTGCACATGCTGTAGCTCCTTGACTGGCCAGGATTTTATTTATTAATGGGCATTTGTACTGAGCAGCATCTCCATCATTTTACAACAAATTATACCTATGGCCATCAAATTCCATCAGAAAAATTCATTTGCTCATAGAAATGAAAGAGAGAGGAAAACACATTTAGGCTTCATTTACTGACTGATGGGCATATCAAAATACTTCTATAATGTACAGGCATCCAAAATTGAACATGGATGTGGAAGCATCATAGAGGAATTGCAGTAGCAGTTGGAAATGTATAAAGGAATATAGTGACAAATCTTCCTAGAATGTGAGATAGAGGTAGAATTTGCTCTTTAAACAGGGAAAAGAAGATTTATACCAGAAATGTGTGTGTTTTTATGGTTTTGAAACAAGTGATCATTAGGAAGCATCCATTATTCAGCATTTCAAGGGGATGCCTATACAGATTTGTGCACCTGCAGGGAAAGAAAAGGAAATCAGCAAAAGTAGCAGCAGGTGGCCATTGCATTACAATGGACATGGTATTTGTCAGAGAGATACCATTAAGGAGCACACAGTTGGTGAGGACTAGACCTTCACTGAAGTTCACAACTAAAGTAGACAAGTCAGAGATAGTCCATACCAAAGGCTGTGACTTATTGACCTGGGGTGATGAGTGCACATCAATTATTGCAATAATGGGGGACAAAGGCACCCAAGGGTAAGTATTTCAGCTGACCCTTTTTTTAAAGAAAGTATCTGTATTTATTAATATGGATCATAATAACAAAATCATCTTCTTGTAAAAATTGTATTTTTGAAGCTTCTTCTTTTTTAAGTGTGGTGAGATATATTATTTAAACAGTTATCTGAGCGTATAACACAGCGGTTCTCAACCTGTGGGTCGCGACCCCATTTGGGGTCGAACGACCATTTCACGGGGTCGCCAAACACCGCAGTCCGCCATTTTTTTTGGTCGGCCATTTTTTTTGGTCTCAGCTGACCCTTTTTAATAACCAAGAGACATCTGTTCAGTGAAAGAATCGGCAATACACTAAGCCCTGGTGTGTCAGCCAAGAGCGCTATACTTATATCATGATTCTTTTTTTTAAAACATAATTTTATTGATTTTTAAAATTTTACAAAGAAAAAAAGAAAAGAACCCATAATAACTCAACTGAAAACAATCATATACCACATTTGCCAAACAATTAATATAACTGCTCGGTACCCCCCCCCACCACATTCCCCTCTAACCATCCCCCCTCTCTTACCATCTATCTACTTTCCTCACTCCTCCTCTATTCTCCACCCACCTCTATCCCCGCTCTTCCCCCCTCTTACTAACTTCCTACTTACCTCTACCTTCACTCCTCGTTCCTCTTTCCAACAGATGTGGTGCCAAGAGGCCACCCGAGCAACCCCTTAATACCTATTGTTACATATTCTTACATCGACCCCGATTACAGTTGAGAAAACATAGTGTATAAATTATAAATACCCTCCCACCCCCCTCCCCGACTTCCCAGAGTGAATACAGGGTAAGAACGCAAGAAGCCCCACTAAACTACTTATTATATAAATATTTAACTATATACTAAATATAATTTCTTCAATTGATATTTCCCTTGTATATAGTCCATCCATTTTTTCCAATCCATCATAAATTTTTCATTTGAGTGATTCTTCAAATATGCGGATATCTTAGCCATTTCTGCCATATTTATAACTTTTAATGTCCATTCTTCAATAAGTGGTAATTCAGACGTCTTCCAATATTGTCCCACCAATAGTCTTGCTGCAGTAATCAAATTCAAAATCAGCTTAGTCTCTATGGTGGTACAGTCTTTTATAATGCCAAGCAAAAACAACTGTGGTGAGAATTTAATACGCTTTTTCAACATATTCTGAAGAATCCACCATATTTTTATCCAGAAAGCCTTGATTTTTTTACAAGTCCACCAAATATGAAAATAAGTAGCGTCCATAGATTCACATCTCCAACACTTGGGTTGCACATCTGAATACATAAGTGATAATTTTTTCGGGTCTAAATGCCATCTATAAAACATTTTGTAAAAATTTTCTCTTAAGTGTATGATTCTTATCTTTAATTTCTCCAAACGTAATAGTGGCTCAGTAAACAGATTTTCACTGTTTGTTTGTAATATAATCTTACTGGAAAATGTCATTTGTCAGGCATTTTCTGACTTCAGAGTTGGCTTCACAAAAATATGCAACAATCTTGTGCTTGTTTATTGAAAGCAACTTACACTGTGTTCAGTGGGAGTTATTTCCTAATACGTGTTTTTAGCATAGCATTATGGTTTAAGCAATACTCATAATAAAAATTAGAGAGGCTTGGTGGCCATATAGATAAAAGGCAATTCTACTTTGAGAAGATAATTTTCAGAATAATTTCAAGTATCTACATACCTTAGAGAAGACAAAGAGCAAAGAGGCCATATTGAGGAGCATTTGGTGAATTTATTGATTGGATTCTTCCAATATCTGCATATATATATATATAGTGTGATGAAGCAGAGGAGATTTCCATCCTCACCAAACTGGAATTGTATGAACCCGATTGTCCCAATCCATGTGGAAGTCCCCATTTGTACAACTATGTTTAGAGTACTCCCTTGACATCTCTGGCATTCATGTTGTATGTATGGACTCCAAAATGACAATACACAAAATTTTAGTGGTGGAGTTCCTTAGTAGAGGCTTGCTCTCCTCTTTCATATACTTTAACCAGTTTTAGATAACAGTTGAATATGGCAGCAATATTTGCTTAACAGCAACTGAGTGATAAAAGTCGGTTATCTTGTTTGTCAACAAACTGCACAGACAATATCATCAAGACAATAAATAAATCAGGGAAAATGTATTTAAATCTATATGGTAAAGCAAAAATATTGTCATTCATCAGTTGTACCCTGAAACACTATCTCACCACTCTTACAATGAGTATATGTAATAAGGCAGATTCACTTCAGATTCAGGATAATTGCATGCTGGCTACAGGATATTATCTTACAATTCCTGATGGTGCTGAACCATCCAACAGGCAATTCAGAATGTAGTATTTGTTCTAATAACAGAATAACAGTGTTGGAAGAAATCTTGGGGGGGTCTTCTAGTCCAACCCTCTACTAATAGTGATTGTGACTGGCACTTCTAAAACTTGTAAGAATGGCACAATTGTTACATAAATGTTCTCAGATATATGGCACTTTTATACCAAGTTATTGCAAGATACGTTTTGAACCTTATCGTTTCATGCCATTGTCTGTGATCAGCAGCTGAACTAATATATGTTTAATTAAACTGCCAGGTATCAAAAACATTACACACATACCAATGTACCCAAAGATCTTTCTGTTCACAAAGTTGAAATAGTTTGTTTATGTAGTAGTCTGTTTTCCCAGTGAACCCTTGCTACATTCTACTTCATTTGATGTACCATTCTGTTTACAGGTCCTTAAAGGGGAAAGGTGACTTGACAGTTTTATAGATCTCTCTTGCCAGCAACTGTTCATATTTTTTTCACACAAGATTCAGAAATATGTATTATCCTGATTACTTCAGTACTATCATTGAGCCGGACTGTCTTATCTCTTACTTGCAACTTTTCTCATACACAAATAATCTAAAAAGGAGGAGCTGGGGAGACTTAACCAGAGTTCTGCCTATTTTACCCTTCTCTTTTGCTGTAAATCAATTAGATGCAAAGTACAAGTGGTTGTTCCCAACCCCCAGACAAACTAATAGGATAGGAAAGTAATTTCTTTCCTTTTCCTTTCATGAAAAAATGAGGAGTAAAGGGATTTTTATTGCTCTAGGACCATCTCTCTTTCCACCCCTCAGCTCCACAGACCACTGACAGTATCCTGTTTTTTCTGTTTATCTCTGTTTTTTTTTATGATCAAGTTCTTTTTCTCTCTCCCATAATAACCAATACACTAAAAAGTAGCCACTGTCAAACATACTGGGAAAGGTCCCAAGTTGCAAAATTACTAACATGGTCTCCTTCTCCATCGCAACTAACAAAAAGCTTTTATATACAACAGGAATGACAGTTTCTTAGCTTGGTAGGTTTTTTTTTTTTACCACCCCTATATATAAACTGCTCAGAATTTTCCTTCCTTCCTTCCTTCCTTCCTTCCTTCCTTCCTTCCTTCCTTCCTTCCTTCCTTCCTTCCTTCCTTCCTTCCTTCCTTCCTTCCTTCCTTCCTTCCTTCATTCCTTCATTCCTTCCTTCATTCCTTCCTTCAGAAATGTGAATGACCATAGCAATTAATTAAATATCCTGTTTGGATGGAATGAGGGGCTTTTCGTTGCTTCCTCTACAATAGCTTGGGGGCAGGACATAGACTAAATGAGGCTTGTGTGCTCTTCTATTGGTCAACTGAAGAGAGAGAACGGATTGCTTGTGATATTCTTTGCCTCCTTTTGTCAGCGCTCCAAAGCCTTCAGCAAGGAAAGTTAATTGCATTACTGACTTCAAAATAGTTTGGAGGGAGTGGCAAGTGGAAACAGTGCTGGGTAAAACTCATAATGTAAAGTTTCATTGTTTCCTCATCAAAATAATGAAGTTGCAGACTGATCTACTTTCCTAACCACCAATAACCTTTAGACCCTAGCAAAATATGCTTTTCCCCATTAAGACTACTATATTTTCTCTAAGGAACATTCCTGCAAGGCAGGGAGTAGAAAAACTATTTAATTTTCCTCTTATATTGCCATTGAGGTATACTGCCAAAACTATATAGCCAAAATGTAAGTCATCTAATATAGTGGCTATTGTTGAAGAATGCATAAATAAGAGTTGTATTCCCAAATCATCCTCCTCCTCCTCATTCGTCTTCTTCTTCTTTTAAAAAAATCTATCTGACACAATTTCATGATTTTTTTGAAAATTGTGTATTATAGAGATGCCATTTACAATTTATCAAAGTTTATCATGCATTGTTGAGTTTTTTTTAATGTTGAACTATTATTGAACTATTATTCCAAATATAGTTAGCTTTTTCTTGTATTGAGGATACAAGTCCATCACCCTTTGAATATTAATTCTCATCTTCTTCCTTTTTTAATAGCTTCTCCATAATCTTCTTTGGAGGATGTGATACCCAGTATTGTAATTATATTTTATAGCAATGTTTTGCAAATTCAGCAATTTTAAGATATGTGACTATAACTCCCAGAATTCCCCAGCAAACATGCTGGTTGGGAAATTCTGTGAGCTGAAATCCACACATCTTAAAGTTTCTGAGGTTGAGAAACACGGTTCTATACAACTAACAGTGTGATCTACAGTATATTAGTTGCACTGTTAGAACATGCTTTTTTCTCTGTAGCAAAATCCTGAGGAACAATCTATTCAGTGCATGTCTTCTTAGATACATCTCACTGAATTCAATGAGACTGTCTGTCAGATAAGAAAACATGGGATTGCACTCTGCTTGAGTGACTGCAGGAAATAGAGATCTTTTTCAATCTTATTCCTAATAGATTCTAACACCGAGTTTGTCTTTTTCACTGCCTTAGCACAGTGGTGGCCTCCTTTCCTAGGAATATATCTTTCTTGTTACCTGCACCCAATTTTGCCATTGTCAAAATATAAAGAGTCCCCCACCCCATTCCACTTGGTAATTAAATTACTTCCATTCTTTCTCCTGATGACCAAGTTTAGAAGTATCTTTTTTTCAGCTCTTTGCAAACTTTTTAGAATTTTAATCTTCAGTTATTTGGAAGAAGCCACATTTTTCTACCTTGTCTGCTGCTGCGAATTTAAAAAGCTGACTCATTTTAGGACACAAATATTAGAAAGTTGCCTGAGAATCATGCAACTATATCTCAGTAAATCTGGAGAGCGCTAGTTTGAGAATGACAGGTTTGAACTGTCTGTGGTAAATTGTGCTTTGTCCGGAGTTTGTCATTATTTCCTTTAGGAACTAATAAACTCTCATTTGCTGATAGACCCTGATTTGAAAACAGATGATCATCAGGCTCCCCCTGCTCTGTTTTGCTTGATGCTCCAGAGAAAGAAGAGAATGAGAAAAAAAAGCTCATGTATTGCTTTTCATTCTCTTTCCTCCTTCCCCGTTCTCTCCCTCCATCTTGTTGAATAATGCCATTGCTTTGAATAGCCCAGACAGATCTGAAGATTAGCAAGCCTGTTTGTGGAGCAGAGGGCCAGATGAATAGTAGCAGGAGGCCCGCTCCCCAGGAAAACAAGGCTCTGGGAACTAGGCCAACTGTGAAGAGCATGTGCTGGGCAAAGCAGCAGGCTAGCCCATATGTCAGGCTGTGCCACAAAGACTCCTCTACACATCTAGCATGACAAACAGGATTACGGGAGACAATTAATCTGGCACACTTTATCAAAATCAACCGCTGACCCCCAACCTCTCCCCTCCATATGCAGCAGATGCCACGCTCCAATTCAATGGAGCTCAAGTCTTCCTCCCCCATCCCCCATGCCCATCGTCATAGCTGAAAGGAATCCAAGCTTGAATGAGGCTGGCATGGACTAATTGCAAACTCGGTCGGATGGTGACAGCCCTAATCAGACAGGATGAGCTCACCTTCTCCCTCCTCCTCGCCTTCTGATGGAAAGGTTGGTGGGGTGGCCAGCCAACTGCCTGCAACTCCCTGTCAGTCCTGAACAGTGATGCACTCCCTTAAAACCATTCCCCCCTTTCTCTGGCAAGTCACTTCCCACCCCATGCCTCATGTCCTTGTGGAAACTGGGGAGGGAGGGAGAACAATGGATATCCTGCATTGGCCTTGGTAGCTCTTTGACAGCTCAGGACCATTGCTTTGGGGAAAAGGGAATTACTGTGTGGGGAAAGACAAGAGAACAAAAAAGGATGGTAACCACTTTGAGGGGGGAATTGGGGCAAACAGGTGTGGTAGGCTTATGAGGGTAAGTGATGGAGGGATACATTTTATTTATTTTTGGTTACAGGTAGTCCTCAACTTATGACCACAACTGAGCCCAACATTTCTGTTGCTAAGTGAAACAGCTGTTAAGTGTGTTTTGCCCCATTTGATGACCTTAATTGCCACAGCTGTTAAGTGAATCACTGCAGTTTTTAAGTTAGTAACATGGTTCCCCATCGAGTTTGCTGGCCAGAAGTTCGCAAAAGGTGATCACATGACCCCAGGACACTGCAACCGTCATAAATATGAGTCAGTTGCCAAGTGTCTGAATTTTGATCACGTGACCATGGGGATGCTGCAACAGTCATGTGAAAAATGGTCGCCAATCACTTTTTAGTGGCGTCCTAACTTTGAACAATCACTAAATGAATGGATATAAGTTGAGGATTGCCTGTATTTATTTATTAAATTTTTATGCCTCCCATCTCCCTTAGAAGGTGAGTCGGGGTGGGCTCACATGTTATAAAATAGAAAAAATAATTAAAATATGAATACTTTAAAACTACCCAGATTATGATTTTAAACAATACTGAAACCAGAACAGAGAGACAGATGGGGTGGGGATAAGATCTTACCCCATCGGCCACCATCAGGCAAAAGTCTTGTTTGGTATTTCTAATCTGACATTCCCATCCCAAAACTACCATCCCAAAGCTATTATGAATGTGACAATTGATCTTCAAGACTCTCGCATATTGAAAAATTAGAGTATTTAATCTTTTTAGCCCCTTCAGAGCAATCCTCTAAATCAGGGCTCTCCAAACTTGGCAACTTTAAAACTTGTGGAGTTCAGCTCCCTGAATTTCCCACCAGCCATGATCTAGTCTAGTGTAAAAAGATTTTCTGGTAATATTAGCAAGGAGTATTGTTACCAAACTAATGCTTCAGTGGATAATGCTAGAGGCTTGTATGTGTGTATCTCAAAGAACAATAGTTCCCATATGAGAGGCCTTGCACAGCTAGAGGTAAACTGGCCTGTTGTCTAACAGTAATGGCAACCTATATATATATATATATTTTATGTAAAAGCAATATTTATTTATTAATTATTTGGACTTATATGCCGCTCTTCTCCGAAGACTCGGAGCGGCTTACAACATATATAAAACATCAGTCACAGTCTAAGTCCAAATCAGAAAAGTATTTAAAAATAAAAAACCCAACACACATACATCATTCAAACAGCAATCCACAATCATTTAATAAAAAGTAGTATAAAGCTATACAGAATACATGATTCAAGCTGGGTTGGTCACCATAAATTAGTCTTCCAAGCTTTTCCGATTCCTGCTGGAGCCCAAACTCAGGGAACTTCCCTCTCACCAGAATGTGTGCTTTGGGCTATTCCATGCATAGCATTTATGTGTGCCAGGTTGTATTTGACTTTTTGGCTGTTGGTTGGAGTGTTGATGGCTGGTTATTAACTTGATTTTGTTTCCTTGTGCTACCAAGTCCTCATCTCCCAAGCACTTTATAAGCTGGCGGTAAATCAGCACTCCTGTTGACTGATAAGAGATCCATTTCCCAGGCTTCAATCATTTCCTTGGCTATTTTTATACCTGCTCAGCCAACAGCTACAAAATTCAATGTATGTCCTTGTCCATTGATTACAATGTGAGGCTGCCAATGAGTTTGGATCTCATCTGACCGCTTGCTTGTGTTCTTGCAATGTAATCATTAACTTCCCATCTGCCCTACAGAGGGACAATACACGTGGGGGATCTGGTAGGTTACATAGGAAGTATTACCTACCTCCAAATGATCTTTGCAATGCGTGATCTATCCTCATATGAGTAGCCTCTGGGCAGTGTACAATGCCTACTTGCAGATCTCAGAAGCTGCTTTCTACTGCTTGTGAAATGTTTTTGATGTATGGCAGAGTATACCATATAGTTGGTCTTGTGCCTTCTACTTTTCTCTCCCGTTTTGTTGCACAGGAATCTTGTAATAAATGCTTGTGGGTACCCATTTGTCATGTAGAATACAGTTAAAACCATATTGTAACTAAAGGTTCCTCAAAAGGCTCCATATAACAAATCTATGGTGCTCCACTGAGGTTCTAACCCTACCATCTCAGGAAAAAGCCAGATTTTCCAAGGGAAAGATGTTCCAAAGTTAATTTAAATCTTAAGTTAACAGGATATTTTCAACAAGAGTCTTAATCAACTTCTTATTCAACAAAGAAGAGAAAGAGAAGCCTTTTTCATAGGTGCAATTCCTCCAAGACCAATTTTATCAGACAAAAGGAAAAAGGATGAAGGAAACAGATGGTGAACTTCTATTTTAACATCTACATTTCTGAAATCTACAAGATGAAAAAACAAAACAGGGCAAGCAAATTACCCATTTGCCCGTATGATCTGTCCCAACAATGGATCCAAGTCAATTTTATCTATGAAGAAAATCCAGTATTTTTTCCTCACAGCTCCAGGGCACAAGGCCAATACTCAGGAAAATTCATGGTAAAATATCAATTTGAACCCAGATCTCTCCAGGCTAAATCAGACATCACAAGACAAATCTTCAGTGAAGTCAGCCACAAGTTACTTTACCGATACTGTCTTTCCTTTCATTATTTTCTAACAGAAGGAATGGCTATTGCTTCAGCCATTACATTCATCTCATTCAGAATAACTTCTGCAAAACGCCAACAATTTCATTGCAGGCCATTTGTGTAAGCAGACAAGTTATTCCTTGGGTCTGTGCCCTGCGCGGTAATCATATGCTTCACGGGCAAGGCCTCCACGCCTCCTTCGCTGCTGTGTTTTCGGCAGGAGGGCCGGGGTTTCTTTCCCTTCGCCCGCCATCTTCCAGTCTCCCGCCCTGGCCAGGCGCATTCAGCAGACTACCTTCTACCGCAGGCGGGGCGAGAAAAGTCAACCTATATTTTAATGTATTTCAGTTCAGGATTTCAAAGGACTCCTGAGGTGTAGAAATGTTGCAGCTGCACCTTTGTGTATCAACAGAATGGCTACTTGAAGAGGCTGCCTTCCTGGTTACATTTTTCACATTTCAAAATTATAAAATATTTGGTCAGATATAAGGGTCACATGATACTTCAAGAATGGCAGAAGTTTTGGTTCGGCAGCATCTAGGGCAGTGATGGCAAACCTTTTAGAGACTGAGTGCCCAAAAAACAGCACCCCTGCTGCTCCGGCCTGTCTGCTCCACCCCTGCCCCTGCCCCGCCCCACCTGCCGGGCCACCCACCACCTCCACGGCTCAGATCACCCAGGCGGCTCTACAGTGCCACAGTGGCCACGCCCTCTTCACCCTGCAGCATCATCTGTGCACGACAAAGCATGAGGGTGAAGTCTTGTCCCTGCTGCCCAGCTGCCATGGGCTTGGCTGTGCTACTCCACACCCGGGGGCGACTCCTCCAGGGGGGCTGCTGGTGAGAAGGGGGCTGTGGGGGGAGAAGGGCCTGGGGCAATGGTGCACGTGCCCACAGAGAGGGCTCTGAGTGCTGCCTCTGGCACGCGTGCCATAGGTTCACCACCACTGATCTAGGGTCTCCTCCATGAGCAGGAGATTGGACTAGAAGATCTGTTATTCTGTCATTCTATTTCCCACATGTGATACTATACACAATATTATTTTACTGCAGGTGTGCCTCATTGATACCAGCATTTCAAAACTCTTACAATGTGTTGCGCATCAAAGTCCCCTATCTAAATTTGTAATATATTAATTTAATAGTTAATCTATACTGACTGTAAACTATGAGATAAATTCCTTGTGGGTGGGGTTGGGAGTTTTATTTGGGGGGGAGTGATATTCTGGGATCTTCCAAGTAGTTGACAAATTATGTTAATGTCAGAACTGAAGCTGACTCCAACTTTCTGCAGCACTCCCCTTAAAAAACAAAAATAAAACATCTTTAACTCCTGGATCCTTCAATCATTGTAACGCCGGTGTTTTAACACTGTGCCAGTCTTTGGCACAGAAATAAAATCCTGTTCAAATAATTCACTGTCAAAACTATTGAGCATACTTTAGTTACATGGCACTCATAATGGTATGTTCAAGTGCTGTTGCATGAAAGCTCCTGACCCTTTCGAGATTTTTTGGCAGCCTCTGTGTTTAACTTGTCACGTTATATATATTGCAGAAGAGCAGTGTGGGATCAGTATAAATCAGTTTATAAATCTCCGGATATACCGTAGGTAGAGTTTGCTGCTACTGTTGATGAATGGGACACAAAAAACAGACAGAAGGTGGCAGCATTTTAACATTGTGCAATCACATATAGAAAATATGGGGAAGGGGGACAGGAAAAGAAACTATATGATCTAAACAACTCCGAGAAATTCACTCTTAAATTCTGCCTCAATGTCCAATTGACATTGGGCTGTTTATTCGATTCCAGAACATGAAACTGTGAGACCCCCCACAAACTCAATAAAAAGAAATGTTTTAGAGAGAAGGTGGGGAGATTTAAAATTTAACACTTAGGCAGGAATTCCGCTAGTATCTTACAGTGTTCTTTTTAAAGAGTTGTTGGATTTTTACCTGTTTTGTATCACCTTGATTTCACTTGGCATAATATACACACCATACTGGAATCTTCATGAGTGGCTGCCATTGCTCATAACTCTGATCCATCTTCATATTTTCCCTCAATTTTCTTTTGTTTTCAAGAACCTATGTAGTGTAGTGTATAAGGAACCAGGGTAGCTGGCTCAGGAATTCTGGGAGTTGAAATCCACGAGTCATAAAAGAGCCGAGGTTGGCTACCCCTGTTCTAGAGTCATGTACACAGAAGGCCAGTGAGAAATCATTAACATATCTGGCATTCATTGTATATAGACCATGTGAATACATGTGTATAGAATAGATCATGTGAATTAAGCTAAGGGGAAATGATGTTGTGAGGTGTATACTTAACTGGCTTGAAATAAAAACCTAGTATTCTAGTAATATCCATCTTTATTTCAAACAGAATCCCCTCTCAAAACCTCATTGAGTAATTTCTGTGGATGGAAGACCTCAGCAGAAGGGCAATGTGCTGTTTTCTCATTATAATAGTAGTATCTATAAAAAGAGGACTGGGGAGGAATAGGGAGGTTAGAGAAGGACAATTTCCAATTGTAATAGCTAATTTACCAGCCATAGTTGTTAACCTGGTTTGAAAATTCATGGACTGAATTACAGTCTTAGGAGAGATAATAATTACAAAACATTCTCCGGGATAGACTATTTCCAATTATTTTCCAAATATTTCCAAGTGTCCACCAACGATGCTCATGCTTGATGTCCCGCTCTGATTCCAGACACCATAGCTCTTTCATTGTTACATTTATGTACTAATCTAGGGTATATACTTTATCCCTAAGTATTTCCTAAAGCTACCATTTATTTAATGAGGACCAGCTCCTGTATTCTTGGGCCACTATAGATAGCTATTGAGCAATTTGCCGCCTAACTATTTGTCAGGTCATTAATTGGATGGCGGGGGAGGGCGGGAGGAAGAAAACATATTGCACCAAAGGCTGGTTTCTCAATCCATTTTATAAAATTCTACTATAAATTGTAAGTAAGTCTATAATTTTTGTGGAGATAGCAACGTAGACAAAGCAACAAAAACTCCTGAGATCTTGGCCCATGGACCAGAATAAATTTCTGAAATGAAGCCACCTTGGAGCTTCTGTTTAATTTCTCTGGTTGACAGAAGATATCCTACTAGCTTGACCATGTGTGTGGTGTGAGTCTGTGTGTCTCTCTGTGTGTGTATGCCTATGTCTGTGCCTGTGTGTGCATGCCATTGAGCAAATCAGCTAACTAATAAACTGTTAGAGTGATGCTCTCAGAATTAATCTAGCCTAAATGTGACATAAGTGATATAGAATGACAACAATTACAAAAATCACTTTACAAAATAATGACCTTCATTGAAAGCAAGCAAGCATATTTAAACTAAATTGATTCAAATAATGCACTGGCAGTGGAGAATTTCTTTTCTTTTCTCTTTTTTCTCCTCTCATTAAAGCAAAACGTCTGCAGTGTCACGATTCTATCTAGTTCACAAATGCCAGACTTCATATTTAAATTACATTTTTATCTCCTTTTTATGAATTTACCATGCATTAGAAGTAGAACTTCATGCATGACTTCTAATCTGATCATTAAGATCCTTGTTAAAGTTCATTCCATCATAGAAGATGCATTTTAATTGCCACTTCTTCTACTGCTGTGCAGTGCTGTTTATATTGCTTTAAATTAAACCTTTTGTTAATGATGACAGCCTATGTCACTGCTCTAATGAGTAGTGGTAACAAAGGGATCTTGTCACTTTTAAGTTGTCCAAATTAACCAGCATCAAAAAGTGAGATGTGACCTACGAAAGGAGCCATGATTGTGACTTGTACTGAACTTTGGAAAAATGTCAGAATTGTACTTCAGGTTTCCACTGGAAATATGAGATTTCATAACTGCAACTTCTAGTAGTTGGTGCCATATTGTTTAAGACTAACACATTCTTCAAATGGACCTATGGACCTATGCAGACATATGCTGATACTGTAATAATACAAGCCAGTATTGGAGATGTGGGAGTTGAAAATATATCAGAATTGAAACCTGATCCATTTTCTTACTTTGTAGGGCAGGTTTCAATTCTGATATATTTATGCCTCAATTTTAATAAACTATCTGGATATAGAACCACTTGTCTATTTAGAAACATATGGGATTGAATTTACTTTGTACAGTGGCCAGGTGCAAGCTATTTCTTTTCCACCTCACAAATGCTCTGTGGCTCATAACAGAACGGGATTTTTAAGAAACTACCGGTACTTTTTAAAAAAATGTTTTTGATGCAAAGCTCTATTGTCACATGGTCGGTCTAGGAACTGACTTTGCAGAAAGCCCTGTATTGTTGCAAGTGTGAGGCTATTTTTCTGTTTACAAAAGAAACAGAGAAAAAAAAAAGGCGAGACTCTGTCCATGTGGCCATTTTCAAAAATGGTTCAGACTTCTTCTGCAGAAAAATGAACATTAGTCAGCCTTTGTCCTAACTAATGTTTATCCTGCTGCAGATTAGCAAGGTGCAAAAAAAGAAAAACCCAACCTCAAACCACTCATAGATTCATATGGAGTGAAAGGATTTACGTGCAGGTAATCCTTGACTGACAACCACAACTGAGCCCAAAATTTCCATTGCTAAGCAAGACCCTTGTTAAGTGAGCTTTGCCACATTTTATAGGTAGCAACACAGTTGTTAAGTGAGTTTTGCAGGTGGAAGAGGCAGATGGAGACTTGCAATTTGTAATCTATCACATGGAAGATTTTAGAAGTACTGAGAGAAAAATCAAAGTGGAATGGAGAATTCAAATTTAAAACAAGCAGAGAAGTTATCTTTGTGGCAGCTTTTACCGTAGCCAAATTAAGTGCCTTCGTGGAAAAGGATCGTTGGGGAGAAACACATCAAGCCACAATTCAAAAGGGATGACACAACAGTGGACAACAGAAATAAAGCTGCCAGGCTGAAATTTTATCTTGTTGGCTCAGAGAAGCTTTTAGAGTTAATTGCTGGAAATGTTACAGGGCAATCTCCATTGACTCTGATGTGACCAGTAAATTTATTAAAGAAAGAGAAAGATCTACTGAATTGAAGATGGACTGGAAAATTTTAGAGACAGGTGGCTTACAGAATTTGCAATTGGAAGACAAGGAACTGCAAGACTCCATTGCAAAGCGGGAAAGGAGAAACAATGATTGTCTCCTTAAGACTTTGCACTAGCCTTAAATACAAGATATGAAGGAGCAACCAAGTCTGTCTCTGTTTGTAAACTTCTGACTGTATTTGGTTATCAGCTATAGGACCTAGAACATAGACCGTAGAATAAGAGCGTCGGAAGGGACCTTGGAGGTCTTCTAATTCAACCCCCTTACTTAAGCAAGAGACCCTATATCAACTTGTACGAATGGCTTTCCAATCTCTTCTTCAAACCTTCCAGTGATGGAACACCCACAACTTCTGGAGGTAAGTCATCCCACTGATTGTTCCCATTGTTAGGAATGGCTCTAGATTGGATCTCTCTTTAATGATGTCAGGTGCTTTGGGGAATAGGTTGACCCCCTCTTCCCTGTGACAACCCCTCATGTACCAAAAGACTGCTATCATATCACCCGTCGTCCTTCTCTTTGTAAGACCATACAACCTAGTTCCCTCAACTGTTCATTGTATGGGTTAGGCTCTAGTCTAGACCCTTATCATCTTTGTCACTCTTCTCTGTGCTCTTTCTGGATCTTTCTGTGTTGTGGTGACCATAATTTGACAACTATGTGACACAAAATCCTTGCTTAAGAAGAAACACATGGCACAAACCATTAGAAACTATGCAGCACTTTCTAGACTGACCATGTGTCAGTTGCAACAAATGATCTTGTAATGTTGCCACACATTTCTTGGCTCAGACGGTCTACTTTTTGTAAAGGTTAGGGAAACAATTTTCAATTTTTGGCACAAATGTGGCCGGAAGGGAGGCAACTCCCATACCATACTGGAAGATTTGGGAGGTGGAACTGTCGAGGCTGATGTGATGAAAATGTACATGAGCTGCATGAATTAGGACATAGGTGTGGCACAGATTGTGGAGTGGCAGAAGTCCAGATAGGTTATTGGCTCAAACCAACAGTCTTCTTATGTTCTTATGTTCTACTACAGTACAAACTAAAATACAAATCTGACAAACCAAATGTAAATGTAAAAAATTGAAGAGGAAAAAAAAGCCTAATAAATAGAAACTTTTAAATGCAGATTTCATGATACAGCTTTGTAATTTAATTTCTGTCTTCTTCCAGGTTATATTTCTCCTGCCAGACAGAATCAGAATTCCTTCTTCTATATCCTCTTATTGATTAATGTTAATCCTTTCTTCAGGATATTTTATATTGAATTTTTAAAGAAATGTTGACTCTAACTTTTAGCTTGTTTCTAATTCATAAAGCATGGTGGCCTCTTGGCTCAGCTGATCAAAATTCACATAGCTACAAGAGATGGAAGAAGGTGGGGGGGAGGGAATAAAACATTAGACAGATGCTCTCTTGGGAACTGAGATGAAGAATTTTGTACTTTAAGTGAGGCACTACTGCTCTGACTGCATCACGTGGGGTTGTAAAATGTGAATAATGGGAAAGGTGATGACAATTCAACATCCATAGCTCCTTCACTGCAATTGCATTTTCAAGTAAGGCTTTGTATCTTGTCCTGTCCTACTAAAATGAGTGCATCAACCTGTCCAATCTCCACTGACACAAAGATGCAACAAGACTGATAGAAAGACAGAAATAACTTTAAAGACCTTTGCACATAAACCTTTTCCCTGAGTTGATAGATTCTCAACTCACTTGTTACTTTTGAAAATGCTTATTGTTAAACTGAACTTGAGTTGGTAGATCCTCAACTCATTCCTATCACTTTTTAAAATGTATATTACTGAACCTAGAGCCAGTAATATAAGGGGATTTTTATCTCTCTCACTCTCTCCTCCCTAAATAAATAAATGTTTTATTATTCCTATTTTATTTTGTTTCCATCTGTTATATTTTATAGTTTTTTTTTAAAATGGAGATTTTATAGTATGTTGTTCATATGGATATTTTATTATATTTTTGTAATCAAGCAGAGCTATTAAAGAAATAAATGGCATGCAAATTTTCCAAATAAATAAATAATAATAATAACATAACAGCTGAGTAGTGCCTACATAAAACTTAGGGACCCCACAGCTACCCTGAAGTGACTGAATCTGGAAATGTTTCAGAAGCAGCACTTTCTGAAACTATCTTTTATGAGAAACTTGAAATCATGTTTTAGATGCCTCAAATGCCAGTTGACTTTATAATTACTAGAGTAATCTCTTTACACCATGGTCTGGGTCAAAAACCTCCTCTTAGCTAGAGAACTCCAAGTAATTAACATATTTGTACAGCTAATTGGCACATACTTGAATGTGGCACAATCAGAGTGACACTTAATGGTAGGGTGTGACTTAAGCCTTATGAGGAAAAAATTCACTACGTAGAAGAACCCAAAAGGCACAGGCTTGCATAAAAATGTCAAAAACCCTCTGCAAATGATATAGTGGGGCTCTGGAGGATTCAGAGCTTACCTCTGAAATGTTAATTTGATGGCAAGGCATGAACTTCTTCAGGACTCTGGACAAAATGAATATAGATGGTGAAGCACCAAGAACCAAAGCTTAATGGTCATGGAATGTATATAGGAAGGTATGCATTCATTATCAAATTTACAGTCTGTTTTAGTCTAAAAGATTCAGATGCAGAGATTCCAGGGTATGGTTCATCTGCTCTTCGATAGATAAGTGGTAATAGTCAATAGAATTAGAACTTTAAAAATAAGGAAGAAGCGACATGTAATTGCCAAACAGGATGCCAGAGAGAGGGAACAAAGTAGAAACATTTCTTAGATGTTTGCACGAACAGAATATCCAAAGAACATTATGTTTGGTGTTTTAAATTTAACCAATTTGGTCTAGTGGTTAAGGCATCAGGCTAGAAACAGGGAGACAATTAATTCTAGTTCTGCCTTTGACACGAAAGCCAGCTGGGTGACTATGGGCCAGTCCTTCTCTCTCAGTTCAAACAACCTCACAAGATTGTTGTTGTGGAGCAAATAGGAGGAGGAAGGAGTATTAGACATGTTTGCTGCCTTGAAGTATTTATAAAAACATTAAAGGTGGGCTAAAAATCAATAAAAGGATACAATCAAGCACAATATTCATTTTTTTCAAAAAACGAGGAACAATATAAAATAATAGTATTATAGAGTGTAGAGAATAATCACAAAAGAAATTGACAACTTGGTGAAATACCCCACAACATTTTCAAAGACTAGTGCCACATCAGATCAAAGCAAAGAATCCAAGAAATAGAAATTCAGACAATGAATTCATCTGAGTATGGAAAACAATGAAGAAACTTCCGAAAATTACAGGTGATGCAACTTGAATTCAAGCTCCTACTTCAAAATCTTACTTGGATTACATTTCTTCCAATATCTTCCCACAAGGGAAGTTGTCTAAGGGAGGGATTGTAAGATCTGCCAGCTGAGCAAATTTGGAGCGTAGATAGACAAGAGGAAGGGAAATGGGATGAAGTGGGAAAGAGCTCTCCCTCCCACTTCACTCAGTTCTCTGTGCCTGGGATCTGTACCTCAGGCTATTGAGACAGGATGCTGGGCCCATTCTGAGAAGTCTGCACTGTGTTCAGTTAATCAATACGTCACAGGTGTGGAGAATGTGAGGAATATTGGAATATGACCCTGGGAAGAAATTAGATTAAGTGGCAGAGAGGAAAGCTATAGGGTATGATAGGAAAAACAGATTGACAATGAGCAAGTTCTCTCCTCAAGGAAATGGCAGTGCTAATAAGTCACTGTGACTGGCAGCATCCAGACCTAGCCTGAGGATCATGCAAAATAGTACTGCTCCCCGAACTCCAATTATAAAACAGTAAAAAGTATAACTCCACAAAATACTTTTTCAGCTAACGTATCTGTAGTGCAATCACTGAAGACAGAACTAGCAACATACAGCTATCGGAATCAGATTCTCTTTTTTGGTTTAAATCAACATTCTACACAGCTCTCTGAAAAACGTCCCATTGCTATTTTTTAAGCACAAGTCTGGTGCTCTTTCAAAAGACTGTTAAACCGCTGTTTTATAAAGAAATCTGAATCAAATCAATAAAAGTGCATTTCTAATGTAGCAGCATCAGGCCTAACAAATGCTTCAGAAAGCATCAGGCAAGTACTATGTGGGCAGATCCTGCTGCAAAAGCCAGATGTCTGAACTTTCCAGCAGCCTAAGTCAAAAGGGTTCTGAAGGACATCCTCCTCGTGGATTTGAGGCATAACAGAGCCATGACCAGTCTGAATTAGCCAATGGGAGTTAGGCAGGTCCAACCCTGACCTTGTCAGTGAACTCTCCTAAATTGTGTCTGTGGGAAAAATTTGTTGGGAGAAAGGAAATTTAAAACTACCTTAATATTAGAATAACTAAGATCAGCTTTTAGCTGCTTCAGTTGTAGGTTGGAGAAAAGGAGAAGGTAATACCATTATATAAAAATGGTTACTGAAACACAGTTAAGGGGACACGAGGATGATCAATGTGACATACTCTTTTTGATCATTGATGATTTTGAAAATTATTCAGGTGTCTGGTAAATTCAGTTTAATCAGTTTACTCATGAAACCAGTACTTTTATATATAAAAACGTGTCCAAACTTTCTAATACATTTTGTTCATCTTTGAAAAAACATTCCAGTTTATCCAGTCTAATTTTCTCAAATAAGCTCCTATATTTATTTTTAACCTTCCCATCTACAATATGTATTTCACATTCCTATTACTATTACTGTAATATCCTGGTATATCCCATCATCCTTTTTTACCACAAACAAAATTTCATATTTCATATAATATTACTCTTGTAGGTTCTACTTGTCTTAATCCAAAATCCTTTAACTTGTCCTATACATCTAGTCTGTCTGGACATTAATAATGTGTCTCCTTTTCTTTCTTTTTATTAGTTTTTGTTTTTCAATTGGACTTGATCATTCTTGTAGTAGAGGGCTGTCTCATCTCTAGTAGGACACATGTCCGTCCTACTTGATGAACCTGTTGCATATAATTTAGATTAAACAATCTTGTTCAGAAATGGGATTGTCAAAAGTGAGTCATTTTCTGATTTCAGCAAGTCCCTGCACATTAACTCTAATGGCCTCATTGTGTACAGTATACTGCTTATGACTCATACAATGCTATTTTTCTGTTATAAAATCTTTATCCCAACAACTTTAAGGCTAAATACCAGGTAGTTTCTGCACTGGAAGTTAGTGCTCCCCAGTGGTGGGATTCAGCCGGATCACACCACTTCGACAGAACCGGTAGCTAATTTTTTTTCCCGCCAGGCCAAGAATAGACTTCTGGAAGCGGCATTGTTAGAGAATTTTAATTTCTCTGTTGGTGAAAAAATAAATCAGAAGCTCTCACAGTTGACTGCATTTAGCTGATTCAAAATAACTTCTTTATATTTATATTAAAATATTTACAATACCATACATTCTTCTTTACAGCAACATAGCTTAATGAAGACTTCTTACAGAGAGATACAAAGACAAACCTGAGACTGAAAAATCAGCTCCTAACTCTATACCCTTTTTGCACAGACTCAGTTTTTTTCACATTGGCTGACTGAGTTACCACATGACTCTTCCTGCTCATGAATATTCCAACAGGCATTCACACAGAGAACTGGTTGTTCACATATTTGAATCCCACCACTGGTGCTCCCACTAATAAATGATCAAAGCTAAACCCTAAAAGCAAAGTCACTACTAGCCATGAGCAAACGTTCTCCCTTCAGGTAAGGAAATAATGTATATACTAAAGAGGGAGCTCTTTAGAATGAGCTTGAGAAAAGCAAGTCTGGGTTAAATTGAACCTATTCCCAGTACAAGTCTATACAAAACTAAATTTCCACCTTAGGTATAATGGATCTTGCTAGCTTGTTGAAAGTATTCCAAACCTGCTGAGCTTAAGCCCTTTGTTGACACTCTAAATGCAATTTAAACTGGGGTCTGATTGATTCAGCACAGTTCAGTTCCTTGAAAAGTCAATATGAACACATTAAAAAAAACCCAAAATAAAACAGGTTAATAGTAATGCTCCTGCAGGAGAATGCTTTTGTCCTTGACTATGTACACCAGGGGTGTCAAACTGTTGGCCTTCGGGCCGGATGCATCATGGCGAAACCGTGCCCACCCCATTGCCAGCAATGGAAAAAAAGTCATGATATGTCATGACACGTCATGTGACATTGCAAGTTTGACACCCATGGTGTACACACACACACATACACACACACACACACACACACAGAGAGAGAGAGAGAGAGAGAGAGAGAGAGAGAGAGAGAGAGAGAGAGAGAGAGAGAGAGAGAGAGAGAGAGAGAGAGAGAGAGAGAGAGAGAGAGAGAGAGAGAGAGAGAGAGAGAGAGAGAGAGAGAGAGAGAGAGAGAGAGAGAGAGAGAGATGGGGGAAAACAATTTGCACTGAGTTCAGTGGCATTTATTCACAGATGCCTATAACTGCAATTTCAATAGTGTAATTTAGTAAGCAATAGTTTTCTAAACCACCATTTAAAGAGGTTCAGAGAATATGAAGTATGTTTGCAGCAAATTCTATGAATCTGAATTTTGGCTTGGCTTATTGAGCCTCTTTCTATACTTCCAGAGATTAAGAGAAATCAAGTGGAAGCTTCAGATTGAGTGGAGACAACAACAACAAGAAAACCATAAAATTACAAATTGAGGGCTTGTTACCAAAGTTTTGCAGTGTGAATTGTGAGAGGGTTCTGGAACCCATTAATGGCTGCTGAGAAGTAATGAATTGTCTGCACTGCTTATGTTTTTGAACAAAGACATTTTTCAGCAGAGCTAGAAGATGGGTGAAAGACACATTTACCATCTTTCCTTTCTATAAAAGCATTTTACTTAGTGAAAAAAAGGAAATACTGAAATCTCTCTCATGCCAAAAATGGAGTTCTGAACAGCTTCAATGTCTTATCACACTTTTCTTGGCTAAGACCTGTTACTGTCACTCTGTTCATGCTATGCAGATTGTGCAATAGTGGTGAATATCTGTAGCTCAGGTGTAGGATGAGGGTGAAGGTTCGTTCTCCGAGCTTGTGGGTCGGTTTCCAAACGTTTGTCTACAGATTGTTCTTATGTAAAAGAGATCCTGGACTTTGTTAACATAAGGCAAGGAATGGTAAGAAGACTGGCAGGAGAAAGGAAAAGTGACAAAAGTAGGAACAGTCAAATAATTACATGCCTGTCAATTCCTTTCTTTCCTGTTACAGATTCACTGGATTTAGATGGATATGTAAATTTTAGAGGAAAAAATAGTTAACTATTTTTATGCTATGTCTGTTGGAAAACCGCATTGTTCAGTGACCCCTTTCGGATAGAAGGGGTGGATGTTTGATACAAAAATGTAGGACTGCTCTACAAAGCACAATTAAATGCTTTTCATTAAAATCAAATGTAAAAAAAAAAAATTGGCCTGCAAAAATTTAATGTAGCGTTCTCTCTCTCTCTCTCTCTCTCTCTCTCTCTCTCTCTCTCTCTCTCTCTCTCTCTCTCTCTCTCTCTCTCTCTCTCTCTCTCTCTCTCTCTCTCTCTCTCTCTCTCTCTCCCTCTCTCTTGTGGGAAGAAAAATAACAATTCTATCTGTAGTATAACCAAAGCCAAGAATGTTTTCAAATTTATCTCTTTTACATGCTTTAAGATTGGCAGCTACATAATTAGGTGGAACAAAGCAAAAAAAGAAAGAGAATGTGAACAACCACATTACAAGTCAATCAACTTTTAAGGAGAAAAAACATGCTGTATAAAGCTAATTAAATAAAGAGAAATTTTTGGAATGAAGAGAACTTTAGGGTTTAATGTTACATAGAAGGAATTGGAGACGAAAAGTTTAATTTCCTTTCACCTCCTTACAAAATACAAGTGGAGGAATCCCAGAATGACTGAGGCTGTTTGCTCAGAATATGCTTAAATTATCTTTAATCTCATCTTGTCCTATTGAGCACAATTTAGAAGCATTTCTATGTTTTTCCTTCATGTATTAATTATTCAGATACATTTTATTTTATTATTTTATTTTATTATTTTTCACTTACATAGCCACCCATTTCATGAATGTAGGCAGCATACAATAAAAACAGAACAATAAAAACACATCTTAAAATAACCACAAAAACAAGAAACACACATGATTCTAATTATATTCATTCCTACAGATATCAGAGTGATTTATGCTAAATATTAAGACACATAATAATTGAATGTAAATAAAAGAGCCATAATACTCAGCCAGGAAACAGTACAATATACAATCTTACTTAAATAGATAAGCAAAACAGTTTTGATCTAGGCCTGGACGCATTGCAATTTAATCTTATGAACTATTATGTTGCAAAGATACCCCTTCTCCTAACATTTTAAGCCTATCCAAACCCAGACCAGACGTCTGAATTCTGGGAAATGCTTTCATGTCATGCAATCAGATGAAAATTTCACATGTTCTAAATGTAAAATTTGCCTTCCTGCACTCCACTCTGCCCCAGAGGAAAGGGCAGGTATTCTACAGTCCATAGGAATATCAGTTACAGACAAAAGGTTACATTAATTGATCAAGCAATGCAATACTTTTGTTTCTTTTGAATATGAATAAGCTTACTGGTCCTTTAAATCAGTAGGAAAGATCTTCAATACAGAGTGAATACTGGATGGATATCGGGGGAGGAAGGGGAGATTAGCTAGGTAGGTCGTATCCCTGTCCATTATAACACATTTGTTTGGATTGTCAATTCCATGGTTGTTTGTGTATAATTTTGCACCAAGTCAGGTCATCCCTTTTGCCACTATAATGATTGAAGTCTTATCATTGCTATGTTGCATGAATACAGACCAGTCACTGTCGAATAATAAAGCAGGTTTCCCCCACCCCCATTCCAACCTCTTTTCCAAAAAACATTACCATTGGCTTTATTGCTATGAAAATGCTGCCTTTGTAACAGCAGTTTAACAGAGAGGAACACTACATAGCTTAATCAAGAACACTTCTATTTCACAAAGGAAATTAACTGGGCAACGATCCATTGTGCAGGTGGTTAGAATGAATTCAAGTATTTTATTTTATTTTACCTTATTTTATTTGTAAAGGGAGAAACCAAACCATGGATCATTACAATGAATTCAGAACTCAGCATCTCCAGAAACATCTTGGAATCTGGCAAGCTTAGTCATTATTTATCTCATTATTCTTTCTCAAGATGATTATTCCCTGCCTTTTTTTTTTTCTATTCATACCAAGTGTGTTTTAAAAGATGTAATTTTATGGCTTATTGACAGGGGAAAAAACACATTAAAGTTGGTTCACTAATGTTGCTTTGAATAGAGGGCTTAGATATTACAAGTATAGTACAAATTATGAAGCAAAGCCAATCTTGACTATTTTTCTTCTGGGTCTCCATCAGTATCACCTCACATGCCTTGATAATTTTGTCATTTATTATCTACAACCTTATTAAAATTCACAGATCTTCTCCAAAGCATTGTACATTTAGTTTGTAAATAGTAAGCATTAATATGTATAAAACAGATATTATAACAGGACACCTCTTCAAAATCAAAGTACTATGAACTACCTATACAATGTAGGTAGATGTTTGTGGAATTAAACAAGTATATAGTACAACATACAACTATCACAGTGCTCATGATTCTTATTTCTACCTGACCAAAACCATCACATTCTCTTCATTCGTGTCAAGGAAATTTGAGAGAAGCCAGGAATCATGTTGAAGATGCTAATAATAGGGAATTAAAGAAAATAAACCAGTTTAGAAAGAACTTGTTACTAATTAAGGGGTAACTGGAAGAGTAGCCCACTTACACTTGCTTAATCCAGGAATATCCAACAAAGAACTTAATATGTACGATCCCTGATAAAGCAAGGATCAGCAACCAATTAATGTTGAAGGCTTCATCAAACACCATTGGCAGACAACTTCCATCATTTCTTCTGATTTAAAGGCAGAAAAGGGCTTCACAATAAATGGAGTTGCTCTCACAACATGTCTGTCCATCTCCTTAAAGCAGTTGTATCTTCTGATATAATTCTATTTAACAATAAGCAGTACAATCTTATGGTGTAGAAGAGGTAGAAGCAAATTCCCTGTTGCGCTTTTATCTACATGATAAAAGTTGATAGAAGGTGGCATTTTTCTCTACCTCTCTTTTTAGGACCATTTTTCCTTCATTGATTACAAGGAAATGAAAAGACTATTCCAGGCCCAGACTGGTGAATTTTACTAGGGATAGATCTGGAGAAGGCAGGGGACTTTAATTCTGTTTATCCATATTTGTAGCATGTCTCCCTCACCTCATTTCACAAAAGCACAAGTTGCCATTCTGTTTATACAACTTAAAAGGAAGCAGTGTACAAGGCTGGATTTTCTTTTCTAAGGATCTCTCTCTTCAAATATATTTGATGGAACCCAATTTCTTTACATTTGGATCCTAGGTTACATATACACTTAAGAGTCAATCTATACTTGACAGTAGTAATTCCTTCTCAAAAAGAAGGATACGAGTGTGAAGGGATTCCTCTTGGTCCTGATGCTAAACTTTCTGTGTTCTTTCTCTCTCTCAAGTGATTTTGTTCAAGTTACATTTTAGAGGCCTGTAACCCAACCAAGGAAAAGACCTCAAGATAGACATCCTATGAAGGGAATCATTGAATGGAGGATGATTTCATGTTCCTAATAACCTTTATACTTTTTAAACATTACCATGTTTATAGCATATACCATTGAAATCTGAGAACACCTAGGAGCAAGCAAAGTTATAATCAGAAGGCAAGATGGGTTTGTCAAAAACAGATGATGCCAAATATATCTTATTTCATTCTTTGTCAAAGTGACTAAATTAGTGGACCACCAAAATGCTGCAGACATAGTATACTTGGATTTCAGTAAGGCATTTGACAAAGTAGACCACAACCTACGTCTTGATAAATCAGAAAAATGTAGGATAGACAGCATATGGATTTGTAATTAGCTGGCAAATTGCACTCAACAAGCAGTCCTTAATGGTACTACATCTACATCAAGGGAAGTAAGCAGTAGGGTACCACAAAGTTCCATCTTAGGTCCAGTATTCTTCAATATCTTCATAAATGATTTAGGTGAGGGAATAGAAAGGGAAATTTGAAGATGACACCAATCTGACAGCAATAGCCAACACCCCCGAAAATAGGCTCAAGATCCAGAAAAATCTTGACAGACTTGAACACTGGATCCTATCTAACAAAAATGAAATTCAGTGGTGAGAAAAATAAGGTTTTACACTTAGGCAAGAAAAACCAAATGTACAGGTATAGAATAGGTAGGACCTGGCTCAATAGCACTAACTGTCAGAGGGCTCTTGGAGTCCTAGTAGACAATCACTTAAATATAAGCCAGCAGTGTGCTACAGCTACCAAAAAAGCCAATACAATCATAGGCTGCATCAACAGAGGGATAGAATCAAGAAGTGTTACAGAGTATGAGGTGGCTGGATGGAATCACTGAAGCAGTAGGAATGAACATAAATGGACTCCAGAAGATGGTAGAGGACAGGAAGGCCTGGAGGAATGTTGTCCATGGGGTCACAATGGGTCGGACACGACTTTGCAACTACCGGTAACAACAACATAATGCCTTGGTAAGATAACACTTGGAATATTGCATCCAGTTTTGGCCACCACAATATAACAAAGATGTTGAGACTCTGGAAAGAGTGCAGAGAAAAGCAACAAAAATGACTAGGGAGGTGGAGGCTAAAACATATGAAGAATAGTTTCAGGATTTCGATATGTCTAGTTTAGTGAAAAGGACTAGGGCAGCGGTTATCAACCTGTGGGTCGCGACCCCATTTGGGGTCGAACGACCACTTTACGGGGGTCGCCAAACACCACAGTCCGCCATTTTTTCCCCTTTTCCCCTCGGCCAGCGCAGGGGGCAGCACTGTGCATGCGCAGGGTAGCACCGCGCATGCGCGATGCGGGCCATTGCGCCGCGCATGCGCGATGCGGGTTGTTGCACCACGCATGCGTGATGCGGGTCGTTGTGCCGTGCATGCACGATGCGGGGCAGCGTGCGCGCCGTGCATGCACAATGTGGGCCGTTGCGCGATGCACATGCGCGATGCGGGCCGCCGTGCGTGCATGTGCGGTGCGGGCCGTCGCGTGCACCACGCATGCCCGATGCGGCCATCGCGCCGCGCATGCGCAGGGCAGGTCGGGTCGCGCCGCGCATGCGCGGGGCAGGTCAGGGTCGCAACCTGAAAAAGGTTGAGAACCGCTGGACCAGGGGGTGACATAATAGCAGTGTTCCAATATTTGAGAGGTTGCCACAAAGAAGAGGGGATCAACCTATTTTCCAAAGCACCAGGCAAGAAAAGAAGCAATGAATGGAAACTAATCAAGGAGAGAAGCAACCTAGAACTAAGAAGTTTCCTGATTGTGAGAACAATTAACCAGTGGAATGCTTTTCCTCTGGAGGTAGTGGGTGCTCCATCACTGGAGGTTTTTAAGGAGAGATTGGACAGCCATTTGTTTGAAATAATATAGGGTCTCTTGCTTGAGCAGAGAGTTAGACTAGAAGATGTCCAAGGTCCCTTCAACTCTGTTATTTTGTTATTTTGTCAAAATGTGTGATAAAATGAAATAAATAGAAGGTTAAAAACTGAAGGGAAGCTCCCCCTCCCCCAATCCTGGCTGAACACCTTAACAACCACATCAGTTCCTTGGCTGGACAAATGTATTGAGATCCTATCTAATTATGTCCATGAAGGTTCCTTAGGGAATCTCAAGAGCCCTGTTTCCAATTTCAGATATTTAACTTAACCTTCTGATCCACAGAGAAAATCTGCAGAGAAAAATTGGGACAAAGGATACTATTAGAATTACAGCAAGAGATGCAAAGAGAAAGGAAAGTTCTCAAGCAATGTTGCTTTTCAGCTTCTTATCAAGATTTCTTAAAAGCAGACTCACATTTTTCTCATTTGATGCAATTTCTAAATAAAAAAAATATCTTGGCATAAATGCAATTTATTTGCCGTATGTGAGGCATCTGGCATGTTCACGATAACAGAGTACTTATTGACTAGAAGTGATTAAAATATAGAGTTTCGGAAATTACTCTTTCTTAATTCTACTTCTGTATCTCTGAAGCATCCACCAGTAAACTTATGCACTCTGTGCCCCAGTTTTGGAAAGACCACCATGTTGTCAGGGAGATATTTTTTTCCACATCTGCCCTCTCCTTCCTCTCAGTCTCCTTACCAAGTAATTCAAGCCATAAAGAAACCTGCAAAATGTCACTCTTGACATCTTTATTTAAACCTCAGAATAAAAGGGGAAGAACCGAAGGATAAAAGTGAACGTTTGTCTTCTCCTGATGCATTGCAGATGCAGCAGCTTTCCCGTCTCCTTCAGATAACCTAACTATAGAGCTAATAGCCTTTAAGGCAATTACATAAAACTTTCTGCATCTGATAAAAATTGACTTACCTGCGGATTCACTGTATATTGTTCTAAAATATGAATCTCAAGGCCCCATAATCTTGGTTGAGGGAAACAGGATTAAGATACCCACAGTATGTACGAGAGAAAATAATTGTTTGAAATGGCTTCAATCTAAGACTTTTAACTTATATGCTTGTTTTACATTAGGAACATTATTGTGTCATTTACTTTTCTCTGTGAGAAATGTATGTTAGCCTGGATTCAGCTGTAGTTATTCAGAACTAGTATATGAAATGATTTTTGCCACAAATCCCTGTGGGAAAAGATTTCATGGCTGGACAAACAAAAGCCACAAGGCCAGTTGGTTAAGATTTGCTCTTCCCACACAAAAATCTGGAAACATTGGGAGGGTGTGTATGTGTTCATCACTGAGTTTCAAAACAATGTGCAAGTTTGTTGGAGGATCTGTTCTAGAATTGTTTAATCTTAGGAGGTCAGGTCTGCATGCAAGCACTTTCAACAGTTTCATTATTCAGCACTTCCTGGACAGACCTCAAGGTGCCTGCAATAAATTGCAATGAAGCCAAAATTATGACATGCAACCAATGCATTTATCAAACAAGTAATGATGTCATCAAATTGTGTCCCATCTGATACAAGTGAGTACATTAGCTTAAAGATATCTGCACACCATTGCTCTCCTTTCTCCCTTCCTCCCATCATGTGGGAAGCAAACAAGAAAGAAGGAAGAGTGTTTGAGAGCTCTTTCCACAAAGGAACGACACCTGACTGGACCCAGGGACATAGCCTTCTCTGCTTTGGCATCTGCCCTCTGAAACATCATCCCCCTTGAGGTCAGACTGGCCTTGACCTTGCGGGCCTTCTGGAAGGGCCTGACCTCGGGATTCAGTAATGATAATGTAGAGCAGGGGTGTCCTACTTAAGTAACTTGAAGACTTGTGGAGTTCAACCCCCAGATTTCCCCAGTATGGCTGGTTGGGGAATTCTGGGAGTTGAAGTCCAAAAGTCTTCAAGTCACCAACATGTAGTCTGCAAAGTGACTGTACCATTAGAGAACCTGAGAGCACTCTTCGGTGAATTATGTTTTTATGGTCTTAATATTTTTTTTCATTTGTTTTTAATTTTAATGACTTTTGGTATGATTTCAATTATTTTTGGTACTGTTTCAATATTTTTAATTTTGTAAGCCGCCCAGTGTCACACATGTGAGATGGGTGGCTACATAAATTTACCAAATAAATAAATGAATAAATAAACAAAACTTCCATACAAGTCAAATAAAGTAAAATAAATAAAAGTGTAAAGATTTTTTTTACAAGCTAAACAAATCTAAAGAAATCTCTTTGCATAATCTATGGATTACAACCTCTGATTGTCCCCGTTCACCCTGTTAAATATTTCTATGGAATTTTGTTAACCTTCATGAAAAATATCCCCTCCCTTAGTCTTGTGTAAAATTTCCTCCCAAAATAAATGGTAGAACAAAGAGGATTCCTGAGAATTGTGCAGGGATGTATTGTAGCTGTAGTTGTTTGGGTTACACACAATGGTAGCCACCCTTACACTTGATTCATCAATTTAAATGAAACTAAATGATGTGGAGAGATTTTGAGATGACCTTGAAGCAAATATGCAGAAACAGTTATGAAAACAAAAGCATGTGTGGATCACAGGAAACAGAGAAAGCATGGGAAAGAAGCTCAGACTGGCTCCTCCTAATTCTCTAGGGTATAAGAAGGAGGGAAGGGAGAAAACACTGTCGGGCTTTCAATTTTCTGCTGATGACTTTCAGCTGTATTGGGACTGCAGCTTTTGAACATATATTTGAAAGAAAAATTACTTTTAACTTTGGATAAAGGTATGTCAGCTTTCCCAGACTTCATGCCCTTCAAATATCCTGCATGGCCAATATTCCATTTTAGCTGAATATTCTGGGAATTTTAATTCCAAATCTGGGAGGAATTGGAGTTGGGAAAGGCTGAGATATACTGTTTCCCCTGAACTTTCTCTTTTCCCTCATGCAACATGAAAATTATGCAACCCTTTGCTCTTTCTCTCTAGGGACTTACAGAATCTAAACAGCATCACTGAAAGCTTGTCCTCCTACGGTTAGAACAGCACAATGAATAATTGAATGATGCTAGAAAACACTAAATGGGAATGCTGTACCCAAGTTGCACCAGTCCAGACAACCAGCTGATGGCATGGGTGTTAGAACTTAGTATACCTCTTTTTTTGTAATGGTTGATCAGAATTCTGCAGCCAAGATATAGTAAAATCTATACGTTTTTGGATTATAAATTCTATGGCCAGACCTGTTGATTTTGGAATTCAGATAATAAGAACATAAGAACCTAAGAAGAGCCATGCTGAATCAGGCCAAAGCCCATCGAGTCCAGCATTCTGTGTCACACAGTGGCCCACCAATTGTACATGGGGATCTTGAGCAGAAAGAGGAGGCAAAACCCTCCCTTTCCCTTGACCCCCAACAAATGGTACTCAAGGGAATCCTGCCTGCCTCAACCAACATAGAGGCGGCACATGGACATCCGTTTTAATAACCACCGATACACTTGGCATCCATGAATCTATCTAGCCCTGCCTTGAAGCTGTCAAGGCTGACAGCTGTCACGACCCCTTCAGGAAGTGAATTCCATAAATCAACGACCCTCTGGGTGAAGAAATATTTCCCTTTATTTGTCCTCACTTTCTTAGCTATGAGCTTTAGGGAGTGCCCCCTTGTCCTGGTATTGTGTGATAGAGAAAAGAATTTTTCTCTATCCACCTTTTCTATCCCATGTATGATTTTATACACTTCGATCAAGTCACCCCTTAAACGCCGTCTTTCAAGGCTGAAGAGACCAAGGCGTTGCAATCTGGTTTCATAAGGGAGGCACTCCATTTCCTTGATCATTCTTGTTGCCCTTTTTTGCACCTTTTCCAGTTCCATTATATCCTTCTTGAGGTGCGGTGACCAGAACTGTACACAGTACTCCAAGTGTGGTCTCACCATCGATTTGTACAGAGGCAATACAACACTTGCTGACTTATTTTCGATTCCCTTCCTAATCATGCCAAGCATGGAATTTGCTTTTTTTTCTGCTGCTGCGCATTGGGTTGACATCTTCATCGAGCTGTCCACCAAAACCCCAAGATCCCTTTCTCGACTTAGGATCACAACTGGGACTAGAATTTCCACTGTTAAGAAAGGTGGTTGTTAAGTGAATCAAATCCAATTTTACGATCTTTTTACCACAGTTATTAAGTGAATCACTGCAATTGTTAAGTGAATCATGCAATCTTAAATGAATCCAGCTTCCCCATTGATTTTGTGTGTCTAAAGCTGGCTGGGAAGATTGCAAATTTTGATAACATGATCCTGGGATGTTACAACGGTCATAAATACATATTTATGTTGCCAAGTGCCCAACTTCTGATCACAGGACCATGAGGATGCGGTGATGGTTCTAAGTCAGGGTTCTTCAATTTTGGACTTCAATTCCCAGAATTCCTCAGCCAGCGTATCTGGCTGATAAATTATGGGAGTTGAAGTCCACAAGTTATAAAAGGGCCAAGTTTGAAGAACCCTGTCCTAAGTGAAAGGAGCCATCATACGTCACTTTTTTCAGTGCTGTTGTAACTTCTAACAGTTGCTAAACAAATGGTTTAAGTTGAGGAGTGTCTGTAGTCTTCAGAAAGATGAGAGGAAAACAGAGCTTTTCTTTCTCGGCAGCCTTCATCCAACTTTTAAATAAGTTGAGATTTTTTTTTATTCTGTATATAAACTTTGCAGCCAGCTTTAACATTTAGGAGATGAGAAAATTCAGGAGGAAACTAGTGATCTGATTTCATACTCTTATTAAAGATGTTTACCCAGTGAAGTATTTCACCATATTGCGATACTTCCTGTGCTAGAATTCTGGAGCCAATTGTCAACATCTTATTTTATTTTTTTTCCAAATACTTCTGTGTATTCTTAAATGGAGTCCAAGAACCTTCCAAGGAGCATCATGATTTTATTCATTAGATTAGATGGACCCATTTAGCTTTATTGTCCTAAAACAAAGGGTACAATCATGTATTATTCAGCAGCTGAAACTCGACTGAGTAAAAAAATAAAATAAAAGTAACATATTGTGGTGTGATCTGTTGAAAAAAAAAAAGGAAAGCAACCAATACCTCACACAGAGATCTGAAAAATTACACAAAACCATCAGTTCCTGTGCTGCACCTGGCGTAGAAGAAAAATCAACAAAACCTTGTTCAGGGTTGTATTAAATACATTTTCTTTGGCAGATCAATATACAAAACTTTCAAGCTCAGTCTTTTGCCACCTGTGAATACGTGTGATAATAATAAGTATGATAAGTTTAATTCTACTGGATGTTTCCATTTGTTTCCTTGAACAAATCCTCAAAAGCTGCTAGACACATATTGTTCACAAATGACTTACCAATGGTAGGTTTGTTTATCCAGATCCAATGACAGATCTATATAGTAATCCTTGATTATAAAATGGAATTCCAAATGATAATGCTCAGTGGCACAACCTTTTTTTATTTTAAAGGATCCAAGCATGACAACAAGAACATCATTAGGTTGGAATGATGCCAGAAATTCCTATTGCATTGTCTATGCTTATAATCCGAATTTTATTTGTATGTGGGCAATCTTTGTCTTAGACTGAAATAGGTTTCCCACCTGTACCTCCTACTCTAGGCTGGAGTCTTAACAATCCACATCTAGAATTTGTTTTTTCTAAAAAAAAAATATCAATTTATGTTTATTAGAGTTTAATTTTACAGAGCAACAACTTACAGCCGAAAGGCAGCAGCAGCAGCCGGACCGGTGAACCAGCATTCAGTAAACCAACAGCTATCAACTAGCAGTCTGCAACCTGCAACTAGCAGCCTGCAACCTGCAACCGGCAGCCTGCGGCCAGCAACCGGTGACCAGCGGCCAGTGACCAGCGACTGGCGACTGGCGACCAGCAAGTCCAGGGGGGCTTGGAGCCGGCTCACCTGTCGGAGGTGTCCATCTTGTCCTTCGCTGGTTCGCCCCGCTTCTGCCATTGCTGTCTGGCTTTATGTGGCTTTTTGGGGATTTTCAAACAGGAGAGCTTTTTGGTTTCCCTGCTTTTTGCCACCAATTGTTTCTCGGCCTCTATTTTGCCGAGTTTTGGCCCCAATGCTGGCTTGTCGTTGGAAGTGTATGCTGGTTGTCAGGGGACAATAACCAAGATACTATTTATGATAAGGATGAGGAACTGGGAACTTGTACAGCTTTGGTCGGGGGGCTTGATTATGTCCACTGGTTGCTGCCCCCACTCGAGAGCCTTTTTACAGTGGAAGAGAAGATGTTGTGGGACATGGCTGTGGAGTTCCCGAGAGCAACTTTTAGTGAACATTTTTAGTTGACCTTCAAGCTCAGTCTGTGCCCCTGATGAGGCATTTTGGGGCGACTGGTTTATTTATTGTATCTCTGCTTGTGGTTCTTTTAATTAATATGTTTTATACTGTGGTTTTTTAAATTTAATATGTTTATACGTCTGTTTTTAAATTTTTAAACTTTTAAATTTAAATTTTTAATTTTTATCAAATTGGGGGGGGGGTGAGTGATGTATGTATGGGACGGGGACATGCTTGAAGAATGTATGATAGATAAATGGACAGGCCTGCCGAGCTTGAGGGAGGCCGGGGACTGGGGAGATGCGGACTCTGGAGACAATGAGGGTTGGAATATACCGGTCATTCAGGGAAGAGGCAGGTATGGCGGGAGCAGGAGGGTAGGCCGCACACGGGGAACTCGGTCCTGCTGCCTCGTAGCAGTTCCTTGTTCTGGCCCTTCTGAAAAAACTTGCTCTCCCCACGATTCTGGTGATGGGTGTAGCTCGGGCCCTGGGCTCAGGCTATTGCTGCTTAACGCCAGGTCGGTTAACAATAAGGCTCCCCTCATTCATGATCTTCTCATGGATGAGGAGACCGACTTGGCGTGTGTGACTGAGACCTGGTTGGGCCCTGAGGGGGGAGTTCCCCTAATGGGCATGTGCCCATCAGGTTATCAGGTATGGCATCAGCCGCGACCCCAGGGAAGGGGGGGAGGAGTGGCTATTTTGGCCCGGGAGAACCTCAGTCTACGTAGACTCACTGTTTCCGAAATTCCGGGTTGCGAGTCCATCCTTATGACGCTGGACCTAGGGGTCCAGGTGGGCTTATTGCTTACGTACCTGCCTCCCAGCTGCGTGGCATCAGCCCTGCCTATGCTACTCGAGGAGGTTGCTGGGCTGGCGGTGGAGTTCCCCAGGCTTATAGTCCTGGGGGACTTCAATCTGCCGTCGCTTGGCGAATCCTCGGGATTGGCACAGGAGTTCATGGCCGCCATGACAACCATGGACCTGACCCAAGTAGTGCAGGGCCCGACGCATGAGGGTGGACACACCCCGGATATGATTTTCCTTTCGGAGCAGTTGGGTAATGATCTGGTTTTAAGGGGCTTAGATATCATGCCTTTGTCATGGACTGATCATTTTCTGCTTCGACTGAATTTTACGGCCCCAATCCTTCCCCGCAGGGAGGCGGAACCGATTAGGTGGTTCCGCCCCAGACGCCTGATGGATCCAATTGGCTTTCAGACGGCGCTTGGGGAATTACCGAGCTCCCTCATTCACAGTCCGGTGGAGTCCCTGGTAGCGGCATGGAATACGGCCGCAAAGGGGGCTATTGACCGGATTGCGCCTTTGCGACCTCTCCGTGGTGCTGGCCCCAGGAGGTCTCCTTGGTTTACTGAGGAGCTCAGGGGGATGAAGCGCCATAAGAGACGTCTAGAGAAGCGATGGAGACAAAGTAAGTCCGGATCTGACCGAACCAGATTGAGCTTATTTATTAAAGCCTATCTGAAGGCGATTAAGGCGGCAAGATCTTTGTATCTTTCTGCTTTGATCGCGTCTGCGGAATCTCGTCCGGCCGCCCTGTTTAGGGTGACCCGATCCCTTATTAACCCAAGGGGTCCGGGGCCTCCCTTGCAGGGTAGTGCCGAGGACTTTAATAACTGTTTCGCAGACAAAGTGGCTCAGATCCGGGCTGACCTAGACTCCAATTGTGTAGCAGAGTCGACTGATAATGATTCAGTTGAGGGGACAGGGGCATGTTCTTGTCCAGTCATCTGGGGAGAGTTTGAGGCTGTTACGCCTGAGGAAGTGGACAGGGCCATTGGATCTGTATGTTCTGCCACCTGTTTGTTGGACCCGTGTCCCTCCTGGCTGGTTTCGGCCAGTAGGGTGGTGACACGTACCTGGATCCAGGAGATTGTCAACGCTTCTTTGAGGGAGGGGTCCTTTCCGGCTCCCTTAAAGGAGGCACTTGTGCGCCCCCTCCTCAAGAAGCCTTCCCTGGATCCAGAAATTTTGACCAACTATCGTCCGGTCTCCAACCTTCCCTTTGTGGGGAAGGTTGTCGAGAAGGTGGTGGCGCATCAGCTCCAGCGGTCTCTGGAGGAAGCCGATTATCTGGGCCCTCTGCAGTCGGGATTCAGGCCCGGCTACAGCACCGAAACTGCTTTGGTCGCTCTGATGGATGATCTCTGGCGAGCCCAGGATAGAGGCCAGTCCTCTGTCCTGGTGCTTCTTGACCTCTCAGCGGCATTCGATACCATTGACCACGGTATCCTTCTGCGCCAGCTGGAGGGATTGGGAGTGGGGGACACCGTATTGCGGTGGTTCTCCTCCTATCTCACTGGTCGGTCGCAGTCGGTGTTTGTGGGGGATCGAAGGTCCACCTCTAGGTTACTCCCATGTGGGGTGCCTCAGGGGTCGGTTCTCTCCCCCCTACTTTTTAACATTTACATGAAGCCACTGGGTGAGATCATCCACTGCCACGGAGTGAGATACCATCTGTACGCTGATGATACTCAGCTGTACATTTCCACTCCTGGCCATATCAGTGAAGCGGTTGAGGTGATGTGCCGGTGTCTGGAGGCTGTGAGGGTTTGGATGGGTGTTAACAGATTAAGGCTCAACCCCGATAAGACAGAGTGGCTGTGGGTGATGCCTCCCAAGGACACTTCTATCTGTCCTTCGATTACCCTGGGGGGTGAATCTATAAACCCCTCAGAGAAGGTTCGCAACTTGGGAGTCCTCCTTGATCCACAGCTGACATTGGATCATCATTTGTCGGCAGTGGCGAGGGGGGCATTTGCCCAGGTTCGCCTGGTGCACCAGTTGCGTCCTTACTTGGATCGGGAGTCACTCCTCACAGTCACACATGCCCTTGTCACCTCGAGGATCGACTACTGCAATGCTCTCTACATGGGGCTACCCTTGAAGAGTGTTCGGAGACTACAATTAGTGCAAAATGCAGCTGCGCGAGCAGTTGTGGGTCTTCCTCGTTGTGCCCACATTTCATCAACTCTCCGCACACTGCATTGGTTGCCCATTGGTCTCCGAGCCCAATTCAAGGTGTTGGTTATTACCTATAAAGCCCTTCATGGCTTGGGACCAGGATACTTACGGGACCGCCTTCTGCCACATACTTCTCTACGACCGGTGAGAGCGCACAGGGTCGGCCTCCTCCAGGTCCCGTCAACGAAACAATGTCATTTGGCGGGCCCTAGGGGGAGGGCTTTCTCTGTTGCGGCGCCCACCCTCTGGAACCAACTACCTCCTGAAGTCCGCGTTTCTCCGACCCTCCTGGCCTTCCGAAAGAATTTAAAAACCTACCTCTGCCGGCAGGCCTGGGGATGATTGTTGATTGTGGTGTGATTGATGAGTATGTATGGGGTTTGTATTTTTAATGTTGTTCGGATTTGTTCAATTGTTTTTATATATATGTTGTAAGCCGCTCCGAGTCTTCGGAGAGGAGCGGCATACAAATCCGAATAAATAAATAAATAAAATACATGCATAATCAATACCAGGAATTCTGTTCTTGGGTATATATAATGGCTGACTTTCATATTGACCAGTTTTAGACAACAGCTCATGATGTATTTGCAAAGGGTTTGTAAATTTAAAATCCATGATTAAAATGCTGCAGAAGAATTAGGCGTTGTATTGGCTAGCATTTATAAGACTAGGAAAGTGTTTAGTATTATGACTCTACATGTAGGTGCCATGTTTTTATTATGTCAATGGATTCCACTGTTTTCATTGTAAGTAAGTATATTTTATGGTAATTCTTTTCTCCACTGGCCTTAGATACTTTAGAAGGTTGATATATAAATTTAAGTAATTGTAATAATAATGAATACTTTAGATGTTTACTACAGCAGAAGCCATAGGTATGTATGTGTGTTTGTATGTATGTGTATACATAGGATGAAGGTGGAGGTTTGTTCTCTGAGCTTGTGGGTTGGTTTCCGAGTGTTTTGTTACCAGGCTAGGTAATACACACACGCACACACACACGCACACACATAATTCTTGATATAGGACCGTAATGGAGCCTGCCTTTTTTTGCGGTGGTCATTGAGATGGAATCATAGCTAAAATAGAAGATGGAGTAAAGGTATTCCAACTTGGAGTTGTTTTGTGGGAGGAAGTGACAGAGGCCAGACTACTGAAGCCTTTATATGTTGGTTCCCAAGAGACTATAGGAATCTTGCCAGACTGACTGCAAATAGATGGACAACAATACAGAAACTGTTTGGCCTATTCATGGAGTTATTCTGGTTCCTTGTGTCTGACAGTCATTAAATGGACCAATGGCTTTTAGGGATGCTGCAAATGACCATAAATGCAGTTGTTTTGCCGAGCACTTGAAGTTAAATGACAAGTCATAACTCAAGGACTAAATACATACATACATGCATGCATATATACATACATATTATGTGTGTGTGTGTGTGTGTGTGTGTGTGTGTGTGTGTATACATATATTCATGGTAAGGAAGGCAATGGAGACAAATCTGCTAATTTTGCTTTTTTTTTTTTATTGCTTGCCTTTGTTGATAGTTTGCCCATACAAATTAGTGACATCTGGCAAAACATCTCAAGATTTAGGTTTCAGGTATAGAACTTGAGAATGTTTAGCCATGAATGTTTATGATGGTTTACAATTGAAGATGCAGTTTAGGAACTGGACTATTAACATATAGTGTTGGGTTTCTACTGTATTGTTGTATTTCTGTTTGAAATTCAAAACACATTAGAGTGATTGCCGCTGTCAAAGATGAACAAGTTCTCCTTGGCTACAGCTGCAATACTGAATTCATCAAAATATCAAGAATTGTGGCCCCTTTGCACATAAGCATATTACCAAATGAATTATTATACAGTATTGTAAGAATAAATCTGCATCTGATTTACAGCCACAGATATATACCATTTGTCAATATTTGAATTACTCTTTTTTCCCCAGCAAAGGTCCAATAAAGAGAACTTTTGATTAATTTGGACAAATATAAATTTCCAGGGGGTTTTCTCTTCTCCCCCCCCCCCGCTGCAGGTATCATATTCTATATGATCCTACATTGCTTTAATAATGCACAAAAATTGATTATACAAGTTGCTTCAGAAATGAGTTGAGCACAGAATGCACTTGGCACAAATCCATTATCAAATGAAAGTTTGCATAATAATAGTATCAACTGCTTTCTGCTTATGGACCGTCGTGTCTGCTCTGCAAGGCACTACAGCTATAAAGGACAACTGTTAAATACTGCATTGCCCTAGGAAGACTTCCAGAACACATATTTATAGTCATGTTCAATTTTTCTTATTCATGTCCCTCATGCCACGTCCATATCAAATGTACAAAATTGACATTGTTGGCAAGTCCCTGCACACCCAGCGCTGGGCAGAATGAAAAGGAGATAAGCATCCTTCTGCTAATGATCAGTAACCCTCCCATTAGCACTGCTCAGCAAAGTTTGGCTGAGAAATGCAGTATCAGAGTCACACACTGTGTGGTATTTTACGTGGTTTTGCCCTAATCTCTATTAATATTTACTCCATCTTTTTGTAACATTTAAGAGTTCCCTATGCCCTGCATATCTTTGCAATCAGAAGGTCTAGAAATCTGTTTCATTCTTCTCCTGTCCTACCTTCCAACTCAAAGACAAGCTTTATAACTTAAAAACCTGGAAAAGGTAGAATAATATTCCAAGTAAATGTATTCTACAAACCGATAGTACTTATAGAGCCTACAATAAGTCAGGATATCAGTATATCTTGTATAGTATAGTTTATCTAAAATAAAATGCTGGGGATATAGGGATGGGAGAAATTTTGAATTGGTTCTTAAAAATAACTTGGCATGAAGTATAATATGGCCTTTTTAAATTCTTGGGATACCTTATACTTATTAAATACAGATACTATGGCCATGGATATTTTATTTTTTTTGTCAATTCGCCAACATTTACATATTTCTTTGTCAACAACACAGAAAGAACTTAAGATTTGGAAAAAAAAGAGGAAAAAGCAACATGCACCGATTCCTCCAGTTTTTCGCTTCTAGATGTTCCTTGCTGTAGATAATGCCAACATTGCTTTGAAACAGGGAATTCTATATTAGTTACATTCAGCTGGTCCAATGAGTGAGAATTGTTTCGGAAAATAAATTTCCAAAAATTCTAAGTTTACAATTTGTATTAAAAAAAATGGGCCCCTTTACAAATGGCACGTTCTCCACCCTAGACGGACCAATCTCTATTTGAGGGTGGATGTTCGTTCTCCATGCTTGTGTTTATAAGGGCTTCGTGTGATCAGTAGGTCTTGTGATGATGAGGTCACATCAGGTGAAGGTCACAATAGGTCAAGATCTTGTAAGAAGAACAGAAGAACACAAACACTGAAATCCCCTAAATTCCGCTGAAGATATTACCTAGCCTGGTAATGAAACGTTCAGAAACCAACCCACAAACTTGGAGAAAGAACATCTACCCTCATCCTACACCCAAGCTACAGATATTCGCCACTACCCCCCATCTTCTATTTCTTAACTTCACTGCTTGTTACGTGGACAATGGAGACAATTGAAATATCAGACAGCAAATGTATGCTAACTGAGTTCCTTTGAGTGCCACCTGGGATAAAAATGCAATAAATAAATACAAAGAACATCTTACAATTTTCTTGTTGTTCTTACTGGAGTCTCTTCTATTCACTTTTAAATGGTGTTGGCATCAATTGTCTCTTTAAAGTGATAATGCCAGACACATGTCCTTGGTTGAACAGAAGTTGCTTTTAAACAATGAGATGAACAATTTTTATAAAACTCCCAGGGGATATTTTGTGAGCCAGGCCTGTATGAGATCATGTAATGAGAGCAGAGTCTAGTGGTGCTTTAATTCAGTACATGATCACATTTATTTAGCACTAATCGCTTTAACAGAGAAAAAGCAAAGACTTTCCATATTTGTAGCCAAAAGTGATCGTGTAAGGGTTCCCTGATGGGTTTTGAAAAGAAAATAGTAACCAATTAAATTAAGATATTACAGAAAGAAAGAAAGGAATAAAAACCAAGCACAATGCAAATCAGTTGGATTTGATATTTTTGAGAACTATGTGTTTTAGACTAGGATCAGTTTGGAAAAAGGACAATTCAGATCAGACTGATACCTTCTAAAATGTTGGGAGATAATTGTTAGTTTTGTCAACCATTGTGGCAAATCCTTGTATTAAAACATCTGAAGGGCACTATGTTGAAAAATGTTGATTAATCTAGTCCAATGAAATAAATCTGAAAAAATCTTCTATAGATATACATTGACTGAGACTGATCTAGATTTTACCTGTAATATGTATGCAGTACATAACAAAACAGATTTGTATTCCATTTATAAGTCCTCCTTGCGTAAGTGATAAGGCCAAGGCTCTGATAGGGAAGGTAGCATTGATAAAAAGCAGGCTAGAATAACAGCCTACAATATAAGAAATATATTGTGATTCTGAAGAGGATATATTGAATGTACTTATTTGTGATATGAACAGTGGAAAGACAAAGGGCTACAAATGTTAAGTTCTCCAGGAGTTCAGAGAGGAAAAGACAATGAGCAAGAAACAGTAAGGCCAAAAATTCTATTTGAAGCAGGAGGTTTGTTTGTTTGTTTGTTTAAAAAGGCCAACCCTTAACTTAAATTAGATTTCTGCTGATGAGTGTATTAAAGGCAAATTCAGCAGTCAGGTTTTGGCCAATGACTACATTTAAAACAAACAGAACCTGGCACTTTGTCCGCAGACTGGCAAACTGTTTTGTCTGAACTCCAAATAAAATAGGTACAATTCAAGTCTTAAAAATCCTTTCAGAGCAAATATTCTTCTGAAATCTCTGAAACATTAAAGGTAAGACTCAAAGATCTCAGTCCATGCATGTATCCTAGTGCAGACTAAGGTCCTATCAGATTGTTGGGGGTCCTGTGCCCATCACTATGGAAGCAGGGAAATATATAATTATGCCAGTTCCTGAAACCTTACCCAACACATCTGATTTTCAAATCTTTTGAACACCAATACTATTTTCCATAAATTGTATGGCATATATGCTCCTTTGCAAGGAGGAAAAAGCATTATAGTATCCAGACAACTGGATTCCAATCCCTTTAATTATGGTGCAGAAGAGAAAATTTTAGCCAGTGAACTTTATGCAACATATTTGAATAATTGATGAAGGGGAATTTTGTCCCATTTTACAATCAGTCACATCAAGATTTAATTTTCCTCCAGTAAAGAAGTATATACTGTACATAAGCAAGTGTATAGCCAGGTATCTTATTAGGCATCATTATTCTAGATGCATAAAGCTAAATAGAAGTATTTATGTAGTTATACTTGGGGGTTGCCAGTGTCTGGATGGAAAGCATGTTTTTCAAGATCAGCCTAAGACATTTGGGTGCCTATCAAACCCCACATAACTGGCTAGCCAAAAATAAAAACAAAAAAACTAAGAATATAAATATTAGAAAAGTATCTTTAATGGAAATATGGAGTAAAAGCATAATCTTAAAAGTTGTACATTCCAAGTAAGTGATTTCATTAAATAAGTGATTTCATTAAATAAGAGATTATAGTGATTTCATTAAATGAGAGTTCCTTCAGTTCTCACGTCATGTTGCTTCTTCTCACCTAAACTCACTTTTCCCACTGCCTGAGCTGAAAACAAAGATGTTCCAAGAACACAAGGCACCTGGAGTGGCAGCTGAGTCTTATGTCACTCCTCAAATGCAGGAAGTGGCCTTCCAATGAGTCAGATTATTAGTGAATATGGCCTAGCATAGTTAACTGTGATTAGTAGAAAGTCAGACTTTTTGACAGGTGTATTTTTAACCCAACAAATTTAACCCAAGACTTAAATTTAGAATCATCTGTATGTAAAATGTTGTTAGCAAACCTGGAATGATGGGCATCCGTTAGAATCTTGTATTTAATTTGCACTATATTATATTGTATAGAAAAGGCAAAAATCACACTTGTCATTCCTGTAAACAATCATACTCAGAACAGAATTCAGCAAACTATCCTCATTCTTACTTGAGACATGGGAAAGAAATAATAGACCAAGGCAGAACTCAACAGTGGAGTCTTCTATTTGCATAAAAAGGAATTAAATTACATTATCAAAGTGTTAAAAGAATAGAATCTCTTTTGTGCAAATAATGCAGTTAATGAGGGTTTAATTTTTTAAAAAAACTGCTAAAAGTGTCAAATCAAGATTTAGGTTGGGTTAATGGTACCTGAGATTTAGTAGCACGTGAGCCAGATGTCCCCAAACAGCCTAGAATTTTGTCACTGAAATTCAGCTAAATATTTTTCACTTAATTTAATTGGTGCAACTTTGAACGATTTGAAAATGTTTAAAGGATGGAAATTGGAACTCTACCTCCCAGGAACTTCCTGCTCTCACTGTCATCTTTTACACTCTCAAAATACTAAAAAAAATTCTTTGAAATCATTGCCTTTCTGAAGATATCATCTGTGGCCATCTAGTCTGTCATAGAAATGGCGTATAGCCACTAACCCTGAAAATTGGCTACTTATGATTTACTCTTTACTCTACATATTTTGTCTTCTCATTCAATAAAGCCTTTTTTCTTTAATGCATAGGTACCCACAGTATATAAGTGCTTCTCAACTTCTTCTCATTTTGCTGTCACAGGCAGAGAATAATACAGAAGCTCAGTCATAACAATGCATTAGTAGGGTCTCCTTTTCACAAAGTGAAAGCTAGGTGGAGGGATGACTGATAACCCTTGCTTTCTAGAAGTCTTTGATCAGATCCAAGTAGTTAGAAAATAAGGAATGGCTTTCAGTGGCATAGAGCACTAGTGACTTGATTTAGTTGCATCCACTTTAGGAAATAAATAGGAATTGTAGCACAGATTTTTTTTTCATTGGTCACATCCTATAGATCCACAACAAGGAGCTAGGCCAGTTATAGTTTCCTCTACTTCAATAACTGTTCCTAGAAAACTGCAACGAATGCAGATTTCATTTTATACAGGGCAAGCTTTCTCAACCTATTATTATTCATTGGATGGTTGAATTAGAACTTGCCTTATCCCAACTAGCATAGTCAGAAATGATGGATGACACCAGGATGAAGACAACTGATGGAAAAGGAGTCTGGCCTTTCTATCCTATTGGTTTTCTCCAAATACAATTTGAAACACCATGAAATTCCAATTCAAAACAATCTAAACAACAACAACAACAAAAGAAAAGAATGAGAGCCAACAGAATAATCTGCAAAGAAGAATAAAACAGAAAATGTAATTGCAGCTGAAAGTTGCTGCAAACAAGGTCAACTTAATTTGACATCTAGAAAAAAAATTAATGATGATGCCAAGCAAGTTTGCTTGAAGAAGGCATAACAGTGACATTCTCAATGCTGCCTCTGATAACTGGATGTAGCAAATGCTTTCCACTGTAGGTGAAGTGTGAAAGCATAATCAACTTATAATTGGTTATCATTATTCAGAGACGGGCCATTTTGACATGAGATAGGAAAGGTCAAGCAGTACTCTTTGGTTTCCTGGGATAAGCCATGAGTAAATAATTAACGTCTGAAATCACTATAAAGAGATCTCAATAAGCATGTAGGGAAAATATCAAATTAATAAATTTCTGCTCCTTTCATCTTATTAAGGTCCAGCCTTGGCAAGAGTCAATTAATGTAAAGTTGTTGTTTTGGAAAGTTTTTACAATGTTAAACTTGTTTTGTCTATTTCATACATCCCAATACAGGGAATATTATATAGGCCTCCTAAAGTCAAAGCTTTGCAGTTCTCTTAATCTAATCTTTCAAAAAGCAAAATTAAGGCACTTCAAGATACCTTCATTTCATAGGAGATAACTAAGCTATACTTTTACTGAAATCAGCTACAGTTAAATATGGTTAGCTTGCTAAACGTTACAGGTTTTCCCCAGGGAATTTTATTTATTTTTTCACAACATGTAAAACTCCTCTTTGTTCCTCATTTCCCTGGTGTCTCTGATTTTTGTTATTGTTGTTGTTGTTTGCTCAAAGGACCAATCCTGTGACTTCTTTGTTTCTTGCATTTAATGTCTGCTTCCACTTCTGAAAACAATAAAGAAGCAAACTTTTTGGCAACACCCATACTCTCAATCATGGTGCTGGCTTTCCATCAGGCAACACAATACAAGCCCAGAAACATAATTACCACAGTTGTATTAACTGACAGTCCGGGTGGCAGGTGTCTGCCAAAAATATGGTGCTGGCATAATGGCTCTAGGGATGCAGAAAGTATATGGGTGGTGGTGGTAGGGGGGAGAGAACAGCAGCATTAGCAATAATTTTGTTTTGAGAATACAACAGAAAATCTCTAGCTGAAGTGTATGTGTGAATTTATATCAAGCAACCCAAGATAAATCATAAATGTATATCAGCATTTGAAATTGCACTTGGAAAACTAGAGTAAATTATACAAAACAAAGAAAAATGATGGTGCACACAATTTAAAAGGCATCCAGTGAAATACTATATATTCACACAATTCATTTGAAAATATCTTGAGAGAATACAAATTGAAGGAAACAAGGACAAATAAATAGGCTGCTAGTAAGGTAGGCTCCCATACAACTTTATCAAAGTATTCTGATAACCTTGGATCGAGGCTCAACAAGACAAAAAGCTTAGACGTTCTTCACTTAAATCTTAAATGGATGTGACTTCAGATTATCTTTCATTCCATGCTAGTTGAAGTTCAATACATCTGGAGGAGACCAGTTTCAGAAAGGCCGATTCATATTGGCCAACAATGGATCTTCTGGGATTTAGGCAAGGTTCTGTTTAAGAATCGCAGCCACATGTGTAAGAATTTTCTTCATGCGAAGTACAGAATTTTCTTTAAGCTACGATTCTTCACTGTCTTACATATTCTGTAAATATTATATAAAGTGCAAGGAATAAATTTTAAAACATAAGGAAAGCAGCTTGCCTCATCAGTAGCTAAAAAAAACCTTCAGTGTAATTTTCCCTTATCCCAGGCAATCTTACCAAGCTGTCTCAGTAGTGTTGCCAAAACCTAATATATACCTGGGCCCAAACCCCTGATTCACCAATAAAGCCACTGATGGCTCATCCCGTATGAATGGCAGAAAAATTGAGCTGAATGTTAAGAGACAAAAAAGTGATCATGCGGATGATCTTAAAGATCTTAGGAATTCTAAACCACCCAGAGTCATTGATTAAGATGGGTGGCTATAGAAATTGAATGAATGAATGAATGAATGAATGAATGAATGAATGATCAATCAATCTTGGGAATGGAGATTTGATTTTAAGATTTGGTTTTGGCCATGACACAAGCATAAGCCAGCCTGCCTTATAATCAAATCAGTGTTGATTAGCACCAGCCAAATTAAGGTCACAGTTTGTAAGGAAGCCCTTGCGGCTGGATGGAGCTTAATGAGTACTAACTGAAGGATGATCAGGTACTTACAGCCGCTTCTATAAAGATCTCTGCTTAGGAGTATAACTTGGGAAATTGTATAACTGATCTCTTGTTCTTTTGGTTTGCATGGCAGACTTTTGTAGTGAATTCTAGATACCTTGATTTTCTGTATGCATGTGTGCATGTATATCATGCCCACATGTGCGAATGTGGTATTTCCCCAAAGATGCAAGTTGCTGGAGACAAATATGGTATTTTGGTACTTGTTAATTTAGTAAAAGGTTTTTCATGCAGAAACCTCTAGCAATTTCTTCATAATTGCTATACATTATGAAAATGGGGGGGGGATCATGAAGATAATAAAGAATGGATACAATCAATTTATGGTCTATAATACAGATCATGGTAGTGCCAAGTATTGTGCAGCCAATTAATGCAAGGTTTCTCATACCTATAACTCTGTTGATTATCTTAATAGCATTCCAATTTTTTATTGTATTTACTGATGTAAGTACATTGTCCATAATAAGGTCTGGTTGATGGATTCATACAGTTAATTTTAAGATCACCTTGCTTAATCTATTCTTGAACTGGCTCAGTTGGATGGAGGTCTAAACATTCAAACACAGTGGCTCTATTCTTTCACTTAATAATATGTCAAAATGTCCCTTTGAAAATGAAGGTGAATTAATTTGGGAAGGTTAACTACAATATAAACTGTGTTCTGTTCTTTGCATTGTGAAAATAGTAAACCAGGAAGAAAGTAGTAGAATTGGATCCATTTTTTAAGACTGGCATACTCAAATCTATACTCCAAATTTGAGGCAACTGTCAAATGACACAAATACATGTAATTAAATATGCTCTCAAATGAGACTGTCTGCCTGTAAAGATCAGGTGTTTGTTCAATGGGAATGGAATCATCTGGAAGATTGAAGGATCTCATAAAATGCATCCAAAGCTCTCAATAATCTCCATGGTTTATTTTATAAATGCTATCAACACTGGATCACCCTAATAGCCACTGAATGCATGCGGCTTGAACTGAGAATCTGTATTTTGAGCCAGTGACAACGCTGCCTTATTGTCTCTCTGAAATCTAACTTTATAAAAGCAAACTCTTAGCTTAGCAAAGCTAGGAGATTCTGTTTTCATCTGGTTCTCCAGAGGAGAAAGAAGCTATTACTGACATATGTAAGTGATTTAAGAAGATGTTGTCTATGCTGATAGGAAAACATTTAATTGCCTGGTGACTCAGGAAATGTTGGGGTTTTTTTCTTACTGAATGGCTATTTTGGAGAAACCAGAAAATTAAGCTTATCTTGCAGGATGAATGCTAATAACTATGTCAAGGTCTATAAAATAAGAAAGAGTAGTAGAATGTAAAAGAAAAAAGAAGAAAACATTCTGCATGGATTTTAACATTGTTTTATTTATATTCGGCATTTCTGTTCCAGCTAGCACTTAAGATAGCTAGCAAAAATGTATAAAACAACAGAGTATACAAAATGTAAAAACATGAATTAAAATGATGACTAAAATAGATACCAACATTAATAAAAAGTTTTACAGGTTTTGTAAATAAATAAATGTGTGTATGTGTGTATACAGTATATACACACAGATGTACTTGTCCTAGGTTATCTTAGTCAGGCTTAAGGGTCTGAGGCTGTAAAGCAGTGTTTCTCAACCTTGACAATTTTAAGGCATGTGGACTTCAACTCCCAGAATTCCACAGCCAGCGTTGCTGGCTGTGGAATTCTGGGAGTTGAAGTCCACATGCCTTAAAATTGTCAAGGTTGAGAAACACTGCTGTAAAGTTCAAAGTTTGCCTGACAAGGTTTTGGCATCCGATGCAGCTCTTTCAGCACAAGCTTGCTGCCTAGCTGCCACATTTTATTCCAGCTGTAATTTTCAACACATTTTTCAAGAGTAGAGCACATTACAGCAATCAGAACAGAATCTAATCAAGGTAAATTGGCTCTCCGTGGGCCACATTTGGCACCCTAAGTACAATTATGCAAAGGCACTTCTCACCATCGCTTCCATCTGCAAACCCAGTGACTATGGAGGGTGAAGGAACATTCCCTGAATTGGCAACTTTAAGGAAATGTTGGATTTCAGGGCCAGAATCTAGTTTATTATATTACTCCAGTCCAAAGGCACCTTGTCTAGAATTAAATTAATTTAACTTGTAAGCCACCCAGAGTCACCTTGTAAAGGAGATGGGCAACATAAAAATTTAATAAATAATAAAAAATAATAACTTCAGCTTAATATCTCTTGTCTGGACAAACTCCTACACAGTTTCCATGGGAAGATTTCAGAAGTGGTTTTCCCTTGCCTTCTTCCTAGGGCTGAGAGATAGTAAGTGACCCACGTCCTTCCAGCTGGCTTTTGCCTAAGGTAGGACTAGAACTCCCAGTCTTCCATTTTCTAGCCTGACGCCTTAACCTTTACCCCAAACTGGTTCTCTCTAATTCAGGGGTCTTCAAACTTGGTCCTTTTATGACTTGTGGACTTCAACTCTCAGAATTCCTTAGCCAGGCACATTGGCTGAGGAATTCTGGGAGTTGAAGTCCACAAGTCATAAAAGGGCCAAGTTTGAAGACCCCTGCTCTAATTGAACATGCACAATGTTCAAGAGTACTGATTACTTCTTTAAATTTGAATAGTAGAGAGCTATACAATTGTTCCAAAATTTCAGATGACCTCTGACAGTGCCATGTAGGTAGTGATTGGGAGATTACTTTGAATTTGTAAAAACACTATCTACAGAAGAACCAGAATCATTATTGATGATATCAAAAGTACCAACAGTAGAGCTGCACTCTTCTGTCCAAAGTCATCCACCCACAAAAGTAGCTAAAGCAATTTTAGTATATACCAGTGGTGGTGAACCTATGGCACGCATGCCAGAGGTGGCACTCGGAGCCCTCTCTGTGGGCACACGTACTGTTGCCCAGCCTTGCCTCCCTCCACGACCCCCTCCTCACCAGCAGCCCTCCTGGAGGAGAGTCACCCCAAGTGTGGCCCACACGGAGCTGCACAGCCAAGGACATGGCAGCCAGGCAGCATAGACAAGACTCTACCCTCACGGCCCATCCCGCACAGTTGATGCTGCGGGACATTTCTATTTCTATTTATTTAATTTTTATGCCGCCCTATTCCGGAGAACTCAGGGCGGCTCACAACATGATAGAAATTACATTAAATACATAAGTATATATAAAAAAACCTAAGTTAAAAAAGAAACCAATCATTCCACAAACATACACTGGCTAGGGGCAAGGTGTTAGCTGCCCCAGGCCTGCCGGCAAAAGTGTGTTTTAAGCAATTTACGAAAGGCGGAGAGGGTGGGGGCGACACGGATCTCCGGGGCAAGTTGGTTCCAGAGGGCCGGGGCCGCAACAGAGAAGGCTCTTTCCCTAGGCCCTGCCAGGCGACACTTTCTGGCTGACGGGACCTGGAGAAGGCCCACTCTGTGGGCCCTAACCGGCCGCTGGGATTCATGAGGCAGCAGACGGTCCCGTAAATGTGTGCAGAGGGTGTGGCCGCCGTGGCACTGCTGGGCTGCCTGGGCGATCTGCAGTGGGCACTGGAGGCGATGAGTGGTCCTGTGGGCAAGCGGGGAGGGGGTGGGTCAGGGGCAGGGGGTGGAGCGGGGGTGGGGTCAGTTTTTGGGCATTCGGTCTCTAAAAGGTTCGCCATCACTGGTATATATAGTCCCCCAGTAAAAAGGCTGCTAATAAGCAAGTAGTAGCCTTCATCTCATCAGACACACTGTGCTTATTCTTAAAATGTGAAAGCTGAAAAGAAGCCACGTTTTTTTAAAAAAAGTTATATACCAATGACCTACCCCAAAAATGAGATCCAAGTTAAAATGGAGCCAATTAACTTAATTCAAAAAGGATGGAGATTTATTCACAGCAAGCTCTAATGTAGAGAACAAATGTTATGTTCTCTTTTGGGACATCTGCTTGGCATCTTTCCACAATATCATAAGGGTTGCATAAATATAAAACTGAAAAATAATCAGTATAAATCTTACTAATGTTAAGATATTACATGTTTCTGACTTAATTTGGAAATTGAATATCAATGAAGATCCATCTTTGATGTTTATCTTCCACTGAATAGTAAGTGGAAAATGAGTGAGCCCCCTATTAATGAGGAAGAAAGCATATTTTTCCAATCAGTATTGATGTTCCAATTGTTTAAAATCATTCCTTTGCATTAATTAGTAATTTTCAATTAATATACTGTACAAAACTAGTATTTAAGCTTAAGCAAATATTATTTCAATATATTTGCTCATAAAATAATATGTTTCAATACTATGTTTCAAATTTTATGAAAATAAAGCCAGAGTTCAATATATTAATATAATGTAATGAACAAATGTTGGCTGTTGAAATGTATTGCTTTTATTTACAGGCTACTGGGTAGGCTGGCTAGGAAGCAGAGTATATTTTTCAGGCCTAAAATGTATACTTTTCCTTTCAGGATACATATTTTAAAGGTGTGCTTTTTTAAAGTGTATGATTCAAACCATCCATCTCTAAAATTAGAGATTGAGAAAGTTGTTAAATGGGAACCTTTCTCAAAATATTCAACAGGAAAAAAGATTTTAAATCTTTCCAAATCGTCAGCAAGGGAATTAGGACTAAAAGTTGTGTTTCCAATAATCTATGGGGAAAACTCAGGAAAAAAAGAAATGAGGAAAATTTGTTGTGAAACTGAAAGTATTTGAGAACTGTGTGCCATCATTTTTAACTGAGTAAAATATGCCTTAAAAGTAGGTTCCTAAAAATGTATTAGAAATGGATAGGATAGCCTTCTATAAAAGCTTCTTCATAAAGAATTGTTTGACATTAAACTCTATTATTAAACCCAAACATTTTACCTGCATACTTCAGTCCTAAAAGCATGAGACAATACTGGAAATATTATTATTGTTATCACTGAAATGGCTGTTCCAAACTTACTTTTTCACCTTCAGCTGCTTCATGGATATATATACATCCTTTGACCTATATTAGTTGCTCCCATAGCTGAGTAGCAGCTGAGTATGTAAACTGATTCCACTAACTGTATATATTAGATGAGAAAGGCTTCTAAATTCTGTGGAATTTGGTTCGTGACATCTTATTTACACCATGATGTTGCTGTTGTCAAGTGATGAACCACATGTGTAATTGTGCTACACTTTTCACACAGACTTTCATTTCACTGGAATAAAAAATATATAATTCGAACAGAGTAATGATATCTCCCATCTCTGGGAAATCCACAGATATAAGGATGCTTAAGACCATAATCCTAAACTCATTTAATAAAGAATATGTTTCATTATTTTTCATCAAATAAACAAGCTCCCAGAGAGCACCAGCAACAGCACAGTTCAGTCCTGAGCCACAAACATTGGAGGAGGGACAAGGGACTTCCCTGCAGCTGCTGCTGCATCCGCCCTACGGCCCCAAGCTTGATGGTCTTCCAAAGGGCGTAAGGACCTGATTCTGCCATTTTAACTGGGGATCAAAGAGTGATTGGGAATCCATGAACAGCTGTACAGTTTTTGAATGTCTATGGAGATTCTCAGTCATCCAGGTCACAGTTGTCCAAAAGAAGCTTTTTCACAAGGCAACTGAATTTTCTTGGTTTTTGGTTTTTTGTTTTTTTCTTTGAAGATGTTTCACTTCTCAGCCAAGAAGCTTCTTCAGCTCTGACTGGATGGTGGGGAATAGAAGGATTTCTATGCCTTGCAGACAGCTGGTCATTTGCATTCTTTCAGAGAGTCATTGATGCCACCTGGAGGTTTATCTGTGTCATCAGGGTCACCTGAGTAGTGCAAATGGGTGTGGAGCCTTCTTAGAACTGTTGAGTGGACTGTGTGGTATACTGAAGATAGGTGATGTCATATCCTTCCTCCTCTGTTGAGAGGGAGCTGTTCAATTTTGACATAGATGGCCTCTTTGACCCCTCTTTCAAACCAGCGGTCCTACTGTCCAAAATGTGGACTTTGCTGTCTTTGAAAGAGTGGCTTTTGTCTTTTAAATGCAGATGGGCTGCTGAATCTTGTCCTGATGGGTTTGTTCTCCTCTGTTGTGCCGTGAGTTTATGAAGTGTTTTTGAACGGCTGTGCTCTTCTGATGATTATACTGTAAGGGGTTTAATTTAATTGTTTTAATGTTTGCCTTGTCTTTATGGCTGTTTTGTTTTTGTTTTTTTAGTTTTGGGCAATAATGATTTGTAAACTGTCTAGAGTCACAAATGTGAGATGGGCAGCCATATAAATTTAATAAATAAATAAAATGCCCTTTTCTATTAGTCCTTACTTTCAAATAAGACAAGCCTAAGCTTGTGGCTGTAGAGGTAGTCTTTGACTTAGGACCAGTTACTTAGTGAGGATTCAGAGTTACAACAGACTCTTGCAAAGCTACTTATGACCTCGATTTGAACTTATGATGTCTGGATCCTTCCATAGTCATGTGACTATGACATTTTGGATGCTCAGCAACCAGCCCACATTTACAGTCATTTGATCACGTGAGGACAGTTTATGTTGTTTTCACTACAAAATTGACAATTACAAAGCCCACCCTGTAACAAACAATGGGTTTACTTAATGACCACAGCATCTGCTTAATGGCCATGGCATTCACTTAATAACTACAGGATTCACTTAATGACTACTGAGAAAAAGGTTGTAAAATCAGGTCTGATCACGTGATGACCCGCTTTACTACCATCACAACTTATGACCAAAACTGTGGGCTCAATTTTGATCATAAGTCAAGAATTCTCTGTATGCAGGTATGGTCCCTGAGTGGGATTTTTCAATTCTTCTCTTTCACTAAAGGCATAAGAGATATGCTCCCAGAGAGGCAACTATAACCTCATAGGTCTCTTAGCAAGGGCTGTGAAAAAGGTCCAGAACTAGGACCTTTTTGATGTCCGAGAGGACCAAAAATAAAGAATTGCCCAATCTAGCTGGATCCACCAAATCTATAGTGATCCTGTTCTTCAGAGAATGGGAGGGGCAAGGGGAAAAGGCTGTTGATAGGGTTTATTTCTCTCCAGCTGGAAGTAGCTAAAGGGGAAAGAAAGAAAGAAAGAAAGAAAGAAAGAAAGAAAGAAAGAAAGAAAGAAAGAAAGAAAGAAAGAAAGAAAGAAAGAAAGAAAGGGAAGCTGTGCTGCTTTCATCTTTTGCCCTATCAAAATGACCTAGAAATGCATAGCAACATGATTCCTTTTTCTCACTCTTTTCCCCTTCGCTAGAAACGCTCTGATTACAATGACTTACACCTGCAGAGGGACAAATATATTTACCACAATGCCGCCAATTCACTGAGCTATTGGCTAGTTGCAATTGCAGTTATTTGGATAAAAGGGCAGCTCTCCAGTTGTGATTGGTAAGAATGTTTATATTTTTCTATAACCAGAAAAAAATAAGAAAGCCCCTTACATAATGCTCCCAGTGCCAGTTAAATTTCCATTGCCAGCCAATTCATAATGGAGTATGAGTATGACTAGGAAAAGCCACACGGGGCCATTTCCATGGGAAAACAGCAAGACTTTATATTTAAATGAACCATCTCCTCTTCAACATAAGAGTTTTTTTCCGTCCCTGTGGCCATTGGTAATCCAAGCCCATTCCTGGGAGGAACCAACATTTCTTTTGCAGTGTTGGCCTGGGTCTCCAATGGCACTGCAATTTAGACAGTAACATGCCGAGCACATGATTAATGAAGCCGTGAACTGAGAAGAGGACAGCTGCTGGATCACAAAGAACTGCTTTGTGTGCATGTTGCTGCATGCACGACAAACTCCACAAACTGATAATTTGTTAATTAGATGAATCTCTGCCTGTGTAATGTTAATGTAAACTTCAGCTGAAACAGTGCTCAAAATCAGGGAGATTTTCACCAAAGCAAAACAAACCCCACTCCCCAAGGAGTGATTTCCTCCATTTCTCTCCTTCAGGAAGCTGTTTTGTTTTCCCACGCACAAAATTGCATGCTTTGTTGCTACAAACTGTTTCAGTTCCAATCAAACTCAGAAGGGTTACAACACGGTATAGTCTGGCATGCTTAAAAGGCAAAGAAATAATTCTGTGAAAGAAGTAGATAAAAAGCCCTTTGAACTGTGAAGGCAGTGACATCTGTAACCAACAGTGATGATGCCAAAATGATGAAACGCATGCAACAACAGCATTGGCCAAATGCTGCAACCACACACTTATCTTACAATGTTTGATGCCAGGCGATAAATAAGTTGGGGTATATGTGATGATATCATCATTCATGTGGCATTATCTGCCACCTTATCCCCCACCGCAGAAAACTCCCCATAATTTATTTATTTATTTATTTTAAAAGATTTTTAAAATCCTGCCTCAAGGTGGTAAACATTATTTTATTATTTATTAAATTTTTATACCGCCCGTCTCCCCTACAAGGTGCCCTTAGATAGCTGCTAGTCCTTCTATTTTCCTCACAACAACAACCACGTGGGATGAGTTGCGCTGAGAGAAAGTGACTGGTCTAAAGTCACCCAGCCAGTTTTTCATGTCTAAGGTGGAACAAAAACTCATAGTTTTCTAATTTCCAGCCTGGAGCTTTAACCATTAGACCCAACTGGCTCTTTTATTTGTAATTATTATTAGTCGTATCTTAATTATTTACTCAATTTATATAGCTGCCCATCCCACCTCTAGGTGCCTTACAATAAAAAGAAACTCCCCTCAAAACACATAATATAAACTGAAACAAAATCACATAGAAGCTAGGCATGATCTAAGCTATCATCCATACAATCCAGACATGAGCTCTAACCCATGCCCAAGGCTCACAAAACCAGGTTTCAAGGCTGTATGAAAGGCCCACAGGGACATCTAATCTCCGATCTCTTCCCATCCCAATCAAGTAATTAAAAAACTAAATAAAACAGAATCAGAAATGAACACATACGAGATTTCTGGAAGCAAATTTAGGTGTCCTCAAGCAAATAATAAAAACAGCCCAAAACCACAAATCTGCCTATTTGCTACAGCAGACCCATGCAAAATCCCCTTGTTTCTTTATGCTTGTCACCCGATGGGCCCACGTCTTCCTATGTGCACCCAACTGAGGCACAAACACACCTAAGATAAGATCTCTTTTCTGCCATGTTTATTTGTCCATTGTCATGGTAATGGATTTTTCCTCTTTCCATCAAGGCTATCCTTTCTGTTCTCTACTCTGGCAGAGACTGAGGACAGAGAGGTAATACTGGCAGAATAGAGACCCCCCAATGGGGACAACATTTTTCATATCAGTACTGTATAGTTTCCCCTGCAAGTCCTGCTGTGCTGCCTCTTCATGGCAAGAGGTGTCCTGGGAAGGATGAGCAAAGAATGCTGGGAGTATATGCCAAGAGTATATATTCCCAGCAAGGTGTAAAAGTCATTTCAGCTGGCCAGCTAAAGCAAGCAGGCAATCATTTTCTACTGACTTAGGGTTAATACTTCAACTCAGCAGTGGGTCAACCCAGCATTAAGATCAACCCAGCATTAAGATTCCTGTAGAACGCTTTCTGATAATCTTCAAGTGAACACAGCTTTGCAAATCTAGCAATGAGGAGGGAGCTGCACAAAGTGGTCTCTAAATCTCTAAGTGTAATTTCAGCAGGCATTACAAATTGAAATTCCAGCACAGGAATATAGGCACGGTTAGATTTACAACTTTTCTCAAATTACTCACTCCAATAAAAGACAGCAGTAGAGATTTTTCCGTGATCATTTTCCTATTTTTCAGGCAGGGTGCGAAAATCACACCAATATCATAAAGAAACTCATGATTTGTTGAATCGTGGTGACATTTTAAAAAGGAATCGTTCTGCATTCCTCTCCAAGCAGCTTTTGAAAGTGTTGGTGTGACTTAGGCAGCTCCACAAAAGTCTACTCTGTTTTACTGACCATTATAGTGAATAGGGTAGTAATTTGATTGATCCTTTATGAATATTTTTAAAGCAATCAAAATTAAGAAGGGTTAATAGATCATGAGGGGCTAAGAGTCAGTTCCGTTGGATTTGTAACTATGAGACTTAGAGCTATTCTTTTTTGTATTTCTGACTTATTAATCGGGCTTTCACACCATGCCTAGATTTCCTAGCATGATGGTAGCCCTGTAACTATTTGAAATGAATTTGTCTTTTCATTTTCGTAAGAATTAGCTTTTGGTTTTGCAAGGGTGCCTTTAAACAATCAACCAGAGCAATAAAAATTCTATACCAATCAATTCCATAAATGCTGAATGCAGGAATGCTACTTCTAGAATTACTGATGTTAAGTTTTGTTTCAGTCAAATAAGTACAAATAATCCTCAACTTACAACCAAACTTGAGCTCAAAATTTCCATTGCTAAGCAAGACAGTTGTTAAGTGAGTTTTGCTCCATTTCTTGCCAGTTATTAAGTGAATCACTGCAGTTGTTAAGTAAGTAACATGATTGTTAAATGAATTTTTGCTTGTCAGAAGCTCACAAAAGGTGTTCACAATATCCCTGGACACTGCAACCATCATAAATACACGCCAGTTCCCAAGTGTTCAAGTTTTGATCATGTGACCATGGGCATGCTGCAACGGTCACGTGTGTGAAAAATGGGTGTAAGTCACTGTTTCCAGTGTCACTGTAACTTTGAGCGGTCACTAAACAAATGAACGTAAGTCAAGGACTACTTGTGGTGGTGGTAGCATTGGGTCAGATGCAAATGCGCTGGTATCGATGTTTAGATCACGATGTCATTTGTGTGGCACTTTTTATTTTGATTTTATGACCTGCTGTTTTCCTCCTGCCAACATCCTATCAACAGACAACTGAGTGGGCAAAGCAGGATTCAGATATTCCTTTTATATTTATATCTCCATATAAATGTGATGTCTTTTTTAATCTCTAAAAGGCAACCTTATAGACATGCAAAGGACGTGTTATAAAACTGAAACAAGAGTAATCGCCAAGATCACTCCAGACCTCACACTGGCCTGTGAATGTGAATAAGTAATATCAGAAAGCCCCCATTCTCTCTTTTTCCTTTATGAATATGCACCAAAATCTGCTGCTTTTATGTGCAGAAGCTTAGCCAAACCCTAGCTGTGCTTGTGAACAAAACAATTTATCAGATCCCTGCAGCTGTCGCTCTTTAGTGACCTGAGAGAGACAAAATCCTCTAGAGGGGTGAAGTTAGGATGAGAGATGTCTGATCAGATGAGTCAGCTCAGTGGGTGACAGACTATTTAAGATGAGGTTGGGTACCCCTCTACCTAGGAACTGCCTTTATATGCGGAATATCTAGAAGCTTGCCACCTGAATGCAAAGAGTTTGTGGAATTGTATGAATATTTCAGGGCACATACATTTAAATAAAATACATATTTTCTGTGTCAGAGGTGCATTTACATCATTTTTTAAAAATTCTAATGCAAGGGAGTAAATGTTTCAATGTGCTGGCTAAATATTTCATTGCATCATAAATATCCAATGTGTCTATAATGGTGGCTAGGTAACTAAATATTTGATTTTGTGCCAGCTGTAACAGCCTTGTGTATGAAAAAGTGTTTTCATCATGATGACCCAATTATGAACACAATGAAATCTCCTACAATAATTCAAGAGATGAGCGAACCACGGACATATCAGTGTAATGGATGATTCTGACAGTATTTGAAACAAAGTGGCTCCTGTATTTTCCCTCTGGGTACTTTCTATGATTCCATAAAACCATTAGGGTTGTAATCTTTCATTAGACATGTGAGGGATTGGGGTATTTTCAACTGGTTGGTCAGTGGAAGATCTGGAGTCCCCATAAGATAAGAAGTTAAATTATAAGGTGGAAAATTCTACTGTAAATTTCTATTCACTCATGCAGTGATTCCTCAATATGACACACTGTTCTAAGCATTAATATACTATGCTTTATTTGCTTGGGCTTAGAATGTAATGCATCCATCTTTCACAATGACTTGAGCACAACCAGGACTCTCCAAGTAAATGAGAATTCCTATGAAATGATGGCCCTAGTAATGCAGAGATTGCAATCCATTTACAAGTTAACAGAATCCATAACTCCCTTCAAACGCAGCTTGAAATGGTTAGAACGCACATGCTTTCCCTATATTTATCTCTCACAAGAGAAGGTTAATGTTCATCTTGGGTTCAAGAACCCACACTGCTATTTTGCTAATAGAGAAGCAATCAAAGAGGCAGGAAAATAACACAGGGGTACCCAACCCCCTGGCCACAGCCCATTACTGGACCTTGAGCCTTTTGGAACTGGGCTGCAGAAGTGGAAGGGAAGCAAGTACATGCATATTGTATTTGCATGAGTGGCGGGCATGCATGCCCGCCACTCACACAATTGGAGCTGCATGCATGCTTGCCCGCCACACACACAGAACCATCCTCTCTCTCTCCCCCCACCCACCCTGGGCTAGTCTGCAAAGCCAGAAAGGTTGGGGAACTCTGACTTGGGATATTGCATAACCTAGAATGCATCAGATCATACGGTAATTTTCTACCACAACTTGAAGTCCAAAAAAGAAGACACAATTGCATATTGATTTGAATACCAGTCTTTGCTTACCGGTCATTCATTCAGTGACTGTTTGAAATTATGAGGGTGCTGAAAAAAAAGAGGCTTATAACCGTTCCTAAGAATTCAGTTCCCTTTCAGACACAAGGCCAGTTTGTTTGGAATTCCAAGGAAAAAGATTGCTGAAGAACATCAGAAAATCACTTAGAGGCCAAGTTCCCTTGCAGATTGCCAGCCAGCCCACCTTCAACTGCGTCTACCCCAATAGTTCCAAGATTATTTCCATAATTTTTGCCCTAAAAATGGACACATGCTGAGTCAACTTGAGGCAATTTTCACCCTTCAGCAAATGCTTTCTGAATCAGCTTTTCAGATAGTCATCAGTCAAAAAATGCAAACAGCTGGATACTTCTGAAAACAAATCCGTATATTGAATATCATCTGCTGGGTATTTACATTTGCAACAACAACAACCTTTTACTCCTTTTATAGAAATGTGTTATAAGCACAAACTTGCCTTTGTTTTGTCTTTTTCACACCATGTTCAGTTGGTTCTCTGTGTTTAAGACTATCCAGTTTTAAAATGTTACAGCTACAATGGATTTATTTTTGTTTTCTTCGGCAGAAGGAGCATAAGAGAGTAGGAGAAGCTGGGATTTGTTAAAAGGGGAAAAAATCATGGCTGTATATGAATCAGACAAAGGGTAAAATGAAGTCAGAGGCTGTTTTTTTAATTATTCAGATGTTCAGCTGCAAGAGGTAGGATAGTTTTAGTCATGTCATAGTTAAGAAACAAGCTGGCCCAGTCACAGAGAATAGGGAAAGATTGCAAATCCAACCCAACATTTTGAGTTATACTAATATTTAAATCATGCTTTACAGCAAGCTTGTTGAAAAGCATCGACGTTGCCCTGTAGTTTTCTCTCCAAGGTTCAGACACACACAGAGCACCCAAAGATTAAGTCTAATGCAGAATAATCTGTCCTGTAGCATGGTGAACATCAAGGAGATTTAGTTACCTCAGTGGGGGAAGAAAATAAAGGCCTGTGGCCAGAAATATCACACAGATGCAACTGTTTGAAAATCTGCTGCACCCTGGGATTTCTCACTTCCACTCCCCCCCCTCCTCCTTTACAACCATTTAAGAACAGATGAAGTGATTTCAGCATGAGGCCTTGCTGAGGTATAAAGGGTCAGTATGAATGTGCCAGGCTCTCTGTGAATTACCTATTGCACCTCATAGCTTAGAAAGCAGCTGACAATGTTGGAAATGAAACACTATTGATTTTTTTTTCCTGAGCAATAGGATTTTGGTCAAACTCTTGTGTTTCTTTTCCATTTTTTTAAGCCAATGTATTAATAGCTTAGCTAAACATTATCAGCTTCTCTAAAGGAGTGGTGGCCTCTGCTTCTGCCCGCAAGATATATTAGTTTCAGAACTGACTCTCTCACTTGAAGGGGGGGGGGCTCCGTCTGAAACTGGGCCTCCAACTCCAGAATCTGGTCCCAACAGCATCAGGCAATACAGCAGATGAAATAACAAGAGTGTTCTAGAATAGTCGAAACATATTCTTTTGTTCACCAAACCACAACAATCTATACTGGGAGGCCATCCAGTTCAGTGAATGTGACTTGCAAGACAGTAATATATCCCATTTGAGGTAGATTTTTATCTCTTCTCAAGAAAAGTCGCAATAAAAGTTCAGGTAAATAGGAGTGAGACAAATTTTGCATGTCATTTTAAAAAGTTACATGCCTAAAAGAATATGTTGCCTGGCATACTAATTCCAAATGCAATATTTTAAAATGTCTATACTTAAGTTGCCTTACACATATCTGGGAGCAAGCCCCATCCAGTTAACTCCATTGATTTTCTTTAAAAAAAAAAAGATTTTGCTTCGTTTAATTCTATCGTATTTCAACAGAAAATAATGGGAGCTCAACATAATTTCCCCTTTATATATTTCTTTGTTTTGCATCCCAGGAACATAAGAGTAAATAGAATGCCAATCTATACTAATTGCTACTAGCCAACCTAGTGCAGAAGGCACCACAAAGTCTTGGGATGGGGAAAAAAGTAACAAATTAATTAATCATTAACAAGCATAATATCTTATTATAAAGATATTTATAATATAAAACCCACCCTTTTCCCAGTAGAGATCCTTTCAAACCCTGGAGTGGTCCTTTTACTGAGAAAAAGAGAGATAACCTCTCTGATCATATCCTTAGCATATCAGCCTGAAGATAAGAGAAGCCACATAGACATAAATTTAATAGGCTGTACATGGACTTTCCATTCCTATTGTCTGTCTGTCTGTCTGACTGCCTGTCTAGACATACACCCACTCACCCACACATACAGGATAGGAGGGAGAAAACTGGCTGGGTGACTTTGGGCCAGTCATTCTTTTTCAGCCCATAAAGGCAACAATTCCTGTCAGGCAACAATTCCTGTCATAACCAACAGATCAACACTCCCTTGGTCCAAAATAAAGCAGACCCTGCACATGCAGAAGACAAAAAAAAGAAAAAAAAAAGACAGCCAGAATGATAGAATTGAACTCCAGCTTTGATCATTGTAGTCACAATCTTTCCTTTTAACTATACCCTCTGGACACTCCTGATTGAAAGAACTGTGAAAAGAATTTCTGAGTAGAATGGGAGATTAATAAGTGAACTTCCAAAGAGAGTGAGAGATGGACAAGAACAATTCTAAGGAACCATCGGGGAAAATCTGAATAAAATCTAAGCAGCTGAATAGTCTTTCCTTTGGCTTTCTGACAGTATCATACAGATTTCAAGGGAACAGAGGCCTACCGTGAAATATTTTATAGAAAAAACCCCAGATTTGTTTAAGAACAGTGGATCGTTTAATTCTGGATTTTACTTTCTGCTATTTAAAAACTTGTTTATTTTTTTAGTCTCTGCATTTCTTTTATTTCTTGTTTTTTTCTCTTTCTTAAATATATATTCTAGTTTATATCCCATTAAATTATTTCTTTATTTCTTTTTCATAGTAGTAAGCATGCTTAAAGTTATTTGATTTCTTGGGTCTCCAGAGAAAAAAATGGGGGAAACACATTATCAAAGAAACACCATATAACAAACATGGATGCATACCTATATAATAGCTGAATATGATAATTTATAGGCACAGATGCAAATTTGGAACTAATAAACAATATTTAAGAATCCCATATTTTTTACTATGGGGGCACTTCATCAGGTGAGCCTTCTATGTAAGAACCTTTTTAATGTGTTTTTTCAAAATCTTTAAATAAATTGGTTGGAGAGCCTTCAAACAAAGTATTGTCTCTAAAAAGCAGGGCACATTTTCTGTTTATGAAAAAAAGTCTGTAAAAATATTATAATTTGACTCAGACCCATTACACAGTACTATTAAAAATGCTGCGTCAAACTATTTATATATCATATGGGATAAATTGATTATGTATAATAGTACTATATAAAATGTATTAAAATTATTAATAAATGATTTATTAAAATGATTAAATGATTAAAAAGTATTCTATTATTTAAAAAATAGCAAATGGAAGATATTTCATCAAATGTGAGCAAAAAATATACATGCATACATACATACATACATTCTAAGGATAATCTATGTAACTATTTAAAGGAGAAGAGGTATGTGGATAGCCATAATGGCTATAATTTAGCAGAATAGTATAAATTGGAAAAAGAGGAGAGAAGCAGAGAAAAATTCAGTTACCTTCAAAACACTTTCCTGAGCTGAACAATGTTAGTTAGTAGAATTTTGTGGAAATAATGGGGCTCTGTGGAAATTACACCCCTATACTTTCTCTCTCATGCACATTTACCAGATTGATAAAGCAATGTGAAGAATAACTTTGAATTTGCCCCCCCCAAAAGTGATTGAATAACTTACAATTATAAAGTAAGGGCAATTTACTGGACCATCTACTGGATTTTGTGGACTTTACATTTTCTCTGACTTTCAGGGAAAAAAATCACCTCAGAATGACTTCATATTGAAGTCAATATGAAAATATATTGGCTAACAGATATGCAGGAATGCAACATTAAAAGGAACCCAAGCATTTTATCTTCTATATTGGCATACACCAGGGCTTTTCAACCTTTTCACCCATTGTATTACTTTTCGGATAAAGCCATATCCGAGTACCACCACTCGCCCAGCAAGGTATCAAAAACTTGACCCAAAAAAACAAGGAAAAAATGAGAAAGTACAGGTAGTCCTCGACTTACAACAATTCACTTAGTGACTGTTTGAAGTTACAATGGCACTAAAAAAAGTAAATTATGATCATTTTTCACATTTATGACTGTTACAGCATCCCCAGGGTCATGTGATTTACATTCGGATGCTTGGCAACTGATTCATACTTATGATGTTCACAGTGTTCCAGGATCATGTGATCAATGGCCGGGGGGCATGGCCAGCTGATCACTCAGGCTTCAGGATGCCTGTGGGGGGGAATCCATGGGTCTCTGGGATGGGACTGGGGTGGGTGCCTGCCTCCGTTCCCTTCCTTCTCTCCCATTGTCCCTTCTTTCTTTTCCTTCACCTCCCTTAGTCTCTTCCTCCTTCCCTCCGTCTCTCCCATTGTCCCTTCCTTCTTTCCTTCCTTTCTTTCACCTCCCTCTTTGTCCCTCCTTCCCTCCCTCTCTCCCATTGTCCCTTCATTCCTTCTTTCCTTCCTTTCCTTCATCTCCCTTTGTCCCTTCTTCCTTGTCTCCCTCTCTCCCATTGTCCCTTCCTTCCTTCTTTCCTTCCTTTCCTTCACCTCCCTCTTAGTCTCTTCCTCCTTCCCTCCCTCTTTCCCACTGTCCCTTCCTTCCTTCCCTCTTTGTCCCTTCCTTCCTTCCCTCTTAGTCTCTTCCTCCTTCCCTCCCTCTCTCCCATTGTCCCTTCCTTCCTTCTCTCCCTCTCTCCCATTGTCCCTTTCTTCCTTCTTTCCTTCCTTTCCTTCACCTCCCTTTGTCCCTTCCTCCTTCTCTCCCTCTCTCCCATTGTCCCTTTCTTCCTTCTTTCCTTCCTTTCCTTCACCTCCCTCTTAGTCTTTTCCTCCTTCCCTCCCTCTTTCCCATTGTCCCTTCCTTCCTTCCCTCCCTCCCTTCCATTGTTCCTTCCTTCCTTCCCTCTCTCATTGGCCCTTCCTTCCCTCCCTCTTTGTCCCTTCCTTCCTCCCCCCCTCTGTGTACAGGAAGGGACAAGGGGAGGGGGACAGGTTGCCAGTGTGGCTGGTGGCTGTGCTGCCAGTGGCCATGGTGACATGCCAAACCTGCCTGTGCACAGGCAGAGGCAGAGGAGAGCTCCGCCCAGCTCACTTGCTCACACTTTGCCAGAAAACATGCCGCTTGCTAAGTTAGCAGAAGCGCCAGGATCAGCATCAGGCTATAGGAGATTCGTGCTTCTGATAAATTAGCAAGCAGCATGTTTTCCAGCAAAGCGTGAGCAATGAGCTGGGCAGGAGCCCAGGATAGCAGCTACAGCTGATCTGCACTTCTGGACTGCTCTGCAGTCAAGGGGCATGTTTTTCAGCAAAGCATGAGCAATGAGCTGGGCAGGAGCCTGTCTCCTATCAGGCCAGTGCTTGTGGTGAAGTAAGAGGAGGGAGGGGAAGGGCCATACAGATCCCGCTGACCTGCATGCACGAGAAGTCAATCCGGTTGCTGCACAATGGGTCCCTGGGGAGGGCGGGGCCTTGCTCTGCACCTGTGGTCTTCACGCGCGCCCTGCAGGGCACATTCAGTAGGGTTTGTGGAGGCTGCCACCAAGCAGCATGTTTTCCACAAACAAGTGAGCTGGGAAAGAGCAGGGGGGGAGGAAGGCGATGCCGTGAGGGGGAGGAAGGCGACGCCGCGTACCACCAGCCAGGTGGTCGTGTACCACCAGTGGTACGTGTACCACCAATTGAAAAGCCCTGGCATAGACTATATTAATCCAACATTTTTAAAATACAGATAGTATGCATGAATTTTTACACATGTCAATTCCCTAAATGTATTAGGAAATGTATTCTATGAAGCAGTGTTTTAAGGTTAATCTTTTAACAATAAATAGCTTCAGTGCTAACTCTCTACAGTGCTTTAAGGCTGTTTAAGGATGGGATGAAAAAAGACGTATCATATTGGAACTGGATATCTTGAAAAATTCTATTTAATATTATATGCTTGTTTGTCACTGACAGTTTTTCAAGTGTAATTTGTTCCACCAATTTGCACATCAGCTTTTTTTTTTGAAGCCTTTATGCATCTGTAAGGACATGAACACATTTGTATACATTTTTCTACACAATTTCTCCTACTGTGCTCCTTTTGTGCATATATAACATGTATCAATTTCCATAATACACAGTTACTTGAACATATGTTGTAATCAGCAAGCAACATTACAAAAAGCAGAGAAGCATGGAAACAAAATATAACTGTATTTCTAAAAACAACCCCAGGCTTCTGGTTTATACCACTTTAAATACCATAGATGTAGGCAAGTAAAGATTGAATAGAACGTTGTTTCAGGAAAAAGAAAGCAGATAAGGCTGCCTGTTCTCCATGGTCCAAAACAACCTAGAAGTTCTTACATGAGGGTGTCAACACATCTGTGGCTGTTTCTGAAATCATCACGTGTACATTACCAAGTCCACGCACCAAGAAAATTCTAAATACAGGGATCCCATAGCAGAGTCTTCTCACTGATGGCACTTGGCTTATGGAATGAATTGATCTTGTATGTAATATCCTTCCTCCCTTATAAATTTCCATTTGGAAATAAAAATATGGTTCTGGGACAACTAATTTGGGGGATCTGGGGGATCCACCCATGTTGGGCAGTGCCACTAAAATGCACATTACTGAACAATGTTGGATTTTTAATCCTCTGAATTTTTCTCTATACTCTGAACTTTTGGGAGTCGCTTTTGGGGGAAATATTATTAAATACTTTTTAGACAAGCATGCCATGGAGCTGTGTGCATTTTTTAAAAAAGCAATATAATAATTCCTCCACAGGAGAGTGAAGAGGGCTGTCCTGGACAATTAATTTGTCTAGAAAAGACACCATCCCCAATGCACTCTGAAAAATTCAGAAACAAACATCTGTCTTTTAAAGTCTGATTAGGACCAAAAGCTTTGTATGGTCTCAAAGCATAGACTGTCTGGCTATTTTTAAACATTCAGCCTTAAAAAATAGCTGAGGAAACTGATGGGATGTTGAAACTCTTATAACAACATCAGAACGAAGTCACTATTTTTGTAAATAATGTTTTACAGAAATTTCAGGTTAGGAGAAATTTAAAAAGATTGCACTTAGTTTTGCAATAATAATAAAAAAGGTTGCAGTTAGTTTTAACACAAGCACTGCAAGCCCATATTTCATGCAGGCATAATTTTATGGAAACATTAAGAAAGAATAACAGGTATCATTATGGCCAGTATATAAAAAGAAAGCTTTCTTCAAACTAGTGTTAATATAAAGGGTTACAGCAAATTGTTGGGTAGCCATGTCTGGTACGTGTACTGGTACTTAAATTTACTGATATTTTGACAATTTTTTAAATCAACTGATGGTGGAAATTGCCTGGACTATTACCTAAACGCCTCAACACCAGACAACACTTTGCTAGAATAAAATATGTGCATTCTACTTCATAGTGGCCTGCTTGCCAAATGGTGGTAGTGAGTTTCACTTCACAAAACTTGCTTCCCCCCAGCAGAGGTATGTACAACCCTTGCGCTCTTGGCTTCTCATAAGCAAGTAAAAGCTATCTTATTCCATTGGGCTTTTGAACCTAGCTAAATGGGAACACTATAATAGCTTTCGTCATATTCTTATTCTAACAGTTTTAATTAGTTGTTGCTGTTCTTTCGCTGTCTGATGCTCAGAGTCCATTGGGAATGGGGTAGCTTAGCAAAGTTGTAAAAATAAATAAGGGCATAAATATCTTTTAGTCTGGTCAGCTAAACTGGAAAAACTATGTAATGTAGATCTAAAACTCCATTTGGAAGCAGTTTCAGCAGTTTGGAGGTGTATGAACACGTATATATAAGATTCAGTTTGCAAACTGCAGTTATCCTTCATAATCAATGCCCCCTCCCAATCATTTTTAAACATTTGGTTTCTTGGAAAATATCTACCACTTTTTTTTTTCCTAGTGAAATTCATGTGAGGGAAATATAGATCCCTTCCTTCGCTTAGCTACAAAATGTCTTTCATCCAATGATAACATCTCCAAGGAAAGGGCTTCTCAAGACTTTGAGTCCTATCTTAAAGCAGCAGTGAGCATTGGTGGTGGGGATCAGAGGTTTGCTTCATCTGCCCAAAGATCCGGTTCAAAAAGTATGCATCGTTTTTTAAGTCAAAAAGCAGGTGGGGTTGCATTCAAATGAATGGTACTGCAATCAATTAACTAAATGGTGGTTAATTTGCAACCTTTTTTTAGGAGACCATAATGGCAATGTGTGGAAATTTCTCAGATCAAAAAGGAAAAGGCAAAGAATACAGTCATGAAAAGAAAGACAACAACAGCACTTTTGCCCCCACAATACGCACAAGCAGTGAAAGTAAAAAAAAAAAAAAGTCAAGACGGCAATTGCAACAGAGTGATTGAAACCTTACCCATGTGTGTGTGTGTGTGTGTGTGTGTGTGTGTGTGTGTGTGTATGCATGAGTGGGGCTTTGTCCCATGGTCACAATGATCAACTTAGGTTTTTTTACCTCCTAAAGCTGCCTAAATATATTCAAAAGAATTTTGCAAACGAAGTATAAAAACAGAAGCTTCATTTTGCAGGAAAATATGTTGGGGTGGGGGAGTAAACACTGAGTTAAACATGGGCATTGTTTCTTGAGGTGGCTCTAAACCAGGGGTAGGCAACCTTGGCTCTTTTATGACTCGTGGACTTCAACTCCCAGAATTCCTGAGCCAGCATGGCTTAAGCATGGCTAGCTCAGGAATTCTGGGAGTTGAAGTCCACAAGTCATAAAAGAGCCAAGGTTGCCTGTCCCTGCTCTAAACCAACCCTCCTCAGTCTAAGCCAGTCTGGGGAATTCTGAGATTTAGAGGCCACACATTTTAAAACTTCTTGAGGTTGAGAAACATTGCTATAAACTTTCCTGCCCCCTTTATCTTATTAGATAAGATGCTACCTTTCAAAAATTCAAAAATGAATTTTCCCAGGAAAGATTGAATTCTTAAGAGTCTATGTTGAGGCAAGTAGTTTTATTAGTCCTGTGTTTTGCAATACTTTGTATTAATTTCCTCTTCTGGTCATGTTTGATTGGCTGCCACAAATGAAAGTCGGCTCCTTAAACAATTTCTTCCAGGATTGGAAGAGCTATCTATGACTCTTGCCTTTTAAGTCAGGGATTAATCCCAGAAAAGCAAATTGTAAAATACTGCTGGCTCCTTCTCTTTCAAGCCCACTAACTGTTTTTCAGCTTTCCAGCTTTTATTGAAAGCCTAAAAAACAAAATCAAGAAGTTGATTATCTTTGCTGAGAATTCTTTACAAAGAAAAAAAAAGCATGTTATAACTTCCTAGGCAAGTAGTATTTTCCTCTAATAAATCCAGTGTTTACTTTAACTTTTGAAAGAGGTCTTCCTCTTAAGTTGTGAGATGGCAGCAGAAAAATTCCTTGTGGTGAGATGGGCAGCAAATAAATGTAATAAATATGTGGTTGCTATCAGATGGCAATGTATAGAAATATAAGCGCCTTTTCTAAATGTCTATTGGGTATAATTTCATGTACACTTTCAATACTTCAGATATGAACTGTTCAGACCTGTAAGCTCATACTGAATCCTGGCATGCGTCTGTAAGATGTATTGACTAAATCACTTGTTTTTTTGCAGGAAGTTCTGCCAAACCATTTTCTAAACTTCTAACAAACCACACAACTCTAATGAAAACCCTGCATTTTTAGCTGGTTCAGAATGCAGCACAAACATCCAGAGTTTATTGGAACTCAACTGTAGACCTGGGGTTAAGAAATATGAAACACACCAACCTTTTGTAATCTTGGTCTAAAAAGAGAAAGTATCACATATATCTCATACATCTTGCTTGAACAGGGGGATGGACTAGAAGACCTCCAACGTCCCTCCCAGCTCTATTCTATTCTATTCTATTCTATTCTATTCTATTCTATTCTATTCTATTCTATTCTATTCTATTCTATTCTATTCTATTCTATTCTATTCTATTCTATTCTATTGTTAAGGAAATAGTAGCTATATGTGCCTGATTCCAATGACTTTCTGTAGTCAATGGAGGAGAAAAATCTTCAATCTAAAGGCTTCATCATCTCCAGCCACCCATGCCTGGTGCTACACACCAGCAATGAGTGAGGCAAACAAATGCAAATTTCACATGCATCTGACAGACACACAGAAACATCCCTGCATGATTTAACTCTATCCTTGTTTTTGCCAACAGATAAGATCAGATGAAGGCATATAATAGAGCAATGGAGAAATATCACCTGCAGGTTCTTCTATCTACTGACTTCAAGTAGCTGCTCCATGGACAATAAAGGTGGTATTGTTTCTAGGAGAGGGGCGTAACCTCACTAAAGTCTCTGTTTGATAAATTGGAAGGTGTGGTAGGCTAAAGTTGGCCAGAATTATTGTATGTCTTTGTTTTTCCTTATATCTTAGAGAAATGGAAGCATGCCCGAAACACCTCCCATCAGTTTCATACCTGACTTCACACTTGTCTTCTCATTTTTAAAAGATGATATATGATACAAGGACATTTTGGGGTCAGAAAGGTTTCTATTGGTCAAAATTAAAACAGGGAAAATTTTTTAATGACCTTACCAAATGTTGGCTCATGTGTGTTAAATGTTTGAAAACTACTACAAGATCATTTCTGAAACACAGAGTCTAAAAAACACAACTTAATAATGTGTGTGTGTGTGTGTGTGTGTGTGTGTTTGCTCTTACAAGCCATCTGACTGGCCTATAAAAACAGATTCATTTCAAAGAAGTCTCCTATTACTTGACCTATGCTTTCTAGACTCAAGGAAAAATATACACCTATTAGGGCTTCAGAGCCAGAAGTTTCTGCAAATATTGGAGTACAGCTGCTGGCTTTCTTTCATGTGAGTATGTTTAGGTCACCATGTCAGCCTTAAGGCAGGCAGACACAACAGAAGCCACCCTCTGATCTCAGAGTAGCATGTAAAGTTTACAAGACTGTGGTATATGACCCTCTCACTGTCCAGACCTTTGAAATTCACAGGATTTGCTGGGAACACATAGATTTATATTCTTTTGTAAACCTCTGGTACCAATGTGGCTGTGCTACAGGGGCAAAAAATTACTCAAACCATCATTTCAAGAGCAGTGTTGGAAATATGTGGGGGGAGGAGGAGGTTTTGATGGTGATTTGCCAGTTTTGCTTAAAGGAAAGTTGCTAATTTGGGGGCCCATGATCCTTGTTGAAGCAGGATAAGAATTGTTCACAAAGAGCCTTGTCTTTGCTTAAGGTACATCTGCATTCAATTAGAATGAAGTTGCAGACATGAGATTAATTCAATAGAAATGAACGATAAAGCCAACTTTCTCATCCAGTGAGGCCATTTGGTGGGAGATTTGGAGGGAGGTGTGCATTAACAACTCTAATGACCTGGTGACAATTGCAAATAATTTCTGGTGGAAGAAAAAGAATCTCCTTGTCATTTCTTTCCTGAAAGAAATAATGAGTTTATTTACAAATGGCATATTTGTGCATTCAGATACAAATCAAATTTCTGAAACATACTGGAAGCTGAAACCAGCAAATGCTGATATGCATGGAAAGTAAATAAGACCCAAATGTGATCCCTCAAAATTTGCCATATTTCTGTCGAAGCATAGTACCTGGATATTCTCAGGGGTTTTAGTACAATTTGTACTGTTTAGTAGTGCTCTGTCTTGTTCATTTGTCTTCTTAGACTACAAAGGCCATCATCCCTGACAATTAGCCATACTGGTTGGCTGATGAGAAGTGTAGTTTGAGAATATTCTGAAGCTCAAGACTGGGGATTGGAAACAGAGATTTAGTATTTCTCATTGATTGATTTCATAGAAATTCTTAGGCAGTTTTCTCCAACACCAAAATTCAAAATTACTCTTCCTATATTGCTTCATCAGAATTTTCCAACTTTCAGTCCCATAGAGCAGGGGTTCTCAACCTTGGCAACTTTAAGACTTGTGGACTTCAATTCCCAGAATTCCTCAGCCAGCAAAGCTGGCTGAGGAATTCTGGGAATTGAAGTCCACAAATCTTAAAGTTGCCGAGGTTGAGAACCTCTGCCATAGAGTGTCACATACAATACATTGGCTCTTGTATGATTGACCTTTTATGGCATCTGAATATCTTTTTCAAGGCCTTCATAGCTGCTCTACCAAGTGCTGGTCAGTGATGTATTTTGTGACTACGCTTCCTTTATTATTAATACTTGGTCCCAGAAGACAGAAGCTATTTACCATAACAATATCTTCATTGTCAATTCTAAGTAAATGATACTACAGAGCCTAAAAATGATATTACATTCTAAATTGTGCCAGAAATTTGTACTCATGTTCTTATACAGAACCATCTCTCATTGTAATGTCTGTTTAGTTTTGGTTATCAAGTGCCAGATTTAGATTCCAATAGATGAACATTAAGGTATATCTTTATCTGAACCGATGTTTCAATACTGAGAAATAAGTACTGGCTGAGAGTTTAAAATAGAAGTATTTTTGTGAAACGATGTTTTACTCACAATAGGTCTCTTTTGTTTTAAATTATGCTAAAAGCCCTCATTTGTAGATTGCCTTCCTCCATTGCAAATACGTGACTTTTTGTAAAAAAAAATAAATATTATGGCTATGTAAAATTTCTCCTCCTAAGATTACAAATGTAATGACAACATGTCTCCTGGCCTTTCTGAAATGGTTGAAGACCTGGCTTTCTCTACTCACTTGAAGCCCACAGAGATGCATGGCTGATTAGTGTCCTGAAGCCTTCCTCTACCTTCTTAATTATTTTCTTCTTGTTTTCAACTGTTTCTATTCCAATATTTTTTTTACTATACATCACTTTTATGTTTTTATGTCTACTTCTACACCGCCCAATGTTGCTCTATGAGAGTGAAGGGTGGTTTCTCAATATTATATATATATTTATATATAAAAAAATCTCCAACAATGCATTTTTACATATTTCTGGTGGCCGTTTTGGATTTTGTTTGCTTTATATTAGCAGAATTTAAAAGATTTTAGGGAAAGTAGCACATAAACACTGTTAATAAAAACATAGTTAAGAAAAATAGAGATGTGGTGTTCATTTACAGATATTTTAAACAGATTTTTTTAAAAAAAAAGAAAAAAACCCACAAGTTTTTAAAAATGCTGAGCAAAGCAAAATACTCTGACCTGCACATCCTGGATGATCATATTCATCATTCAACATAGAGAACAGTACTTAACCTATGATTTTGTCAGAATTGGAAGAAATGACAATAAACACGTTCCTCTCTTATATAGATTTTGTTGTTATTGTTGCTATTTCAAAACACCATGTTAGAAAAACCATGTTAGATTCTAATTTTTTTTTCATTCTCCTCCTCTCTCCAACCAACATTTAAGTATCATTTTCCTTTGGGAATGAAGATGGAAGTGGCTTTAGAGATAGGGAAATAGATGAAAGAAGGAAATGGCTCTTATTTCCTTTTTGGCCTATAGTTACAATTCTTTTTTTTAAATAAAAATCAGCATAAGGGAAAAATCAGGTTTTTTAAAAATTTTCTTTTACTACTATTATGATAACATTGAAGGATGAAAGTGGAAAACTTTGAACTTTGACCTAGGTCAGAAATGTAAAATGCTTGGAAATAAATGCCATAACTACCTTACAAGAGATCACTTTAGCTTTTACAATCTTATAACCAAAGATAATACTTTCTTCTTCTCCCCCTCTTGTTGTAAAATTTGTTTATGGCATCTGAAACTAAATAAATGCTGGCGGTGACAGCTCAACTCTATGACAAGGAATCATACTGGCACAAATGAAGGCTTCATTTTGTACAATAGAATCCACAGCTTAGGGTTTATGTAAACAGAGTTCACCTCTGCCTCCAAGCAAAGAGATTTGTCTATGTAAGCATATTAACTGGATTTCTGTTTTTTTTTTTAATTTTGTTTTGTTTACAGAGAAAAATGTGTACTTTGGATGAAAAGAACCATTTGATCAAGCAGCAAGACAAACTGCACAGAAACTGAAAGTGTTTCTCTGTCTTTCGTCCAAATTTTGGACACTAATCATGGTTCAATCAGAGCTGTTTAAAAGCTGATAAGAATTCCAGGGAACTGTGCAATCTCTGTTCTAACCCACAGACCACAACTCCAGGAAGTTCACAGCTTTGGATGCAAGAGATATATATTGCAATACTGCATTTGCAGTAGCAATTTATGTCAGTACAAAGGGTATATAAATCATTTGGTATCCATTATGGAGATATATCCAAAAATTATTTCTTCCCAAATTTTATTTGCAGTCATTTCCCAACCTATTTTGTACTGCTAACATTGATGATCACATGAAATGAAAAACAGATTCCCAACTAAGGAAAATAATTTCACCATATTTAGTGATGTATAGCTCATTTTTTATGGACCTGTTATTGATATATCTTTCCCAGTTTTGATTTCCACGGTTATTAAGCAATTTATCTTCCAGATTTATCCCTACTAAAATGCTAAAACATTGCAACATTCAGAATATGTTTTTTTAAACAAATGTATAGCTTAGTGTTCCTCTGGGCATTTTATATTTTATGGTGCTAAATATGGAAACATGGAAAATGCTGCATCCTGTCTTTGCTATTGACAGGCTGTATCTTATTCAGTTCCTATATTGAACAAATGTTCCTTGCTATTTCTTGGCAATGCAATGTCCATCAAATGCATTGCCTAAATTTAAGATTTCAAAATCAATCAAGCTTGAAGTTGAATGGCAAGTGGAAAGAAATGACAAGTGTTGCTTTTCTCTGATTTCCTTTTTATAAATAAAATAAAACTTATTTTCCATGTTTCCATTTTAATATCATTCTCTGTACCGTGACGGAGCCCCTGGACATGCTGTTTGTGGAGTACCAATTTCATCTACGGTCCCATGATGGGAAAGTCTCAAGCCCATCAAATGGTTGCATTTCTAAAGAGAACAAGATATTATGTGGCAAATGGTCGTCCTTAGGAACCCTGTATGTGATCCAGTAGAGACAAAGCAATGAATAAATGCTTGCATGAGCCTAGGAGTCTGGCAAAGATGAAGTTTCCTTGCAGTGAGTTCCTTGTTCTCACTCCAGAGATTGAAACAGATGGTGACTTGAAAGGGCACCTTGGTAACATGGAAATTTTCCTATTTTACCATTTCTGGGGCTGGCACTTTAAGAGGTCAGGACATTCTGGCCTAAGTTGCAAGACGCCATGGAAAGGGAAAAATAGAGAAGACTCGCCAATGATGTCAATGGAAATGGCCAAATTGATTCTCCCTTCTAGAACTGTCAGATAGCTCAAATACTCCTTTCATTGCGATAGTTGTTCATTCACCTCCCTTCTCACCTGACTGTATCAGGAAGTCCATTTAGAATGTGAAAGCATATCTCATAGCCTTTCATATATGCCTTTTTATCGTTTTCATCTTTCCTTCATAATTTTTTCACCTTAGGGGATTGAAATAATTATTGCTTGATGCCTCCTAATGGAATAAAGTTCACCTTTCATCTGGTACAATAAGTGGCAGAATTGCTCTAAATTGTAATCCAAGCAGGATCCTGACAAATGGCAATAGCAAATCTTTATTAGAAGCTCCTGCATGGGTGGCACAACAGTCATCTCTAGTGCTTACAATTTATGCAATCTCTCTAATAATAGATGGCCCAAACAGGTATAAAATCCCATTTCATCTGCTTTGAAGAGTATTCCTGCTATGAAAAACTGATAGGCTTTTAAATTCCATAGGCCACCCATAGGCCACTCCAGAGATTTATGCAATAACTTTTCTGAACCAATTAGTTGTTTAAGTCTCTGCCTGTATTTTGAGCTGAATCAACATTTCCTACCTCCTAAGATTTGTTTGGAGTTCACCTTTAATTGTTTAAAAATGGCTTGGCTTGATTTCTGTGCCAGATGATATGGGCAAAATAAGTTTTCTTTGCTCTGCTTCTGCTTTGTCTCTTACTTGCAGATCTCTGTCTAGCACATCAAGCAGAGAGGGGAAGGGAATCTGTGGAGTAGCTTTGCTTCCAAAAATCCCACGAGAGATTACAAGTCAAAGAAGTAGGCATATGAACTTTCACAGGTATAAATTGGATTGTTAGATGTTGAAAAAGCTTATTTTTTGGTTCAGCAACAAAGTTGTTCGGACTTCATGTATTTCACAGACCAGGGCAGATTTACGGAGCTGTGTATCAGCTTTAGATAAAAATTCTTAGAAAGTTATTTTTCTCCTGACATGGCAAAAGGAACAACAAAAGTGAAAGATCAGGCAATCCATCAACTTGCTGAATGTTAATGTAAAATAATGACTGTTTATGATGCACAGCCTTTCCTGAGCCATAGGCAGCAGTTGAGTGGCATGACAAAAGATCTAAGCAAATCACTTTAATTTAATGTAATTAATATATTAATTAGTAGGCTAATATGATTATTCTGTATGTATTTAATATTCTTCTCTTTTGCGGTATTAACCATTATAACTCAGCAATATGTTTCAAGTGGGCTCTTTAAATTTAAGCATTGGTTTGCAGGCTATATAGCATTACAACCTATTCTGTACTAATGAATCTGGTATTAAAGTGTAGCACTCATCCCAGAAAGAGGAGCGCCAATGATCAGATCCTTCTGTCCTTCTCCTCAGATGACCAACCACCTGGCCCAAACAGAACTTGTGGGATTTCTGAGGTTTTCATTCAGATAATAGTCTTTTTTAGCCAAAGGGTGATGAATCTGGAAACTGCCGCCAGATCAGGAATGCAGCCATTTCTGAATTCTGCCTTTGGTTAGGATTGTCACCTGTCTTATGGCAGCAGGAATTCAGTCCACAGCCCAGAATGCCATAGCAGTTCTCTCCCTCAAAACAATACTAGTCCCTTTTTCCTGCATTATTTTAGAGCCTCCTCCTGGGCCCCCTCTAAATTTCTGGGACAGGTAGTTCTTTCCCCCTGCACACCGATTCCAATTTCCTGCTCTTGAGAGTGCCTCTCTCTCCAAGTCAACCCCCCCCCACACACATCCTCCTCCTGTTCAAGTGGCCAGATTCTAACCACCAGCCAATCAAAGAGCATCAGCTAACTAGCCTATCAAAGATCATCTCTTTTCAGTTGATCACAGAAATTCTTATCTGGTTGGAAGGGCCTGAGCAGCTCAGAGAGAAGAGAAACATCAACAGCAGCTGTTAAGTCTTTGTATAATTGCAAGATGACAACTCTACTGATAAAGCAGGGCTACAAAAACATTGATCCTACAACTTTTGTTTCATATAAGCACAGTTTCTATTTCAAACACTGGTTTGAACAGCCAAGGATGTACGCCCATTCAGATGGGTTGTAGCCCATGAAAATCTCTACCAGAAAAGGGGAAATAATTTTATCACTTCTCATCCTATTGTGTTCCCTGAGAGGATCAAAAGAGTTTCTGGTTGATATGGGAAATATTGATAGGGATTTCATGAAGGACGTAATAAATTCTCTATCTTCCATTTCATACTGGGCAGCAGTACATGCAAAAGATCAGAATATCATAAATGAATCACAAAGTGAACATAAACATAAACAGTGTGAGAAACTTACAAAAAAGTCATATACGTTCCTAAGCTACATCTACAGAAGTATATTGTCAGAATCAAGAAAAAGATTATTCTGTATGCTGCATTAGTCAGACTGCGCCTTAAACATTACATCCAATTTTGGGCACTGTATTTTAGAAAGGACATTGGCAAACTGGACTATGTCCAGAAAAGAGCCAACTGGAAGAGAAGGAAGAAACATTAGAGGAAAATGCTATGATAATAAATTATTATTATTTTTTGATAAGCCTAGACAAGACTGTGGGAGACATGATCACTGTCTTCAAGTAACTCAATGATTGTCATGTGCAAGATTGAGAAGACATGTTAGCATTGTTTATAAGGCAGGAACAGGAACAATGAATCTAAATTAAAAGGAAGTTGATTTCAGGTGGAGATCAGAGGGAAAAAAAGGTCCTAATGGTGAGAACTGTTCAATAATAGAACAGGCTACCTTAGGAGAAAATGGATTTCCTTCATTGACAGTCCATCTTCTTTGGAAACAGTCTGTCTTATTGTCAAACAGTTCCCATTATTAGGATATTTTTTTCTCTGACACTGAAATTAAAAAAAAACATTAAGATTTTTTTTTCCACTGACATGTTGAAACCAAAGTTGAATGGCCATTTGTTGTGGATGCTATTGTAATAAATTACAACACCTGGCAGGAATTTGGAAAAGAAGATCTCCAAGGTCCCTTCTAAGCCTTACATCCTGTGTATTTATGACTTTTAAATATTTCATAAATTATTCTGTTACAATTACTTATCAGTTGGACAAGGTGTTCCAAAAGAAAAGATACAATGAAAAGAAAAAAAACAATAACCTTTGTAATGGTAGTGGTACACATTGTTATTTCAATGTATACTGAAATAGTAATAATAATGAAATAATAGTAATAATAATCAGAATTGTTGGTCATATAAAATGGCCTCTTCTGCTAAACCAGAATGCTGGCTCAGGAATTCTGAGAGTTGAAGTTCACAGGTCATAAACTTGCCATAGTTGCCCGACCCTGTGCTAAACTCTTTTCAGCTGTTCTATTTTGGAACTGCTGATGACTTCATGATGAAAATCAGCACTGCTCTCCTGAATTAAATACTGATTTAAACTCTATCCATTCATACATTTGTTGTTTTTTAAAACCAATGATTTAAATGCTAGTGATAATAGCTATATAAGAAGAAAGACACACTCTTTATGTATTTACATGATTTTCGTGGCATCTAATCATACAAAAAGGGCTTTTAACATACAGACACGGCAAAGATCGCCAAGATTTCAGCTTGCTATGAACTTGTGTGGTGGCTCAAAAGGATTGCTAAGCTATATTAATTTCAAATGTGGGATTCTGATAGAAAGCAATTCAGAGAGGTAACTAAATAAATCATAAGCTACTTACTTAAGCCCTATCAAATTCATTGCTTCACCGGCCTTGGAGGAATATATATATATTCTCAAACTATATCTATTTATTTTTAATAAGCAAATGCCTTGTCCTTGTTTTTGATGTGTAATAATTTCATTTCCCATCCAGGGCCTTTTGGTTGCCTTTTTCTTCTGGGCTTCCATCCAACATTAATCTCCCACTATTTTTGTTGTATAGCAGGAACAAACACATCTTTATGGATATAGCCAATTTATCATAGATGTCTTTGTATCATGTTCTATTGATGTACCTTCTTTGTAAACAAAAATATTTTCTAATAAAAACTGTAGTTGAACACATATATTACTGTAAAAGCAGCAAGTTGCCCAGCATGATCCAGATTCCACTGAATAATATTTGGGTCAAATACATATTGCATTCTGCTGAATTGTGCTGTCATGTAATAAAAACAATGGGAGATAACAAAATGTATGTGCAACAACAGACCATGGAAGAAAGAACACCGATTGTCATTCAATGCACTAATCCTTTTGTCAACAAGGAATTAATCAATTGGAAAGATGATTTATTTCTTCTCTTAAAGGAATACACTTGTTCTTCATTTCATCTTACTGATACTCAATGTAAGCATGTTAAACTCATAAAATGTGAAGAATGGAGCTTTAGATCTTAGTGAAAAGGTACTAGCTGTGTCTTTGATGTTCTATTCATTTTGTAAATAGAAAAGGATGTCAGATAGAAATATTTAAAATTAAATTAAATAGACATAGTAAGATGTATTAAATATAGAATCATAGGATTGAATGGTAGCGTGATTTTCTATTTCAGCCCCCTCCCCAGGACAGGAATCCTCTTATTATTCCAGACAAATGGTTTCCAGTCTTCAAAACCTCTATTGATGGGGTCTCCAATATTCCAGAAAATATGCTCTTCCATGGCTTAATAGTGTCACTAGTCAGGAAATGCCTCCTCATTTTTAGTCTAGAATTCAGGGGTTCTCAACCTTGGCAACTTTAAGACTTGTGGACTTCAACTCCCAGAATTCCTCAGCCAGCTTTGCTGGCTGAGGAATTCTGGGAGTTGAAGTCCACAAGTCTTAAAGTTGCCAAGGTTGAGAACCCCTGGTCTAGATGGCCTTCCCTGAAGCTTCTATTCATTAGTTTTTGTCTGACACTCCAACACTTGGAAAATACATCCACACCTTTGTCCCTGTGATAACCCTTCAAGCAATAAAAGACTGTTATCATGTTTCCCCATAGCCTTCTCTTCTTTAGATTAAATATGCCCAGTTCCAATTATCATTCTTTGTAAAATTTAGCCCCCAAGGCTCTTATTATCTTTACTTCTACTATATGTTCTTATTAGTTCTTTAGTATCCTTCTTGCATTGTGATGACCAGAATTAGGCAAGGGTATTTCAGGTGTAGTTAGATGAATGCAAAGTAGTATGGAACTATTACTTCCTGTGATTTCAGCACCGTATGCTTATTATTTTTTTTACCACTGCAGCATGCAGCTCAGTCGTACTTAATCTGTGATTTATCACAATGCCCAGATTCTTTTCACAAATACTACCGCTGAGTCCGTTATAATCTGCATGGTGCTTATCCATCTACCTAAGTACAGAACCACCTATTTTTCATCATTGAACTTTATTTTGTTAGCTGGGATCCAATATTTAGATTTATTGAGATCCTTTACAACTTTCATCTTGTCTTCTGAGGTGTCAGTAATCTCTCCTTTGCTTTGTGCCATCTGCAACCCTGATAAGCATCCGGTTATCTAAGTCATTTATAAAACTGCTGAAGAACATTTTACCTCAGTGCCCAACTGTAAATTTAATGAATCATAAAATGCTTCATTTAAGCAGAATCATGTTCATGTTTAGATAATTGTTTCATATTCTTCTTTGGATAGCTAATGCAGTAATATGTTGACTTAAAAATTATTTATTTATATCTTTATATACTGGTAATCCTGTTTCAGAGGTTTATCTAACTGATATGAAATGGCTTACTGAAAAAGCAAAGAAGAGTGGAAATCAATTTGTCAACATGCTTTTTTCTCAATAGCTCATATTCATTTGATAAACATATACGATATTTAATTATCAGGAATCAGCATATTGACTACATCCACAATCCTGTTTTTTCCTTTTTCACTGGTCTACTCTTTGTTTTGTGAACAACAGTAAAATATATGAACCTATATGAGAAAACTAAGTTTATTTTGTGTAATTAATATATTAAATTACCTGCTGTTTAGGGTAAGGTATCTTTACAAGTTACATTTGGATGAGTTAGAAATAACTCATACTAACCAAAATGCTAAATAGACTGAAAAAGCCTAATTATATAAAATAAAACCAGGACTTAAATAATTATAAAAGCAAACTCTGAAATAACTAAAAAGCTGAATGGTGTGTCCTGGGCCTGATGATGAAACTCAGCAGGCCCAGAATTGTTGCAAATGGTCCCGGGCATTTTAAAAGCTGCCCGGGACCAGACAGAGCGGCGCCAGCCTTGTGCGCATGTGCAAGGCGTGAAGAAAGAAGAACTCTTATTGGTTCACTCTGTCTGGGTTTCAAGCCCTATAAAAAGGCCTTCGTGCCTTTTGTTTTTTGCTTGGAGTTGGAGTAGGAGAATAAAGCATTGTTAGTTGTCATCATGTGTCTTCCTTATTCACATGCGAACGAAGGATTTAACACTGGCAATGAGGATGGGATCCTTCGCAAGCTGAAACAAAAGATTTAAGGACTTACCCTGGAAGTCCTGAAGAGAGGAAGACGGCGTCTGAATCAGCGTCCCAGCCTGCCAGTATAGCGTCGCTGGAGGGTGAGCTTTCCCCAAACAGCAGCTTGCAGAGGAAGCAAGTGGTGAAGATCGTAAACTTTACGATGTCGAAGATTGACCGCTTGACTGATTTCAATGTCTCCCACCCAGAGAGATGGAATTCCTACATAGCATGGGTGGAGAACTACTTCAGAGTAAATCAGATTAGAGAAGACGGCCTGAAGGCAGCAACTCTTTTGTGTGCCTGTGGACAAGAACCTTTTGACATTGCAGAAAATCTGGTGGCCCCTGCACCTCTGGAGTCAGTAACATATACTGACTTGAAGAAAATGTTGAAGGAACACTTCCAGCTGAAGTTATCCGTCATTGCTTGGAGGCATGGTTCGAGCAGAGAGACAAGAGGCCAGGTGAATCTGCTGCGGACTTTATTGCAGCCTTAAGGCAAGCAGCCAGACCTTGTGAGTTCAAGGATCTGGAAGAGAGGCTGTGAGATCACTTTGTCTGCAACTTAAGGAGCAGAGACTTACAACAAAAGATTTTTGCAAAAGAAGATGTTTCCTTCCAAGATGCGTTATGAGAGGTGGCAATTGAGGAAGCAGCAGGCGGGGCTGTGAAGGCCTTGCACCTCACCAGGAATCCTCCAGACACAGCTACCGTCCATCAAGAGGACGCTTGAGAAGGATCAGAAGTGGATCCTGAAGAGGAGGTCGACAGACTTCACCAGCCAGCTGAGAGGAGGCAGAAGGGATGTCTGGTCAAGGCCCCAGCATCTCTTCAATGCTTTGGGTGCGGAGGACGCCACAAGTGAGCTGATTGCCAGTTCCGCTCCGCCATTTGCCGGGTGTGAGGCAGGCAAGGCCACATTGCATCTGTCTGTTTGAGTTGCCAGAAGGTTCAACCTCAGGAAGAATTGCTTCAGAAAGGTACCAGGGTCCCCAGCCAACACAGGGTGGGTTTCTGCGCATTGCGCAGGAGAATTCTGAGAACAGGGACACACAAGCCCCTTAAGAAGAAACTTTCCATTAACGTAAGGTTGCAAGGGGTTCCCTTATGGATGGAGTTGGACACTGGGTCCACTCTTTCCATTATTTCAATTAATACCTTCAAAAGGATTTGCAGCAGTAGTGGCCTTCAAGTTAAACTCAGGCCATCGAATCTAATACTCACTGATTTTCAAAATTCTATGTTAAAGGGGAGGCCACCCTTAAGGTACAGTATAAGGATTTTGAAGGTTCCCTAGATGTGGTGGTTGTTGGGGATGAACGTATGAGTCTTATTGGACTCTATTGGTTCAAGGCTCTGGGAATCCAAGTAACTGGGCTGCACAGCTTGCGAATGCTGGGCCTTGCAGAGGTTTGCAAGGAGTTTGCAGATGTGTTTAGTTCAGAACTAGGATCCTACAAGGGGCCTCCCATTTTGCTATGGTTAGACACAACCATCACGCCCATCAGGGTTAAGCCTAGGAGGGTACCTTTTGCCCTCAAGGGTAAGATAGATGCTGAACTGGACAAATTGCTCCAGTAGGGCATTTTAGAACCTGTGGATTCTAGTCCATGGGAAACTCCCATAGTAACGCCTCTAAAGGCTAATGGAGAAATACATATATGTGCAGACTACAAGTGTACACTGAATAAGGCGTTGCAACAGCACGCTTATCCAATCCCTGTTGTAAGCCACATCTTGGTCTCCCTCAAGGGGGAGGTGCATTTTTGCGAAACTTTACCTGGCATAAGGCCTATCAACAACTACCTGTTGATGAGGCAGCTGCAGAGGCCCAGACTATTGTAACTTACAGGGGGCCTTCAAGGTCAAGAGACTGCAGTTTGGGGTCAATGTAGCCCCTGGCATATTCCAAAGTGTCATGGAGAGCACACTTTGAGATATTCCTAAGGTCTGTCCCTACTTTGATGACATCCTCATTGCTGGGGAGTCATCTCAAAATTTAGCAGAGAGATTAAGGGCTGTCTTGCTTCGTTTTCGAAAAGCAGGCCTTAAGCTAAAGCAGGATAAATGCAAGATAGGAGTCACTGACTTCTTAGGTTTCAGGATTGATCCCCAAGGCATTCACCCTGCTGAAGCTAAACTATAAGCTATTCAACAAGCCTCAAGCCCCAAGTCCAAGAGTGAGCTGCAAGCCTTCTTGGGGCTCTTAAATTTTTACCATGCATTTCTCCCACACAAAGCTGCAGTGGCAGAGTCGTTACATAGGCTCTTAGACAAGCAGGCTCCTTGGCAATGGACTAAAGTCCATGACAAGCGCTTTAATGAGGTTAAGGCCTTGTTCACTTCTAATGCTGTTTTAGCACATTTCAATGAGCAACTGCCTGTTTGCATCGCATGCGATGCATCTCCTTATGGGGTGGAAGCAGTACTTAGCCATCTGAAGGCTGATGGGACACAAGTCCCTATGGCTTATTATTCAAGGACTCTGTCATCTGCAGAGTGGAATTATGCTCAGATTGACAGAGAAGCTTTGGCCATAGTGGCTGGCATCAAGAAATTTCATGATTTCTTATATGGCCGCCACTTCATGGTCTATACAGACCATAAGCCTCTGTTGGGTTTGTTTACTACTAACAAACAGACACCACATATCATTTCTCCTCGTATGCTGATATGGTCCATTTTCCTTTCAGCATATGACTACACTCTAGTTCATAAACCTGGAAAAGAAATGGGCCATGGAGATGGCCTAAGCAGACTGCCTTTAACTCAGGTAGAAGCAGACCCTGCTCCTGCCATAAATATTCTTTCCATTCAGGAGTTGCCTGAATCTCCCCTCAATGCCAGGGACGTGGCTGCTGAAACTGCCACTGATCACATGCTTACACGTGTGCTGACATGGGTGTTGTCAGGATGACCTGACACGTGTCCAGATGCGACATTTCAAAGTTTTTGGCAAAGGAGACATGCATTGTCTACCTTTAATGGGTGCCTTTTATGGAATATCAGGGTAGTCATCCCAGCTTCACTGAGGTTTAGAGTCTTGATCTCTCTGCATGAGGGACATCCTGGGATAGTCAGGATGAAAGCGCTTGCTCGCAGCCATCTTTGGTAGCCTGGGCTTGATAAAGCTATCGAGGCTCAGTTGCATGTGTGCTAAGTGTGCCAACAATCATGGCCTGAAATGCCTCAGGCCCCTGTACACAAGTGGGAGGAGACACACACCCCTTGGTCAAGGGTACATTTAGATTATGCTGGGCCCTTCCAGGGGCAATTCTTCCTTATCCTTGTTGATAGCCATTCCAAGTGGCTAGAGGTTGTTCCTGTTTCCTCCACTACTACTGCCAGGACTATCCATGTGTTGAGAGGAATTTTTGCATCATACGGACTTCCAGATGTCCTGGTTTCAGATAATGGCCCTCAATTTACCTCTTCTGAGTTCCAGACTTTTCTTTAGGCCAACCTGATCCGGCATGCAATGTCAGCTTCCTTCCACCCTTCCACCAACAGGCAAGCTGAAAGGATGGTGTGCACCACCAAGGATGCACTTAAAAGACTCATGTTTGGTAGCTGGCATCACAGGTTAACTGACTTTCTTCTTGCACACCACACCACACCTTGCACGACCACTGGGAAGAGCCCAGATGAACTCCGCTGAAGTCGCAGACTCCTTACTAAATTGGACAGGTTGCACCCAGACCCGGTGGCTTCACAGGTGTCACAACCGCGGGCACCAAGGAGACTACAGTTGAGTGATCCGGTCTGGGCTAGGAACTACGTTCCTGGTCATCTGTGGGTTCCTGCTGTCATCTGTAAGATCTCTGGACCTCTCTCATACGAAGTGACCTTGGGAGATGGCCGTGTCCTGCGGCGTCACATCGATCAACTGCACTGGCGGTTGTCCCCTGTGGATTCCACCCCTGCCTCTGCTCTCGGGGGGAGGGGGCCCAGGAACCATGTTGCACTTCAGGTCAACCTTCGGAGACACAATCTCACTGTTCCTGGGATGTACTGCAGGTCGCTAGGATTTCCCAGGGAAGATGCAAGGGCATCCTCAGAGTTCAGCTACCCATGTTTCCCCGAAAGCAGGACAGCGTCTCACTTTCTTTTTATCCCCAAAACCCCCACTACGTGTTACCTTCGGGGCATGTCATATACGGTGTATATATATATCTCCTGCTTACGGTAGTCAGGAGGTCAGGAGATTACAAGATACGGTAATTACAAGATAATATGTTTCCTACCGGTATAAACTCTTTTAACTGTCAAAGATCTGTAAATCCTTGAGGTGTGATGTTACCGGTAGGCTAATTTGGTGTCTCTTTCAGATCGTAAACTTCAGTTATCTCAAACATATAGCCTGAGGATTTGTTTGTTTTTGTGTAAGCCAACAGTTGAGCAGTCTTTTGATCTGAACAATTGCCTTGCCTTGAAGGCTTGTAAATCAGGCAATTAGCACAGCCAAAAGGGTAGAAGCTTTTTGAATACACAAAATGCTTACGGCCAGTTCAAGTGGGGTGCCAAGGAATAACTGAACTTGACAAGTTAGGGTTAACAAAATCAGATGTACTTTTGTTTTATCGTAAGGAGAGTGGTGGGGAGGAAGAGGGAGAATTTGTAAGCCCACGTAAAGGCGAACCAGCCGGAGATACACTGCCTTATGATTAATTATTCGTTTATCCAGCGAACAACGTGGGTCTATTTTGGCCACTTTCCTGTCTTTTTAAAAAGTAATTTTTCAGGACTGATTAATACCGGTATTTTGGTGGTTTGGGCTTGTTGTTGACTTTTGCTGTGCAAGACCTTTGCCCCTCCCGTCAATTTCTGCCCGCTTTTCACTCAGCCGGCCCCGCCTTCGGAGCGTACGTACCGGTAGAAAAGGTGCGGGTGAAATCTTTCCATTCCCAGCGGGCGCCACGAAGCTTTGCCTGTGTGGCAGGGGCGGCTGGCGCTCCCCTCCCCTCCCCTCCCTTCCCCGCCCCGCCGCCGCCGCCAGCCCAGAGCAGGCCTGCGCACCGCCCCAGACCCGCCCCGGTCCCGCGCGCTCTGCTGCCCGGTGGATGGGGAGGCGACAGCGGCAGGGATTGGGTTGAGAGGCCGGCAGGACGCGGCCATCGCCCACAAATGGGGCCCGTGCCGGCGGAATGCTCCCCTCGCTCCCCCCCCGCCACGCCAGCCCCATCGCTGGCGCGATGAAGCGGTGGGAGGGTGAGCAGCGGCGAGGCGGGGCGGGTAGGGGAGCGGAGCAAAGCTCTGGATTCCGCTCCCCCCCGCCACGCCAGCCCCATCGCTGGCGCGATGAAGCGGTGGGTGGGTGAGCGGCGGCGGGGCGGGGAGGGGAGCGGAATCCAGAGCTTTGCTCCGCTCCCCTCCCCTCCCCGCCCCGCCGCCGCTCACCCACCCACTGCTTCATCGCAGAGCGAAGCTCTGGATTCCGCTTCCCCCCCTGCCACACCAGCCCCATCGCTGGCGCGAGCGAAGCGGTGGGTGGGTGAGCGGCGGCGGGGCGGGGAGGGGAGCGGAGCAAAGCTCTGGATTCCGCTCCCCCCCCACGCCAGTCCCATCGCCTCACTCACACGCCGCTTCATCACTCGCGCTGCCTTTTCCGGCGACCAACCTCCCTTTCTTTTTTGAGGTTGGTCGCCAGAAAAGGCAGCGCGATGAAGCGGTGGGTGGGTGAGCGGCGGCGGGGCGGGGAGGGGAGCGGAGCAAAGCTCTGGATTCCGCTCCCCCCCCACGCCAGCCCCATCGCCTCACTCACACGCCGCTTCATCACTCGCGCTGCCTTTTCTGGCGACCAACCTCCCTTTCTTTTTTGAGGTTGGTCGCCAGAAAAGGCAGCGCGATGAAGCGGTGGGTGGGTGAGCGGCGGCGGGGCGGGGAGGGGAGCGGAGCAAAGCTCTGGATTCCGCTCCCCCCCACCACGGCAGCCCCATCGCCTCACTCACACGCCGCTTCATCACTCGTGCTGCCTTTTCCGGCGACCAACCTCCCTTTCTTTTTTGAGGTTGGTCGCCGGAAAAGGCAGCGCGATGAAGCGGTGGGTGGGTGAGCGGCGGCGGGGCGGGGAGGGGAGCGGAGCAAAGCTCTGGATTCCGCTCCCCCCCCACCACGCAAGCCCCATCGCCTCACTCACACGCCGCTTCATCACTCGCGCTGCCTTTTTCGGCGACCAACCTCCCTTTCTTTTTTGAGGTTGGTCGCCGGAAAAGGCAGCGCGATGAAGCGGTGGGTGGGTGAGCGGTGGCGGGGCGGGGAGGGGAGCGGAGCAAAGCTCTGGATTCCGCTCACCCCCCCACCACGCCAGCCCCATCGCCTCACTCACACGCCGCTTCATCACTCGCGCTGCCTTTTCCGGCGACCAACCTCCCTTTCTTTTTTGAGGTTGGTCGCCGGAAAAGGCAGCGCGATGAAGCGGTGGGTGGGTGAGCGGCGGCGGGGCGGGGAGGGGAGCGGAGCAAAGCTCTGGATTCCGCTCCCCCCCGCCACGCCAGCCCCATCGCTGGCGCGGTGAAGCGGTGGGTGGGTGAGCGGCGGCGGGGCGGGGAGGGGAGCGGAGAAAAGCTCTGGATTCCGCTCCCCTCCCCGTCCCGCCGCCGCTCACCCACCCACCGCTTCATCACGCTGCCTTTTCCGGCGACCAACCTCAAAAAAGAAAGCGAGGTTGGTCGCCGGAAAAGGCAGCGCGAGTGATGAAGCAGGCGTGTGAGTGAGGCGATGGGGCTGGCGTGGCGGGGGTGGAGTGGAATCCAGAGCTTTGCTCCGCTCCCCGCCCCGCCCCGCCGCCGCTCACCCACCCACCGCTTCGCTCGCGCCAGCGATGGGGCTGGCGTGGCGGGGGGGAAGCGGAATCCAGAGCTTTGCTCCGCGATGAAGCGGTGGGTGGGTGAGCGGCGGCGGGGAGCGGAGCGGAGCAAAGCTCTGGATTCCGGTCCCCCCCGCCACGCCAGCCCCATCGCCTCACCCGCTTGGCGGCTTGCGCAGGGAGGTCCGGCTGCCCCCCTCAGCGTCTCTTCCTTCCCGGCTCCATCGGGGAAACGAGCAAAGCAATCCGCCGGCACACCCGGTGGAAACGGCGGGGCTGGGGAAGAGACGCTGAGGGGGCAGCCGGACCTCCCCGCGCAAGCCGCCAAGCGGGTGAGCGGCGGCGGGGCGGGGAGCGGAGCGGAGCAAAGCTCTGGATTCCGCTCCCCCCCGCCACGCCAGCCCCATCGCCTCACCCGCTTGGCGGCTTGCGCGGGGAGGTCCGGCTGCCCCCCTCAGCGTCTCTTCCCCAGCCGCGCCGTTTCCACCGGGTGTGCCGGCGGATTGCTTTGCTCGTTTCCCCGATGGAGCCGGGAAGGAAGAGACGCCGAGGGGGGCAGTCGGACCTCCCCGCGCAAGCCGCCAAGCGGGTGAGGCGATGGGGCTGGCGTGGCGGGGGGGAGCGGAATCCAGAGCTTTGCTCCGCTCCGCTCCCCGCCCCGCCGCCGCTCACCCGCTTGGCGGCTTGCGCGCGGAGGTCCGGCTGCCCCCTCAGCGTTTCTTCCCCAGCCCCGCCGTTTCCACCGGGTGTGCCGGCGGATTGCTTTGCTCGTTTCCCCGATGGAGCCGGGAAGGAAGAGACGCTGAGGGGGGCAGCCGGACCTCCCTGCGCAAGCCGCCAAGCGGGTCTCTTGCAGCGCGTCCATCTTCCCTCCCCTCCGCCCCCGTGTTTCCCCAAAAGTAAAATACCGTATAAGATATACCGTCTTACGGTCGGGGCACGGCTTACACTAGCTGACCCCCTGACACCCCGATACGTCTGACAATCGGGTGTGTCCTGCTTTCGGGGAAACACGGTATTGTGCCGAACAAGGAGTCATGCGTATCCGCAAGAGCTCCAAACAGGAATTCACCTGAGGCGGGGTTTTATTATTATTATTTATTTAATTTCTATGCCGCCCTATTCTGGAGAACTCAGGGTGGCTCACGGTTTGCCATAGAGGCGGCCCCTGACTCTGGCACCTCAGCCACAGAGGACTGGGAGTATTGGGGCAGACATGCAATGCAGTATCGGCTGATAACGATTCAGTCGAGATGACAGGGACTCGTCTTGATCCTGTTGTGTGGGAGGAGTTTGACCCAGTAGCACCTGATGAAGTTGACAAGGCCATTGGAGCTGTGAGCTCCGCCACCTGTTTATTGGACCCGTGCCCCTCCTGGCTGGTTTCGGCCAGCAGGGAGGTGATGTGGGGCTGGGTTCAGGAGATTGTCAACGCTTCTTTGAGGAAGGGGTCCTTTCCGGCTCCCTGCAAGGAGGCAATTGTGCGCCCCCTCCTCAAGAAGCCTTCCCTGGACCCAGCTGTTTTAAACAACTACCGTCCTGTCTCCAATCTTCCCTTTATAGGGAAGGTTGTTGAGAAGATGGTGTCACTCCAGCTCCAACGGTCCTTGGATGAGGCCGATTATCTGGGCCCTCAATAAGGGATTATCCACTATCCTGGTGCTACTTGACCTCTCAGCAGCTTTCGATACCATTGACCATGGTATCCTTCTGCACCGACTGGAGGGGTTGGGGGTTGGGGGCACTGTTTTGCGGTGGTTCACCTCCTACCTCACTGGTCGGTCGCAGTCGGTGTTGGCAGGGGGTCAGAGGTCAACCCCTAGATTCCTCCCTTGTGGGGTCCCTCAGGGATCGGTCCTCTCCCCTCTGCTGTTTAATATCTACATGAAACCTCTGGGTGAGATCATCCGACAACATGGGGTGAGATATCATCAGTATGCTGATGATACCCAGCTTTACATCTCCACCCCGTGTCATTTCAGTGAAGCAGTGGAAGTGATGTGCCGATGTCTGGAGGCTGTTAGGGTTTGGATGGGTGCCAACAGGCTCAAACTCAACTCCGACAAGACGGAGTGGCTATGGGTTCTGCCTCCCAAAGATATTTCAATCTATCCGTCCATTACCCTGGGGGGGGAGCTTTTGACCCCCTCGGAGAAGGTCCGCAACTTGGGCGTCCTCCTCGATCCACAGCTAAATTTGGAATATCATCTTTCGGCTGTGGCGAGGAGAACATTTGCCCAGGTTCGCCTGGTGCACCAGTTGCGGCCCTATTTGGACCGGGAGTCTCTTCTCACAGTCACTCATGCTCTTATCACCTCGAGGTTCGATTACTGCAATGCTCTCTACATGGGGCTACCTTTGAAAAATGTTCGGAGACTTCAGGTAATGCAGAATGCAGCCGCGCGAGCAGTGTTGGGCTTGCCTAGAAATGCCCACATTTCGGCATCACTCCGTGAGCTGCATTGGCTGCCAATTGGTCTCCGAACCCAATTCAAAGTGTTGGTTATGACCTATAAAGCCCTACATGGCATCGGACCAGGTTATTTACGGGACCGTCTGCTGCCTCATGAATCCCAGCGGCCGGTTAGGGCCCATAGAGTGGGCCTTCTCCAGGTCCCGTCAGCCAGACAGTGTCGCCTGGCGGGGCCTAGGGGAAGAGCCTTCTCTGTTGCGGCCCCGGCCCTCTGGAACCAACTTCCCCCGGAGATCCGTGTCGCCCCCACCCTCTCCGCCTTTCGTAAATTGCTTAAAACACACTTTTGCCGGCAGGCCTGGGGCAGCTAACATCTTGCCCCTAGCCAGTGTATGTTCGTGGAATGATTGGTTTTTTGTTTTTTGTTTTTTGTTTTTTTTAACTTAAGGGTTTTTTTATATGTATGTAATTTCTATTATGCTGTGAGCCGCCCTGAGTTCTCCAGAATAGGGCGGCATAGAAATTAAATTAATAATAATAATAATAATAATGCAGGTCACGTCCAAGAATGGTCGCAGGCTCGAGGGACTAAGTTCCCTGGAGCCATCCAGGGTATTTGGGGAATCCTCAGCCAATTCAGAGGGTTGGGAAATTTCAGCTGCTCTCATGGAGCCTGGGGAGAGCTCTGGCAATTCTGCCAGCACATCTCACCAGGGGTCACCTGCAAAATTTGTGCATAAAAGTCCTGATCTAGTGAGCCCAACAGACAGGCTGGTAGGCCAGGTGCCCTTAAGAACAAGTCCTGGTCTGTCTAGCCAGGCAGGTGAGCTGACAGGCCAGGCACCCTCCCTAATCTTGCGTAGGTCACAATGGGCTAAGGCCCCTCCTAAGCATCTAGGCGAATATGTGAGGTTTTTGTCAGTACAAGGGACCTTACAGGTCTAGGTTGGGGAGATGGGACCTATGTGGGGTAGAAGATAGACACACGAAGTCCACATTAGAGAGTGGGTTGGTTAGCTAACTCTATTAGTTATAAGAAGGGTGTCTGCATGTGAGCAGACTATTATTTTCTTTTAATTTATTTTATTATTATTGTAAAGAAATTTTGAATTGTGTGTGTTGTATCCAGGGGGGAGGGGTGTTGTGTTTTGGGCCTGATGAGGAAACTCAGCAGGCCCAGAATCGTTGCAAATGGTCCTGGGCATTCTAAAAGCTGCTCGGGACCAGACAGAGCGGCGCCAGCCTTGTGTGCATGTGCAAGGCGCGAAGAAAGAAGAACTCTTATTGGTTCGCTCTGTCCGGGTTTCAAGCCCTATAAAAAGGCTTGCGTGCCTTTTGCTTTTAGCTTGGAGTTGGAGTAGGAGAATAAAGCATTGTTAGTTGTCACCATGTGTCTTCCTCATTCGCATGCGAACGAAGGATTTAACACTGATCATCATAATAAAAAATATACCCGATTCTCTTAGAAATTATTGCAGAGAGAGTACTGTGTGTGTATTTCCCAAATAAGAAAGGTGCAGAGGATTTTATTTTGAAATAAAAAGAGAGATTTCACCAACATTTCCCAGGGGGCAAATATATAGTGCCTATCCTATTTCAATGTAGGCACAGCCAAATAGCATGCTGCAGAATGCTTGAAAAGATTTTCTAAATACTGTACATCTACTACGCACTTTTAATACCCTTCCCCGTGTTTTCTAGTGAAGTGCCACAGAAAATCTGGGATGACAGATGAGTTTTAATTTGGTCTTCCAAGATCTCCGTATGAGCTAATAATGAAAGTTTTCTCTCTGGTGTTTTGTACCTAATTGGAAGAATTAGAGATAAAGTCCACATTCAGGATTGCAAAGTGTTGAAGGGATGTCAAAGTGTTTTCTTACAATAGATGAAAAGATAGAGTTTTTCTTTCTTTCTTTCTTTCTTTCTTTCTTTCTTTCTTTCTTTCTTTCTTTCTTTCTTTCTTTCTTTCTTTCTTTCTTGTGTATCCTGTATCAAAGGCCTTGCACTGAATTATGAGCAGTAAAAGTTTTGTGTAGTGACATTGTTTTCGGACTGGGTACACCCCTTTAGATGAAATGTTAAAGCAGCAAAATCGTTCAGACAAAAATAGCCTTTTGCCTTGGGTCACAATGACCCCTTTAAAATGTCATTGTGCTATTATTATTTGTGGTGCAACTGGTCTGCCTACATTCCTCTAAGGCAGAAAGGCTAGTGAACATCCATTTTAAATTTCAAATATCTTCCTGAATATTCAATTATATATCTCAGTAAGGCAAAAGTGGTTAGAAATCCTTCATTATGTACACACTAAAATATAAGTCTAATGATATCTAATGATACTTCTTTTTTTAACCTAACTAGTACAGACCTGTTAACTGTAGCAATTTTTATCTTACTGCTTTCTTTGTTTCATAGGCTGTATGATGCCTTGCAAAACTGTTTTCAATAACTGCAGGGATGAAAATGTAAATCACTGAAACCACTTTTTCTACCATTGGCTGAGTTTTCCTCAGTTTTTGTACATTAAGAAGCCAAATTAATATTCAAATTTGTAAATTAAGTTGGAAGCCAAATTAATATTCAAATTAATATTCAAATTTGTAAATTAAATGAGAACTAACTGATTAACCTAATCTATTCAGAGGAGCCAAGTAATTTGCGTCCTGCTGAGCTAAGACTAAGTCAAAAACTGGGCAAGGTCCAGCCCAGAAGGAGGCGTGGCAGATTTCTGACTTAGTCTCTACTGAGCAGGAAGGCTGAGATTACCCACCTGTGGATTCTACACTCATCATGCTGGAGAACAGAAGGACTAAAGCTACTGTCTTTGCGACAACTTTACCCCAGTCTCCATTTAAGAGAACAGCTGAGCAAAAGAAATTAACTCCAAGGAGAAAAGCTTTATTAAACTGTAACATTGTCAGGACCAGATCTGAAGTTGATTAAGATATATTACTGTCTGCTCCTTGAGAAAACCCAAGGACTGAAGGTTGTACATTCACGAGAAGTAGGAACAGTCTTCATTGTCAAGTAAGGTCCTCAGGGCAAAGAATTATTGGGAAACCTCATTGCAAGTTGATCAGGTTTTATTTCAATTGCCCAGTTATCTCAAGTACTGCTATATGCAGTCAAGGTTGACACTGATTTGGCATCTAAGCTCATGGACCCATCACAAAAATAGCTGGCACTCTGGACAAAAAGAAGTTATTGTAAAAAAAACCTGTTCCTTAATAAGCATGCTAATTATACCTTAAAATGAGGTGAATCAATCATGTTTGAACTTTCTTTTCCAACATAATAAACATTATGAAAAGTTCCAAAACTTCAGGCTACTTACATTTTTGACAGACTCTACCTACCACGGAAAATAGGTGAGCGCGGAATGTTGCAAGTACATCAGATGATTGCAGAAGAAAAAAGGGCATTAGAAGAATACCTGAAGGACAGTGAAGAAGATATACTGAATCTAATATACTAGGAAGGCTCACTGACTACTGGAGAGACTGAACTGGCCTACAAGAAAGACCAAATTAATAACAGAATGGAGGCATGAGAAGACAAAGCATTACATGGCCACCACATTAAAAAAAAATACCAGGGAAAGCAGATAACAACAAGACCTGGTGATGGCTAAGAGCAGGAGAATTGAAAAAAAGGGCCTGAGGGACTAATTATGGCTGCACAGTACCAAGGCTTAAGAACAAATGTATACAAGACCAGAATTGAGAAGACAGAAACAAATAGTAAGAGCCACCACCTGGTAAGCTGCTGTAAGAAGATCACACAGTCTGACTACAAGCAACAGCATGACAAAGTAGCAACAATGGTGCATTGGAAGATCTGCAATGAAAGATTATTTGCCTGTAAGCAAGAACTGGTGGGACCATAAAATAGAGAAAGTCATAGAAAATTAAGAAGCTAAATTGCTCTGGGGATTTAGAATTCAAACAGACAGACACCTGCCATGTAACTTCCTAAATTTAACAAATGTCGATAAAAAAGACAAGAGTCTGGATAGTGGACCCAGAAACAGCAGAAGAGAAAAGAAAGAACAGGAGAAGATAATAAAATACAAGGATCTGCAAACAGAAATAGAACAGTGGCAAAAGTAAGCAAAGATAGTACCAAAACTAATAGGCGACTTGGATGCAATCCCAGAACAACTGGAGCACCACTTGAACACCATCGGCATTGACAAATTCGCCATCAATCAATTGCAAACTGCAGCTTTACTCAGAACAGCTTACATCCTGTGACGATCTGTAATACCATCAAACATCCAGATCTGCCTATCTCATTTCCTTTGAAAGGACTTGATAGGGTGACAAAAATGACAAATCAGTCTGAGCATCTGACTGAGTGTGCGACAAATCATAATAATATATTATATATGTCACCCAACACCAAAAATAAGCAAAAGACAAAAGAACATTGATGGAAATGAATGAATGAATGAATGAATGAATAAATAAATATTAAATATTATTTGTTTGTTTGTTTGTTTAAGTAAAAAAAAGAGACATTAATTATTCTTTCCAAAGACCTGGGTGAAGAGACAGGTCTTAAGGCCCTTTGAAATACTAGCAGGGTAGACACCATTCAAATTTTGAATTTTATAGTAGAAAATGCAAGTGGCTATGATAGCATGCAGGTACTTTGCACTTCTTTGCATCACTGTTATGGGTGAATGTATTATTTCTTTGCTGTCTCTAATAAATAACCTCTGTAGGAAGAAGGCTATATCTACTGAGGAGGTAAAACTTGGTTAACCCTATGCAAATCTAATAGCCATTTGTTCACTAGTGTCATAAAATGTCTTTTAGAATCATTGAACTATCATTGTGCTAAAATAATAGTTATGGGAACAAGCTTTATAGCATTTTGGTAATGATTGGATGATGCTATGCCGATGCTTAGCATTACCCAATCATTACCAAAATGCTATAAGTCACTAATGGAGAAATGACCTAGGTCTGTTCAGAACTAAATCTAACTCTCAGGTTAGATAACCAGATTAATTGGTTCAGCAAACAATTCCCTACTTTCCCAATTAAATGTGTTGTAGGAGCAGAGCCAATTTCTAGGTAAAAAGTGATGGGGAGATGGTACAGCTGGTCTATTTTGTTTTTATTTAAAGTAGATCTTCTGATCTCTGCAGAAATATTTTTAAAAAGCAAAATACATTTAAATGAAGAGTATGTAGGAGAAAACTGTTTTCCTGACAACCTCAGGATGATACCCCAGAAAAACTAAATATACAAAACAATTTATGTAGAAGCATCCCGAAATCCATTCACCAATATACTTACTTATAAATGGTGTTTCTTAAAAATGTGAAATGTTGGTTAATTTAGAATCATATTGCTATATAATCCCATCAAATGTGTGAAAAACTGCAGCCACAGACAACTGCTGTTTTAGACATTAACACGTTGTCTAGATTCAGACTTTTAATAGGAAAAAAACATAGCTTTTAGATCGCATTTTATATTTTATTGTAATTATTTGCATCTGAGAACAAGGCACTGAAAGAAAAACATGTTGCACAAGGATCATAAAGTATTACAAAAGGCAAATTGAAAAGCAGACATACAGAAATAATGGATAATGTGATATATTATTGTTCTGTATTTGCGTTACTGAATTATTTAATTTATATATAAGAATGCATGAGCTACACAAATAGAAAAAGCAGACATAATTATAACTTATTTATACATTTTCAATCTTTTCTTCAAAATGATCTCCCTATTGTTATTGTTATTGCATATAAGAGTTGCACATAGTTGCACACTTTGGATTCATAGACCAAAAATGCTTTGGCATATGCAAGGGCACAAATATAAGATCTACTAGCAACTCTTTAAAGTAGCCATGTCTTTCCTGGATCATGCAGTTGCCTTCTGCAGCTGCTATACAATCTTTGAGAAAAGCGGCAATTGAAAAAGCAAACACCCATGCACATACATAGCAGATAGTTTCAGCAAGGGAGTGAACTTAGTTCAGATCATATATATGTTATTAATTATGAACCAGATATTACCACCAGCTTGTTTGCTAGCTACCCTGAGGAGACATATGCACATGAAATACAGTAGAAAATAGTGGATTCTCAGGACATATAAACCCTTCCCCAAAAAATATCCGAAACAAACATGAGAGATAAACTAAATGCCTTGGGGAATATGATGGGAAAGATTGAGGGCAATAGAAGAAGGGGATGACAGAGAATGAGGTGGCTGGATGGAGTCACTGAAGCAGTAGGCATGAGCTTAAATAGACTCCAGAAGATGGTAGAGGACAGGAAGGCCTGGAGGAATGTTGTCCATGGGGTCGTGATGGGTTGGACACGACTTCATAACTAACAACAATAATAACAAACATCGCCTTATAAAATGAGATAAAAACCACGCCAATCAAGCAAATAGGAAGGAGGAGAAAACCAATAAAAAGTGATCGATTCAGCACAGAAATACAGAATGTGGAAAATATATTCTCCAAAGAAGTTCTTTAGCCATAATGCAAGATTACTGTTTTGTGACTCAGAGCTACATAATTGTAAAAGAAAATGAACTAGAACAATCTTGTTATTTTGTGAACTGACATAAGTGAGTTGATGCTTTGACAAAAATTCCAGACCAAATGTTTTATCTTATTTATGCCAAACTCAGTTGGTGTTGCACAAGTGCTCCACAATTCATGTGTAAAAATACCATTTGGGAAAATCTTTAATGGTGAAAATTGTGGAAACAATGCTGGTATTTCAATTTTCAAATTATTATTCTACAATTTACATTCTTAGGTAACAAAATAATGTTGACATCATTCAGACAATGCATATTCAGGTGACTGAAAAGACACAAGAGATATGCCATCAAATACTAATTTAACATTATTATTATTATTATTATTATTATTATTATTATTATTATTATTATTATTATTATTATTGAAAATGTTCACACATAAACCTATGCAGATAAGATAACCTACACGAATGTAGATATACAGGTCAGAGACTGGGTGAATTGGCATAAACTGATAACTATAATGATTCTATAAGTGCCTATAAATTATACAGTGGGTAAGATAAATTCATATCTAGAGTGATTGCGAATCATTGTCCCCACTTTCAGCACTATTACAATCTATTCGGAATAGATTGGCTAATAACATTCAACAGCTTTTATGGCCTGTAGCTATTCATTCCAGAGCCCTTGAAAATAATTATGATTCACTTAAGCAGAATAATGCCATAAGACTATTTTCCATATTGTTGCACATCTCTGTTTCTATCTTCTAGAACAGGGGTCTCCAACCTGTGGGCCATGGCCCATTACTGGGCCATGGCCTAATTGCTACTGGGCCAAGTGAGTGCCTGGCTGGTGTGCAGGCACAGCCCTACTTGTGTGAGCCTCATTGCGGGCACTTGCAGCCCCACTCGCACGAGCCTCATTACAGGTACTCACTGGCACTTGCATGCACACACACACACACACCTGCATCTGCCCCTCCCTCAAAATTATCCTGTTTTCACCTCCCCCCCCTCTGGGCTGCCAACCCAAAAAGGTTGGGGAACTCTGTTCTAGAATACAACCACACAACATCACCTTAGTACACAAACCAACCAAAGCCCTCCAAAACATCTTAAATGAACCAAAAGACTCAGTGTCCCCCCAAAAAAGGAGCCATCTACCACATAGATGTAAGGAATATAAGGAGTAATGTATTTCTACTATATAGAGAGAGGAGGGAAGATTAGAAAAACACACCTATGAACTCCAACTAGCTGTCAGAAGACACAATGAAAACTTTTTAATTTCATCTTTCATGGACTGTCTTAACATAGTTTAACTTGGAAACTATGAGCATCTTAAAACAAATGATTCAAAACCACCAGAGAATTCCTAGAAACCTGGCACTCGGATAAATCATCCATCCACAGATACATAAATAATATTTAATACCAGGATTAACCCCTAGATCGGAGGGGGGAACAATGGCCCCTTTTTTTGACTTGTGGACTGAGCATGGCTGGGTCAGGAATTCTGGGACTTGAAGTCCACAAATCATAAAAGGGTCATCATTCCCAACTCCTTCCCTAGACAAAAGTGAGCAGTAAAAAATTCCCTAAACAAGGAACTATCAAGGAGAAAGCAAGACCCCAACCAATGACAGGGCAAGGGTAGGAGACAACCAGGCTGAGCCCAAGGGCTGGGTCAAATGCATCATTAGTTTGGAGTCTCTATTCTCTGTAAGAGATCTAAGTCCACATTCACCTACCCTCCTTAAGACTCTTATCTGGCACCAATTCATCCTGGCTGTTAGTAGTTCAGACACCTGTGTATAGATAGCATGAAATAAACTTGTACTTTTGAACTCTATCCTGGTCCCTGACTTCTTGCACCTGATACAAAGTCACTGTATATAAATATAGAACAAACCCCATTCCCTTCTAGCACTGAAGATGTTACCTAGACTGGTAACAAAACATCTGCAAGTATTCGGATTATACTTGAAGATGTAAGGGAGGAGGGAAGAACGTTTACTAAAACAGATGTTTACAAAGATTAATACCTAATGTTGTATGCTACATTCTAGGAGGATTGTTTAGCAATAAGATCTTATGTTTAATGTTGATCACATTAATATTGAAACAGATAGGAGAAACACCAATCAAAATAAAATGTAACAGGAGTATAGTTGAGGCTAGACGCGAGGGGGGGGGGGAAAGGCCTACTAATTCAGACGTTTTCAAAGACTAATACTTAGTATTGTATACCAGGTGTCATGATGATTGCTGCATAATATGTTTTTATGTCCAATGCTGATTGTTTTAATAAAAAAAAACATCTGCAAGTAAACAACCAAAATCAGAGAGCACCAAGGACCCCACAGAATAGATTTATATAGTAGAATGAGATGTGTGTGTGTGTGTGTGTGTGTGTGTGTGTGTGTGTGTGTATTTTCTCCAAGGGATGGAATATGGGCTGCTGGGACTCTCATTCTACCTGATAGTAGGAGCCTTGCATATAGGACAATCAGGGATCTAGAGGACATCCAACTATAGGGATATGCAAAATGACTCAGAAATATCTTTAAATGTATTAAAATTTCTTTACTTTCTTTGAAATGTAACTTCCCTTAACATTCTACTTAAAATGGAACCTCCAGTATGGGGCAGGCAGGTCCACTTTAAACTCTGGCCACTTTGGAGGCTTGCTGTTCTCAAATAGCTGCCATTATGAGTAAGTCTTCTAAAAGAAATGAATGGAAAACAGCCTGCCTAACGGCCTTGTTAGCCCATACAGAGCGAATAGACAGTCTTGGAAATAAAGATAATATTGGACAAAGGTGCTTTGGTTCACAACATACCAGAAGGATTCTTGGAAAATATTTGAAATTGAGATGGGGCAGGTGCCAAAACTCAATAGTTGAACCTGCCATTTTATTGTGCTTAAGATTCGGCTTTAGATTAAATCTGACAGAAACCATATGCTGTGTAAATCTGTAAAGATTTAGCCAAGGGACTAACTCTCTAAAATTTTCTGTACTCTATTTTTCTTATTTAAATGTTCCTCATAAAATGTTCTTCCTACCTTCTTTTGTTATGCCTGGCCTTCTGCTTCGTTGCCATATTGCAAGGAGGCAAGGCATGACCTTCTGAGAGAAAATAGTCAATAACAAGAAGATGGTTTTATTCCACTGAGGGACATAGTGTTAAAACTTTGATAGGAAGATGTTGCAAGCATGGTGAGGTATAAGGGAGAGGAGCTAAAAAAAATACAAATCAACAAATATAATGCTTTAGGCCTTTCTGTTCTGTTTCATGAGATGAAATAATGCCAACAGATTTTGTGTTAAGTGAAACCAATTACGCCAATATAGGTCATGCTTTTTAAATAGGGCTGTAAAATTACAATATAATTAGAGTTCCACATTGGGTCATGCAGATTTGGACATTAGTCAGTGAAGTAATTCTAGTAGAGACTATTTTGACAAGGCTTGATTAATTTATATACAATAGCATGATTCATCAGCTATTCCTTGAAAGTTCATAATAGCTGCTTACTAGGAGTTCCATAACAATCTATACTAGACTGTATTTTTTAGAAAGAGAACTTCTCTTAAAAAGTGTAAATGTATCCTTGTGCATGTTAGCTTCAAAATTGTTGTATGTGCATCTAGGTATTTCTATATATGTTTCTACAGCAGCGGTTCTCAACCTGTGGGTCGCGACCCCATTTGGGGTCGAACGACCATTTCACGGGGGGTCGCCAAACACCGCAGCCCGCCATATATTTTTTTGGTCCGCCATTTTTTTCCCCTTTGCGATGCGGGCCGTCGCACTGCGCATGCGCGATGCGGGCCCGCCATTTTTTTTGGGTTGGCCATTTTTTTTCCGCCATTTTTCCCCTTTGCGATGCAGGCCGTCGCGCCGTTCATGCGCGATGCGCCCGTTGCGCCGCGCATGCGCGATGCACCTGTCGCACTGGGCATGCGCGATGCAGGCCGGGGTTGAGCCCCAGAAAAGGTTGAGAACCGCTGTTCTACAGGAAACATCTAGATGCATATACAGCAGTCATGAAGCCATCATTATAACCATCCATATGTTTTAAATAATATTATAATATTGATTTTATTATCAGTATGAAAAAACATCCTTTAAAAATATTTAGTTATTCTCTTAACTAAACTATTATCTTAACTATTATGTTATTACACATATAATTACAATTACAATACAAATCATAGGTTTTTATTTGGTTTAGCCTATCTAGTTTACTCTTTTATTTTTTGCTTGTTACCTGCTTTGAATGCCCTTGGATTAGTTTAGAAAGGTCAGGTAGAACTTAAAAATATAAATATATAAATGAAAATGCTTAGAGTTATTATTTATGCAAAAATGACATTAAATAAGATTAGATTATTTAATGATTATAGGGTAACCAACACAAAAAAGATTCATAAAAAATCAGTGAACTTTGGAAAAGTTACTATGTATTATGAAGTAAAATTTAGGATAGAGAGAATTTCCACAGTTGGCCTAGATACTTCTTCCTGATTTCATCAGCTCTGGCTTTAAATATACTCTATACAGAAAGTTTAAAGGTTGCCTAGTATTTTTCAGTATAAAGTTGTACCCAAATATTGAGAGGTTTTATGTAGAGTTTTGTATAGTAAAATATTAAATAAACAGCACTTTGATCAGATGAGAAAATTAATACATTTAAAAATAAAAAGTGAGATACCAGGTATTTTAATGGAAATATGCAACATTTTTAAATTCTTAGAATAAGAAAAAGAGCAATAAAAATAGGAGGGAAAAATCACTTAATGTTCAAAATGGTGCAAATGGAAATATTATTTTGATAGACCCTCTAAGCAAAAATTGTTGTAGGATTTGAATTCATGAACCTGATTATATTTCTGATTCTGGGTGGCATTCCAATGCAACATCTAACTGTTTTAGAAGTTATCTATGATAACACTTACTACTCTGCCTTGGAAAATTGTCCTCAGCCAGATCTGAACATATGCAGCAAAATATATGCAATCTGTGCTCATCAATCATGCTTAACTGAGTCAATGTAAGATGAGATCTGTGTTAGTATAGGATGGCAAAATAATCAGGAGTCTGTTAGCAGTTTTCCTATCTAATGAATTTTATTTAAAAACATAGGCTTATGATGAAGTGAACTGCAGCTCATGAAAGCTTAGGGCTTTTAAAGAAATTTGTTAATTGGAAAAGGTGCTACCAGACTCCTGGTTTTTAACTGAGTCAAGGAATTAGCAAGTTTTAGTCTCAAATATTTTTGAGATTGTTTTCAATAAATTGCTCCCCCCACTCTTCTCTCCCAGGATATGAAGTTAATCCTTTCTTTCAGCTTCCTGGTGCAATCTTAACCAGCCCAGCAAAAATAAGACTGCTCTAAGAACTTCAATTTCTCTTTTTCTTTTACTTTTCCAATTCTCCCCCACCCACAGGGCTTCCTAGGTTGATGAGGTTAGTAATTTCACACAGTCAACCATTAGGATCATATTTGTGGATTTTTCCATTCATTCAGAGCAGATCAATTCTTGTAGACACAGTGAATGGAGTTAGCACATTATTAGCCAAAATATTTCTCCTCATATGAGTAATGTAAATATTTGTCTGATTCCACAAATACATTTAATTTTGTTATTTCCTAATGATGCATAAATTATTTACACACATGCTAACAATGTATAAAAAAAATCAAGGATCAGAAGAAGGACTTTAGCAAAAGTCCATCTTAAATATTATATCATCTCATTGCCTGCAGAGAAAAGAAATAATTTACAAGGGTAGCTAACATGCACTAGTAAATTCTATATTTTTATAGGGAGAAAGAGAGAGACTTAGAGTCAAAGACATTTGAAGATTATCTCAGTCATTATTGCTATTAGTCTACTTCTCTCTCACTGTGTGCCAATAGTTATGGGTCAGGTTTCATGATCATGCCAAATAATAGATTAATGAACTCTCAAGGTGGAATTCCTTGGAGTTTTTTTTTTCTTATCACTCACAGAACAGTTGTTCTGTCAGCCTCTTCAATCCCCACAGAGCTTAAAAAGCTGTGCAGCTTTTACAGAGAACTGGAAGCATTGGTTCATTTCATTTACAACAAGGCAATAGTATTCTGTTTGTGGATTCTGTCTTTTCCCTACCCAGTATCCAGAGAGCCCCTTTCAGTCACAATGTACCACTTGTGTGGCCCATCCACCGCCAGTTTAATGGGAAATAAGAATTACACACATTTCATACAATGTGATATGCCATCATTGATGGCAACAATGACAATGGAGATGATGAAAATGTGGAAAGTGTGAATTAGCTGATTCACTTAAAAGGGAAAGGAAGGAGTAAATTCTCCAATATTCTAGATACACACAAACAATTATCACCTTGTACATAAGGATTATTAACAGCTGCGAGATGTCATTTAATATGACAGAAAATTATCTGCCTAAGAGTAGCCCAACAGGCTACTCTACTGAATGCTTTTGATAGATTACAGGCAATAACAGAATGGCAGCAGACGAAAGACTGGGGACCACTGGGGAAGAGGGTGTGCTCACATCAGGCTAAAATGCCCAATAAATGCAGAGGGAGAGGAGTTTTTCAATTCAGAATTTTCCCAGAAAAAGACCCAGACCAAGAGCAGACATGAGCTGGATGAGGAATGGAGGAAGAGTTTTAGGGTAACCACATCCTAGAATCTCTCAGGATATACTGTATTTAGTAGCTTAGAAACTTATGGCTTTCATTTCGCAAGATTCTGTCTATTAGGTATAAGCAAATAAAGGATTGGATTGGGTCTCACTCTCATCTCTGGGTTTGCTCCTGACATGATCAATATCAAATCAAGGATAGCTGATCCTCTTGTGAATTTCTCTTCCCTCTGAAGGAGAAAGTCAAGGAATTTCCTGGAAGGACTATGCTTGGCGGAATTTGTCTTCCAAAAGAAGTCAGAATAATTAAAATTTCACATTGCTACAGCTTAATGTTGTTTTGAAAATTTTACCATTTGCTTTTGGAAGGCATCATTCATATTTTCTCTTCTAGGTGGGACTTCCTATATTGTTGACAATTCCCCCCACTCCAGTTAAAATGAAAAAAAAAACCTTTTGCACTTAAAATGATACACATATATTTTCTCCTGCAACTTCCAAATATACTATTTATTTCTATGAAGTTAATACAAATGTACAGTGTTATGCCCTTCCTTTAGCCAGTTTGGAATTCCCACATATTTGGGAATCAATTGCATAATAGCAATAGCAATATCACTTAGACTTATATACTGCTTCACAGTGCTTTACAGCCCTCTCTAAGTGGTTTACAGAGTCAGTCTCTTTCCCCCAACAATCTGGGTCCTCATTTTACGGACCTCAGAAAGATGGAAGGCTGAGTCAACCTTGAGCCGGTGAGACTCAAACTGCCAAACTGCTGGCAGCAGGCAGTCACAGAAGTAGCCTGCAGTACTTCATTCTAACCACTGTGCCACTATAATGATCGGAAGGGCAATTTTTTGTGTCTGTTTGTGATGGAATGTAATCCAGGTTCCCCAGGAGAAGAGTTGCATTCCAGAGAGCAAGACACAGCAAAGTTTAGATAGTTTGGTTGGTAAGACAAACTCTAGGTTATCAAGACAGCTCCTCCCTAGAAGTTCTCAGGATCTATCTTTAATGATGCAGTTTGATTTAGTTCGGCAAGATTTCTGTCTATAGGTGAGGAACAAAAAAAGGAACTGCTTTTAAATAATACCACGTTCTTGGTTTTTGAAGCCTGGCACTGCTGGAATGTGCCTTCAGTGTTCATACATTATGATAAATGAATTGTTTAGAATTTGTTCTTTGCCAATAGTTTGGATGAGTTGAAATATTAAGCCTGCAATGTTTGTATCTTCCCAGAAATAAAGCATAAATCCCTCCCCAATAAGTATATTAATTCTCAGGGTTCTGCGATAGAATAGAATATTATAAATGATTTGACCTTTTGATATGAGATGATGAAGAATTAACAACAGCAATAACATTATATTATGTGGCTAAAGATCCATTAAAAAATGACCAAGATTAAAACCATCATTTCTCTCTCTACTGCCTATGGGAAAAAAGCTGTTATAACCACAATTCACTTTTCACAAAAGCCATAATGACACTAGCTTGGTTTTGTGTAAAATCAGACTATTGGCATCAAATCACAAGTTAGTATTATATGTGACTTTGGCTACTAAAGATTTATTCATAGTTAAAACTATAAATTTAATGATAGTGGATGACTGAACAAAAATGTTGCAGTGGTAAGTAGTTAGCTTAGCTATAGTTTGGAAGAATATATAAAAAATACTATATACCTATAAAGATAGATATATTCTGTATTAAACTACCAAAAAAGAAGGGCTTTGGATAAACCAAAGATTCAATTTAAAAAAGTTTCTTTAAAAATCAATTAAATAAGCATAGCTGTTATAAAAAAATATATCATATGAAATATATAAAGAATATAATTGGTTAAATTTACAAAATCCATTAAAGTTAAAAAAAGGAAGGATAGTGAAAGGGAAGAATAGAATGGAAGGAGAGATTTGGTAATAACTTTGCAAAATTGCATCAAGATATGCATTTAATCTTAGAAGTTTGGTGCTTTATTTAAAAGATAATGCCAACATTTCTAAGCAATGCTGCACGTTTTCATAAGTTAAAGAAAAGTTGCTAGCAGTACTCTGATTTTGCTGCTTCAAAAGCAAAACACCTACCCCTGTATCTGCCTTCTATCTTTGTTTCCACATCAAAGCGATGGATTACCAGCTTGAGTTTTTGGTGCTGTTGCCCAGTTTTAGAAATGATTTGACAGATAATATGTCAGTACATACAGCCAACTTTTAAAAATAATATTTTCTGTTCGTTGCCTCACAGAACTTAGCTGTCATACTTCTGCCAAATATCAACACTGCAGATTAAGGAAGGGAGAGGTAAAGGGAGTAAATGCAAAATGTTCACATATACAGTATGCAACCAGGAAAGAAACTATTCTAACAAAGAGGGCAGTAAGGAAAAATTATACAGACCATATTTAAAATAATTTTCTTCCCAGTCCCCAAATAATTTCTTGTAGATTATATAATGATTACAGTAGAATAAGTGTAAGGAAACAATAGCAGGATCATAGAGTTGCATTGAAACAATACAAACTGTTTCACTTGGACCAATTCCTCTTGCTTGCACACTGGAAAAAAAAAATCAACCACTACTTGTTTAGTAACTACCTCAATTATTGACCATTCACAAATACAATGAAACTATGGTTAAAAAAATTTTTTTTTCCAACCGATGTGCACATTTATGACTGAAGTTTGTGTACCTGATAACAGTTGACAGTGAGGAATGCTGGCATAGTTGTATGAGATAACTTATCTGAATGAATTATCTCTCTCTATTTCATGTTTACTTCATGATCATTTTGCTTAACAACTATTTTTCTCTTGACTTAAGGAATACATTCACTAAACAAGGAGAAAATGTACTTTTCTTGTGTGTGTATAAATATATAAATGCAAGTACTCCTCACCAACCACAATTGGGATCAGCAACTCCATCTCTTAGCAATGTAGTTATGAAGTGAAAAGACACATAACTGGGTGTATGCTGGAACAAAACCCCCTGCAGTCTGTACGGCAAGAGTTGGTTCTTTCCAACGACTCGTTGAGTCTCTGCCTACCCAAATTTTCATTTTGACTGAAGAAGTTACTTGGATGAGTAACGAAACGTCTCAGTTTTAATAAACTTTGGTCCAGTTGCCATGATTTAAACCTTTTAAATCACATGACTGACTGTCTTAGGACATTAGCTTGTCAGTTCTGGCTGTAGCTATTAAACAAATCATCCTTGAGATCATATGACTGCAACTTTGACTTCCTGCTATTTTCTCCATTGACTTGTCGGAAGTTGATTGTGAAGGTTATGAATGGCAATCACATGATCATGGAAAATATTGCAACAACAGCTGCAACTTTTGTTTTGATGCTTCGGGTGCCTCATGTTTTGGCAACATCCTGCCTGCTTTTCGTGGTTTAATTTGGTGTGGGTATTTGTGTGTGTGTGTGTGTGTGTGTGTTTGTGTGTGTGTGTGTGTGTGTATGTTCTTCCTTTCTTTGTGCAGCTCTCCAAGTTTGCAAAGCATACTCCTACCTGGCTTGCAATGGGGGAGGGGAGAAGCTACATTTCCCTTAAGTATGGTGTCTCCAAGGGAATCCCCACTGAGTTTAGGATTGTCTCTTTTTTCCCCACTTTCTTAGAAGCAGAAAGTCGCTGGTCTAATCTAATACAATGCAATAATAATAGAAATAAAGTGCATTATTTATTTGTTTGTTTGTTTATTTAGAAAATTGACAATAAATGTAATGCACTTGAATCATCCTGAAATCTCCCCCCCCCTCTCCCCGGTCCATAGAAAAATTGTCTTTCATGAAACCAGTCCCTGGTGCCAAAAAGGTTGGGGACTTCTGACATACTGGAAGTAGGTTTTCTATTTATTTATAATTAGTAAATAAATCTAGAATTAGTAAAGAATTAATAAAAAAAATTACGCAAGCAAGTTGTGGCATTATTTATGCTTCAGTAGAATTCATTCTGACCATTAAAATCATAACAAAAGCAAAGCAAAAGCATAAAAACAAACCAAACAGCATATTTACTACATGGAACTATATTAAACTTACGTAGCTTGGCTAAAACTAAAATTCTCGGATGTGTTTGTCTTTATCATCAGCTAGAAACTGTAGGTCTGAGGTTAAGAACAGACTGTTCTGTAATTTGATGAGGAAAAATAGGCATCAACTGCTTTGCTTTGCAAATGTTATGGGTTTCTTCTAGGCAAAAAAAATGGTTTAGAGGTCAAGAGATCTATCTTATTATTTATTTTTCAAGAGGAAAAGTATCAAGATACCTTTCCCTCTTGTGAAGAGTTTGATTGCATACAAAAATCTTCTCAGTTGTAACACAATAATGTTTTTAGTATATCTCAGAGGATGCTTAAGAGTGGAAAAGCCAGAAGATTCTCATTACAGATTTGGTAACCCTTTATTTGGAGTAGATTCCATATACACATCCACACATACATGCAAGATCTTCAGAGATAGGCTTGTAGGTATTGTGACCTATAGGCCAGAGATTCTGCATTAGCTGATTTACAAGGTTCAGGAAATGTTTTGACTATTTGTGTATTTGTTTTGAAGATTCTGCAGCGTCCACCGGAACACTGGATTGTGTGGAAGTACCGTAGGTTTAGTGACTGCTTAAATTTTTATAACTCTCTAATTCCTTGACTCAGAATGGTTTACATACAAAAATAAACATTAAATATATGTATTCTTTTTTTAAAAAAATCCTATTTATTAGATTTTTACACCATTTATATTTTTCGTCAGCTCAAGCATACCTAAGCTTGCCACCTTTTATTTTTCCCACAAAAACAATCCTATAAAGTGAATTAAACTGAGAGAGAATGCCTGGCCCAAGGTCGCCCAACACCCTTCAAGTTTAAGTGAGGATTACAACTCAGAGTATTCCAGTTTCTAGCTCAGGCACCCTAACCACTACACTAAATTGGCAATCCTGATTTAAGGAAACAAGATGGGCAATTCCACATAGTGGCCTTAAGCCGTATGTCTCAGGCCCTGGAAATAACTGAAAATGAAGGCGGTTTACAAAATCGCCACCTATATTATGATTTTCTGCCATTCTGTTTGAACTGCAATTATAACAGATGACACCTGGTGGGTTCTTCCATTTTTACCCTCCCACTGCCGTTTGGAAAGCAAATGACAATCACTTTCTTTTGTACTGGTGGAGTTTTGAGGACATCTGGTTTCTCTTGATAGACCTTTTGTATAAGCCCCCTTCCATCAACCCCTCCCTTGTATGGGATGCTTTTGAACTCGGCATATGAACAAACATCATGTCTAGCAGTCCTGGGGAGGCTGTTCTTTACTCACACAATGAGCATGTCAATGGTGGACTGATGGGGAAAATAAGCGAACTCAAAACTTGTCTGGTCACTTTGATTAGAATAAGAAATTAGCTGAAGTCTTGACAATTTCATCCCAGCACCAAGTTTTAAACCCTACCATTGCTAGAGAACATAGCACAGCTGCTCCTCTTAAGATATTCCAGGTGTGCTCCCAGTCTACTGTGATGTTATATGTTGTCATGTGTGTCCCCTTCCTCCATTCATATATCAAACCAATCCAAGTTCCTCCTTTCATTAATGGCCAATTGCAAGAAACCTGATCTAGTTTCACATCATACCCATATCTGACAGTAATATAAACAGTTGAGCTATTAACTATCACAGGTGGGTCAGAGGAAAGATATCAAGCTTAGATTTCTGTTTCATTTTGCATAGTTTTAAAAGTTAACTTATTTTACAAAGCAGAGACTATATCACAGGCCTAGGTTGTGAGTCAATACATCAGCCATGTTCTGTCACGGAAAATACATGATATTATTTTTATGGTGGGGTTGATGGAAAACATAAGAGGCTCAGTTTGAGAACATGTCTAGAAACAAGTAATTATATATGACCAAATGAAGACCAATTTGCAGATTGTAGATTTGGATGTCTGAAAACCAGAATTCATCCAGTTGGATTATACTAAATCAGAATTTCAAGCCCATTCCACCCTTTTTATACATTGATTCTTCTTACGATTTTGGAAATTAAGAGAGCTTCTTCATTATGTTGAAAAGAAGCTGCATGCTTTTTAGTTGCAGAAATATCTCTGCTGAAGTAGACTGAAATCTTCAAAAAGCTTATGGCATAATGGATTTGACGCTAGTAAATTTTTGATTCAAGCTTAACTCCTAATAGCTTCATAAGCACAATGTTCTTGGCAACAGAAAACCACCAGCCTACAATCTGGTATTTTCTAGCGGGTCTCCTGTTCGCATGCTTCCAGGGTCCTTTGCTTAGCTTTTCAAGATCAGTGAAGGACAGCTCCAACACCATGGTCTGACTTTGGAATATTAGTCACTAGGGCAAGAGAGCTTAAGGTGGTCAAAGGCACTCCATGGCAAGATCTATGTAGAAATTTGTTTGTGTGTGAACACTGGGTGGCGGTAGTATTTCAAAATTAAGCTGTTATTCACTTATTTATTATTGCATGTTTATTCCTAAATGTGATGAATATGGGGTCTTCTTCATTTTATCCTTACAAGAGTAATGAATTCTTTGAAGTAGGTTGGTTGACAGAGGGGGACAGGGCAAAGGTCAGACAGTGAGATCTGGGACAGAGATTGGCTCCCCTAATTCAAGTCCAACACTTGGCCTACATTGGTTGCTCAGAAGGCACAGGACAAATAATGTTCCACACTATAGTGATCCTAAACTTAGGACCACAATTGGGATCAGAATTTTGTGTTGCTAAGCAAGGCAGTTATTAAGTGAGCCATGCCTAATTTTTAGACTGTTTTTGCCATGGTTGTTAAGAATATCACTACAGTTGTTAAATGAAAACATTCAATGAATCTAGATTTTCCCCATTGACTTTGCTTGTTGGAATCAAGCTGGGAAGGTTAATGATAATGATAATGATAATGATAATGATAATGATAATGATAATGATAATGATAATGATGGTGATGGTGATGGTGATGATAACAACAACAACAACAACAACAACAACAACAACAGACGTGGCAGTGCCTGGAGACAGCAGAATAGATGAGAAAGAACTGGAGGAGATAACAAAATACAAAGACCTACAAATAGAAATAGAAAGACTTGGCAAAAGCAAGCAAGGATAGTACCAATAATAATAGGTGCCTTGGGTGCAATCCCAAAACAACTGGAACACCACTTGAACACCATTGGCATTGACAAATTCGCCATTAGTCAATTGCAAAAGGCGGTCTTACTACCGTAGGAACTGCTTCCATCCTGTGACGATATCTGTAATACCATCAAACATCCACATCTGCCTATCCCAGGTCCTTGGTAAGGACTCAATAGGTAGACAAAAATGCCAAATCCAGTCTGAACATCTGGCTGAATGTGCGATGATGATTAATAATAATAATAACAACAACAACAACAATAATAATGTTGGAAGGGAACTAGAATATCTTCTAGTCCAACCCCCTGCTCAAGCAGGAAACCGTATACCATTTCATACAAATGGCTGTCCAGTCTCTTAAAAACTTCCAGTGTTGGAGCATTCATAGCTTCTGGAGGCACGTTGTTCCGCTGATTAATTGTTCTAGCTGTCAGGAAATTTCTCCTTAATTCTAGGTTGCTTCTCTCTTTGGTTAGTTTCTATCCATTGCTTCTTGTCCTGCCCTCAGGTGCTTTGGAGAATAGCTTGACTCCCTCTTGCAAATGGCCATCACATAACCCAGGGATACTGCAACCATCATAAATGCAAGCTCTCATATTTTGATCATGTGACTGTGGGGATGCTGCAACAGTCCTTTTGACTCGTTTTAAGTCACTTTTTAAAGTTCCATTATACCTTCAAATGATTGTAAATGAAGTGAAGACTACCTGTATTCAACATGTTTAGAATTTATGTGCATATGTCATAACAGAAGAAGATGTTAAAAATATCATTTTTCGTGAACAAGAGTATTGCAGTTGCAGGGTTAATTTATTTTATTATTTTCCCAATTTTCTACCTGTGAACTTTCCCTGCACATTTGATGTGGAGTTATTGGTGTGTGGTGAGTTTTTTAAGGACTCTTAATGCCCATGAAATCCTTACAGGCACATATTTTGGGGAAGTCCTTCACATTGCCTAATTTGCCTGGTATGTTAGTTGTATCGTCTGATCTTTTCACTGAACCCAATATAATGAATTTCACAATCTCATAATCACTTTAATGATGCCAACATAAAACTTATTTTTCCCTGCTTATATAGGGGAAAGTACATTTGAGAAGCAATAGTAGTCACCAGTCCACTGAAACTACAATTAATCAAAGGCCCATCATAAAAGGAATTGGAAGCGGGGAAAAATAGGAGGAAAGTGTGTGTGTGTTGCACAAGGAAGGCAGTTATCTCATAGATTAGAGATATATCTTTGTGTTCATCTGGTCCATGTCATACACATCATTTTCACTGTTTATGTTTCATGTTTTGCCTTTATTAATAGAATACAGAAAACAAACTATAAAAAAGAATTATAAAAAGTTATGAAGAAGACAAAAAGAAAACTGGAAAAAAGAAACAAAGGAAAAAATATGCAGGGTGTACCTTCAAGGACACATGTACATATCTGAAGTTTGTACAAAAGGATTTCAGTGAATGGCAGACCTATTTCATTATCATCATCCATAACTAATCATGTTAATAAGTAATTCATTAATAAACTACTAATATCAACAGTTTAGCAAACTACTGAATAAAGTAACTTGCACTTCCGCTAGCAAAGATAAATCAAGGAGTATCCCAAGTGCATATTTCTTCTTTTGATCATGAGCTAATCTTGAAGGAACAGGCTATCGTTCTCTCATGTGCATTTGGAGTCTGGATTGAGTTGTCTGAATGTAAAATTTGAAATATGAAACTGTCGGCCCTCAGTGCTATCACAGCCTTCTGAAATACCCTAGATCCAATACTTGCTATTTAAAAAAACAACAACCACTTCTGAACTTCAATTACTATGAACATTTGATTAAGTTGAAACACAAATGATCAAACTTTGCTTTAGTTAAGAATATAATATTTTCATAGGTGTATAGTAGTTCACTATAACTAGTTTCAACCTAGTTTCAACCAAGTTCTTATTCCATATGTTTAACTCTTTCTTTATGAGTGGGGTTTTTTTTTAAATCGATATTGTAGTTGCCAGATGAATGTATTTATTATCTTGAGGATTTTACCCCAAAGAAACACATGTTGATAATCAAGAGTACAGCTAAGAATATCGTTTATATAGGTTTTATTTTCATAAATATCCATATGGTTTAATTTAAACTTATGGTATGATGTCTAAGTTGTGAATGCTGAATTTTTTTTAAGTATTTTGAGCATCCAAAGAAAGATTTGTTTTACGACACATATTATACCAATTCCAGTTCACTGATTTTGCATTAGACATTTTGTACTAAAATGTATAACATAAAATCTATAAAAAAAAAACTAATATGCATTTCCATTTTAACAAAAGTGAGATGAAATGTACATCTCTCACACACACACGCATGCACACATGTACACACACATTTAATAATTCAGAAATTGTATGACAGAATGCTGGCTTTTTGCTAGTTATGCAGATTTGTTGATGTTCATTTTTTAGAATGTTATTATGACTATTAATTCATATCCTTTCTGTTTGATTTTAGAGCCATATAAAAAAGTTTTGTTTGAATGTCAAAGAGGAAAAAAAATCACAGTTTTTTTCAACAAATTATTGAAATCTGGCTCAGGTATACAAGGCAATCAGTTAGATTAATAGTTTGTTTTTAAACCAAGTATGTGACTTGAACATTGAATGGTGTCAATTTAATGAAATAAAAGATCTTTGTGAAATGCCTAGATCAGACATGTCAAACTCGCGATGTCATGTGACGTTGCACGACGTATCGAAGCTTTTTCCCCAATGCCAGCAATGGGGTGGGCGCGGTTTGCTCGTGACACGTCCAGCCCGTGGGGCGGCAGTTTGACCTCTCTGGCCTAGATAAACTAGCTCGCCATTCTCAGAAAAGCCTCTGATTATTTCCGAACGTCTCTGCATATTCAGCCTTTTATGTAGTATCATGAACATAACTGCTTTGCATGTTTGAAATGATATATTATTGAAAAATCATTGTCATCAATGGCAATGAGACTTTTAGTTCATCAACAACTATGGAGGCATCTACTTTAAAGAATCACCAATTCTTTTCAAGACTGTTGTTTTTAAGACAAACCCTACTATATTTGTTTCAACTCCTATTTTAATAAAATATAATTCCTTTTTTCAGGGAGGTGGATTTTTGTTCACTTTTCTATCTTGTCTAGCAGCTGCAAGAATGTCAGAACATTCTGAAATCAGTGGAATAAGCAGAATCATTTTTAATTTTCTTTCCATTTTTCTTAATCTTTCCTTCCTTTCTTGGCTGTCAGATGCATTTTAAAGGCTTTCATGCTTTCAACACATGCTTTAGAGTAGTAGGAATCTTCAGCCTCTGGCACCATAATTTAAACTCTCAATATAAGGCAGAAAAACCTGGAGTAAAATGGCCAATTTTTAACTCTGTGGGGTTTGGGGCACTTTTCCTCAAAAATAAGGCTGGAAATAGAAAAGAAGCCACTGGGAGCATGGTTTCCATAACACAAACACATACATATCCCAAGTAACATGCAATCATACTGCCTAGTTCCAGCAGTTTGTCTGCCACATTTGAATGGCATATTCTGGGGCTTCTTTTAAAACACTATCACCATTGCCACTTAATAAGCAGACCAAAAATATTAGTCCCACCACTATATCATGTCATCTTTTGTCCTCTTGCTGAGTGGTGTGAGGTGGAGCTCTCGCCTCACAATCAGGAGGCTGTGAGTTCGATCCGAGGTAGCAGCAGATATTTCTGTCTCTGGGCACAATGAATCGTTGTTTGCTGTGAACTCCGTGTAGGCTTAGGAAGGGCATCCGGTTAGTAAACTCTCAGCTCCATTCAGTCACCACGACTCTACCCCGATGCAAGGGATTACAGAGTCGTTAAAAGAAAAAAAATGTCCTCTTGCTCACCTGAAGACACCTATACAGTTAACTCTTATTAATTTAATATTATTATTATTATTAAGTTACACCCTAGATTTCGTTTGTTTATTCATTTATTTGTAGGATTAATATGGCTGCCCACTCATTTTCAGTGATGCTGGGTAGCTTACAAACAATGAAAAAACCCAGTACAAAAAGAATAAAAGCAAAAAACAATAACCTTAATAATAATAATAAATGAATAATAATTTGAATATATTTTCAAAGTTAATGACATATCAATGACTATGTTAAAATCATATTGTTCAGAGTCTTTTATCAGAAGATTCAAATGAACTAAAATCCTGTTTCATTTTCAGTTTTTCTAGATAAAAATATTCTGTTAGAATGACCAGTTTAAGTGTGAATGTCAATGAAACTGACACCTGAAGGTTATGACTGCATTATAATCTCCTATATACTATAAAAGTCTGCATTAAAGTGTTTTCAAAGCAGGAGATCATTTTTCAGTTATGAAGGTTCAATCCAACAGATATGATTATCATTACAACAAATGAGCTATAAAATATAAGAATCAAGGACTATTGTCCTTGTACAAGACAGAAAAATATTGTATTATTATATTATTATTAAATCTCAGATCAGGATATTGAAGGGCTGCACATTCATGAAGCTCAGACTGAAGCAGGCACTTTGAGTTAGTCCACAGTTGCATAGCCAGATAATCACTGGATAAATTAAATAAGAACCTAAGCAGAATGCAGTATGACTTTTCTGGGTTCTAGATGCCTTTGTCTTCAAGATCCCCTCCATAAATACAATTGTTTTAAAAAATATATTCCGCGTGATTTCATTTGTATTTTTACGGAGAAATAGGGAACAGTAAATGGCAAATTGTATGCATTGTTTTGCAAGAATAGCTGCTTTTTGCCAGTTAATTGTGATATCTATTGCATATCATCAACATAGCTGAATGTTAGTATTTTTACCTATAGGTTACATTGGTTCTGTTGTTCAAATTTTGTGTATTTCTTTTACTTCATTTGTATTAATTCTGATTTTAAAAATTGGGTGGACCTTAGGCACTGGGCCTATTGTGCCTAACAGATAAGTCCATCTTGATTTCAAGTACAAGTAGTCCTTGACTTACAACAGTTTGTTTAGTGACCATTCAAAGTTACAACAGCACTGAAAAAAGTGACTTATGTTCATTTTTCACACTCATGACCGTTGCAGCATCCCCCTTGGTCACGTGATCGAAATTCAGAGGCTTGGTGACTGGTTCATATTTATGACAATTGCAGTGTCCCAGGGTCCTGTAATCACCTTTTGCGACCTTCTGACAAGCATAGTCAATGAAACAGCCAGATTCACTTAACAACCATGTTACTAGCTTAACAACTGCAATGATTCACTTCACAATTGTGGCAATAAAGGTCATAAAATGGGGCAAAACTCATTTAACAAATGTCTCATTAAACAACATAAAGTTTAGGCTCAGTTATAGGTCGTAAGTCGAGGACTACCTGTAATGGGATAGGAACAGGTGGCAAATTGGATCCAGGTTGTCATCTACTACCTTTCTGATAAATCACCTGGGGCAACTGTTTCATTGTATTAAGGTACATGACTCTGGAGAGGTTTCCAACCACATCAGTATCCTAGAACAGCGGTTCTCAACCTTTTTCAGGCCGCGACCCCGACCTGCACCGTGCATGCGCGGCGCAACGGCCCGCATCACGCATGCGCGGTGTGACGGCCCGCATCGCGCATGCGCGGCGTGACAGACTGCATCACACATGTGCAGTGCGACGGCCTGCATCGCGCATGCGTGGTGCTACCCTGCACATGTGCGGTGCTGCCCCCTGTGCCGGCCGAGGGGAAAAGGGGGAAAAATGGCGGACTGCATTGTTTGGCGACCCCCGTGAAATGGTCGTTCGACCCCAAATGGGGTCGTGACCCACAGGTTGAGAACCGCTGTCCTAGAATGAAACCTTTTAAGGTAACTGCCTCTTCTTAATAATCAGAGTCAAAAATATGTAGTTCTAAAGCAGGATTTACCAAGGTAGGTTTAAATGGATATTTCAATAATGCTGGAGTTCTTCACAACAGTAACTCAAGATACCAACTTTGGAAGTAGGTCTTCTTTTTGTGCTCTGTATCTCCAACTATTAGCTGAACTCATTAGTTTCTTTTGATATTAATGGACTCCTATTTTTTTATAGGTGACAGTATGTTATAATATTGTAATTTAAGAGATGTTCATGCCAATCTGAATATTATTGGAATAAAGAGGGATAAATAAATAAATCTTTAAAAAGAGATTGTGCCTCTAGAAATACTATTAGATTTTTAGAATTTGTTTAAAGTTGTTTACCTATTCACTGTTCATGCTTTCAGTGGGTTTTCTGTTACTCTTAGTTTTCTCATAATTGGTAGAAAGCTTTTATCAGTGGAAAGATAAATTCAATATTAATCTTAGAATACAAAAGTTGAATCAAAGTTAGCAACTTCTTGTGCTGATTGTATCTGCCAATTTATTTCATAATCTATTTCTGTCACTCAATTAAATAGCGGCACAGCAATCGAAAAACACTAAATAATGTTAGCTTCCAATGCTTCACATATTTATTAAATAAATGAGCCAACACAGAGCAGTGGTCCAAGATTGAACATCCCTTATAAAAACCAGCCTGCTTCATATAATGTTGTTTGTCATAAAATAAACCTCTAATTTGTATAATAAATATTTAGAATACAGTTTGGCCACTATATCTATTAACTGATTGGTTTGCAATTTGCTGGACGCTCCTGGTTCTTTTCTCATATATTGAAAACAAAATCCTAATGTAGTGTAACTTCAATTTAAAGGGCCATTTGAAGAAAAGGGATATCTGTTAAATCAGAACATCAGTTAAAGATGAACTTACATCATTTAAGTATATTTATGCAAATGTTTCCCCATTTGCACTAAATGGAAGTCCTTGTCCATTAATCACCTCAAATTTTGTCTGATGAATGTTAAATCTTTTAAACCAAAGTCTCTTAAATTCAGAATTCTTTGTATTCCATTGCTGGGCAAGTTTCTGACCATGTTAAAATTGCTTAATTAAGATAGAACACATCGACATATATTATTTTAAATACTTCTGCAAGAATATTTTTCTCCAGGAATTATATTATTCATAAGAAGCTCTTTTCTTATGGGCTTGGGGCTATCCCTTGGGGCTATCAAAGGCTTTGGTTCTGTAAATGCGAGATAAAAGTGCTTAGTGTACAGTATATGCTCCTTACATTAAAGGCAACAGAACTGTTACAAAATATACAAGTTATTTGGAAGTTGGCAGTGTACCCTTTCTATCTCTGGTGACTGGAAAATAAGTAAAACGATGAATTGCGTTCATTTTTTAAAAAGGAAATAATGAAATGGAAGCATGGAAAGAAAAATAATACATGCTTTTAAAGTTTCTATTGAGGTTTGAGTCAATATTACTGGAGTTGAAGCCCCCAAATTTGAGAAACCTGGATCCACAGGCTATTAGGGAGAAGCATCAAAATACTAGCTGCTTCACTTCAATGTCCTCAGGTAATCTTCCACTTGCAACCATCCATCAGCCACAGCTCAAAATATGTTGGAGCTGAACAAAGGGACTTACAACTGGCCTCCAAAAACCTATGGCCGTTGCAGTTCCTCTGTGGTCATGTGATCATAATTTGGGCATTTGATAGCACTTAGGACTGCAGGGGTGCTTCAATCCTCCAACCAGCCTATCTCTTCCCCCTCATCCCCGCCCTTTTTGGGTGCAAAATGAAAAAATCAGCAGGGGCTTGACTGCTGAGCGGTGAGGGCGACTGGGCTGGGGCTGGGCTGGTTATGATTCTCCAGGATGCAGCCAGCAGCCCCAGAGCTGCATGGTTCACAATATGAATACATGAAGGCAGAATGTAGGGAGACCAAAAGGACAGAGATTGGGGAAGGAGTGGGTGGGGGGGGGGGACAGGTGAAGGTAACCTCTTACCTTACTGAGGTTCAGGGCTGGGAGAGACCAAGCCCAAACTTGATTGGATTGGGATGGATTCTCAGCTAATGAAAAGTAAAATTTGCTTAATAATAGCAATGGGCTTTGCAGGGATTCTGATTGCTAAGTTATATGGTCACATAAATCTCACCTTATGACTGAAATTCTGGCCCCAGTTGTGCTTGTAAGCTGAGGATTACCTGTAATTTTGATAAATAATTTTTTGCTTCTGATTTTTAAGAACTTTTTAATGAGAATGGACCTCTGTAAGAATTCATGGAGTGCCAGGAAGGTTAATATAATTGGTTGGCAAACTTGGTTTCTCCTAGAAAGGGCTTTCCCCGGGATATCAAATTGGATGGGATTTGGTTACAATAAGACTAGAGTTAGGAAATTAGAGCGGTAAGTATGTGAAGCTTGGTGTCTTTTGTGTAGAATTTGGTTGTGCCATTATTGTCATTTGCTAGTTAGCTGAGACAGCATATGATAATTTCACAAGCATAATAAAAGAGAATAAGTGAACTTTAGCTACTCATTCTTGGAAGAAAAAAAATATTTTGACGAGGCCTTGCATGTGTTTGCTGCTAACCATACTCTTACAAGTGAGCAATCAAAACTGCTTGTCAGTCAGAATTTAAAAGTCATATTTGATTCGAAAGTGCATAATTGATTGGTCAGTTTTGAGCTCATGTTCAGAGTGCTAGGAAGTGGAATAAATTCCCGATTGTGTTGATGGTACCAGTACAAAAGTAATTCATTCCATTAATTCAAGGGAGAGAGAGAGAGCAAAGCTAAAGCTTGTGGCTGACCACCTTAGAGCTGAAAGCTGAGAAAGTGAATGAAGCCCTAGCAATATTACTTTTGACACAAGAACTCTGAGAGGCAGACATTCAGTGATAGGATAAAATCCAGTAGCTGGTTTATTCATGTCATGTTAGAGGACTCATCATACACCAATCAATTTCAATATTCTACGCATGTGGAATTGAAGTTGCAATATTGACATTGTCTGAAACAATCCCCGAAGAAACAGAAAAACCATTTGTGAAGAGCTACTCAAAGCTGCAAAGCGCTTCAATACCAGCTTATTCAGTTTATTGCATCAGAGGGGATCTCTGATTTGTCAAGAATGGAGTCATTTGACTGAAGTTTAAACTAATCTCTGAAGCTTTGCACAACCTTATGATTCATTTGATATGTTGGCTGATAGTTTCTTCATCTGATCTTTTCCTAGTAGCTATAAAATCCCTCCGAAGCATAGAGAAAATCCTCAAGAAGGAGTAGATTTGGTTACAATAAGACTAGAGTTAGGAAATTAGAGCTATAAGTATATTTTCTTTGTATAAGGAAAAAGATGATCCTAAGCAATGGAACCATTCTACATTCTGTTATAATAGCTTTGAAAAATAAAGTCCATAGCCATTTTTTTTCTCTACTAGGAACAAATCTTGCTTCCAGACTGGGGTTTATTACTTACTAATTTCCATCTTCCCAAAATCTTTGTCCCTAATAAATACCCCAGCCTATCTGAAAACCAATAGCAATTTCTACCATAACAAACAGCAGCTTTGGGTCATTTTAATCAGTATGAATGCATTGGGATGTATTTACCATGTTGTTGTTTTTTTAAAAAAATTGGCATAGACAGCGCATGCTTACCATTAAAAAATAAGAACCATGGTAAATGCCACTTAAAAGGACAGGCTCAGTACCAACTCAGTCGTGGAGCACTTGCTTTGCGTGCAAAACCGTCAACCCTAATATCTTCAGGTAGAATGAAATAAGATGAGTATCTGAAACACAGGGAAACTGCTCTGTTTGTCCATGCAGGCTGGATATTTTGGGATTTATAATCCATTATATCTAAAAGATAGCATTAGGGAAGGCTGCTATAAACTATGGTGGGCTAATAGTGCACTCAGTAAAATACAGTTTCTTATGCTCTTGTAGTGATATACTGATTATCACTTAGTCTGTGAATTACAAGCTTTCCTTTCAAAATAATTTCAGAGTGATAGGCTGTATTGGAAAATGCGATCCCATTGCTTATCTAAAAGGAGCCTTGAGCTAATCATGCCTTTGTGAAACCCTAATGATTTTTCTATCAGTAGCAGAGAAGCAACAGATATTATCCACCGGGACAATGATATAAATTCTACAGAACAATTAAGTGTGACTATCTGCAATAAGCATGCTTCACAGTGAAATTTGTATATTAGCTAATAATGTGGGATTTTATCATTTTCTGCTGCTGAATATTATTGGTGTTGTGATACTGAAGTTATTCATGGTATAACATTTAATATTCAGCTTATTCAAGAAAATTGTTGTTTTATCTTATAGGTGAATCAGTTGCCAATGCAAAAAGCTGAGTTTTGATCTATATGGCCCTTAATAGTTTGGATCCTTGGTATCTAATGGAAGCTTCTTCCTATGTTGGCCTTTGTCTGTCCTAAATATATCTTTGGAGACCTGCAAAGCTGACAAGTAGCTCCAGAAGCAGGGAAAGGTCTAGCACAATGTTTCCTAATCTCAGCAACTTTAAAATGTGTGGACTTCCACTCTCTAGAGTTCTCCAGCAAATGTGCTATAGCAGTGATGGCGAACCTTTTAGAGATCGAGTGCCCAAAAACTGGCCCCGTCCCCACTCCACCTCCCTGCTTTTCCCCCACTCTGGCCCCCCATCCCCCACCCCACCTGCCCACAGGACCACTCACCGCCTCCAGGTCCCGCTGCAGATCGCCCAGGCAGCCCAGCAGCGCTATGGCAGCCAGACCCTCTGCCCGCGTCCTGCAGCATCAGCTGCATGATGGGGTGTGAGGGCAGAGTCTTGTCTATGCTGGTTGCCATGTCCTTGGCTGCACTGCTCCATGTGGGCTACGCTTGAGGGCGACTCTCCTTCAGGGGGGCTGCTGGAGAGGAGGGGGTCATGGGGGGAGGCAAGGGCAATGGCACGTGTGCCCACAGAGAGGGCTCTGAGTGCCACCTCTGGCACCGTGCCATAGGTTTGCCACCACTGTGCTATCAGCTATCTGAAGTTCTAGGCAGTAATCTCAGGAACAGAAAATGTAGTCATTTTTTCATGTACATCTTTTTATGCATAGATAATAATGCAAATGGAATTTCAGGAAATAAAAGCAATGTTTGTGAATCTTGGAACCTATGGGTCAGTCTATGAAATCTCACTCCTATCGATTAGATTAGGAACTGTTTTGAGAAAGAATAGTGCAAGCCACTTCTGTGATGCTACAAAAAAGCTACATGGATGTCCCCAGGAGTCTAGCTGAATTAAAGGTTGTGTTTTTCTCTTAGTAATGCAAATAATGCAAATAAAGGAAAATGCATGATCCCCACCCTATGCCATAGTGTTTCCTCTGTCACAAGAGCTATACAATGTGATTCAGTTTCCCAAGGTATCTAGAAACTATAGAATCATGGGGATACTCAGAGTGGTTTCAATTCCAGATTTGTGCATTTAGTCAAGCTCAAAATTAATGAATGCAAATGTGATCCCATAATCTCTATGATATGCTGTTTAGCAAATTCTGGAGATGAATAATCTGTCACTAATTATATGTGAATATTTAATGAATATTTAAAAGTGAGCATCATCAGTTGACCTCTAAAGTTTTTGCAACATAGTTTAATATTTCACAGCATTTGGCATTTGGTGTGGTGTAAAAATCAATATTTTGCAGCATCTAATCAATGTTTAACCATATGTGACAGCTGGCAATATTTGACAGCATTTGACAGATTACTTGAATTCATCCATTAATCCAAACAGTTGAATCTTTAATTTTGATGTTTAATTTTAGTTTTCAAATTCAGATGTCAAAATTGAAGAAATTAAAATGGGTTTCTGAAAGGTCCTGAAAAATTTCATGTTAATTTATCTCACATTGAACATAATATAAGGCTTGTCATAGAGATTGACAAGCCCTAGCTGTTCTAAGAAACCTCTGGATCTTGATATATGGTACAAACCAAGTTTAGTTTGTATTTGTTTTTACCATTGTAATCAAAATTTTCAATCAAAATTGAGTGCCACGGGCACTCAACTCCTTTTTTCTTTTTGAGGAGATACCCAGTAATGCAGGGGTTCTCAACCTTGGCAACTTTAAGACTTGTGGACGTCAACTCCCAGAATTCCTCAGCCAGCAAAGCTGGCTGAGAAATTCTGGGAGTTGACGTCCACAAGTCTTAAAGTTGCCAAGGTTGAGAACCCCTGCAGTAATGTAAAGAAGTTCTGAACAATAGGAGAAATTGTATGTACACAAAACTTGAAGTGTTATCGGATATGGCCAACTTCTTGTTGATGTTGTGCCATATCTGTTATCGGATGTTGGCGATCATGTTGGCGATCCTGTTTTTATCAGCAGCTGCACGAAAAAGTGCTGCTGAGTTTTATCCAAACCAGTTCCTTAGATTTTAAAGCCATGATCTTCTTCTTCTGCCTGGACCTCGTTTGCCTTCAATCTTTCCCTGGAGGATTAAATGGAATATGCCGTATTTTTCTGGGTGTCGCATCACCATTGTTTGGATGATTTCCCTTGGCTTTCCCAGGTGGCTTATCACCTCCTCATTTCTGATCTTGTCAATCCAGCTTATACGTAACAGCGGCCTGTAAATACACATTTCAAATGCTTCTAGTCTCTTCAGGTGGCCTTCTGTCAGAGACCAACTCTCTACTCCATAGAACAGGATAGAAAAAATATAACATCTGACAAGCCTGATTTTCAATCTTAGGCTTATTGCATGACTGCAGAAGACCTTTTTCATTTTGAAGAATGCTGTTCGAGCTTTATCTATCCTTGTCTTTACTTCAATGGTCATGTCCCAGCTTTCATGTAAATTAGAACTGAGGTATGTGATCCTTTCAACTTTTTCTGATGGTATTCCTTCCAAATTTATTGGTGATAAATTAACGGGTTGTTTGCTGACAACCATGATCTTGGTTTTCGAGGTGTTAAGCTTCAAGCTGTATTTTTCAGATATTTCTGTGACTCTGTTGATGAAGAGCTGAAGGTCTTCATGCTTACTGGCAAGTAGAACTGTATCATCAACATATCTTAAATTGTTGATCCAAACACCATTTACTTTGATGCCAGCATCAATGTTCTCCACTGCCTCATTGAAGATTGACTCAGAATAGATATTGAACAACAGTGGAGACAGAATAGATCCCTGTCTGACTCCTCTTCGTATTTCTGCATCAGCTGAGTATTTTTGGCCTAGTCTCACATTTGCTACCTGACGCCAATTTAGATTCTTTATGATTTGGATGTCTTTGCCATCTAGTCCCCCTTGTTTCAGGATTTCTAATAGTTTGTTGTGTTTTATTTTATCAAAATCAATGAAGCACATGTAAACACTGTGATTGACATCTCTACAACGCTGTACAAGAACTTGAATGCTGAATAGCGCATCTCATGTACCAAGATCGTTTCTGAAACTAAATTGTGTGTTACCTAGAGGCTCCTCAATTTTGTTGTATATTCTTGTGTGAATTATTCTGAGGAATATTTTCAGGGCATGACTCATTAACCTTATTGTTCTGTATTCGGTACACTTCTTTGCATTTATTTTTTTGGGGATTGTCACAAAGGTTGATTTAGCCAATTATTTGATATCTTTCCTGTTTCATATATTCAACTGAAGAGCTGCAATAAAAAAATCTTCCCATTGTCTTCCAGCAATTTTAAAATTTCTACTGGGATATCATCAGGTCCTCTGGCTTTCTTGTTTTTGCTATTTTTATTGCATGTTCAACCTCCTCCATAGTGATGTTTAGTCCAGTTGTTATTCTTCCCATTTCTATATCATCTCTAGTGTCCTCAAAAAGTTCTTCAATATATTCCTTCCATCTTTTTAGTTTTTTGTCCTCATCTAAGATAATTTCCCTCTCTTTGTCTACTAAGTTGTTGGTTTTCTTTTTGTAGGGGCCTGCTGCTTCTTTCACTTTTTTTTGTGTAAATTGTCTCTTCTATTTCCTTGCATCTTTTTGCAAACCACTTTTCTTTTGCCAGTCAATTTTTTCTTCTAATCGTTTTCTGCAATTCTGCAATTTCTTTGTTTTTATTTTTATAAGGTCTTCTTTCATCCATGAGATGGAATTTCCTCTGCCATCCACTGTTGTTTCTTGTGCTACCCCTCTCTCTGTTTTGAATTTGTTACCTCTACTATTGCATTTTTAAATTTATTCCAGTTCACTTCTACATCTTCATCATTCAGGTTGTTGGTTTCTCTTAAATGATTTTCTAGTTCTTCTTTTATCTTACCTCCATGTTTAATGATGAAGTCTCTGTCAATTCTTGGTTTAGCAGGATTCGGGTTTTTCATCCTTTTTAGTTTCAGCTGGACTTCAGCAAGTAGTAGATTATGATCGGATGGTACATCTGCACCTGGGTATGTCTTTACTGATTTTACTGAGTTTCTAAATCTTTTGTTTATTGTAAAATAGTCAATTTGGTTCCTTACTATATTATTTCATGTATCTGCTGGTGATCTCCAAGTGTAGAGGCATCTTTTTGGTAGCTTGAAAAAAGTATTCATCACACATTGCCTATGTTCCTTGCAGAAGTCTACAAATCTGTCACCTCTACCATTTCTGGTTCCTAAGCCAAAGTTTCCAACTACAGGAGCATCACTTCCTTCTCCCACTTTTGCATTGAAGTCTCCCATGAGTATTCTGATATCATTACTTTTTAGGGTTTTCAGTACACTGCTTATATCTTCGTAGAACTCCTCTAAATCCATATCACTGTCAGCTGTGGGAGAGTAAACTTGTATAGCATTCATATTTATTGGAGTATTATTTATTTGGATCATCATCACTTTATCGGATACAGGAATAAAGGACTTGATGCATTTATTTACAAGATTGTTTACGATTATAGCTACTCCATTTCTATGGTGTTTGCTATTTTCACCAGAGTAGTAGATAGTATGATCTCCTATTCTACACATTCCATTTTCAGCCCAGTGCATTTCACTCACTCCCAATATAGAGATATTGTATTTGGACATTTCTTGGATAGTGTTGTGTGTTTTCCCAGCTTCGTGTAGACTTCTCAGATTCCACATACCAATTCGTAGTTTTGGGTTTATCATGCTTCTAGTGGACCGGGAGATTCTTAGCACCCCTGCCCCATTTAAAGGGTGCCTGTACTTGGAGCCATTGTTAGATTTTGCCATCATTAACATGATTTTCCTGGGAAATATATAATATAGTAGTCTTTCCTTTGCTTTCTACATAGCTATGCACACGCTGTTCAAGTGGCTGCCACCACACCATGTGCTGTTCTTCTAAAGCCGTTCCAACCAATATGGTCTTCGCCTTCAGTCAATACTGGGGAGCCAGCTGCCACTCACCAGGCCTGTTGGTCCACGGGAGGTATTTGATTCCCTCCAACCCACCATTATAGCATAAAAGCCATAATGGGTAGGGGCCCCCAATCTGCCACCTGGGGACGCGCTCTGTGGGGGTTCCAGGCTCCCCCTAAGAGATAAAACCAACATATTTATTTTCTTTTTCTCAGTCTCAATGGAAGACATTTGCAATGGAGCATGTTCACAACTTAAACATGGTCTTAGGGCCAGCATTATTTCTGGAGGAACAGATCATTTCTCTGGCTGGGAACCCTTTGCTCTCCTTTAATTGAAGTACCAATCATACCCCTTTTTGGAGGAGGAAGATCACCTCACGTATTAAATTATGCTACTATGCTATGCATATTATTATGTTTCTAGAACAGGGGTGGGCAACTATGACAATTTTACGACCTATGGGTTTCAACTCCCAGAATTCCCGAGCCAGCAATTGAAATCCACAGATTGTAAAATTGCCGTAGTTGCCCACACTGTGCTAGAGGGCTATGACAGCTCATTTTGTTCAGAGAGATATTTACAAATGAAGGTAAATATATGTTTCCTGGGATAATGTTGTAGGATCCAATCTGGGTTAGACACCTGACGGGCTCCAGTATGAGCCCAAAAGCTCAGAAGCCTAAACCTCTGGTCCTCGTGGCTGATCCAGACTGGATCCTGCAACATTATCCTGGGACACATATATTTGCCTTCATTCATGAGAAATATGGGTGGCTAGCACTTTGAATGAGGATGTTTAGTCTTCAGAGCTTTTGAGCTTGTGCAGAAGCCCATCATCATTCAAAGTGCTAGCCACCTATATCTTTGTGAATGAAGGTAAATATATGCGTCCCAGGATAATGTTGCAGGATCCAATCTGGGTTAATCACCTGATAGGCTCCAGTATGAGTCTGAAAGCTCAGAAGAGTAAACCTTGGTGACTGACCGAAATTGGATTCTGTCAAGAGATATTTAGATTGTCTGGAATGTATTTTTAAGACCATGTATTCCCACTTTTGCCGCAATTATACTGGTTTCCAAAACCAATTTATGATGTAGAAATGTACAAATATTCTGTATGCAATCTATATTCTTCCTCAAAATCCCTGCTTTAGGAACCTCTTTGACAGAAACCCAAATATTTTCCTCTAGAAACATCCAAACAATTTTTTGAAATCCCTCTCTATAGACATTCAGTTAAACTTGTATAGTTTCAACAGGACTTATAAAGCACCCTGATCTTATTTTAAAGCATGTTTAGTTTTTATTGTATTAATGTCATTTTTAAAATAATAATTGTACACTGTTCTGAGGGATTTGTTAGGTAGATCATTCATAAAAACTTTAAAATATATTATTGTTTAAATTTCCTTAACTTTTTATATGAAGTGTTACTGTATACTATTTTGGTTGCTGATGGCAAATTGTTTTCTAAAAATCAATCTGAATCAGAAAAAAATAAAAAAGACAAAATTTTTATTAGGGGGTAGATAGAATTAAATATACCTAATTTTAATATGTTCTCTTGAAATTGTATTCTAATTAAATAGAATTTTTCCCCTGATTTCTTTGTACTAGGCTTAGATGTGTTTATTTTCAGTTAGTCATTACTCTGCTCCTTATTGCTCAGATGTTTTCCTGACAATAATTCTAAAAACGCAGGTCCAAGAATGCATCAATCTGTGTGTGTATCTGTGTGAATGTTGTGTAGGTATGAGAAATATTTGGCACTGTTTTTTCTTAATTGAAATGCTCCTGTCCTTGCTGATTTATATGAGCAGGAGGAGGAGGAAGAGAATGAAAAATGAACAAGTCATGGATTTTTCAGTGCACTAATGACTTGTACTAATGTATTCCTTCATCTAAATACAGATTTCTATTTAAAATTCAGCACACAGTAGTATTACGAATTCGAGTTTAATGGATTCCAAATAATTGCCCTTTAGAAATGATGAATAGCTGTTTAAAGACACTGATAAGAATATACTATTCCTCTCCTAACAATGGGCCTTCTGCATTGACTGTGTCATATATGCCTGAAATTAGTTTATTAATTTTTGTATTGATATGCAAAGTACAGGCTGATAGCAAATAAATTCCTCTAATCTTCCCCACCTACCCCAAAAGTCTCTGTGCAGTCATTCGGAGATGGGGGTTGCGAAAGAGATAAGAGATCGCTTTTTGTATTGAAGCCATGCCACTGAAATGCAGATGGGTCTCATTTTCTACTTTCTTTGGTTTTCTCAGATTTTTTAGCTTTAAGAAGAATAGGATCTAAAGATGAATTAATGACCAGGTTTTGCAAACTTCTGCATTCAAGAAGCTTTTTATAGGCAATTCATGGTTCCTCTTTATACAGAAAAACAAAACATTTTTTTAAAAAAAAAACTTGTTCGCCTCCTTTCTAAAGCCAGGAACCCAGCACGAATGAAATTAAAAATGCATTATTCATTTATTCAAACGTGATAACAGGCTGACAAAGTTTTCACTTAGCAGCAGAGATGGTTCCTTTGTTAATTGTATGGGGGAATCGTTAAAAATTCACCAAATTCTAATGATTTCAATGGGTCTTAGGTGGATTATGCCCCAAATACTGTACAAAAGGATGTATTTTCCAAATGGGCTATAGGGACATGTGTAAAATGCTATATTTTTTGCTTGAGGGATTATACAGTCCCAATTTTTCCTTGATTTGTTAAACATGAGAATCAATAATACTTTTTCCTAAAGAGTTGATGTGACTTGGAGGAGGGAAAAAGGAGGAATAAACACCCCACCCCCAGAGACACACACATACATACCTACACACACTCCCTTTGAAATAGCTCCACCTTTTTTTCAGTATCTTCTATGCCTGCCTTCTAAAAGAAAGACACTTATCAAATGGCCCTAAACAGAGGTTAAACCAGCCCACTCACTTCTGCTTCCTCTGGCTTTTGATTCAGAACTCTCCCTTTGAAGCCTTTTCTTTTCTCTATAGCAGGAGTGGGGAATAATAGCTCTTTTATGACTTGTGGACTTAAACTCCCAGAATTCCTGAGCCAGCTGTGTTGGCTGAGGAATTCTGGGAGTTGAAGTCCACAAGTCATAAAGGGGCCATTGTTCCCCACCTATGCTCTATAGGAAGAAAACCAATTTGGTATAGTAATAAGATAGGGGTGTCAACCTTGACCATTTTAAGATCTGTGGACTTCAACTCCCAGAATTCTCCAGCCAACCATGCTTGTTGAGGAATCTTGGGAATTGAAGACTCCAAGTCTTAAAGTGGCCAAGGTTGAATACCCCTGAGTTAAGACATCAGGCTGAAAACCAAGAGACTGAGTTGTAGTCCCACTTTAGGCACAAAGCTGTCGGGTGACCTTGGACTGGACTGTTGGAAGTCAGCCCCATTTTGTTTATTCCCGGCTTGGACTGGACTCTGATGAAGATTTTTCTTTCAACAGGACACTCTCAGGAAGAAACTAGTAGCAAACCACTTTTCAAATCTGGCCAAAAAATTTACAAAAACTTGTCCAGGAAGTTGCCAATCAAGGCTGACTGGAAGGCACCAAAGGAAAAAAAAGGAGGGGAGTTGTGGTCACACCCTCCTCCTTTCTATGTGCTATTTTCTTTCGGCCTCTCCTTATAGGTTGCTTTCTCTACACCCCACTGGTACTCAGCCATGAGGAGTTCTTGTGTTTGTCCTATGCCCTGAGGCATATTGCATTCAGCAGGCCTTTTCAGATCAGCTCACTGCATTTGTGTGATACCAAAGGGATGCTGAGAACAGGAGAAATTTGAATGACCAGAACCAGGAAGCAGCTACTGGGAACACACCTCCAAGTTCTCTTAAGCAAACCATATCTATCAACTTGTTATCTCCATGTATGTCCCCAAGCTCCCGTCACGAAAAAATGTAAAGGTAATATTGCTCCAATTTTAGTTCCTCTTTCAAACAGTGACTTGGTATTAAATACTGTATGTCATTTTGCTCTATTTCTTTTAAAAACAGTGGGCAACTTTCAAATGATTCAAAGTGGGATGCAGTGTTAAATTTACAAAGCAAAGAAGACAACCCCCTGTAAGGTTATCCACTTAGCCTCACAATTGTCCCAGTGTTACTCAGGAATTTAAAAGAGCCAAAAAAGAAACTCCTGAGCTGAGGTTTCAGCAAAAAATTACAACTTTATTTTGATCAAAACAGAAAGGGGTTGCCCAATTCCTCTTCGTGGCTGGTAAAGGAATAAAGGTAACAACCAGGAAAAGGTGTCTTCCACCTTTTATATCTTTCCAGAATAAAAAGATGAGGTCTTTGTAACAGGTATATGATAGCACAAAAAAAAATTAAAAATAATTCCAAGATGATGACTCATACACAACAACCCAGGCTCCATCCATAACTCCTTTTCCCCCTTCCCTTATTGTGCTCTTTTCATGTAAGCAATCTCCTGTATGTTTAACATGATACTTTTACTTTTCCAATATACATAAAACATCTGCTCAGGCAATTGGCTACAAAATAATGATTACAAAATAACAAAACAATGATTACATGATAACACTACAAGTATCAATATGGCAGGACCATCTTCTGCCTCATGAATCCCAGCGACCGGTTAGGGCGCATAGGGTTGGCCTCCTACGAGTCCCGTCTGTTAGACAATGTCATCTGGCGGGGCCTAGGGCGAGGGCCTTCTCCGTTGCTGCCCCAGCCCTCTGGAACCAGCTTCCCTCAGAGGTTCGTACTGCTCCCTCCCTCCTAGCTTTCTGGAAATTGCTGAAGACGCATCTATGCCGACAGGCTTGGGGCGTATGAGCTGTGCTCTGCCCCTGGGCCCTAGGAATGTCCCTCCATCAGCGATTGGGAGTTGATTGTGTTTTGTATGTCGTATGAATGTAGTTAATTTTTAAATTTTTATTGTATTGTTGTTGTGAGCCGCCCTGGGCCTTAGGAGAAGGGCGGCATATAAGTCTGAATATAAATAAATAAATAAAATCAATATAAAATGGTTACTATATATAAAATAGCTGCTGATGTCAAACTTAAAATCATACTAAAATCATAAGCACAATAAAATCCCTTCACCCCCAACCCCAAACCCTGTGCTCTGGATGCAAAGGGTCTGCTTGCTGGAAGCTGCCTCCCATCACCAGTTTTCAGGGTAACCGCTTGAACAGATGGGATTGGGAGGAGCATTGCTTGTAAGAGAATAGAAAACAAATGGCTTAGCGGTGATCCTGAGCATTGTTCAGCAGGTAAGATGTTTAAAAAAGGGTAGAAAAACATTGGAGAAGCTATAGTGGGATAGTATTCTCTTCAAAGGTGGACTTTTGTTGCCTAAACCTTACAGGCTTTCAATGTAATACTGAAAAATGCAAGTGTGGAGGCAAAAGTAGTAGTTTTTACAACTCTTTCTCTCTCCCCCCCCCACCCTCTCCATGGCCCTCATGTAAACATGAATTGGAATTCGCTACTGGGTATTTGTAAATGAAAACTTTTGAAGGAAAAAAAAGCAGATTGGGGCACTTATTTTCCATATATTTTATTCATATATTATTCTGAAATAAAATATTAATTGTTGTAAACAGAAAACTCAGGACCATATAGGTTGGAAACATGCAGAAGAGGCCTTCATCCTGCAGTGGATAGACAATGGCTAAAATGAATGAATGAATGTTGTAAACAATTGATTCTTGCAATCAACAAATGACAAGATTGAAGAACTATACCCACCCAGCACTTTACCAGGAAAACAGCTGAAATGAGAGAATATAAAATGAATATAAAAGCTTTAAGTTTATTATTTCAGGTGGTGACAAGCGTGATTTTAAACTATTTTTATCTGCAAATAAACTTAGAAGAACTCATTTCATTTCTGACTACATAAGCCAAGTTTCCACCACAACTTAGAGAGTCAATGAAGTAGAAATACTAAATAGGAAGACACAATCTTATATTCCCTCTGGGCAATAAAACCATGCTTGAAAGAATAAAGAGATCCAAACGGAGAAGAATTCTTATTCCAGCAAATAATTCAACAGACCTAACAGTTAACGGGATAAAGTACGCACAAATAGAATTGTGATTATGAAATTGCACAGATACAGGTAGTCCACAATTTACAACCACAATTGATCCCCAAATTTCTGTTGGTAAGTGAGACAGTTGTTAAATGAATTTTGCCCCCTTTTTAGCTCTTGCCACAGCTGTTAAGTGAATCACTGCAGATGTTAAGTTAGTAACAGGTTGTTAAGTGAATCTGGCTTCCCCATTGACTTTGTTTGTCAGCGGGTTGCAAATAGTCATCCTAAATATAAATCAATTGTCAAGACTCTGAATTTTTATCATGGGACCCTGGGGATGCTGCAATGGTCGTAAATGTGAAAAACGGTCATAAATCACTTTTTTCAGTGCTGTTGTAACTTCAAGCAATCCCTAATAGAACCCTATCCTATCCTACCCTACCCTATCCATTCTGTTATACTGCTTTAATTCTGCACTATTTCTATTCTAATTCTTTTCTATTTTTAATTCTATTGTAATTGTAATTCTATTCTAGAATTAAAATACAACAGGGAGCAGGTTTGGGAATCAGAGGGGGAGGGAAAGGGGACAGGGTGAGGGATGGGAAGAAGAGAATGGGGAGAGGAAGACACCCTGTTCCCCTGCCCTTTCCCCATCTATCCACCTCCCTTGGTCTCTCTCCCCTCCAAATTCCACTCCCCATACCCCTGCTAGTCCCTCTCCCTCTCCCTTGCCCTTTCCTGTCCATCTCCACATCCCCTTTTCCTCCCTCAGTCCTTCTCCCACTCCCACTCCTCCTGTCCTACTCCCCCTCTTTTCCCCCTCCCCTTCCCCCTCCTGCCTCTGCCCCTGTCTTCTCCATTTCCCTCCCCTCCCCCTCCTCCTCCCTTCCTCTTACCTCTGGTAACCTGCATAGATAAACTCATGAAAACATTAAAATCCCCCCCATTTGTTCTCATCCACCCCTCTGCCCCCTGTCCCATTCCTCTACCATTCTCCCCCTCCCTCCCTCCCCTTGCCTTGCCTCTTTTCCATGGCCCTATGAGCTCTTTGTTCCCCTCACCCCTTCCTCCTTCCTATCCCCCTGCCCTTCCTGTCTCTCCCTCTCTCCTTCCCAATCCCTTCAGCCTTCCTCACCTGTAATAATAACCTGCATGAATGAAGTCCTAAAGACATTAGAATTTCCCCCACTCCTGTCCCTACCCACCCTTCCCCTCCCTGTCCCTCCCCTCCCCTCGCCTCCCCTTGCCATTCCACCCTGGCCCACTTTACCTTTTCATCCCCCACCCCTTCCTCTTCCCTATCCCTTCCCCTCCCGCCTCTCCCTCTCTCCTCCCCATCCCTCATCTTCACTCTCCCTCCTTCTCCATTACCTCTGATAACCTCCATAGGTGAAGCCTTAAAGGCATTAGAATTCCCCCATCCGTATTTGTGCATACCATCCCTTCTCTTCCTGTCCTCTCCCTTCCTTCCCCTCTTTTACCGGGCCCAATCCACTTCTTCCTTCCCTTCCCCTTCTTCTTCTTCTTTTTTTAAAAATTTTATTAAAGCAATCAACATTAAACATAAGATCATATTAAGAAGCAATCATCATAGAACATAAAATACAACAGTAAGTATTAGTCTTTGTAAGCGTCTGATTTGGTAAACATTCCTCACTCCTCACGTCAATCCTCAACTATACGCCAGATACATTTTATTTGATTGGTGTTTCTCTTGTATATAGTCTATCCACTGTTTCCAGTCTATCATATATTGTTCATTTGAGCGATCCTTCAAATATGCCGATATTTTCGCCATTTCTGCCAAATGTATTACTTTCAAAGTCCAATCTTCAATAGGTGGTATTTCTGGCTTCTTCCAGTATTGTCCCACCAGCAGTCTAGCTGCTGTGATCAAGTTCAGAATTAAGTTCGTCTCAGTGGTAGTGCAATCTTTTAAGATCCCTAACAAAAAAACCTGAGGTAGAAATTCAATACGCTTTTTCAAAATGGTTTGAAGTGTCCACCATATCTTCCTCCAGAAGGCTTTAAATTTTCTACATGTCCACCATACATGAAAATATGTAGCCTCCCCTTTGCCACACCTCCAGCATTTAGGTTGGGTGTCTGGATAGATGTATGATAGTTTTTTCGGATCTAGATGCCACCTATAGAACATCTTGTAGAAAATTTCCCTTAGATGTTGCGCTTTCGTAAATTCTACATTTCTCACCCAGATTTCCTCCCACGTTTCCATCGTGATAGGATGCCCAAAATCTTGTTCCCACTTTACCATACAGTTCTTGACTATCACTGTTTCAGAGTCCATTTCTATCAGAACACCGTACACTCGTTTGATATGCATGATCCCCTGCTCTCTAATTTGTTCAATTAAGTTCTCATCTGTCAGGGATAAGCCCTTCTTCATGTCTTTTTGCCACCTAGACCGCAATTGCAAATATGATAACCAGGTACCCCCTATTCCTTCTTCTGTTAGCGTGTTTGGTGGCTTTAATAAAAACCCATTTTCTTCTTCCAATACAAGTTTACTATAGGGCACCACTTCCTGCCCTTGAGATGTATTTATGTCCCCTATTGCGTGCCCGGGTATCATCCAGATGGGGATCTTATCGTGTAGAAGGTACTTATATTTCCTCCAGACCCACAATAACGGGGTTCGTAGGGGGTTCTCCCTGAAGTTCGTATCAGCCTTTTTGTCATATACCAGGTATGCGTGCCATCCAAATAGTAGACCATGCCCTTCAATATTCAGTATTCGTTTGTTTGTCATGTTGATCCAGTCACTCAGCGCCACCAGTGCCACGGCGTAGTAGTATAACTTTAGATTGGGCATTTTTAATCCCCCTCTCTTCCTTGTGTCTTGGAGGATTTTTAATTTAACTCTCGGTTTCTTGCCATCCCAAATAAATCTGTTGATGCCCTTCTGCCAGTCGTCCAGTTCCACGTCCTTTTTGAGTATGGGTAGCATTTTGAAAGAGAAATAGAAATCTTGGCAATACGTTCATTTTTACAGCCGCTATCCTGCCCAGCAGGGACAATTGTAGTGTTTTCCACCTGTCCAGGTCTGTTTGTATCTTGTTCCACAGCACCTCGTAGTTATTTTTGTATAATTTCGCATTCATTGCTTCTATCTCCACTCCTAGGTATTTAACTTTTTTAACTATTTCACAACCCGTTATTCTTTCCAAGTCCTGTTTTGCTTTGTTGTCTAGATTTTTAACTAGCATCTTCGTCTTAGCTATATTTACTTTGAAGCCTGATACCCTACCATAGTCTTTCATTATCTCCATCAGTCTCTTCGCTGATTGTACTGGCTGTGACACTGTCACCAGCAGGTCGTCTGCGAAGGCACATAGTCTGTAGTCTTGTTGTCTAATCCGTATGCCCTTTATGTCTTCTGCTGCTCTTATCTTGTTCAGTAGCGTCTCCAATGTTAGAACAAATAGCAAGGGTGATAGCGGGCATCCCTGTCTCGTGCCTCTTTCTATGTTAAATGAGTCCGTTAGGTCTCCATTCACCACAATCTGGCCTGTTTGTTTCTAGTAAATTGCCATTATAGAGTTAAGAAACTGTTTACCCATTTTCATCCCCCCGACCAGTTTTGTCAGAAACGGCCAATTCAGTGTGTTGAAGGCTTTTTCTGCATCCACAAACATGAGAGTAACGGGCACCTGGTTGTGCCTTTCCAAATATTCTATTATGTTCAGCAGTTGTCGTACATTGGCTTTCATCTGGCGTCCTTGTATAAATCCAGTTTGATCTGGGTGAATTATTTTTTGTAACACAGTCATTAATCTGTTGGCCAAAATTTTTGCAAAGATCTTGTAATCTATGTTCAATAGAGAGATGGGTCTGTAGTTTTCAGGTTGTACGTTATCTTTTCCCTCTTTGGGGATTAGCGAGATGTAAGCTGTTTTCCATGACGGTGGGACTTGGCCGCCTTCTTGTATGTTGACAAATAGCTTTCTGAGGGGTTCTATCATTTCCTCTTGAAGATGCTTGTAGTAGGTTGCTGTTATCCCATCCGTCCCTGGTGATTTTCCCTTTTTCAATTGGTTGATCACTGAGTGTATTTCCTCTTTTGTGATCAATGCGTTCAGGGCAACTCTTTGTTCATCGGTGATTGTCAGTAACTTTTCGTTTTGTAGAAACTTGTCTATCTCCTTGTCTTGTGTCTTCTCCTCGGCGTATAGCTTTGAGTAGAACTCGGTAAAAGCTTCCTTGATGGCTTCCTGTTGAAATTCTTCCTTGCCTTTGTACTCTATCTTTTCAATTGTGCGGGATTTCTGCTTCTTCCTTAGGATGTATGCCAGCCACCGACCAGGTTTGTTGGAATTACAGAATGTCCTATGCTTTGCGTATTGTATATTCCTTGCCACTTGGTCTTCCAACAACAAGTCAAATTGTTTCCTTAGAATCTTGATTCCTTCTTTGGTGACTTTGTCATCTGGTCTTTTTATTAATTGTTGCTCTTTCTTATTTATCTCATCTTCTAACTCCTTTCTTTTTTGTTCTTGTTTACGACGTTGCCTGTTATTCATGTCCATGAGAATCCCACGCATGTAAACCTTGCTGGCGTCCCATATCATTTCTATAGGTGTCTCGTCTTTCATGTTTATGATGAAGAATTCCTTCATAGCATTTTTGCATTCAGCCACCTTTTCTTCATATTTAAACAGGTTTTCATTAATTCTCCAGGATCTCCTCGGTTTCCGACCATGTCTTAATTCCATCCCTACCGGGTGATGGTCCGATAGTACTTTGGGTAGGATTTTCCCTTCCCCTTCTTAATATCCCTCCCTTCCCTCCCTGTCCTGTCCCCCTCCCCTGTCCTCCTTCCCTCTCCTATTCATCCTACTCCATCTTTTTGTCCCCCTCACCTTCCCCACCTTCCTTTCCCCTTTCACTGCCCCTCCCCTTGCCTTCTTACCTTTTCTTCCTCCCATTTCCCATACTTGATCCTTCCCCTAATTCTCAGCCTTCCCCTCCCTCTCAGCCGTCTCTCACTCTTTCACCCTCAATCTCATCCTTCTCGTACCCTCTCACCCTCACCATAAACCTAACCAAACTCTTACCTTTACTTATCCCTCTGAGAGTTGGTGCCAAAAGGAGGGAAGCTTCCACAGAATCCAGGAACCTCACTGAAGAGCAATTGACCTCTAGGAAGGCAACTTCACTCTGATAACTGATCACTGACAATAACTGACACTTTAGCCTGCAGGGATGAAGTCATAAAGCCATTAGAATTCCCAAGGAGATGACCCGCCTCCCTTATCCTCCTATCAAAGGGCATCTGATCCTCTGCCTTTGTGTCCTGCACCCATGCCACACACAAAGGTCTCTATGAAGCTACCAAACCAATCACCGAAGCAGCCTATTTGTCATTTTTTGCACAGAAACCATTGGTCTTTGGATGTGGATTGCCTCTTGTTATAGAAGCTCCACCAAGCACTTCAGCACTGCTGAACAGCTTAATAGTCTGCTTTTGCTTTCTAAAGTCAGGGGTTGGAAGCAGACTTGACTGTGTTAAGGATAGACCAAGACAGGCTTAAGATACAGGAGGACCTGGACAGTCTTGAACACTGGGCGCTATCTAACAAAATGAAATTCAATGGTGGAAAAAGTAAGGTTCTACATTTAGGCAAGAAAAACCAAATATACAGGTATAGTATAGGGGGTACCTTGCTCAATAGTAGTAACTGTGAGAGGGATCTCGGAGTCCTAGTGGACAATCACTTAAATATGAGCCAGCAGTGTACTGCAACTGCCAAAAAAGCCAACACAGTGCTGGGCTGCATTAACAGAGGGATAGAGTCAAGATCACATGAAGTATTAATACCACTTTACAATGCCTTAGTAAGACCACACTTGGAATACTGCATCCAGTTTTGGTCACCACGATGTAAAAAAGATGCTGAGACTCTAGAAAGAGTACAGAGAAGAGCAACAAAGATGATTAGGGGACTGGAGGCTAAAACATATAAGGAACGGTTGTTGGAATTGGGTATGTCTAGTTTAACAAAGAGAAGGAAGAGTGGGGACATGATAACAGTGTTCCAATATCTCAGGGGCTGCCACAAAGAAGAGGGAGTCAAGCTATTCTCCAAGGTGCCTGAAGGCAGGATGAGAAGCAACGGATGGAAACTGATCAAGGAGAGAAACAACTTAGAACTAAGGAGAAACTTCCTGACAATTAGAACAATTAACCAATGGAACAATCTGCCTCCAGAAGCGGTGAATGCTCCAACACTGGAAGTTTTTAAGAAGAGACTGGACAGTCATTTGTCCGAAATGGTGTGGGGTTCCTGCCTGAGCCGGGGGTTGGAATAGATGACCTCCAAGGTCCCTTACAACATTATTATTATTATTATTATTATTATTATTATTATTATTATTATTATTATTTCAGCAGGACTGAATCTAACAGATCTCACTGATTTTAGTAGCACAACTTTGACAAATTTGAATCCATCCCGTTGTCTGGAAAGACCAATAGATTTTAAACCAAAACAATTCAGCCTGTTCCATTTAGACCCTTTGCAACATATATTCGACTACATTGTTCTCTGTTTCAGAAAGGGATAAAAAAATCAAAGAGGCAGGTCACTATAAACAGTTGAGAAATGACAGTGAAAATGGAATATGGAGGGCAAATTAAACTGCATGCAAACCTGTCCTAGAGGATCAATCTGCTTGTGTGCAGGGGGTTGAACTAGATGACCTCCAAGGTCTCTTCCAGCTCTGTTATTCCATTATTTTGTTAATTTAACTATTGTAGGTCAAGGACTACCTGTACTGTATTTTAAGAATGTAAGAATACCACTTAATAGAAAAAGCATGTTCTTTTCCCACAGAGGTGAACAAAGGGCTTGCAAGTAGCAAGTAGTGACCAATCTTTTATCCCACCATCTGTCCGCTACACCTGATATTTGGAGTCCCACTGGAGATTACACAAGAATCTTCAATGCTGAGCGCTCTCAATAGCTCTGCTCCCAAGACTTTGTTCAGTCTCCTTCTCAAGCCACCCAAGTTAGTGGACAACCCCACATCTTGCAACAATGATTTCCGCAGATTAATTATGCACTAAGTGAAGTACTTTTTAAATCCCAGCTAAATCTCCTTCTAATCAGTTTCACTGGATGATAATGACCCTTAGTCCTAAAATTTTGAGAGGAAGAAAAATGTCTTCCTGTCTACCCTTGCCTTGCTATGTACAATTCTTCGATCATGTCCCTTCAATCACCCTACTTAAAAAGTCTCAGATTTTCTAATCTGTTGCTTTTATGGAAGGTGTTTGACCCTATTCCTGCACTATTCACAGTATTTCAGATGTGGACCTAATGTAGATTTGCATAAGAGCATTACAGTGCTGGCAGTTTTATTTCATTACAGTGCTGGCAGTCTTTTCTAGTGATTCGAGGCGTGGGATTTGCTTTTTTTTTTTTTAAATTTTTTACAGCTACCGCATATTGAGTCAATATATTCCTTGAGCCATCCAAAATGTCTCCATGATCATTTTCATGCTTATTTACAGACAGCTCAGACCAGTCAATATGTACACAAAATTAGATTTCTTTTTCCTTCCTCCAGTGTGCATCATTTTACAATGGCCTAAATGGAATGGCATTTTAAGTAAAATATGTAATGAAGATGCTTTGCCTTGTTATGGATCTTAGTGCCACAGTATCTATTCAACATTTTTTTAAAAAAACCGCAGGAGCATTAACATTTATCCATATTTTGAAGGCAGGATTTGATCTTCCAGGATCACCATCCAATCAAAAATATTAAGCTGACATCTATGCATATGTGCTTGTTAAGGATATTATGATATTATAACGCTGTTTAAGGCTACAGGGACAACAAATAAATATATTAATAAATGAGTGACCCTTTCATAATAACTTTAAACTAAATTATTCTAATAAATGTTTACTTTATTGTGTAATGGAAAGGGAGGAAAGCCTTCTCACTACTATTTAATTGTATATATGTATGTCAAAATCAGAATTTGAAAGTTCAAGATTTAATGTGTCTTGGTGTGATGTACATTAGAATGGAATTAATGGGCTTTTTTCTTCATAGGAAGATAATATATTACCATCTCTAACCTATTTTCCAGTTAAACCATCCTTTACTATGCATTGATATTATAGATGTGTGTGCAATAATTGAACCAGGTCATCAAATTTCTAAAAAGTCTTCACATTTCATATTAATTATCATAATGGAATATTATATTTATATTAGTGGCCTTGCTTCATCTCCCACTCTTTATTATCATGAGTCCTTAGGCCTTTGGTGGTTAGAATGTTATAAATCTTTGTTAAACAATGACAACAAGCTTGTAATCAAGCAAATTGGATGATGATGGAGCTCAATTTACCTCATTTTGGAGAACGTGCCATGGAGTCCAGCAGGGCTGAGAATTGCCATAATCTTCTGAAAGTCTGGAAAGGCAATGGATGTATGGATGGTTAGATGATAGATGATAGGTAGATAGGCAGACAGACAGATAGATAAAGACAGATGTATGTAATGTATCCATGTATTTATACTGTACATTCATATGATGATTTTATCTAGGGATAGCTGCACTGCATTTCCATGATATGCTAGGGTGAAATTGCCTCCTATTAATGGCAACTTTGCATGATAGCAATATATCATATTCTTTGCAGCACCAATGACACGATTTTGAGTAGGGCCTCCCTTTCTTCATGAGCTAGGACCTACTTGTGAGTTTCTCGGAATCATCAGGCCAGGTTCAATGGGAGCAAAACATTGTACCAGATGAATCTTTAGACAGAATCAAAATATTTTCCTTACACTGATAAATTTTAATTTTCTTATTTTATTTTATTTTTATTTCTATGCCCAATCTTTAGAAATACTGTAGGTTAGAAATGACTAGAGCTACTGGTCACAAGTTCATTTAATAGTGTATATTATTTTTTTATTTGCAACATTTATATGCGAACTATAACAGAAGAATTTAAAATGCCAGATTTGACTTCTGTCTGTCTTCTGTCTTCCACAATTTTTAGTCTAACCCCCACAGTTTACACTCCGTAGAACAGGAATATTTAGGGGTTTGGTGGTGGGTGTCAAAAAAAAGCCAAGATGATGCAACAAAAATGAAGCCCCACCCCCTTTTCACATGCAACACACAGAAAAATGGCAGGGCTTTGATCTCATAGTCATGACTGCCATTTTACCTTTTTTGATTCCCCCTACTTAGGGATGTCCCTGTTCTGTAGAAGCTGGGATTGTGGGACATATCTGCTTTTGAAATGATGAGAACAATCAAAATAAAATATTTGTATTAATTAGAGCACAGGGAACTTGACAAAACAAATAATATGCTTAGAAACTCAGCAATTTTTCTTCCAGCTTAGCTTTTTCATGATAGAAAACATAGTATTGGTATATTGGAAATAGCCAAAATTCAGCTCCCTCACCCCATTAAGTAACTTTTCAGAATAATATAAAGAAACCTTCTTCTAGACCCCCTGAAATCACCCCTCTTTGCCATAAGTTGGAGCCTAAAGGATATAATCTAACAATCAAGTTGTGATTAGTGATATTCATTTGCAGTTACTGGACTGACACAATTACCAATGTCAGTCCATTTAATAAAATTCCTTTATATCCATCAAGACATATTTAGTTTGGAATTATTGTGAATCTACTTCATTAACTTAATATTTATCCTTTATAACAGAGGTCCCCAACCTATGAGCCGCAGCCCACTACCAGGTTGTGGCCTCTTGGCCACCGGGCTGCATGAGTGGCTTATCAGTGCACACACGCATGTGCGCATGCTCCCTCCCCCTTCCGCTGGCACTAGCCAAGCTGCGAGCCTCATGCCAGTGCTAGCGGCCCCATTTGCAGAATGCACATGCTCATGGCCCCAATCACACACATGCGTGCGCAGCCACATTATGCACATGTGTGCATAAAGGTGCCTGCCCATTCCTTTTCCAACGAGCCGCCAACCCAGAAAGGTTGGGGACCCCTGCTTTATAACATCACTAGTGATGATTTCACCAAATGTCTGAAGTTGTCTGAAGCAATTTGAACTTTGCTGATATAGCATCTCCCTTATTTTCCTGTTTCTTATACACACACACACACACACACACACACACACACATGTGGGATTTGCTTTTTTTTTTAATTTTTTTTTACAGCTACCGCATATTGAGTCAATATATTCCTTGAGCCATCCAAAATGTCTCCATGATCATTTTCATGTTGTGAAGAAATATAGGAAGATGGAGCACTATGTATGTACCTTGAGTTCCTGAATAAAGATGGAATATATATACATATGTGCCAGAGAAGGGGGCAGATAAAGCAATAAGCCTTTCTTCATATACCTTAAAGTTATTGCTTCTTTAAAAGTCCCACAATGAATCAATTCCTTGCTGCTGGGTGGGAGAAGGAGTGAAGGATTGTGAGACTGGCTGGGAAACTGTCACAGAACTTTGAAAATGAAAATCATGTGGCTGCAGCAGCAGCAACAGCCTGTCAACAGGAACAGCATGAAGTAGCCACAACTTTCCCAAATGTCATTTCCTTTGGAGTCATGGATTTTGGAATCATTCTTCACATTAATTCATTTGAGATACCTTAGTCAAAAATGGTTGCCTCAGTTAAAAGTCATGACAATGAGAACTTTAGTAATATATAGATAAAGGGCACAAAATGACACATCCCAGAAATTTCTCTAACATCCAGTTGGAATGATAGAAGAATATCAGCAAGTTAAAACTCAAAATTAAAAAGGGTACAGCAACGAAGTTGAAATCATTGACTTGACAGACTAGCTACTACCATATGTACTCACAGCTAAGCTCATCCCCGATAAGCCAACCCTTGAATTTTTCACCAAAATACCATGAAAAATGTGCTGACCCTCAAAATTTTTGTATGTTCTGATTTTCAGTTGGCTTATCCATAGGTAAACCATGGATTATCCATTTTTCATGATATCTTAATTACATTTTAATTAAAAATTCTACATATGGGTAGTTTAAAAAGTATTGCTTTTTATTTTTGCAGGTAAGCCTATTTGCCGAAGAAGTGAATCCAATTAAGTCCAGCTAGGATTGAAAAGCTACATTTTAGACAGCCTTCTACAGGCAGTCAAACTACAAAAGCTTGCAAAGATCCAGTGTTCTCCATTTTCTGGCACAACTTTTAGAAGTGATGGGGGTTTTTTTAGTTCAGAAGAAAGGCTACAAATTATGTACCTCTAGCTGCTTGTCCAGTGTACTTATATGCAGAACTCTATGACTGATAGTATATTTTAAACTTCGCCTTCATTTTTGTGATGTTGTCATGCCTCCGTCCAAGCTTGACTCTGAGGACAACATGGAGTTCCCTGTTGAGGCCCAGGAGGGTGTGTGTGTGTGGCTTCGGAGGACTGTGGGGAGGAACAGGCTGAAGCAGGCCAGGGCCCTTCAAGTTTGGAACAGGGAAGGCAGAGCTCAGGCGAGGAGCAAGGCCCCTCCCCACCAGATCCCAGAGCAAGAAGAGCAGAGAGGAGGAGGGAACAACCGAGGCAGGCTCACTTGCTCGGGAGGAGAGCATCACGCCCCACTCCATAAGGCACACCTGGGGAGTAGGTATTTAAGGAGATGCTGTGGGGTGGGGCATTTGCCGGGAACAAACGTGAGCTCTTGTACCTGGACTCTTTGTATTTTGGATCAAGTTTGTTTCCTGCTGAGTTCTCCTTGCTGTCCTCAGTTTTGCAGTTTGCAGGTTACAGGCAAGCTGGGCGTGGAAAAGATCATACTTTGTTATCTGTTTTACTTTAAAGAACTGTTTAACTTTGTTGACTGTTTATTGAACTTGTGCCAGCATATATGGGGGCTGTTGGGTGAACGTTGGCAGTGCTTACAAAGACAATTATTCTGACCAGCTAAGTGCTTTGCCTCCATTCGGGGCCCTGGGTTATCACAGATGTGGCCGCACGGATGCATATGCACAGCCCAATAGAAACAGGATATACCCTTTTCAATAAAGAAGAAGAAGCAGTGCTCAGTAGCAATTTCTTTTTTAAAAAAAATTCTTCCAACAAACTAGTCCTCGTGGGTATATCTGGTCGGCCACTATCAGCCTATTGAGTCAAAGCTACAATCTTGTTTTTAATTACTTAATTTATCTTTATTTATTGCAACAGTGATAGCATTCAAATGACACTAGATCATTTAAAAACCTCTTAGCCAGATTCTATTGGGACTGACATATAATTGAAAACATTTAACAGAATATTTTAGGGAACGATGCCAAGGAATGAACAAGAGACTTACATTTCAGTTTAAACTACCAGACAAAAATCATTTCAAACAGTCAAGGCTGTAGCTGGGAGAAAATGCAGGCTTTGTAATTTACATAGACTTTATTTTTTTTATAACCTAAAATTATTTTCTCTCTTTGTTCCATTTGACATCTTACTAACATCTCTTCTGAACTATCTGACATTCCCTTTAATTAACTAGCAAGAAGTAACAGACATAAAAGGATTACATCATTAGCTAAAAGTGCTGAAGGAATCAAGACCTGCATATCAGGTTGTGGAAACAGTAACCTCCATGAGGATGACAAAGGGTCAGGCTACATGCAATGAATTTTCCTAGTAAGGAAATAAATAATTCCCACTTTTTCCTATGAGAGAAAGCCACATATCAATTGGCTACAGTGAATCCCTCCCTCGTTCCCCCTCCCTCCCTCGTGTGTGTGTGTGTGTGTGTGTGTGTGTGTGTGTATCATGAGGTGAAAATATTAACAATGATAATGAAACATAATCAGAAGCAGTTAAAGCAGTGGTTCTCAACCTTTCTGAGGTTGAGACCCCACTTGCCCCGCCCATGCGCGCCGTGACCCTGACCCGGGGGCGCGCGCGTGTGCACGCGCAAAAAAAATTTTTAAATTTTTTTTAAAAAATCAAAAAAAAATGGTGGCCGCGATGAGCGGATCTGCGCATGCGCGGATCAGCCCGTCGCACGCGCCACGCATGCGCGCATCCGCCCGTCGCGGGCTGCCATTTTTTTTTATTTTATTTTTTTTTAAATTAAAAAAAAACAAAAAAACAAAACAAAATGGCGGCTGCGATGGGCGGATCTGCGCATGCGTGGTTCGGCCCATCGCACGCGCCATGCATGTGCACATCCGCCCGTCGCGGGCCGCCATTTTGTTTTTTTTTATTTTTTATTTAACATTTTTTTAAAACAATAAAAAAAACAAAATGGCGGCCGCGATGGGCGGATCTGCACCTGCGCTGATCGGCCCGTCGCATGCACCGCGCATGCGCGGATCCGCCCGTTGCGGTCCGCCATTTTGTTTTTATTTTATTTTATTTTATTTTATTTTATTTTTTTTAATTTTTTTAAATTTTTTTTCCTGGCGCGACGGGCAGATCTGAGCGTGCGTGGCGCACGCGCGCCAAAAAAATAAAAAAAAATTTAAAATTTTTTTTAAAAAATTAAAAAAAATAAAAATAAAAAAACAAAATGGCGGCCGGCGGTGCCCGGCGACCTCCGCGAAATGGTCTCGCGACCCCAAATGGGGTCGCGACCCCAAGGTTGAGAACCACTGAGTTAAAGGAACCAGCAACTTACTACAACAGGAAATAGAATTGGCCAGATCAGCAGTTGGCATTTTCTTGAAAACTTACCAGCAAAGGAAAAATGCACAAATGTCTGCTTCTATACTGATGTATATCCCAGACAGACTATCTTGATTACCACTGACATCCATTCCAATTAATGCATCCATATGTTGTAGCTTCCAGTATAGTCCGTACAGACTGACTGGTCTCATCAATGGATACCCCAAATGTCAGTGATCCACTGAAGTCTAAGGCCATGGTGGCAAACCTATGGCATGCGTGCCACAGGCAGCATGCAGAGCCGTCCCTGATGGCACGCGAGCCATTGCTGCTAACCTCCTCTTTGTGCATGCGCAGCTCTTTTACGCTCACTAAACTAAGGAAGTTTCGGTTTCGGAGCACGTGGTAGAAAGCGAGAGAGAAAACAAGCAAAGCGAGAGAGAGAACAAGCAAAAGAGGTAAGTTTTGCCTCACCTCAGCCCTGCCTCATCTCTGGCCTGCCGCCGAGCTTCCTCCGCTTGGCTGCAGCAGAGGAGGTGGCGGCAGCCACCAGCCTCCCCAGTGGCATTTCTCGTAATTTTGCACCCACCCCCCTCACACAGCCTGCCCCGCCCCATCTCCAGCCTGCCGCTGACTGCAGCAGATGAGGCGTTGACCACCGGGGGAGGGCAAGGCCGAAGAACCTGGCCCAGCAGCTACAAAACCCCGCGGCCGCTGGCATTTCTTGCAATTTCGCAGCCGGCCAGCGGTCCCAGCCATGGAAGGGGGGCCGCTGCACAGCTGGTCGTCGGCACAACAGACCTATAGTTTACTGTGGAGGCTCCAGCAATGCCGGCAGCACAGAAGGTAGTTTGGCAGCACTGCTGAAGGGCGGGAGGGAGCTACGAGGTCCCCCACTCGGCCCTGAAGCAACCAGATGAAGCCTTCCAGACAAGACGGCATGACCAAACAGGAGCGATACAGCACAGTGATGCTGCGAGGCAAAGGCGGCAGCAGGCCTGGAGCTGCAATCCAATACACCTTGCCATCAAGAACAAGACAGCATCAAAGGTAACAGCGGCCTAAATGCCCCTGGGCCAATCTCCTCAGCTCGCTGCATTCTCCTTCCCCGTCTTGCGCAGCATCTGCCTTCACACACCGGCCTGCCTTTGCGCAGGCCGAACAGGAGGGCCTGCTGAACACTCGCATATCAAACACTAAAGGAGGGGGAGGGGCTGGGCTTCATCATTGACAGTTGGAAGGGTGGAAATGAGGAAGTTTGTGGAGAAGGTGGATGGTGGGAGATTCTCACATATGGTTGGATTTCAAATTATGGTTTGTAATGGTCTTTAGTTTGGAGCGAGTGTGAACTGGCTGTACTCTCTGCCGTAAAAGAGCCATCTGCTTTCCTTCTATCCATCCTGAGTTACTCCTTGAGTCTCCCGCATTTTTTTGATCCTTAAACTTATTCAAAAATACCATCCTTGTTATATCTGGATTATGCCTAAGGAAAGTTTATAACTTTAGCTTTAAGTATTATTGCTTAAAGAAATATCAGCAAGAATATTCTCCTGCAAAATACTACCATATGTAGAATATAGTAAACAAAATATAAGGGGGAAAAAGCCCAGAAAAAAATTGTGATAATGAACAGTTTGGATCCTGGCAGTTTTGCATTGCTATACTGTTTATCAATTGCACAGTAAAATTATTTGAAACCAATATTTTGTGCTATTCTAATGCACAACTGCACAAATATGCATGTAATCTCTGAGGAGGCTATCACATCTGGGCTACAAAAATTTGGTTAAAGCATTCGTGTTTGCTGATATTTATTTCCTTTTAAAAACTGGTTTGATTCTTCCATTTATTGCTTAAACTGGTTTAATACTTCCATTTATTTCCTTTTATTCCCTTAAAACTAGTTTGATTCTTCCATTTGTTGCCATTTATTCTCTTAAAACTAATTTAATTGTTCTGTTTATTTCTGATCCACGAAACCTATAACCTCCATGCCATTTCTCACTTTTTTTTATTCCTTTCTGCTTTGCTCTTTCATATATTTTCTTTCATCTTCACTGAAAGAAAATCCCTCCAGGTCCCCACTATAATCTATGGTTCAAATGAAAGCAGCCTGATCTTATTTATTATTTACTAACTTTCTGTAAATCTTGGCCTCACATTTAAAGGCAGGGTAAACATGCATTAAAATACATGCAGCGGCGACACAGCATTAATGGCGGCTGGGGCTGTCTTTCTTGCCTCAGCTGGCTGCGCCCTCTGCTGCAGCAGGTCCACTTTTCATCACAGATATATAGGTATTAATAAGGTTTCACTTATATGAACAAGGCATCAATATTTGAAAGCAAGAAAAAGAAAAAAGTGGTGGACAGCTAAGCAAAAAGCAGAGCCAATCACTATGGCAGAATGAAGAGCCAGTAAGTAGACCAGCTTTTTGTAATTCCTCTCTGGAGAAGGAGAAGACTTGAGATTACCCACAAGTGCTTCAGACTGCTACTCCTCACAGTGAGACCACAAGTGGGTTTAGAGCTCTAGGATTGGTGTCCCCAGATCCTGGTCCCTGGACTAGTACTGGGCTGCGGCATGCCAGAAACTGGGCCACGCAAACAAACAAATTGCCATCCATGGGATGCAAGCAGCACACAAAACCATGCCCCCTCCAGTCCGCAGAAAATCCTTTCTCCACAGAACTGGTCCCTTGTGCCCAAAAGGTTGGGGGCCACTGCTCTAGGAGAAGAGGGAATAGCTGTCTTGCTCAAAATGTTGAAGGATCTGTTTGAAAAATTATTTTTATTTGTGTCAAGAGACATCTGACTCTATGGACAGACTGTGCAGTTAGAAAATAATACAGCAGATAACATAGGAATAGCATCTCCAGCACAGTTTTAATTCTATCAAATGAGGCCATGTATCCTAATAGAACGTCATAAACATTGAAGTGATATTTGCTTTTGTTTAGTTTCAGTTTTCTTCCTCAAAAACTCCCATCAGTCTATCCCAAAGTGCTTCAACAATTGCTGTATAAACAACTTTATCATATTTAGGCCAGACAGCATTTGAATAGAATTTATCAACTCAGGTGCACTTGGGAATCCAGATGGAACTTTATAATAATCATGGTTATTATCAATTGGCAGAATTATGGTGTCATTGTTATCAATTGGCAGAATTATGGTGTCAATTCTACTTTGATAGCATCTAATTGAGCAAAAATCCAAGCACTTTGTGTAGCATGTAAAATATCATTTATTGTTGATTTGGGATGATGTTTTCACATCACAGCCTTCTTTATTGTCATCACATCAGTACAAAGGTGGATTGCATTCCCCTCTCTGCAGAATCAAGATATTTGACACACAGTTTGTACTTTCATATATTTACTCTGATACTATTCTACCACGTTGTCTCTAAATCACAATTTACAGCTCCCATATGGCATATAACTCAGGTTTTGTGCAAAGGATACATCAGACTCATTGACTGTAATTCTATGAGGATATTCAATAATTTGCGCATCCCCTTCAAACCTCTTGAGATTACTTTTCCACCTGACAGTCAGAATGTACAGTGGCACTTACAACATAGTTCAGAATTTTTTTCCTGAAAAATATGAAGGCCATAGATAGCTATTCGGCTAAGAAGTGGCTCCACGTTTTCTTTTATAATATATACAAAATAATTACATTATGCAGTAAAACAGTCCAAACACATGAGCAGGACACATACAACATTTTCAAAAGCGATTTCCCATTGCCTTCTTAGGAGTGAGAATGCTACAGTCACCCAGCTGGCAAGTTTCTATGTATACATATAGAAGAACTTAATACTTGCTTGCAAATTCTGCATAGGAAAGTTTGCTGTAAATGAAGTTCCATGCTCTCCCAATCTCAAAACGCTATCACTAGTTTCTTCCCAACAAGGCTCGTGATTTATTTCTCTCTAGAATCTATGAAATAAACAAAAATTCTCTCTTCATCATTTCTGTTGTTCTAACACACCATACAAACTTGCTCCTTGCGGTTGTTTTATCTGATGATATTGTAATAAATATGAACTAAACACAATATTTGTGCTTTGGAAATATACGCATGCAGTGCAATATGTTGCTTTGTGTAAGGTACTGGAATGACAAAGAATTCTGTATGTGACTGGCTTAAATCCAGGAATGCAGTGTCTTTTGACTGCATTTTACTGGTCTTTTTGTCATCACAACACTGCATTTTCATACCATTTGCTCTTGAATCATATCTGATTAAAAGTCTCCCTGTATACATAATATAGCTAATTTCTTAAGTCCTTTTACATATGGATCTCTAATTTCATTTTGTTCTTGTGTTCTATGACCAGTTGTAATCTATTTCATCTCAACGTTGTCTGAAGGGAAATACTTATGCATTTTTCTCCTAGTAAAGCTAAAAAAAAAAAAAGTACTAGAGTTCCCAAACAGTGCTGCAGTATAACTGTTCCAGTAACATCTCCATTGTTCATCTTAATAGCAATTTCATAGAATGTGATTGGGAATAGCAGAGAGCAAGTACAAGCTCCACTGGTGCTTATGATGAAGCTAGATTCAAGTTGAAAAGACATCCAGCTGCTGATGTGCCCAAAGGCAACAAGTAAGTTTAATACTGGAAATATATGTATACTATTGGTATAGGGAATGTCAGAACTATGAACCAAGGCAAACATGATGTTGTCAGAGCAGAGATGTCAAGAATGAGCATTGACATTCTGTAAATCACTGACTTGAAATGGACTGGAATGATCAGTTCATATCAGAGAAGCATCAGGTCATCTACTGTGGACAAGAAAATCACAGAAGAAATAGAGTAGTGATCACTCTTAACAAGAATGTCAAAGTCAAGTATTCAGACACAGTCCAAAAATGATACAGCTGTCTCAACTCCAGTCTAAAAGCAAACCAATCAGTAGTATTAATTGTTGCATATTTTGGGAATTGTAAGCAGCTCGGAGTTATTGATTGAGATGGACAGCTACAGAAATTGAATAAACATTATGGTGATCCAAGTTTATGCTCCAACCACAAATGCAGAGGAAGCAAAATAGGTAATCAGTCACTGAAGGTTTTTAAGAAGAGACTGGACAGCCACTTGTCTGAAATGGTATAGGGTCTCCTGCTTGAGCAGGGGGCTAGACTAGAAGACCTCCAAGTTACCTTCCAGCTCTATTCTGATTGATTTATTAAATATTCCTATATCCAGATTAGTAGAATGAAGACCTGTGCTAAACTGAAGAATTAGTTTCTTGTCAAATAAAGGAATCAACATAGCAATTTCTTTATTTATTTTGTTTTCACTCTTTGTAGCCTGTATTTAATCTCACCTGCTCCAACTCACAAACATTAAATAAACCATGGTTGCATAGTATTACTAGCATTAAAAGCAAGGTCAGTCATTTAATGCCGTAAACATGGAATCCTTCATGTTATCTTGCCCACAAGTATGGGACTCCAGAGAATGCGCCATGCCCAGACAACTCCATCCCTAAGTAGAATACCTTTGTTGGACTAAGGATGAATCCGCTGACTATTCAAGACTTGATTGTGGCCGACATATCAATGGATACTATGATACTCCACAGGTTTCAGTAGTTGGCCATATGTGGTACCTGCTGACCTTCTGGAGCCCTCACAATGACTCTTTGGACCAGACTGCAGCACAGACGTCCGTCCACCCATGAGGATGAATGTCTGTATGGCTTCAGATCAATGCCTGATTTTTGTCCACTCTGCAGCCTCTACTGCAGCCAAACACCAGGTATTGAATTATCCTTTACTACAACAGCTGCTTTCTGTGGTTGCTTTCGGAGGAAGCATTGTATATTTATTCCATTACTCAAGGTGGCAAAAAAGAAAAAGAAAAAAAGACAGCAGTAGGTAATCAGCTTAATTATTCTGCCATGCAATTTTATGTATAAGCAGGAAAGGAAGGGAGGGAGCAAGAGCTATCTAAGCTGAAGCTACTTGCCAACAGGCACAGGCTGTTTCAATGGCAGTAAAATTGGTCGCTCAGGCAAGGGCCAGGTAGTTTTTATATGATAATTATTAACCTTAGTAAAGTTATTAGAAGAGAAGCAGCTATAGGGAGAGTGGTGAAAGGTGAATTATTTTTCTGCCTAAACAAAACCTATACTTAATTCTCCCAACCCTCTCTCCCTCCCTCCCTTCCTTCCTTCCTTCCTTCCTTCCTTTTTTTTTAATCTCATAATCATATTGTCCTTCTACTTGTGTTGGCATAGATTGTATGCCAGGTACCATCTGAATTTTAATCTCATCTACTAATTTTTTACAATTCCCGGTTTTATGCCATCTACAAATTTTTACAGGCATAATAGACAATTTTTCATTTGATTTACCACAGTGAACCTATACTGGACCATTCAGTGACTATGCTTGATGCCAGTATATAAAATTTTCCCTTCTAAAACAATTATGCATCACATAATGAAATCAGTTTTCTGATCAAAATCAATAGGACATTTTTTAAAACTGAATCCAAATTTTGTTGCATCTTCTGGTTTTATGATGCTAGGACTAAATGTTGTCACTGGTATCAGCTGTTCCATGAATTTACAATACTTGTATATATTGTATACTAATTAAGTAACTAAATGTTACAATGTAGGCCTGCCTTCTCAAAGGACAGAAGATTTCTACAACCTTAAAAGTTGGTTTTTTTAAAAAACAAAACCAACCAGTGATATGTCTTATGAATTAAATGATTTTTGCTTTACAAATGTACCTTATAAAGTCTTCAATTGTGAGCCCTGGTTATGAAACATTGTGTGCTATTTGCTGCTTCATTTATGAAAATCTTGTACTAGCATCTTACCAGAATAATGGATTGAGAATGTCAACTCATATTAGAGTTGTGAGGGCGCAGTGCTCATTGCCAGGAGTTCGATCCTGACCAGCTTAAGGTTGACTCAGCCTTCCATCCTTCTGAGGTCAGTAAAATGAAGACCCTGATTGTTGGGGGCAATATGCTGATTCTATAAACCACTTAGAGAGGGCTGTAAAGCATAATGATGTGGTATATAAGTCTAAATGATATTGCTATTATAGGCCATGATTAGAATAAGAGCTTTTGTGATCAGACACGGGCAGATACTCTGCACATCTCAGAAGATTGTGGTGGTAGTGGCGGTAAAGATAAGGTTAAAGCAAGCTGCAAGCAGGGCTTTGGAATGAGAGAGCTGCTTTAACCTTGTTTATATACAATATGCCTCCATGCAGACCATCCATCTGGTCAGGATATTGACCAGAGATCAGTCTCTTCATTATTTTTATATTAAGACTATGAAGACATCAGGCTTATGGCTCATTCATGGCTAACATTACTGTCAGCTATAAAGAGTTGGTTGATTGGCTAATGAAATATTTCCCCATACATTATTTGCAATATTGTTTTGCTTATAAAAATGAGGCAGTTACTCTTGTTGCCTTAGGGCAGGGGAGGCGATCTTGGCTCTTTTATGACTTGTGGACTTCAACTCCCAGAATTCCTGAGCCAGCATGGTCATAAAAGAGCCAAAGTTGCCTACCCCTGCCTTAGGGTATATAGTTTTAACCTGTGTCAACAAAACGTGCACATATGGGAAAGGAAACTGGTAGCTGTGATTTTTTTTTTTAATCTGGTTTGGCTCCTGGGAAGCCCTACCATATCTCTCTCCTACCTTACATCTCTCTCATATCTTTAATTCTTAGTGCTATCATGCATCCATTTCCAGCAATATTTAGGTATACTTTCATTATTTTACTATATATTTTTTCCTATTGTCATTATTATTAGTAGCAGAAGCAGGATTAAGATTAGTAATCACACTGAGTCACAGCAGTGCTTGTTCCTCAAGAAGAATCCGATGACATTTTTTTCTTGGCTGCAATTAATTGAGAGTATTTTATCACATTTGGCAAGCTTTTGTTCAGCAATTTGTGTTGTTCTCTAAATGTAATAAAATCTTACATGCACACACTAATTGGGGAGAGGGTGTTTACTACTCATGAAAGTCTGGTAAATTGGAGGGCGTGTCATTGTAGTGATTTTTTTACATCACTTATGCAATGTCATTTACATCATTTGTATCATTATGTAAATGATTGAAACTGAAACTTGTCTTCTGGGGTGGGAGGCTAGGAATGACTGCCCGGAGCATCTCAAAGGTGTCTGATTGGGGGAACAGTGTATTCTTCATTGAGACTGCCAGACTTCACAAGAAGAATGGAGAGAATGGCTATATCAATAAAAATGTATTTTGTTGCAAGATTAAGATCTCTATTGATAGATTCTGTTTATTCTGCGTGCTGGACAAACTTAACTTAGAATATTTGCACCAGATTCTGGGAGCTGCCTTTTATGAGGGATACTGACAAATGAGCATGTGTGGCAAAACAATTAAGATAATACAGAAAGGAAAAACTTACAAGAAATGATTGGAGATATCGCATACCTTTAGCCCAAAGAACAGAAGATTCTGAGAAGCTCGGACAGTGTCTTCAGGTAGGTGAAGGCTTTCTTGTTGAAGAGAAACTGGAATTATTCAGAGCCATTCCTGAAGAAAGGACATTAAACAATGAGTTTAAATTTTACAGAAACAGAGTTTGGTTAGATAACAGGGGCGGGGAAATCCTAAGTATAAGATCTATAAAATGATAGAAGAGACTGGACTCAGGAGCTTGTGAAGTCTCTTTTGCTGTATTTATTTATTTATTTATTTTATTTATTTTACTATTTTTATACCGCCCCCCTCCCGAAGGACTCGGGGCGGTGTACAGCCCAATTAAAAACGACAACATACAAAAATTAAAATTATTAAAAATAAATTAAATAATTTGGCCCAATCATTTAAAAACCCAATACATAATCTAAAAACTCAATCCCCTAAAAACAATTATGGCCATTGTTGGAACTGGAGCTACTATCCCAGGCCGGCTTGTTGGAATAAATATGTTTTTAATTCTCGACGGAAGGAACGCAATTCTGTCATTGTACGGAGTTCGGGTGGGAGCTCGTTCCAAAGCGTTGGAGCTCCCACAGAGAAGGCCCTCCCCCTGGGGGACGCCAGCCGACATTGTCTGGCCGACGGCACCCTGAGGAGACCCACTCTGTGGGAGCGTACCGGACGGCGGGAGGTATTTGCTGGCAGAAGGCGGTCCTGTAAATATCCGGGTCCGATGCCATGGAGCGTTTTAAAGATGGTCACTAACACCTTGAAACGCACCCGGAAGGCCACCGGCAGCCAGTGCAGCTCGCGCAGGAGCGATGTTACATGGGAGCGCCATGACGCTCCGGTCACTACCCGCGCGGCCGCATTCTGGGCCAGCTGAAGCCTCCGGGTGGCACCTCAAGGGGAGCCCAATGTAGAGAGCATTACAGTAGTCCAGCCTGGAAGTGACGAAGGCATGAGTAACTGTGCATAGCGAGTCCCGGTCTAGGAAGGGACGCAACTGGCGTACCAGGCGAACCTGATAGAACATCCTCCCGGCCACGTTTAAACAGAGGCTAGACGTCTGTCTTTCAGGGATGATGTTCGGGGTTTGGACCTTCAGGAAGTTGGACTGAATCACCTCCAAGAAATCTTCCAATAATCACATTCAGTTATTCTATGACAGAGGAAAGAACTTCTGCATAACATTTAAAACTGTCTCATGTAGTCCATAGGTTATTCTTCCTTCTTGGAGAACATCTGAATTTTCAACTGAGTTTGTAAACCTAAAACATACATCACAGGATTGTTCAAATAATTCACATTATGGAGAAATAACGAAGAATTTCAGCTGTTTCAACTGGAAATAAGAATGGAGCATTGTTCAAATCAACAGTTTCAGCAACTCTAAGTGATTTATCCAAAATATAGAAAAATTTGTTCTGAATTGTCAAAGGTTCTAGCCAGCTAATAATTTATATTATTCCTTTGTTTAATATAGTGTCATCTACGCTTGATATATCTGAGCTCCTTTTTGTATCCTTCCAATTGATGGTAAAACATTGATTTAACAGATAAAGTATGGACAACTGCTGGACATGATTCTTACAACCAGAACTATAGAAATTTGATGGCGCCACCCCTGTTTACCTAAGGGAATAAACCTAGCTAATTGCCTTCCTCAAACAGTTATTCCAATATATATAGACGTTTTTGGGAATTATTATTCCAATGACATGTTTATTGTCAGTAATTGGCATCTTATATGTCACCTCCTTTGACCATTGAACAAAGATTATATATAGTAGGAGATTTTGGTAGGTGAGCTTAGCACCTGATTCCCTGCCTGATAATAACTCAGGAAATAAATGACAACTTCTAGCAAATGAGCAAAAATTAGTTATAGATTTCAAATATAGTCAAGAGATAATGAATCTACTTTTTCCTTATTGAGAAAGGGGTGATTTAATTTCCTATTTCTATAACAACATCACAATAAAACTGGTTACAGCGAAGCAGTGGAAGTGATGAACCGGTGCCTGGAGGCTGTTGAGGTCTGGATGGGTGCCAACAGGCTCAAGCTCAACCCTGACAAGACGGAGTGGCTATGGGTTTTGCCTCCCAAGGATGATTCTAACTGTCCGTCCATTACCCTGGGGGGAGAAGTTTTGGCCCCCTCGGAGAGGGTTCGCAACTTGGGTGTCCTCATCGATCCACAGCTAAGCCTGGAACATCATTTTTCGGCTGTGGTGAGAGGAGCATTCGCCCAGGTTCACCTGGTGCACCAGTTGCGACCCTATTTGGATCGGGAGTCACTCCTAATAGTCACTCATGCCCTTGTCACCTCGAGATTAGACTATTGTAATGCTCTCTACATGGGGCAACCTTTGAAGAATGTCCGGAGACTGCAGGTTGTCCAGAATGCGGCCGCGCGAGCTGTCTTGGGTCTTCCTAGACATGCCCATATCACTCCGGCCCTTCACGAGCTGCACTGGCTTCCAATTGGTCTCCGAACACAATTCAAAGTGTTGGTTATGACCTATAAAGCCCTTTATGGCAATGGACCAGGTTACTTGCGTGACCGTCTTCAGCCTCATGAATCCCAGCGACCGGTCAGGGTGCATAGAGCTGGCCTCCTATGGGTCCCGTCCATCAAACAATGTTATTTGATGGGCCCTAGGACAAGGGCCTTCTCCGTTGCTGCCCCAGCCCTCTGGAACCAGCTTCCCTCGGAGGTGCGTACTGCCTCCTCCCTCCTAGCTTTCCATAAACTTTTAAAAACCCATTTATGCCGACAGGCTTGGGGGGGTATGAACTTTGTTCTGCCCCCGGGCTGAGGAATCGCCTTCCATTGCTGAGTGTTTATTTGATTGTGTTTGCTTGTTGTATGTGTCGATTTTTTAATTGGATGTAATTATTATTATTGATTTTTATCTATATCTATGTTCTTGTTGTGAGCCGCCCCGAGTCCTGGGAGAGGGGCGGCATACAAATTTAATAAACAAATAAATAAATAAATAAATAAATAAATAAATAAATAAATAAATAAATAAATAAATAAATAAATAAATAAATAAATAAACTGTACTACCTAAAGGGATTTGTGATAATTAATATGACAATTATTTGCATATAATTTGTTCATTTCCTAGCATCTTTTCACACTGACTGATTCTAGAATTCTTTCAGGATTGAATGGAGAAAGAATTTTTTTTCTTTCACTAATTCAGGATTGGGTCAAATTATTTTGAAACCATAACAATGCTTTCTTAAGGGCCACTGTACAAAAAAATATCTATGCTTTTCAGTAAAATGAAGGTTATGATATTTTTGTTTGATAAATGTATCATTTCTGGATTAGATCACTTTGCAGCCATTTACTGGTTGTCCAGCTTTTCACAGAGTAGATAAAGCAACTTTACTGTTTAAATATGTAGGCCATAGGAGTCATAGTGAAAGACAAGTAGTTTAAATATTTTTCTATTACTTCCAGTTCTTCCCTTTCTTGAGTCCCCTATTCAACTTCTGTTGTTCAATCAAGTAAAAGTAATGCAAATGCCATTCAGGAAAGAAGATCTTATTTATACTGCTCTTGGGTGTCAAAAATCTTAAAAGCCCCCCCCTAAAGTACTCATCCTCTTGAAGACTGAACTTCAAGAATCATTTGATCTTCAAGAAATGGAATCACAGTGTTCTGGCAAGTCTTAGAAAGAGCTTCTCGAGAATAATTGGTCTACCTATAAAGAAAGCCTTGTTCACAAATTACTTTCTGGTCCCTTAATTGCCAATGTCTGTCTTAAGGTGGACATGATGGGCTATAGCAGGGTTAGGCAACCTTGGTTCTTTTATGACTCATGGACTTCAACTCCCAGAATTCCTGAGCCAGCCATGCTGGCCCAGGAATTCTAGGAGTTGAAGTCCATGAGTCATAAAAGAGCCAAGGTTGCCTACCCCTGGGCTAGTGAATAAAAGTTTTCAGTCAACCTGCAACAACGTTGCTTGCACTCAGTCTCCTAAATGGTCCAACTCTTTTGCTTATAACTCTGGAACTCAAGTCTTGGACTTTAATCAGAAAGTGTTTCAGATTCTGTAATTGTTAATGTGCTTCATCTAGTGTTTATACTGGAGTATTTGAGTTTGGACTACTATCTGACCATATTATTTTGGAGTACAAATCTTTGTAATTTTCTCAGCTACCGTTTCAGTTATTGTCCAGCATTCCTTCACGGTTCATAAGTTTTCACATTCTGCAGAAGATGACCTCTGTATTTTATGTGAGCTTTCTTTCTCAATGTGTACATCTCAATCCATTCTTCAACTGCACACAAACCTTTCTATTGCTGGTTAGAAAGTTTGGTCCCTATCATTTAAATATTAGATAAAAATAGGTTATGGTTCTAGTATTTATTTCAGGAACAGCATCATTGAAAGCTTTTATTTGTATCAATTATTTGGTTTTTACATTGTTCTGTCCTCTGTTACTCTGTGTGCAGCTTAACATACAGCTAAACCCACCTATCTTCCAATAAAGCAGACCATGTGCGAAGATCTGAATGCTTTATGAAAAGAAGAGGATGATGAAACTGGAAAAATAGAAATACATACAATAAGAACCCAAATACAAAATAAGCAGTATTGAGTTGCTGGTGAACATAAGAATGAATAAATACAAATAATCTCACCAGCGATGCTGTATGTATGGGAAGATCATGTGCCACAGATTAGGCTGGATTCTTCCTGGTGCTTCTGTTTTCTTCTAAATGCTAAAGGAAATGGAGTCTGGCTTCCAGTATGCACTTGTTTAGGGAGTGAGGGTTGATGGATAAAAGGGTTGGGTCAGATTTCAAACAATACAGATTGGTATTTGGCCCCCGGCAACTAGATGGGGCTAGAGAACAACAATATATATACAAATTATATGCTGGGGCATGACATACATAATTTATTTTCAATCCAAGGGAAAAAATATTCTTGATTTACAGTTTAAGGAGGTTGATCTTTTATCTGCTGCTCAAACATCTATTGTCTAGTTCATTTAGGTCCGGGTTTTAATACATTAAGGGTCATGTTAATTATGTGTATGGTTAAGCAATTGCCAAATATTGAATTTTTATAGGACAGACATTCATTTGTTTTGTGTTGCTAGCGTAATGCTTGTCCCTGACATTGTAAGGATGAAATCTTGATTCCCATGCACCTTCAAATTAAATTTTATTTTTTCTACTTTTTTGTTTAAAAACAGAAAATATTAATGTTATAAAAGAAGCATTCAGTTTTATTTATTTATTTTTTTCTCTTGATAAATGTATGTCCCAACAAAAGTGCTTTTCAAAAGGCAACTGGATATTTTTCGATTTTTTTTCCTTGAAAATGTTTTGCTTTTCATCCAAGAGAAGCAGCACCTTTGTGATAACCATGGCCTGGATGATTGAGAATCTCCATAGACATTTGCTAAATGTATGTTTGCTCTCGAACCAAATTTATAGACAGTTGCTACAACCCTAGTGAAGTACTATGGGTTTTTAAAATCTATTCATACACATAAATATAACTTCAAAGTTCTGTATTACAATCAATATCGTATGCATACATTTCTTATTGCATTATTCTAGCTAATATCATAGAGTGCTGCTGCATTTTCTTATAGTTCAGACTTAGTCAGTCACTGTAAATAAATTTTCATTGATTGACTGACAAATCAAAAGATATATAACAAGATGTCAGCCAATATAAGTGCATTCACTAAGCAGATATCCTTAATGGTTGCAGACAGTAATTGACCTACATGTTTATTTAGCAGCAACTGATCAATGTACTGATTCAGCCAATAAATAAGATTGATAACTAGTAGGCTTTAAGCCACCAAGATTTTTCTCCAAGATTATATTAAATTCTAGACAGAAGCTGTTTATATTCTGCATTTAAATGAAGCTACATTAACATAAGTAGTAATCTTTGTCATTCTTTTTAGCAAGATAAATAGGACATTTCAGATAGCAGATGGCTGTTCCTGTACTATACACTGAGTTAAATCTGGGCTGATCTTCTGATTTCCATAAGCACTCCTCCCTTATTATAAACATGGCTTAGCTACGGTACTAACGTGTCTGCAGGAAGTCTTCATGGAGCAAGTTTAGAAGCCAAATGAGTGGACCCTGCATGTTTATCCATAGACAAATATTTTCCTATGGCATGGCCACAGTGAAGATCAGCCTTAATTGTAATTCAAGCAAGGTAACCTGGACAAGTCTTACATTTTTGGAAAGTAGGCAAGAAGCAGGGTTAGCTTAGTCCTGAACTGGCATGCTGTAATTGAAGAGACCTCACATTTCATTGATATAAATTCTTGGCCAGGTACCGGAAAGAATTCCTGTGGTCTTATACAGATGGAATAAAAATATAGGTCCTAGTTTTCCTCAGTATCTGGCTTTCATTAGTGGTTCTTTTGCTATTTTTATCTGCTACAGAGCATAGTGCAGGTGACAAATTTGGAAATCCTGTTCTTTTTAGGGGGAAAAGGTCTTTAGGAACATTCAGGGGTTTTGTTGTTGTGGTTGTTGTTGTTTTAAACACATATGGGAATAATTCAGTTTGCAACAAGGTAGCCATGAAATGTATTGTCAATTCACCATCCGACTTTCTGAATTGCTCTCTTGTTTTCAGAGGCGCATTGAAGGGATGAAGGATAAAACCGAGGCTTAAAAAAGAAAAGTAATAATAGATTATGGCTTCCTTTTTAAAGCATGTTACATTTCTATCGTTCAGCTCCCACAGTTCCAAGGTTTAAGCGATCTGGTCAACTAATATTTAATGCTTTCCACAGACAGATGCATTTTGTAGCCGCAAAGAGTAATTCATCAAGCTGTTTAAGCCCAGAATGGTCACTGCTGCTGGTTGAGCTCATCAATCCTATTAAACTGCAACAATTATTATAATACTTTAATGTAGGAAAGGCTTTGTGTTGTCTGAAAGACTAGGTAGATTTATTCTGCTTTTTGTGGTTGAAAACTGATTTATGCTTGTAATAACCTGTTGGTTTGATTTTGGTGTAGGGACTTTCTTGCCATTTAACATGATGAAACAGCTCTTCGTAGTGGTAAACGCAGGGCAGAGGGTTTTCATATTGTCAGAAAGCCCTTGTGTCATGCTTTTCTCTGAGGTAGGCAGGCTTCTATATTACTGTCTCCTGAAGATAAAATTTGCCCCCTTAGTCTTTTACATGTGACATCATTTTATGGGTATGACAAATGATTCTGAAGCAATATGTGGGTAACACAGTGGTTTCCCCATACACTGGATTTGTGTCTGCTGTTGGAAAAATTCATTGAAGCATCTAGAAAGTTCCCGACTCAGCTCCTTGCATCTTCAGCTTAAAAATTGGAACTGTCACACTTGACAGAAATCCTCACCTCAGAATATGCACAGTGCTTGCCAATCAGTGCACAATATTGGTTTAGTTGCTGTGTTATTCAAGCTAAGTTCTTGGTTTTCCCATGATTCTTAAAATCAGCCTAGTGGCAACAGTAATCTGAATCACATTGTTTTTCTGTTCTGGGCTGTCAAATATGTAGTTGTGACATCACACTGACAGGGAGTTACAGATACATATACACCATACATTAAATATCAGAGCAAATAAAATAGCCACAGGACTATGGCATGGAGACTGTGTTTAAAAAGATACACTTTATAGAACAACAAAGAATTAAATTGATTCCAATATATGAAATTAATTCAGTATTTTTACTGAATAATCTCTTTTTTTAATAATTAAATCAAATCACAATTTACCAGGTCACTTATCTATTAAACAAAAAAGTTGATACGAAGAAAAAGGAAATAAAAGAGGAAGTCTACTGTTTCAGGCTTTTAGGGTACAGTGCAGTAAACCGTAGGGCTGTGGTTACATTTGACTAGATTTGTGACATTTTGGGGATGTGACTTCATCTAATGTGGCCTAAGCTAGGCAGGTCTCAATTTTTAGTAAGCAAGACTTAACTGTATTGTGAAATAGAGTTTGAAAAGTCTGGCCCTACATCTAAAATATTTCTCCCAGATTCATTGATTTTCTTAAAATTGTGTGATCATCTTAATACCACTGCAAATGAGAAACATGGGTGACCACTGTAACTGAGACCAAATTACATGGAAGCTAGTAGGATCAGTTATTATTATTAGATATGCCAAACTGGCTCTCTATTTTAGCACTGATTACTGTTTCAAAGTAAAGTAGGAGAGCAGAATCTAGCCTTCAGATGAGACTCTTTGTGCCACTAACAAAGTAATCTGAGAAAAAGACTGAGGTTTTTCAATGTGGGTTGCCATGTGGACAATAGAAGAAACCTATCACCTTTTCTTTTAGCAAATTAAAAAGTTAATAGGCCTATTTATTAGATTTACAGTAGTATGGAATGTAAAAGTATAAATGTGCTTCAGAAAGTCATAGATTCAGTTGTTATTTGTTGAAGACAGATCCCTTAACATTGGGATTTGTTTAGTTACTCATCACTCATCACATTTAATTACTCATTCAGACACACTGCTTTTTACATGAGTAAAGATTACAGCTGAGGATAAGACAATAAATACTGAGATTTTCAAGAATCTTCATGCCAATTACCAAATTGTTTTATCTGGTTACAACATAGGAGCATCAGTCAATGCTCAGCTCCTTTTCTGATTAATATCAACAGATAATGACCAAGGGACAGGAAGACTTAGCTCTTAAAATATAAGTGCATATCAATCACCATATGTAGTTTCTGTACTCAAATACAATCAGCTCTAGATATTGCACATTTTCTCTGTCTGTCTGTCTATGTGTATGTGTGTATGGGCACATGTATAGCTGTCTGTTCAGATTTGCAGCCAGAATCTAGGCTCCAAAAGCAGACCTGATGAATAGTCGATTATAACTCACTCCTGATTCACAAGAATAAGTTTGCATATCCATTACCTATTTCATTTACTCAGTCAGATATACTGCTACCGTGTTTCTCCAAAAGTAAGGCCCGGTCTTACATTATTTTTGCCTCCAAAAAGGTATTTGGTCTTATTTTTGGGGAGTGTCTTCTATTTTTTGTGATACCTGCTTTGCCTCACAGCAGTGGCACCAACAGCCCCGTCCAGCAGAAGCCCGTGTGGCTGCCAACCCATTTCTGGTGTGGCAGCTCATGGCAGGAGGCCGCATGGCACATCATGCCACTGCCAGCACAAGGCAAGGCAGGTGGGGAGGGGTGGAACTACCCTACTCACCCTGCATCCACTTCCTTCAGGGGTCCCCCAGCCAGGCCATTCCTTGCTCAGCAACCTTCCCTTTCACTCCCCTCTCAAGCTGGACTCTCATGCTACAGAGGATAGATGGGGTAGACCCAGTTCCCCTCCGGTGTTTCGGAGTCAGGGAGTGACGGTGAAAGGCTCCGCTGCCACTATGCACCACTGGAGGGGCTTTCTTCGCACTTCACCCCACAGATCACCTGCCTGGCGGCAGCTGCCTCCTTCTCTGCCAACTCTCCCATGGCTTGCATCATGACCAGGTGGCGCAAGTCTCCCCCACTGCCTCCCTCACGGAAAAAAAAAAGATCTCACAAGAAGTTGGAATGTCTGACTGAACTTTTTTTAGTCCCATAAACTCCTGAAGAAGGAGATAAATGCACCAGAGTTGGAAAGCAGGTTAGTGAAGTTTTTTTTTGCTTTCAGGAAGAAGGAGGAGCTGGGCGGTGGTGCGTCAAGCTCTATAGCAGTGTCGGGAGGAGAAGTGGCAGGAAACGGGACTGCCATTTCCAGAAAGGAGAAGGGAGACACAAGGTGATGCAGGGCGGCAAGCAAGTGCTCTTCTCTGCTTTGCATCACTGCACAGAGCTGCTCCACTCCCTGTTCTTCAATGGCAGCAGTGGAGGGCTGGCTGAGGGAGGTAGTTGGGGAGGTTTGCACTGCCCAGTCATGCTGCAAGCCATGGGAGAGTTGGTGGAGGAGAAAGAAGAGGTGATCTGTTGGGCGAAGCATGAAGAAAGCCCCTCCAGCAGCATATAGTGGCAGCAGAGCCTTTTGCCATCACTCCCCCCTGGCTCTGAAATGGCGGAGGGGGACTGGGCCTACCCTGCACATCCTCCATAGCATGGCAGTCCGGCTCGGGAGAGGAGTGAAAGGGAAGGTCGCTGAGCAAGGAATGACCTGACTGGGGGTGCCCTGAAGGAAGTCGGTGTGGGGCACGTGGGCAGCTCCATCCCCTCCCCCACCTGCCTTGCCTTGTGCCAGCAGCGGCTCAATGTGCCACAAGGCCTCCTGCACATTGTGGCAATGAGGTGGGATGGAGTGGGGGGGTCCTAATTAGGGCTTATTTTTGGAGTAGGGCTTATATTAGGCCCACCTTCAAAAATCAAGGTAGGTCTTTTTTTGGGGGTGGGGCTTATTTTCAGGGAAACATGGTACTATCCATAAATCAGGGAAAGCAAAGTCTGGTTTTAGATTGGCAGCTTGAGTATGTGTGGACTTCAATCGCAAGAATTGCCTAATAAGCACAGAACAGATATGAAGCTCAGACATCTTCAAGCTGCTATGGTTGAGAAACTCTGCACTAATAGAATCCTAAACTAAGCCATTTCAGAAATGATTAAGATGTATACTGCAACACAATCCAGAGGTTTCCAGGAATGGAATCTAGGATTGCATTCAAAATATCCTGGTATTTCACACTGAAAAGGTTTCTGAAACTTTTGCTTCCAAGGATGGAAAGATAGAGTAGTTCACAATCAGAAACAGAGTCAGACTAGAGTGGAAGTGACCTAGAGGTCTTCTAGTCCAACCCCTGCTCAAGCAGGAGATCCTATACCATTTCAGACAAGTGACTGTCCAGTCTCATTTTAAAAACCTCCAGTGATGAAGCACCCACAACATCTGAAGGCAAACTGTTCCACTGATTAATTGTCCTTGCTGTTAGGAAGTTTCTCCTTAATTACAGGTTGCTTCTCTCCCTGATCAGTTTTCATCCATTGTTTCTTGTCCTGCCCTCTGGTGCTTTGAAAAATAAGTTGACCCCCTCCTCTTTGTGGCAGTCTCTCAGATACTGGAATACTGCTATCATGTCTCCCCTATTCCTTCTTTTCTCTAGACTAGCCAAACACAAATGTTTTAGACTTCAGGTCTTTAATCATCTTAGTTGCTCTTCTTTGTACTTTTTCCAAAGTCTCAACATCTTTTTGGTAATGCAGTGATCAAAACTGGATTCCAGTGATGGTCTTACTGAGGCTTTATAAAGCGATGCTAATACTTCGCGTGATTTTGATTCTACGCCTCTATTTATATAACCAAGTGTTGTATTAGCTTTTTTGGCTACTGCTGCACACTGCTGATTCATGTTTAAGTGATCGTCCACTAGGACTCCAAGGTCCCTCTCACAGTTACTGTTTTTGAGCCAGAATACATGTACTTTCAAGGAAGATAGCTTTTTTAAAGGTACTCCTGAGATGCTAATGAACAAAGCACCTAAGAAAAATGACTTCATTTCCAAGTAATCTGGCATTCCAAAAGCTGATCAGTTCTCTTTTATGAATACATGTGTAATGCATGCATCTCACTCATCAACTGATGCCAATTCTAAGGAAAAAAGAGATTGAAATATATGGAAACTTAAACAATGATTTGCCGTCCCATTAGCTATAAATTGCACTTGGCTAATGGACCTACTGTTATACTTCCCTTACCCAATAAATATTTTTTTCCAGCAAAATCTAATGAGTTTTCAGAAATGGTACAATTCTCATCTGATTCTTAGACCAGTTGTTTGAATGGAGTTACTTATGTTTTGTTTTGAGACAGATGCATGAAAGTTTTATCTTAAGTAAGTGCTGTACACTTATATAAACAAGGGTGATCTCGATGACCATCTGGAAATGTCTACGGTTTCTTCATACAACTCAAAAGACTGGTCCTTCACTTTAAAGCTTCAGCCTAGTTCAGAGGTGGGTAACTATGGTTTCTTTACAAACTGTAAATTTCAACTCCCAGAATTCCTGAGCTAGCCATGGGAATTAAAATCCACATTTGTAAAGGGGCTATAGTTGCCCATTCCTGGCCTAGCTGAACAGCCAGTTTGGTTGTTAAGGCACCAGGTAGAAATCAGGAGAATCAGAGTTCATCATACTCCATAGATCTATCCCATTGCTTTATTAATTTTATTATGTTATATTTCTCCAGAAATATATTGATTCAACTTCTGAATGGCAACAGCATGAGAGCATACCATCTAGAGTTGGTCTGGAGCAATGCGAAATACATATGGAAGTAAGATTTGTGAAACTGGCGTGCCATAGTATTTAGGATGGATTGGATAAGATGCAATAAAAATATTGTAAATTGTGTGTGTGTGTGTGTGTGTGTGTGTGTGCACATGCATGTATGAGGAATTAAAATTATTTTTATGCCTTGCTAATGCTGAATCAAAGAAATAACAGAGTGAAGAGAACTAGCATTTAAAAAAAAACACCCTGAATAATTCTTTACAGATAGCTTTTGGTCTGCTGGAAAATTTGTTTTTGTCACAATCTTGCTGGAAATATCTGTAATGTAGACATTGGCTTCAATTCTATTCACGTTTTCCTGGAAGGAGTCCAGTTAAAGAGACTGCATGTTACTTGTGAACAGACAAGTTAAAGTCATAAATGAACTTAATAATCATTCCCTCACCAGGGAGCTCTGAAAATTGTAGTTTTGTGGGGAAATATAGTGATATTTAATATACTTGTTAACATTGTCACTAAAGTACTATTCTCAGAACTCTTTGAGGAACAGTGAAAGTCAAGCAAATATAAAAGCAATACTAGGTCCAGGAATTGTTAGATTGAAAACCTGGTACTTAACAGGGAATGCAGCTCTATTCAGCAAAAGAAAATATGAATCTTGAACTCCAGATTGCAGATTTAGTAACAAAGTGTATGTGCAAAGCATTGAAATTCATTTAATTAGTTTTAATTCAACTAACTTCAGTTCACTTTCAGTTTGATCTCCCACACCCAGTCCTTGCCAGCTTGTAGGCACTCAAAGACCGTGGAGATGACCCACCCCAAGCTCACAGAAAATTAGAAATAGAGAGCTTTGTGGCAGCCTTCAGGCTAAATCCCAGAAGGCTGAGCAAAAGTCTTGCAATATTGTCTTTCTGTCACCTAGAAGGGTAATGGAACCACTAAAAAGCAACGCCACAACATTCACCTTCCCAGAGCACTTTAACAGTATTCATGCCAGCCAAAAGATCTAGGAGAATCAATAAAGTTGCCCTTTCCGTAGCTCTCTGCCAGCATAGATTACCTATCAGAGCAATCAAGGCTAATTCAGTGCTAAATCTGGAGCAATGCTCAGATAAAAAAAGAACCAAAATAATCTATCTAATTTAAGAACCTTTGGTGCTCCCACCATTTCCACCAGCCTGGTTAAATATAAAATACTGAACAATAGTCAATGAAACTGACTGGATCCAATGATGATGTCTTAAGCATGGGCTCCTCCGCGTTGCTTCCTTTTAAGTGGTAGGTAAATGCAAAGAGCTTTACACTTATTAGGCAGAAGATGATCTGGCTATATGCACCCCACTGATTCCTATGTGCACTTTTCAATGCATTAGAATTTCCTGCTGATTTTTTTTTTGTACACCATGCACACATGCACACATTGTTACATAGAAACGGGTATGCTTACCAATGAATATGCTCATGAATTGGAATAACTGATATATGTATATATAGAGAGCATGAACATATACAGCAAGCATTTTTTTTGCAGAGTAGGTTAACGGGAGTGTTTGCAATACTGCGCCTGCTGCCAAGATTTATTGATTACTTAAGCATAATTTTGTCAAGATGGGAAAAAGAAAGCTAAACAAGCTTATACAAAAAGGCTCTCGCTTCAAAAAGTATCTGGCAGCAAGCTCTGAGTGAGTGTATTTTGACAAGCACAGTTGGTACATTTCTGTCTAATCTATAGGCTTTGTTAGTTCCCTCTGCACTAAATCAACCATCCAGGCATATTTCTCCTGTGAGAAATTATCTTGTGTACCAGAATAATTCTGATATACACTAGAGCTAGTTCTGTGTTTTGACTGCTCCACCATTAGGTATATATTTGCAAAAGGTATATTTTTGTAAAGACCAGTGTAGGGTTACAAGAAAATTCCATTGGACAGTAGCCTTGGATTACCTGGAGCAGTGCCATTTGGTCCAAATTTATCCAAGTGCATTATCACTGTGTGAAAAAAAAAAGTGCTGACTGTAAGCAAAATGCTATATTGAAAAGCTCTGGTGATGGAAAAGATTTATGAGCATAGAACCGCTTAATATTGAGTCTGTCCTCTATCTACCTGCCTGTTTATCAGGGCTAGCTTTCTTTTGATTTTCCAGATGTTACTCACAGCTGCTCTGGCCAGATGACCCAAGATGCTGAGAATGGGAGCTCAGCAACATCTGGAAGGTCATGCTTTCTTCACCACCACTTTCCCAGGCATTCAGCCACAAATAGGGCTTTTTTTCCCCAGCCCCTCACAAAGAGGAAAGGAGCTTGGATTTTGGCTGGGCAGTCATGCGTTCTCTCATGAGATACGGCCCTTGATGAAAACTAGAGATGATTTTGGAAGCAGATGGCTTGAAAAACATTGGTTCAGTGAGGCAATAACCACTATACCAAGAGTTTTAAATGGAGTCTGGGATACTTGTCCAACTTCTAGCTGATGTTTCTACTCCTTGTGCATGCAACCCCCACTTTTTAAAGTGGTCCTTACAGAAGCAAGAATGCTTCTTTACTTGGCTCAGTAACATTCTACATTATTTCTATTATCAATAAATTATCTCACTCATAGATTATGAGTGCTGTGCGTCCACCTACGCCTATACAATAATCATCTTGAAATATGCATTTCTACAAAAAGGCTTAAGAAAGTAAACCCACAGATGAACGAGAATCTCTCTCTCTCTCTCTGTGAGATGACTGAAACCCCTACAACTACTATATACAAGTTGGGACTTAATTACCATGTTCAACTAAGAGCCTTTGTTATGCCAAAGTGCTAAAGATAGTGGTAGGTATTGTAGAGTAACAACATGAATCATGAAGGTAAATAAGTGTTATCAATACTATCATAATCCATTTTTTCTTCTTCTTCTGTAGTCCTTGGTGCTTTCAGAGCGTGACTGTTGCTTGGAGACTTTACATTGCCTGACACCATTGTTCAGCTCTGAGTTACCCATATTCTCTTCTATTGGTAATGTCTGTCTTTATGACTTGTTGGTTGTCAAAAGATTGCAGAGAAGAGAATGGAAAACATATATTGTACGCTATGTGGATCACTCAGATGTATGTGATGTATAAGGCCATGTACCAATCTCTCTCTTCAAAACATGAAAGCAGCCCTCTCTTCTTCAAGACTTGTGCTGTAGCTTTGTAAACTATTCCTAACTAGGCCTATGGAGACAGCCAGCAGCATACAAAATAGCAGCACAAACTTGGAAAAAAGATGCTTAATGGATATTCCTAGGCATTTTGAACCCACCCCTTCAGAAGGATTTGCACAGTCTTGACCCAGAATAATATTTTAATTTATTTTAATTTATTTTATTCGGATTTGTATGCCGCTCCTCTCCGAAGACTTGGAGTGGCTCACAACATATATATAAAACAATTTAATCTAAATCCGAACAAAAAACATGAAAAATAAAACCCCACACATACTCATCAGTCACACCACAATCAACCATCATCCCCAGGCCTGCTGGCAGAGGTAAGTTTTTAAATTCTTTTGGAAGGCCGGGAGAGTCGGAGAAACGTGGATTTCAGGAGGCAGTTGGTTCCAGAGGGCGGGCGCCACAACAGAGAAAGCCCTTCCCCTAGGGCCCGCCAGATGACATTGTTTCGCTGACGGGACCTGGAGGAGGCCGACCCTGTGCGCTCTCACCGGTCGTAGAGAAGTATGTGGCAGAAGGCGGTCCCGTAAGTATCCTGGTCCCATGCCATATTCATGTCATGAATATGCTGGAAATTGGGGTTAAGAGTGACTGAGGTTAGGGCCTGGGTAGGGCCTGAAAAGATGAACATAACCTGAGGCTATGAAGGTTCAAAAGTTCTTTGTGTTCTTAAGCACAGAATACAACTGACAAACAGGATTGAGACCTGAAGGTCCATTGCCTACTACAATATCATAAAACAGCCTTTTCCAATTTGGTGCCTTTCAGATATGCTAAGATTATTAGTTCCAGAAGTCACAGTAAGCCAAACCATAAAAACATACCATGACTTCAGATAAACTGGTAATTCTGAATTTTCTCTCCCTCTCTCATGCGTGTGTGTGCATGCACACACACCCACACACACACCCACACACACACACCCAAAACACATTAAACTTGCTTGCTTGCATGCTTTGTTTGCTAGCTGTAGAAGCCATGAAATATGATAGTAACTGATGCCCAGCACGATAGGGTTTTTATGTTGTGATGAACAGTCATCTTCTTGGAGCCAAAGAGTAATCACTATCTCCTTTTGGCAATAGTGTAACCAACAGATGGTAGCAATTTTCAAGTACTGTCAACTTCAGCAGCATTGGCATAGGTAGCACAGAGAGAAAAGCTGAATATTCTGCTGCCAAATTTTAACATTTGAGATATTTAGTCCTCCCCTGTATAGAGATCTCAAGTTATCATGAAATTTAAAGAAGAGTTTCTTCTTGACTCTTCCGCCACATTTTCCCAGGGATAGTTCTGAAACTTTTGCTTTTTTTTCCCTCTTCTTCTCATCATACATTCACGCATATCGAGAAGATTAACTTTTAATCTTTTGTGGCTTGGAATTTTAGTTCCTCTTGTGGAATTGTCTGATCCCAAGGAGAAAGTGTGCCAAAAAAAGCTTCAGGCTATACCTGCCATCAATAATGCACAACTTATCTTCCCTCTGTATAAAAGCATATACCGGTAGTAGATTCAGCTATAAGACTAATATGCTCCTAGTACTTTATTCAAAGAGACTTCCTGGATCCTCAGTTCTCATGTGCAGTCAGAGATTCAGGCTGTACTGAACTCCATGTTCATGGATGTCCCCATGTCAAGTGTTCACACTAACACATGGATGAAAGTCACAAGAAGCCATGGTTTTCGATAGAGGCTATAAATTGCTTTTCATAAAATAGGCCAAGGACAACCACATTTTCTGGGGGTGAGGCCTACGACAACTTGCCATGACCAACTCACCATGGGATTATTCGCCAGGGGACAAGAGTTACACTAATATCAAGGAAATAATCCAATAAAACCATTAAAGAAAGGATGCTAAAGGAAGGACAAAATTAAACGTGAATGACAAAAATTAAAATATTTTTAAAGTTATTTTAAAAAATGAAATTGAATTGTTGAATTGGCCTGCAGTGAGTTGTCTCATGGCACGTTGTCCTATGGCGAGTTGGCTGTGGTGAGTTGTCCCATGGCGAACTGGTTGTGGCGAGTTGACCGTGGCAAGTTGGCTGGGGCAAAGTTGTCCCATTCCATTTTGTGAGAGCTAGGCAAGTGTGAAGATTTAAGGATTTAATGCAGGGGTCTTCAAACTTGGCCCTTTTATGACGTGTGGACTTCAACTCCCAGAATTCCTCAGCCAGTGTGCCTGGCTGAGGGATTCTGGGAGTTGAAGTCCACAAGTCATAAAAGGGCCAAGTTTGAAGACCCCTGATTTAATGGGTATTCTTGGCTGAGCAGGTGAGCACACTTCCAAAACTGGAATTGGCTGTAGCCCTTACTATTTTTATTTTGTAAAAAAAAAAAGAGCAGGTGACTCAAACTTTGTTTGGTGTATATGCACATAGGCAGAATGAAGTTTAAGTCTCCGGCTCCTTCTTTAATGCGTGAGCATCTGTCTGTCTGTCTTACAAAATTAAAAAGAGACACCAGGAATTAGGCAGATTGATTCTACAAGCCTCAAAGTTGAGAGGACCAAATAAAGGACGAAAATCTCTTTGGAGCCTGAACTATGCAAATGGAAAAAAAGACTTTCATCCAGGGATATCTGCAGTGAGATTTTTTTAAAATGGTGGTTGCGGCAGGCTAATTGGAGTCCCACCCTGTTGTACGTGTGTAAACATCACACACAATTATAAAGGGATAAGGATTCAAGTTTCTAGCACAAACTGTCGTCTTGACTTAAAAAACAAAACAAAAAAACCCTCGCTCAGAGCCATTGGTTTCATCCTTGGAGGGAAAGACGATCTTCTCTTGGTGGGTTTTTTTTTTTTTACATTTCTTGAACTTTGAGCCACATTTATTACAATGTATGAACAAAATGAGTGCAACTGCTTTTAGATAAATATATTTTTCTGAAGTTAGAAAATCAATCAAAGGAATCAAAGTGTGAAGCCTAAGAAGAAAAGACACAGTTTAACAGTATTACCCTTCATAGTTGCTATCATTGGCAAATACTAAAATGTATATGAGCTATAAATCACTTAACCCCTCAAAAGGGAGAAAGAGGGATAGTAGAAGAAAAAGACTTCACTTACAATTACCATGTCAATTTTTTTTTTACTGCTAATACTGTAAACTCCTCTTTTCTAAAAGGGTTGTTTTCCCTTATTTTCAGTTGCAAGCTATTTTCTTACCCTGCTGCTACAGAGGGGTACAGTTTATTTCCCCCAGGATTGTGAAAGGTAAATAACATCAATAGCCCCAAATTTATAACCCGTGTTTTCAGCAATTGCTGGGGAGAGGGGGAATTAAAACAAACATTAATTATAAATCCTTCCTTCCTCAGTCTGTATTTAGAAAACATATTATATCACTTAGGCTGAAATTAGACTGAACTATGACCTTTGACTCAGCTCTATTTTAAGTTGGCTTCCTTCAACTTTTGGGAATAGGGAGTTGCCTTTTGGCTTGCTATCTCCCTTGAGGTCTTAGTAGTGTGGGTGTGTAAGTTACAAAAACCAGAGCAATTTGCAGCAAGCTTGAAGACTTCCTTTCTAATTTGAATGTGTAGGTCCAGTATAGGTGTCACTGGCAGCTTGGGTCAAGCTATGATTGTTCACATCTGATCCAAGGCTGAATAGACCTTTGAATTTTCAAAAATGTTGTGTAAGTTTAGAATTCCTACCTAGGTCTCCATACTCGGTGCCTCATTAAGGATAGCAAGATATGAGCTCAAGTATTTGGCCTCCAACCACCTGCGTAAGGTTCTTGTCAGGTAAGCAAACACCAAATCAAAATGTTGCTAACACTTTCCACTTTAATATATATTATTATATATATATATATATATATATATATATATATATATATATATGTATATGTATATGTATATGTATATGTATATGTATATGTATATGTATATGTATATGTATATGTATATGTATATGTATATGTATATGTATATGTATATGTATATGTATATGTATATGTATATGTATATGTATATGTATATGTATATGTATATGTATATGTATATGTATATGTATATGTATATGTATATATATATATATGTATATATATATATATATATTGTTTAAAATTGTTAACAAAGAAATAAGGGATTTCTGAGATAGCTATTTCGAGTTATTTACCTCTCTTCAGTCAGAATTCACCCTTTCTGGGATTCGAACCTGGGCAGTCTGCATGCTAGGCAGAGGCTTTAGCCTCAAGCCACAGGCTCTGTCCCACTTTGTTAGTAGTCAGGGAGTGGATATGTGTGTCAAGTGGTTATTTTTTAGATTGCACCCTGTAAACCCAAATATGGGAGGAAGAAATCATTCTTTCCTTTGCTTGTTTCAGCTCAACCCAGAGCCATCTGCAAGCACAAATATATATATGTTGTTTAAAATTGTTAACAAAGAAATAAGGGATTTCTGAGATAGCTATTTCGAGTTATTTACCTCTCTTCAGTCAGAATTCACCCTTTCTGGGATTCGAACCTGGGCAGTCTGCATGCTAGGCAGAGGCTTTAGCCTCAAGCCACAGGCTCTGTCCCACTTTGTTAGTAGTCAGGGAGTGGATATGTGTGTCAAGTGGTTATTTTTTAGATTGCACCCTGTAAACCCAAATATGGGAGGAAGAAATCATTCTTTCCTTTGCTTGTTTCAGCTCAACCCAGAGCCATCTGCAAGCACAAATATATATATGTTGTTTAAAATTGTTAACAAAGAAATAAGGGATTTCTGAGATAGCTATTTCGAGTTATTTACCTCTCTTCAGTCAGAATTCACCCTTTCTGGGATTCGAACCTGGGCAGTCTGCATGCTAGGCAGAGGCTTTAGCCTCAAGCCACAGGCTCTGTCCCACTTTGTTAGTAGTCAGGGAGTGGATATGTGTGTCAAGTGGTTATTTTTTAGATTGCACCCTGTAAACCCAAATATGGGAGGAAGAAATCATTCTTTCCTTTGCTTGTTTCAGCTCAACCCAGAGCCATCTGCAAGCACAAATATATATATGTTGTTTAAAATTGTTAACAAAGAAATAAGGGATTTCTGAGATAGCTATTTCGAGTTATTTACCTCTCTTCAGTCAGAATTCACCCTTTCTGGGATTCGAACCTGGGCAGTCTGCATGCTAGGCAGAGGCTTTAGCCTCAAGCCACAGGCTCTGTCCCACTTTGTTAGTAGTCAGGGAGTGGATATGTGTGTCAAGTGGTTATTTTTTAGATTGCACCCTGTAAACCCAAATATGGGAGGAAGAAATCATTCTTTCCTTTGCTTGTTTCAGCTCAACCCAGAGCCATCTGCAAGCACAAATATATATATGTTGTTTAAAATTGTTAACAAAGAAATAAGGGATTTCTGAGATAGCTATTTCGAGTTATTTACCTCTCTTCAGTCAGAATTCACCCTTTCTGGGATTCGAACCTGGGCAGTCTGCATGCTAGGCAGAGGCTTTAGCCTCAAGCCACAGGCTCTGTCCCACTTTGTTAGTAGTCAGGGAGTGGATATGTGTGTCAAGTGGTTATTTTTTAGATTGCACCCTGTAAACCCAAATATGGGAGGAAGAAATCATTCTTTCCTTTGCTTGTTTCAGCTCAACCCAGAGCCATCTGCAAGCACAAATATATATATGTTGTTTAAAATTGTTAACAAAGAAATAAGGGATTTCTGAGATAGCTATTTCGAGTTATTTACCTCTCTTCAGTCAGAATTCACCCTTTCTGGGATTCGAACCTGGGCAGTCTGCATGCTAGGCAGAGGCTTTAGCCTCAAGCCACAGGCTCTGTCCCACTTTGTTAGTAGTCAGGGAGTGGATATGTGTGTCAAGTGGTTATTTTTTAGATTGCACCCTGTAAACCCAAATATGGGAGGAAGAAATCATTCTTTCCTTTGCTTGTTTCAGCTCAACCCAGAGCCATCTGCAAGCACAAATATATATATGTTGTTTAAAATTGTTAACAAAGAAATAAGGGATTTCTGAGATAGCTATTTCGAGTTATTTACCTCTCTTCAGTCAGAATATATACATATATATATGTATATATGTTTATTTATGACACTTTTAAGACTATCTAATAACCAGAGTTCTCTAGATGGTACAAAAGCAAATTAAAAACATAAAATACAAACCTATAAAAATGCCTCTCCAAGGAGAACATTTCACAGATGGGCACCGCAACAACAACAACAACAAAAAAAGCCTTTACTCAGCTGAAAAGATTTACACACAGTTATTGTGACATTTAATGCATGGTTGGGGGCTCAATTCCTGTGTTTTACACATGCAAAAAAAATGCATACATATTTGGCAACTGACCTGAAAATAATAATAAAAAATATATCCCTCCAAAAGACCATCTAAAAGCCTCCCGGCCTCCTCTAGGGCAGAGTATCATATGAATATTAGGATCTGTTGTGAGATATATATTTTTTCAAGTTGTCTTCCCAACCTTACTCATTGCCCACAGTAGCCAGTCCATTCATCCATCCATCCATCCATTCCAAAGATACATTGGCAATTGTCTGACTACTGCCAGGTTCAATGGAAAAAGAAGTTTCATAAATACTATGAATTATTTAGCTCTGTCTTTCTTTTTCTTAATCTCTCAGACTCACAAAGCTGAGGCAAGCAAATTTAAACTAGCAGAAGAAGATTTGTTGTATTTTCTACATGCAATATATCACATAAATGTCGTGCTGTTTAACTTGGAATTATATCATAGATCTCCAGAGAAGAATAAAAATAAGACTGAATTCTTGATCCTAAAGAAATGCTTGGGTGAATAAATGCTAGCTGCAAGACACAATTATTACTACTAGCATAACTCTTGATCCACAAAACAATCGTCCTTACTTCAGTGTAGTTTTCCCCAGAAGGAAAAGGAAGAAACAGGATTCTCAATATTGATATCCTAGGCAAAGCAATTTTTGAAACATGTGAATCTATTGTCAGAAAGCACATAGGTCTAAAGCTGTGGTCCTTCTAAAATGGTCTTCCTATCGGGAGTATGGCTGGGGTTTTCAAATCTGGGGTGCAACAATCAAAAGGAACACTAGGTAGAATGAAAGAGAAATGTAATTCTTAACTACAATCTAGTGAGCATCTGAAACTCTACAGCAAGAGTGTCCAACCTTGACAACTTTAAGACTTGTGGTTTGGCTGAGGAATTCTGGGAGTTGAAGTCCACAGATCTTACAGTTACCAAGGCTGGATACCTCTGCTATACAGCTTAGAGCAGTGGTGGCGAACCTATGGCATGGGTGCCAGAGGCAGCACTTGGAGCTCTCTCTGTGGGCAAACATGCCGTTGCCCCAGCCTCGCCTTCCCCCATGACCCCATCCTCTCCAGCAGCCCCCCTGAAGGAGAGTCACCCCTGAGCATGGCCCACACGGAGCAGCACTGCCAAGGACTTGGCAGCCAGGCAGCGTAGACAAGACTCTGCCCTCACACCCTATTGTGCACAGCTAATGCTGAAGGGCACAGGCAGAAGGCATGACCACCATAGCGTTGCTGGGCTGCCTGGGCAATCTGTGGTGGGCCCTGGAGGCAGTGATGGCTCTGTGGAAAGGTGGGGCGGGGGGTGGGGGTGGGGTAGGGACGGGGCAGGGGGTGGAGTGGGGGCAGGGCCAGTTTTTGGCACTTGGTCTCTAAAAGGTTCGCCATCACTGGCTTAGAGCCATTAGCTCCAAATCAATGGAGTCTATCCTAGATAAAGTAAGGTACTTCAACAAACTCTTGGAATAAAAGCCAATAATCTTACTCACAATAGAAATGTCATATAAGTTCAATTATTAAGTACTATCAATTGGGCCTGACAACAAGCAAGTCCAATACTATCAACTTACTATTCTGTCTAATGCTCCAGTGCACTGATTTAACAGATTGATAAACCATAATATGCATGTAGCTATACCACTGGGAAGAGGAATTATTGCTCAGATCTTCAGTTGGGCTGGAAGGACTTCACGTTGAACACTATTTAATTCATTAATATTCCCTTTTTTTTCTGCCAAGAATGGGGGAAGTGCTTGATGGAAATGTCTGCTTCAGGTGCCAATTGAAGTTTGCTACCCTTCTCTTATACTGAGCTCTGTTTCTGATTGCAAAGTTCTTGAACTGGCAGTGGAAGGATGCTGGGGATTACAGGATTAGCAGAAACACAACAGAGCCTGGAATGGTAGAGCAACTCTGTAAAATGTCGGGCTCTTTTATGGGCCAAAGCACTGTGTTGAGAACATCTGCAAAGAAAGGAAGAAGTTGCTTTGATTTGTAAAAAAAAATGATGAAAACAAATATACTTATCAACAGCCAACATCTGGGAACCTGTGCAATATCTCCTCTTTCGCCCGAAAAACCATGGAGCATAATCTGCTAAATTCTAGCTGCTGTCATTGAAGGAAAAAGTTATAAACAGAAACACCCGCATATCACCTGGGCAGTCTCAGCCACAGATCCATGTGTTCACACTCCAGTGTACAGATCTGACAACAAGTAAAATTCAGTTGGCAGAGAAAGCAGAAAATAGTTTTACAGACCTTTCTTTCTCCCTCTTAGCTACTGTTCATTTTCTTTCATATTTCCCTCCCCACCACCACCAGTAAAACTTTCCTTCTTACTGGGACAAGGGTTGGATACCAATAAAATCTATACAAAGAGCAGTTTGGTCTATTAGTTAAGGCACCAGGTTACAAATCAGGAGACTGTGAGTTCTAGTTCCACCTTAGGTATGAAAGGCCTAAGTGACCTTGACATAGTCGTTCATTCTCAGCCCAACTGTCGTCACAGGGTTATTGTTGTGGGGAAAATAGGAGTACTATGTATGTTGACTCCTTGAGATGAAAATAATAAAGATAGGGTGAAAATAAATAAAACATACAGTGGGTGGGTATTTTTTTCAGATAACATTATGTTGGCTGCTGAGCTTAGGAAACCAAATGTAGGCTCCAAAATTTCCAGATGAACACTTGATAGCAGCCAAGAGTTGACAATTTTAGTATACCTCTATGCTATCTAATGTTTATTTGGATTTTTGCAATCTAAATGTGACCACTTAGTTGAGCCTATCTTCATAGTCTGAATCTTACTGTACTGCACAGATCTGTGCATTTGTTACTATTAACCTCTACTTTGGCCATTTTACAATTTTCAATTTAAATACTAAGGTCAACTTGTAAAGGAAATGCGAATGCTTCAGATCCCAATAATCTCAAGGTCAAAAATTACGAACTTTGTAGAAATGGACGAGCTAAAAGAACTATGCAACTCTGGAAGAAGAGGTGCAGCCCAAGATTGCTGAAGTAGGTTGTCTGTCCACTCATTGCACTCGTTTATTTCCAAGAAAGGGGCAGAGATGACTTCTGAGCAATGTAGTTAAACATGAAGGCATTCCATTTTTTTTTTCATTTTCCAGGCTAGATTTTTCTTCAGTTACAGAATTGTTATTATTATGATTCATCACACAGTCAGTCAGATGTTTAGACTAGATTTGGCATTTCTGCCCTCCTCTTGAGTCATTCCAAGAATGTGGAATAAACAGATGTAGATGTTTGATGGTGTTAAAGGATGTAAGCTGTTCTGAGTAAAAACCACCTTTTGCAATTGACTGATGGTGAATTTGTCAGTGCCAATGGTGTTCAAATGATGTCCAATTGTTTTTGGATTGCACCCAAGGCACCTATCATTATTGGAACTACCTTTGCCTCCTTTTGCCACAGTCATTCTATTTCTGTTTGCAGGTCTTTGTATTTTATTATTTTCTCCAGTTCTTTCTCATGTATTCTCCTATCTGCAGGTATTGCGAAGAGCACTGTGTGACAGAGTGAGCTCTGATCACTTGCCAGTTTTTGCCAACCTAGCAGTTTGAAAGCTACATTCGGGTAGATAAATAGGTATTACTTTGATGGGGAAATACAGGCACTTTGAGTGATAGTACACATCTGAATGTGACATCTGAATGCGAAGTGACATTGGTGGTAGCAAAAGCCCTGGATAACTCTGCAGAATGTTATCAAGCCTTCTGGATGTGGAGCTAGTTTGCCCCCAGTGGTGCACTCTGGATAGCACACTAGTGTGAACTGAATGGCTAGCAATTGTCAGCAGCAACACAACTACTTTGAAATGAGCTGTGGTGGTTAGAATGCAGTATTTCAGGCTAATTCTGCTAGCTGCCTGGGGTTCTATCCTCACCGGCTCAAGGTTGACTCAGCCTTCCATCCTTCAGTCTTGATAAGGGGGGCAATATGCTGTAAACAGCTTAGAGAAGACTGTGAAGCGGTATATATAGGTAAGTGCTATTGCTATTGTTATTAACATTGTAATCTTCTGGCTGACATAACATCACCATACACTAAATAAATAAATCTAGGAACTGCCACATCCACTATTCAAACTTTTTGTCTTTCTTATCAACAGTTGGGGTCTTATGTGGCAGGTGCCTGTCTGTTCAAATTCTAAAGACCCAGAGCAATTTAGCTTCTTCATTTTCTATTCCTTTGTCGATTTTATGGTCCCGCCATGATTAATCTTATTAATCTTGATGTCTCATTATTTTATAATGACTTGTGTGCATACACAGTTTCTTTCAATTGTTTGATACCATAAAATAAAATGCATTGTTGTTGCTGTTTTTTTAAAAAAATGAAGTCCTCTGTGCTTGCTTTTAAGCGAGTATATCCTTGTTTTTTGCTCTTTTACTAATGTAGAACTGGCTGTTTCTAACTTTGTCCGATGTTGTGCTTTTGCTCCATACAAGTAGGATCCCTCCAAGGAGCCATTTCCTACTTTTTTATGTGTGGCATAAAGACAGAGGCAGAATGATCAACCTGAGTTATAGTTTTTTATACACAGATGCCAATATAGAGGCAGTACTCATAAAGAAAGTTTCCTGGCCTTGACATGCTCATCAGTGGCCTTTATGATAAGGTTATTACTTGGTGACTCAGGAATGGGCCTTCTAAGTAATAGCCTAACTCCATCGCTGCACTATTAAATATTTCCCTAAGAAAGGTCCACATGGTGGTCTAGTCTATTATCATTTTGCTACCAATAAAAATCTCATTGATTTTGCCAAGTTTTTCAATTCCTTCTGCTGCTTAAGTAGCTTCTTCTCTGATATTTTAAAAATATGGACACAGTACTTTTAGTTGCTGCTTTAAAATGAAAGTTCTTTGATGTTATATTCATTTTGACTGGATGGCACCTTTTACATGGAATGAGGCCACACACACACACACATACACACACCTCACTGGGTTATATGGAGATTCCCAGTTGTTCTTGCATCCACACGCCAAGCAGACTCATCCCTGCTGAGTTTCAGCAAGACCACTGCATTAAAGACTTTCCAGATCCTTTGCCTAAATTTTCTCACTTTAGTAATAATAGGTCCTTCCCAACAATCCTTCATTTTGTTCTTAACAAAAGTGGTACATTCTGTTTTGTTTTGTTTTTTTACAGTTGAAGCAATGATGGACATTGACCAAACTGATCAAAACAGGAGATGTTCTTAAAGACTGAACTTAATGTTCCATTTGAATAGTATTCCAGTTCCAATAGGCTTTTTGAGATATAAAGGTATTTTCTATAAAGCTGGTTTATTCAAAAGTGAGAAGAGTTGTAATATTTACATATACAGATTTTAAGAATCTTTCATGGGGCATAATGAATATGGAAGCAAGTTGCTTTACATGAAATCTTAGTATAAGAATTACAAGACTTGATTTCAATAAATCAGAAAGATTCCAGATTAGAAGAATGTGATGCAAGAAATGTGTATACATCTAATTAACCCCAACATATTTATAATATTTTTGGGATATAACTGATTGCTTAGAGTTTCATGTGAAAGACAACATTGTGGTTTATGGAATGAAAATTATATTACTGTTAAAATACATTAGCTATGTTTTATAGTGTATTACAATATCAATCTAAAGAGCCTCAGACACTTTCTGCATTTATTTGAAAGCAGAACTTTCAATATTCAGTAATGCACAAGCTAATTTGTTTCATATTTTCATGGGTCTATCGAACAATAGTCTGTGCCTCTCCTATTATTCACAGTCCTGAATTATGAATGCTGGATTTTAAATTAATGTATGTGTAATGTGCTTTTCTTGTGTACACTCCAATCTGATCAGAGCAGTTCGTGCAAAAGCTATTTTAATTGATTTTCTGTTAGAATAGTAGCTGGAGAATTACGCCTGGGTCATGCTGGAATAAGGTTTTATCAATGTTTCATCCAAGAGGGATCTGCTTCAAAGCAGCAAAATGGATATGGATGGGATAATAAAACAATGAAATGAAGGAAACGTAGGTAATTTGTAGTCAGAATATCAAGTGGAAAGAAACAGGCCTTGCCACGGAAAACATAAAAGCGAACTGAAATCTGGATTCAAGAAACAAATAAGTCCCCGAAAAGAACATGGCAACCTTCCAGACATACAATAAATAGCAGGTAACAGAATATTGACTTATTTATGGTATTTTTAATCAAGCTCAAAATTATCTAAGTAGGAAAAAATAATAAAAGAGAAATAGTATATAAGCAAAATCATGAGCAAAGGTGAGGGGGAGTACATGAAAATTAGAAAAGAAGACATTCCAACATAATGCAGGTACTTAAAATATATCAGATGATTAACATTCAAAATGACAAAGAAAAGGAAGGTCTTCACCTGGTGCCAAAAATAATGTGTGATGGCCAAATCTCCTTTGAGAAACATTTCATAAATAGGTGTCCCAGTCTAGAAAAACTTTCCTCCTTATTGATTAAGAGCAAATACTGTAGAACAACTAGAAACACCCTAAATGGCCTTGGCTAAGGCCCCTTTTTAAGTACCCTGCTCCAAACGGCAATCTTAAAGACTGTTAAGATCACTTCTGTTGATTTAGTCACAGAAATCGATTGGAAAAACAATAAGCTCAAGGAACACTTGAATCCCTTGATTGCATCAGAAACATTATTTGGGGCAAATTAAAGCTTTTGAATGGTTTTGAACAAAAGCCAAAAACAATGCATAACATTAATTCAGCTGGGTGGTTGCCAGACTTTTCTCATTCCAGAGAGATTTGCAGCTGGCACATCAACCATGGTTGATAAAAGCACTCCTAAGCAATAATAGCCTGCAGTGTGGATGCACAAGTACCTAAGCTGATGCCAGCCTTATTTGCAATGTCAACCCCATAACAAAAGGGACAGGGGTTGCAGTACTGCCCTCTTGCCCATTTTTATCCCCTTCCCTGTCCTGGGATCACTGCAAGCTCTTCATGGCCTTGGGAGAGTCATATTTAGCCCTTTAGAAGTTTTGGTTCTGCATTGCTCTTCAGTCGCAGTCCATATCAAGTGTTGCAAGCATAATTGGGCACCAAATTCCCTATCCAGATTTCTAAAAGCAAATTATTCCAAGCTGGCTGGCAAGTAGGGCACTTGCATTTTCTCCCATCCTCAATGTTGTTGTTTTTTTTAAAAAATCAATTCATTTTATTGCATTTACAAAGCAATGTAATAAGAAATGTTCTTAACAAGCAATCTGAAGATTATCAGAAATCTAAAAGAATATATTGCCTTAGCATGGCTATTCCCTGTAAAGTTGCTGCAATTGAATAAAATAAATGTAGAATAGACACTTGTGATATGCAAAGTCATCTCACACACACACACACACACACACACACAGAGAGAGAGAGAGAGAGAGAGAGAGAGAGAGAGAGAGAGAGAGAGAGATTTTTTGTCACCCATGTATAATTGAATAGAAACCAACATACATACAATACCCTGGATTCTTGGGTGAACCAACAGTTTATTTGTAAGAAAACCAAAATTTAGGACCAAACTAATTACCTTATTAACATTTTAAAGAAAACAGATAAACAACTCACTGTTCATGGATGTGTGTGTGTGTGTGTGTGTGTGTGTGTGTGTTTAAGCACGTATGAAATCTCATTTGGATTGGACATCGTATTAACTTCTTGAAGATTTTTGGCCTCTGCAGTTTGGTCTATGCAACATGGCTGGCTGAGGAATTCTGAGAGTTGAGGTCCACACATCTTAAAGTTATCAAGACTAAAAAAGGCTGCTTTAGAGGCTGACAGAAACTAAGATGATCCGGTGGCATTTGCATATCAGGTCAAAACTGGCAAGATGGCAGACAGGGCAGTATTCTACAACCCATGTTCTGTCCCTTTATGCCAGATTGAGGCACATCCAAAAAGAGCAGGGTATTATGGATCATTGTGCTCTGACAACCATCTGGTCTGTATTGGCTCACCCTGTCAACAACATTAAGATGAATACAGATAATCTTTTAACTGCTATAGAGGAATTGGTGATCATGTGAAAATATATTTTCTTTCTGATTAGATGGAGATAAGGTGAGTGGAGGATGAATAGATCAGTCAGTCAGGTGCTTTTCCGACCACTAAAGAAGCCATTAAAAACCATTAATATGATTTCTACTTCCTTCGGTTTAGTCCTGCATTCCTTTCTACTGGTTTATTTTTTTTTTCAAATGAAGATTATATAGAATAAAATCTTGACTCTCTCTCTCTCTCTCTCTCTCTCTCTCTCTCTCTCTCTCTCTCTCTCTCTCTCTCTCTCTCTCTCTCTCTCTCTCTCTCTCTCTCTCTCTCTCTCTCTCTCTGTGTGTGTGTGTGTGTGTGTATGTGTCAATCATGTATAGCAGCCTTCATAAATTTTACCATATATTTTAGTTCAGGGAAAAAATATCTGTGAGATATAAGACTATGTTTGTAGTTAAATATTCTGATATTGGGGATATCAAGATTCTCAGATAAATCTAAACTGAGGTTTCACTGATGCAAAGGTATATGTGTTACCATCTGTTCTCTGTTGGGGAAACTAAAATGCAATGATATTGCATAAATTCACAAAACCAAGTACAAGATGGAACTTTCTTATATAATGTTGCACATAAAGCCTCAGGCAAAACCATTTCTCTGCTCACATGAATGTCATTTCAGTTTTAAGAAAGAAGCTTTTCAAAAATCTGAGTTACTTGTTAAGTGGAGACTTGCATTGATACAGTAGTGCCTCATTCCCTAATGTTAGATTGCAAGTGCTAAAGTGTCCCAGAGAATCTTGCTTTTCAAGAAAAGAAGCAGCTCACGTGCTCCTTAAGAACTGAAGAGGGATTGTGCATCCATCGTCTGTCCCATGCTGCTGATTACAATGATGAATGTATCATTCTGCTTGTATTTAAATTCTGAGGCCAAATGCGCAGCCAAGCCTCTTCATTTTTTTGTTATTCTGTTTTTAGAAAAACACTGACATTTCTTAAACAGGCCTAATTTATAATTTTAACTCATACAAACAGTGCCTTGCTGTGCAAAAGCCAGCAGGAAAACAAGACTTCTTTCAGATCGTCTTGGATTGAAGAAAGAGGAGGGGAAAACAGTCTTGTGCTCTTTGAGGTCACTCCAACTTAAAACGCAGAAAGGGTGCAGGACCAGGGCAGTCTTGTGATATATTTCTTTGCTTTTTAATCTGCTAAAAACTCCTACTGTCAAATGTTGGATCCAGCTGAGAAATAATCCCCCACCCTAGAAATGACATGAAAAGTGACACGTGACTGATGTGCTGATGTATTTGCAGCATTTTGTCTGTCTGTTTTCAAGGGCATAAGTTAGAATTGCGTGATGGATCACCAGAATGGGAAAAAAAAATCAAACGAGGGGAGTCAGACTTGTGTCTGGATTGTCTTGCTTTGCTCCGAGAGGCATTTGATGGCCTGATTCTTATTTTTGGCTCAAAGGCCATTTGTTCAAAAGATTGTTGTTTTCCTATTAACAGAATAACAGAGTTGGAAGGGACCTTGGAGGTGTCCCAGCCCAACCTCCTGCTGAAGCAGGAGACCCTATCCCAGGGGTAGGCAACCTTGGCTCTTTTATGACTCGTGGACTTCAACTCCCAGAATTCCTGAGCCAGCCACAAGTCATAAAAGAGCCAAGGTTGCCTACCTTGGGATAGAAAATGTGGATAGAGAAAAATTCTTTTCTCTATCACACAATACCAGGACAAGGGGGCACTCCCTAAAGCTTATAGCTAAGAAAGTGAGGACAAATAAAGGGAAATATTTCTTCACCCAGAGGGTCGTTGATTTATGGAATTCACTTCCTGAAGGGGTCGTGACAGCTGTCAGCCTTGACAGCTTCAAGGCAGGGCTAGATAGATTCATGGATGCCAAGTGTATCGGTGGTTATTAAAACGGATGTCCATGTGCCGCCTCTATGTTGGTTGAGGCAGGCAGGATTCCCTTGAGTACCATTTGTTTGGGGGTCAAGGGAAAGGGAGGGTTTTGCCTTCTCTTTCTGCTCAAGATCCCCATGTACATTTGGTGGGCCACTGTGTGACACAGAATGCTGGACTCGACGGGCTTTGGCCTGATTCAGCATGGCTCTTCTTATGTTCTTATGTTCTTACCCCTGCCCTAGACCATTTCAGATAAATGGTTGTCCAATTTCTTCTTAAAAACCTCCAGTGTTGGAGCATTCACAACTTCTGGGGGCAGGTTGTTCCACTGATTAATTGTTCTAACTGTCACGAAATTTCTCCTTAGTTCTAGGTTGCTACTGTCCTCGATTTGTTTCCATCCATTGCTTCTTGTCCTGCCTTCAGGTACTTTGGAGAATAGGTTGACCGCCTTTTCTTGGGGCGGCCCTCTAGATATTGGAACACTATTATCATGTCACCCCAGTCCTTCTTTTCATTAAACTAGACATATCTAATCCCTGCAACCATTCCTCATATGTTTTAGCCTCCAGTCCTCTAATCATCTTTGTTGCTCTTCTCTGTACTCTTTCTAAAGACTCAACATCATTTTTTTATATCATGGTGACATTAATATTTTTGACGCTATGTTTCAAGATCAATAGGAGACACAGTGGGTTTTTGAGAACAGTACATAGCTGCTCTATCCCACAGATCTGCTTTGCTGGTGAGAAAAATATCAGATCCACCTTATTTAACTAAAAAAGCAATTAGCCGTCATCCAAAGTGTTGCTGGTCAGAAGAGAAATAGATCTAACTTAGGTTAGGTGATTCAAAAGAAGAGAGACAACTTACTGAAATGAAAAGTGAGGTGCAAAACCACTCAACTATGATGTACTATCACCAGATGATGACAGCAATTAGGGGCAAGAGACTGGAAAAATCCCCAAATGAGAAACAAGAAGATTTGAAAAGAATTGTTATAAAAGCATTGGAAAAATATCTAGGAGAGGAGACTAAAAATTTCTCTTGGCAAACTGACAGAATCCATAGAGTATGGCTTATATGGAACCAAGGGACATTGCAAGCAATAAAGAGAGACTTATTACTTGGAAGGGAAGCTTTGTTATGGAAATCCACCTGGCAGAAGAAGAAGCCCAGAATTCGACTGAAAAGAAGAGAAACTTAATATTTTATGCAAGGAATTAAAGGCAAAGAATTATGGACTGATTTAAAGACTAAGTGTAAGAGCAAGAGACATGAGAGGGTGATTAATGGAAGATATATATTATATAGACTAAGAATGTACGTGTTGAAGGGAGGGGTGTATCGACATGAAAATTATTAATTTTAATAAGATGACTTGTTTGATGTACAATGGATAGATCTGAAAAGAAGTGAAATTTAAAATTTTTAAAATGTAGTTGGCTTATAGTTAAACTTTGATATACAGAGTGAAGAAGGTCTACAAATTTAAAATGATTGTATTAAGTTGAATGGCTTTAACTTGAATTTTTTTCTTTGTTTACATGTACAAATGGATATCTAATAATAAATTTTTTTTAAAAAAAGTAGCAGTCACATTTCA